>JBAWJQ010006684.1:0-1246074 GCA_037783105.1 Bactrocera zonata
AGTGATACAGAGTAGATCATAACCGCTAGCTGCTGATACTGTCATACATTTAGACAGCTTTGTCCGAAGGCCTCTGGTGTTTTGGTAATAAATCTGAAGAGTTTTCAGGTTTCTTTTTCTCACTGATCGAACGAAAATTCTTGTTCACTATCTGCGGTACTCCTCGAATGTATTTGATGGTTTTGCTGTGTCACCATTTTTGCCAAGAGTATCGAGTTTGGATCGTAGCTCACAGAGATAAGACTGCTGTGCTGGAGTATGATCAGATTTGAAAGTACCTAACATCCCATCACGTTGGTTAAGCTTGAAAATCTCTCTAGCATTGGTTGCTGAACGAGTCTCGGTGAGCAAGGGACGTGTACAGCCGGTTGACGGACGACCTAGTCTTCTAATCTTGAATTTAGGTATTTTGGCAGAGATTTCGGCGGTAGAATGCCGATGAGCATCGGTTGCTGAACGAGTCTGGATGAGCAAGGGACGTGTACAGCCGGTTGACGGACGACTTAGTCTTCGAATCTTCAATTGAGGTATTTTGGCAGAGATTTCGGGGGGTAGCAGCATTAGTAGATTCAGTGATGCCAAGGGCAACGACATTAGTCTCTCTCCTTTTCCAACCGTTGATCTCCTTTATGATGTCTTCCGGAGATGATACATTCCTGAAGGAGTTGAGCTTGTTTTCTACGGAGAGATCCTGTCACTCAAGTTAGAACATTTTTTTTCAGTGGCAACGCTCTGCTTGGAAAGCTTGTATACTTCTCTGTTGAGTCCAGCGGTACTTTCACCGATGGTTTGTTCAAAATTATCAAATTTGTTATTGAATATTTGGGAAAGTTCTTGAAATTTATCAATACTGTCATCTCCGCTAACGTCTGACTTCTCGTCAGATGCAATATTGATGTCTCTAACACTAACCTCAAATTCACTGCATACGGTGCATCTCCACTGTGCATGATTTTTTTTTTTTTTTGATATTAGTAGCAATGACTTTAAATTCTTCATTACTCAGTTTTAGACATTCAACGTGTTAACATTTCTGACATAATGCGCATCTTAGACCTTTTGTACTTTTTCGTACTGGTTCAGAGCATGCGCTAGCATCAACTTTCTTGGGAGGCATGTTGAGTATCAGAGTATTCGCACTTATATATATGTAAATGTAAACAGTACGTGAGTTGATCACTATTGTTGTGCAACAAGGGAAGGGAAGAAGTAAAAAAATTATAAGTTTACTTATTAATTTTAATTATACTTTAATACTTGTTGTAACAAAACGGCGATTATTTGTAACAAATTTATAGTTAATAGTTTAATCAGTTTAAGGATCACTGTGAATTATTAGTTTAAGCAAGCTATTGTGAATTATCGCAGTGTCTTTTACTCCCGACGTTCGTTTTCGGTGTCCATACTGTTGGAACTCCGATTATAATTCACTCAATTTCCGAACGCCGAAGAGATAGGCTGAGACACTGGCGTAAGTTGATCTTGCATATCATTGAATGTTTGTGATAACCCTTTCTTTCTAGAAATAAATTGTTGTTGTTCTTATTTGTTACCGTATGCACGTGTACGAAATGTATGTGCGCATACGTGAGAACGAACACAATTAAATTCGCCAGCCAACGGAATTGAGACATCTTTATTTCGCAGTTCTTTATTTGCGATCTTTATTTTGCGCAAGATTATGCATTCATTTATACTGTTGCCAAATCGAGTGCAAACAACCAATTCTTGCAGTGCCGTCACTCCCGTGCTAGTGGAGTATATAATTTATATTATACAGCTTTATGGGGTAACTCATTAGTTACGAGCCGCCATCGTGACACAACTTGTTTACGTGTCTATCGCCAAACGGGACGCCTTCCCGCTATCCGCCGTTACGTCGCCAAACGGGAAGCCATCCCGCTATTTGCCACCACGTTGTAACCGTTACGTCACCAAACGGGAAGCCATCCCGCTATTTGTCATCACGTTGTAACCGTTACGTCGCCAATGGGAAGCCATCCCACTATTCGCCGCCGCGTCGCCAAACGGGAAGCCATCCCGCAATTCTCCGTCAACGTCATAATGTTTTATATCGCCAAACGGGACACCTTCCCGCTTATTAGTCGCCATCGTCATAGGTATTATACTGCCACTGGGAAGCCATCCCGCTATTCGCCACAAATCGTAGTCGCCAAACGAGATACCATCCCGCTATTCATCGCTAACATTATAACGTTCATATTGCCAAATCGCCGATCATATTTGTGTAACATTTCCTTCAAGCCGCCGTATTAAAACAATGGAAAACTCAACTAGAAAGGGTATGCGAATTCAACAACAAGACAGCCTTAGTAAGTCAGTTTCAGTTGAAGATCAAAGATTGGGTAATGATGATGTGGATAACGGATCCAATCATCAAGGTAGTGCGTCAACTAACTCTAGCGTATCTACTAAAGTTACAGTGGAAAGTCAGCAACAAATGTTCGTTGCCATGCAAAAGCAAATCAATGCTCTAAGTAACCAGCTGTGAGGTACTCAGGTAAAGTTGAAGGAAAGTGAACGTCAGTGTGAACTTCTGAAGTCCACGATACGCGTAGAGAACGGATCAAGGTCAAATCCCATTGCG
The DNA here is from genome assembly GCA_037783105.1 of Bactrocera zonata. Taxonomy (NCBI): domain Eukaryota; kingdom Metazoa; phylum Arthropoda; class Insecta; order Diptera; family Tephritidae; genus Bactrocera; species Bactrocera zonata. The sequence continues at coordinate 2,609 of JBAWJQ010006684.1, forward strand.
ACCTCAGTGGATCCCGCTGTAGATACCGCTATACAACCTACAGCAGTCTCAACGCAGATAACGAACTCGCAGAATAGTTCGAACACTTCTATGCAGTCTACGTCAACGTATACAGCCGCCACGCATACGTATACTCAGTGTCCTTATGAAGGTACTACATCGCCAATCTTCACAGCCACCGCCTCTTCGATAGGTACTATGCCTTCAACTTCATTACAGTCGCAGCCATTTGCTAACGTTACACCAGACAGTTCATATCTGCTTACACTACCGAGAAAAATTCAAGATTTGCCAGATTTCGACGGATGCGCAGAAGACTGGCCTGTGTTCGCCGCCGCCTTTGCACAGTCAACTGCATCATACAATTACTCGAATTTCGAAAACAATCAACGTCTACAGAGATGCCTAAAGGGTGAGGCTAGAGAGACAGTGCACTCACTTCTAATCCATCCGGATAACGTTCCTGCCGTTATGGACACTGCGATTTCGATTCGGCCGTCCAGAACTAATCAAATGCCACACATATCAGAATCCGCCATCGACAAAATGATTCCTTTCTCAGTTAAAGTAAAAAACCTAGCCGTGTTCCTACAATCAGTAAATGGTCAGCAGCACTTGTGTAACCCAACAATATTGGAGGAGCTTGTGGGTAAGCTACCCATGAGCAAGAAACTCGATTGGGCAAAAACCTCATCGATGATACAGCCATATCCCACAATCAAAGATTTCAGTACCTGGCTTAGTGGAGTGGCCGATCTAATATGTACAGTACAAGATAGTGAGCGGACTCATTCGAGCGAACCAAAGCGCCGCGTTCTTCTTCAAACCGCAAACAACGCCAGAGAAATCCTATGTCCACTGTGCCATATGGACACCACATCCTCGATTGTGACACGTTCAATTCGCTAAGCATCCGTGCCAGATGGAGCAAAGCCAAGCTCCTCCGCTTATGTTTCTCTTGTCTTCAGGGTGGTCATACCACAAGAGATTGTCGCCGACGGAAAACCTGCGGAACGAACGGTTGTCAAAGAGTACATAACAAACTGTTACACGAGCCAACGAGGAGCATGTCAAAGATGCAAAGGGTTCAGATTCCATCTAGACCAACCACAGCCGATGCAGTACTCAGTTGTACAGACAGCGGAATGAAAAAACAAAAGGTGTTGTTTAGAATAGTTCCAGTTACAGTGCATAGTCACAAAGCTCGTATTAAGACCTTCGCTCTACTGGATGAAGGATCGTCGATAACTATGGCCGATTCTTCTTTGATTGAGCAGCTCGGAGTAAAGGGTCACCAAAGCCGGGTATCCCTACAATGGCTGGGTGGAAGAGCTGCTACTGATAATGCAACTATCGTCGACATTGAGGTTAGGGGTCCAATTCAGGCCAGAAATATAAGTTGCACCATGTCTACGGCACACATAGGTTTCTGCTAGTGCATACTGCGGCTAAAAATATAAGGAGTTGTCGCAGGACAATGACATTTGGTACATCATTGTTTTGGATTCCAATCAAGAAAAAAATGAAAAAATCAAAACCACGCCCCCTATTTTACGCCCACCTCCCATATAAGGTGAAACTTAATTTTTGACCTACAGCACTGATTTTTGGTACATAGCATTTTTATGACATTATATATGTTGGTGTTAAATTTCAATAATATCCGCCCACTTTTACGCCCACCTCCCATACAACTAAATTCTCTTTTATCAAGTCTCTTTTAGCAACTTTTTTACATCTTCGTGACATTCTAATTTTTTTAATTTTATTTTAGTACGAAAAATGTTTATGTACGGATCCGAAGACATTAATAAGTGATGCATCACATCTTCGTTAGTGGATATGCGTCCAATTCTTTTGGAATGATACATCAGGATTTTCAAAAAAATCGTCTAGACATATATATTGCATACTTTTGGGCGGTAACTTGCCATTTTAGAGTATTTCATTGTTTTTTTCAAGGGGGCAATTTGGGGCAGCTGAATTTTTTTTATCGTTTAGCTGAGACTTCAGGCTTTAATTCGGTATATGTATGTCGACAGCGGTAGATAGCGCTAAAAAGATGCACCACTTTGAATTTGAAGAACATTGAAATTTTGACGTCCAAATTATGTTGTTCCACAAAATTTTTTATGCATTATTTTTTTCAATGGATTTTGATGCAAATTTTTTCTTTGATACATATTATAAATGAAAAATAATAATAAAGTTGAATTTCAATAGTTGTTTTATTGTTTGACTTTTGAGTAAATTTTTTGCTAATTTTGATGTTCTCCACATTCACCAACTTTGGGCAGTTCTGGACAAAAAACTAATGCAGATAGAATCCTAATACTTTGGTAAAATAATCTATAGATAGTTGGTAACAAACTGTGAAACTTTCATTCAAATCAGACAACATGCCATTTTTGAATTTCAGCCACGGAAATCCCTATGTGCGGCATCCAGGATTTACAACTTCCGATACAAAGTTTACAGAAAGCTGACGTAGATGAAGCTCGCTTGAAAAGGTTGTCGATTCGAACGTACGACAACGCCGTTCCCAAGTTGCTTATTGGATTAGACCACAGTCACTTGGGAATTCCTAGTGATATCGAAACCCTACAATATAAGGGTCCTTACGCCGCACGTACTAACTTAGGTTGGGTCGTCTTCGGGCCGACTGATAACTTCAATCAAACGAGGACATCGTGTTTGCATATGTCCGTCTCGGAAGATAAATATCTGCAAGATGTGGTGGCCGATTACTTTAGTATCGAGAGCTTCGGTGTACGTCCAGCACCACTCGTCGAGCCCGACGATGATAAAAGAGCGCGCCAGATACTCGTGTCCACGGTCACTAAGATCAACGGACGTTTCCAAGCCAGTCTCCTGTGGAAACGAGACAATGTTCAGCTCCCCGACAGCTACTCCATAGCCGAGAGAAGACTGGTCGGAATTGAGCGTAAGATGAGACGAGACGAAACTTTTGCCCGAGAGTATCGTGCTACCATTCGGGATTACGTTAATAAAAATTATGCCAGAAAGTTGCGCCCGGAAAAAGCTGCAATTACATGTCCAAGACGTGGTACCTTCCACACTTCGGTGTGATGAATGTCAATAAGCCCGGTAAATTGCGCCTAGTGTTTGATGCCGCCGCCACCGTCAACGGTTGTTCACTAAACAGTTTCCTGCTAAAGGGTCCTCAACAATATCAACCAATGCCGACAGTACTTTTTAATTTTCGTGTTGGCGCAATTGCCATCGCCACCGATATTAAAGAGATGTTTCACCAAATTTCTATAAGAGAAGAAGATAGAAGTGCCCAAAGGTTTCTTTGGAGGGACCGTAACGACAAGATTCGTCCAGACGTATACTAAATGCTGGTGATGACATTTGGAGCCGCATGCTCGCCTTGCACGGCCCAGTATGTTAAAAATATTAACGCACTTGAGCACCGCAAAAGCTGTCCAAGAGCCTACGACTCTATCACAAAGCATCACTATGTTGATGACTTCGTGGATAGTTTCGACAACGTTAAAGAAGCCATTAAAGTAGCCAATGAAGTCAGACGTATTCACAAGAATGCCGGGTTTGAACTACGCAACTTTTCTTCAAATTCCCTAGAAGCCAAAATCGCCCTAAATGGTTATAAACCGGAACAACTGACAAATAGCCTAGTCACATTAGCAGTAGAACGCGTTCTTGGAATGGATTGGCAACCTAGTAGCGACGTATTTAGTTACACACTCAAATTTAACAACGTGGACGCTGAAGTCATCAGTGGACAAAAACGACCGTCGAAAAGAGAGCTACTAAGCATAGTCATGTCAGTATTTGACTCGCTTGGGTTTTTATCCAATTTTATGGTCAACGCAAAATTGTTGGTGCGCGAATCGTGGCGTTACGAATTGCGGTGGGATGAGCCTCTGCCTGAACCTATATGTAAAGAGTGGCACAAGTGGCGTCGACAGTTGAAAAATGTATTGAATTTTCGAGTCCCTCGCCACTATTTCGCCCGTGGACCACCTGCCGAAGTGCAACTTCACATCTTCGTAGATGCCAGTGAGGATGTATTTGCAGCAGTAGCCTACTGGAGAACAACGTTTACAGATAACAAAGTTTGCGTCGTACTCGTATGTGCCAAAACGCCACGCCTTGAATTGCAGGCAGCCGTCTTAGGAACTCGTTTGCTAGAGACTATCATCAAAGATCATTCAGTTGCAATCAAAAAACGCGTGATGTGGAGCGATTCCAAAACGGTTCTGAGTTGGATTGAATCGGGAACACGTCGCTACAAGCCATTCGTAGCACATCGTGTGGCAGAAATTCTCGCCGCTACCGACGCTAACGACTGGCGTTGGATACCGTTGGAGGAGAACGTTGCTGATGAGGTAACAAGATCAAGTACGGCATTCGACAGTCATCCGACTTCACGATGGCTAAATGGACCATTCTTAACAGAAGAAGAAGAAGCCTGGCCTACATTTGAAGGAATCCCTGATCTGTTAGAAGAGTGTAAAGAGCTTCGCCCGAAATTTTTAAAGTTATCCACGCCGTCATGTGTCATAGACATGACAAGATTTTCAAGTTTAAATAAGCTAAAGCGGTCGGTCGCCTGGGTCATCCGATTTATAGATTTGTGTCGTCACAAAAAAGTGGAAGGGTGTCTGACCGCCGAGGAATTAAAAGTAGCCGAAATTTTCTTATGCCGCCTTGCCCAATCTGTTTCGTACTCACTTGAGATTAATCAATTGAGAGAAGGTGGAAATGTAGTGAAGGGGTCTGAGTTATACACACTCTCCCCGTTTATCGACACAGAAGGTATTATGCGTGTTAGCGGACGTATCGATTCTGCCAGCTGGCTTCCGTATGATACCACGCGACCTATTATCCTAGCACCAAATCATGATCTCACTCGCTTGATCTTACTGGACTGTCATAATCGGATGAAACATCTGAACGTGGAGGCGACGATATGTGAGGTTCGGCAAAGATACTAAGTGCCGAATATAAGACGTACTATGAAGAAGATCATATCGACATGTCTTATTTGTAAATTCCCAAGTGCATACCCTCACAGCCTATGATGGGTCAATTGCCAAAAGATCGATTAACGTCATTCGTGAGGCCATTTTCTTACACAGGTATTGATTACTTTGGTCCTCTCACCGTAACGGTTGGTCGGCGTAAGGAGAAAAGATGGGTGGCGTTGTTCACCTGTCTAACAACGCGAGCGATTCACCTGGAAGTCGCTGCCGATCTTTCGACTGATGCATGCATTCTTGCAATTTTTTGCAAACTTTATCAATCGTCGCGGTATGCCAGTAAGAATTCGTAGCGACAACGGTAAGAATTTCGTATGAGCCAACAATGAAGGAAAACGATTTTCCGAGGTATTTGATTGTCATCGCATGCAGGACGATCTTGCTGTGAAAGGAGTTGAATGGATATTCAATTGTCCGAACAATCCTGCAGAAGGTGGCATATGGGAACGTATGGTAAGGTGTGTAGAGCGTGTCCTCAATGTAACTTTAAAGGAAGTTGCACCTCGCGAGCACACGCTACAGAGTTTGTTAATTGAAACCGAGAACATCGTCAACTCTAGACCACACACATCTGCCGCTATCATCAGATCAGGATGAACCGCTCCCTCCGAATCATTTCTTGCTTGGTACTGCCAATACTTCACAAACGCCAGCCGTCAACGATATCGTCACGAAACCCTGCGCACTTGGTAAACAGTGCCGCATCGCCCGACAGTTAAGATACACGTTCTGGAGACGATGGATTCTTGAGTATTTGCCGACACTTACGCGTCGAATGAAGTGGTGTGAAAGACCAAAGCCAATTCAGGTTGGTGATCTGGTATTTGTATGCGACGTTAACATGCCGCAGAAGCAGTGGTGCCGTGGTCGGGTAGAAGCGGTACAGCGTGGATCTGATGGCGTTATCAGGAGAGCTGATGTACGCACCAGCAGTGGAATGCTTCGTCGTCCCGTGTCAAAGTTATCCGTTTTGGACGTGAAGTAAGTGAATCAGATCGACTCACGGAGAGGGGCATGTAACAAAACGGCGATTATTTGTAACGAATTTATAGTTAATAGTTTAATCAGTTTAAGGATCACTGTAAATTATTAGTTTAAGCACGCTATTGTGAATTATCGCAGTGTCCTTTACTCCCGACGTTCGTTTTCGGTGTCCATACTGTTGGAACTCCGATTATAATTCACTCAATTTCCGAACGCCGAAGAGATAGTCTGAGACATTGCGGTAAGTTGATCTTGCAGATCATTGAATATTTGTGATAACCCTTTCTTTCTAGAAATAAATTGTTGTTGTTGTTCTTATTTGTTACCGTATGCACGTGTACGAAATGTATGTGCGCATACGTGAGAACGAACACAATTAAATTTGCCAGCCAACGGAATTGAGAGACTTGTTTTCACTAATTTTTATTTATTATAACGGAGCGTTCTCAACATACACGTCTGATCGGTAGGCCTCTACCGGATAGATCTTCTCAGATTGTCACCTAAAATAAAAAACAACATATTAAAAAAAAATTGAAATGGCTGTTAGATATAATAACCAATATTTAACCATTTTATAAGAAAACTTAAATTTTGTTCCAATGCATTATAATCAAAATATAACCACTTTATAACAAAACTCAAATGTTTTTTAAAATGAATAGTTTCTATTATATCGTTTCTCCTTCTCTTGTAAAATATTTTTCATTTTAGATATAAGTAATATGGTATTATAATATAAATTAATGAAGTGTAAAGCATAGAGTATGGACTTCTTATTTAAATTTAATAAATAAATAAGTAATATTATATAATAATAATTCCTAACGAAGTAATAAAATACCTGGATCACTTCGGGTATTCGCTCGACTAGGGATATTTTTTTAGAGCGCGGCCGAAGGCCACCAACGCAGTAAGGAGTACTACGCGAAAGTACTTTACTCATCCCGATATGATATAAATTGTTACTTACTATTTATTAAATATAAATCACATATTATACACATACATATGTATATGGAAAAAGTGTTCAAAGCTCAATCATTTTTTACTTTTTTCAAATACATTTTATTTGCAAAACCATAATTTGACTTATATTTTTGATCTCCCATGAGATCAATCATAACTGGAAAAATGTTGGAAAGTATATTTTAATATAGTTAATATAGGAAAGAGAATCACGCTAAAAAACAAACAAACAAATGTCGTTAAAAATCCTACATATTTGGTGTTTAAGATGTGGCAACGCTCGTTTTCCTCATAATTGTAAAGAATCTAATCTTTTCAACGATGAGTGTGCTAAGTGATTTTTAAATTAATAAATTTAGGTAAAATATAACAAAATAAAAGTGAAATGTGAACTTATTTCAATGTTTAGAGTGTATAATGAAATATACATAGTGAAAAATGTAAAAAAAAAATTAGGGAAACGTAGAGAAATACCATGTGTTTTGGTGCAAATTTTTGAATTTTTAATTGGAATAAAGTAATCGGAATCGAGCCGAGTCGGAATTTATCATGATAATGAAAATTCTGTTAGATTTTACATTACTCATCACACGATAATGAACTTTGCATCGACGGTATAATCTTTATTTTTTATTTATTTTTTTTACTCGATTACAAAATATGGTAATACTAATGTTTTACTTGCTTGCAACCATTTTCTTCAACGAAAGTTAAATATAGAATTAAAGTTATTTTCGCACTGAATTAATGGAGTTAATTTTAAATGCAAATGTCGCAAAAATATACATGGGTTTTTTTTTTGAACTATTAATTTTTTTCAATCCCCTCATGAAATTTCCTTGGAAATACCCTAAAAAAATATTCCCTGAAAATTTGAGCCCTTAATATTAACATTAAGGACTGGACCAATGCTTGTAAAAATTTTCCATTGAAAATACACGAAAATCGTGAGTTTTTATCTTTAAATTTCTATAGCTCAGAGGCATTGTTTGGCATCGCTTTGACGTTAGGCACATATTCCTTAGAATTGAACACTCTACAAAAGCGTCCATTGCGACAAAGTCGAAACTCACACCGGCGAGGTAGTTATTGATACCGTTTCGTATCTATTGGATACAAGTATGTATGTATAAGTTTTGTATCTTATTTTAAAAAGACGTACTTTAATTATTAACCGCATATGCATTATGTATACATATGTACATATATCAGGTTGTCAAAAAAGTCTTGCGGTATTTTCGCTAGTTGGCGCTGAAAGCGCGTAGTTCTAGTTTTATTCGTCTCATCGGGTCAAGCTATACCTTTTTGGAAAGCTCATTTCACGCGCTAACACGAGTTTGATTGATTATCGTTTCTTTTAAGTTGTTCGTGAGTTATAGCGTCGCAAACATGGAGCAAAATAAAGAGAAAATACGGCATATTTTACAGTGCAGTTTATGGACCCGATACAGTTTCCATTTCCACCGCACAACGATGGTTTCAACGTTTTTGTTCTGGTGTAGAGGTGGTCGAAGATGCGCCACGCTCCGGAAGGCTTGTCGTCGAAAATTGCGATAAAATCGCTGAATTGGTCGAAAGAGATCGGCATAGTAGTCATCAAACCGTTATAAACCATTTGAAGAAGCTTGGAGCCACTAGGAAGCTCGGTGTATGGGTGCCACACTAATTGATTTAATAAAAATACCGCAAGACTTCTTTGACAACCCATTATATCCATTTGTATATATTCCCCTACTTTTGCTGGTATTGGAGTTTTTCCTATATATAACTCGACCTCACTAAAAGCTTGCTGAAAAGCACTAATACCGGAAATAGACGTTTAGGGCACTGTTTCTAATCCAATAGAAGATGAATAGAGGAACATAGTGAGATTGGCGCATGCGGTAGAAGATGATGGATTTGATAAAATAACAATGGCTGATATTCAAGATTTAATTGCGGACGTCGTAATAAACGAAGCAGAATTAATGAATGACAAATGAAGAAGGTAGCTCTGGCAATCTTTCCGATGTTGAAAATAAAAACTTTTCACTAAAAAATATCGAGAAAGTTTTAAATATGGCAAAGCAGTTTTGAAGAACGACCCTTTAAGTGACAGAGCAGAAATATTTAATCGAAATCTTCAAAACAATTTAGCTCCCTATGAAAAAATGTATAAAGATTTGCGAAATAAGAGCAAACAAACTTCAGTGCATGATTTTTTCAAACCAATAATCGTCGAAATGAGGCCCGAATCTAATAGTGGATCAAGCTCAGATTTTGAACTAGCACGAACAAAACGTTCGAAACAAATCATACTAAGTGATGAGAAGGAGTAGAAAATTATCGATCTGTTTTGGCTTTAATTTACTAAATCTTTTAATTTGAATAATTTACGTAGAATTGAAATTTTCTGTTGTTTTGTTTTTGTTTAAGTAAATGGAATGTTATTAAATTACATAATATGTATGTTCTTATGACTCAACAAATAAATACACAAAATTATATTAAGCACATATTTTTACTACACAAATTCCAATATTTTATTGAAATTTTTTTTCCTTTGGAACCAAACACTGATTTTTGTATGGAGTTAGAGTCTCCTACAACGCGGAGTTTTTCAGGAACCTCTTCACCGCGTTGTAGGAGGTTTACCTGTAATTTACTATATTGAAATATTTTGTTGTTTAATGAAATATTTTGATTATTTTCCAAATGATTGTACCCTATGTACGCAGGGTATACCAGCATAAGCGTATTGTATGTAGTATGTAATTATATACATACGTATGTGTACGCGAATTTTCGTAATTTTCGCGGTACGCAGTAGGAGAGAGAAAAGAAATAATAAAATGCAGGATTTTTACCGTCTGCACTTATGTAGATATGTTTGTGCAAGTATGCAAGTTTTGCAACTACACCCAACTCTTTTTTTACAAGGTAGATACGTTCCTCATACTGTGTTCGGACCGACATTGAAAACATTTTGAAAACACATTTGTATGTTGTGGAATGTAAGTCGTTCGGACCGACAATGTGTGTTTTCTATGAGTTTTCACTGACAACTATCAATACGAGGATTCTCTTGCTCTTGCAAGATGACACAAAATGCAAAAATCTTATCCGAAATATGCAAGCCCAAGAGAACATCCATTGCGAATCTAGTGATATATAACGGCACGAAAATAAACATGGGTTCTGGTCTGACATATTCTGCAGACATTGCAAGTAAATTTTTGCGTGTGTTTGTTGTGCCGTTGCACCAAGAAGAGAATTCTGCAATTGGTGTACCGTGCAAGGGTTTCGCAAGAACAAGAGAATCCCCTTAACAGTGAGGAGCTGTATTTGTATATGGAATGTAATACTATGTTTGGACCGACAACGTTTCGTGGGAAAAACTGGTTTTCGCACGAAAACTTGTGTTTTCGTCCATGTAAAATCTGTCAAACGAAAATACAGTTTTCGCTGAAAACTACTTGAAAACTTACATTCCACTCATTATAATTGGTGCCTGCTCTAGTTTAATCGATTTTTTTGGAAGACAAATTTTGCCGGCCTTAAATTGTCACTTGATATTTGTTTACATTCCATATACAAAAACAGCGGTGCCCCAATTGCAGAATTTTCTTCTTGGTGCAACGGCACAACAAACATACGCAAAAATTTGTTTGCAATGGCTGTAAAATATGTCAGACCAAAACCCATGTTTATTTTCGTGCCGTCATATATCACTAGTAGTGCGTTTCTGTAACTTTTCGTTATGATATCGAAAGAAATATCACTTTTGCGTAACGAAAGGTTTATAACGAACAATTGTTTTGAAGTGTTTCTGTAACTCAGAAAAGTCACCTTTCGTTATGGTTGTGGTGAGTCGTTATCGATGTTATCGAAATTGTGCTATAACTAAAATGAATGCATAAACATCTGTCAGTGTACACAAATATATTTGTTTTGTTTACTCTTATTTTTTTTATTCGTAAGTACAAATAATATTTTATATACTATATATATATTTTGAATGTATAAATTTATTATCGATGTTATAATTTCTTAGTGAATCAAATTATGATAGCTGCTGCATTATTTGCCTTATTGGAGGGCCAACGGAATATGTTACGCGTTCATCGGCGACATCTGAGGGATACAACTGACCCATTTCATTTGCCGGAAGCTCGCTTTGAAGAGCTATTCCGTTTTAAAAAAGATCCCGCAATAGCCTTGTTACAAGAGCTAAGTCCTCATATGAAAAGTGGCGAAAGGCGTACGTTTGTCCCAAAATCATTAAGAATGACTGCAGCACTTCATTACTATGCGACAGGATCATATTTGAGAGACGTTGGCCAAGATTTTATCTGCTCATTAAGCAAGACAGTTGTGTGTCGTGCAGTAAAAGAAGTCACAAACATCATTGAAGGAAAATTAATGTGTAAATACATTAAATTTCCAACATCTTTAGAGGAACAAAACAAAATAAAACAAACGTAAGAAAATCATTATATAGGTACATAAAAAATATTGTGTATGTACATATGTGTTTATATTTTTACAGATTTTTTTCATCTACGGGTTTTCCTGGGTGCATTGGTGGTGCTATTGATTGCACCCATGTTAAAATTAAAAAGCCGGCCGCTGATGTTGAATGCTGCTACATAAACAGAAAGGGCTACTTTTCCAAAAATGTGCAACTTATTTGTGACTACAATTTAAACATAGTGTCTGAGAACGCGCGTTATGGTGGTAGTACCCATGATGCTTTTATTTGGGAGAACAGCCAATGTAAACAATTTTTGGAAAGGCAAAACGCCAGTGATGTAGATTCAAGTTGGCTTATTGGTGATTCAGGCTATCCACAGCAACCATGGTTGATGACACCATTTCGAAATCCATAGACGATTGGGCAAAATAATTACAATGATTGCCACATTCGGGCTCGGAATTGTGTTGAAAGGCTTAATGGAGTTTAGAAAAAGGTATTTGGATGCTTATCACATGAACGGGGTGTATTGTTTAAACCAGCATATGCTGGATCAATAATAAATGCGTGTTTAACCTTGCACAATATCAGATTAAAAAGAAATTTACCAATTCCAGACATAAACGTATCGTCAAATTTCAGTATGGAAGTTGACAATTTGGAAGAGAATCGTGAAAATTGTAGTGTGCTAAATCAAGGCAGAAGATGTCGGGATAATATAGTACGAAATTATTTTAACTAACTAATTATTTTAATTATAAAAAATTCACAAATTAATTAACATAAAAAAAGGATTTCATTTCAACAAAAAAAAAAACAATTCATTTTAAATAATAATAATAAAAAAATGTAATATAATATAAAAAAAAGCTTTGTTTATTATTTTTCGCATAATTGTTTAAGCGAAGCGGCCATGGATTGCACGGAGGCACGAATGTCTTTCGCTACGGACAGCAACTGGTCAAATTCCTCCTGTCGTTTGCGTTCCTGCTCAGCAAGAGTGGTTTTCACTTGTGCAAATGCACTGAAGAAAGTGGCAGCCTGTCGCATTCTGTCTGGTGTGGACGATGGCACTGTATTGGGTTTGGTTGATGGCAGTACAGCATTTGAGGTGTATCCGCGTCATCAAGTGATTTCTGCAATTCTTCATCTGCACTATCATTCATCTAAATATGAAACTTTGTGATTAAAACTCAATAATTTTGTTTCGTTATATGAAGATGTTACCTCTTCAAACACCGACTCCTTAGTAACGCCATCGCCATCAACAAGTGCAGTTGGGAAAAAGTATAACACTTGCAGGTCCATACCATCTAGCGGCGCTGGACCTTCAGAGGCAGGACGATTTCCAGTAACGTTCTGGAAACGCATAATTGCGGCCTGCTGCTTCTTTATGCCTGACTTCCAGTCTGCCCAGCACTGCGAATTGAAATAAATACCAATGAATGCACAATTGTACATACATGCATATGTTTATATATAATATACCGAACGAACCTTTTTCCACTGCTCAACGGTTTTACATGCTCCTCCGCATGCATTCAATTCCGCTGTGAGAGTTGCCCATACAGCATTAGCAGCTTTGCCGCTGTTTGGGCCACCAAATTGTCCGGTACCAACATTTCTATGATTTTTCAATAAATCTAGAAATTTTTGTTTTTGTTGTTTAGTAACTTTTCCACTTCTTACTTTTTTCTGTAAATAATATAAACAATATAAACATAAACAAAACATCAAAATTTTTCCAGCTTACCTCGCTCATCTTTATTTTCGCGCAAAATATCACTGCGATTTTTTTAATGATATAATAACGAATGTCATAACGAAAGAAATAACGAAAATGCTTTTCACCAGACTTACAGAATCATTAAACTTCGTTATACTAGTGAATTCGATATATCGTTCGTTATTATGCATAACGAAAAGTTACAGAAACGCACTATAGATTCGTAATGGATGCTCTCTTGGGCTTGCATATTTCGGATAGGATTTTTGAATTTTCTGTCATCGTGAAAGAGCAAGAGAATCCCCGTATTGATAGTTGTCAGTGAAAACTCACCGAAAACACAAATTGTCGGTCCGAACGACTTATATTCCACAACATACAAATGTGTTTTCAAAATGTTTTCAATGTCGGTCCGAACATAGTAACAGAAATCCGTGTAAGAAAAGAAGCATTTCCTATAGTAAAATGGGCGATACGTCAACTTATTTTAACTATGAGTCGGCATTACTTTATACTTTAGGTAGGTAGGTAGGAGTGCAGCCCTATCGGGCTCAATTAGCACTGATGTGCCATTTTGGTACACTTTTCGTAGAAACCTCCTGTGTCTGCTATTACGTTTCACCTACTCTCTCAAACCATTTTGAGATTTCAATGAAATTACTTATATCCGATATGCTTTTGGTGGAAATCCATTCAAGATTTGGTGCTTGGTGGATTCCGAGTACTTTGTGTCGGATCTGTGCTAGAGCTGGGCATTCGCAGAGAAAGTGGAAGATTGTTTCCTTGTTCCCTGCTACTCCGCAGCCACGGCAGATGTCGTTGTGGGGCATACCCATTTTGGACGCATGTTCCCCAAATGGCCAGTGCCCCGTTGTGGTAGTTGTTATTCTGTAAATACTTCTTCTTGACCTATTTAATAAGTCGTTGGTTCTTTTCTTGTCATATGTTGGCCATAATTGTTCTGCCTGTGAATAGCATTAGTTCTGTTTTGTTCGTGTTAACTCCTAGACCATTGCTTTTAGCCCATAGGTTTAACCTACGAAGTGCTCTTTCCATAATCTCGCTGACTGTTGAAGGAAACAGACCTGATACCAACAACACTATATCGTCTGCATACGCTACTGCCTTCACTCCTCCACCGTTTAGTTGGAGGAGTATTTCGTTCAGCGCTACAACCCATAGAAGCGGAGAGAGGACCCCCCCTTGAGGCGGCCCTCTACTCACATAATTTGTTTGTGTTGCAGCGCCGTTTGAAGCTATAATCTTCCTATTCTCGAGCATCGATAGTATCCATCTGCACACAGTGTCATCTATGCCCCCATGCGCCAGAGAATTCATTATCGTATTTACTTCTATGTTATTGAAGGCGCCCTCTATGTCTAGAAAGGCAGCCACGGTGTATTGTTTGTGGTGTAGTGATTTTTCAATCACCCTTATCAACTCGTGAAGGGCGGTTTCGGTTGATCGGCCCTTTATGTACGCATGTTAGCACTTCGATAACTTCCCCGCCATTATTGTTCTTACGTGTAGATCTATTAGCCTTTCTAGTACCTTCAGTATAAATGAGGTAAGGCTTATAGGTCTAAAATCTTTGGCATTCTCGTGTGTTCTTCTGCCTGGTTTCGGAAGGAACACAACTTTGCTCCTTTTCCAACTTCTTGGGATGTAAGATAGTTGAATGCTCGCTTTGTATATATTTTCAAGCCTTAGAACCATTGGTTCTACCAGTTTTTGCAGTATTATGGGCAGAATCCCGTCAGGACCTGCCGCTTTAAATGGTGTAAAACTATTTATGGTATATTTGATTTTCATTTTGTCTACTATTTGGTTTCGATAGTCAGCTGCGTTCACCGGTGGTTCTAGTTGAACCCTCGTAGGCAGTATTAATATGGTCTTTGGATAGCATTTTACTCAGCCTAGCGGCTTCTCTGCAGCTTTCTATCGATGTGCAGAAGGATCGCCATGAGTCATTTTTAGCTTTCCTGACTGCTTTTTTGTATTCCTTCATAATGTCTTTATATGGCTGCCAAATTTTGGTTCTAAAACTCTCATTGAAAGCTTTCCTTAGTTGTGTTCTCAAATTCTTGAGTTCACTGTTCCACCAAGGAAGAGACTTTCTCTTTTTCAAAACTGTTAGCGGAGTAGTTTTGTTAAAAGTTGTGGTTAAGATTTTTTCCAAATTCTCTACTTCTGAATCTAGTTCTTCAGGATTTCTGATACTCTTATTGCTTCCCTTTTCGAGGCATTTTGTTGCTATACTGGTAAATTTTCCCCATGCCGTTCTCCTAGGGTTCTGGTATGTGAGAGGCGCACTGTACCTCTCGCGGATGCTGAAGAGTATCCAGGAGTGATCCGACATGGAAGGCTCATCGGATACCCTCCAGTTATCCACAACGAGACTGTCTGTGTCTGTTGATAGCGTGAGGTCAAGAACTTCCTCCCACCCCGGAAACCTATCCGAGCTTGAAAAGATAAAAGTTGGCTTATCGCCCTTGTTGCATATACTTAAATTACTATTTAAAATATACTGCAAGAGTGACTCACCTCTGGTGTTTATACTGGAGCTACCCCATACGGTGTGCCTTGCATTTGCATCACACTCTATTAGGACATCATCCTTCTTGTTCTCCTCTACTAGCCTGGTGAGCGGCGCCGGTGGTATGTCTTCGTCATGGGCCAAGTAGGCCGAGACCAAGAAGAAGGGCTTTTCCTTCTGTTCCACCTTTACCACTGTGATATCTGCTGTGCTGAAATTAGGACAAAGAAATGCATTTATACTTTTATTGATAAGAATGCATGCCCTAGGTTTACCTCTGTTCCGTGTGTAAAACAGGTTATAGTTGCTGCTGTTTAGCCCTTTTATGGTATCTTCATTGACCCAGGGCTCCTGTATTAGGCTGATGTCGATGCCCCCTCATTCACGAGGGTTGTCAGATTCGCTGTAGCACTCTTCGAGTGCTGCAGGTTAATCTGTACGCATCTTATGTTGTTGTTATTGGGCATCTCGGGGTTCTTCAATGCCCACATTCCTTAGCAACTGGCTGGCGTCGTCGACCTCTTCCGTGTCGTCTTCGTCAGCCGCTTTGTCGCCTTGGAAGATTTTTAGTCTTGCCTTGCGTATTCCGAAGCTGATTTTGTTGTCAGTCTTCTTCAGAGCCTCAATGGACTCATCACAAATGGCCACTAGTATTGGCTTGCTTGCTTTGTTCGGTTTCTCCTCCTTTATAAGCTGCCACTCATCTATACCAGGTATAGATTTGTTCTGCAGCTTAATGCACCTCAGGAGTTTTTCGCCTGGCTCCTCTAGTGGGGGTAACCAAATGCGAGCCCGAGGCCTCTTTGGAATATCCCTGGCGGGTATAAGCCTCAATTGGAGGCCTACAAAGGCGTTGCTAATTTTGGCAACACTACCCGTCAGGAAATCTAGCGAGGCCTGGTCCGCGCACTTGATGACCCTGTAGCCCCTGAGGGTCTCAGAGGAGTCAAACTCCGGGTGAGGACCCGCAGGATTGTCGAGTACATAGCTTAGCACCATACTCGACAATCTGACGTCGATCTCCACCCATCTCTCCTGGATAGTGCTCGGAGAGGAGGATTTCCCATCTATAATGGCCACCTGCAGACTATCCCTGGCTACATCGCAGAAATGCCTTGCCGTTGTTGTGCTGCTGTGTTCACCCTCACTCCTCCTCGCTTTTTGGGCTGAGTTCCGGGTACTTCTGTGGTGGAGCGATTTCTCTTCTGAGAAGTGCTCTCTCGTTTGCTCTCTTCTTGAGGTTGTGATTGCTTCCTTTTCAGGTAGCTTTCATATTCCTCTACAATATATTTGAGGCGCTTTGTTTCAGCCTCATCAACTGGGGTACCGGCTGCCTGGTCTTTGGCTATCTTCCCTAGTATGAAGACCGCCCTCTGGTACCGGTTTTTCCTCAGCTGATTCTGGGATTTTTTGCGTTTCTTTTTGCTCTCTGATTTAGCCGCCAGTGCACTTTGGTTGGTGCTCATGGCAGCCTCGGAGGTGGACGCCTCCTCCCTTAAATTTGCTGTTTTCTCTGCTGTATCTACCGGTGTACTTTGGTTGGTACGTCCGGTAGTACTCTTACTTGTCTCCTGGCTGGAGGCAAGCAGTTCGTCCTCCTCGGATTCCGTAATAGAATTCCTGTAACCTATGTCCGTAGTCGTCGCTGTTGTCGTCATGGTTGTTGTTGTAGTTGTTGTAGTTGTTGTTGTTGTAGTTGTTGTTGTTGGTTTCGTTCATGTTTTGGTCCCACGAGTAAGCCGGAAAGGGTTGGTCACTCGTCCGCAGAGCCGGTATACGGAGAGAAGGCTATTTATACCTCCGACCTCGCCCGGGCATCGGAGGGGACCGTTCGCGATCAGCTATTTATTACCCCCCGCTGACCATTCAGCCCTTGGCACGGGTACCTCGACACCTTGGCTTAGGGTGGTGTTGGTTCGGGTATCCTCATAATTCCACAATAGGAGATGGGCGTAAAACCTAGGGTTTATTCATCCATATTGCTATTGTGGGAAATTATGAAGTGTCCCTCTTAGTTCGTAAGATTAGAGTGCGTTTCCTTTGGGATGCACACTTTACTCTTACTTAAGCCCCTTCGCCACGACAAGGCGACCAACTTCAAAGAGGACTTTATACAGTACTTGTCCATTAAATTACGAACAAATAGAAAAATGTGCAGAGTTCTAACGTTAATCATTAATAAAAACATAAATGTTTGGCGTATTTTATAATTTGTTTTTTATAATATATATAATGAATTGTCAAAAAAGTCTTGCGGTATTTTTGTTGAATCAATTAGTGTAGCACCCATACATCGAGCTTCTTAGTGACTCCAAGCTTCTTTATTGGTTTATAACGGTTTGATGACTACTATGCCGGTCTCTTTCGACCAATTCAGCGATTTTATCGCAATTTTCGACGACAGGCCTTCCGGAGCGGTGGAAATGGAAACTGTATCGGGTCCATAAACTGCACTGTAAAATATGCCGTATTTTCTCTTTATTTTGCTCCATGTTTGCGACGCTATAACTCACGAACGAAAACGCTATAACTCACGAACGAAACTAGAACTACGCGCTTTCAGCGCCAACTAGCGAAAATACCGCAAGACTTTTTTGACAACCTAATACTCAAACGCAAAAAGGGCCTCCAGTATGAGTGAAAACGATACATTTTTTTAATAAAAAGCATTGCTTGCATATTTTGAACTTATACATATTATCTAGTAATTTCTCGTAAACTTGATAACCATCACCCAACTTCATGGCAACTAAGCCAAATACGTACGATTTGAATGTCAAATGCAGAATGGGATACTTTTATTTTTGTT
This sequence comes from Bactrocera zonata, assembly GCA_037783105.1. NCBI lineage: Eukaryota > Metazoa > Arthropoda > Insecta > Diptera > Tephritidae > Bactrocera > Bactrocera zonata. Next base: position 21,113 of record JBAWJQ010006684.1, read on the forward strand.
TGTATTTGGATTTATTTCTTTTAATTAAAATTTAGTAGCATAATCTTTTGCGGTCAAAACGTCTTGGCATAGATTCCACTAATTTCTTGCAAAAGTCTGGTTGAATTTTTTGGCCACTCTGCCATTATTGCAGCTTTCAAGTCATTGATTGAACTAAATCGGTATTTGTACACACCTCTAGCCAACACCTCCAATACATGTTCAATGACATTTAAGGGGTTAGGGGTGGTCAGAGGAACGAAAAAATGGGTTTTCAGTATTTTTTTTTTTTGCTACTAAATCATGTTGGTTTACAAAAGCAGTAATATGGCATTATTATATTATAGGATGTGTTGACTTGAAGTCACGAAAATTTCAAAAAAAAAAAAAATAAAAAATTTAATTTCCGAAGTTATAGTTGTTTGTGTTGACCCTGTTCCAAAAAAAAGGTACTTGCGGTGACAAGTATAAGTCCTTGGAGATTCATCTAAAAACAATCGGATAAAAAAAAAATTAGTTTTATAAATAGATAATCCCGGGCCTGATCGAAGGATTTTATTTTGTTTTCAAAATTAACAAAATGGCCTCAGGAATTTTTTTTTTAATTTTTGCGAAAAAATCAACAGTTGGTCTTAAAAAATCGAAATTTTCGAAAAAATAAAAATCCTTTAGGCCCGAGTTTATTATGTATTCTAAAAGCTGTATAAATTTCATTAAAATCTACTGAACGGTTTTCGAGTTACAGTTGTCATCGATTCAAAAAACATAGTTTTGAGAAAAACGCGTTTGAAGTTTCACACTAGCTTTTTGAAGTGCCTGAGCTCTCTTTCTTATTTTCTAACTACCCCTAACCCCTTAAGTCTGGTAATTGTGGAGGTGGTTGCAATAATTTAGGACAGTTGTGGATTAACCACATCATCGCAACTTCGGAAGTATAATTGGTATCGTTGTCCTGGTAAAAGGCGAAATTGCTCGCCATACGCAATTTAGTTGCACTTTGCTTAACATTTGCCTTTAGTTTTTTTTTTTCAGTTTTTTTTTAGTTTTTTAGCTTCCCACTCCTGCACTGGACATAGAGCTCTAAACCATTACAGAACCACCAACGTGCTTTACTGTAGCACTTGTATTTTTACCTTCAAATTCTGTGTTCAGTTATCTAGGCATAATGCGCTGTTTATAATGTTTACAAGTTTTTTATACAATTCTTTGGTAATTGTATAATATTTCTCCAGTTATTGAATTGTACCCAGGTACTTTTTTGAGTCTTGTGTTCCCGATAAGATTTTTAATTTATTTAATAGTAACAGGAGAAATGCTGATGTGTGGATCCAACCAACTATTTTCACAGTTTATCTCATACTCATCGTTAGGCGTAAATGTGTTTCTCAAATGATTCTATTTATTCGTTTTGGCCCATGCAGTTTCGTTTAGTTTTAATGGTGCTACATGTTTTATTTGCTTATTCATATTTTTTTGTGCTTGTAAGTTTAGCCAGATAAGTTTTGAAGGAAAATTTTTAAACTGTTTAATTTGATTTCTTAGTTTCGCTGTACATTTATTAAGCTCAGTTTTGAAAGCAGGGGACCTAGTTTGCTGCCAACTATCTATCTGTTTATCTATAGGCCAATAAGTTGGTCTTCCCGTAGAAACAAAATTGCATCCAACTGCTTATATAGCATTAAGTATTGCGAGCGGTCGCTATTTAGAACGCTGCTATCCAAAAACTATTCATGATACGACCTTGTCGATTTCACTGGATATTTTTGGAAATATAAACAGTTAAAAAGCAAAAAAAAAAAAAAAAAAAAAATGATTTTTGCGTTGCTCCTCAAGAGAAGGAAAATACTGAAGGATTTTGTATCATGAAATATTAAGGTCCTGTATATGGAGTACTTTTTTTTTTGTTTATTTTGGTACTTAAACATATGCATGTGTATGTATGTATGTAATTATTAAATCAAAAATAGATGCAACACAACAAAACATAGAGATACATTCAAATTACAATAAATATATTTTTTGTAAAATGTCAAACAAATCAACATATTGATCCCGGTAAAAATTACAGAGATTACAATAATTTTCATCACTAATCTTCAGTTGGTTACTTTTTAGTTTTTGTTTTGAAAAAAGGATATCGGAGAGCCTCAAAAATGTTTACGTGGTTAGTAGAGAACCATCATAGTGAAATGCAGCCTTTTATTACTGTGCCCAAAAAATAATATTCGCTCGATTGATCGGTTGTTTCGGAGTCGTAAGCATAGATCCAAGTCTCATAATGCATTTCATGACACCCTGGTAGTCGGAAAGCATCGTTTCACACACTTCAACGCGACGCCTTTTTTCCAGAAAATTCAATGTTTTCGGTACCAGTCGAGATTTGATGCGCTTGAGGCCCAAAACATCCTTCAAAATGGTATTGGCTGAGCCTTTCGATATGCCAACTTCATCGCAAGGTCTCTAATTGTTAATCGATGGTTTTTCAACACCAAATCTTTGACTTGTTGAACGTGAGCTTCGTCGGTTGAGGTTGATGGTCGCCCTGGACGCTCTTCGTCTTCGACATGTTCACGGCCGGCTTGGAACTCAGTATAGCACTTGTTAACATTTTTTTTAGACATAGCCTCATCACCAAAGGCTTTCTGCATCATCCTCAACGTATCCGCAGCAGAAAATTGATTCCGTAAACAAAATGTAATGTAAATTCTTTGCTCAACAAATTTCGACATCACTTTTAGCAGCTCACAAAACGACACGTATCTCAAACACTAATGAATATTGTGACATGAAATTTGACATAAATGTGACTGACAGTACTATCAACCTAAAAAAGATAATAATTCTCCAAATCCTTCGACGCGAGCAGTTTAAATTCAAATGTCACCTTATTTTTGTATTAATTACTATACAATTTCTTGAATGCCTTGTCGCTGGTTGGGGATAGAAAAAACTTCTGTCAAATGAAAATATCTTCATTCTAATTTTTATTTGGTTCTAAGTTTGTTTATATATATATATATAAAAAAAGATTGAGTGTAGCGTTTGCTGTATGGCACGTAGTGCCGTCCTGCTGGAACCAAATAGTGGCCAAGTCTTCCTCTTCAATTTGCTTGAAGAAAAATTCGGTTAACATTGGGCGATATCGCTCATTGATCGTTACGGCGGTTCCTTCTTCATTTACGAAGAAAAATGGGCCGATGATTCCACCAGACCAAAATCCTCACCATACAGTGATTCGTGTTGGGGTCATTGGCTTCTCGACGATTACGTGCGGGTTTTCTGTGCCCCAAATGCGACAATTCTGCTTGTTAACGTAACCATCGAGGTGGAAATGAGCCTCGTCCGAAAAGATGATTTTTCGGTAAAATTGACCATCCTCGGTCAAACGAACTTTGGAAAAAGTTTGCGATATTTCCCAGTTTTCGTCTAGTGAATAGCGACCCATTTCGTAAATTTTAGACTTTTTACTGAATATCTGTCACTTTCCGAATGGTATTTGACGTTTCCAATGTCGAAATATAGATAATTCAAATTTAAAACGTTAGATGACCCACCCTATAAGAAATAAATAACTTTTTGCCAGTTTTCCGTTAGGGACATTATTTCATCAGTGTAAATCGAAATTTCGAAATTTCCCGAACGGAAGCGAGCGAACCATTATCGTGCTACACCAACTAAGACAGCATCGTCTCCGTAAACTTCACAAATTTTATGGGTGACTTACTATCTTCTTTATTTTCGCTTATTTTTGAATTTTTCAACTTCCCCGAATTTAGTTTTCACACACATTTCCAACATTATATATATTTAGCGTCAAAAGCCTTTATTATTCCAATGATATCCAATGACTCTTATACGGAATACAATAACAATTTGAAACTTTTACTTTGAAAAAATTAACTTTCTTTATTTATATATATGTATGAAATATGTTAGCGTGTCGTACAGTTAGAAGTTGCTTGCATAAAATGTTCTGGTAGCGTCAGAAAAATAATAACTGTTCAGTGGTATGAGAATCGTAACTTCAATTCAGCTAAGCATCTGTAATTGTTCAGTGACATAAGACTCAACTGCAATTCAGCTCAACAGCTGCAATTGTGATGTGAAATTTTTTGCAGGCGGAGTTGCCTGGCCCCAGTGACTTTCGTTGGATACGAGGGGAACGAAATAGTCTTAACTCTCCTGGAATAAGTACGATGAGGCTTTTCCCTAATTCCAGCTGATGGCTGAAATTGACTGGTAGTTGGTTCCTCAACTCGCTGAGGCTTATCATTTTTCACAAGTTCTCCGGGCTGCTGAGTGTTTTCAGTATCCTCTTTCCGCTTGAGCCTATTCACGGAGGCAACTTTCTCTCTTCCATCGACTTTAATTTTTAGGACGTAATCATCTATGTGCATTAAAACTTTGGTCCAGAATAGGGTGGTTCTAAAGGTCGCTTTACAGCATCGATGCGGAGAAAAACGTGACAGCAGGTTTAGAGGTTTTTCAGGATGAAAATTCGACATTTAGTGTGAAGAGCAGTTGGTGTGGGCGTTAATCTTCTAATATGATCACGAAATTTCTCGATGAAAATCTGTGGGTCCGGTGACATGTCCTCTGAATCGAAAAAATCCCCGAGCACACGTAAACTTGTGCCAAATACAAGATCAGTAGGTGTGGCGTTTAGGTCTTCTTTATAGCACGTGCTGAGCACCGTTGGAAGAACTTCCGGCCAAGGAGAAACAGAGTTGCACATTAGAGCTACCTTGCACATCCTCTGCCACCGTTCTACCAGTCCATTTGTTCTTATGCGATGGGTACCAATCAGCCGGGTCAAAGACGTGAAGAGCGCCGACACAAACTGGGTTCCTTTATCTGTGGTGATATGAGCGGTGTGCCGAATTGAGTAATCCAGTTCGAGTAGAAAGCTGTGCAAACGACGTCAGCCGTCATGTCCTTCAGAGGAACAGCAAGGAGAAATCTGGAAAATCTATCTATGATTGTTAAACAGTACCTGAGATGGAAGTTCAATGAGGTCGAGGTGTACATGGTTGAATCTAACGTCAGGTACGTCAATGTGCTTATGTGTGAGGCGATTGTGACGCTGAATCTTGGGCGTTGGCACGGGATGCAGTTGCGCGACCAGTTCAGTGCGTCCTTCTTGTTGCCCGGCCAAATGTACTTTTGGTTGAGTGTGCGGACCATAATTCGACCGTTGGGATGAGAGAGTCTATAGACTGTTTCGAAGGGCACTCGGCAAAGATTTTTTGGAATGAAAAGTCTTACCACACAGGATGTTATGTCACAATAAATGGAAGTGTTTTAGTCAATTGATAGACGTTGGAATTTCAAAGTCGTGTTGTTGTTGCCAATAAGCTGCTGGGGTTCTTCATCCTCTTGCTCATGTTGAATTCTTTCGGCAATCAAAATGGTCGGTATGCTAATGGTACTGATTCTAGATAGGGCGTCAGCCAGTACATTCTCTTCACCACGATCTCCGTGGTGAAGCTCTGCTGGATCTCTGGGCGGAAGCATTGATTGGAGGCATAGATCCGTTTTAATGAAAAAGTGGCGTCCCTCCAGTATGTGTCGGAAAAATTTAATGGCTGCAAATACTGCTAACAGCTCTCTGTCATACGTGCTGTACTTCACCTCTGCGGGGCTGAGCTTCCTGGAGAAAATCCAATTGGATTCTAGATGCTCCTCGAACTGCTCTAACGATGCGCCAATGGCTGATTCGTCGTTTGTGAGAAAGAGAGAGGCGGTAGATGAAAGGAATGTTGTTTTAGTTGCTGCTACAACACTCTTCTTACAGTCTTCTAAGGCTTTTTCAGCCTCTGGTGTCCAAGGCACTTTGCGTTTGTCGTTTTTCTTGGCATTTTTTAGAAAGGAATTCAATGGTGCCGGTGGTTGTGAAGCATTGGAAATACATTTGCCGTAGTAATTGATTATCCCCAGGAATCTACGAAGATCGGTGGTGGTCTCAGGCTTGGGAAATGACAGAATCGTATCAACCATTTCCGCTGGAGGTTTGTTAATTGTATAACCAAGGTATGTCACTTCTTCTTTTGCGAAATTGCACTTACTGCAATTCATAGTGAGTTTGTTGGCGCGTAGTACGTTGAAAATCTGCTCTAGGTGTTGAAGATGTTCCTCATGGGTTTCAGAAGCCACTATGAGCTCATCAATGAAACAGTCAACAAAGTCCAAACCTCTCAAGATGTTGTCCATGTGGCGCTGAAAGGTTTGGGTTGCATTGCGTAGTTGGGTTGCATCTGATGGTATGCACGAGTGAGATCGATTGTCGAAAAAGTTTTACTTCCGTGGAGGCGCTGAAATAAGCCTTCAGCGACAAGTACTGGGTAGCGGTCAGGGACCGGTTGCGCGTTCAGTCGTCTGAAGTCTCCAGTAGTTCGCCAGTCTCCCAGCTTCTTGGGTACTATGTGGATGAGACTGGCCCAGTTGCTGCTAGAAGGTCGAATCACCCCAAGCTCTAGGGGCAAGTTGATGCCATATTTTGCTGCTTTTAGTTTGTCACCGGCTAGACGGCGACAGTGGTGGTGACAATGTGACGCTGTTTTTGATGATGTCAATAAAATAATCGGTATGGGTGTTGAAAAGGACTTGCTGGTCCACTGTCGAAATTCCGTGGTTTCAACAAGTTCTCTCATCGTAGTGAGTGATGTTAATGGGTCGGTGAGTCGATGTTATTTTTAGGTTTATCAGGCCATAGTGTACGATGAAGTCAGCCCCAATGATCGCAGACTGAACGTCGGCGATGATAAAGGGCCATGTGAAAGCTCGACCAAGGGTGAGCTTGACTGGTTGATGATCGTATGTATTGATGCTAGTTGAGTTTGCTGCGAAAAGTTTAAATTCCGACCGTAATAGTTTTTGCTTGACAAAAGCTCGTGGTACTACAAAGACCACTGAGCCAGAGTCCACGAGGAATCTCTGGTCATGTACATGCAGGCGATACTCCTTGTTGGATGGAACATGATGACTGCTGTCGTCAACCGCCTTGACTGATGACGACAGCCTCGCTAGTTTCCTTGGTTGGTAGCAGGGTTGTATGTGCAGGGTTGAAGACATCGGTGGGCTCTCTCACCGAATTTGCTATGATAGAAACAAAGACCTTGTTTAAATGAGTTAAGCATCCACCCCCTCTACCCGGTAAAACTAGCGCATCCTAATGCTACAGCGCAATTCACCACAGCTGATACAACTAGAACACAACAACTTTCAACAAAAGGGACGGACAACTCCAGCCGCCTACACTTCGTTTTTGGTCTCCGTACGCATTATGACTCAACGCACTTGCGCATACGCTTTCCGCAGCATCGTTTTTTTCCTCCCACGTACATCATCGTTCATCGATTCCGCTCTTTACTGTGCTGTGAGCAGCTTTCGTTCGTGCAACTCTTGCGCCCTGGGTTTATTGAAACTTCACCTACTCCGATCACTCAGCGGTCCGGTTGACATCCTCCTACTCGGATTTCAAACAGAACATTCTATTTTTTCATAAGTTTAAATAAACGTTAAATTATTTTACACTTTAAATACGTGCGCATTTTTATTTAACATCGTGAAAGTGATTAGTGCTTTGTTTCCAAATTTTTGGTAACAAATTAACCACGTCCTTCGAGCCATAGTGACAGGCACTATGGATTAAAACAAAAAAAAAAACTTAAAAGCAACTAATTTTTCAACTAAATACATATGTATATAAGAACATACAAAAGACAATAATAATTGTGCGGTGATTATAAAAGTGCTCTTTAGTGGTAAAATAAATATATATACAAACAAACAACAACATAAAAGTGTGCAGTGCAAACAAAAACAAAAAAAAAAAAAAAAATAAGCAGAGTGCAGTGACCTCACCAGAACAAAAACAAAAAACAATAAAGAAAAAACCAACATATACAACAAAAAAAAACTGCAGTACAGTGTACTAAAAAAAAAATATATATATATATATTTACATATACTCGTACGTATGTACGTAAGGAAATTTATGAAAATTCACGGTGGTAACAGAGAATGTGAAGTGACAGGTATAAAACAAATTAAATGATAAATCAAAATATACAAAACAGTCAACAGGTACAATAAAAAACATACAGATATACGGGCGCGAAACCATAAAACAAAACATAAATAAAAACAAAGTTAAACAAAAAACGGGCGCGAAAAACTAAAGCACCTGAATAGAAAACAAAAAAAGGTATTCGGGCGCGAACAAAAAATATAGCCACTAAACATAAAGCAACAACATTACGAGGCATACCAGCGGGAAACATTTTGGAGAGGAGCACAGGAATTTTGCTACATCCACATAAATATATTTAGCCACATTATTCCCTCAAAGGAAACCACAGTGAACGTATTTTGTCCTTTATTAATTTAATATATGCACATATGTATGCCCGAAATTGCAGTGCTATTTAATATAAAACCTGTAATTAAAATCCGCTTTAACGGCAAAAACAAAAAAAAAAAGTTACCTACCTATTTAGCGCTTAAGGTACCGTATGTTAAATATTATATATAAAAGCATAAGAACTTATCTTTGTGTTATCAAAACACCAAAACAACTAACATCCAAGCAATTACGAAAAATTTCCGGCAAACTCTTTTTGCTTAATAAAGCAGTAAGCGGGATTGTATATAATAAGCAAGCAAAGGAAAAATAGCAAGTCCTAAATAAAGTAAAAGACAAAAATACAAACAAAATAAATATAACTACATGTACATACACATATGCATATATATTTAGTGCAAACATATATACCTCATCATTATACAAATAACATACATCAATATGTATGTATAATTGCCAAGCGCAAAATATATATTTATACAAATATTCACATATTTCTATAATTACTATGTACAAGTGGATAGTTGCTTACGTATAAAATATACATTAGAGGAACAACTTTTTCCAATTCCATTTCCAATCTCTCTCTCTTTTACGGAAAAATTAAATAATATTTACATACATATATATCAAAAAAAAAAAAAAATAACAACGAAATATACATACTTTGCACGAACTATGCAAAATATATATTAACACATTTGTACATACACATATTATAAGTCCAGATTGGCAACTATACGGCAATACCTCTTGTTCTTTGGCAAATAAAAACAAGCAGGATTGTGTACAAAAAGTGAATTGATCTCTCCAACGAGCTCTCAATTACTTAAAACAAAAACAAACCGAACAGAATAACAAGACATTACAACTTATTCCTTGCCAGCATAAAGTACATTAGCACAAACAATTCGTGCATACTTAGGCACAAAGCGAATTGATCTCTATAGCGAGCTCTCAATCGCACAAAGCATAAGTACAAAAATACATATGTATATACAAGTCCGAGTATCAGGGTGTACCTAAATACAAAATTTCGGACATCAAATATTTTAATGTATAAAAAAGGCGGTTTAAAAGTAGTTAACAATTCAAAATAAAATATAAATAAAAATAATATTGCAATAACATTGCAAATAAATAAAAAACGATATTAATTAAGAATACGTTTTTTACAGATATAATCTAAAACAAAAAAAAAAACTCTTCAAAAGAGTATTCAATTTATTATACTTTATCGCTTCTATTAGAATATCATAAATCAGTTTACACTGAGAAAATCTTTAACAGTATTTTAATATACAAATATACAATATAATAAAAATGGTTAATAACGAAAAAAATCATAATACACTTGTAGCAGCTTTACGCTCAAAACAGGCTAGTAAATTCATTTCAGAAAGTGACAGTTTAACAAGATACTGCACTAGATTTGCCTCTTCACCGATTCACGAAAACTCGGAATCGTTACTAGAAATCAAAATTATAAATCTTAATAATTTTAGGACACGACTCCAAGCGGCTCATGATGCCATAGTACAATCTGAAGATTCAGATCTACCTGAAAATTTTAAATCATCGGCTTACGATATTTACGAAAACTGCTTGGACCAATATGAGGAAACAAAAGCTATGATCTCCGATCAATTAAAGCTAATTAAAGCAATTGCCCCTACTCTCCACAGTAGAGTAGAGCTACCACAAATGGACAGTCACGAGGCAAGTTCAGGCATCCACCTCGAGTTGCCCGCATGTGACACAGAAACATTTTATGGAGGTTATGAAGAATGGCAGTCCTTCCGGGACATGTTTACAGCCGTTTACATCAACCATCCACAACTATCAAAGGCACAAAAACTGTATCACCTCCGATACAAAACAAAAGGTCAAGCAGGCGAAATAGTTACAGTTCGCATTAAATGACGACAATTTGGCTTGGGAAGCTCTAAAAGCTAGATTTGAAAACGAAAGAATACTGGTCGATAAGCAAGTAACGACACTATTAAACTTGCCTAAAATTAAGAAAGAAACAAGTGTAGAATTCATTAAACTAGAATCCACTGTTTCTAATTGTTTGTCAGTTCTATCGACACTTAATATCCCCACAGACATCTGGGATCCTATTCTGGTAAACATTTGCACCGCCGCATTACCAGAAAAGTCGTTACTTCTATGGGAGCAATCGCTCTCATCACGAAAAAAGTGCCCAACGTGGCAACAAATGAAAGATTTTCTCACTACCCAATATGAAATTGCGGAAAGGTTAGAAGAAAAAATAATCAAAACTAAGACTATTAAACACGACCAAAACATAAGCTTAAATAGACCTCAAGCTAGAAGCAGAAACAATTTAACAAAACGCTTTCACATAACGCAATCGTTCGTATCCGAACAGAAAAAGAAAACGTCATGCGAACTATGTAAAAGAGGGTATAAACTTAAAACTTGCGAGAAGTTAAAAAAATTAAAAGTTAACGAACGAAATAATTTTGTCAGGTCAAAACCACTTTGCACAAATTGCCTGTCACATGCGCACACATATAAAAATTGCGAAAGCAAATTCAATTGCATCTATTGTCACAAAAGACATCATTCAATGTTTCATTACAGCATATATGCCATCTCACCCCAAAGAAGCGCTTATACAAGAAGAACCACGGGTTCAACTGCAAAAGCAAATACAGAAATCCAAAATACTAAATACTGCCAAGAGACACCATGTTGCTCAAAGGCGCAAAAAGTTCAAACGCTGCACAGCGAAACACAAAGTGGACTAGTTACAGAACTAGCTACCACCATACCAACTGAAGTTGAGAAAAAATCAAATCAATACCTTAATTCACAATTAAGGAAAAGTCAAGAGATAGAGAAACTTCCCCGAATATTAAATAAAACTACGCAAGATCAGTATTGTAAGGGCTACTCGAGAGCCGCAACTACTCGATCAAATAATGGCCGGTACGTCGTACGACTACCCCTAAAGCCACAATTTTTCAATACTTCACAAATTGGAATTAAAAACAAAGTCAGAGTTACCTCTGACAGTCCAAATTATTAAAAGCGCGTACAACTTTTCGGCCCCGCAAGATGGCTTTAGCCAATAATGAAAAAAAGGAAAATTCTGAGCAAATCCCAGATCGGTGGCGGGCTACTAAATGCCAAACTAATGCACAGGCACTCAAATATTACATATAATAAAAAGGTTCAGAAAGTCGAAAAATCAACACCTATCATAAACTAGTGCCTAATAATTTTCAAGTAATAACAAATAATTTTATTCACACTCAAAAAAACAAAGGGTACACCATATGCCCAATGCAATACTATGACGCACATAGACTTGCCAAAAGCGAAGGTAGCTCTTATCGCACCTACATACATTAGCGCTTCTCATAAGGGTAGTTGGTGGGAATTTGTTGTACAACTTGAACATCCCACTTAAAAAATTGTAATTCTAAATGAAGCCGTTCGCAATTACCGGCCACACTCTCGCAAGATCCCTCTATTGGCACAGCCCTAACTCCAGGGCAATGGAGTACCCACCCTGGCCATATCTGAGCCAGGCGTGGAGTTGCTATCCTTCATAAGCCAAGAATAAAATAAATTGCCGAAAATACAGAAAAGGCAAATAATAAACAACCGGTATACCACACCGATGAAATATAAAATTTAAATAACCGCTAACAAATTAATACAAGCAAACAACTTTTTTGCTATAATAATACAGTATATAGCACCAATACTTACACAAAATATAATTTTCTATTAAAACCATTACATATTACATGTCTCAAATAGTATATATAAAACTAGGCAAAATATTCGCCTAGGGGGCCCAGGATGTTTAAATGAGTTAAGCATCCACCCCCTCTACCCGGTAAAACTAGCGCATCCTAATGCTACAGCGCAATTCACCACAGCTGATACAATTAGAACACAACAACTTTCAACAAAAGGGACGGACAACTCCAGCCGCCTACACTTCGTTTTTGGTCTCCGTACGCATTACGACTCAACGCACTTGCGCATACGCTTTCCGCAGCATCGTTTTTTTCCTCCCACGTACATCATCGTTCATCGATTCCGCTCTATACTGTGCTGTGAGCAGCTTTCGTTCGTGCAACTCTTGCGTCCTGGGTTTATTGAAACTTCACCTACTCCGATCACTCAGCGGTCCGGTTGACATCCTCCTACTCGGATTTCAAACAGAACATTCTATTTTTTCATACGTTTAAATAAACGTGAAATTATTTTACACTTTAAATACGTGCGCATTTTTATTTAACATCGTGAAAGTGATTAGTGCTTTGTTTTCAAATTTTTGGCAACAAATTAACCAGACCTGATAATCCTGGAGTTCGAGATCGTGATCGTCGACGTCTCTCGCAGCTTTTTCTGAGTATGCTGATCAACTCGGAGAGTGTGGCTGTCAGAGTCTCTATGGCCCGCTCTAGGTTACTGAGCCTGTGCTCGACAGAAGACTTGGTGTCGTGGCTGGGAATGAAAACCACTGTTTATGACAGCGTGGACATGAGCTGGCAAAGCCTGGATGATGCTATCTGGAGCTTCGGCGAACTGGTCCAGCGTGCTGTTATTCTGGACGGCTTTGAGGATTCTGCCTTTTATGAGTGCTTGGAGCGCACTTATGAGAGATGCCCCCGCCACGATATCAAAATCGTGCTTGGCGACTTCTACGCCAGGGTGGGCAAAGAAGGTATGTTTGGCACTACGGTCGGTAAATTCAGCCTCCACGAGGACACATCCCCAAATGGGTTGAGGCTGATCGACTTCGCCAATGCCCGAAATATGGTTATCTGTAGTACTAGATTCCAGCATAAGAAGATACACCAAGCTACCTGGATGTCTCCGGATCGAAAAACCACCAACCAGATCTATCATGTTGTGATAGACGGAAGACACGTCTCCAGTGTTTTAGATGTGCGTGCGCTCCGAGGTCCTAACATCGACTCGGACCACAATATTGTTGCAGCCAAAATTCGCACCCGCCTCTTTCAGCAAAAAACGCACGCCAACAAACACAAGGAAGGTTCGACGTCAAGAAGCTGCAATCACAACAGACAGCCGAACGATTTTCTACTCGGCTTGCACTCCTGCTCTCTGAGGGCACTCGACAACAACTCGGTATAAGGGAACTGTGGGACGGCATTTAAAATTCCTTACGTACAGCTGCAACCGAAACCATTCATTTTCGGAAAGTGCAAAAGAACAGCTGGTACGACGATGAATGCCGTGTCGCAGCGGAGAGAAAACAGGCTGTCTACCTCACAACGTTACGATCGACCACAACACGTGCGGGATAGGATAGATATCGAGAGTTGAAGGGGGAAGCGAGACGCATTTATAGACAGAAAAAGAAAGAGGCCGAAATGCGTGAATACGAAGAGCTTGATAAGCTGGCCGACAGGGGTAATGCTCGAAAATTCTACGAAAAGATGCGGCGGCTTACAGAAGGTTTCAAGACCGGAGCATACTCTTGTAGAACCCACCAAGGTGATCTAGCCACCGATGCCCAGAGCATACTTAAATTATGGAGGGAACACTTCTCCAGCCTGCTGAATAGCAGTGAACGCACAACACCAGGAGAAAACGAACCCGATACCCCAATCGATGACGATGGAGCAGATGTTCCATTGCCCGACCATGAAGAAATTCGAATAGCAATTGCCCGCCTGAAAAACAACAAAGCGGCAGGGGCCGATGGATTGCCGGCCGAGCTATTCAAACATGGCGGCAAAGAGCTGATAAGGAGCATGCATCAGCTTTGTAAAGTATGGTCGGACGAAAGCATGCCCAACGATTGGAATTTAAGTGTGCTATGCCCAATCCATAAAAAAGGATACCCCACAATCTGCGCCAACTACCGTGGGATTAGCCTCCTCAACATCGCATATAAGGTTCTGTCGAGCGTATTGTGTGAAAGATTAAAGCCCGCCGTCAACAAACTGATTGGACAGTGTGGCTTTAGACCTGGTAAATCAACAACCTACCAGATATTCACCATGCGCCAAATTTTGGAAAAGACCCGTGAAAGAAGAATCGACACACCACCTCTTCATCGATTTCAAAGCTGCTTTCGACAGCACGAAAAGGAGCTGCCTTTATGCCGCGATGTCTGAATTTGGTATTCCCCCAAAACTAGTACGGCTGTGTAAACTGACGTTGAGCAATACGAAAAGCTCCGTCAGGATCGGGAAGGACCTCTCCGAGCTTTTCGATACCAAACGAGGTTTCAGACAAGGCGACTCCCTATCGTGCGACTTCTTCAATCTGCTGCTGGAGAAAATTATTCGAGCTGCAGAACTTAATCGAGCAGGTATAATCTTCTATAAGAGTGTACAGCTCCTGGCGTATGCCGATGATATTGATATCATCAGCCTCAACACCCCCGCCGTTAGTTCTGCTTTCTCCAGACTGGACAAGGAACAAAACGAATGGGTCTGGCAGTGAAAGAGGGCAAGACGAAATATCTCCTGTCATCAAACAAACAGTCGTCGCACCCTCGACTTGGCACTTACGTCACTGTTGACAGTCATAACTTTGAAGTTGTAGATAATTTCGTCTATCTTGGAACCAGCGTAAACACCACCAACAATGTCAGCCTGGAAATCCAACGCAGGATTACTCTTGCCAACAGGTGCTACTTTGGACTGAGTAGGCAATTGAAAAGTAAAGTCCTCTCTCGACGAACAAAAACCAAACTCTATTAGTCGCTCATAATTCCCGTCCTGCTTTATGGTGCAGAGGCTTGGACGATGACAACAACCGATGAGTCGACTTTGCGAGTTTTCAAGAGAAAGGTTCTGCGAAAGATTTATGGCCCTTTGCGCGTTGGCCACGGCGAATATCGCATTCGATGGAACGATGAGCTGTACGAGATATACGACGACATTGACATAGTTCAGCGAATTAAAAGACAGCGGCTACGCTGGCTAGGTCATGTTGTCCGGATGGATGAAAACACTCCAGCTCTGAAAGTATTCGACGCAGTACCCGCCGCGGGAAGCAGAGGAAGAGGAAGACCTCCACTCCGGTGGAAGGACCAAGTGGAGAAGGACCTGGCCTCGCTTGGAATATCCAATTGGCGCCAAGTAGCGAAGAGAAGAAACGACTGGCGCGCTGTTGTTGACTCGGCTATAATCGCATAAGCGGTGTCTACGTCAGTAAAGAAGAAGAAGAATTATCTTGAGCTGGTGGTGCGCGGATGATGTCCGACACTTCCTTGAGTACTTCTGGCTTCAAGGCGCCGACGACTGTCCGGTACCTAGTATTGTCGTTCCTGATGTTTCGCGACCCTAGCTGTGCCTCCACCTGAATGAACCAGAGTT
Organism: Bactrocera zonata; assembly: GCA_037783105.1. Lineage (NCBI taxonomy): Eukaryota > Metazoa > Arthropoda > Insecta > Diptera > Tephritidae > Bactrocera > Bactrocera zonata. Next base: position 36,800 of record JBAWJQ010006684.1, read on the forward strand.
CGGGATCGTTGCTCCAGGGAGTCTGAGTTGTGTGACTGCCGTTATTTGTGCATCCTTATTAGACTGAACGTTGCGATACGGATAGTGATTGTTACAGCTGCCATGTAATGCATTGAAGTTAATGTTTGATCTGTTGTCTGTGACAGGAATGCCAGTTGCTGTGTCGTTGAAAAGCACGTTCTGAGCGTCTCCTGTAAACAAAGAATTCTGTAGCAGTAGGTCGTCTCGCCGGTGTTGTTCGCGTTCGAGTCATTCTTGTTGTACTTATAGTAACATGTGAATACTATTGGGATTAGTTTGACACAACTCCCAGGAATCACTTCGGGGTCACCAATTTTAGCGTTAAAAGCTTTTATTACTCCAATGGTATTCAAAGTCTTATATGAAATACAATAAAACTTTTAAACTTTTACTCGGAAAAGTTAACGTCCTTCATTTATACATAAAATATTTTATAATATATAAAATATTTGAGCATGTGGTAGCGTTAGAAGTTGCTAGAATAATAACTGTTCAGTGGCATGAGGATCGTAACTTCAATTCAGTTAAACAGCTGTAATTGTAATTGTTTAGGGGCATAAGATTCGTAACTGCAATTCAGCTCAACAGCTGTAATTGTGGCAGATATTTTTACAAAAAAATTTAAATTCCGGTGATAATTTCGTGAAATTGTTTTTAAACAGTTATACACAAAAAAAATTCTTCGTCGAAGTCTTTAAGTATTATGCCGACTTCAAACACACAGTTTCGAGAAAAACACGTTTACGCTTAGTACGCAGCTCTCAAGAAACGTAAAAACTTCATATAAAAAAACGCTTAAGAAACGGTCCAGAAACGTTCCTGCGATAGAGTTACTTGTGCTAGTACGCAGCTCTTAAGAAAGCTAGTACTAATTTTTAATACTTTTTTTCAATAAAATGTGAATATGGCAAACCTGGTTTTGCGAAGAAACATCAAATCAACAATTGTTTCTTGCAGGAAATTCGAAGTAATCGTCAAATTCATCCTAAATTAGTTGAAATCATTATTATAAAGTATGTTCCATTTTGAAATGTTGTATAAAACCAACCAATCGTCAACAACATTCCTTAAATCTCAATGAAAATATTTGTGTTACCATACACATACATACATACATACATACGCACAAAGTTTGTTTACTTTGTTTATTCTCTCTTGCTCTTCTAATGTGGATCATTCACAATGCGTAACCAGCTGTCAAAATTACTTCAGAAATAATGTATTTCTGTTCTTGAGCAATTACTTGAGAGCTGCGTACCAACCTTTAAAGACGGGAGTGCTCAATGCTGTTTCTCCGAAACTATTATTCGGGTCAACTTGAATATTTAAGACAATTAGGGGTTTCACATAGTGTTCAGAGTTGTATTTGCGTAAACTTATTTTAGTATGCAATCCAACAATAAATTGTTTAAACTAGCATAAAAATTTATGGTTTTGTGATTTTACGATGCTTTATGACACGTTGTGAGTACCGTAAATATTCTAGAGGTGTTGTAAAATTTAAGTAAGACAATAAAAAAAACGATTCCATGTACCCCCTTTAACAAGTATAACGCTATTTTACCAACATATGCATAAAATAGATCTGATGTGACCAAAGATGCCTTCTATGAGCGCTTGGAGCGCACTTATGAGAGCTGCCCCAGCCACGATGTCAAAATCGTGCTTGGCGACTTTAACGCCAGGGTGGGCAAAGAAGGTATCTTTTGCACTACAGTCGGTAAATTCAGCCTCCACGAGGAAACATCCCCAAATGGGTTGAGGCTGATCGACTTCGCCAATGCCCGAAATATGGTTATCTGTAGTACTAGATTCCAGCACAAGAAAATACATAAAGCTACTTAGCTGTCTCCGGATCTAAAAGCTACCAACCAGATCGATCATGTTGTGACAACGGAATACACGTTTCCAGTGTTCTAGACGTGCGTACGTACCGAGGTCCTAACATCGACTCGGACCACTATCTTGTTGCAGCCAAGATTCGCACCCGCCTCTGTGCAGCAAAAAATTCACGCCAACAAACACAAGAAAGGTTCGACATCGAGAAGCTGCAATCACAACAGATAGCCGAACGATTTTCTACTCAGCTTGCACTCCTGCTCTCTGAGAGCACTCGTCAACAACTCGGTATAAGGGAACTGTGGGACAGCATTTCAAGCTCCTTACGTACAGTTGCAACGGCAACCATTGGTACATACATTTGCAGACAGAAAAAGAAAGAGGCCGAAATGCGTGAGTAAGAAGAGCTTGTTAAGCTGGCCGACAGGGGTAATGCTCGAAAATTCTACGAAAAAATGCGGACCGGAGCATACTCTTGTGGAACCCCCAAAGGGGATCTGGTCACGATGCCTAGAGCATACTTAAATTATGGAGGGAACACTTCTCCAGCCTGCTGAATGGCAGTGAACGTACAACGTCAGGAGAAGGCGAACCCGATTCCACAATCGATGACGATGGAGCAGACGTTGCATTGCCCGACCATGAAGAAATTCAAATAGCAATTACCCGCCTGAAGAACAGCAAAGCGGCAGGGGCCGATGGATTGCCGGCCGAGCTATTCAAACACGGCGGCGAAGAGCTGATAAGGAGCATGCATCAGCTTCTTTGTAAAGTATGGTCGGACGAAAGCATGCCCAACGATTGGAATTTAAGTGTGCTATGCCCAATCTATAAAAAGGAGACCCCACAATCTGCGCCAACTACCGTGGGATAAGTCTCCTCAATATCGCGTATAAGTTCTATCCAGCGTATTGTGTGAAAGATTAAAGGCCACCGTCAACAAACTGATTGGACCTTATCAGTGTGGCTTTAGACCTGGAAAATCAACAACCGACCAGATATTCACCATGCGCCAAATTTTGGAAAAGACCCGTGAAAGGAGAATTGACACACCCCACCTCTTCGTTGATTTCAAAGCTGCTTTCGATAGCACGAAAAGGACCTGCCTTTATGCCGCAAAACTAATACGGCTGTGTAAACTGACGTTGAGCAGCACCAAAAGCTCCGTCAGGATCGGGAAGGACTACTCCGAGCCGTTCGATACCAAACGAGGTTTCAGACAAGGCGACTCCCTATCGTGCGACTTCTTCAATCTGCTGCTGGAGAAAAATATTTGAGCTGCTGGCGTATGCCGATGATATTGAGACAGTCTTACGAGGGTAAGACGAAATATCTCCTGTCATCAAACAAACAGTCGTCGCACTCCCGACTTGGCTCTCCCGTCACTGTTGACAGTCATAACTTTGAAGTTGTAGATAATTTCGTCTATCTTGGGACCAGCGTAAAAACCACCAACAATGTCAGCCTGGAAATCTAACGCAGGATAACTCTTGCCAACAGGTGCTACTTCGGACTGAGTAGGCTATTGAGAAGTAAAGTCCTCTCTCGACAAACAAAAACCAACCTCTATAAGTCGCTCATAATTCCCGTTCTGCTATATGGTGCAGAGGCTTGGACGATGACAACAACCGATGAGTCGACGTTACGAGTTTTCGAGAGAAAAATTCTGCGAAAGATTTATGGTCCTTTGCGCGTCGGTCACGGCGAATATCGCATTCGATGGAACGATGAGCTGTACGAGATATACGACGACATTGACATAGTTTAGCGAATTAAAAGACAGCGGCTACGATGGTTAGGTCATTTTGTCCGGATGGACGACAATACTCCAGCTCTATCTTCTAAACCACTAAAGCTACAACAACGAAATTCGCCCAGCACGAATATTAAAAGAACTTCTACCGATAATGTGAAAATGAATGAAATCGGATGAATACCCGCTTCACTCCCGATATAACGATGATAACGACAATGATTATTAATATTATACTATGGTTTCAAAACAAGGTGCTGAGAGGCATTGTAAATGCTCCTTGGTACTGCAGAAATTCTGACATTCAGTGAGACCTAAGGGCGAATACAGTCGCCGAAGAAATAAGGTGTCAAGCAGATGCCCACTACAAAAGGCTTAATGCACATGGGATCGAGGAGGCAATTAATCTTCTCTTACACACATGCCTCTCGAGTCGATTATGTAGAAAAAAAACCACATAGCTTAGTTGGAATCTAAAATATAATATAAAGGAATTAATTACTCTATATACCACATACTTATGTATAAAAACAAATAACATAGAAATTAATAACAATATTCATATTAGTTTTCATGTTATTTGGTTTTAAGTTAGTGCTCGTTAGCTTTTGAAACTAGTTGTAGTGATATCAAACATTGTTAAAGTTTTAAAAATATTTGTAAAAAAACCGTTTCCATTTATTTATTTCTCACATTATAATCGTTATATTTCGATTTTTATTTTTGCTTAAAACATAAGAATAATTTTATAAGTTATATATTGCTCACATAATAATAATTATGCGGTGATCTTACGTAATTAGAGTTAAAGAGTTGTAACGTGGCTTTTTGCCACCTTACAATAAGTTACGTCAACTTCGCCCCACAGTACATCATGTACCCGCACCATACGCACACAACGTACCTCACTACGATGTTGAAAGCTGCGCTGTGCTTGCTATATAAGCAAGCACTTCACATCGAGTGCGATCATTTGCTCCAGTTCGCCGAACAGGACGGTCGCCAGCAACAGCATTAGTCAAGGGGAAGTGACTGTACAAACCACCGTGCAGATCACCGCCGTACATCGTTGCTGTACAAATCACCGTGCAGATCACCGTCGTACACATTGTAGTGTACAAGTCACCGTGCAGATCACCGTCGTACACATTGTAGTGTACAAGTCACCGTACAGATCACCGTTGCGCAGATCACCGTCGTACACATTGTAGTGTACAAGTCACCGTACAGATCACCGTTGCGCAGAAATCGTTGTTGCGCAAATCACCGTCGTACACATTGTAGTGTACAAGTCACCGTACAGATCACCGTTGCGCATAAATCGTTGTTGCGCAAATCACCGTCGTGCACATCGCCGCTGCACAAGTCACCGTCGCACCAATCATCGCCGTAAAACACACGCTGGTCTGGCTGTCCAAGGAAAGGGGGGTGTGAACACAATTTATTAAATTAAATCTTTTATTTGCTAAGGGTTCGTGGGTCCCAAGGCTGACCCTGGAGCGGCTGAGCATACCTCAGCTATGAACGAAACCCCATTACAAATGGCGCCCGAGCAGGGACCTGACTTTGTGAGTGATAGTGAAAAACATGAAACGGTCACCAACGCTCATGAATCAGGTTCGCCGCGCCCCCCACACCATCATAAGCATCGCAGTACTTCAGCGAATAATGCTGTTACGCTTGAGACAGACACGACCAGTTGGATTTACTGGCTGAAGAAGGAGCGATTAATCACTGAATGCAGACGACACCACATCGCTGTCGAAGGGCGCACCGTAGCAGATCTCCGTAGCGAGCTGAGCGCCTGCATCCAGGCAAAGCGCCACAATAAATCCACGGAGGATCTGGTAAAAGCTTTGGAGAGGGAAATGAAGGAGGAATATAACGCCACCATACTCGTTCCAACCACCACAGTGAGAATCCCCAGCAAAGCGGCAGCAACACGTGGCGACATAACCTCAGCTGCGAGAGTGCCAGATGTGGAGGTTATAAACTCCGTGCGGCGATGGAACATACGCTACAGCGGTCGCGAAAATTTACACGACTTTCTAGAGCGATGCGAAGAACTAGCCGAATGCTACTCTATAGCAAACAACCAGCTTCTTGCCACGATGCCGGAAATTTTGCAGGACAAAGCGCTGCAATGGTTTCATGTGAAACGCAACACCATCAACACGTGGGACGACTTTCGTTACGGGGCTGAGCGGTTCTTTTTACCGAAACGTCACCTCGCACATCTGGAGGAACCCATCCATCAGCGCAAGCAATCGCCCGGAGAGAAAACAAAGGATTATGTGCTGGCCATCCAAACGCTCATCCGCCAGCACCCGAAGCTTCGCGATGAAGACCACACCGAACGCATATATGACGGCTTAAGAGTGGAATATCGCTTATATGTCCGTCGGAGCGATTTCAACAGCGTGGACGAACTACTCGAATTAACGGAAGAGTTCGAGTTGTTGAAAGGCGAGGAGACCAGGCATGCGAGAAACACCAATCACTGTTTGACCGCTGTAAGTAATAAGTATTGCCGCGAGAAAGTTTGTTGGCGATGTAAGCAGCCGGGACACCGAAGACACTAATGTTGCAACCAGCAGCGAATATTTTGCTCTCGCTGCGGACTCGACGGAATCATGTCGCGGGACTGCAATTGCCCTACACATGTGGCAGTGCGAGCTACTCCGCCCGAACCCAGCACAGCAGCACGCAAAGCAAAGCTTCCGTACCCAGAATGGAAGCAAGATGGCCGTTATTATCTGCCCATTACTATTGCGGGCATGCAGGTCGAAGCCCTGGTGGACACCGGAGCCACGCTCACATACATTGGTAAGGAGCTCCAGCGTCATCTAGACAACCACAGGATTAAATCCAAACGCCAGACCCGTCGCATTCAGCTAGCTAACCAGACGTATATATCTAGCACGAAAATGTATCCCGTTACCATCGAGCTGGGGAAGAAGACGACGCATCTATTCGTATCCGCTTTACCGACGCTGTCGGAACCTGTCATCCTGGGCATGGATTTCCTGAGAAAACTGAACCTGACTATCACCGTCACCGATGGTCAACCGCTAGCCGCTACACGCCTGAGCACACAGGCACCTACCGACCACCTCGCGATGCTAACCGAGAGGCAACATCTTACGGAAAAGGAGAATCATCAACTGAATACTCTCCTCACTGGAAATGCGGCAGTGTTCTCGACGATCACCGGCCCCAGCACAGCCACCGAACATGTGATTCGACTTAAACACGATCGCCCATTGAAGCAGAGATATTATCCGCGCAACCAAGCGATGCAAGAAGTAATCAATCAGGAGGTGAACGAATTGATTGCAACCGGCCGCATCGAAGTCTCTAACAGCGCTTACAGCTCGCCCATTGTCTTAGTGCGAAAGAAACAAGGAAGTTGGCGAATGTGTATAGACTACCGGCAACTTAACGCAGCAAGTATACCAGACGCATACCCACTTCCTCAAATAAACGCAATCCTAGACCAGTTGAAGGAAGCTCGGTTTATCTCGACCATCGACCTGAAGAACGGCTACTGGCAAATTCCGCTACACCCCCGCTCACGCCCGTACACCGCATTTACCGTACCGGGGAGAGGTTTATTCCAGTGGCGAGTGATGCCTTTTGGGCTGCATTCGGCGCCAGCAACATTCCAGCGAGCCTTAGACAAGGTCCTGGGATCAGAACTACAGCCGAAGGTCTTCGCCTATCTGGACGACATCATTGTACTGGGAAACTCTTTCGAAGAACACTTAGACTACTACAACCGAAGAAACATCCCGATTACCAACTTATCGATGGCCGGCTCTTCCGGCACATCGCCCCACGCAATACGTTATCCAGGTCACCACGCTGGAAACTATGCGTACCAGAGCACCGTCGACTCGAAGTCCTGAGAGAAAATCACGACGCTAGCACCGGCGGTCACCTGGGTGTACACAAAACACTCAAACGCACACAAGAAGGGTACTATTGGCCTGGCATGCATAGGGATGCACTCAAGTATGTTCGTCGATGCCAACAATGTGCCGAATATAAGATAGACCAGCGCCGACCTGCCGGGATGATGGCCACCATGCAATGCTCACGACCGTGGGAAGTTGTAACGGCAGACTTTGTAGGCCCACTACCGCGCTCAACAAATGACAACACGTGCTTGCTAGTGCTCACGGATAAGTTCTCCAAGTGGGTGGAACTCGTGCCAGTCCGGAATGCAACCACCGCCAGTGTTATAAAGGCGCTACGAGAACGCGTGATATACCGGTTTGGTTGCCCTGATGTATTCCTTACCGACAACGGGAAGCAATTCACCGGCAAGCCGCTTACACTGTTCCTGGAGGGCCACGGAATCCAACATCGTTTCACCGCCATTTACGCTCCACACGAGAACCCAACCGAGCGCACCAACAGAGTCGTGAAAACTATGATCGCCCAACGAGCAAAGGCCGATCATCGGACCTGGGACCACCAACTAGCCGAAATAGCCTTCGCGATAAATACATCACAACACGACTCGACAAAAACATCAGCAGCTGAGATAAACTTCGGGTACACACCAGCTACCCCGAAACAAATCCGCAAAAAAGCGAACGTGCCCGACGAAGACGCCACCACCGTGCCGACACTCACCGAGCTTTGGCAAGAAGTTTCTCGCAACTTGTCTACTGCAGCAAAACGCCAGAAGAGATACTACGATTTGCGCAGGCGACCATGGAAGCCACTTATCAGCGAGAAAGTACTCAAAAGAGACCATCCGCTCTCTTCCGCAGCAAACAATTTCGCACAGAAGCTTGCTCCGAAATATTCTGGCCCATATATCGTCCGAAAATTCAAGTCGAGCAATACAGTCGAACTTGTGAATCCGAACGCACCGGGTGGGCGTACTATTCATGTGCATCTGCAAGATCTAAAGCAGCTGCCAACCGAATACTAAACTTGAGTAGCCGCTAGCGCGATCTCTACTGAGCCTACGGACTCTAACTCCGAGCCACCTAGCACTAATGCAACGCAACAATAGACGTTGCCAACACTAATCAAAGCGTCCGTTTGCTCATCTCTTTCCAGATAACTAAAATGAAACCTACAACAAGCAGAAGGCCGCATGCATGAAGCCGCCAACCACCGCCGCCAGACGAGCCGCAAAGGCCGCCACCCTTCCGGCCACCCCCGGAAGCACGACCACGGGTGCACCCAAATACGACCACGTTACATGCAATAAATACTGATGACACCGGGTCAGCTGCCCGAACTCGTCCTAGGGTACCCAGACAGCCCCTGGAGCGCTGCGTTATCCAAGCCTCCACCCGAAGTCGGCCGGCCACAGAACCAGCGGTATTGGAAGCATTGCCACGGCAGACGCCGCTTAGCACTAACGCCCGGAAGCTCCCGACCACCAGGCGAGCACCAACGCCACGGGAAGCAGACCGCAAAGCTGATGCTGCGACAGAGCCGCGCGCCGCCCAAACATCGACGCACCCAGCGAAGACCCAGGTAACGCTCTCCGCCAAACAAAGCGACCTGACGACGGCGGCATCGCTCCAACTCGGCCAGCGAGGCACGGCGAAGAGCATCGCCAGGACGGAAGCCCGTACCGCGGAGCCACTCGCCGAGAGGGTGCAAGAGGCGCCCGCCACAACAACGCCGGCATGCTCGAACGGCGATGGGGCGTCTGTCCCAGCAATTGCCAAGACCAACGTCGGGACGACGCCGCCTCCCCCACAAGCGACACCTCCAACCTCCGAGATCAGCGCACGACCGGCCACGCCTGACTACGCACCAGCTCCAACCACGACCCGACCTCCAACCGCCGAAACCAGCGCGCGACCGGCCTCGCCTGACGCATCACACCCACAAGTGACACCGGTGAACGAGATCCCAGGGTTCCTGGAAGGGCTGGTGATGACAAGACAGCATTTTATCAAGCGCTCCAGACGAACGCTGTTCTTCCGGGGCCGACGTCTAGCCCTACAAAAGCTAGAAGGCGACCGGGTTCTGGTGCGATACGGCGGAGACAGATGCGTGCTCCACTTATACGAGTAATCCCTCAGAGCAGCCGATTATAATTAAGTCATTAGCTTTAAGTATGTATTTGCATTTCTTTTTTACTGTACAAGTAGGCCAAGAATTAAAACTAGTTGCTTACCATAGTTATTTATGCATTTATACGATTACATTAGATGGGTGTCACTAGTTGTAAGCTATAAGACCTAAGACGCCTTGTATTATAGGTTAAGAAAATACTATTGAATAAAGGTTTCCACACCCGCTCCCCGTTCCCGGCACACGCCAACTAGGACAGCCAGCCAGCCTCCAGCCGAACCATCGTGGGAAATCTCCTCCCACCTGCCGCCAGCGAAGGATCATTGTCCGAAGTGAGGGGGGGGGACTGTGACGTGGCTTTTTGCCACCTTACAATAAGTTACGTCAACTTCGCCCCACAATACATCATGTACCCGCACCATACGCACACAACGTACCTCACTACGATGTTGAAAGCTGCGCTGTGCTTGCTATATAAGCAAGCACTTCACATCGAGTGCGATCATTTGCTCCAGTTCGCCGAACAGGACGGTCGCCAGCAACAGCATTAGTCAAGGGGAAGTGACTGTACAAACCACCGTGCAGATCACCGCCGTACATCGTTGCTGTACAAATCACCGTGCAGATCACCGTCGTACACATTGTAGTGTACAAGTCACCGTGCAGATCACCGTCGTACACATTGTAGTGTGCAAGTCACCGTACAGATCACCGTTGCGCAGAAATCGTTGTTGCGCAGATCACCGTCGTACACATTGTAGTGTACAAGTCGCCGTACAGATCACCGTTGCGCAGAAATCGTTGTTGCGCAAATCACCGTCGTACACATTGTAGTGTACAAGTCACCGTACAGATCACCGTTGCGCATAAATCGTTGTTGCGCAAATCACCGTCGTGCACATCGCCGCTGCACAAGTCACCGTCGCACCAATCATCGCCGTAAAACACACGCTGGTCTGGCTGTCCACGGAAAGGGGGGTGTGGACACAATTTATTAAATTAAATCTTTTATTTGCTAAGGGTTCGTGGGTTCCAAGGCTGACCCTGGAGCGGCTGAGCATACCTCAGCTATGAACGAAACCCCATAACAGAGTAATATTTTTCTTTTGCTTTGACAAATAATACTCTCACGTTATTACTTTCAAATTGCGAAGGCAACACAAAAAGCTCTTCACTCTTCTTGCGTAAAGGTTATTTAAAACTCACCGCATACCTTTTATTCCGTGAGCAATAAATCGAAGTTATAGTCTAAGAGCCAGTGAATGGCAGAGTACATGTATTTTACCAAAGATGATATTTTGTTCGGTGACCCTTCTATACATACCTTACATGAAATGGGGAACAGCTAAGCCCAGCAAAGGTAGCTATGACGTCACCCAGGTAAGACAGGTACGTAAATCAGACCAAGTTCGCAAGTATTTTACCAAAGCTGGCGTTTGGTCACAGCAAATAATATGGTAAATATAGCCTGAAAAATAAACAGCAGACGATTTTTTCGGTTGTAACCTCGTGGCAGACGTTTTTGAAAATTAAAAAAAAAAAAATTCCAAAGTATTTTAACATGTATGTTATTTGTAATAGTATTATTAGTTTATTCTTCAAACGGCAGACGTTTTCTCCGGTTATAATACTCCGGCAGACGACAGTATATTGACAGTGTAATTATATGTACCTACTGTGATTACTTCTATTTCGATAATTTCTGCATGGAAATATACATATATAGTATATTATGAAAAATAAAAAAAAATTATATTTCCTACTTTATAATAATGAATGGGGAAGATGGGTTGTTTGTAAATCAATAATAATAACTATTATAACAACATTTACTTTATTGATATTAATGAAAATATGTTTCGTGTTGTCAAAAAAGTCTTGCGGTATTTTCGCTAGTTGGCGCTGAAAGCGCATAGTTCTAGTTTTATTCGTCGCATCGGGTCATGCTATACCGGAAAGCTCATTTCACGCGCTAACACGTGTTTGATTGATTGTCGTCTTTTAAGTCGTTCGTGAGTTATAGCGTCGCAAACATGGAGCAAAATAAAGAGAAAATACGGCATATTTTACGGTACTACTACGATAAAGGCAAAAATGCATCTCAAGCCGCCAATAAAATTTGTGCAGTTTATGGATCCGATACAATTTTCATTTCCACCGCACAACAATGGTTTCAACGTTTTCGTTCTGGTGTAGAGGTGGTCGAAGATGCGCTACGCTCCGGAAGGCCTGTCGTCGAAAATTGCGATAAAATCGCTGAATTGGTCGAAAGAGACCGGCATAGTAGCAGCCGTAGCATCGGTCATCAAACCGTTATAAACCATTTCAATAAATTCAATAAATCATTCAATAAAAATACCGCAAGATGTTTCTTCACCTCTCTGAATGAGTCATTATATTATTTAAATATTATATATATTAAATATTTTTAAATACGAAACGAAATAACCTCGCCCACGTTTAAATACGTTCTCTTCTATTAGAGAACAGATTTCTTTAAAAATGAATGCGGTGTTTTTTTTTATTGATGAGGTTTTTTTTTCGAAATTCACTCCGACAAGCATTGTGATAAAAAAATTTTTTGGGTTGTAATATTTGTCAGTTTTTTTTAGTGTTTCGTCATATAAATCTGTATCAATCTTGAGATCTTCCAGAAGGCTCGTTTGAAATGTTTCTTTATTTGAAGTGTGCAGAGCTTCGATTTTCAAACGAAATTTTTTATTTCTTTTGTTGCAAAAGAAGCGTACCATACCCAAATTTATTGAGCTGAAAGTTTCGGAAGGTCTACTATCATGACTATCAGTTGTTGATTCTGTGATAACATCGACCTCTTCTTCCAACGCAGCAGTTTGTCCAAGATTTTGATCTTCTAGAATTTTGATTACATTACTATTTCTCTTACCGGTCGAATCTTGCATTGAAGTGTCAGCAATTGTCGAGTTGCTCGTAGATATTGATGGCTGCTCATTTAATAAATACTCTGATGAAATACTAGATTGAGTTACTGATGCAACTACATTGTCACTAACGTTAGACAGGTTATCTGCAGTCGAATCTTGCACCAAAGTGTCTGTAATTTCAGAGATGTTGATGGTTGCTCGTTTGATGAACATTCTGATCTAACACGTGTTTTAGTTGCTGAAAAAACGACATTTTTACTTGTTTCAAGAAATTTTCTCTTCAATGCTGATTCATAAATAACACTAGGTAAAACAGTATTTTGATATTTAATACTATGTTCGGCCCGACATTGAAAACATTTTGAAAACACATTTGTATGTTGTGGAACGTAAGTCGTTCGGACCGACAATTTGTGTTTTCGCTGAGTTTTCACTGACAACTATCAATACGGGGATTCTCTTACTCTTTCAAGATGACACAAAATGCAAAAATCCTATACCGAAATATGCAAGGTCAAGACAGCACCCATTGCGAATCTAGTGATATATGACGGCACGAAAATAAACATGGGTTTTGGTCTGACATATTTTACAGCCATTGCAAATAAATTTTTGCGTGTGTTGTGCCGTTGTACCAAGAAGAAAATTCTGCAATTGGTGCACCGTGCAAGGGTTTTGCGAGAACAAGAGAATCCCCTTAACAGTGAGCAGCTGTATTTGTATATGGAATGTAAACAAATATCAAGTGACAATTTAGAGCCGGCAAAATATGTCTTCCAAAAAAATCGATTAAACTGGAGCAGGCACTAATTATTATGAGTGGAATGTAAGTTTTCAAGCAGTTTTCACCGAAAACTGTGTTTTCGTTTGACAGATTTTACATGGACGAAAACACAAGTTTTCGTGCGAAAACCACTTTTTCCCACGAAAACATGTTTTCGCTGTCGGTCCGAATATAGCATTGAAAACATTTTGAAAACACATTTGTATGTTGTGGAACGTAAGTCGTTCGGACCGACAATTTGTGTTTTCGCTGAGTTTTCACTGACAACTATCAATACGGAGATTCTCTTACTCTTTCAAGATGACACAAAATGCAAAAATCCTATACCGAAATATGCAAGGCCAAGTGATATATGACGGCACGAAAATAAACATGGGTTTTGGTCTGACATATTTTGCAGCCATTGCAAATAACCAAGAAGAAAATTCTGCAATTGGTGCACCGTGCAAGGGTTTTGCAAGAACAAGAGAATCCCCTTAACAGTGAGCAGCTGTATTTGTATATGGAATGTAAACAAATATCAAGTGACAATTTAGGGCCGGCAAAATATGTCTTCCAAAAAAATCGATTAAACTAGAGCAGGCACCGATTATTATGAGTGGAATGTAAGTTTTCAAGCAGTTTTCAGCGAAAACTGTGTTTTCGTTTGACAGATTTTACATGGACGAAAACACAAGTTTTCGTGCGAAAACCACTTTTTCCCACGAAAACATGTTTTCGCTGTCGGTCCGAACATAACATAAGTTTATGAAGTTTTCGTTGACGCAAAATCAATCGACATTTTCCTATAGAGTGCTCAGAAAACAAATGTACTGTATAATTTTTTTCTTTGGCACAGAAAACAGACTTCAATTCCGACGACATACTTGTTATTCACGACAACAACAATTACAACCATAAGAGTTAAAATAAACTTTATAATATTAAATATTGTATTACGCTCAATGAAATGCTTCTCGACTAACGGTCCAAAATAAAGCAAAAACGTATGACAACACAACCGTTACGCCGCGTGTGCTATTTAATTGTCTGGGGTTATACTGCGTTTAGGCAGAGATATTCACGAGAGTGAATGCGATAGCAGTAGTATAACACAGGAAATAAAGAGAGAATAGAAATATACTTTATATATTATATACTTTATACACAAACTAATGCTCGAGGCTCGAGTGTGTCGCGCACTGTCAATATATATTGTCGTCTGCCGGAGTATTATAACCGGAGAAAACGTCTGCCGTTTGAAGAATAAACTAATAATACTATTACAAATAACATATATACAAATTAGATTTGTTAACATACTTTCGAAATTTTTTTTTTTTTCAAATTTTCAAAAACGTCTGCCACGAAGTTACAACCGAAAAAATCGTCTGCCATTTATTTTTCAGGCTATATTTACCATATTATTTGCTGTGACCAAACGCCAGCTTTGGTAAAATACTTGGGAACTTGGTCTGATTTACGTACCTGTCTTACCTGGGTGACATCATAGCTACCTTCGCTGGGATTAGCTGTTCCCCATTTCATGTAAGGTATGTATAGAAGGGTCACCGAACAAAATATCATCTTTGGTAAAATACATGTACTCTGCTATTCTCTGGCTGTTAGACTATTATTATTTTGTAAGCGAAAAATAAAAAAATAATGATTTGAGGGGAAATAAATAAAAATAAAAATTTAAAAGTTTTTGACATGTTTGTGTAGTCCTTTAAAAAATAAAAAAAAATCTGCAAAATATTATATATTTATTTTTATTTCTTTTATTTGTAGGCTGGTACATCAACTCGTGAAATCGATGCTTTTGCACATGATCAGATAATTTCTGCAGGAGGCTACCCATCCCCTTTTCGTTATGCTGGATATCCAAAATCTGTATGTACTTCAGTTAACAATGTGGCTTGCCATGGAATTCCGAACGAAAGACGATTGGTCGATGGAGACATAATAAATGTTGACATTACCGTATATTTGAATGGCTGTCATGGAGATTGCTCTAAAACATTTCTTGTAGGAAACGTTGACGATTTGGGAGTATATTTGGTAAAGTCAGCAGAGGAATGTGTACAGCATTGCATTAATATATGTAAACCTGGAACCCCTTTTAATGCAATCGGCAGATATATAACAGATTTCTGCAATATAAAAAAATTGAATGTGATGCCAGCATTTGCTGGCCATGGACTTGGGAAATCATTTCATGAACCACCGGAAATATTGCATTATTGTAAAAATAAAAAAAATATTTTGTGGACATTAAAGTAATGTTAAAACTATTTGGCAGATAATTCTGAACCTGGCTTTATGCGTACAGGAATGGTATTTACAATTGAGCCCATACTTAGTCTTGGTAAGCCCAACGCGAAAGTAATGGAAGATGGCTGGACTGCAGTTTCTGTCGACGGCATGCGAAGCGCACAATTTGAACACACTATTCTCATAACACAAAATGGGAGTGAGGCGTTGACAGAAATAAATTAATTGCAAACGATACAAAGATTAAAGATTTATCACTCTTATCCAAACATATATCTGGCTGAAGCCTCGATATTCATCACGGAATTTTATTTATTCAATTTGTGGTGGAGATTTTTGACTTAAAAGAGGAATCTTAAATTCTTTAACTTGACAGAGATGCAGCATAAAATAATGTCAAATTCATTTCATTGCAGGTTTTAACAAGAAATATTTCTGATGGTTCTTCGTATTGTTGAGTTGGAATAAGAGTTGAAATTATTGACCTGCACCTGAAATGCCTGTTTAAGGGGTTAGAGGTAGTCAGAATTTTCAAAAAATTATTTGTTTTTTTTTTCTTTCAGTATCTTAAAAGTATTCTCTGAATTTCACGTTGATCCGATAATTAGTTTTTGAGTTATTCGACAAATAACAAAGAGAGCTCGGGCACTTCAAAGCAAAAAGGCAAACTTTAAACGTGTTTTTCTAAAAAACTATGTTTTTGAACAAGTAACAACTGTAAGGAAAACCGCTCAGTAGATTTTAATGTAATTTATACAGCTTTTAGAATATATAATAAACTCGGGCCTTTTTTTTGTTAGTTTTTGAAAAAATAAAAATAAAAACCTTCGATCAGGCCCAGGATTATCTATTTATAAAACTAATTTTTTTGTCCGATTGATTTTAGATGAATCTCCAAGGACTTATGGTTGTCACAAGTACCTTTTTGTGGAACTGGGTCAACACAAACAACTATAATTTTGGAAATAAATTTTTGTTTTTTTTTGAAATTTTCGAGACTTCAAGTCAACACCTTCTATAATAATTCCATATTACTACTTTTGTAAAATAACACGATTTAATAGCAAAAAAAAAAGAAATACTGAAAATTCTAATTTTTTCGAGCCTCTGTCTACCCCTAAACCCTTAAGTGAATTGAGAGCGCCTTAAATTGCTAGGAAGGCTACAAATATTTGTTATTTTACCTCTGTGAATTATCTTTAAGAATAATCTGTTGCAAAACTAATATTTTTATACTTTTTCAACCAGTTGCTACAGAGTATTATAGTATTGTTCACCTAATGGTTGTATGTATCACCTAAATTTAAACGAGATAGATATAGGGTTATATACAGTCTGTCAAATAAGAGCGTGGTAGACTTTACCGACAGTTAATGAAAGATTTCGCTCTAATTCCTTCGGGAGCCGATACAGGGAAGCTTTGTCCTTGATGCATTGTCAACAAAGGTTCAGTTGTCGTTGATTTTTTTTTAAAGAGAATCACGTTAAACGCCATGAGTGCTAAGTACGCGTCGCGCTACGAAGCTGTGTTCCTCTGCATCCACCCGAAAGGTCCCAAAATGTCGCAATCAGCGGCTGCTAAATCTGTGAGAAAGTCGAAGGCATTTGTACAGAAGTGGATACAGCGATATATAGTGGCTAAAAATGTTGATGATTTACCAGAACGTGGTTCGATAGGAAAAGTGAACAAAAAAGATGAAAAAAGAATAGTGAATCTGTTTTCGCGGAATCCTGCTTTAACACTACGGCAAGGACAAGCAGAATTAATGGTAAAAGGTTTAAATATATCCTACGAAACTATCCGAACCCTTCTTCATACTCATGATCTGAAATAGCGCAACACAATAGGGGTATTCTCTTGCGCTTGCAAAACCCTTGCACGGTGCAAGAATTGCAGATTTTTCCTCCTAATAGAACGGCACAACAACAAACACACGCAGAAAAATATTTGCAAGGGCTGTAAAATATGTCAGACCAAAACCACGCAGAAATACAATTGCAACCCTGTTTTAGCTGTCATTTTACATAAAGCCATATTTTGACGTTACATTGTTGAGGAAGGTAAATTTTAAATATATTTTGTAATTTCTATTTAAATTATAAAGATTTGTTACAGTTTTTTTTTCTGTTAAAAATGTATGCAGAATGTGCGCCAATTCGCAATAGCCATGCACAATAGTCATTTACAATAAATTGACCGATTCAGCCGTTCAGATATCCCTAGATTCTGCAATGGGTGCTCTTGTGCCCTTGTGTATAGGATCTTTGCAATCTGCAATCTTGCAAGAGAAAGAGAATCCCCCTAATAAAGAAGCGTCTGTTGGCGGAAAAACTTGTGGCAAAGTGACTATCTTGGGCGCATGAGAATATTGAAAGAGATTTTGAAAATGTCATTTTTTCTGATCAATGTTCTACAATTTCTGTCGCAAAAGAAACAGGACAAAACAACAAAAAATTAATATTTTTCAAAAGTTATATTTTCTTATTCAAAGTAGTTTCCTTGTGCTTTGATACAGCGTTTAGCCCGGTCAATTAGCATTTCAAATGAGTGTTTAAGGTCATTTTTCGGAATGCTCTTAAGAATATCGGTCGTCGCCTTTTGGATAGCTGAAATGTCCTCAAACCAGTGTCCTTTCATGGGCAAATGAACTTTTCCAAACAGGTAAAAATCACAGAGTGCCAGATCAGGTGAGCAGGGTGAGTGATTAATGGTTAATATGGAGTTTTCTTTGTCAAAAAATCAGTGACAAGGGTCTACCAGTGACCGATGCCTGACAAAAGACGCTTCATAACACCAAGATAAAACACAGCATTAATCGTTTGGCCAGGTGGGACGAACTCGGTGTACAATACCCACGGAATCGTAAAAACAAATCAGCATTGTCTTTATTTTTGACATCTGAAGACGACTTTTTTTCGGTGACTTCTGATCGTCACAGAGGTCCTTACGATCTTCTTGGAATCGCTTTAAACACTCATGCACATTACTACGCAATAGGCACTGATCACCATAAACTGTTTTCATCATTTGAAATGTTTCAGTAAACATTTTCCCAAGCTTAAAACAAAATTTAATATTTGCTCTTTATTTAAAATGCATTTTACGACCGATGACCAAAAGCTGCTGTCACTTTTTATCGATAACGGCGATTGTAGTTATCCAATTGCCTTACAATTTTTATGTAATGTCAACAATAGATCAAACTTTTTATTTCATATACCCACCAATAGGTGGCGCCACCAGAAACAGTTATATTTATAAAGTTCTGTTTCTTTTCCGACAGAACTTGTATATGGGCACGTCCTGTCCTCACGCGAGTATGGTCAGTGAAAATCTGGCATCGTTACATTGGATTGGCCGTCGCAGCCGCCCGATGCAAACCCTATTGAAAGACGCACATACACTTTGAAACAGTTGTCTTACGAAATTCGTCGGATCTGGAGATCCTTGCCACACATATATATAAATGATCAGAATACGAGAAAAGTTGAAATCTGGTTGACTGTCTGTTTGTCCGACCATTCGTCCGTCCGCCCGTGAAAGCTTCAATTTGAGTAAAAATAATATCTTGATGAAACTTGGTATGTGGTATAGTACAAAAAAAATTCGAGTTCGAATATGGGCGTTATCGGGCCTCTGACACTGCAATTTCGCACAGAGTAAAATTTTTTGAAAAGGTAACCTCAAATCATGTCGCATGGTTACTAACCATGGGTCTTATCGACCCTCATTTGTATTATCTATTGAAATCGTTTAAACTTATAAATTGCTAAAACGTATACGTCTTTTAGTATATTGTAGTATTTTATTGTTAAATTTATAAAATGATGTGTTAAAAAATTATTTTATATACTTAAATTGAAATTAAGTTTGTATTCATTACAACATAGCTAAAAAAGTGAAAAAAAGTTATCCAGCCAGATTCCGCATAAATTGATAAGTTTTAAAGATATTGACTTCAAATAAAGTGCATTTGATACCTGAGATATAAAAGTAAAATGTTAAAAAGAAAAATTGGAATGACTAATGCAAAAATTTTTCAATTATGTACTGTAAATGTTACCTTTTATTCGGAATTTGTATCGAACATATCGTCATAAACGTCTTTCTCTTGGGGGGAAGCAATGCAATTTGAGCACAGTATACAACAGTGTTTCTGGCAAATATATTTTCCACATTTTGAGCACGTGGTTTTGGTTTTGCGATCTTGTTTGTAATGATTGTAGAAATCTATAATTTCTGGCAAGCACTTAGGGTCATCTAATACCTTACCGGTCTTGTGAAACGTTGAGAGGAGAAGGACGCATTTATTTTTTTTTTGGTATGTAAGAGAGAATTGTAGATTTTTTTGTATAGCCAAAGATTGTTGAATACACTTCGCGATTTTTAGCGTTTGAAAATATGGGTGGCAAGAATCTTTTGTTTTTTCGGATAGTTCCAACTAACGTGGTATTCTTTGATAGCAAAAACTCTGCCAATGAATAGGTTGTGAACCAGTTATCTATTGTTATATTGCGCCCAGCGTTTTGTAGATGATTTGTTATTCTCTTAACCACCTCTTCGGGCTTATTCGAAATATTAAATGGACCAAGTGGTTGCTGTCCGCAATAGACTTCTAACTTAGATGTGTAGTAAGTTTCCGAATCGACTGCTGCAAAAATTTTTATACCATATTTTGCTGGCTTACTTGGTATGTATTGCCTAAAACTGCATCTTCCGCGGAAGCTTTCCAATTTCTCATCCACTGTTATAAAACTGCCACAGTTGTAAAATTTCATGCAATTGTTATTGAAAATTTCGAAGATTGCGCGAATTGGTGCCAATTTGTCGATGGTGCGTCTCTCCTCACGATTTTCAATATTATCGAACCGAATGCATCGTAATATGAACTGGAAACGATTGTAACTCATTATGGCTGGGAATATTTCAAGACCTGTCCCATCCGTGGACCATATGTCTCGGACATTAACGTGAGAAGATTTGTGTAGTCCAGCTAAATACAATAGTCCGAAAAGTGCGTTCAATTCATCGACATCAGTTAAACGAGCATGTTTTAAATCTTTGTATTTCTGTTGAATTTTTGTTATATAGATGTTTGTGTATTCTACAATACTATCCACAAATGAAAAAAATAAGTCCCAACTCTCACGTGGTGTTTTAACATGTCTCGAAAATTCCGTTAATTTACTAGTTACAGTAAAAATATTTTCTCTAGGCGTTCGAGTTGCTTTATAGGCTCTTGCATTCCAGATTGTTCCATCTTTTCCAATATATTTGTCTCTTGTGCTATGAATAGAATTACTATTGTTTTCATCTAGTTCTTGCTCTGTTTCCGACTCATGATTACTAAAAAGTTCATCATCACTATCAGTACTACTGAAACAATCATCTATTATATCTTCGTCATTTGATACATCAGCTAAAAAGGCAATCAATCGCTCTTGTTCTCTTTCATAAGAATTCATTTTAAAATTTTGCACAAGCACCAATAATAGTCTTTTATTTTCGACAAATAACCGCGAACTGATAACATGTACAACGCTCAACTACTTCAATGAAACTCCGTAACACACCTGATAACTACCGTTACAATATATTTTGTGCTCATTATAGATACACATTGCGACGAAGAATTACGTCTTAATTTCAATAATCGCAAAAACATGCAAAGTGTAGCAATCGGTTTGTTACCGTTCAATCAATTCATATACCGTTAGCCACAAGATCTCTCACTTGCATTTGTTTAACGAAATATGTCGAAATATAATAAAAAGTACCAACAACGACCTAACAGTAGTGTGCATGTATAATTGCAAATTGAATAATAAGCGTTGACGAACACCTAACGGAATCTACAGACTTAAAGAATTCTGACGCCTTGCTATGTAATTAATTTATTGTATATGATGTGTATTATTTATTTCGTAATTTTTTTTAAAACGTTATAACTAACCTGGGTCTAATAGACCCATAATATTTATTACACTATTGCTAACTATGGGTCTAGTCGACCCAAGCTATTTTTTAAAACAATTTTTTATGCATAATATTTTACATGTTTCTTATTCTTATTGTTTATAAACGTTTAAATATGTACAAATTTAGATTACACATATATCTTGCGTTAAAAAATTTTCTTTATTTTTTGTTAATTTAAAAAGTTTGCGTGTCTGGGTCGATTCGACCCTAAGGTTAGTAATGGAGGGTTAACCAACCAACAACCAAATATATTGAGTACCAATCTTACAAGAGCTTCTACGGATAGTGTGAAAATGAATGAAATCGGAGGATAACTCCGCTCACTCCCCATATAACGGTATTGTTAAAAACTACTAAGAGCACGATAAATCATTAACTAAGTACGCCATAGACAATAAATTTTGCAATCGATATGATATGAGAGATCTTTATGTTAGCTGGTATGAAAATTGGACGATGAACGTTGTTCCTTTTACATTCGAAGAACACATTGTGAAAATGGACGAAATCGGACAACAACCACGCCTACTTCCCATACAGCACACATTTAAATTTCACTTGATTCGTTTAGTTTCCAGTACACAAATCAAGAACCATTTAATATAACGGCATAAAACTTTGCACGAATAATGTCTTTAGCATGTGCCACCTTATGTTCAAAAATTGTTTAAGTCCAATTAAAAATGTTCAAGCCCTTAGGTACCGAATATTTAGACACCAGTACCTTTAGTTGACTTTTGTTCGAAAATGTCGATCAAAGTGTGATATATATAACTGATATTAAGGGATAATCCTTCTCTAGTAATGGTATGTGTATGTCAAAAATGGGTTGAATGGTTGGACCAATGCCCCTAGCGCCCATATACTTAATATAAAGATTTTCGAACTTGCGGTTCACTTTGTACCGCATATACAAACTGTGTTCCAAAGTAAACAGGACTTTTTGAATCTAACGCCCCCTGGTGACGCCATCTATGTATGTGTCGACTGGTACGTTAGAATCTGTTATCTTTATCGATTGTCTGTTTGTATGTTTGTGTTACCGGTGCGAAAATGAGCTTCGAACAAAGAGCCAACATTAAATTTTGTTTTAAAATTGGTAAAACTTTTACCGAGACGTTTCAATTGATGAAACAAGTTTATGGCGATGATTGCCTATCCCGTAGACGATTGCATGAGTGGTTTCAACGTTTTCAAAGTGGTCATAAATGGTCAAAATCCGTGATCACTGGAAATTTCATCAAAAATCAGCCGAACTCATCATTGAAATTCATGGAAATGGAATTGAACATCTCCAAAACATCGATTTATCGCATTTTGACTGAAAATTTGCACGGTTTGTTCCGCACAAATTGACTGACGACCAATTTCGCCAATTTCTCAGAATCCAACATTCAAAGAACGATTATTTGACCAAAAATCACATTGTAACCATTAACCACTCCCCGCATTCATCTGCATGCAACTTCTTCCTTTTCGGAAAAATGCATTTGCCATGAAAGGAAAGCGTTATGCAGACGTAGAGGTCATTCAAAAGACTTGCTCCGTCCGACCATGCCGGCTAACGAGCTAAACCCCTCGTTCGACATTCTTTTGGACCGTGAAGAAAGCTGTATTGAAGCAGAAGAAGACTATTTTGAAAAAAATAAATTTATTTTGCCGAAAAAACCATTTGTTCTGTTTTTTTTAGGCCTGTTTCCTTTGAAATGCCCCTTATATATGAACTTTCCGTGTTTTATTCATAGAAGTGTATCTTTGTGCCTAAAATAGATAAATTTGAGCGAAAACTTGGCATAGCCCCTATATAACTAATATCAGGACTTTCCAACATCCGGCTGACTTTACTCCATATGATTGGCCTTACATTTTAAAGTATTTCTCTGGCTTTGATTCTTGCTAGTTGAAAGAGTATAAAATGTTTGGTTGCACCTGAACTTAGCTCTTCCATACTTGTTAAATTTTATTTTTGATGTACAGTACAGAGAATAAGAACAACTGCTCATTCATACAAAAAACGACATGTTTAAGAAATCGTCAAAAAAGGCTCCATAATGATCAAGGATGGAAACTACCGCAAAATGAGATTTTGTTAGTGCCTTTACAGTGTGTTACCTTTTTTCTTTTTGTTGTCGAAGGGGTAGTCTTCGAATGTGTCGTTATATTTCAGACGGCATTCGCAATTTATGTTAGTCGTGCATGTACCGCCAGTGTTAACGTAGGGCCCCTGCGTACTGAACCCTAACTCCGTCTCCTATAGCGCTTTATTTTCCTTGCGAGACCACCGGTAACCATTTCTTCGCAAGGAGAACCTTCAGTCGGTTGGCTCTTATTCTAAAACTTTTCCTACTCCACGTTAATCATCCATCTCCCGCTCTTTCTCTGCCACTATTTTCATTAGTTCTATTTGGGCTCTTCTGTTGGGAACGTATCATGTGCGGTATAATATTTTTAGGGATTAGCCGTTTTCCAAGAAGTTTCCCTAATCGTTTTCTCTTATCTTTATAACGTGGGCACAGAAAGAAATTGTGTCACAAGTTTTCATTCCTGTTTCACAAAAAGATCAGTCAAATTCCATGTGTCCGTGTCCATATTTGTGTAAATACCCTATCCCGTTGTCAGTCAGGAACTGCTTCGCCGTGGTTTCAATATTCGCATGTTTACACGTTTCTATGTTCGTTCATCTACATTTTGTTGTTTCGATACACCGTTTCTGTCACGCATGAAGTCTAGTTGGAACAAAGTTCCTTACGGCAGGCTTGGAGAAGATAGGGATTTTGCTGCGGGACCTAACTGAAAAAAAGTGATAGTAAAAACCGTAAGAAAAAGACTGTAAGATCGCTAGTTATAACCTACTTTTAGGTCTTGCAAAATAATTAGGCATGAAAATCTGTAACATTATTGTATATGCAAATTAGTTTTGAGTGAAGTGCGGAACATATAGAGCGCGAAAGACTGCAAACTACATCTGTCAAATATTAAAATACAGACGTTCTTATGGACACTGTTATTTTGACAGCTGCACGACTACACGACTGCAGGCCGACAGTTGTCGTTCCCGCTAACTTGAATATTTCCTATATTTGCCAACGGCAGTAGGACGACAGTAGAGTTGACAGTAGAATGGAAGATAGAAAGAGGAGGTAGAGTGGTGATGCCACTAATATGTAGAATGTAAAATTATTCACAGCTCTAACAAACTTGACGTTACGGTACTACTATTGATGCTGTTTTTTCGAGGTATTTGCATAAAATAGAATCACAAACATATGTATCATATTTTAGTTACCACAAGCCAATAGTTTCAGCAATAGAATTCAATGACAAAACTGATTAATAAGTATTACTTATAATAATAATATTAATAATAAACTTTTTTTGTAATTTGCAATTATTTCTAATTTTCCTATGTAATTTTATGGTGTCAATTAAAAATGAAGAGATATATTTTTTTGTTATTTTAGTTTTTTATTTAGATGTAATTTTTTGAATTATTTTTTTTTTTTATTTTACGTAATTCATTATTTCTTAAAATACTAAATTTTCTTAATACTTATCTGTACTTAAATAAAAACTAATCAGAGAAATTTGAGAGAAAAATCAGGACAACCTACATAAAATAAAATTAAGCACAAGTTTTTTTGCAAATTGTGTCGATTCTGCATTATCCGAAGGAACTTCGTTCCTACCTGGTGTCCCACGACAGCACATTTCTTATTTGTCTTCCTTGCTTCCTCTCTTGTTTAGTAAGTTGTCTGCCCGTACTTTTTGTTTTGTCATACATTCTTTTCAGCTCCATCGCCATAATGTCTGGAGACATGATACCTTAAATAATTCCAGGCGCTTAGTGTGGCACAGTCCGGAAAGCGCATGCAATTGTATTTAACCATACCACTATTTCGCCGTTTCGCATATTTTTTGTGCTGCAATGCTTTCCCTATAAAGGTGCGACGTACATTAGTACTACCTGGCTAACTTTTCCCAGGAGAGTGCGTCTACTTGCTTCACTTAATATATATATATATTGGCCATGATTCTTGTTACTCTAGCCTAGCTTTTTCACACACTTTTTCAATATATATCCGATAATTTACCCTCGCATATTTCAGCAACGTTGCATATGCAAAAGTGTAAGTGTATCATTTTCCAATATATCGTGAGCGACTGTCTGAATCTGAATGCAACCCTGTTCATTGTAAAATTGACAGCTGATTTCTAGTTGTCAAATGTGAAATAAAATATTTGGTAAATATTCTCAGTAGCAATCACGCCAAGGAAAAGCGAAAGAGAAAAAATTCTTAATTATTTGGTAGATAATACGGCAAATGATATTCTTAATATAATAGGTAAAAGTTGATGACTAAATATCTTTTTAAATTCATGGTTCCTTTTTTTATACAGAAGTGGACGAAGATGGTGAGGC
Source organism: Bactrocera zonata (assembly GCA_037783105.1). Classification (NCBI taxonomy): domain Eukaryota; kingdom Metazoa; phylum Arthropoda; class Insecta; order Diptera; family Tephritidae; genus Bactrocera; species Bactrocera zonata. The sequence goes on from JBAWJQ010006684.1 coordinate 62,801, forward strand.
GGTCGATAAAATTTTAGATGAATTGGATATGAATGTTGAAGTAGTGCTTTCATGCCGGCGTGGAGTTGAGCATGAAGTCCCAAAGTCACCAGTAAGGCGAAATGGAATCTTGCATAAATTCGATGAAAACCGCTTCCGCCAAATGCTTCAAGTAAGCAAGGAACATTTTAACTATATATTTCACCTAATTATGAACGATCCGGAATTCAATAAAGCACATTCCTCGAAACAGATTCCTCTCGATTTGCAGTTAGCAATTGTACTTTATCGCCTGGGCTCATGCGGAGAGGGTGCTGCATTGAAAACAATTTCAACTTTATTTGGTGTAGGAGAGGGTGAAACTCTATCAATAATTACGAAAAGAGTTTTCAGTGCTATACTAAGGTTAAGAGATTCCTTCCTTTTTTGGCCAAATGAAACAGAGCGATCAGAAATTATACATGCTATGTATTCCGAAATGCATTTTGCATTGGCTATATTGATGGTACGGAGATAAAGCTAGCAGAATCGCCAGTTATCGATCCTATATCATTCTTTTCTCGTAAGCACATATGTATACTCTATTAAAGTCCAAATAGTTTGCGATTATAAACTTAAAATACGACACGTAATGGTGGGACATGTTGGCAGTTGGCATGATGCGAGAGTATACCGCAGCAGCTCATTTTTCTTGCAAATAGACAAATTTTTTTCGTCACAGCAGTGGTTAGCTGGTGACTCAGCCTATCCTTTGTCCGAAACTATGATAACTCCATTCCGAAGTAATGCTCGAGTGCTAGACATAAATTCTCGAATTAATTTCAATTTGCGTCACAGTAAATTTCGAGTTCGAGTCGAGCATTGCTTCGGCCTATTGAAGGAGCGGTTTTGCAGTCTAAAGGAATTCAGAGCACGCCTTATAAATAAAGAAAGCCACAATTTATGTTGTGATTGGTTTGTTGTGTGTTGTATATTGCACAACATACTACGAGAGGATGACAGCACAAACTACGAATATACAAATCTCGATGAGGTCACCACCTACTCTGATGACAACGATGAGGAAAGCGAAGATGTACAACCAAACAGAAAAGGGGAAACTAAAAGCAATACATTCATTAATGTTTGAATAAACCTTAAAAAAGTTAAATTTTGTTTTACTTCATGTATTTCATTTTTATTTCATACATACTTAGCTATTCGTTCGCCTTTTTCCATTTCAAGCCTTTTTATTTTTTCATCTTGCTCCAATTTAATTTTCTTAAGTTTTAGCTCTTCTTTTTTCAATTCAATTTCAGCTTTTGATAGTTCTAGCTGCTTCTCCAACTTTTCTTTTTCAAATTGAAGCTTTTCTTTTTCCAACTCAGATCTGTTTTGCTGGTAAACCATCAAACAAGCCACTGATGTTTTGGGAGCCTGCATTTTCATTTTTTTAGCCATGGTTTTAACCCCAGCCCCAAGTGGTAGTGGTTCCCGCGAAACTGTTGGCGGTGGAACTGCTGGCGGAGAAGCTATTGGCGGTGATATTGCTGGTGGGGAGATTATTTGCGGTGGAAATGCTGATGGCGAGGCTATTTGCGGTGAAATTGCTGGTGGAAAGACCATTGGCGGTGGAAATGCTGGTGGCGAGGCTTTTGGCGGTGAAATTGCTGGTGTAAAGACTATTGGCGGTGAATGTTCTGGTGGGGAAATTGTTGACGGCTGAATGTGAAAAAATGCGCAGTGATGTCCTTCATCCGTGCGCATACGACCAAAGACTCACGGAAGTTGAAGACATCAGAGACCTGGGTATAACAGAAGACTAAATTTCAAGAAACATATCGAAAAATTTGCTTCGCAGGCATACAAAGTACTAGGGTTAATTAATCGTATATGTAGGGAATTTGAGAACAATTGCTCGTTAACCTGCCTATTCTCAGCATTAGTGCTGCCCATTCTAGAATATGGAACAGTGACTCAATGGGCAACAGAGTAGAGAGATGTTCTGCAAAGCGCTGCTATTTCAGAACAGACACAGAAACGATATCAATTCAACAGAAGACGTCCAAAGAATCCTGAAAATAAATGACCTGAAATCTCGACGGCAGGTAGCAGACCTCATCTTCTTCAAAATCTTCAATGGATTAATTGATGCCCCAGAAATCCTTGCAGACTTTGAAATCATACCAAATGAGCTTAACCTTAGACAGATGAGGATCTTGAAAACTTGCAGATCGAACAAAAACTATGTAATCAATGCCCCAAAGGAAAGAATCTGTAGATTGGTAAACTCTCTGCACGGAAACATCAACTTCTTCCGCGGATCTCTACATAACCTTGGAAAGATCGTTAAAAAAGCTTTATTAAAATACTAGCATACGAACTGGGTTACTTGTTATTAGATGTATAGTGCCGATTGACGTTAAATAAATGAAATGAAATGAAAAAAAGTTAATTTGGTTGCAACTTAGTTATGTGTTAAAAGTTTCTAGTATTATGCATATTTGACTACACTTTACAGCGGTACTTTTTTTTATTTAGAAATAAGTTAATGACATGTTATTAATTAAAAATTATAAACAAACCACATTCAGCTATAGATAAATCAATTGAAAGATAGTGAGCATTGCAAAATGAACTCGAAATGTAAGAGACTGACTTGCGATGAAAAAATTATATTTTTTTAATTTAATTTCATTACACTATAATTGAAATTAACATTTTATCTTTTATTTTTTTAATTGAAACACGAAGCTTACTTTAAAAACAATAAAATGACTCGCTTTTGTATGAGCACAGTAAAGCTAATTTGTGCTTTACTCATTAAATGTAATAAATTACAAACTACTTACTTACCAAAAACATAAAAAAGCCAAGCTGAAAAAAATTCCTAACGAAAAAAAAGGCCGAAAAATTTTTTAGAAAGTATAGTGGTAAGGTTTGCGTGGCCACGAGTAAATTATATGTAGCATATGGAGTTACGCTCTTATATTTTCATTGAGATAACTCAAATATTGGCCGATATATGTATATATTAGGTATATGGGGGCTAAGGCTAGTATTGATCAAATTCAACCCATTTCTGTCATACAGACCATTGTCAGAGAAGTAATATCTCTGAATTTCAATTATATATCTCACACATTCACCGATATTCTCGATCAAAAGTCAACTATAGTTACCGGGTCCAAATATTTGGCATCTAGAGGCTTGAACAATTTTTCATCATAAAGTGGCATACACTAAAGACAATATTCGTGCAAAGTATATTATATTCTCGTTATATTAATTACTTCTTGATTTGTGACCTGGAAAGTATAAAATCAAAAGGAATTTAAAATTGTGCTACATGGGAAGTAGTGACAACGTGACAGAGGAATTTTAAAAGAATGCAGGTAACCGGTGATTTTGTCGAAATCAGTTGGTCGGGTCCCGAGGTATGGAATTTCGACAAAACGTGCGCGGTTTCAAGCCCATCGTCCGATTTTCATACCAGCTTTTATAAAGGTACCTCATACCATCTCGTTTATTGATTTATCGCACTTTTACATATGGCTAAAGCAGCTCACGACTTCCGGTCTTTGACTAAGTATTCCCTGGGTACCCTAAGAACATCCGTTTGAAGGCGAGCTAAAGTGAGAAGGCGAAACATCCATTACATAGGGTTGTGCGTTAGGCTTGGGACCCGCCATGTAAAAAAACATCCCCAATGAAAACTAACAACCAGCCTCGAATGAGGGACTCCCATTTAATGACGACCATGGCAAACGAACTAAGGACTACGAATTAAGGGCATGCACCTGGAATGTCCGGTCTCTTAATTGGGAAGGTGCCGCTGCCCAGCTGGTTGATGTCCTCGTGAAAATAAAGGCTGACATCACCGCCGTCCAAGAAATGCGACGAACGGGACAAGGACTAAAACTAAGGGGTAATGCTCGAAAATTCTACGAAAAGATGTGGCGACTACTAGAAGGTTTAAAGACCGGAACATGCTCTTTTAGAACCCCCAGAGGTGTTCTAGTGACTGAGGCCAGAGGATACCAACAACTTTGAAGGCATAACATCAGGAACCCGATTCCCTAATTGAGGATGATGGAGCACACCCATTCTTTTGCCCGACAACGAAGAAGTTCGAATAGCAATTACACGCCGGAAGAACAACAAGCCACGGGGGTCGATATATTGGCGGACGCTCTTTCAAACACGGCGGCGAAGAACTGATAAGGAGCTTGCATCAGCTTCTTTGTAAAATATGGTCGGACTAAAGCATGCCCAACGATTGGAATTTAAGTGTGCTCTGCCCAATCCAAAAAAAGGGAGGCACCACAATCTGCGCCAACTACCGTGGGATAAGCCTCCTCAACATCGCGTATAAGGTTCTATCGAGCGTATTGTGTGAAAGATTAAAGCCCACCGTCAAATCTTGGAAAAGTCCCGTGAAAGGAGAATCGACACACACCACCTCTTTGTCGATTTCAAAGCTGTTTTCGACAGTACGAAAAAGAGCTGCCTTTGTGCCGCAATGTCTGAATTTGGTATCCCCGCAAAACTAATGCGGCTGTGTAAACTGACGTTGAGCAGCACCATAAGCTTCGTCAGGATCGGGAAGGACCACTCCGAGCCGTTCGATACCAAACGAGGTTTCAGACAAGGCGACTCCTTGTCGTGCGACTTCTTCAATCTGCTCTCAAGAAAATAATTCGAGTTACGGGACTTAACCGATTAGGTACTCTCTTTTATAAGAGTGTACAGAGAGTGTTTGTAAATAGTTTCCTATATTTGGGAACCAGCATAAACACCACCAATAATGTCGGCCTGGAAATCCAACGCAGGATTACTCTTGCCAACAGGTGCTACTTCGGACTGAGTAGGCAATTGAAAAGTAAAGTCCTCTCTCGACGAACAAAAACCAAACTCTATAAGTCGCTCATTATTCCCGTCCTGCTATACGATGCAGAGTTCTGGACGAGGACAACAACTGATGAGTCGACGTTGCGAATTTTCGAGAGAAAAGTTCTGCGAAAGATTTATGGTCCTTTGCGCGTTGGCCACGGTGAATATCGCATTCGATATAACGATGAGCTGTACGAGATATATGACGACATTGACATAGTTCAGCGAATTAAAAGACAGCGGCTACGCTGGCTAGGTTATGTTGTCTGAATGGAAGAAAAGACTACAGCTCTGAAAGTATTCGACACAGTACCCACCGGGGAAAGCAAAGAAAGAGGAAGACCTCCAATCAGTTGAAAAACTAAGTGTTCGCTTGGAATATCCAATTGGCGCCACGTAGCGAAAAGAAGAAACGACTGGCGCGCTGTTGTTAACTCGGCTATAATCGCGTAAGTGGTTTCTTCGCCAGTTAAGAAGAATAAGAAGAAAATGTGTCATGGTGAACACGTGATTGTTCTAAGCATTTTCCAATGGAACCTTTTTATTATATCAATATTAGTTGCACAGGTCGTACCCCACAGTTGAATGCAATACGTCCAAATAGGTTTTATGATTGCATTGTATAACAGGACTTTGCTGTGTAGGCTAGGTTAAAAATTTTTGTTTAAAAGCCAATTTAAATTTGATGCTCTTAACTTCATGCAAGCTATTTTACTCGATATTTAGGTGAATACCAAGATAAGTTACTTCATTCGCTTGAGGAACTGGGACATAAATTATTTATTTTAACTATCCGACGCCTTTCTGGCCTTAGCGAGAATGTACCATGCCTGCATTTTTGCTCATTAATATTTATACGCCAATTAGCTAGCCATTCTTCGACCAAAGTTAAGTGCTGCTCTAACACTCTTGATGCTCTGATGATGGATTTGCTACGTCTTACTTGAGCTCTGTTATTCGCGAAAGTGGATGTCAATATGTTAATAGCTGTTGAAATATCTGCTGTATACATTATGTACAGAGTTGGGCCTTGCACGCTACCCTGAAATACACCAGCCCTTAATGCTCACTCTTCTGATATAAAGTCTGCTACTTTAACTGTAAATTTCCTGTTTTTTAAATATAGCTCTAAAGTTTTATGCAATTCGTAAGAAATAACGTTTTTGGCTTTAATGCCAGACTTATCGAATGCCTGAGCTACATCTAGAAAAATAGCTGAACAGTACTCTCTGTGGTCGAATGCTTTCCTGATTTCGTTGGTAATTGAGTTTACTTGCTTTACAGTGCCATGTTTAGCACGTAACACGAATTGGTGCGTTGGTATTATATTATTTTCGTCGGTGAAAGGAGTCATCTTTGATAATAACACTTTTTCAAATAAGAGAGACTTATTGGTCTATAGGAAGACGGCTGTGTTAAGTCTTTCCCAGGTTTAACTATCATGATGATCTGCGACTTTTTCCACGAAATTGAATAGTTTCCGAAACCAAGAATTGCATTCGAGAGCAAGGAGAACATCGTTATAGCAATATTTGGTAAACTCAATTAGTATTCTTCGAGTAATATTATATTATCGTGTCCTGATGCCTTTTTCGGATTTAGCCTTTTTATGATTCAAGTAACTTCAGAAGTAGAAGTCCTAATAGACACAAGCGATTCGTTAGCGGTATTGGGCAAAGTTGGTAACTTAAAGTTATTCTTTAGGAAATTAGGTGGAAATACCTTTTCTAGGTGATTTACAAAGCAATTTGCTTTTTCCTCATCACTACGTGCCCAATTACCTTTTAACATGTTGGAATCTACTGGGGGTTTAAAAGACTTTTGGGCGTTCCAAAGCTAGTTTTGCTTGCTAGAATTTGGACACATTTTCTTTACAAAATTTTCTGTGTTGTGTTCATCCTCGTGTTTAAGCGCTTTTTTAACTTTCGTGTAGCACATTTCAGTTGAAGCAGAGTTGAAGGAGAGCGACTTAACTGCTATTCACGTTTAGCTCGCCTTTTCTCATGTATAAGTTTATCTATTTCTATTTCATTATTATTGACCTTCTTAAACCAACTGGTTCATTGTTTCTTTTTTGTGTTGCCAATACAGCTGCATTAGTAGTTACATCATTAAATTTTCTTACACGTTGATCAATGTCTCATATCAATATTGATGTGGCTGCTGATATATTTTCTATACTTGAACCAGTTAGTTTTATGAGATGTTAGAGAACCTTTTGGCTCAAATATCATGGGCTTTTGGTTTAACTTTAATAGTACAGGTAAATGATCAGATGATAAGTCTGTACAAGCATCAGCTGTCATAAGCGATGCATCCATATTTTTGACTACAGCAAAATCCATCAAGTCTGGTATTTTTTTTTCTGTCACTGGGCCAGTATGTCATCTTGCCAATAATATCCCAATTATTATTCTTATTCATAATAGTGTAGCTGTACTACTACTGTCGTTCTTTCGAATTAAAAGGGTGAGCCCCAGTACGTGTGTTTTGCATTGTAATCTCCACCTGCTAGAAATCTTTGACCTAACGTTCCCAAAAAGTCTTCAAGTTCGCTATCTGTAATTTTAAAACGAGGTGGACAGTATATAGCCGTAATGTTTAAGTCACACCATCGGTTTTTTAGCGAAATTGTTGTAGCTTGTAATTGCATGAAATTCTAATCCTTGGTTATTTAATGATTTTCTGACCAACACTGATGTTCCACCATGTACTTTTCCATCTGGGTGGTTTGTAACATAGAGTCTAAATCCCGGTATACAGAAATTGTTTTTATACTTAAGATGAGTTTATGACAACAGAATTACATCTACATATATTATTTTCATTTAGAAATCTAATAAGTTTAAATTTATGTTGGTTAACACCTTTAGCATTCCAAATACAATTGTTCAATACGTTCATTTTTTATTTAAAAAAGTTTGCAACATCTGGTTTGGTGCTTTGAATATCTCTTGAATCATATTTTGTGCAGTGTTGCCTTTCACCATGTTTACATAGCTCCCTTGTGTAGTATAGTACAATACTATAATACTCTGTAGCAACTGGTTGCAAGAGTATAAAAAAGACAAAAAATATAACCCGAATACAGTATCAATTACTATACAAAATTATTGTAAATGATGCTGCGTGACGCGTTCGCTCGGTTGGAAATCGAGGAAAGGGGCCTCTTCTTCTGGAGCGGTCGGTTTTGATGGTTGGGTAGTGTATAGTTGTGGTGTGATGTCCGCATGAGTGGTGTATATATTTGTGTGTATTAATGTGTGATATCCTCATATGTGGATCGCGGTGGTGTGGTGTGTTATCATGTTGTCGTCCAGTGACGTGTGTTAAAGAAGGAGCATATCTAGCCAGACACTAAGGGGAAATCAAACAAGCATAGAATTGTGTTTAACCGTCGGCATTTTCTTATCTATATATGTATATATGTGATATACAAATATGTGTAGATATGTTTAGAGACCATTGATTTCTTTGATTTTTTTGGCCCAATTAAAAAGTTTCGATAACTACGGGAATATCAAATAAGTTGTTAATATTATACCTATCAAGTAAAAATTATTTCTATGCTGGTTATATGGTTATGTGAGATGAGACAGTGGAACCTGAGGGAAATACAAAAAAGAAGCTACAAATGCTGAGATGACACCATGTTTTTCTTACAAATTGATCAACAGCATTTCGAAATCCGTTCAGATTGCTTTAAATAAAAAGATGTAGGAAATATTTAGAGAGTTTACAGTATTTTTCCAATTTTCAAGATTGAAACGTATCACTGTGTTAGCTCCTGCGTAAAAAACTGTGCAGCTTTGTGAGACATGGTGGCTACAAAGACATGATGTCGTTCTTCAATTCACAGTCACTCTTCCAGAAATCGTTCAAAAACTGACAAAAACAAGCGAATGAAAGAATAGAATTATCACTGACGCAGCCACTTATTATGATTCTGCAGAACGAATCAATCAATCTTTTGAAATTATCAAAAGTCATAACAACATTGGTTGCAATACTGAACAAACGAAGAATGCATGCTGATCATTACTTTTACGATTTTGTTCAAATACTACACAGATGACTGAAAATTTAGATGTTGAAATGAAAAACAAGAAGAAGTCGGAGTCACCAAAACAATCACCCATCTCAAAGCTGTGAAGACTTCTACAGGGTTTCTGCATACATTCCAATTATTGATAAGTCATCTAAGGTTTAAAAACGCGGTTTTCCGACAAAGTTCTTGAAATAAGATAGACGTAAAAAAAATCTTGCCAGGAAAAAATGAAGTACAAGTTAAGGCAGCAGCCCTACAGAGACCTAATGATAAATGTAAACAACCTGTATCTTCCTACGGTATTACTGCTTGGTCAGCAGAATACTTTAATTAATAAGAAATTAATACATCACTTGTTTTGATAAGTAAGCATAATACAATATTCCATTATTTGTTTTGATAATGAGAATGATGGGTAATCCAATGCTCTGGCATTTCATCACTTAATGTAATGCCAAAGCATCTTTAGTAATAAGCATAGAATTATAAGAATATAAATATAAGTGCTTTTACTAATAAAGATCAGTGGATAATCGGCAAGCGTATTTAAAGATCAACTTGATGATCAAAGCGCACCAGATATTATCGCACTCAAACCAACACTTGTGTTTTATTTCTACCGCGCGTAGCGGAACGGAATACATTTTTTTTTTAATACTTCCCACGCAAGGGAAGTTAATTGGCGCCCAACGTTAAAGGCACGTGTTCGTAACGGTCGTGTTTAATGAACACCGGTGCCGGAACCATTAAACGTACATAAACCTCGTGCGAGAGGTAGTACGCTTTAAATTTTTTTTTCCAAAAAAAAAAACAAACAAGTATCCCAAAAATAGGGAGAAAAGTAAAAAAAAAAAAAACAAAACAAAACACTACAACAGCAAATATAAAGTGATTTCAAAGTTTGAGTTGAAGAAAAAAACTGAAAGTGAACATTTATGAACATTTGTGAAAATTTCAAGGAAATAAAAGGAAGTGTGTGGATCCATAAGACATCCACATAAAAAACGCTGAAAGCCCATCATAAAAACAAAAGAATCAAAAAATTTTTGTAAATCAGAAAAGCCGCCAACGACGACCATCGCATAACTAACCGCCAAAATTCTACTCAAAAAGCAACAACAGCAGCAAAGGCAACAGTAGCGACAGCAACGATAACAACAGCAGCAATAGCAGCAACAACATAAAATTAGTTGTAAGTATGGCCTATATTTGTTAATTAAATGGGAAATAAACCCAATTATATTAAGTAATATGTATTAAATATATACGTATAATATTTAAGCCAATAAATTTAAGCAATTAAGTTTAAACCATTAAGAATAATTGAAGGCTCGACCAGCCGAATAATAAAATATTTTTAAAACCGCGATTCACCACCGCAAGGGGGACACTCCGGTTTATAACAAAAACTCAATTCTGCGATTCTGAACTCCAGACCCTCCAGAATATAAGAGTCTCCTTTCCTAGAAAGGATCAAAAATAAAAATTATAATAGAAAAAACACAAATGACAGATGCTTTACCAACTGACTTGGACTATAACGAAATAGACAGAATAGTTAGAAATCATGAAGAATTTGTAGAAGTCATAAGGATTAACAAAAAAGAAAGGCATCTAAATAAAGATAAGCTTAAAATTAAATGTATGGAGAAAGTTTTTCGATATATAGGAAAAGATAAAAAGGCCACACTTGAGGATTATTATAATCAGGAGACAATTATGTCTGAGACCATAGAGATGATACAAGTATCAAAAAAAGAAGATTTGTTTTAAATGGGAAGTAATATAAGTGCTCCATAATACGAAAGGTTGCATTATTGCGATTACTGTAAAGGCAACCATAAATTTGAAAATTGTCCATATTTAAAGGAAAAGAAAAGAAAAAATTAATTAATCAAAAATGCCTTTAAGTAGCGAAAATGAGACTTTAGTCGCAAGACTAATTGCCGCAACGAACGCATCACTTAGATTAGAAATATCTGAAATGCGCAGGCAAATAAAAGAAGTAATAAATTCAGAGATTCGCTGTGACGAATCCCTAGAAGTAGTAAAGTCTTTACCAGAATTTTGAGGAAAATAGAATAAATACGTTAGCTAGAGGGAGTCGGCTAACAACGCAATGAGTTTATACGTAAGAGGCAGCCGTAGGTATTTTGCTGCAATTACTATATTAAGAAATAAAATTACTCACGATGCTAATGACATTTTGTCCAACCACGGAACAGTTTTAAATTTTGATGCTATTTTAGCACGATTAGATTTCGCTTACGCCGATAAGCGACCAGCTCATATAATTGAGCAAGAAATGAGTATCCTGCGTCAAGGCAATTACTCCACAATTGAATATTATATTAAGGTTAATGAGAAATTAACCTTGCTAATAAACAAAACCATAATGACTTACGGATCAGATAGTGCCGTAACTAAAGAATTTAATGCCAAACATAGGCGGGTTGCCTTACGCACATTCATAACGGGACTAAACGGAAACTTAGCAAACATACTATTTTCACTATCGCCAAGCGATTTACCAAATGCTTTAGCAAAAGCACAAGAATTAGAATCTAACAACATGCGGGCGTCCTTCGCATTACAATTTGGAAAAAATCAAAACTATTCAAATCCTAACAACAATAACAGGCAACATACTTTTAATAAAAACAGATTCAATAACGGTAATTTCAATAATAATTTACGGTTCCCACAAGTCCATCCACAAAGAAATTACAACCAAAGAATGGGTTATCAGAATAACCAACCACGACCTACATCAATGGATGTCGATTCAAGCATCCATACACGCAACCGTATGTTGCAAAAGTCAACAACCTTTAACCAAAACAATTTAGAAAAAAGGCCACATGGAAGTACACAACAGAATGTGCAGCCACCAACTAAGACACAGCGCATTAATAATATTAAGGAGGATCATTTTTTAGGCCAAAATTAACTCTGCCATATATTTTTCTAGATGACAGGGTTACTGGTCAAAACTTTAAAATATTAATAGATACGGGAGCAACTAGTTGCTATATTAAATCAGGAATATACAAAAATAAAAATAAATTGGACATACGAAAGAGAGTAAAAACAATTAATGGATTTTTGATAATACGCTACTATCACATTATTACATTATTCGGTAAAAAAACAAATATTCTACGAAATCGAAAATTTGGAAGCAGACCTTTTAATAGGATACAAATTTTTGAACGACATTAATGCGGTTAACTTGGAAACAAAAAAAGAGGTAATTATTAATAATGAAAAAGAGCAGGATATATTTAGCTTAGGATGCGAATATGAGCATCAGAAAAGTAAGGATAATTTAATGATCGTTAAGGAGGAGGAAATTATTTTGGAAGCAAGGACTTCTAAAGCGCCAGCTGACGGAAATACCGGCAAATATAAAAAAATAAATACTGTGGAGCAGGAAAGCTCTACAACGCCAGCTGAAGATTTATACCAGCAGAGTAAAAGTAATAATTATGCAAAAAATATTGTGGAACGAAAAAGTTCTACAACGCCAGCCGATGATAATACCGGCAAAATAAATAAAAAATGTATTGTGGAACGAAAAAGTTCTACAACGCCAGCCGATGATAATACCGGCAAATTAAACAAAAAATTTATTGTGGAACGAAGAAGTTCTACAACGCCAGCCGATGATAATACCAGCAAATTAAATAAAAAATTTATTGTGGAGCAAAGAAGTTCTACACCGCCAGTCGACGATTTTACCGGCAAACTAAAACAAAAAAGAATCGTGAAAAACCAAATAAAAATATAAAAATACAAAATTTAAACTACTTGGGAAAAGAAAATCCTAGGAGGCCAGTCGAAGATAATGCCGACAATAAAATAAAAAATATACTCCAAAAAAAGGAGGTATTAATATCTTAAAACTAAATAATCTCAATATTACCGGTGAAAATAGTTTCGAAGAATTAACTGAGCTTCAAACACATGTAAAAGAAAAAATTGCTCAAATGAATTCAGGCAATAATACATGCTTCCTATTTCGCCCTGGAGAAATAATTTATGAAAAAAATTACAGGAGAGAGAAATAAACTAAATCTTAGACACAAGAAACAGGTAGTAAAAGAAGACTTAGGGAATAAAGTTAGAATTAACTACAGGAATAGAATAGTACATAAAGATAATATTAAATCTTAATTGTATATTTTTAGAGGATGATACCCTTAATTATTCTAACATTAATTACCAATACAATGACAGACATTGTGGACTACACAAGAGAAGATTACGTATTATTAGAAGACGGAGATGTAGCCCTGTATAATGACTACGGAAATATTTTTCACATTACTAACTTAACATACTTTAGAGAACTTATAAGTTCAGACAAAAATTATTATAATAAAAAATTCAGATATAAAAATATTGAACAAAATAATGAACAAGACAAGGCATGTATTAACGATTTAGACACAGATACAAAAATGGAACTCATAGAAACTTTATTAGAACAACTAAAAATTAAAGATACATGATATAGGAGAGGAATAAGTGAAATAGGTACATTATGGAAGTGGATAGCAGGAACATCAGACCATGACGACCTAGTGTTAGTAAATAATAAATTAAACGAACTAATTGAAAATAATAATAAACAATACACAACAAATTCTAATTTTTGGAATTATTAACCAATTAACTGAAACAATTAATAATATTAATGAAAACTCAAATATTAAAATTCTAACGAAACGGAAATATCAATTCCTAATAACTGAATTACAAAATATGATTTATACAATAGCTATAGGAAAAATGGGAATTTTAAGCCCGACAATTTTAAATTTAGACGAAATTAAAAGTATAATTAAAAATAAAAATGGACGATAGACAATAACTGATTTAATAGATATTTCAAATTTTAAAATAGTACAGAATAAAGATGTAATAGTTATATATATTAAATACCCAAAAATTATATATGATTGTAAATATTATGAAGTAAGAGCAATTACACAAAAAGATGGCAAATTAATAATTGATAACGAAATTGCGAAATGCAAAAAAGAATATATAAATATAAAAAACTGCAAAAAAGAAATGATAAATATTTATTGTGAAACTAATTATAAAAACACTTGCCTATCAGATATTTTGCCCAATAAAAAAGGAAAATGTAAAAAAATTAAAGAAAAACATAAAGACATAGATATAATTAAAGAAGGAGCAATATTAGTCTCTGGAAATCATACTATAGATGACTCTGTCATAAATGGAGTTTACCTTGTAACATTTGAAAATTATACAAATATTGATAATATAACTTACGAAAATATTGATTGTAAAATTTGGAATTATTTAAAAAATAATCATATTAATAATTTTGAAATTATAGAATATGTCGAAACAAAGAATAAAGAATTTAAATTTGAAAACATAATTATTTTGAGCGAAAGAATTAAAGAATTTAAAAATCATTCACTTTTCTAGTACATGATTGTAATAATTGTACTATTAATAATAATATACATAATCTATAAGATTTTAAAATTAAAAAAAATCATATAAAACTAATAAGCGAAGTAAAAAAATAAAATTCCAAGAATTGTCATATAACGCTATTTTAGAAAGAATCTACAATATATCAAAAAATTATATTTAATCGGGGACGATTCATCTTAGAGAGGGGGGAGTTAACGGCAGCAGCCCTACAGAAACCTAATGATAAATGTAAACAAATTGTATCTTCATCCGGTATTGCTGCTTGGTCAGCAGAATACTTTAATTAATAAGAAATTAATACATCACTTATTTTGATAAGTAAGAATAACACAATATTCCATTATTTGTTTTGATAATGAGAATAATTGGAAATCCAATGCTCTGGCATTTCATCACTTAATGTAATGCCAAAGCATCTTTAGTAATAAGCATAGAATTACTAAGTGCTTTTACTAATAAAGATCAGTGGATAATCGGCAAGCGTATTGAGAGATCATCTTGATGATCAAAGCGCACCATATATTATCGCACTCAAACCAACACTTGTGTTTTATTTCTACCGCGCGTAGCGGAACGGAATACATTTTTTTAATACATACTTCCCACGCAAGGGAAGTTAATTTGCATAAATCGAAGCTCAAAGTAGAAGTAGCGCTTTGGTACCAACAATGGAAGATGCAATTTTTTTGTAATATTTCTTTATTTATTGAATCTGCGTTTTGTATTAAAAACCTAACGATAAGTAATAAAATCTTAAATCTATTTGAAAACCAGAAAAACTCAAGCACGTAACTGAGCTGTTTTGGTGACCTGTTGCTCTTTAGTACGCTGGCATATCTCTCCTTTTAAAGCGTGTTTGATTGCAGGAATGTACCAAAGCATTAGCCAAAGGGTTTGGGTGATCTCAGAGTTTAGATATATATTTAATTCTACTGTCCTCTGCTTCTTTCTTTACACGTGATTGTTCTAAGCAATTTTGATTGGAACCTTTGTATTATATCAATATTAGTTGCACAAGTCGTGCCCCAAAGTTGAATGACATACATCCAAATCGGTTTTAAACCCACATTGTATAAAAGTACTTTGTTGTCTAGGCTAAGTTTGGAGTTTTTATTTAAAAGCCATTTTTAATTTGCAGCATGCTAATTATTTTACTCGCTATGTGTTTTCTCTACGTAAGTCTTCTATCTAGGTGAATACCAAGATATGTTACTTCATTTGCTTGGGGTACTAAAATATTGTTAATTTTTATTGCCGGGCACATCTTTGGTCTAAGCGAAAATATTACATGCCTACACTTTTGTTCATTCACATTTATACGCCAGTTGGCTAGCCATTTTTTGACAGAACTTAAGTGCTGCGCTAATATTTTTGATGCTATAATGTGGCATTTGTTACAGCTCACTAAAACTGTATCATCCGCAAACGTTGAAGTCAATATACTTATGTATTATTTTGAAGATCAGCTGCATATGTATATTATGGATACAGTTGGGCCTAAAATAAATCCATGTGGTACACCAGCCCCTGTCGTTCATCAGATATGAAACCTCCCACTTTTACCATATATTATCTATTTTTTTAAATAAGACTCCATTGTTTTATACAATTCTAAAGGTAGAATGTTTTTAATCTTATATAAAAGGCCTTCATGCCACACCTTATCAAATGCCTGAGCCACGTCTAGTACTCTCTGTGCTCAAATGCAGAAAAGCATATTTCGTTAGTAATTGTATTTACTTGCTCTATCGTGCTATGTTTTTCACGAACCCCGAATTGGTGCGTTGGTATTACATTATTTTCGTGGAGGAAAGGAGACATCTTTGATAATAACACTTTTTTAAATACTTTAAAAGACGTTAAAAGGCTGATTGGTCTGTATGAAAACGGCTGTATTAAGTCTTTCCCAGGCTTGTCTATCAAGATAATCTGTGACTTTTTCCATGAAATTGGATAATATCCGAGACTCAGAATTGCATTGAAGAGCAAATAGAGCACCTCTACAGCAATATTTTGTAACTCAATTAGCCTTATTAGGGTAATATTGTCATATCCTGGTGAGGTTTCTCATCTTGCACGCCTTTTTTCATTTACAAGCCTTTCTATTTCACTATTAGTGATTTTTCTGAAACCAAGCGGCTTATGGCTTTTGTTTGGTATTGCTAGGACAGCAGCGCTCGTCATTATATCATTGACTTCTCTTATGCTTTCGTCAATATCACTGCCTATATTTATTTTGTACTCAATTTTAATGTGGCTACTCACGTATTTTGTATATTTTCCATCATGTACTTTTCCATCTGGGTGGTTTGTAACATAAAGTCTAAATCCTGGTATACGTAAAAAAATAATTGCAACCCTGTGATGTCTGTCATTTTACTTAAATACATATTTTGACGTTAAATTGTTGAGGAAGGTAAATTTTAAATAGTTTTTTTTTAATTTCTATTTAAATTATAAAGTTTTGTTACAGTTTTTTTCAGAAGGTGCGCCAATTCAAAATAGCCATGCACAATAGTCATTTCCAATAAATTGACCGAATCAGCCGTTCTTATATCACTAGATTCTGCATTGGGTGCTCTTGTGCCCTTGTATATTTCGGTATAGGATTTTTGCAATCTGCAATCTCACAAGAGCAAGAGAATCCCCCTATAGGTTGAATGCTTCCATTTTTTTGGTTTTGGGTTAATTGCAATTGTGCAGTGTTTCCTTTAACAATGTTTGCATAGCTCCCTTGTGTAGCATACTCTTTAAGATTATCTGGTTTTGAAATACGGGCGGGGGGATTTCAATATTTGCATTTAGAGGAATATTCAACATTTGGTTGCAACGTGCTTGAATTCTGATAGACAATTTCGATTTTAAGTCTTTATATACTGGGCGACTCCATAGTTTGCAGTGTGATTTCCTCCATAATTGCTACATTTTTTATTTAAATCCTCTTTTGTAAGAGTACATTTTCATGTGCGTAGGATGCAGTATGATTTCGTGTGTCCATACTCTTGGCAGTTTGTGCATTGTACTGGACCATTTCTTTTATGTAGTTCCTTAACTGATATTCTGCGATGACTTGATGATGAACTTGGCATCAATTCTATTTTAAACATTAGTTGTGGGACTTTAGATCTGTTCAAAATATTTACTGCTGATTTAATACTAAAATCACATTCTTCCAATGCTTCTTTAACGTCGTTAGAATCTACCGAAACTCTATCCCTTTTATAACGACAGCTAGGCCTTTAGAGCTCTTCACTTGGTAAGAGCAGTATTATTATTTGATAAAAATTTAACATATCCATGAAACTTTTTTCAGAATTTCTGGCTTTCTACTATTTGGCGTGCCTGGTAGAAATTTTTTGGTATTGACCGCTGACTTAATAGGACTCGATTTCCTGTTTTTTAATGTAGCGATCAATACCAGTCTGAACAGATGGTCCTTTTTTGCTTGGTACATTCTCACCTTGCATTTTGTTTTCCTTCGCTGTCCGGGTGCTTGCTGGCACCTGCATAGTGGCTGCCCTCAGTGGATTTGTTGTTGCCCGATTGCTGTTTACTGCTGCTTCTGCTGACTGCGAACTTTGCTTACTTTCCATATCAGCTGGTCGCTGCGATGGCTCATCATCGCCGTTACATTTTTTTTGCCAGGCGTTGTTTTTGTTGTCTCGACAAAACTGCAGAAGGCATTTAAGGAATGCCTACGGCCTTGCTGATGAGGCTCCGAAGCAATCATTATTGTTTTTTTTAATCTATTTGTGTTTATATTATTATTAACGATTTGTGTGCTTTGATTTTTATTCGTTTGTTTGTTTTTATATTATTATTGTTCATTGTTTACTTTTGCAAAACATGAATACACGGAGCAAATTACAAAACACGTCTGTACACCTTGAACGCTAAGTAAGGTGAACGCAAGTGCTTTCTGCCTTAGAAACTCTCAGCACTTGCGATAAGGATATGTGTCCGACGATTCACACTCCTTTGGCAGCCACAAAGGCTAGCGCTGAACGACTCTTTTCCTCCGAATCAACACTAGGCTCCGAACAACGATGCTCCAGAAAAGATTGAACGGCTTAGAACTTCTCAACATAAATTACGACATTGCTGTGGAACCAGAAGAAGTAATAGAAAGATTAGCAAAATGTGCAAACACCGTATTGATTGTATGTTGTAAAATAAATGTTGAAATATAGTATACATACTTATATCAAATATAAAACTATAGTCTACAGTTTTTATTTCTCAAATCAAGTACAATATCACATAGCCCCCCCTTAAAATTCCACTCAGGATCCGTCCTGAAGAGACCTGGTTGAACTTGGTATCTCGAATCAGCGCCAAATTGCTAAAAAGAAGAAACAATTAGCGCGCTGTTGTTAACTCGGCTGTAATCGTGTAAGCGGTGTCTATGCCATTAAAGAAAAAGAATTTTTATTATTAAAAATTTACTTGGTTTGAGTTATGAGTCATGTATGTGATGGATATCTTTAAAATTATTGCTTCTTGCTTTCTTTGGGCATATTGAACTTGAATTATTTAACTTTTTAAATTAAAGCTTGTCAAATAATCAACTGTCAGAGATTACACAAATTTATATATTGCTCTCAATAAACACACAGTGCGAAATTGCTTAATTGACCAAATATGATATGACGTACATTGTAAATGAGTACTCTTAATGTATCTAAACGATGAATCAACAGGATATTTATCATTATCAGGGATGGGCAAAACCTTAACATGTATTAAAAGAGCATGAGCGATCGTACGATTATACGTATAAAATGCCTGGTGGGACTGTTCAAAAGGTGACGGTGTCTGTCCCAGTATTGGGGACAGCCTTTTCTGTTTCGGCCAGATATTGTAGTAACGAACTTTAAGATCACATATTGATTCGGTGTAGTGCCACATCGATTGACTCAGGACCGTTACGGGGACATTGCTCTATCCGGCAGCTAATAGAGTAACCTGTTCCAGTCACTGGGCTGGAGTTGTGGGCTGTACCACTGCGATATAGCTTTAATCGACCGCTTGGGTGGTCGCTGCTAATGTTGGGGCCGGTACGGGAGGGCGTATCCTACAGTGCGTACAGACGCTAGCTGGGCTCTAAGCAACCGGGGAGTTGGCAGATCGTAGATAGCCGAACGGCCTTTATTATGTGTCCGTCTCATCATGTTTTGGCATGATGAATTAAAAAAAAAAAAAAAAAAGAAAAAGCCAGGTGTGACGGCGGTTTCCTAGTCAGCGTCTCTTCATCATGTTAGGTGCGACTGATATTACAATTTACCGGTACACGACACACGGTGCACTGGGAGTCCTTGGATATCTTGACAGCGTTGTCTTCGCTGGTAAGATAGAAAAGGTTATGTGGGTAAACAGCTACTTCGGTCCCTGGTCAGGGAGTCTGCATTGGGCGTAGGAGTAGTAGCTTACGTTGCCCCGGGCGAGCGCCGATCCGTCCGTGCTTTTCGGGACTTTTTAAGCGAAGGACAAGCCTCAGGGAACTGTTGTAGGAGCATGATCTCCGAGGGTTTACCCGGTTCTGTCTATTTCGGCCCGTAATAGCAACAGTGTACATGACTGCATGACAAGCAACGGCACTCAAGAGGCCCACTGCTAGCAAGAGGAATGAAGGCGTCATTCCTACAAAAAAAGGAAAGAAGAGGAAAAAGAAAATAGATGGACCAGATAAAACGCAAAACACCAAATACGAAGGAGAAGCCTGTCTATGTTCTACGTCCGAGACCCGATGCAATCATAATTTCACGCTCTGGAACTATGTCGTACAGCGATATACTTAAAGCTGTCAAAAAGGTGGATGCCCTTAAAAAGTTTGGGGAGAACGTTTCGCGAATCAGAAAGACAGCAAAAGGCGAGATATTCCCACAAATTAAAAAGCCACACATGACAAACACGGGTACATATGAAAAGGAAATTTGTAAAGTGTTAGGTGACCAGGCACAGATAAGAGCCATGAGGTATCGGTAGAGATCCGCAACCTAGGTGAGGTAACAACAAAAGAAGACATCGTAAATGCAATTCGATCGCAAATTATTGAGCTAAGCTCCCTTAGGGAGAGCTCGATTAAAAGGGCAACAATCCCGGATCGGACAAAAGAAAACTGATTGATACACGCAAAATCAAGATTTGACGGGTGATTTGCAGAATAAACTAAAGGCCGAAGCTTAGGAAGTTTTTCAGATGCTTGGAAAATGGGCATATGGCGAGGGCGTGTACCAGCGAGGATAACAGAAGCTAATGTTGCGTAAAATGTGGTGAAAAGGGGCATTTCTCAAAAGAATGCCACAAAAACCGTGCTGTGCGACATGCAAAGCTAAAGGAAAAAAGGATACGGATCACCGAATCAGAAGTTTGCGAAGCAGCCAAAGAGTTACTGAAACAGACAATCTACGAGAAGAAGATAGATGTGGCGATAGTCTGTTAACAGTATAAAAACATAAGGGCTGATTCCTGGATTTCCGACAAAGAAAGCTACCATGTGGGGAAAACACCTTCCAAGACAATCCGCTCGTGGGTAAATCCTACTGTTCGCGGGAGTTAACACCCAGCCATACACGTATGACTCATATTACTTACCACTACACATATATACAACAATAGCAAGCCACATGACGCATGTGCAACGTGATCAAAACGCAAACACATGGAGAGGCATCATCTTACAAGAATGTACAGCCACCACGTGACCAACAACAACAAGCCAATACCACATCACGCATATACAACGTGATCGACTTACAGACACATGGAGGGGCATTATCTTATCTTACAAGAATGTACAGCCACCACGTGACCAACAACAATAAGCATGACATTATCCCAGATGCCACGCTACCGGAATTAGCCAATCGGAAGACGACACGAGTTGACTGCACTGCTATAAAAGAGTGACGCGCATACAACTCATGTTCGCAGTTTAAATATAATCTTAGGCATAGCCGGTAGTATATTGTTCATGGTGTAAACTTATATACATATATTTAAATAAAGAAACCTTGGAGGAATCCAAGGAAAATATATTTTTATAGAATAACTAAAGATTATTCTTAATTGGCGCCCGAGCAGGGACCGGTCAACAAAAGGATTCAGTGAATAAAATCCTTCGCGACTTCAATAACGACGAATTCAAAATAAAATTCAAGTGTATCGAAAGTGGTCCAACATAAAAAATTTTTTAAAAATGGCACAGGCACAAGCGGAAATCCAGGCACTTCAAGCCATGGTTATGGACTGGCAGAGAAGATTCGCCGAAGCTCAAATAACCGCTGCACCAGTGGAAGAAGCACAGGACGAAGTCTGTACGTACACAGATCCCAGGGAAGTCGACTTAGGGCTCTTTAAGTCAGCCCTAACGAACTTTAGCGGAGATTATCACGAATATAGGAACTGGAGAAAGCTAGCAGTGACATTAATGAACAATGTGAAGATATTCCGCGGCCAGAATATCTATACAGAAGCCCCAATCTTGCTTAGAGGAAAGGTTACGGGACGAGCTGCACAAATCCTCATCAACAATAATACCAAACTAAATTTTGAGGAGATCATAGATCGTTTGGATGATTCTTATGCCGACCAACGTCCACTCTATGTCCTCGAGGAAGATATGATGAGAATCAGGCAAGCAGAGAAACCTCTACACATATACTACGACCAGCTAAATCAGGCACTTAATGTAGTTTTGTCCAAAATAGAGATGACACATAAAAACGAATATGTGATCAGTGCTCTATCAAAAGAAGTGCAACTAAAAGCAGTAAGAACATTTATCGCAGGATTGAGGAGTTCAGCAACAAAGAATGCATTATACTCAAGATCATGCACCAATCTGATGGAAGCACATGGGATAGCTAGAACGATGCAGCATGACTCGCATTATCACAAACTGGAAAGCGTACCGAGGGTACAACAGCGAAGCCATCGACAATGGCAAACACCACAAACACAACAGCAATTCCAACAGAATTTTTCTCACCAACAACCTCAAATGCAACAAGAAACAACGGAACCAATGGAGGTAGACCCCTCTTCAACAAGATTTAGACGACAACTATACAATCCACAACCGCCAATGAACACTCATCAGGGAGCAAGGCAAACACAGAATGCGTTTAGACAAGTCATCCAAAGAGTCGGCAACCAATTCAAGTTCGACAGAAAAGACACGTCAAACTCGCAGCAGAGGAAAACACAACGCCTTAACCAAGTGGGAGACACAAAAGAAGACGACCAGGAGTTGTGCTTATTGTTGTTGGTCACGTGGTGGCTGTACATTCTTGTAAGATAAGATAATGCCCCTCCATGTGTCTGTAAGTCGATCACGTTGTATATGCGTGATGTGGTATTGGCTTGTTGTTGTTGGTCACGTGGTGGCTGTACATTCTTGTAAGATGATGCCTCTCCATGTGTTTGCGTTTTGATCACGTTGCACATGCGTCATGTGGCTTGCTATTGTTGTATATATGTGTAGTGGTAAGTAATATGAGTCATACGTGTATGGCTGGGTGTTAACTCCCGCGAACAGTAGGATTTCCCCACGAGCGGATTGTCTTGGAAGGTGTTTTCCCCACATGGTAGCTTTCTTTGTCGGAAATCCAGGAATCAGCCCTTATGTTTTTATACTGTTAACAGACTATCGCCACATCTATCTTCTTCTCGTAGATTGTCTGTTTCAGTAACTCTTTGGCTGCTTCGCAAACTTCTGATTCGGTGATCCGTATCCTTTTTTCCTTTAGCTTTGCATGTCGCACAGCACGGTTTTTGTGGCATTCTTTTGAGAAATGCCCCTTTTCACCACATTTTACGCAACATTAGCTTCTGTTATCCTCGCAATTCAAGTTCGACAGAAAAGACACGTCAAACTCGCAGCAGAGGAAAACACAACGCCTTAACCAAGTGGGAGACACAAAAGAAGACGACCAGGAGTCACTTTACAATGAAGCACCTAGTGTAAGTTATAGAAATAATAATAGACAGAAACATTTTATAATAAGATACCATGGTCTTCCGACGTTAAGACGCACTGCACCTAATGGAAGATTCGTGCATATACTGATAGATTCAGGTGCAACTAGTAGCTATGTGAGTAAAAATTATCCATTTGCAGAAAGAATTAAATTAGACAAACCTATTAAATTCAATACATTACACGGGAGTTCAACAGTTACTCACAAGAGAGAAATCAATCTAGTAGGATTTGACTTAGATTTTTTTGAAGCAGAAGAATTAAAAGAATTTGATTTAATATTAAGAGAAGATTCCTTAAGAAAAATGAAAGCAAAAATAGATTTATTCGAATATTCTATAACATTTGAAAAAATATCTGAACAAGTAAAGGAACAAATTAACTATACTATAGGAGACAAAACTTATGAAAAAGAAATAAAAGAATTAATGAATAACAATAATAACAATGAACTGTTACCTTTTACAACCACAATACAAGCAGAGATCAGGACTGAAACCAGAGAACCTGTTTGGGTACGACAATACCCCTATCCATATGCGGATCAGGACTTTGTCGAAAAGGAAATACAGAAGCTATTAAAAAATAACATAATACAAAAAAGTAAAAGCCCATATAATTCACCAATATGGACAGTGTCAAAAAAGGGTATAAATGAGGAAGGAAAACCAAAGAAAAGAATGGTTATAGACTTTCAAAAATTAAACAAGCAGACAATACCAGATAGATATCCCATACCGGATATAACAATGACATTGCAGAATTTAGGTAAGGCAAGATACTTTACAACATTAGATCTAGAGTCTGGATTTCACCAAATAATGATTAAAGAAGAAGATGGGGAAAAGACTGCATTTTCAGTCAATGGAGCCAAATATGAATTCCTTCGCCTACCGTTCGGCCTAAAGAATGCTCCAGCCACATTTCAAAGATATGTCGACGACATACTGAGACCCTTTATTGGAAAATGTGCATATGTATATATCGACGATGTATTAATTTACTCTACTGACCCAAAGCAACATATTAAAGACATCACTAATATTATACATACCCTGCAGCCAATATGAAAATCTCAGAGGAAAAATCTAATTTTTTTCAAACAAAAAAAGAATTCTTAGGACATATCATAAACAATGGAAGAATTACAGTAGATCCAGGGAAAATCGAAGCTATAGATAGGTATAAAATTCCTGAAACACTAAAGGAATTACGATCATTTTTAGGACTAGCCTCCTATTATAGGAAATTCGTGAAGAACTTCGCACATATATGCAAGCCATTAACAATTTACCTAAGAGGAGAAAACGGAAATATTTCAAAAAATAAAAGTAAAAACGTAAAGTTACAATTAGATAAAGAAGCACTAAATGCTATAAATGAAATAAAAAATAAATTAAAAGAAAAGTTGAACTATATCAACCAGATTTTAATAAAGGGTTTGACTTAACCACAGATGCTAGTAACTACGCAATAGGAGCAGTACTAAGCCAAGGAAGAAATCCTATATCATTCATATCAAGAACATTGACGAAAACGGAACAAAATTATTCTACTAATGAAAAGGAAATGTTAGCCATAATTTGGACATTACAGAAATTTAGAAATTATTTATACGGAATAGCAGACCTAACTATATACACAGACCATCAGTCTTTAATATTTTCCATATCAGAAAAAAACCCGAATACTAAATTAAAGAGATGGAAAAATTTGATAGAGGAATATGGTGCCAAGCTAAAATACAAACCAGGGCATGAAAATATTGTAGCAGACGCTTTATCACGACAAATAAACATAATGTCAGATACGTCAATGCACTCAGCTGAATCATCCGCACCAAGAAACATAAAAATGATAGCAAAACCATTAAATTCATTTCGAACCCAAATTATTTTAACACCGTCACAAACAAACGAAAAAACAGTAACAACTATATTTCCGCGACACGAACGATTCGATATAAAATATAACACTGAAGAATATATGATTCAAACATTAAAACAAATAATGAAACCTAAAATAGTAACAGCATTCCACACTGACTTAGAGACGTGGCATAAACACAAAGAAAAGATAGCAGACATATTTTCAACCTATTTCAAAGTATTCACACAAACTAAACTGCATGACATCACTGAACAAATAGATAGAGAAAACATTTTAGACTTTACGCACAAAAGGGCACATAGAAACGCGCTCAATAACTATAAAGAGATATTAGAAACATGCTATTGGCCAACACTCAAGAAAGATACAGAAAACGTAGTACAGAATTGCATTAACTGTAAAGAGAATAAGTACGAAAGACATCCAGTAAAACAATTATTAGGAAAAAGCCCAGTACCAAATACTCCAGGCACATCAGTACAAATGGACATATTTTATATAAATGGCAAAAGTTATCTCTCTTCTATAGATAGATTTACTAAATACGCATATTTTCGTAAATTAGGAAGTAAACTACATTTTCATGAAATAATAGAAGAAGTGTTATCACAAATTTTTCCAAACTGTACCGAACTCATGACCGATAATGAAAGCATATTCGTCGGCATAGGCACAACCGCATTATTAAATAAATTACAAATTAAACACGAAAAGACAGCAAATAATCATTCAACTTCCAACGCACAAGTAGAAAGGTTACATTCAACGATATTAGAAATCGCGAGGACTTTAGCTAACGACAGAACTACAACTACGGAAGAAGAAATATTCTCAGCAGTCAAGGAATATAACAGGACTATTCATTCGGTGATAAAGGAAAAACCAGTAGACTTATTTTTTAATCAAAAGGAAATTAACGAAAAAGTGAAAAATAATATAGAAAAAAACCAAGAACGTATGTTAGAATACCATAATAAAAAAAGGAGCCAAAAAGATTTTAAACCAGGACAAATAATTTATGAGAAAAGTAGTAGAAGACAAAAATATAACAAAAGATATATTAAACACATAGTAAAAGAAAATAAAGAAAATACGGTGCTTACAACGAAAAATAAACTAATACACAAAGATAACATACGAAATGTACTACCCGATAATAATATTAATAATTCTAGTGAACAAATCACTACAATACCAAATAACTAATGTGGAAAATAAAAAGTTTATATTAACCGAGACATATCCGTCATACATTTATAATGAATCAGATTACTTATATCACATGATAAACTTAACAAAAATTTTAGAACATTATGACACACTCTCAACATTAGCTAAAAACTCTCCGGAATTACATAGGGACATAGCCTTAGTCAACAGAATAGAAGTGTTAAAAAATCAATTAATAATTAGAAGAAAGAAAAGGAGCATAAATTTCTTAGGATCAGCACTTAGCTTTATAACAGGCGTACCAGATCATGACGATATGATAAAAATAAAACAAAAAATTAATGATATAGTAGAAAATAATAATAAACAGAGGTTAATCAACACTCACTTCGAGAAACTGTTAGAAACATTCAACTATAAAACAATTACCCAACACACAATGTTGCAGGAAATTCACAAAGAATTAGAAGACTTAGCTCTAACAATTAATTTCACAAAAAATAAAAACTTTTATTCACCATCAATAAATATTAATGATATTGAAAAAATAATTAAATCAGAAAATACAGAAATTCCGGTAATCAATATTATGGAATATTCTGATATACATGTATGCAGAATTAATGACACATTTATTGTAGTATATAAATACCCAATTATAAAAGAAAAATGCGAGACATTCGATGTACTACCTACTTATATCATATAAACATGGAAAATTAGTTTTAGACAATAAAATATCCAAATGTGCTAGTGGAATGAAACGAATGTAAAAATATTTTGTCGCTATTATATGTTAGATTTAAGTTATATTACGCAATTATGAAATGTAAAACACTCAAACTACAAGAAAGACAGCAGAAACAATACGAAAAAATATTAAAACAACAAGGTATGGAACATCTCATCAAAAAGGACGCCACAACTAGCGTATAAAAAGATCAGGAGATCTTTTCACCGGAGGAAGGGGGAGTTAACACCCAGCCATACACGTATGACTCATATTACTTACCACTACACATATATACAACAATAGCAAGCCACATGACGCATGTGCAACGTGATCAAAACGCAAACACATGGAGAGGCATCATCTTACAAGAATGTACAGCCACCACGTGACCAACAACAACAAGCCAATACCACATCACGCATATACAACGTGATCGACATACAGACACATGGAGGGGCATTATCTTATCTTACAAGAATGTACAGCCACCACGTGACCAACAACAATAAGCATGACATTATCCCAGATGCCACGCTACCGGAATTAGCCAATCGGAAGACGACACGAGTTGACTGCACTGCTATAAAAGAGTGACGCGCATACAACTCATGTTCGCAGTTTAAATATAATCTTAGGCATAGCAGGTAGTATATTGTTCATGGTGTAAACTTATATACATATATTTAAATAAAGAAACCTTGGAGGAATCCAAGGAAAATATATTTTTATAGAATAACTAAAGATTATTCTTAATTCGGGCGAAAATATGCGGAATCTATTTCTACAGCTGTTATCTCCATAAGGTGTTTATGAACAGATGCTCGATGAATTAGTTCAGGACGCTCTTACTACTAAACAAAATGTGATAGCAGGCAATTTCAGCGTATGGGCAATTGAATCGGGTAGTAGAGGCACAAACAAGCGGTATAATGCTCTGCTCAAACCGTTCCCCTTACTAGATGCTATGCTGCTTAATACCGGCGGTAGAAATACCTTCGAGAAGAATGGCCGCGGATCGATTATAGATATTACGTTCGCCAGCAACTTGCTGGCTGAATCTGCACGTTGGAAAGTGTGCGAATTCTACACACATAGAAATTACCTTGTCATTATGCTAGAAATCGGCAAGCAGCAAAACCAAGACAGTCTGAAAAAGCCACGGAAAAAGGGATGGAAGGTGGAAACACTAGATGAGAACATCTTTGCCCTCATGCTGGATGAAAGATTGGGTAGATCGACCGACTTAGACCGACAAGCTGAAATGTTGGTAAGTCACGTAAGTAAAGCTTGCGACGCGGCCATGTGTAGAAAAAGACAAAATGCACCTCGAAGGTCCGCATACTGATGGAACGAGGAGATTAGCGCACTAAAAAGCAAGTGTCATAAAGCGATACGCCTCTCCCAAAGGAGGTTACGTACGTTAGAACACGCGAGACTGCGAGAATACTTTAAAAGAAAGCGAAATGAGTTCAAAAAGGCTATTAAAAGATGTAAGACCTTAAGCTTCAAAGAATTATGCAAGCAGGTGGATGAAAATCCGTGGGGATGGAAATGGTAAAAATCAAGGGGGGTAAAAACCCTACTTGAAAAGGTGGTGAAAACGCTTTCCTCATCGCAAGACCAGCATACGAGCAGAAGAATACCATCAGTGGTCGAAGCTGTGTCAATCGACGAGGATGAGTGGCGGAGAGATTCGGCAATGCAAATGCGCTGGGACTTGATTGAATCCCACTCAAGGCGCTTAAGATTGCAGTTAAACAAAGCAAGAACACCTTCGCAGAAATTTTTTCTCGGTATCTAAAAGAAGGCCATTTCCCAAGGCTATGGAAAAAGCAGAGCCTGGTCCTCCTTCAGACACCAAAGAAACCGGCGGGAGAGCCGTTTGCGTATAGACCACTTTGTATGATCGATACGATGGCCAAAATATTGGAGAAGTTGATCTGCAAACGTTTGGAACGTCACCTAGAAGAGGAGCTGCCTGGCTTGTCTGAAAACCAATTTGGTTTCCGCAGTCGGAAAATTGACGGACATTGCGGCCAAAGCCATAGAGGGAACCAGGTGGATGCATAGCGATAAAAAATATTGCGCAGTTGTCACACTTGATGTCAAAAATGCTTTTAATTCTGCATCCTGGCCACATATAATTAGAGCTTTAGAGGCAAGAAACACTCCGGGATACATATCTACTAAAGATAATCAGTAGCTATCTGTCTGGTAGACTGCTTCTGTACGGCACCGGTGTCGGTCCAAAAAGCTACGCAGTGACAGGTGGAATACAGCTCAGCTACGTACTGGGTCTGTTACTCTGGAATGTACTATACGACGGGGTGTTACGCCTACTGCTGCAAAATAGGCTCAAATAATTGGCTATGCGGACGACATTGGTGTGACGATCGTTGCAAAGGAACTCTCCCAAATTCAAAACTTCTGCAATGTGACCAAAGCAAAAATTAAGGATTGCTTCAGGGAAACTAAGCTGCAGCTGAGCGGCGAAATGACGAGTAGGAAAAACTAGAATTGGTCACCATAAATGTCGATGGATACAACATTATGCAACGCAAAACTCCCTGCGATACCTTGTCGTTTTGATTGATACGAGGCTGAATTTCAAAGCATATGTTGAAAAAGCTTGTGGCAAGGTAGCTAAAGTGACAGCGGCCCTGTCAAGAATAATGGCTAACACTGGTGGCCCTAGTCAAAGTAGGAGAGCCCTACTAGATAAAGCCAGTCAGTCAATATTGATGTATGGGGAAAGCACTGCACAAAAAAACAAATGCCAATAAGGCAGTGTCTATGCTATGCGCCATCAGAGTGTCCTGTGCATTAGAACGGTCTCACATGAAGCGGTCAGTATCATATCAAATCTTATGCCGGCGGATATAATGGCCTCAGAGTTAAGTAGAGCCTACCTAAAATCTAAATCTATGAAAAGGCGTCTAACGGCTGACGAGCGAAAAAAGGAGAGACAGGGGAGCTTCGAAGAGTGGCTAAAACAATGGGACGAAGAAGAAAAAGGAAGATGAACGCACAAGCTTATTAAGAACGTATTTGCCTGGATTGACAGACAACACGGGGAGACAGACTTTTATTTCACGCAATTCTTAACAGGCCATGGCTGTTTCAGGGAATACATCCACAAATTCGGCCACGAAGATGACAGAAAATGTTCATTATGCAGTGCCAAAACGCGGAGCATATCTTTTTCTTCTGCCATCAATAATAAACCAAAGGGCGACACCTGACAACATTATAAGTCACGTGTTGCAATCAAAGCTGGAATGGGCGAAAATGAAAGAGTGGGCCCCAATTGCGATTCAACAACTGAGGATAAGAGAAGGACAGCGAAGAAGCTTAAGACCAGCTGAATAATCCCGCAAGGAGTTTGTGAAGAGGCATTCTTTCCCAGTTTGATCCTGCGAAGCAGTACCTAACGACAGTCCCGCAGGGTCAGATACAAAATAAAGCAGCCGGAGTTAAGAATTTAGTACTTAGGCTTACTGCTCCGTAAGTCCAGTAAAGTTAGATAATACTAATTGGGGGTGAACCCGAAAGAGGTGTACCTTAAACGGGTAATATGAATCGTGAATATTGCCTTTCTACAACGGCAGTTATCGAAACTGAAAAAAAAACCCACAAAGACGAGCGTAAAACGAGCCCATACGATGGGAAAAAGCGACAGAGATGAGCTGAACATATAGAGAGGAATACGAAATGACAGCACGACAGTGAACTGTAATGTGCTGAACACATAGTGAGCGAGACGACATGACAGCACGACAGTGGGCTGTAAGTGGCGTAACGAAGCCTGCTACATGAACATTTGTAAGACGCAACGACATAACTGTTAGCCGGCATGTGCACAAGACGACACAGCTTCAATGAAATTTTAATATATTGTTCAATGTGAAATTTTGTTTGCAAAAAATAAGTAAATAGGTAATTTTATTTGTTATACTCTTGCAACCAGTTGCTACAAAGTATTATAGTTTTGTTCACCTAACGGTTGTACGTATCACCTAAAACTAAACGAGATAGATATTGGACAATATATTGGTTGTCAAAACGGTCTTGCGGTATTTTTATTGAATGATTTATTGAATTTATTGAAATGGCTTATAACGGTTTGATGACTCATGCCCAGCTCTTGACCGATGCTACGGCTGCTACGATGCCGGTCTCTTTCGACCAATTCAGCGATTTTACCGCAATTTTCGACGACAGGCCTTCCGGAGCGTAGCGCATCTTCGACCACCTCTACACCAGAACGAAAACGTTGAAACCATCGTTGTGCGGTGGATATGGAAACTGTATCGGGTCCATAAACTGCACAAATTTTATTGGCGGCTTGAGATGCATTTTTGCCTTTATCGTAGTAGTACTGTAAAATATGCCGTATTTTCTTTTTATTTTGCTCCATGTTTGCGACGCTATAAATCACGAACGACTTAAAAGACGACAATCAATCACACACGTGTTAGCGCTTGAAATGAGCTTTCCAAAAAGGTATAGCATGACCCGATGCGACAAATAAAACTAGAACTACGCGCTTTCAGCGCCAACTAGCGAAAATATCGCAAAACTTTTTTGACAACCTAATATGTAAAAAATCAGTATGACGAGAAAAGTTGAAATACGGTTGAAACTCTGTCTGGACGTCCGTCCGCGCAAGCTATAACTTGAGTAAGAATTGAGATATTTTGATGAAACTTAGTATACAGTAGGGTGGGTCGATTCCGGACTTTTTTCGATTCGGGATATCTAATGGTGCGGAAAAGTTGCCTTAGTACTTCCTGATTCCAATGCAACTTTTTGTTTTGAGATCGGATTGTATATTTAACCCCGATTCCGGCCTTGAAATTTCGGAAATTCGCCTAAATCGTGAAATTGTCTACCTAGCGCCTGAAATACTCATCTCATGGCAAAACGTATAAAACAAAATCATGTCCGTAGGACGAACCGTTCCCGAGATACGAGCGAAAAGGCGGCGCGCCACAGCGCAAGGTGAAAATTGTTGCAGCTCTCAGCTAACCTGTATTAGTCACCCAGAACCCACCGCGTGGAGGTGGCTGCTCTTCGGGTTCCTCCTAAGCCGAACCCAACCAACCAACCATATGTCAGGCTTGTTTTAGTCTGAAATGGTGTCAAATTTGTTGATAAAATCAGATTTTGTACTAAACTTTGGCACTTGTTGCCTAGATTTCAGTGTAGAGCGTATAAAACGATCACGAGATTGGGGGCCAATAACATTAACATGCCTCTGTCACCAGTTAGACGGTTCTCTCGACTGCCACGGTGTGAGAGGGGAATTCACTAAATTTCCATACCTCTGCAGTGTCTCCCGACAGCCCTTTTATGAGTTCTTCGTTAGAAACAAAGAACTGGTGGAACAGTCAAGGTAATAGTCTTCCAGTTAATCATATCGTAATAATTATTAGTTTTGAAATTCAGCTTTGGTACTTTATTACTTCCAACCCTTCCATTTACAGTGTCAGACTCTGCTTCTCTGGCTGCCAGAAGACGGTCAAGGGCCAACTTTCTGACTTCTATCCCTTCGTCAGTCATCATACTAAGAAGAATGCTTTCTGGACGAGCAAAGAAAGTATTCTGTTGAATAGATGAATCGACAACCTTGCGCAGTTTAGCAGATAAGTATCTCTACTTTTGAATTGCAGCACAGAGATGGCGCGAGCCATCTTTCATTGAACTGTTGAATCTTATTGAGAACCACAAAGATGAGTAAACTGTAAGTATGTACTTGACCAAAATCTTTATTTCCTTTGTTGGTTTGTCAGTAGAATTGTATAATCTCAGAATTCTATTTGCACATGTGAGCCAGCGAGATTTGCACATGTTACCTGGATGCATCGACGCTAAATCAGAGGATCATTGACCGAAATAACAGCTTCTGATATTTTATAGAGATAAGCTTGGTCTGTGCTAAGTTGGGTCGGATTAATAACCTCAGAAGGTAATTGGCAGGATGGAAAACATTCAAATTTGACAACAGGCAACTTCCTACAATCAGGGAGCAGTTTACCTATGTCACCAGAGAATGTATTTGGACTCTTTGAGACACAATCTTTGTGTTCGAAGAGAGCACGAAATGGAAGTTCGTTGAAATGTAGAAGACAAGCAACCCACAGTAATGACCAACCTATTCTTTCTTCTAGTTTCCGAACCTTTCCAACCTGTGTTCGTGTTGGTTCCATCAGCACCGACAACTTCTAGATGTTCCACATCAACTGAATTGTCTTATAAATGTTGCCATATTGCTTGCGTCTTATCCTCTGCTGACCCGGAAGGAGAGGTGACGTGGCCAAAGTAATGACAACCATTTTCCGCTATAAGAGAAATATGTTCCTCTTTGGCAGTGTCGCGGTAGTACTTTTCACCTTCGCAGACTTGTGTAAGTGTATTGTCTTTGCGGCCGTCAAAATACAGTCCATATACAGAGTCAATACTTTCGGTATTTTGGAACTTAACTCCAACACTTTTTTTTGCCAAGCCGATTTTCACCTTGCGCTGTGGCGCGCCGCATTTTCGCTCGTATCTCGGGAACGGTTCGTCCTACGGCCATGATCACATACACCATTTCGGTAGCAAATGACGTGACAAATAATTTTGTTTTATATATTTTGCCATGAGATGAGTATTTCAGACGCTAGGTAGACAATTTCACGATTTTAGGCGAATTTCCGAAATTTCAAGGCCGGAGTTGGGGTTGAAGATGCAATCCGATCTCAAAACAAAAAGTTGCATTGGAATCAGGAAGTACTAAGGCAACTTTTCCGCACTATTAGAAATCCCGAATCGAAAAAAGTCCGGAATCGACCGACCCTAGTATACAGGTTCCTTATACAAAAAAAAAATCGAGTTCGAGGTGGGCGTAATCGGACTACTGCCACGCCCACAAATCACCATGAACCGAAAACTTATAAAGTGCCATAACTAAGCACTAACTTAAGATATAAGATTGTTATTTGATTATTATTTTGTGACCACGCCTTCTAATATGTTTAATGTACATATGTATATGCTAAACCACTTAAGCTAAAACAACAAAATTTGCTAAGCTAAAACATTATGAGAACGGAATATGAAAATGAATGAAATTGGAAGATAACCCCGCTCATTATCCATATAACGATAGAATCCAAAACTACTAAAACTGCAATAAATCCGTAACTAATTATGCCAGAGTCATTAAAATTTACCTCCGATGCCTTCTCATGGCTTTATGAGAGCTGGTGTGAAAATTGGGCAATGGGCCTGCCACCGCCTACTTTTTGGTAAAATCCCATATCTCGGGACCCAACCAACCGATTTCGACTTAATTTAGTACGTGCAATTTTTCTAACATTCTTATTTTAGAGTGTGAAAATAGACAAAATCGGACTACAACCACGTCTACTTCTCATGTAACACAATTTAAAAATCCATTTAATTATTTCACTTTCCAGTACACGGAATTTGTCGGCCAATATTTGAGTTATATAGAGTAAATAAAATACAAATAAAATTTTTTAGATTCCGATCATCTGGTTAACGTTTTACTTCTTGAATATTTCACTGGCTTTAATTCTAGCAAGTAGCAAGATTACAAAGTGGCTGTACCCGAACTTAGCCTTTCTTTACTTGTTCTAAATTATGTCTTTGTAAAATAGCGTTGAATAATTTTACATTTTACATATTAGTGACATCACTCCTCTCTACTGGCCTCTCTACTGTCGTCGGCAAAATTAGAAATAAATGATTTAATGAATGAAGATAGGTTGATAAAGTTTTTGTATTGAAGCATGCGTTTATAGAAAACGAAAATATTATCGAACCAAACAGTTATTCGGCTTTTATAAAAGTTCAAAAAACAAAATATATTTTTTTTCAGCATTTTAAATAAATACTAAATTCTCATTTTCCACACCACCTAAGAAGTATTCAAAAGAGTGCGAAGTTAGTTTTGGGTGCTTGGTTCCCCACTAGGCCTATATCACCCATTTAAAATTTATTTGCATAAAAACAAATAAACAAAAAAAAAAAAAAAACGATAACAATTTACAGTTATATACTATAAAATAAAATTAATTAAAACAATATCACTCCATATCACAGTACAATAAATATTAAAATTATATATAT
This sequence comes from Bactrocera zonata, assembly GCA_037783105.1. Taxonomy (NCBI): domain Eukaryota; kingdom Metazoa; phylum Arthropoda; class Insecta; order Diptera; family Tephritidae; genus Bactrocera; species Bactrocera zonata. The sequence continues at coordinate 98,090 of JBAWJQ010006684.1, forward strand.
GTAATACTTATAACTATAAAAATAAACATATATACAAATGCCAACATTTAATACCCAAATTCTATTTTATAATTAAAAACTTTCTAAAATCGTTCTAACTTTAGAGCTTCTTAAAGTAGCGAATTTGTTTAAAAATCTTTCTTTAATATTAAATAATTACCTCGTTGTAGCCACTAAAAAAAGTACAAATTCGAAACACACAAAATTTTATTTTTAAAGTTGGGTAAAGATAAATCTTTATTAAAAAATTTGGTTACAAAATAAATTCTTATTCTAATAAATAGAGCAATAACCACCTTTTGGTCATGGTGATCACAACACAAGAACGACCTAATATCTTTTAATTTAGAAAACAGAATTTCTCCTACACATATTTTATGACAATTTCTGTCAAATTCCTCAACAAATTTTACTTCTAAATTCTTAAGGCGGCTTTATTAAGTTGCATTTATTGATTTGGTTTTGGTGTATGAAGATGAATTCATCTGAAGGAATTTCATATCATAAATAAGGCAATGGCAGGAGACATTTGTGCATTTTAAAAAATTTCAAATAAAGATAGCCGCAAAAATAATTAAAAGCATTTTCTTTTAAAAAGTTAATTTTTAAACTATCCAAAATTGTGGATCTAACAATGGAGTGTTCGGGCCGTGGTAAGCCTTGGAAATCGTGCCAAGACAGGTCACTTAAAACAGAATCATTGCACACATTAAAAATAACATTATGGCTATGTTCTAAAATTACTGTGGCTTCGGGTTCTAAAGGCAGCTCACAGTTACCTTTAATTACGATATTTACGTAATGTAAATCCCACGACTTTCTAAATAAACTAGAGAACATGAAAGTTGTAACTCTAGTCTCCCCTAGTTCTAATCTGACCAAAAAATGCTCAAAGCCGTCCTGACATAGTCGTCTTGCCCTTATGCAAGAAAAACTGAAAGTGATAGTATTCGCCACAATCGTCTTGAACTATTAATGTTAATCAATCACCCCAAGAAAAAATTAAAATTGTGTTGTTTCCTAACTCATCTATGACCCGAATTGTTTTTAAAACTTTTTGCCTCAGCTAAAAACTGGTTTTGCTCTGGAGAACCTAAGAAAACTTTTTAGTGATATTGAAACACCTGAAAAATTAGCTATTTTTTTACGATATCCCCCATTTATTAAAATTTAGTCGAAACTGTTTACAAAATATGAAAAATAAATTTCATTTTAAAAATGGTTTCGTATGTTGGTCAGATATATTCCATTTTTATACACATTTAATGACTTCAAGAATATATTTCTTAAGGATATCCCCATTGAGCCTCTAACAAAAAATAAGCTAACGGGTGGGACCAAGGGTACCCATCTATACATTGCACCATCATACTCCTAGTATACCGCAAATGACATTTCAGTGGCATTTCTTCACAGGAAACTGATATGAACTTTCGTTCGAAAGAAAATCTCTTACGAAGCCAATATGGCTAGCGGTAAGCAATTGGCAACAAAACAAAAAAAAAAAAAAAATACACCCAAAGCTAAGGTTTTAAAAAAAACTATCATATCGCCGACCGTGATTTTGGCGATTACTATTTAAAAAAAACTACTCCAAATACAAGCACCGAACTGAGTAGAACCTTTGCTGCAAACTATCTCAAGAGTAGAGACTACCTGACTTTTCTCAAAATGAACTACTTCATAACATTTCCCTTCATCTTTCTAATTCAGTTGCCATTTGGAACAAAAAGAATTTGGGGCGTTAAATATTGGCTCAGTAATTAAATTAATGTCCAGAACCGCTCTCGGACGCCATTTTTTGCGTTACGCATTTCTCACGCCTTAAAAATTAAATTTTATTTTAATAAACCCGCTCAATATTTAGAAGTTTGATTTTTTTTCGATTTAATAACAGTCATAAATATTCCATGATAAGTCGTTACTATAAAATAATTTATTTGATTAAAATCGAAAAATACTACCGAAACAAATATATCAACACTTTTTACTGTTATCGAAAACTTATTTTTAACATCTCATTTAAAAATACACGGAACATCATTTAAATTGACTACTATCCCATATCCAAAATTACTATTTTAGTTACAAAAGCGAAACACATATTTCAGCATATTATCGAAAACCTTTTTGAATTAAATTCACGGTTTCCAATTTTCCACATAGTCACATAAATATGCTTATCACTTTTTGTACTATTTAACGTTTTTTAATTACTCACCGTTCGAAAGTGGTAAATGAAAAGTGCAATTGAACAATAATGAAATTTGTGAAGTGAATTTTTACATCAGTGAAAATAAAAGATAAAGCAGCAAATATGTATAAACGTAAGTAGCCTTAAAGAAATTTGCGTACATAATTATACGGGTCAAACCACGTTAAGTGGTCTATGAAAATTTCACAAAATCACCGACTTTGAAATTTAGCAGTTCATTAGGAAGGGTACCAGACGAATACCCCGTGATATAAATATGTCGTCATAGTTATTATTATTTTTTTTGTTAAAGTTATTGAAGTTTTAAACTTAAAGCACGATAAAATTGTAAAATTATTTTCTCATAAATTACTGAAGATAAATCGATGAAATCATGTGAAGTCAAAGAAAAATATTCGTGCTACATTATACATATTTTTTCACAATCCATTTGTTTAAATAATAATATTTTACAACATTTTTTGTTAAACATTTGAAATTTTTTAATATGTTCTTCACGCTAAAAAAATGAAAAGTATGTGACACAACGCGGAAAATATTCACTTTCAATAATCTGCAAAATTGTTCATTCATACCATTCCAAAGATATTGAATTTTTTTTACCCCTAGCGCCTCTTAAAACGTATGGCACATCCGTCGTTGCGCAAAGAGCTTATGCTTTTCTTGCGGAACAGATGTCGGGAGCTTAGTAAGGCTTTTTAATTTAAACTTTCAATTCTTTAATTTTATTGACGTGTTGATCAGCAATGAATGTTAATGGCCGTCTCGGACGTGGTTCGTCGTCAACGCGTTGTTGATCCTCTTTGAATAATTTTTCTTTCTTAATATTATACATTGCAACTAGTTCAAATTAAAGAAAGGACTAACAAGAAACTTGAATATGATTTAAACGTATAATTACAAAATTACAAAACTACTATGAGAGTATTAGCTATTTTGAAAGATAGCTGAGTTTGAGTCGTCTTGGTGGTCCCTCTCTAGAAGTTAACATGGCTACTTCCTCGTTAAAATGCTGTAGCATTCTTGCACTATGACTGTTGCAGTTTTTAATATTTCTGCGTTAACCGAGTTTACGTTTAGATCACGTTCTATATCAACACATCTACAATAGCAAGGCGCTTTGACAATTGGTCTTTATACTTTGTGTTGAAATTCTTGGATGACTTTCTTATTGTTTAGAACATTCACAGAGTTGATTATTTGTTTATAGATAAGTAACTTATGTTCGATGGGTAACACTGCTTTCTTACCAACTAAGCAATTATAATTTTTGAGTTCACAGTTCGACTACAGCTCTCAGGCGAGTAAGTTCGTTAATCAACCGTCTAAGCGTAAACTTGAAATAAGTGACAAAAGTTGAATTAATACTCTCATCGCGCACTGGTGTAAAACCTTGTCTAAGCAATGAACAACCCACCCGACGCGGACGGGATTCCGTTCCTCCCCCAACCATATCAAAAAATTACGGAAATAAAATCTCCTGGACCTAAATTTTTAGTGATGAAAAGAATAAATAGTGACGAAACCTTAACTAAAGTGTCCCCATTCCTTATCAAAAAAGTGATCGACGGTACATGCGGGCAAGTCGACATGTGCAAAAAAAATCAGAGGTGGCGATATCCTTACAAAAACAAAGAACCATACACAAGCTCAGAAACTCGAAAAACTAAAAAATTTATCCCCTTACATACAAGTTAAAATAATAATGCACTCTAATCTGAATTTCACCAAAGGCGTTGTCTACTGCAACGACCTTCGTGGAATACCCGAAAACGAAACCTTAGATGAACTTAAAGATCAAAGCGTAAGTGAAGTGCGAAAAATTATGCGTAAAGAAAACAATAATGACTCAACACTTGTGGAAATCGGTTTAATAATTATTACATTTTCAACGCTCTCACTACCTGACACAATCTCTATCGGTTACGAAAAAGTACGCATCCGACCTTACATACCCCTGCCTCTACGATGCAAAAATTGTCACCGCTACGGACACCTGACGAAATACTGCAAAAACCAAAAGCTATGTATGCTCAAATTGCTCGCAAACGTTTCATACATCACCAGACTCTGTTGAAAAGTGCCACTACCGGTCCGCCTGCCATAACTGCAGAGAAAACAACACCAGCTACGCCGACCACTCACCTTACTTTAGAAGCTGTCCTATATTCATTAAACAAAAGGAAATTCAGGCTATTAAAATAATTCAAAAAGTGGACCACAAAACTGCCCACACTATATACAAACAACAACATCATCAATCTAGTACATTTGCCAGTACTCTACGAACACCAACAGTGTACAGCTCAAGCGACGAGGTCTTAGCAGCAACTCTCACGACAACCAACAGTTCTCAAAACAAACAGTCCCACAACAACACCAACTCCAACTCCTCTCTACCTACTCAACGCCCTTCGACGCAGCCCACCTACGCTCCAACAATGGATCGCAGCAAGATCAGCACGAATCTCACACCTACAAAGCAATGCACGACAACATTAATACGTCTGTAGTTCGCCCTTCAACAACAAATAAACAGTTCGAATCTACACAACTGACAGAAACGAAAATCAAAATATTCCCAAAAGCAACATCAAATCGCATGATCAAGCAACTAAAAGCTAAAGCTAAGGAACAAATAGGCAAAAACAAACTAAAAATGGTCAATCACAAACAAGAAGACAACAACTTCAACACAGAAGATAGTGATGACTTTGACAGTCTCACTATGGAAGAGTAAAGGACCTTACAACAACATATTTATTCTTTTTCTTTTTCTATATATTATCGTATTACTAATTATCTTAATATTTATTACATTCATTTAAGTATTTAATACAATACACTAACATGTCACTTACTATACTCCAATGGAATATAAAAGGGTACACAAATAACTACATCGACCTATAACTATTGTTAAAATCACATACTCCGAAAATAGTTTCTCTCCAAGAAACGCACGTATAAAACGACCAAAATTTACCTATACCCATCAACTACCATTTATATACCTCCGGCTCCACACGAAACGCGTTCGGTGGCTCCGCACTACTTATCCACAACTCTTTGCAACATAAACATATCAACTCTACAGTAAATAACTTTGACGTTACGAACGTTATCATCCAATCCAAGATGAAATTCATAATTAGTTCCACGTACATTCCACCCAATACTCCACTTACTTACAATAACTTAGAAAACATAGTTCCACAATCCAGATTACCTGTACTAATTACGGGTGACTTCAATGCCTATCACACTAGTTGGGGCGCCAAAAACAATAACAAAAAGGGGAAAACGATATCCAAATTCATAACACAATCCTTACTAACACTCCTAAACGATGGTTCGCCTACCCACTACTCCACCCACCATACATTCACACACATTGACCTATCGATTGCATCCCCAATCATCGCCATTCAAAGCCATTGGAAAACGGAGTCGCAGCTCTTCGGCAGTGACCATTTCCCTATAATAATTACTCTTTTCCCTGACAATAACACTGAAATAGTCCCAAACCGCCCCAAATTCAATTTAAATAAAGCAAACTGGACCCAGTTTCGCCTCCTAGCAAGCCATTTTAGCAACAATAGACCGGTTAGCACAAATATCAACAAAGAAACTGCAAACATCCACAGGATCTTACTTCAAGCTGCCAATGAATCCATACCCCAAACATCAAGAAAAGAAAATATACAGTGCCGTGGTGGAACAACACACTACAAGAACTAAAAATATTAAAAAATCACCATTGGAATAAATTAAAAAGAAACATCTCGAACGACAATATAATTCAATATAAAAAGGCTCAAGCAAAATTCAGGCGAAACATAAAGCTAGCAAAAGCAGAGTCTATTAGTCAATTCACTTCAAATATTAGTCCGCACACACAACCAGGAAAAGTATGGGCAACCATTCGCTCCTTCTGCGGACTAAAACCCAGATCGTCAATTCATTGTATCGATACCCAACTCTTAAATGGAAATACAACTACAGAAAAAGCGGAAATTGCGAATATATTTGGACAATTTTGGTCGAAAGAAGCACAAAACCGTAACTTCTCGTCAACATTTCAGCAATGTAAACAATACACCCTCAAAGGGACATACACCCTAATACCCAGCAAATCTGCTTCCTTTATCGAAGAAAAAATCAGCTATTTGGAGTTAGAGATTGCACTAAATAGACTCAAAGGCAAAACACCCGGTCTTGACCGTATATCTTACCAATTGTTACAACACCTATCAAAAACCGTAAAACACCGGCTCCTTGATCTGTTCAACAATATATTCAATCAATACTTACCGCAGATATACAAAAATAGTACGGTAATCCCCATACTAAAACCAGATCTCGATAAAACCTTCATTAAATCGTACCGACCTATTTCTCTCAATCCATGCTGCTCAAAAGTACTAGACAAGATCATCGCTAATAGATTATGGTGGTTCGTCGCCACAGACAAACTCATACATAGTCATCAGATGGGGTTCAGGAAGGGAAAATCAGTGTCTGATTTCCTAGTATATCTAGACTATCAAATCACTCAACTTCTCCAAAGCCTTTGACAAAGTGGGATTACACTCCATTTTGGACCAACTTAGACTCTGGAATATCGGCCCAAAAATTTTCCGATACATAAAGAATTATCTGACCAACAGAACTATCAAAATAAAAATAGATTCACATTATTCTCAACAATATCCCCTACAGAATGGTATCCCACAGGGATCACCATTATCCGTTATACTCTTCCTCATTGCTTACAATAAGCTTAGTAATATCATTTCCCTTCACAAGGAATTAAACTTCCTAGCATACGCTGACGACTTCATTATTATAAAAAAAATGAACAAATCAAAAAACACTCCGATAGATCTCAGCAACCTACATAACGACATTACCAACTGGTCCCAATATTCAGGGGCCCATCTATCACTACAAAAATGCAAACACATCCACATATGTAAAAAGCACAACTGCCAGGTTAACACCCTCTGCAACAACATCAACATAAGCTCTGTTAACAACCTAAAAATACTCGGACTTATATTTAATATTAGATACAAATGGAATAGTCACATCTACTACTTAGTATCTGCACTTAAAAAACGACTCGACATCATAAAATGCCTCGCAAGTACAAAATACAATTGCAACACAGTGTCATTACTATTAGCAGTAAAAGCGTTGGTTATATAAAAAATCAACTACGGTATATACTTATACGCATACGCGCCAAAATCGTCTACAAGAAAGCTGAATTCAATCATCAATTATAGCATACGCACAGCCCTTGGAGCTTTCAAAACAACCCCAATCATATCCCTTAACTCCGAGGCTAATATCCTACCGTTGAACACCAATAGAGATTTTAGTACAGCTACACTTATAAAATCGGTCATAATCAACGATTACTCCCCTCTTCCCATGCTCCTATCCAAAAATCCTCAAAAAGTAATTAATAAAACTCCATCCTGCTTAAATAGGATAACAAACTTAGCAAAACAATTCGACATCCCATTAAATTTTAAACCTTACAAAAACTCCAAAACTCCGCACTGGAAACTGGATCACTCAACAATAAACACAAATCTAGCCCATTTCAAAAAAAACGTTACTCCTCCACTAGTATTTAGAAAGCATTTTTACACAATTATCGAAAAACTCCGTAATTTCAAATTCCTATACACGGACGGTTCCAAAATCAACACCAAAGTTAGCTACAGCATAATTCAAAACAAAAAAATTATAAAAATCGCACACCTACCCATCTACAGCTTAAATTTCTCTGCCGAACTAATAGCCATTCACGAAGCTATCAAATACGCCACAAAGTTACCAGGCAAATTCGCAATCTGCACTGACTCCCTCTCTTCTATTGACTCAATAAAAAACCTAAACAACCAAGACTTCTACTCCAACTCAATTCGTAGGTCTCTACTAGAGAAACCAAATAAGCTAAAATTAATTTGGATCCCGGGTCACGTACAGATACCCGGCAACGAATGTGCCGACATAGCAGCTAAAAATGCTATAAACGCACCACTCACAATTACACCCAATGTAGTCTTCTCGGACATAAAATGCTTTTTGAAATCATACTTCCTCCAAAAACACCAAAATGATAACAACAATCATTCACAATGGTACTCAACCATATCACAAAACTCCAAGACAATCAACGACTACTTAAAAATCAGTACAACCTCTCTGACTAGAAAAGACCAAACAAAAATTATAAGACTAAGACTAGGACACAATAATCTCACACATAAACACCTAATTGACAAAAGCCTGTCCAACATCTGTAAATTTTGCAATAGTCAAACAATCAGTACCCAACACATCCTTGATACATGCACATTCTTCGACACCTACCGACTTTCTCTTCCAAACTCAACACCTTCAGAGATACTCAAAACCCCTTCACTTAATAACTTAATAACACTAATAAATTATTTAAAGTTTTGTAATATATATAATGAAATATGAACATACTATTATTTCGCAGCATACTGTATAATTAACATCAATCACTCTTACCACTCACACTAACATTCTTAACGTCACCTAAATTATTTGCACTACTGTATATACCTACATTCATATTAACGGGTGATTTTTTTGAGGTTAGGATTTTCATGCAGTAGTATTTGACAGATCACGTGGGATGTCAGACATGGTGTCAAAGAGAAAGATGCTCAGTATGCTTTGACATTTCATCATGAATAGACTTACTAACGAGCAACGCTTGCAAATCATTGAATTTTATTACCAAAATCAGTGTTCGGTTCGAAATGTGTTTCGCGTCCGTGTCCGATGAGCGATGAGGCTCATTTCTGGTTGAATGGCTACGTAAATAAGCAAAATTGCCGCATTTGGGGTGAAGAGCAACCAGAAGCCGTTCAAGAACTGCCCATGCATCCCGAAAAATGCACTGTTTGGTGTGGTTTGTACGCTGGTGGAATCATTGGACCGTATTTTTTCAAAGATGCTGTTGGACGCAACGTTACGGTGAATGGCGATCGCTATCGTTCGATGCTAACAAACTTTTTGTTGCCAAAAATGGAAGAACTGAACTTGGTTGACATGTGGTTTCAACAAGATGGCGCTACATGCCACACAGCTCGCGATTCTATGGCCATTTTGAGGGAAAACTTCGGACAACAATTCATCTCAAGAAATGGACCCGTAAGTTGGCCACCAAGATCATGCGATTTAACGCCTTTAGACTATTTTTTGTGGGGCTACGTCAAGTCTAAAGTCTACAGAAATAAGCCAGCAACTATTCCAGCTTTGGAAGACAACATTTCCGAAGAAATTCGGGCTATTCCGGCCGAAATGCTCGAAAAAGTTGCCCAAAATTGGACTTTCCGAATGGACCACCTAAGACGCAGCCGCGGTCAACATTTAAATGAAATTATCTTCAAAAAGTAAATGTCATGAACCAATCTAACGTTTCAAATAAAGAACCGATGAGATTTTGCAAATTTTATGCGTTTTTTTTTTTTAAAAAAGTTATCAAGCTCTTAAAAAATCACCCTTTAGCTTAAGGCTCCAGATGCCATAGCTTTTACTTTATATATTGTTCTGTAATTTAGTTATAGTTTCAATATTCTTGCAAATAAATAAATAAATAAATAAATAATTTTTGAGTTGCATGTCCAGCTCCTTACGTTTGTTTTTTATGTGAACTTTTCATTGTAGCTTAGCGTCAAGAATCATTCATCGCATTTAGCGGAGTTAAATTACGTTATTCGTGCACCGTATATAAAAATTGGTAATTGCTGTATCTTGCTGTATGTGAAAACAATGTGTACAGGCTTAACTTCATTCAGTTTTATCTGCCAACAGCAAGCAACGCTGTTGTATAATTGCAGTCTACTGGCAAGTTGTGCGTGAACAGAATATAAAGAAGAGGGGCCAATCCACTACTCTGTGCAACTCCTGCTCCACTATCTTGTGGAACTCCTGCTTTTATTTCCCTAATATTAGAATTTTAATGAGTTAAGCCTCCTCTAGGAAAAGCTGGTGCACCTTAATACAACACACCACAACTGAGAATGCCACCACACTAAGCAAGCGGTCACCACACGACGACACCGTACACTATCATGTACTGAACACTTAGAGAGCGATAGACTTCAAGCGACATATTTCAAATATGAAAATACACAAGTTCTTATGGACACAGTTATTTAGACAGCTGCACGACAGCAGTCTCTCAGATGTCGCTCTCGCTAATTTAAATATAAATTTGCCGACGACAATGGAGAAGAAAGAAGAGAAAAGAGGATACCACCAATATGTAAAACGTAAAATTATTAAAACCTCTAACAAACCTGACGTTATTTTACAAAAAGAAGTATAAAATAGCTCAGTTATTATTATTACTTATGTTTTGCATGAAAATTTTCACTTGAAACAAAATATTAAAATTTCATTGAAGTGAAAGGTATTAATTAATAACATCGTTTTTTTTTTTGTTGTTGAAAAATAAATAATTAAGAGTATTTCAGTGAAAGAAATACTATAAAATGGCATCCAGAAAGTCCACTACAATAGAAGAAAGGCGAATAATTTGGAACATGTATGAAAGGAGAAAAGTGGCCGAAATTGCTAAACTATTGGAAATTTATCGTAAAAAAGTATACAACGCAATCAAATCATATATGGAGAATTTCCACGTATTGGTCAAATGCAGGATTCGGAAGCCACGACCACGTAAAACGGATGCGCTCATAGACGCATCTGTAGTAAGAATCGTCAAAAATTATCCATTTATATCATCAGGGCAGGTAGCAGCTGATATCAATCAATCATTCGGCTTAAAAACATCCTCTAGACTTGTCAAAAGACTTCTGAATCAGGCACAGTTGTTCGGACGCATATCAAGGAAGAAACCACTCCTTCCGAAAAAAAAAAAATTCAAAACGACTGATCTTTGCCAAAGCTCATCAATAAGATTAATAGAATAATTGTACAACGTCCTATGTGCCAAGAATATAATCCTAGCTACACTTAGTATGGTTTGGGGAGCATTTTATTGGCATGGTGTAGGTCCGCTTGTAAGAATCAGTGGAAAAATTAACAAATTTCAGTACATTTTTGGAGTATTTTTCAAAAACCATATAGAACCATATGCTTTTGAGTCTGTGCCAATTAAATGGAAATTTAAGACAAGGATCCCAAACACGCCCAGAGGCTAGTTAAAATTTGGTTTTCTGCAGAGAGGATAGATATTTTGGATTGACCAACGCAAGCCCTGACTTAGATCCAATTGAAAACCTATGGAAAGAAGTGAAGGTTGAAATTCCAAAGGTTAATTATAAAAATATGGACGATCTCTGATCTGCCATGAAAAAAGCTTGGTACGTTATACCTAAAACTAAGTGTCAGAATCTCGTAGAAAGTATGGGTCGCAGGGGTGAAGCAGTCATTAAAAATAAAGGTTACAACACAAAATATTAACAATAAAAACGTCTATATAGAACAAAATTTATAAAAATGCAATTGAACTAAAATTAAAACAAAATAAAATAAACAAAAAGAAAACAGAAATAAAAACAAAATTAAACAAAGAAACGGGCGCGAGTTTTTAATACAAGGAAAAAAAATTATCTTTTTTAGAATAAACAATTGAATTTTACAAAAAAAATTCAATTTGCAGTAAAAGTTCGAAAATTCCAGAAATTACCCGGAAGTTAACTTTAACCTTGAATAACTTTTAAAGAAGTGAGTATGTGAAAAATTGTCCAGACTTTTTTTGTAGAGCATTCAATTCTGTACAAGAATATGACTTTTTTATTCCTACAAACGAAAAAGTTCCAGAGAAAAAAAATATTCGTAAAAAGTGGCAAATCCCATGCAATTTCAATGGGGAATGTATCGTCTTTGGGGCAAGGTTTATGATGAAAATTAAGAGCTTTTTATGGTCTGATATTTTTTTTTAGATGGAAAACAAAAAGTTTAGGGGGCGTCTCGTCAAAAATAATCAATTTGGTAAATAACGGACACCCTAATATACATATGTATCTAAAAATAAGTTTTTATATACAAGTATATAATCCGTATTTCAAAATCCGTTTTAACTGCGAAAAAACGGTTACCAACCTGTCACAGTTTCGGATTTATTTTGTCGGAAAATCCGAACACAGTTTAGTATAACATATATATCAATATATATATGTACATATATGTTTGTTAACAAATAATATTATATTAATTTATTGCCTACATATTAATTTACCTTCGTGTCTTCAAACACATGTTTTAGCAAAAACAAAATCAAGCAAATCAAGAACTTACTTGTGAAAAATTTCCTGCAAATCCCTTTTGCTTAATAAAGCAGTTAGCAGGATTGTATACAGACAAAGACAAAATATTATTAAAAATCATATAAAACAAAACGAAAAAATCATACATCCATACAAACATACATATATGCATTACATTTTACCTCGTTATACATAAATCTAATATACGATGCACCTATAAACATATGTGTAACAACTATAAATTACAAAATGTACAAATATTACAAATATTGATTTATTACCAACTAAAATATTTATAATACATATATGCAAATCTTCTTACCTTTCCATACTAAGTTCTAATATACATATATACATATGTAACTACTTACATACCAAATATAATATAATGTATTAACAAAGTGCATAGGTGCAACAAAGAGCATAACTACGCTTTATCCACTTCGAATTATTTGTGAGAATAATATAAAATAGATATTGACACATATTTGTTCCTACATATGCTCTAAGTCCACATTGGCAACTATCCGGCTATAAAGGATTACGTTCAAAAAAAAAAAGCGAATTGATCTCTTTAACGAGTTGTCGATTTCTTAACAACAAAAACATAATTATAAAATAATACAAAAAATTCGTGAATACTTATGTAAATAGCGCATTGATCTCTGCAACGAGTTCTCAATTGTACACAAGTTGTTAAATTCATTTCACAAAGTGATATTTTATTAAGATACTGCACTAGATTTGCCTCCTCACCCATTCAAGAAAACTCTGAATCGTTATGAGAAATAAAAGCCCAAAATCTAAACAATTTTAGGACTCGCCTCCAAGTGGCTCACGACACTATAGCAGATTCTGATGATTCAGATCTACCATAAAATTTTAAATCATCAGCTTACGCAATATGCGAAAACTGTTTAGACTAATACGAAGAAATAAAAGCTATGATCTCCGATCAGTTAAAACTATAGCACCTACTCCACATCCGAGAGTAGAGCTGCCACAAATGCAACAATATCAAGAGGCAAGTTCAGGCATCCACCTTGAGGTGCCGGCTTGTGACCCAGAAATATTTTATGGAGGTTATGAAGAACGGCCGTCTTTCCGGGACATGTTTACACCCGTTTACATCAACCATCCAAAACTATCTAAAGTACAAAATCTTTATCACTTCCGATACAAAACAAAAGGTCAAGCAGGCGTAACAGTTCGCATTAAACGGACGATAATTTCAATTTGGCTTGGGAAGCTCTAAAAGCTAGATACGAAAACAAAAAAATATTGGTCGATAAAGAAGTAACGACACTAATGAACTTGCCAAAAGGTAAGAAAAAACAAGTGTAGAATTCATTAAACTAGAATCCACTGTTTCAAATTGTTTGTCGGTTTTATCGACTCAAAACATCCCCACAGACAGCTGGGACCCTATTATGGTAAATATATGTACCGCCGCGTTACCAGAAAAATCGTTACTTTTGTGGGAGCAATAGTTCTCATCACGAAAGAAGTGCCCAAAGTGGAAAGAAATGAAAGATGTTTTAACTACCTAATATGCAAAAAAAAAAAAAATAAAATATCTGAACGAATCCTGGCGCGCTACTACCTGCCAAAGCAGTGCATACGCACTTAAATATTGCATATAATAAAATTCTACGGAAAGCCGAAGATCGAAACATTTCGTTCAATATTCCCAATGCATCTATCCAAGCGCTCTTCATATGGTTGGGTTATGGGAATCAGCTGTACAAAGCTTCCAACTAAGTAATTATGAATTAATTTACGAATCGAAGCCGTCCTCCATTCAGGGCCACTCTCTCGCAAGATTTCTCTGTTATCACAGCCCTAACTCCAGAGCTAAGGAGTACGCATTCTGCCCATACCTTAGCCTGGCGTGGAGTTGCTATCCTTCATAAGCCGAATATAAATAAAATGCAAACAATTGCCGGTATACAAAATCGGTAAAATAAGAAATTGTAAATAACCGCTAATAAAATTAATAAAAGCACACAACTTTATAAGTGGTAAAAACACGTAAAAGCAAAGCACCAATACTTAAAGAAAATACAAATAGCTATTAAATCCAAAATTGCTTTTTACGGCAAATATTCTGCGCCCACTAACCGAATTACATGTCACTTATATATAATATTCGCCTAGGGGGCTCAGGATATTTAAATGAGTTTGCCTCCCCCTACTTATACATCACTCTACCTGGGAAAAACTGGCGCACGCTAGTACAACACACCAGAAACACCAGAAAATACCACCACACTCAACTAGCGGTCACCACACGACGACATTGTACACCATCAAGCTACCAAAAAGGAGTTGGATCATCACTCACATTAAACATTCGTTTATGATCATGCACCGATCGATTATATATACATACATATAGCGAGTGCACTTACATTTTCTTTTTGAATATTTCATTGTAAAATACGAATAATTTTGTTTGAAAATTAAATGTATTTTAAGCTCGATTATCATGTGCATTTTTTGTTAATAAAAGTTACTTAGTGCGACAGTGGGTGAATTATTGAAACAAATGCAAGCATAACTTCTTGTTAAAGTAGCGGTTTGATAAATACGATTTTATGATGTCATAATGCTGTTACGGTAAATTCAGTTTCGAAAGAAGTACTTTGTGACAAACTTTATCGAACGCTTTTGCAACATTCAAAAAGACGGTAGAACGGAATTTTTTCCTCAACGGCTATTTCAATAATGTGTGTAATCCTATGGATTTGATCAATCGTAGGATGGTTAGCTCGAAACCCAAACTGGTGCGCTGGAATTACGGTTTTTCGTTCTTTGATTTTATTGAGACGTTTTATGAGAATTTTTTCAAAAAGCTTCGATATTATCGATAGAAGTGATATGGGTCTGTAAGAAGATACATTATTTCCTGGCTTTGAAATCATGATAATTTCAGCAATTTTGCAATAAGTGTGCACGTATTTAAGATGAAAAGCCGCATTAATAATGTTGGTAATTTTTACTATTAGTTATACAGGGGGAGTTTTTGTTTTCCAGATTTATGATTTCCTCACTTAGCTCACTGCTTGTACAACTTGAGATTTTTTGGCTTTCTTGACTGGAAACAGTATGATAATCTATGTAAGTATGTTTCATATGAAAATAATATTTTGGCTAAATAATCCGAAAATACTTCTGCATTTTTAGAATCGTCTCTGGCCCTTCTATCAGCACTAATTTTAATGGGATTTATTGTGTTTGTAGTCTTTTACAGCTTTTCCAAAGAGAGTAGTCGGAATTTCTTCCATTGTTTAGGGACCGAAGATATTTTGTGAAACTTTCATTTTTAAACCTTTTAATTTTCCGATTAAGATTTTTAGAAACTTTATTTAAAATAGATTTATTAGCTGGACAACAAGTTTGATGCCACTTACGTCATAGCTTTTTCTTTAATTTAATTATTTCTCTTATATCATTGGGATATTGAGATTTTACAGAAATTTTTTTTAATTCCGGTGTACCCAAGCTGCGTGTTGCATACATGTTGTAAAGTGTAAAATTTCAACTGGTCTGTATTTTATATAGAGTCATATTTACTTTCGTAACATTCCATGATCGTTCTAAAGTATTCTCAGTACAAGGCCGCTGTTTTGTCTTTAAAGATGACGGTTTCACTATAGGTTAAATGATCCGAGTTAAATATTTCAGGGATATTTCGCCGACAATGAAAAAATCTTTCAAGTCTGGAATATTTTGGTTTTCTGACGGCCAATATGACAGCAAGTTCGTCGAAAATGCATAACTTCCGGTTGACTGCAGTGCTTTATAGAGTTCTCTCCCCTTTGTAGTCGTAAGCCTTGAACTCCAGTACGTGTTCTTTGATTTGAAATCTCCACCCATTATGAATCTACATATATATGTGTCTGTTTATTAAGTGTTGGTACTCTTTAAATTGGATTTGATGCCTCGGAGGCCTGTACACAGAGGTAAGTGAGAGTGGACTTTTAACTCAGTAGATGGTCATTGTTGTAGCTTCTTCCTCAAGTAAGTTTCATAGTTTTTCATTTTGTGACATAAAATGTGTCTCCGATATCATAGATACATCAACATTTTCCGAGTTCAATATAATTTCGATTTCATTCTTATTCTTTTATAGATTTAGATAGTATTTTTCAAGGTTGCATAAGCGATTTTGTAAGGAAGTGTTGAATTCGTCTTGTTTGTTGAGTCTCTTTAAGATCTGTGATAAAATGCTGTTATTGGATATATTATTATTTGCTTTTAAAACATGAGCAAAAGGGGATTTTTTGCTAGCTAGTTCTTCTTCATCCGTTGAGAATTAACTATATTTTCCAAAAATTTTCTTCACGTCGGTATACTAACAATGAGCGTTTTTTGCACATTTGTTCCCTTTTTTCTAGCTATTTTGTTAGTTTTTCGATGGTAACATCTTTTTTGCCAGTCTTTTTTAATTTACACTGGAGGTAGTGTTTTAATAACTGGCATTGCTTTTAAAATTTGCTTATACTATGTTCGGACCGACATTGAAAACATGTTTTCGTGGGAAAAACTGGTTTTCGCACGAAAACTTGTGTTTTCGTTCATGTAAAATCTGTCAAACGAAAACACAGTTTTCACTGAAAACTACTTGAAAACTTACATTCCACTCATTACAATCGTTGCCTGCTCTAGTTTAATCGATTTTTTTGGAAGACATATCTTGCCGGCCCTAAATTGTCACTTGATATTTGTTTACATTCCACACACAAATACAGCTGCTCACTGTTAAGGGGATTCTCTTGTTCTTGCAAAACCCTTGCCCGGTGCACCAATTGCAGAATTTTCTTCTTGGTGCAACGGCACAACAAACACACGCAAAAATTTATTTGCAGTGGCTGTAAAATATGTCAGACCAAAACCCATGTTTATTTTCGTGCCGTCATATATCACTAGATTCGCAATGGGTGCTCTCTTGGTCTTGCATATTTCGGTATAGGATTTTTGCATTTTGTGTCATTTTGAAAGAGCAAGAGAATCCCCGTATTGATAGTTGTCAGTGAAAACTCATCGAAACACACGTTGTCGGTCCGAACGACTTACGTTCCACAACATACAAATGTGTTTTCAAAATGTTTTCAATGTCGGTCTGAACATAGTATTATAATAGAATGCATATAAACCATTAAAAATATAAATACAATATAAACACTACTTGTTAACCCTATAGCTCAGTTGCCTTGTAAATAATTATTGACTTACGTTTTTAGTATACTTTTAGGTTAAAATAAAATAAATAATTTTTTGTGGCGGCAAAAAGGTCTCCAAAACAGCTGATGCTTTTCTCCTCTGTGTCCAACAAAAAGTGATATCGACGAAATAACAAACCTTCCAATCCAAATTAGTGAGAGCTGACAAGCTTACATTTTTTTATTGGGTATTGAAAGGTCAAAAGTCAGTTGTTCTAATATATTTTAAAAGGATTTAAATATTTTCTCCATATAAGAAATAACCACTATATAGTAATTTTTATTCGTACTAAATGTTGGGTATTGGGTTGATAAATGTCCAAAACTTATTATTTTGTTCAATCTGGCCATAATGGAAAAAGTTATAAAAAACGCAAATTTTGAAGCGCTGTCACACTGGAATAAGTTAAACATCCCTTTATTCCTGGTTGTAAGCATCGTAAAGGAGAAGTAGAGAGAACATCAGCTAATGCAATGAAAACAAAGGCACTGCTGAGAATTGCCAATGTAAAAACGTCAAGTGGAGTCCGAGGTTGAGTTTCTATTGGCATCCAAGATGATCCATTTTTAACCGGGAAATGGTTGCACAGTGTTATTTTCTTAAAATTTATGGATAAGTTGTCAAAAATATTGGTTATATATAAAATTTTAATATTTTTTCAAAAGGTAATCGTTTTATTTCCCCTCTGCAAGGTTGTGCGCTGGGTTTGGGACCCGCCACGTAAAAAATCATACCAACGAAAACGAATAACAAGCCTCGGATGAGTGACCCCCCTTTTAATGACGACCATGGTAAACGAAATAAAGACTACGATTTGAGGGTATGCACCTGGAATGTCCGGTCCCTTAATTGGGAAGGTGCCGCTGCCCAGATGGTTGATGTCCTCGTGAAAATAAAGACGATGGACGAGACAAGGACAGAGACGAGTAGGTTCTTGTGGCATATAAAGGAGCGCAAGTTTGGTGTCGTGTTGGGGGGAAAGACTCCGTCGCCGAGTACTATCATTCACTCCGGTGAATGAACGTCTAGCCACAATCCGCATCAAAGCGAGATTCTTCAACATATCGCGGATTTGCGCCCATGCCCCGACGAAATAGAAGAATGATGTGACCAAAGATGCCTTCAGTGAGAGCTTGGAGCGCACTTATGAGAGCTGCCCCCGCCACGATGTCAAAATCGTGCTTGGCGACTTTAACGCCAGGGTGGGCAAAGAAGGTATCTTTGGTACTACGTCGGTAAATTCAGCCTCTACGTCGAAACATCCCCAAATGGGTTGAGGCTGATCGACTTCGCTCAGGCCCGAAATATGTTTATCTGTAATACTAGATTCCAGCACAAGAAAATACATCAAGCTACCTGGCTGCCTCCGGATCGAAAAGCCACTAACCAGATCGATGATGTTGTGATAGACGGAAGACACGTCTCCAGTGTTCTAGACGTGCGTTTGCGTCGTGGTTCTAACATTGACTGGGACCACTAACTTGTTGCAGCCAACATTCGCACCCGCATCTGTGCAGCAAAAAATGCACGGCAATAAACACAAGGAAGGTTCGAAGTCGAGAAGCTGTAATCTCAACAGACAGCCGAACGATTTTCTACTCGGCATGCACTCCTACTCTCTGAGAACACTGGTCAACAACTCGGTATAAGGGAACTGTGGAACGGCATTTCAAACTCCTTATGTACAGCTGCAACCGAAATCATTGGTTTTCGGGAAATGCAAAAGAACAGCTGGTACGACGAGAAGTGCCGTGTCGCAGCGGAGAGAAAACAGACTGCCTACTCGCAACGTTACGATCGACCACAACACGTGCGGGATGGGATAGATACCGAGAGTTGAAGAGGGAAGCGAGACAGATTTGCAGACAGAAAAAGAAAGAGGCCGAAATACGTGAGTATGAAGAGCTTGATAAGCTGGCCGACAGAGGTAAAGCTCGAAAATTCTACGAAGCAATGCGGCGGCTTACAGAAAGTTTCAAGACCGGAGCATACTCTTGTAAAACCCCCAAAGGTGATATGGTCACCGATGAACGTAAAACGTCAGGAGAAGGCGAACCCGATTCCCCAATCGATGACGATGGAGCAGACGTTCCATTGCACGACCATGAAGAAGTTCGAATAGCAATTACCCGCCTGAAGAACAGCAAAGCGGCGAGGGTCGATGGATTGTCGACCGAGCGAAAAGCTGACAAGCAGCATGCATCAGCTTCTTTGTAAAATATGGTTGGACGAAAGCATGCCCAACGATTGGAATGTAAGTGTGCTATGCCCAATCCATAAAAAGGGAGACCCCACAGTCTGCGCACACTACCGTGGGAGAAGCCTCCTCAACATCGAGTATAAGATTCTATCGAGCGTATTGTGTGAAAGATTAAAGTCTACCGTCAACAAACTGATTGGACCTTATCAGTGTGGCTTTAGACCTGGAAAATCAACAACTGACCAGATATTCACCATGCGCCAAATCTTGGAAAAGACCCGTGAAAAGAGAATCAACACACACCACCTCTTCGTCGATTCCAAAGCTGCTTTTGACAGCACGAAAAGGAGCTGCTTTTATGCCGCGATGTCTGAATTTGGTATGCCCGCAAAACTAACACGTCTGTGTAAACTGTTGTTGAGCAATACAAAAAGCTCCGTCAAGACCGGGAAGGACCTCTCCGAGCCGTTCGATACCAAACGGGTTTTCAGACAAGGCGACACCCTATCGTGCGACTTCTTCAATCTGCTGCAGGAGAAAATTATTCGAGCTGCAGAACTTAATCGAGCAGGTATAATCTTTTACAAGAGTGTACAGCTGCTGGCATATGCCGATGATATTGATATTATCGGCCTCAACACCCGCGCCGTTAGTTCTGCTTTCTCCAGACTGAACAAGGAAGCAACTCAAATGGGTCTGGCAGTGAACGAGGGCAAGACGAAATATCTCCTGTCATCAAACAAACAGTCATCGCACTCGCGACTTGGCCCCCACGTCACTGTTGACAGCCATAACTTTGAAGTTGTAGATAATTTCGTCTATTTAGGAACCAGCATTAACACCACCAATAATGTCAGCCTGGAAATCCAACGCAGGATTACTCTTGCCAACAGGTGCTACTTCGGACTGAGTAGGCAATTGAAAAGTAAAGTCCTCTCTCGACGAACAAAAACCAAACTCTATAAGTCGCTCATTATTCCCGTCCTGCTGTATGGTGCAGAGGCTTGGACGATGACAACAACCGATGAGTCGACGTTGCGAGTTTTCGAGAGAAAAGTTCTGCGAAAGATTTATGGTCCTTTGCGCGTTGGCCACGGCGAATATCGCATTCGATGGAACGATGAGCTGTACGAGATATACGACGACATTGACATAGTTCAGCGAATTAAAAGACAGCGGCTACGCTGGCTAGGTCATGTTGTCCGGATGGATGAAAACGCTCCAGCTCTGAAAGTATTCGACGCAGTACCCGCCGCGGGAAGCAGAGGAAGAGGAAGACCTCCACTCCGTTGGAAGGACCAAGTGCAAAGGGACCTGGCTTCGCTTGGAATATCCAATTGGCGCCACGGAGCGAAGAGAAGAAACGACTGGCGCGCTGTTGTTGACTCGGCTATAATCGCATAAGCGGTGTCTACGCCAGTAAAGAAGAAGATTCGATTTAGGTAAAATGAGTTGATTTTTGAATTGATTAACAGGTTGCTTTATAGTTTTTATAGTGATGAATCTTCGCTTGACGGTTTTGTTTGTTTCAGATTCTTCGAAATTATTAACGTACCGCCTAGAGAGAGCGTCAGCTACCTTATTCTCTTTTCCAGGTTTATAGTGAAAGTTTGGCGAAAATTCTTGTATAAATGTGCGCCATCTTTTCATTTTACTATATGGATTTTTTCCGATATTGAAACAATAAGGGTTTGGTGGTAGGTAAAAATATATTTATATAATATATATTTGTTTGTTATATTTTTTACACCGTAAAGATATTGTAACGTTTTCAAAGCCCATCCAATAGCAAGAAGCTCTCGTTCATTCCTGGCGTAATTTTGTTCCGTAGTAAAAAGACTTTTCGAAATCATTGTAATGGAACGGCCATTTTGACACAAAACTGTTCCTAAAGCGGTCAACGAGGCATCGGTTGTCAGATCGAAAAGTTAGTTGTAATTTGTATTTTGAAGAAGAACGTCTTCGGAAGATAAAACTCTCTTTACACAATTAAGTGTAATTTCAAGATTTTTCGATTTGTTTGCCCTTGCATGTCTGTGCACTTTAACTGAACAAATTCTGAAACCCTTTTGTGAAACCAAATAACCCAAAAACTCAACTTCGGTTTTATAAAATCTTGACTTTTCTGTCGATACTCTCATTCCCACTTTTCCCAACTTGCCTAAGATTCTATCGATGCTAGCCAAATGTGAGTTTTCGTCGGGTGAATAAATAATTATGTCACCGGTGTAAAAGTGACAACGCTCTCTGATGTCTTCACGCAGGACGTCGTCTATCGCTCTCTGAAATATGCTTGGCGCATTTTTAAAATCAAAAGGTAGCCTAGAAAACTCATACTTTGCATTGCTAATGCTAAACGCAGTTTTTTTTAACTTCTTCGCACATAACAATCTGATGAAAACCAGATTTTAGATCTAAGGTGGTAAAATATTTTTAATTCCCCAAATTGACTAAAATTATAGTTGTACCCAGTATTGGGTATCGATAAGGAAATGTTTGTCCGTTAATTTTCCTATATTCGATTACCAGTCGAAGTTTTTGATTACCAATTTCATCTAATCCGTCTCTGGATACAACATGGACGGAGGAATTATATAGGGAGCATGATTCTCTAGATATACCGTCTCTGAGGAGTGTTCTAATTTCGTTATTAATGAACAGCGAAACCGAAACTCGATACGGATAGCTTTGTCCATAAATTGGATAATTTGCCTCAATTTGTCTAAGAAAATCGTATCCAATCATACCATCAAATGTACTTAAGTTAAGAAGTAAGTAAAATGTTGAGGTATGATCGAGATTAAAATTTGTCCCATTGATAGACTTTAACTTGAACAGCAATGCCATGCAGAAACGAAAAAACTTTAACATAGTTCTTAGAAGTTCCGGTGTCAATTAAAAGGCGTAGCCGACCGCTTTTGGAAGTTTTAGTTATTAACTTCATGAGTAACTTTAGTTTAAAAAAAATAATATTTTTAACTTGTTTCGCATCGCTATCAACGTATAGTTCTAAGTATCATCATTAAGGCAACAACTTTCAGCATAACTTCTGAAATTATTGCCTTGAAAATACCCTTCATTATTTCCTTCACAATTTACTTGATCGAAGATATCTTTTTCAGGTAGAAAGTTAACTTTTTGCATTTTATTTAGCACTAGATTGCTTAGTCATTTTGACTGCTTTTGAATTTCAATTAAAAAAATAGAGATTTAAATGACATACATACATAGCTTTTTATAATTTGGTGATTTTTTCTACAACATATAAATGGATTAGTTAATCATTGTTGTTGCCCTTCCTTCTAATATGTGTGTTATACCTACATTGCCGAAAAGCGGTCATTTTGACTGCTTGGAAAAACCAGTTCGACTCTGGATTGGAATTACATGATAACATGGTCAATAACTAAAATTATTGTTATTGTTATTCGTACTTGTTATTCGAATCTTTATGCCAAGCCTAGTCTGGTGCTTTGTTCCCTTCACGTCTGCTTTCCGCACTTCCAGTCATTCTAACACGTTGTTCAGTTGACAAAATAACAGAAAAGAACTTTTGGAAAAGATAAGAAAAATAGGTGAAGAGTTTTACGATATAGAATCAAAAGCAACGAGGTGGGAACTATCATCAGAAGATAATTCGGATCATATTCAAAGTGAGACATCTGATGCTGAAGAGAGCAATGAAGAAGTGACCACCAATGATGAAGATTAAGGCTGGAAGGCGAAACATTATGGTAAATAGTCTTGTCAGTGCTTTCTCGCTGATAATAAACGATTATATAATATTATGAAACATATGAAAAATTGCACAGAAGAAGCCTGCCGAATTTTGGATTACGATTGAACAACTACACACATGAAGCAAAAAATTTAAAACTAAGTTATTTATGGTCAGTCAAGTGGGGTCCAGAATTTTTCAGAAAAACTATGTCCCGAGATATGTTCAAGCGAATTCTACGATTTATTCGTTTTGACAAACGGACTGAAATAAGTACACGCATCCGAACAAATGAATTTAAATTGGTTTCGGAAATGTGGGACAAATTTATTGAAAACAGTCAAACTTGCTATCAGCCAGCGCAAAACATAACAGTTGACGAACAATTATTTCCAACAAAAGTTAGATAGATGCTTATACAATATATGCCTAATAAACCGAATAAATTTGGCATCAAATCCTGGCTTGCATCAGACGTTACACGTTACTAGCAAGTACGTTTTGCTTTCTTGGGGAAAGTTGAACAACGACTATCGTCAATGCTCCTAAGCGAATACGTTGTTCTGAAACTTGTCGATCCATATACATGATGTGGAATAAGTATCACGACCAAAATCTTTTTTACGAGCATGTCACTAGCGACGAAATTATTGGCAAAAAAAAACTACATTATTTGAAACTATTATAGGAAATAAAAGAGAATTACCCAAAGCAGCTAAACAATCGAAGGATCCACTCTCTTAAATTGATCAGAAAATTGTGTCCATTGTAACATTTTTCTTTGTATAAATTGATAAGAGTAGTAGAAAAATGTTACTAGATTCTATTCACTTTTATAATAAATTAAATTTTGGAGATGATCTCTCCAAATATTTTTTAAAATTTTAGATTTGACTGCAATAAATGCCTTTGTGAAGGAGTGACTGGAATACATAGGTTGCTATATATATTTCTGGACTAGGCAACACTAAGTGTTGCCAGGTGCAATCTGACATTTCCATTGAAAAGTTTGACATTTTTTAGCATAACATCACTCAGAACGTTTTGTCATTTAATCGTGAATTGTTTTATTTACAGGGAATTAAAAAATTCATCTCGGCCAAAAAATGGAATTAACTCGTGAACATTTTCGTGCGATCATTTTTCACAACTTTCGACGTGGATTATCACGACAAGAGTGCATCGATGAACTAAAATCTTTGTATGGCTATGAAGCACCATCCTATAGCACTGTGAAAAACTGTTACAACGAATTCAATCGTGGCCGACGCTCGCTCAAAGACGAATTCCGTGAATGTCGTCCAAAAACAGCCATTGGGCCAGAAAACATCGATGCCGTACGTGAACTGATAATGCAAGACCGTCATATAACATACCCTCACATAGAGGCATGCCTATGCATTTCTCCCACCAGCATACATTCGATATTGCATGAGCACCTGGCCGTAAAAAAGGTTTGTTCTCGTTGGATCCCGCACAATTTGACAATCGCTCAAAAAAAGGCTCGTGTGGATTGGTGTAAAGAAATGCTGAAAAAATACGATCGCGGTGCTTCAAAAGACGTTTATAAGATCGTCACAGGTGACGAATCATGGATCTATGCGTATGAGCCCGAAACAAAACAGCAATCGATCGTGTGGATCTTCCAAGACGAGCCAAATCCAATGACAAAAAAAAAAAAACATTTTCGTTCATGAATATGCCTATTTTCATTATTAGGCCAGAAATATATATAGCAGCCCTCGTACAAATAAAACGAAAGCAGTTCTTGTTTGAATTAACAGAACATCTAATCGCCGTTTACAGAACTGAAAGAGGGAAACAATCATCACAGCAGGAAAGCCCACAAGTATCAATTGCAACATCTTCAAATACAACAGATTCTACCAAACGAAACATTTGTCAAATATGACATTGCCACAATAACAGAACAAATAATATTGGGGGTATTATGACCAGCCTTGTTAATTCGTTAGTCGTTATTCGGTAGTTTTTTACATGTATTTTGGTTTTGTAAAATTAACAGACTATCGTTCTACCGAGTAACGAACTATCCATCTGGCAAGATTGATAATTGATTCGTTACTCGTTAATATCACATCAGCTGTTCTCCTGCTCCTCTGTACATCAATTTAAAGTACTTACCAGTAATAAATTTGATCTGCTCCACATAATTTTCAGTTAAATGACTGACAATTTTTGATTTTGCACTTTGTTGAGACATTTTCACTCTTTAATAAAATTTAATCAGCTGTTTCGGAATAAAATTTACCATACTACAGAGCTGGAACTAAAAGTATGTTCACAATTAAGCCTTTTAACGAAGTATCAACTAACGAATTACCAAATTAACAGGCTTCGGTCTGAATACTCCTTTTATGTTTGCGGTAGATGCACACTTTGCACTTTCATTTGCTTAAAAAGTCCAAATAATATATAATTTCTTTTCGCTCTGAAATACATTTTGTTATTCTTAATACTTATTAATAACTTTATATTTGACTGTAGGTGATATATATATATATTAGAAATTACTGTTAAACAAATTTCTTTGCGCATTAGTTATTTTTTCACAATTTTGACTGCTTTCAGGCAATGTAGATAATTATATACCACGCTCCCGTCTCTAGTGTTAGGGGTGTCTGATTTGAGGAGGATTGCTCGCGTGCTATGGGTCTTTATTTGCTTGTTAATTATGAGAGTTAATTGTTTGTCAATTTTGTCATAATATTCGGAAATTTACATCTATTGGCTTAACACGCTAAGTTCGTTCTCTATAAGATACAATGGTCTTTTTGTCGGAGTACGATTGATCCAACCTTGCATTGATTGCTTGAAAATTAAACATTGTATTGAACGACGAAAGAGTAGAACTAGCAGATTCAGTGATCTTGTTTCGAAATATTCCCGTTGCAATGTAGAATTTTTCCGAACCCTTTTTATAATAATACATACAAACTGCGCAGCGGTCATCATGCGGGATATGTTACGAATTGCTTTTAAATTCAGGCAGGTGCAAGATAGCGCTATTATAAGAAACAAAAGGGTCAATAGATACCGGAGCATAAGTCTGAACGGTGAGGGACGTTAATTGATTCAATTGTATAGTTAATTTATCAAGCTGATCGGCAAATACTTTCCTAGCTCGCTCAGTAGCAGTGCTAACTATTTATAGAATTTGTCCACTGCTAATGGTCATGTTGAAAAACTTTTAAATTTTGTTTTTCATAAGCTTCAAATTGTAGCAAATATCAAGAAATATTAATGTTTTAAGAATCAAAACTAATTTCAAAAGTGGAGAAAAAGTAAATTATTCAATGGGATATGCGAACAATGAAAGATACCATTTTACTAAGTCAAATCGAGGATTGCAACTCTCTATGCAAAGTATAGGACGGTGTTATTGATTTGAGTTAATTTAATTATATTTATTCGGATACAAAACTCTCAGCATGTAGATTGAAAGGTTCTCGAAGAAATGTATTATACTGGTATTTAACGTTTTCCGTTTTTTATGATTTTTTAGAGAAGCGAAAACTTTTTTGTTTAAGTTAAATCAGTTTTATTATCTTTCATACTTTCTACCATTTTTTCACAAATTTTTTAACTTTAATATATATTTTATTAACACAAACCTAGTACTTTTGTGATTTTGAAATATTACTTTCAAGTTTTCCTGAGAATTTAAATATAATAAATCATCCTGTCCTCAGGGTAAAAAGTCCTTAGCGGAGAATAAGTGGTCTTCTTTAATGTCACTGGTTAGATATTTTTAAGAAGCCCCACGTTGGGCATCAATTAGTAAAAATACCATTTTACTTTCAAAACGATGTTACTCGCTTTATTACTTATTGCTTAATGATTTCTAGCATTCGTCGTCGACCTGACCTGACTTACTTATTTTTTGCTCCACGGGGAAACACTTTATTGTAATGCTTTTGGCGGGAAAATCGAGCTATGCGGGTGTTGTTTGTTGGTATGTTGGCCAGTCAGCGAATGCAACGCACAAACCGCACATATTGAGAATTCAGTGCAAGAATAAGCTTAGAGCAGATGATAGCTTAACCTTTGCGACAGAGTTTATTTTTCCCCCTTTAACTTACATATAATTAGAATAGTTAGGAAAATAATAGGCTTAGAAATTCGGCATACAAGTTCGCCAATACAGCACGCTCACCAATTAGTATGAAGAAACCTTGTACGCTTCGAGGTTTTTGCTCGTTGAGGTGTGGAGACTTATGTTGGGTTGGCATCTTTGATGACCTATACCAACAATTATGCCTGATTCATTGTACAAGGTTTTTACCGCGCATACATGCTAAATCACCTCCTTGCCCACACAGAGCTGTCTCCCCCTGCGGAACTATCTGTAGGCTTTCCTTCACTTATATATATTATAATGTATATACATATATCTTGTCTATGCTCTGCCGTTTCGATAAACTTTTCGCAGTGCATGCAGAAATGAGATTTAATATGCTTTTATTTTTACAGATAGCTTCTGAAGCAGCCGTGGCTAGACAAAAACTGTGCAAGGTAAAAGATCACATCAGCATAATCCGGAAGCGGAAGCAGATCTCAAATATTGGGTATCAGAGGGTTGGTCCACCTTCCCTTAGTTGAGGTAATTCATCTTTCCTGCCATTGGCAGAGATTCTTTTTTATAAATTTTTGACATTGCTGTGTATTTGATAGGTGTTTTGTTAACCGTCATGTCTCGGACTGATGAGCAACGCTTCTTTGCTATATCTATGGGGAGTCTACCCGGTATAACATTGATTGATTCAGGCAGGTTCTTAATGACGCCAGGCTGTGTATTGGAGCAATTCCTCTCATGTACGATCTATGTCTAGTAACAGATAACAAAATTGGCTCCGCGTAAAGAATAATCGAACTTTAGCTTTATCACTAGTTGTCTGGGGCCCGCATATTGAGGATTATTCTAGCAATGCCGACACAGTCCCCTCCACTTTGGTGTGTTTAGCAATTAGGTGCCGCTTGAATTAAAGTCTGTGATCCCGGACTACTCCAAAACATTTGAGATGTGGGTTCGGTTATGGTATGGCCTTCAATACAAATCTTTATTGCTTCAACTCTCTTACGACTACTCATTAATGCCATTTTCGTTTTGTGACCTCGTGAAAGGCTTCCGCGACAACTACGACCACAGTGTCTTGCGTATATCCAACTACCCTTTTCGCATCTGCAACTTTGTACCTTTAAGGCTCGAATTCCTTGTCGTATAGAAGTATTCTGTTTTTGGAGTTGCTTGCCACAATTCGAATAAGATAAACAGGAACTTTTAACTCTGTTGGAGCTCTAATAATTACAGTGCAGTTCGCTGAGTTGAAGGCGTTTTTAATGTCCAGGGAAATGACTGCCCAATATTGCTTGTCACCTCAACCAACGTGCTTCGTCCTTCCCAAAAACTGAATTGCTTCGGATGTAACCTGGAATCTTTTTCCGCATATTTTTTTAGCCGCTTACAAATAATTGTTTGAAATATTTTTCCAGCCGTAGCAAGCATATATAAGATCCGATATGGCGACGGTTCTCCCGGAAGTTTATCACCGTTGGGAGAAGAATGAGATGTTGTCGCTTCCAACATTTGGGAAAGATTCTTTCCTTCACACTGCTGGTGCATGCGCTATGAAACAAAACTGGCTTTCCTTGAATGATAAGCTTAGTAACTAAGTAGTATGGTCTATGCAGGCCGGGTGCTTTCTTCTTCATTAATGTTGCAGTAACGTAAGGAGCTTGAAATGCAGTCCCACAGCTCCCTTAAATCGAGTTGTCGCCGAGTGCTCTCAGAGAGCAGGAGGGCAAGTGGAGTAGAAAATCGGTCGGCTGTCTGTTGTGATTGCAGCTTCTCGACGTCGACAGGGGCGGGTTCGTATCTTGGCTGTAACAGGATAGTGGACCTTATAGCGTATTCTCGTCTTAAGTACTGGAACGTGTTTTCCGTCTATCACAACATGATCGATCTGGCCAGGTAGCTTGATGAGTTTTCCTATTTTGGACACTTAAAATAGAGGGAGATATATATGCGCTTCTATTTTCGCACATATATCTTCATTACAAATCGGTAGGCTTTTTTCCCAAAGTCGTTTACTATCTCTCAAATAAGCTGGCTAAAATTTTTTTTTCTGTTGTCAAAGTTTGGGACGTGGTTTTCTTCCGTTCACAGGGGTTTGTTTTAGTAGGTCGCTTAGAGGCAGCTACCACATACAGTATGATTAACCATGCTATGATGTCCCTCATGGCTTGGTGGATAAATAGTCTCTTTTCTTCAAGCTAGTTACTAGATTTCATTGGAGTTAAATTTTCCAGCTTCTCTTATTAAATGCTCGGTATACCGCTTACTGCTATACTGGTTTTGTGCCTGGTATTTAGTGACGGTCACACAAGGGTTGACGTAGGTGCCTACGTTCAGTGCCAGAGAAACGTTAATCGGGAACAAGGCTCAACCGGAAATTGCAGCGCCAATTCAATGGCCGCAACCATCGAATATACCGTGAGGCATTGCTGGGGTTTTAGTGGAGATGGGAGGCATTCGTAACATTTACCGGCAAGCCCCGTAAGCCACGCATTCTCAGTTCGACACATCCGGGATTTTTCTTGGCAGGACACTTAGCTATGGCGGTGTCCGCATGTTCGCAGTCGCTGGAGCAATTGTAACGTTGTAACAACGGACCTTGCATATCTAAGTTTGGTGAACCAACATTTAATACTCGTACTGCCCACCACAAATTTGGTTTCAGATAATTGAGACAATGCCCATGCCCCTGAGAAATATGCTGGCGTTATGTAGGCGATGCGCCCTTGAAGGGCAGCAGTTCTGCATCCGGTGTGGGCGGCCGCATACGGTCGCTGCTATGTGGATCCACTGGTGGTGGCGATGTGGTGCCGTGCTTGTTCGATACGCTGCTGTTGGAATAACCCAGGAACGAGGCACAATGTAAGCTTGTCACTTTGTTGCCGTTGAGGTTGGAGACATTTCTGGGGGGCAAAGTTTAGTTGCAACTCAGTTGTATGGAGATGAACATTTTGCTATATGTGACCATTTTATTTTGTTTGTGGGAGTCGTATAAATCTACCCATTATTTTATTAATACCTTTATGATTTTTCATATTTGCGGTTAATTTCGGTTATTAGACGGATATTTAATGTTTTGTGTGTCGGTATTATTACAGGAATTGTTTATTACTTACATCTTTGCTATTACCTGCCATTGCTGGTTGCTAGAAACAATAGTTGAACAAGTGGTTACGTTTTAAGAACTGAGGTCAACTATGTGTGGTTGACCGTCCGAGCTTCTTAATACAATCAAGCCACAATTGTGTTGAAGGAAGATAATCTTCACGTTTTAGGACAAAATCTCCAAACCTTTCTGGAAGTTTTTCAGTCTATCTGAAGTATGTAAACAAGCTTTGGATGGGAGATCTCTCTTTCGACTACGATTTGAAGCCATACACCTGGAATGTGCGGTTCCGCTGCCCAGCTGGTCGTTAGAGTGAAGACTGACATCACTGCCGTCCAACAAATGTGATGGACGGGACAATGACTGAGACGAGTAGGTCCTTGTGGCATCTATTACAGTGACTATATGAAGGAGCGCAAATTTGGTGTGATATTCGCGGTGGAAGAGAGACTTCGTCGCCGAGTACTGTCATTCACCCCGGTGGATGAATGTCTAGCCACAATCCACTTCAAAACGAAGTTCTTCAACATATCGCTGATTTATGCCCACGCCCCGAAGGAAGAGAATATGGCGTGCCCAAAGGTGCCTTCTATGAGCCCACCTATAAGAGTTGCCCCCGCCAGGATATCGGAATCTTGTTTGGCGACTTTAACGACAGGAAGGGCAAAGAATTTATCTTTGGCACTACCGTCGATAAATTCAGCCTCTACGACGAAACATCCCCAAATGGGTTGAGGCTGATCGCCAGAGCCCGAAATATGGTTATCTGTAATACTAGATTCCAGCGCAAGAAAATACATCAAGCTACCTAGCTGTCTCCGGTTCGAAAAACCTCTAACAAGATCCATTCTGTTGTGATAGACGCAACACACGTCTCAAGTGTTTTGGATATGCGTGCACTCCGAGGTCCTAACATCGACTCGGACCACTATCTTGTTGTAGTCAGGACTCGCTCCCACCTTTGTGCAGCAAAAAACGCACGTCCGCAAACACAAGGAAGGTTCTCTCTGAGAGCACTCGTCGACAACTCGGTATAAGGGAACTGTGGAACGGCATTTCAAACTCCTTACGTAGAACTGCAACCGAAACCATGGGTTTTCAGAAACGGCAAAAGAACAGCTGGTACGACGGGAATTGCAGTGTCGCAGCGGAGAGAAAACAGACAACCTACTTCGCAACGTTACGATCGTCCACAAAATGTGCGGGATGCAAGCGAGAGTTGAAGAGGGAAGCGAAACGCATTTGCAGACAGAGAAAGAAAAAGAAGTCCCGAAATGCGTGAGTATGAAGAGCTTGTAAAGCTGGCCGACAGGGGTTATGCGCGAAAATTCTACGAAAAGATGTGGCGGCTAACAGAAGGTTTCAAGACTGAAACATACTCTTGCAGAATCGCGAAAGGTGATCTATGCCCAAAGCATACTAAAATTATGAAGAGAACACATCTCCAGGAGAGTGCGAACACGATTCCACAATCGTTGACGATGGAGCAGACGTTCCATTGCTCGACCATGAAGAAGTTCGAACAGCAATTACCCGCCTTAAGAATGACAAAGCGGCGGTGGCCGATGGATTGCCGGCCGAGCTATTCAAACATGGCGGCGAAGAGCTGATAAAGAATATAATAAAGAAATATGGTCGGATGAAAGCATGCCCAACGATTGGAATTTAAGTGTGCTCTGCCCACTCCATATAAAGGGAGACCCCACAATCTGCGCCAACTACCGTGGGATAATCCTCCTCAACATCGCGTATAAGGTTCTATTAAGCGTAT
This sequence comes from Bactrocera zonata, assembly GCA_037783105.1. Classification (NCBI taxonomy): domain Eukaryota; kingdom Metazoa; phylum Arthropoda; class Insecta; order Diptera; family Tephritidae; genus Bactrocera; species Bactrocera zonata. The sequence continues at coordinate 130,711 of JBAWJQ010006684.1, forward strand.
TGTGTGGAAGATTAAGGCCCACCGTAAACAAACTGATTGGACCTTATCCGTGTGGCTTTAGACCTGGTAAATAATTGAGTAACCAGATATTCACCATTCACCAAATTTTGGAAAAGACCCGTGAAAGGAGAATCGACACACACCACTTCTTCGTCGATTTCAAAGCTGATTTCGACATCACGAAAAGGAGCTGCCTTTATGTTGCGATGTCTGAATTTGGTATCCCTGCAAAACTAATACGGCCGTGTAAACTGACGTTGACAACACTAAAACTCCGTCAGGAACGGGAAGAACCTCTCTGATCTGTTCGATACCAAACGAGGTTTCAGACAAGGTGACTCCCTATTGTGCGACTTCTTCAATCTCTGCTGGAGAAAATAATTCGATCTTGTATAAGAGTGTACAGCTGCTGGCGTCGTTAGTTATGCTTTCTCCAGACTGGACAAGGAAGCAAAGAAAATGGGTCTGGCAGTGAACGAGGGCAAAACAAAATATCTCCTGTCATCAAATAAACAGTTGCTACTTCGAACTGAGTAGGCAAATGTGAAGTCTTCTCTTGACGAACAAAAACCAAACTCTATAAGTCACTTATTATTCTCGTCCTGCTATGCGGCGCAGAGGCTTGAGGTGACAACAGCGAATTAAAAGAAATATTTATATACATATAAATATGTGTATATTCAAAAACAACTGAGGACGAGTTTGTAGATTGACATAATCCGACCACTGCCACGCCTCCAAATCGCCCTTAATCGAAAACTTATAAAATGCTTTAAGTACGCTGTAATTCTGGAGGTGGCGATTGGCGATATGGTAAATGATAACCCCGCTATTTACTACAAAGCTTACCATATTGACCCTACGGTAAGCGAATGCCGAACCTAATTCGATTCAACATTGGTGTCTACTTGAGTGATCGCAGATAACGAATTCCGAATTGGTGGAAAGGCTGTTTGCTTACGTGACGTCATTGCACCGTTTCTGATTTTACTTTAACTTTTATAAAATAGTTGATGCAAGTTAAGTATTAAACATCAGTATTTTTAGTTAATAGGTCCACCTCTAAGAGTGGTGATACTACCGAGCGCTTTGAGAAGAGGTTTTTGAATTTACCGAGCAACTATATTCCTCACAAGGTGTGTGTGTTATTTATTTAGTCAATTCAAGAGTTTTTTATTTGCAGCCAAAACGAAAGTGACCCTAGAAAAATTCGACATTGTCGTCGATGAAATTCAGATTTTAAGAGGTATGAGTTTGTTTTAATGATAATGATAAATGTACATATTACATACATATTCATAAGTATTCTTATCACTACATAGTATAAAACAAAGTCGCTTTTTCTGTCACTATATCCCAATGTTTGCATAAGTCTTTAAAACTGCGCAACGGACTTTGATGCGGTTTTTTTAATAGATAGAGTGATCGAAGAGGAAGGCTTATGTGTATAACATCCATTATATAGTAGAGAAATACTGTTATTTTTGAGGTTTCTAATATGATGTCGTAAATAATTAAATTTTTTCCACATGCATTGTAAACACAGGCTGAATCCTATGAGATTTATCAAAATAACGTACTAAGTTTGTACACATTGAAAAGAAAACTCCGCGATGGTATATGTCTATCTCTTATGGATATGTCACAAAAATATTTTTTTTTGTCATTTACTTTTTGCGACAAATAATAGCTAATTTTTAAAGCGATTTTAACCAATATAGCATTAATCATTGTTGATTTAATGTAGATATATATGTCCCTTTACAGCATATGGTTTAAATGAATATTTTCGAAGATATTACAGATTCAAAAATTGCGGGATCGACGGAAGAGTACCTATAAATAGCGCCTCGGAGGCCGCGGTTCTCCCTATGGTCCTTTGAATTAAGCAGCGATCGAACGCATATTATCGGAGCTCTCTAACAAGGAATATTTAAATGGAAACGACGAAATATATGGATATAATTTCAAATTTCTCCTTCCGCAAAAATTATAAAATTGGGAAATATCTGAAATAGTAGAGTGTAATTATAATCTAACAAATAGAAATCATGTATGCATATTAGGGTGTCCCTTAAATTTCGAAGTGTTTAATTTTTTATGCATACCTTCTTAAAAGCTTAGCATAATACTATTTAAAAAAATATCAGCTCGTTTTATCAACGATAACCCGTGCCGACTTGCGATTGAAACTTGTTCATGCAAGAACCGCGCAACTGAGCGCTGCAACCTGTAGCGACGGGTTGCAACTGCCATTTCGTATTTATGTTTCAGGTCATTAGATTGCAATTGTTTAATGCATAAAGATGTCGGTTGAATTACGAAATGATAAACAATTGTATATTGTAGTAGTATTATTATCTATGTGTCAGCCACAGTAAAGCGTGGATGGGTCCTCTAGTATAGTTATACTTGTATTTAGCTGAGTAAAAAGTGACGTAGGCTAAATTCGAGGTCCTTGTAGACGTCTTCTCAAAACAAACAACAACAATTAAAGGGATGGCAAAGCAGCAATGAAAATGCAGAAGGTTTCTTGCAGGTTTACCAATCAGATGGTGAACAATCTAAATGTTTTATGCAGGGAACTATAAGCAGCGATTAGCCGGGAGCTCTTTACATACATAGAATAAGTAAAAATTTTTCTTTTAAATAAAATTCTTATTTATTTTGTTCCTAGATCGATACAGTAACAAACTTTATCACTGAGAGTATAACCTTAAAAATATTATATGTATATCGATGGCCTTCAAGAGAAAGCTGCCTTAGGATAGATGGCTGATCGAAGACTGCTATATGTAATCACAAAAGATATACAAATGAAGACCTAATACAATACAAATACAAATTTGCACAGGTGTTTAATTTCCACTCCCGGTTCAGTAGGATGTCTGTAGGTATGTGCACCCAAGTGCTTATGCCTTGACGTCCCAAACGCACTTGCCTGCATCGCGTTTGGGACGTCAAATGATGAGTTGTTTCCACCTCATCTTCTTCCATACAGCTTCTGCAGATGGCGTCTGGTGAGATTCTCAACTTTACAGCATGGACGACAATAAAATAATGACCTGTTAAAAACTCCACAATTAAGGAGAGGTGAGCCTTACTGAGGGCAAAGAAGTTACTAGATCTCCTACAATCGATCTTGGCCCAAAAGGCTTTCGCGACGACGCATGCACGCGAGCCAGATACATGCTAGCACAGCGCTAGCATAGTTTCCGCGAAGCCCAGCTATTTAGCAGTAAAACACAAGAGAATACGCGAAAACTGACTTGCTCCCATTCTGCCGATAGTCGCCAGAGTTCGGTTTGGCGATTCCACGATCCAAGTGATCCGGTATGAAGTAAAAGTATATGACGATATCCGAGTGTTCAGATAAACGTTCTTTTAAGAACCCAGATTTTCTGAGTCTAGTAGCCACTTTCGCAAGTTTGTGGATATTGGCGTTAAGTTCCATGGTTGAAGTGGACCCTAATGCATGCCAGTGAGTTCCTCCTCAGAATGAGTCCTAGATATTTCATTGTATCCATCCGGTTGCCGGATGTCTCTAATAAGCGGTACCACCGGGACCTTATATCTTCTCCATCTCCAACCATCTCGGTTTTACTTCGGTTGGTGGCGATATCACTTCCAGCAGGCCAGTTTGTTACGACGTTGAGATACCCCTGCGTCAACTCGAACACGGTACTTAGAAAACTTCTTTTAACCATAAGTGCTACATCGTCTGCATAAGCAATCACCCGGCAGCCGCGATCATCAAGTTTTTTAGCAGGTCGTTAATGACCAGGATCCATAGAAGAGGAGAGAGAACTCCATTTTGTGGAGCGCGTGAGTTACGTCGACATCGATGCCAATCACCATATGCATTACCGATATGAATGCAACTGCAGTCCATAAGAATTGCAATAACGATATAATTCCGACCTCAACGTTAACTGTTAACTACTTAAAGTCAATTGGTCAACTTAAAATATTTTCCTTTTTTATTGTCAACGTTGCGACCACACGAAGTATGATATGAAATATTTCGAAACAAACTAGGGCATTTACACTAGGTCACATTACATTTCCGTTGAACATTTCATTATTTAGAAGTTTATCTAATATTAATGTGCTCCAAACATAAAGATAAAAAAGCAGAATGTATTTTTTTTTTGCTTTGATTTACCCTTCATAATCCTGTCTCTCTCATCAATAAAAAAAAACAGTTATCCTTTACGATAACTGTAAATTTGAGTAGCAAAACATAAATATCTCAATTTTTTGCACTCAACGAATAATCGGACAAATCAAAATAGCAATGCTAAATGTGCCGTTATTTTGTAAATGCGCACTTTACAATCACATTTTTTGGTCTCATTTAGTCATAAATGTTATTTAGTCGCAGAAGAGTTTAGAAATTTGTAAATTATTTTTAAAATGGCTCTAAACGGAAAGCAAACTTTGCTCGAAATAAGGCAACTAATAGTGAAATTGAATGGTGAAGGTAAAACCGTCCGAGAAATCGCTGAATTGGTAGGAAGAAGCAAATCCACGGTCCATGATGTGATCAAGAGGCTCCATCATGAGTTCAGATTGGCTAATAGAAGCAGAGAAGGTCAAGGCAAAATATTATCTGTGCGAGAAGAGCGTTCTATAGTAAAGGAAGTCGCAAAAGATCCTTTCAAAACGGCAAAAGAACTTAAAATTTCTTTAAAAAATCGTTGTGGTAAAGATGTCTGCCTAAATACTATTCGTAATACGTTACACAAATGCGATTACCATGGTAGAATTGCAAGAAAAAAAACCTTTCATTAGCCATCAAAATAAAAACAAAAGACTCAAATATGCTAAGGAGTATTTATTAAAATCGGAAGACTTTTGGAATCAGGTAGTTGCACATTATTTCATCTCAAAATAAATTTATTTTGATAGTTTTCCCTGTTTTCAGGTTTTATTCATTGATGAAAGCAAATTTAATTTGCATGGATCAGATGGCCAAATGCCGAATTTGCTCATAAAAATACAAAAGCCACTGTGAAGCACGGAAGGGGCTCTGTCATGGTTTGGGGATGCATGTCAAGTGCTGGAGTAGGCAATTTGCATTTTATTGATGGTAAAATGGACAAATTTGGCTATCTTAATATTTTGAAACAAAATGTTAAGCAAAGTGCGGAGAAGTTGGGTATCGCGAACTATTTTGCTTTTTATCAAGACAACGACCCCAAGCACACATCGGGCGTTGCAAAGCTTTGGTTGATACACAACTGCCCTAAACTAATACAAACACAACCGCAAAGACCCAACCTTAATGTAATCGAGCATTTGTGGGAGGAATTAGCTAGAAGAGTGTATCAGAAAAAGTTTAACACGTTAGGTGAGCTAAAGGAGGCCTTAGTACAGGCTTGGTAAAATCTGTGCTACAGCGCTTACAGGCTGTTCTGGATAACAAGGGTTATGCAACTAAGTATTAACTCTTTTGGTTTTATATATTAAGTGGCTCTATTTTGTTTTGTACGATTATTCGTTGAGCATAAAAAATTTAATTGTTTTAGTTTTTTATTTAAATTGACAGCTTATATTTGAAAAAGTTACCTTTTCTTTATCACTAAAGCAGACGATAATATGAAGTGTAAATAAAAGCAAAAAACAACACATTCTGCTTTTTTATTTCAATGTTTGGAGGACATTTATGTTAGAAAAACTCTTGTCCGATTATGCGATGGAGCCACCGTATATTAACGATTTTGTTAAAAACTAACAATTTATCAATGACTATGTCAGAGATAACTACGAGGTGTGTTCAAAAAGTATCGCGAATCGTAACTGATAGTTTTCTTCGATTGCAGAGGCGTGGTGCATCATGAGTTCTTGCCACAGGGAAGAACGGTCACTAAGGAATATTACCTGCAAGTTATGCGCAATTTGCGCGAAGCAATCCGCCAGAAACGCCCGGATTTTTGGAAGAACAAAAATTGGCCTTTGCACCACGATAACGCCCCTGCTCACACACATCGTTGCTTGTGCGCGACTTTTTGGCCAAAAACAACACACTAATGATGCCGCAGCCCCCTGTGACTTTTTCTTGTTCCCTAAACTGAAGAGGCCCATGAAAGGTCGACGTTACGCTTCTTTTGACGAGATAAAGACGGCATCAAAGGGTGAGCTGAAGAAGATAAAAAAATGATTTTTTGAAGTTCTTCGAAGATTGGAAAAACCGTTAGCACAAGTGTATAATATCTCATGGGGATTACTTTGAAGGGGACAATATAGATATTCATGAATAAATAAATAATTTTTGAAAAAACCCAAAATTCGCGATACTTCTTGAACACACCTCGTATAACATTTCAAATTCAGAATGAGACAAAAGGGCTTTATAGGAGTAAGTATTAAAATTGGATGATAGGCACTGCTTCACATATCCGGACCTGCTCAACCATTTGCAACCATATTTGATCCATAACATTTTTCTGGCGGTCCTATGCTGTATTGTAAAAAAAAAATTGCCAATAACGGACTATTACTTTAGTTTCTACTGGAATTATTCGAATAATTTTCGAAAATATCGATCAGTCTGTTATAACATTCGAAGCAAACCCTTTTCTGTTAAGAGTACGCTTGTATGTCGAAAATGTGTGAATTACATTAGAATCAGAGAGCGTTTTTTATTAAGGTATTTTTGTGGCCACTACAAAGGTTCGCTTTTCCCAGAAGCATCACAACTTTTCCCAGAAGCCACAACACCATAGAATCCACACACGAGGGAACACACATATTCATGCAAACATAAACCTCCACCACAGTCGATGACACAACACATGGATACTATCCAACAATTTGATTAAAAAGGAGTGTCACTTCTACACGGACCCTCTGTTTTGTCTGGATATTGAACACGTTACTTTTCGCGCCCGTCACGCAGTTAAGCATTTGTACAAAATTCGCAAATTATTATACAAAATAAATACATATAGTTTTAAGGTGTTCTTATTCGTCGAATGTTCATTTTAATAAATTTAAATTAACATTTAAAACCAAACTAACAGTGTTTTTTTAAGTAAGAAAGGTCTAATTGGGATTTTGAAAAGTGATACGTGTTAGGACTGCAAATTGTGTAAAGAAATAATCCTTGAGCCTTAAAGAAAGCACTATTGAAAAAAAATTAAAACCAAATAAAATATTAGTGCTAATATACTCGAAACATATTAACATATGTGTCTACACATACATATATTTGACAAACCTGAAGGAAAAGTGTTCAGTAAAACAAAAGGAGTCCGATATAACAAAGAACATATAATGGTTTGTCAAAAAAGTCTTGCGGTACTTTTATTGAATCAATTCGTGTGGCACCCATACATCGAGCTTCTTAGTGACTCCAAGCTTCTTCAAATGGTTTATAATGGTTTGATGACTAATATGCCGGTCTCTTTCGACCAATTCAGCGATTTGATCGCAATTTTCGACGACAGGCCTTCCGGAGCGTGGCACATCTTCGACCACCTCTACACCAGAACGAAAACGTTGAAACCATCATTGTGCGGTGGAAATGGAAACTGTATCGGGTCCATAAACTACACAAATTTTATTGGCGGCTTGAGATGCATTTTTGCCTTTATCGTAGTAGTACTGTAAAATATGCCGTATTTTCTCTTTATTTTGCTCCATGTTTGCGACGTTATAACTCACGAACGACTTAAAAGAAACGACAATCAATCAAACACGTGTTAGCGCGTGAAATGAGGTTTCCAAAAAGGTATAGCATGACCCGATGCGACGAACAAAACTAGAATTACGCGCTTTCAGCGCTAACTAGCGAAAATACCGCAAGACTTTTTTGACAACCTAATATCAATTCGCGATTCAGCCATGTAAAATAAGATAATGAATTCTTCAAACTGAGAAAAATTGATGCAGCCGTACCGTACCGCAAGGGAAGTATTTTAAAACCCTTTTTGTATATTTTGTATACTAGAGACTTGCCGCTAGCAGCAAATAATATGCCTGTCACTTTTTTTGCTAACACGGCAATAGCATACGACGAAAGCACGAAGAAATAGAAAATAAAACTTAACGATAGACAGATGACTAACCGATTATTCATATATAAACGATCAGGATGACGAGACGAGTTGAAATCCGGGTGACTGTCTATCCGTCCGTGTGTCCGTGCAAACTGTAACTTGAGTAAAAATTGAGATATCTCAATAAAACTTGGTACCCGTGTTCCATAGTAGAATCAAAAAACTTATAAATAGTCATAACTATACTCTAAATTAAGATAACCGACTTTAATTTAATTTAACACAGGATTGCAGTAGCAAATGCATAATTTTGAAAAAGTGGGCGTGGCTAAACCCTTTAATAAGTTTGGGGTATGTATCCCCTAAACCACTAAAGTTACAACAACCAAATTTGCCTAGCGAAAATCTTACAAGAACTCCTGCTCCGACTGTGTAAAAATGGATGATAAACCCGCTTCTTACCTACTAAAAGCGCAAAAAATCAATAACTCAATACGACAGAGACATTATACTTTACCTGGGAGATGGTATCACAGGTCTTTATGGGCAGTGTGACGATGTGCCTGGTACCGCCCACGTTTTGGTGAAATCACATATCTCGAGACCCGACAGACCGATTTTGACTAAATTTAGTACGTATTATTCTCTTTAATGGAAATGCAACTAGGCCTACTTCCCATATAACATAATTTCGAATTCCATTCGATTCTTTCACTTTCCAATACACAAATATATACAACATACATATATGCTCCAAGCCGTTCCACACGTCAATCCGAAATTTTGCGAACGGCGGCGAATCGACTCTCCGCGGTCTTAGGTAGACTCTCAGCTATAGTTGCTAGATTGGTGATGGTGTTGCGAATAGTACGATCAATAGGCCGATTATGTAAACCATAAAGTGCGCAAACACATTCACATACACAATGTGGTTTCCATAATAAAATGCAAAATAATACTAAAAAAAAAAAAATAAAATTGCAGCCAGATGTGATTTGTCATAAAAGTACCTCTACTTGGATCACTTATTATATGAGGTATTGATTCGAATCAACCCATTTTTGACCCCTAAAATTACTGTTAATAGGAAAGGATTCTTTACGAATTTATGCAATAAATCTTACCGGTTGACCGATATTTTCGATAGAAACTTCGCAATTAGAACTTTTTCCATATACCGTGGTACCTCTCGATACTTGCAACACCTCGATTCCTGCAACAAAGAAATATTTTACATTATGTACTCAGTATTTGCGACATCCAAAAAATTTGACCACGATACTTGCGACAAGACCTTGTTCATTTTGGTAACGGTTCCTTAGTTCGAATACATTTCTGAGAAGTCTCGTTTTTTTCGATGATGATTTGCGCATGTGCGTTCCGGGAGATTTGAATCAGTTTTAATTGACGTTTTGTGTAGTGCGGTTATTCTAGTAGTGCAGGTTATTCTGTCAATTCCTTAGTCAAAAGTTTTCAAGTGCATAGATCAATAATAGCTCGTATTAAGAATAATTAAGTCACCATGAAGAAGTTCGTGTCGTATGTTGAATCTGCTCTTGGAAAGAGGAAAACGTTTAAGTCATCAGAGCTGCCAAAAATGAAAAAAGCGCTCATGAAATGGTTTGCAAAACAACGAACAAAGAACTTATCTTTCCCAACAGATATGCTTAAAGTAAAGGCCAAATTTTTCCATGCAAAAATACAAGAAAAGCCAGGTGATTTTCGTGCTAGCAATGGGTGGATCGCAAATTTCAAAAACAGATATGGAATACGAACACTGAAAATGTGTGGCGAAAAACTTTCGAATAATACATACCAAGCGGGATAATGGTTCACCGCTTACATTTTTCTTTGAAAAATGCTTCGAAGAAAATTCTATGTAGAATTCTTCGATACCAGATAATGCATTAAAGTAAGCTATGCAGCTAAATTTTACTGTGTTCTTATTTACTATCAAGTAAGTACATGAAAAATGTTACAATACAGTATATAAATAACAAATACAAACTGATGGAATAAAATTTATAAGTAAATATTTTCATTATTTCGTCAAATCGTCAAGCATTTGAAGAAAATTTGCACAAAGTTGGTTGTGTTTAGGTAAGTTGCTATTTTAATTAATTTTTTTTTTATTTTTGTGTTTAAACTTTGAATAAAGAAATAAAATAATGTTTTCGAAAAGACATATGGGAAGACTAATTAAAAATGAAGGAAGTGAATTTTGCGGAATGGCTGAAAACATTAATGTTGAAAGTGATTCTGAAGAGGATGCGGTGAATTGCGGTTTTGCTGGAATATATTGTAATTATTTCGGTGTGAAGGGCAAAAAATCTTTAAAAGAACTTAAGCACTTTAATGAGCTATTATTTGGTAAGTTTTTCATGTTTTTATCGTTAAAGGACATAGCTTCAAATTTATAACTTCATACGGTTTTTTGTAGAATGTGTGAAAGTAGATGGCTTCACCGAATCGAAGTATGCTCACCAAATTCAAAAAAGCATCAGACTCGCCAAATGCCGTTTCTTCAAGTCTCGTTGGCACAAAACTAAAAGAAAACAATTCCTTTTTATACATAAATACTTATTTTCATAACGAAATAGATACATGCACTTTTATAAATAAAGCAATATTAATATGCAAACTTTTCTGTTCTACTATTAACCTTGGCATCGTTATGGTAAGCGAAAGGGGTGATCTCTTACTTTTCCTAGGACATCGCCGTGTTAATTTTCATCGATCGGAGTAAGCGATCATTCTGCATCGTTTACCTCGCTCGTTTACCAATGTCTACCATATTCCGCTGGATACTCATTCAATTAACCCATTTTTGCAAAACTTAAACAAAAAAATTACTGATTTAGGTGTGAACAAGGAGCAGATATACAATGCCGAATAGTATGGCCTCTTTTGGAAGTTTTTGCCTGATAGAACTTTTGTGCGCTCAAACGAAACCTCGGCTCCGGGACATAAAATCAGTAAAGAAAGAATGACTTTATTTGTACGATGCGTCTGTTAATCATAGAGTAAAATTAATGGTTATTGGGAAGTCATTTTAAAATTTTACGGATTTGCCTGTTGTCTACAAAGAAAATAAAAGTGCTTGGATGATCTTGGCTTTGAATGGTTCCACAAAATATTTATTACAGCGGTGTGTAGATGTTTTGCTTTATAAAATGTATCTTATCAATTTAAAATTTCTTAAAACTGCGGGAAAAAAAATTTCTCCGTGCTAAAAATTTTCCCGAAAAGGCTATTTTTCTCATAGATAATGCTCCCTGTCACCCCAAAGAAGGAGAGTTAAAGAGTACTGATGGTCAAATATTAGTAATGTGTCTTCCTCCGAATTATACTGCATTGTAGGAAATTTACTGCTCTACAAAAATGGTCTCATATGATTTTTCGATTAAGTTAAGCGTTTATGAAATATTCATAGTCAAACATCAATGCATATTAGAGTGGATTTAAAAAAAAAAAAAATTTTCGTTTGGTACTCCCAGACACCTCTAAGAATGCCTCTCCAAAAACTATGAGTTTCATCATTCATAATGATTTTTTTCATTGAGTTATACAATTCATAGGAAACAAAAAATTTTCCCAAAAATAATCAAACTTTAACTGTTATTATCTTTTAAACGGTTGGGTTTACGAAAAAATCATAGGTGACCTTTTTTTAGGGCATTCAATTTCCTACAAAATCTAAGGAACAAGATATTTTTTCAAGTTGGAAGCGAGATATAAATTTTTCTATCTGATAATAAGAACAAATAGAAAACTGTATGTAGTCGGACCTTCCTGTTACAATTAAAAACTCATATTTGGAGAGGCTTTCTTAGAGGTGTCTAGGAACTTATTTTTTCGAGTAACAATCGAAAAAGAAATTTTTTTTGAATCACCCTAATATCTATCTATATTTATGTATGTATATGAACATATTTAACTTAAAGATTTTTGAATTGGAATAAAAAAAAAATATATTTCAAACAAAAGAATATACGAGGTGCATTCCAAAGTAAACAGGACTTAAAAAAAAACAGATCAAATGGTTTTTCGTGTTTAAGCTCGTTGGCCGGCATGGCCGTCAGTATGCCAGTGCAAGCCTTTTGAATGGACTCTACGTCTGCATAACGCTTTCCTTTCATGGGCAAGTGCATTTTTCCGAAAATGGTTAAAATGTGATTTTTAGTCAAATAATCGCCCTCCGATTTTCGCACCGATTACACAAACATACTGACACTTAAAACGCAATAACTTCACTTCCAATCTATGAAATGTCATGAAATTCTCAATGGACAATTAAATTTATGTTATATGAGAAGGAGACGTGGTTGTAGTCCGCTTTTCGTCATTTGCTGACAGTAAAACAGGAATATTAGAGAAATGTTAAATACCGATTTTGACACACGTCCGGAGATATGTGACACCAGCTTAATGTAAACCTTAATGTCTCTGACAAATTGAGTTATTGATTTATCGCACTTTTATTACTTTTTAACAAAACCGTTATAAAGGGAGTGGAGTGAGTTATTATCCAGAGGCGCCTTGAAAAAAAGTGGTTCAGCGGTAAACATTTTAACTTGTTACCGGATCATCTGAAACAAAAAAATTGATATGAGTTTTAAAGGTGATGTATTTCTCGATTTGATAATTTTTTTTTCTTTTTTTGCAGCACTTGGAAGTAACACCCGCGATTTTAGTTAAAAAAATCGTAGACAATTTGTTAATAGAAAATAGAAAAAAACGGAAAACACTCCATCTGATTATCTGTTGATTTATGTGAAGAAGTAACGCTCAAATTTTGAAAGAGATCGGTTCAGTAGATTTTGAGTTCTAATGTTCACGAAATTCAAATATAACGTTTTCGGGAAAATCGATTTGAAGTTTTTTAAACAACAAACATATATACACCCGCCGGTCGTTTAAAACGCTGTAACTCCGTTAGTTTGACTATAATTGACTAAAAACTTTTAAAGAATATTTTCTACATATTGGTCGTTTAGAAAAAAATGCAAAAAAAAGCAGTTGGTTTGGGCTTCAATCCCAAATGCTCACGAAACTTCTCAACGAAAATCTGTGGGTCCGGTGGCATGTCCTCTGAAACGAAAAATTCTCCGGGCATACGTAAACCTGTGCCAAATACAAGGTCAGCAGGTGAGGCGTTTAGGTCTTCTTTATAGCACGTGCTGAGCACCGTTGGAAGAACTTCCGGAGGAGAAACAGAATTGCACATTAGAGCTGCCTTGAGCATTCTCTACCACCTTTCTACCAATCCATTTATTCTTATGCGATGGGCACCAATCAGGCGAGTCAAGGACGTGAAAAGCGCTGACACAAACTGGGTTCCTTTATCTGTGGTGATGATGAATGGTGTGCCGAACTGAGTAATCCTGCTAGAGTAGAAAGCAGTGAGAATGACGTCAGCCGTCATGTCGTTCAAAGGAATAGCAATGGGCTTTCTGGAAAATCTATGTATGATTGTAAAACAGTACTTGAGATAATTGACAACTGGAAGTTCAATGAGGTCGAGGTGTACATGGTTGAATCTAACGTCAGGTACGTCAATGTGCTCAGGTGTGAGGCGATTGTGACGCTGAGTCTTGGAGCGTTGGCGCGGGATGCAGTTGCGCAACCAGTTCAGTGCGTTCTTCTTGTTGCCCGGCCAAATGTACTTTTGGTTGAGTGTGCGGACCATAACTCGACCGCTGGGATGAGAGAGTCTGTTTCGAAGGGCGCTCGGCGAAGATTTTTTGGAATGAAAGGTCTTACCACACCGGATGTTATGTCACAATAAATGGAAGTGTTTTAGTCAATTGATAGACGTTGGAATTTCAAAGATGTGTTGTTGTTGCCAATAAGCTGCTGGGGTTCTTCATCCTTTTGCTCATTTTGAATTCTTTCGGCAATCTAAATGGTCGGTATGCTAGTGGTACTGACTGGCGTCAGCCAGAACGTTCTGTTCACCTTTGAGGTAATCGATCTCCGTGGTGAACTGGGAGACATAACCAAGCTGGTTTAGCTGTCGTGGTCAAGCTCTGCTGGATCTCTAAGCGGAAGGCATGTGATCCGGTTTAATGAAAAAGTGGCGTCCCTCCAGTATGTGTCCGAAAAATTTAATGGCTGCAAATACTGCTAACAGCTCTCTGTCATACTTGCTGTACTTCACCTCTGCGGGGCTGAGCTTCCTGGAGAAAATCCAATTGGATTCTAGATGCTCCTCGAACTGCTCTAACAATGGCCCTATGGTTGATTCGTCATTTGTGGGAAAGAGAGAGGCGGTAGATGAAAGGAATGTTGTTCTAGTTGCTGCTACAATACTCTTCTTACAGTCTTCTAAGGCTTTTTAAGCCTCTGGTGTCCAAGGCACTTTGCGTTTGTCGTTTTTCTTTTCAGTTTTTAGAAAGGAATTCAATGGTGGCGGTAGTTGTGAAGCATTGGAAATACATTTGCCGTAGTAATTGATTATCCCCAGGAATCTACGAAGATCGGTGGTGGTCTCAGGCTTGGGAAATGACAGAATCGTATCAACCATTTCCGCTGGAGGTTTGTTAATTGTATAACCAAGGTATGTCACTTCTTCTTTTGCGAAATTGCACTTACTGCAATTCATAGTGAGTTTGTTGGCGCGTAGTACGTTGAAAATCTGCTCTAGGTGTTGAAAATGTTCCTCATTGGTTTCAAAAGCCACTATGAGGTCATCGATGAAACAGTCAACAAAGTCCAAACCTCTCAAGATGTTGTCCATGTGGCGCTGAAAGGTTTGGGTTGCATTGCATAGTTGGGTTGCATCGAATGATTGTTGAAAAAGTTTTGCTTCCGTGGAGGCGCTGAAATAAGTCTTCAGCGACAGGTACTAAACTGAACAGGCCTGAAGTCTCCAGTAGTTCGCCAGCCCCCCAGTTTCTTGGGTACCATGTGGATGGGACTGGCCCAGTTGCTGCTAGAAAGTCGAATCACCCCAAGCTCTAAGATCAAGTTGATGTCATCTTTTGCTGCTTTTAGTTTGTCACCGGCTAGTCGGTGGACTCGTTCAATTACCGGAGGGCCCGTGGGGCCAATGTGGTGAGCCACGTCAGCCATGCTATGAGAGGCTGATGTGACGCTGGGTTTGGTGATATCAATAAAACGATTTATAAGTTCGACATACGTGCTATCGGTATGGGTGCTGAAAAGGGCTTGCTGGTCCGCTGTCGAAATACCATATTCCGTGGTTTCAGAAAGTTCTCTCACCGTAGTGAGTGACGTTAATGGGTCGATCTGGGTAGGTCTATTAGTAGGCCATAATGTACGATAAAGTCAGCCCCAATGATCGCAGACTGAACGTCGGCGATGATGAAGAGCCATCTGAAAGCTCTGGGAAGACCAAAGTTGAGCTTGACTGGTTGTTGATCATTTGTATTGATGCTAGTTCAGTTTGTTGCGTTTAAATTCCGACCATACTAGTGTTTGCTTGACAAAAGCTCGTGGTACCACAGTGACCCCTGAGCCAGAGTCGACGAGGAATCTCTGGTGTAACGATCTGTCATATACATGTAGGCGATACTCCTTGTTGGATGGAACATGATGATTGCTGTCGCCAACCGCCTTGACTGATGAAGACAGCCTCGCTAGTTTCCCCGGTTTGTAGCAGGCTTGTA
This sequence comes from Bactrocera zonata, assembly GCA_037783105.1. Classification (NCBI taxonomy): domain Eukaryota; kingdom Metazoa; phylum Arthropoda; class Insecta; order Diptera; family Tephritidae; genus Bactrocera; species Bactrocera zonata. The sequence continues at coordinate 146,345 of JBAWJQ010006684.1, forward strand.
TGTGCAGGGTTGAAAACATCGATGAGCTCTCTTACCGAATTTAATGAGATAGAAACAAAGTCCTTATGTTCCTGGAGTTCGAGATCGTAATCGTGGACGTCTCTCGCTGCTTTTACTGAATTTGCTGAACAACTCGGAGATTGCGGCTGTCAGAGTCTCTATGGCCCGCTCCAGGTTGCTGAGGCTGTGCTGTACAGAAGATCTGGTGTCGTAACTGTGATTTGGCTTGGAATGAAAGCCACTGCTTCCGACGGCCTGGACATGATCTGGTAAAGCCTGGATGCTGGTTGACATTACCTGAGGACTGCTGTGGTTTTCCACGGTACTGTCTGCAGCTTCGGCGAGCTGGTTATGCATGCTGCTATTCTGGACGGTTTTGAGGACTCTGCACATGATGTCAGGCAACCACTTACATCGAAGAAGCTCTTCTGATGCTCTGTTACCAGCCAGGGTCCTCATCTCCCTGCGAAGCTGGCTGGGCTTGACACCCTTCGGTCTTGTTGATTTTGCACAGATGAGCGATTGAGAGTATTTTTGTTGTACTTATGGTAAAATGTGAGTACTATTGGGATTACTTTGACGCAATCCTCAGGAATCACGTCGGAGTCACCAATTTTAGCGTTAAAAGCCTTTACTACTCCAATTGTATTGAGTGACTCTTATATATGTAAAATACAATAACACTTTGAAACCTTTACTTTGAAAAATTTACGTTTTTATTTATACATATAAAATGTGATAGCATCAGAAGTTGCTAAATAATAACTGTTCAGTGGCATGAGAATCGTAATTTCAATTCAGCTAAACATCTTTAATTGTTCAGTGGCATAAGACTCGTAACGGCAATTCAGCTTAACAGCTGTAATTGTACTTGTTCAGTGGCATAAGACTTGCAACTGCAATTCAGCTCAATAGCTGTAATTGGCCTGTGATGGAATGTGCTGCATTCGAAGTTGCCAATCACATATCTGGTGCTACCAATCACATTGTATCATACCATATAGTGTTGAAAAGGTGAGATTTTAAGCTTCATTTAATCGAAAAAAATTTAATTCGGTGAAGTTGAAAAACGCGAGCAATCAATGAAATTTTTGAAGTTTACGTAAACGATGCTGTATCAGTTCGTGTACCATAGCAATGGATCTCGCTTCCGTTCTGGAAATTTCGATTTAGACTGATGAAAGTTTTACAATATGGACAAATGTCATCCGAAAAGTTTTGCGAGAATTTCCAAAAAAAAAACAATTTTGTTGAAACAAAAGGACGTTGTACAAACTAAATGTCACATGCGCATACAAGGAAAGATTACGAAAGCAATGCATCATATTTCCAATATTTCCAGGTCACCTCAAATTTTAAAAGAGCTGCGGAATTAATTGCAACAGAAATTCTCGAAAACTGGCTGGAAGCTTCATGCTCTTCATAGGTATTAAAATTTAAACCAGACACAGCGAAATTCAAAATAGGGTACTACTACCAACAGCAGTCGTCTACATTAAGTACCGAAGATTACGATAATTAATAAGAAGTACTTCTCTCAATATCAATCAGAACTCTGAACTCTGTTAAAAAAAACCGAAGTTAGTAGATGATATCCAACTTATGGTCAACATAATCGGCCTACACTACACGACCGAAGAGGCCACGTCCAGCACGTAGTAAAGAAAATTTAGCAACCGTAGATGAGAATTTACACTACGACTGTGGAGAGTCGATTCGCCGCTGTTCACAGTATTACGGACTGACGTGTGGAATGGCTTGGCACATATTACGTCGAGTTATTGAATTGAAAGAGTACAAACCATGGCTTGTGCAAGAACTGAATCCGCTCCATCTTCCCAAGCGACATCGCTTTCCTCTATGGGCTCATGAAAAGTTTCAAGAAAATCCGACATTTTCGAGCCAAATTTTTTCAGCGATGAGCCCAATTTCTGGAAAAATAGGTATGTAAACAAGCAAAATTATCGCATTTGGTCCGAAGAGTAGAGATGCCATTCATCCATAAAAAAATAACACTTTGGTGTAGTTTGTGAGCCAGTGGAATCATCGGTCCATATTTATTCAAAAGTGATGCCAGTCATAATGGAACCATCAATGGCTACTGTTATCGCACCATGATAACCGATTATTTAATGCCTGAAATTGAAGCTCGACGACATTTGCTTTCAATAAGACGGCGCCACTTCCCAAACATCGCATTAATAAATGGATTTATTGAGGAACATTTCGGTGAGCAGATGAGTTCTCGTTTCGGGTCGGTCGATTGTCCATAAACATCGTATGATATCACATCGTTAGACTGTGTCCTGTAGGGATATGTAAAGTCTAAAGTTTATGCGCACAGTCCCGCTTCGATTCATACCTTGGAGCAAAACATCACGCGTGTCGTTCGCCAGTTATTAGTCGAAATGAACAAGTCATCGAAAATTAGACTTAACGGATGGACATTCTTAAAGGTAGCCGCGGCCAACCGTTGAAAGAGATAATCTTCAAAAAATAAATGTCATAAAATGTTATTAATAATAATAAACATTCCCCATTAAATTTGAAGTTTCTGCGTTTGTCTTTAGAAGAGTAGGGAACCTCGAAATGGATCACCCTTTAAATGATATCTCATATACGGCGATGAATTAATTATGCCTTAGAACACAAAGTCGAATTACACAATTTCTGTGCCGCATCTGAAAAGGCATATTGTGCCACATTCTACCTGCGCACACAAACCGATATAGAGATCACCATCCATCTATTAAGCAGTAGCAAGGGTAAAGGTGACTTCTGTAAAAACAATAAGTCTACCACGACTTGGACCATGTAGTTTTAGCCCGGTTAGAAAAACCTTATATTTCCAATCGAACCTCTCAGATCGTAGACTTAGTAGGATTAGCCATTTGGCAACACGTAGCCAGAACTGAAAATTCTGCCGATCTAGGTACACCCCTGATCGCTGACAGATTCTTGACCATTTTCAGCCATGTGCAACATAATTGCCAGAGTTGCCCAGAAAAAAAAAAACATTTTTATTGTTCTTACGAATGTCTATATGCTAAAGAGTGACTCATAATTAAAATTAAGATAATATCCTCATTATACCCCCAACGCGATAAATTGGTCGCCCTTATCGCACATACGCATTACTGAGAATATCACAACTGGTTGATAAAGAAGCTTACTCTCAGTACTAAGCCTATTTTTGAACACGAAAGGTCTGCTTCGTGCGAATGGTTGGCTGGCCACCTCCAACCTGACATAGAATGAGAGCCATTTTATATTTATTCTCGAAAAATTACAATTTCCCACATTATGTTATGCACATATATAATATATCAACCTACTAACGCTAGACTAATCGACGATGTCCCGATATCCCGACATAAGACTTAAATTAAGAATTGTATTTACATGTGTAAAGTTTGCACTTTTGAGTGAAATAATCAAATGGAACTAGTTTAAAATTTCGAAGCAGATAATAAGAATGTTTGGATAACCTCATCTACCAAATTTGAAATTGGGCATATAATTTCTGAAATATTGTGTTTTTTCTAAGTGTGGTTGGGTACCCATTTTTACATCCGAACTAATAAAATCCTTTCCTGCCATCGTGTTCGTGAAATTTGATGCTTGTGGCGTATATGTTATGTGAGGAATGTGCGTATCTGATTATGCCTATTTCCACAGTATGTAAAGAAATACTAAAAGGCTTGCCCGCAAGTTTGGTTTATTTCGCTTCAGTTGTTATCCAGGAATATATGTAGAAGTTTTTTCAATACATCTAATTTTTGCTCAAGTTATGCTTTCACAGACAGACCGTCAGACAAACATACAGACCGACGGATATACGGACTGGTAGTCTCTCTAATGGTCAATCTAATCGTCTCATCAACCTGATTGTTTATGTAAGTATAGGTATACATGTTATGTACATATTACATTTGTCTCGATTAGTTTTAGTTCATACAAACAACCGTTAGGTGAATAAAATTACTTTAGTAAAAAGATGGTTCAAATATTTTTCCGATTGTTCTATTAATTTCCCCAAAATTTTCCCCATATGGTATAAAATTAAACTTTTTTCACGAATTAACTAGAGTGCTTAATTTTTTTTTTACAATTTACTTGTTAGTTGAGAGTTGTTCCATACTTTCAATTCTCATTCAATAAAAGTAAGTATGGATAGTGCAGAAAGATAGAAGGAAGTTTTTAATCTAATTTAGTTCAGTTAACAACAGTGAATATATTTTAATTGATTGATTTTGAAGTAACCGGCTATAACTGCGTTAGCGGTGCCTACGCCATTAAACAAAAAAAAAAATGTTTTAGTAAATAGAAATAATCACAGATTAATATTCTTTCTTAATATTACGACTGGAACATCTGTCATTCTAAAGCACATTACTAAAAAGTGAAAAGCGAGGCTGGCGTAACCAATATTTCGCTATACATACATATATATGTATGTATATGGATATAAATAAAGCATACATTGAGGTTTTTGAATAGGATCACATAAGGGTTAACTAAATATAGTGAAAAGTTAAAAAGTGTTTGCAGTGCAACGTGAACTTAAGTTAACTGTTAAATTAAGAAGAAAGTATTAAAGTGAAATCATATAATATAATGTTTAAAAAAAAGACAGAAATTGTCGTTCACAGATGTATCGTACGCCTCTTTGAAGACTTCAATGCTGTTGAGTATGAGTTTTTGGTTAGTACATATTAAAGATTTTTCTCATTATGTATCGATTATAATGTCTTGAAAAGAGCAGAGTTAGAAAATAAATATATTCGTGGATAATAAAAAAGTAAAAAGAAATATAACAACTGTACAATTAGCAGCGAAAAAAGAAAAATAGCTACGTAGCTCTATAACATACATACGTACATATCTATGTGTATACACATACCTATGTTTCTCTCAGGTGGCTAAATGTAATTTTTTGTGTCAAGTACGATATATCAAGCTTTAGGAAATTCAATAATTTCATTCCAATGAACTTATTTTCATCGACTTATTTAGTCGGTAAAATACAACCGCTTATTTGATGCCATCACATACACACATACTTTTAATTCTGTTTTTGCAAGCTAGATTGGTTCCAAAAACTCATTGATCGTCCTCTGTGTTATTTACAGTTGCTCTGACCTGTAAATTTTCTAGTATTCACAAAAAGATAATTCCTCTAAATTTGTAATATGAATATTTTTCGCAAAAAATAAAACTGACAAATAAAATTTAATCGCGAAAAATTTTCAATTCAAGTGTTAAAGAAAGACCGTTTAAAAACGGAATTAGGTGTATTTCAATTTAAAACAAGTAACGAAGGACTAAAACCAATACACATTATTTGAAGAAACTGAATACAAAAATTTTAATTTGGTATCTTATTAATTGGCATACGCCAAAATACGAGGTGTGGTAAATAAACAAAATTGTTTGGTGCGAAGAAAATCCAAAACTTATTCATGAACAAGCATTACATTCACCTAAATTTACAATTTGGTGTGGTTTTTTGGTCTGGTGGAATTGTCGGTCCGTACGTTTTTGTCGATATAAAGCTGATTAGACTGTTACTGTTAATGGAGAGCAGTATATATGTAGATCGATGAAAACCAACTTTTTATGGCAGTAATTGAAAGAAATTGATTTTGACTATTCTGCTTCCAACAAGACAGGATTACTTACCGCACAGCACGTACAGTAACTGAATTATTGCGAGAAAAGTTTGGAGATTCGATTATTTAAATAAATTGTGACATTTATTGGCCACCAAAAAGCTATGATTTAACATCATTAGAACACTTCTTGTGATGCTATTCGAAGCCATTGGTCTTTAGCAACAAACTATGTTTTCTTTAAGTTTTGGAAGTCAATAATGAACGTGCAATACATGACATGGAGGACGGAGTCATGTGTGGAGGATGTAGTCATGTGTAGAAGTTCACGCAAGTGAGTTCTCTTATTGCCATTCACTTGGGAGTGATCAGAAATGATTCTCTTACATATGACTCAAGCAGCTCACGACTTCCGGTGTGCGCTGGGTTTAGGACCCGTCTCGTAAAAAACACTACGAATGAAAAATGACCAACAGACTCGAAGGATTGGCATGGCATAACAGTCGGTAAATTCAGTCTCCACGAGGAAACATCCCCGAATGGGTTGAGGCTGATCGACTTCGCCGGGGCCCGAAATATGGTAATCTAAAGTACTAGATTCGAGCATAGAAAATTCATCAAGCTGCTTGGTTATCTCCGGATCGAAAAACAAGCAACCAGATCGATCATGTTGTGATAGACGGAAGACACGTCTCCAGTGTTCTATACGTGCTTACGCTCCGACATTCTAAAATCGACTCGGACCACTATCCTGTTGCAGCCAAGATTCGCACCCGCCTCTGTGCAGCAAAAAATGCACGTCAACAAACACAAGCAAGGTTCGACCTCGAAACACTTCAATCACAACAGACAGCCGAACTATTTTCTACTCAGCGGCTCTCTGAGAGCACTCATCAACAACTCGGTATAAGAGAACTGTGCAACGACATTTCATGCTCCTTATGTACAGTTTCAATCGAAACCATTGGTTTTCGAACAATGTAAACGAACAGTTGGTACGATGAGGATTGCCGTGTCGCAGGGGAGAGAAAACAGACTGCCTACCTCTCAACGTAACGATCGTCCGCAACACGTGTGGGATGGGATAGATACCGAGAGTTGAAGAGTGAAGCGAGACGCATTCCCAGACAGAAAAGGAAAAAACCCCAATTGCGCGAGTATAAAAGACTTGACAACAGAAGTGTTTTAGTGACCGATCACCCAGAGCATACTAAAATTATGAGGGAACACTTCTCTAGCCTGCTAAATGGCAGCGAAAGTATAACGCCAGGAGAAGGCGAACCCGATTCCCCAATCAATAACGATGGAGCAGACGTTCCATTACCCGTCCATGAAAAATTTCGAATGGCTATTACCCGCCTGAAGAACAACAAAACGGCGGGGGCCGATGGATTGTCGGCCGAGCTATTCAAACAGGACGGCGAAGAACTGATAAGGAGCATGCATTAGCTTCATCCAAAACACAAAAAGGGATAGCCCACAATTTGCGACAACTTCCGTGGGATAAGTCTCTTAAATATCGCATATAAAGTTCTATCTAGCATATTGTGTGAAAGATTAAAACCCACTGTCAACAAACTGATTGGACCTTATCAGTAAGGCCTTAGACCTGGAAAGTCAACAACTAACCAGATATTCACCATGCGCCAAATTTTGGAAAAGACCCGTGAAAGAAGAATCGACACACACCATCTCTTCGTAGATTTCAAAGCTGCTTTCGACAGCACGAAAAGGAGCTGCCTCTTTGCTGCGGTGTCTGAATTTGGTATACCCGCAAAACTGATACGGCTGTGTAAGCTGACGTTGAGCAACACCCAAAGCTCCGTCAGGATCGGGAAGGATCTCTCCGAGCCGTTCGATACCAAACGAGGTTTCAGACAAGGCGATTCCCTATCGTGCGACTTTTTCAACCTGCTTCTGGAGGAAATAGTTCGAGCTGCAGAACTAAATAGAGATGGTATCATCTTCTATAAGAGTGTACACCTCCTGGCGTATGCCGATGATATTGATATCATCGGCCTCAACACCCGCGCCGTTAGTTCTGCTTTCTCCAGACTGGACAAGGAAGCAACGCAAATGGCAGTGAACGAAGGCAAGACGAAATATCTCCTGTCATCAAACAAACAGTCGTCGCACACGCGACTTGGCACTCACGTCATTGTTGACAGTCATAACTTTGAAGTTGTAGATATTTTCGTCTATCTTGGAACTAGCGTAAGCACCACCAAAAAGTCCAGCCTAGAAATCCAACGCAAGATAACTCTTGCCAACAGGTAAGAGTAGGCAATTGAGAAGCAAAGTCCTCTCTCGACAAACTGAAACCAAACTCTATAAGTCGCTCATAATTCCCGTCCTGCTATATGGTGCGGAAGCTTGGACGACGACAACAACCGATGAGTCGATCTTAAGAGTTTTCGAGAGAAAGGTTCTGCGAAAGATTTATGGTCCTTTGCGCATTGGCCACGGCGAATATCGCATTCGATGGAACGATTAGCTGTACGAGATATATGACGGCATTGACATAGTTCAGCGAATTAAAAGACAGCTGCTCTGCTGGCTAGGTCATGTTGTCCGGATGGACGAAAACACTCCAGCTCGGAAAGTATTCGACGCAGTACCCACCGGGGAAAACAGACGAAGAGGAAGGCCTCTAATCCGTTGGGAGGACCAAGTGGAGAAGGACCTGGCTTCTCTTGGAATATCCAATTGGCGCTACGTAGCGAGAAGAAGAAACGAGTGGCGCGCGGTGGTTGACTCGGCTATAATCGCGTTAGCGGTGTCTACGCCAATTAAGAAGAAGAACTTAAACAACTCCTGTCATCGTCACTATTTAGTGAATCTACAGGAAATAGATTGGATTCCGACCATCCAGTTAACGGTTTGCACCTTAAATTATTTCCCTGGCCTTGTTTCTCGCAAGTTGCAAGAGTATAAAATGTTCGGTGGCACCCGAACCTAATCCTTTCTTACTTATTATTCATTATTTTAATACTCGTGCAACATGTCACTACAGGGTATAATAGTTTTATTCACCTAACGGTAGTACGTATTACCTTAAACTAATCGAGATAGATGTACGGTTATATATATATGTAAATGATCAGGATGACAAGATGCGTTGAAACTCGGGTGACTCGGGCAATTATCATAAAAACATCTACCGACAGTGTGGAAGTGGATGAAATGCGGAGATAATCCCGCTTACTCCTCATTTTACGGTACTGTAAGAACTACTAAAAGTGCAATAAATAAGTAACGTATTTACGTCAGATACGTTAAATTTTAAACCCGGGCTGGTATGAAAAGGCTTTATGGGAGCCGATGTGAAAATTGGACGAATTGCATGGCATGTTTCTCACATTGCTTTATTACAAAGCGAAACTAAAAACACAATTTTAAATTCCACTTATTCTTTTACTTTCCAGTATACAAATCAGGAAGCAATTAATATATCGCGATAATACTTTGCGCTATCAATTTCTTTAAGATATATCACCATATGACCAAAAATTTCTCAAATCCAACCAAAACAGTTCAAGCCCCACATACCGAATATTCGGTCAATGTGCGAGATATATGATATAGTTGAAATTCAGACAGAAACTTTTCTTGACAATACTATTTCAGTGTATCAAAACTGGATTGAATCGGGTTAATACTTCCCTGAGCCCCCATACAAATAATATAAAGATTTTCGAACTTCCGGGTGACTTTTCGCTGCATGTATGTACGTAACAGTATATCTTCCTAAAATATATATCATTGGGCGAATACTTAACTAGAGTCCATATAACTAATATTAGGATTTTCGAACATCCGGCTGACTTTACTTCATGTGATTGGTGATTGTATGTGAGGAGCCTTAATGAAACCTAGGGTAATGTGAATACATTGATAATATATATAATGATTTTCGTTTTTTTAACCAAATTTATGCCTAATTTGTAAGACGGTACATGTCTTAGATAGAGTATGTGGATAAAAAAAAAATCTTGGATTCTGATCCTCTGGTTGACGTTTTACAACTTAAGGTATTTCTCTATGATTTTTGAAAGTTGCAAAAGTTTAAAGTCTTCGGTTTCACCCGAACTTAGCCCTTCCTCACCTATTATTATTGTTTCACTACTCCGTAAATATTTGTTGTTAACACACGTACATATATGTATAGTGCAATACCATGTAAATTTTCACAGTACGAATAAATAGAAAATTAGTTGTTGGGTGCGTTCGGAACCTTACTATGAATGAGTAAAGTTCGCTTAACAGGAACTGAGCCCGAATGTAAGCTATCAAAGTTAGGTTAGGCTTACGAATATATGAGATAAATATGGGCCATCTTCTATTGGTCTATATTATGATATTCTAAAGTTTGGTCAAAATCGGAGAACCACGCGTACAAAACCATGTCGCCAATTGATGGAATGGCCCATATATGAAAAGCGCTAAAACGCCCAACGTCAAGAATGAAAAGATATTCAACTTTATTTGTCATTTTGACATCATTAGTGCACGAAAATAAACATATGCGCTGAGCATACAATGAACTGTATATGCATGAAATTGGACAATTTCAGGCAGAGGGATCACACAGGAAGCATCTGAAAATGAAATTGATCGATTTCTCAGACATTATACTCTAGTGAATATTGAACTTAGGATACAGAAATATACTGTAGTACAATTGGGAAAATGTCAAAAATTTTTCAGCATTGTAAAACTTTAAAATATCACTGCTTTCTTGGGCATTTTAAAAATAAGTTATGGGAAAAAACCCCTAACTTCCTAAACCTGGCAGCCAAAAATTTTTTAAATCATAATTTTCAGACACATCAGCCGTTACTAGGTCCTTTTATGCCTTTAAAAACATTCAATACTGTTGTTGCTGAAAATGAACGTAAAAAATTTTGAAATTGGATAAATTATATAGATATGTATATGTATATGTATATATATTATTCAACGGTAAACTGTTGGTCATCACAAAGATTACCGGAAATATTCAAAGTAAGCCTTTGAATGAAAACTATAAAGTGGAAATGATTCTGTATCGCCATATAAATGCATATGTAAGTCTCAAGGGCCACCAATGTCCATTTGCTGTTTGTATTTGGAACATTCATGTTTTCTGCAAATATATATTGTAATCTTACGTGCAATAAAACCATCGAATTAATAAAAATTATAAACTCATCTGTTAACACGTAAAGAAGGTTTAAGTTCAGATGTAACATTTCGTACACAAAAAAAAAAAAAAAACAAATTTATGTATAGGATGTAACAATAACACCTATAATTTATTTTTTTCTAATTAGACTTTTTACACATTAATATATTTTATTTTATCATAATTTCTGTTAGGTATTGTTGGGAAAAAGAACACGATGTCAACGCTATGACAATTCAAGTTTTATTAAACACTATAAAAGACTTAAAGTACAGAGTAAGCATAGTATAATAATGATGAATGACAATTTGAAAGGACACAATGAATATGAATTAGGGTTGCATATAGGAATGACTAACAAACTCCGCCTCAACCTTAATTCGTTATGTTAAATACAAATGTTTACAAAAATTTTCATGTTTAATCTTGCCTAAACTTTTAGTTAAACCATCAGCTATATTATTGGCTGTAGAAATATTTTTAATATCGATTTCTTTTAATTTATGTTTATCTTTTATGAAATGAAATCTTATGTCTATATGTTTACTACGTTTCTCCGTTGCGTCGTTTGTAGCAAGAAATGCAGCTCCTTGGTTATCGCAAAGAAGAATTGTAGGTCTCTGGACATATTCCTTAAAACCAAGTTCATTTAAAATACTTCGAAGAAACATCAGCTCCTTAGTGCCTTGACACATGGCTATATACTCCGCCTCCATCGAACTTAAAGCGACAACATTTTGCTTCTTCGCTTCCCATTGTACTGGCCCGCCACCAAAGTAGACTATAAAGCCAGTAACCGATTTTCGGTCCGTTGCATCAGAAGCCCAGTCTGAATCTGTGTAGCATAAAAAAGAATTATTTCGCACAAAGTGTAAGCTTACGTCGTTCTTATATTTCAAGTAACGAAGAACATGTTTTGCAGCAACTAAATTTTCCCTATGTGGATGACTGCAAAATTGTGACAATCTGGAAACTGCATACGCTATATCTGGTCGTGATATTGTAGATAAATAAAGTAGTCCACCAATTAAGGACTGGTACCTCTTTGTATCTTCGCCTGCACAATTGGGTCTAGTACATTTTTGTAATACACAGCCGCTAGCCAATGGAGTAGGGGAAGTGCTACAATCTGTCATACCCCAGTCATCGAGTAACTTCTTAATGTATGACCTCTGGTGAATTCTGATTTCACCACGTTCGCCTTCTATCTCGATCTGCATTCCAAGGTAGTGCTGTATGGGACCTCTATCCACAACATTTACATTTTCGCTTAGTTTGTTTACAACTCGATGTATTGACTCTCTTGAACTGCACGCAACAATAAGGTCATCGACATACACGCCTACTATGTTGATTTCGTTTTGTGTTCTTTTGTAAAACACGCAGCAGTCCGACTTGCATCTTTGAAATCCAATTCGTAACAAAATTTCGGTAATCTTCTCCGACCACTCTCTTCCAGCTTGCTTTAGCCCATAAATAGATTTCTTTAAACGACAAACGCTATTTGGCTTTTCTGGATTTTCAAATAATAGTGGTTGGCGCATATAAACTTCTTCTTTTAATTCACCGTTTAAATAAGCAGCTGTAATATCAATGTGGTTTACTAAGAGTGAATATTGAACAGACAACGCCAAGATTAACCTTATGGTTAAGTGACGAACAACTGGCGAGTATGTATCAAAATAATCAATTTGTTCCTTCTGTGAACAACCTTGAGCTACGAGCCGTGCTTTGTATTTTTCCACGCTTCCATCAGCTCTTCTCTTTGTAGTGTAAACCCATTTACAACCTATAATGTTTTTGTTTTCAGGAACGTCTACGAGCTCCCATGTGTGGTTGTATAAAAGCGATTGATATTCTAGCTCCATAGCCTTTTTCCATTGCTCAGCATATTCATGCTGCAAAGCTTCTTTTACATTGATTGGATCACTCGACACACAAGTGACAGCATTGAGAACATTTCTCTCACGCTCGAAAGCAAACCTCTTTTTCGGTCTACCAACACGACCGGTTCTAATAATTTTTGGTCTACCTCGTTTTACACGACCATCCACATTAACAACTATACAATCATTATCGAAACTGTTATCATCAGAAATATTTTCATCTGATAACCTATTAACATTTTCGGAATTAACAACAGCAATATCGTGTTCGTTCTCAGCAACTGCATTAGCAGCAACAACATTTTCGGCATCATTAACAGTAGCAATATCATTCACAGCAACAACATCATCAAAGTAATAATTCGTGTAGATTGTGGATTGCGTTTTAAATTCGCTTTCATTTGTGTATGAACAATTAACATTAGTGTAATTGTGTTCATTACAAATCGACTCTTCGAAAAATATAACATCTCTGGATATACTTAGTAATAGATTTATTTTCGATATTGTATAGACGATAGCCTTTAACACCTTCTGCATAACCAACAAATTTAAGCATTTTGCCTTTTGGAGCAAACTTTGATCGACTGCCTCTCTTGTCTAGTGTGACAGCACTGCAACCAAATATTTTCATATGATTTACACTAGGCTTGCGACCGAACCAGCGTTGGTATGGAACAGAATCTCTTAAAATTTTTGATGGTGATCTGTTTCGTACATATGTAGCCGTATTTACCGCCTCGGACCATAACGAGTGTGGTAATTTAGACTGCTCTAACATACAGCGTGACATTTCAACGACTGTACGATTAAACCTTTCGGCTATTCCGTTTTGTTCTGGCGTATATGGTGTTGTAGTTTGATGTATGATGCCCTTTTCATTCAGGTATCGCCTAAACGTCTCATTAACAAATTCACGGCCGTTGTCACTTCTTAGTATTTTAACTTTATAACCTGTTTGATTCTCGGCCTTTACAACAAAATCTTTGAACGCACTCAGAGCATCTGACTTATTTTTCAAGAAACTAACGTGAACATATCTTGAATAATCATCTATGAAACTTATGAAATACAAGGAGCCACCCTTCGATTTTATTCTCATTGGACCGCACAAGTCAGTGTGAACAATTTCCAATGGTTTTTTGCTATAAATTTCTTTGTAGTTCGTAAAAGACTTTTTCTTAATTTTGCACAATGCGCAAATCTGACAACTAATATATTCGGGCTTATTGAGTTTCTCACAACCTTTAATCATTCCTTTATTAAACAACCTTGTCGCACTATCGAAATTCATATGACCAAATCTTTGATGCCATAGTTGTAATTTATTGTTTGAATTTTCGCGTACTTGCATCAGTTTATTAGTTTTCCTAATTGTGACTTTTGCTGTATAAATATTACTATGCAGGAATGCTTCAAAAACTAATTTATTTTGCTTGCTAATAATCGCAGCTCTTCTGCCTCGAAATTCTACTTTATTTCCATTCTCTGTAATTTTTGATACAGACAAAAAATTAGAGTGTAGTTGTGGAACATAGAACACATCTATTAACGTAATGTCAGTATATTCTGATTTCAATATTACATTACCAATAGCATGAACTTTTATCATCTCGCCCGTTGCGAGCATTACTTCTTCGTCACAAACTCTCAAATTCACGAAGTGAAATTTTTCACAGCACATATGGCTCGATGCACCGCTATCCAATATAAAAGCGTCTCTCTGCCCAAACTGTAAATTTAAACTTAAAATCACGGCATTAACTTTTTGCTTATTTTTGTTTTTGCATTGCGCACTTATATGACCGCGTGTGCTACACGTGTAGCATCTCACATTTCTAGGTTTAACATAACCTCTAACACTTTTGTTGGGCCTATCTTTTGCTGAATTCACTGCCATTACACGCTCTGATTCAAAATTATCTGAATGCTTATCTTGATAGTTAACTGACCGCCGCTGCTCCTCTTCTAGCAACTTACGTTTTAAGCCGTCCAACAATGGTAACTCGTCTCGAGTCTCGATAGCTACGACGAAGTTGTCCATTTCTTCAGGCAATGAGCATAAAAGCATAATGGATAACAAATCATCTGGTATCGTGATATCTAACTCGCGAAGATTATCAATTGGTTTATCTGATGCCCAAATTTTTCACTCTGGCGAAATTGAAACCGCACAAGCTTTTTGAAAAGACATACCTTTTTAGCAGGACCACTTGCACTGTATACGTTGTGAAGTTTCTCCCACGCTGATTTGGAAGTCGAACAATTTTTTATATGTAGCAGCTCCGGTGTTTTAGTATTCAATGTAATTAAGGCCAATGCCTTACTATCAGCTTTCATAAATGCGACCTTTTCGGGACCTGGAGCTTCCGGACACGTGGCGACCACTGTGTACCAACAATCCGCCGTGATCAAAAGACTCTTCATCAGGACACACCATGATGAGAAATTTTCGCCATCCAATTTGTCGATGCTAATACAGTGAAAGCTTGCTAATCCGAACGGTGTGTAATCCGAATTATCCAGTAATCCGAATTGAATAAAGTACGCGTTGCATAATCTATAGTCCGCATTGACTGCCGCTCTCTAATCCGAATTTTAATTTTTCTATCCTTTTGTAGCGTAGGTGCACATATGTATTTGTTTTGACATACATACATAAGTGCAAACAACGTAGAAAGCCTGTTTCAACGTGTTCTCGAAGTGTGAATGGAATTTTACAACTAACGGGGCATCATTTGATATGCATACACATGTATGTATGTACAAATGAATGCATATTCAATGATTTATTTTGTTATTATTTTAGTTCTGGAATAGCATTACACGCGACGACATCAATTTAAATTACAATATGGCATCACAAATTTCGTTAAAAAAACATAATAATAAATAAGATGTAAGCAATATGGATGATATTGATATCATCGGCCTCAACACCCGCGCCGTTAGTTCTGCTTTCTCCAGACTGGATAAGGAAGCAAAAGAAATGGGTCTGGCAGTGAACGAGGGCAAGACGAAATATCTCCTGTCATCAAACAAACAGTCGTCGCACTCGCGACTTGGCACTCACAGTCATAACTTTGAAGTTGTAGATAATTTCGTCTATCTTGGAACCAGCGTAAACACCACCAACAATGTCAGCCTGGAAATCCAACGCAGGATTATTCTTGCCAACAGGTGCTACTTTGGACTGAGTAGGCAATTGAAAAGTAAAGTCCTCTCTCGACGAACAAAAGCCAAACTCTATAAGTCGCTCATAATTCCCATCCTGCTATACGGTGCAGAGGCTTGAACGATGACAACAACCGATGAGTCGACCTTAAGAGTTTTCGAGAGAAAAGTTCTGCGAAAAATTTATGGTCCTTTGCGCGTTGGCCACGGCGAATATCACATTCGATGGAACAATCTCTTCCAGCTTGCTTTAGCCCATAAATAGATTTCTTTAAACGACAAACGCTATTTGGCTTTTCTGGATTTTCAAATAATAGTGGTTGGCGCATATAAACTTCTTCTTTTAATTCACCGTTTAAATAAGCAGCTGTAATATCAATGTGGTTTACTAAGAGTGAATATTGAACAGACAACGCCAAGATTAACCTTATGGTTAAGTGACGAACAACTGGCGAGTATGTATCAAAATAATCAATTTGTTCCTTCTGTGAACAACCTTGAGCTACGAGCCGTGCTTTGTATTTTTCCACGCTTCCATCAGCTCTTCTCTTTGTAGTGTAAACCCATTTACAACCTATAATGTTTTTGTTTTCAGGAACGTCTACGAGCTCCCATGTGTGGTTGTATAAAATCGATTGATATTCTAGCTCCATAGCCTTTTTCCATTGCTCAGCATATTCATGCTGCAAAGCTTCTTTTACATTGATTGGATCACTCGACACACAAGTGACAGCATTGAGAACATTTCTCTCACGCTCGAAAGCAAACCTCTTTTTCGGTCTACCAACACGACCGGTTCTAATAATTTTTGGTCTACCTCGTTTTACACGACCATCCACATTAACAACTATACAATCATTATCGAAACTGTTATCATCAGAAATATTTTCATCTGATAACCTATTAACATTTTCGGAATTAACAACAGCAATATCGTGTTCGTTCTCAGCAACTGCATTAGCAGCAACAACATTTTCGGCATCATTAACAGTAGCAATATCATTCACAGCAACAACATCATCAAAGTAATAATTCGTGTAGATTGTGGATTGCGTTTTAAATTCGCTTTCATTTGTGTATGAACAATTAACATTAGTGTAATTGTGTTCATTACAAATCGACTCTTCGAAAAATATAACATCTCTGGATATACTTAGTAATAGATTTATTTTCGATATTGTATAGACGATAGCCTTTAACACCTTCTGCATAACCAACAAATTTAAGCATTTTGCCTTTTGGAGCAAACTTTGATCGACTGCCTCTCTTGTCTAGTGTGACAGCACTGCAACCAAATATTTTCATATGATTTACACTAGGCTTGCGACCGAACCAGCGTTGGTATGGAACAGAATCTCTTAAAATTTTTGATGGTGATCTGTTTCGTACATATGTAGCCGTATTTACCGCCTCGGACCATAACGAGTGTGGTAATTTAGACTGCTCTAACATACAGCGTGACATTTCAACGACTGTACGATTAAACCTTTCGGCTATTCCGTTTTGTTCTGGCGTATATGGTGTTGTAGTTTGATGTATGATGCCCTTTTCATTCAGGTATCGCCTAAACGTCTCATTAACAAATTCACGGCCGTTGTCACTTCTTAGTATTTTAACTTTATAACCTGTTTGATTCTCGGCCTTTACAACAAAATCTTTGAACGCACTCAGAGCATCTGACTTATTTTTCAAGAAACTAACGTGAACATATCTTGAATAATCATCTATGAAACTTATGAAATACAAGGAGCCACCCTTCGATTTTATTCTCATTGGACCGCACAAGTCAGTGTGAACAATTTCCAATGGTTTTTTGCTATAAATTTCTTTGTAGTTCGTAAAAGACTTTTTCTTAATTTTGCACAATGCGCAAATCTGACAACTAATATATTCGGGCTTATTGAGTTTCTCACAACCTTTAATCATTCCTTTATTAAACAACCTTGTCGCACTATCGAAATTCATATGACCAAATCTTTGATGCCATAGTTGTAATTTATTGTTTGAATTTTCGCGTACTTGCATCAGTTTATTAGTTTTCCTAATTGTGACTTTTGCTGTATAAATATTACTATGCAGGAATGCTTCAAAAACTAATTTATTTTGCTTGCTAATAATCGCAGCTCTTCTGCCTCGAAATTCTACTTTATTTCCATTCTCTGTAATTTTTGATACAGACAAAAAATTAGAGTGTAGTTGTGGAACATAGAACACATCTATTAACGTAATGTCAGTATATTCTGATTTCAATATTACATTACCAATAGCATGAACTTTTATCATCTCGCCCGTTGCGAGCATTACTTCTTCGTCACAAACTCTCAAATTCACGAAGTGAAATTTTTCACAGCACATATGGCTCGATGCACCGCTATCCAATATAAAAGCGTCTCTCTGCCCAAACTGTAAATTTAAACTTAAAATCACGGCATTAACTTTTTGCTTATTTTTGTTTTTGCATTGCGCACTTATATGACCGCGTGTGCTACACGTGTAGCATCTCACATTTCTAGGTTTAACATAACCTCTAACACTTTTGTTGGGCCTATCTTTTGCTGAATTCACTGCCATTACACGCTCTGATTCAAAATTATCTGAATGCTTATCTTGATAGTTAACTGACCGCCGCTGCTCCTCTTCTAGCAACTTACGTTTTAAGCCGTCCAACAATGGTAACTCGTCTCGAGTCTCGATAGCTACGACGAAGTTGTCCATTTCTTCAGGCAATGAGCATAAAAGCATAATGGATAACAAATCATCTGGTATCGTGATATCTAACTCGCGAAGATTATCAACGATAGAGCAAAATTGGTTTATCTGATGCCCAAATTTTTCACTCTGGCGAAATTGAAACCGCACAAGCTTTTTGAAAAGACATACCTTTTTAGCAGGACCACTTGCACTGTATACGTTGTGAAGTTTCTCCCACGCTGATTTGGAAGTCGAACAATTTTTTATATGTAGCAGCTCCGGTGTTTTAGTATTCAATGTAATTAAGGCCAATGCCTTACTATCAGCTTTCATAAATGCGACCTTTTCGGGACCTGGAGCTTCCGGACACGTGGCGACCACTGTGTACCAACAATCCGCCGTGATCAAAAGACTCTTCATCAGGACACACCATGATGAGAAATTTTCGCCATCCAATTTGTCGATGCTAATACAGTGAAAGCTTGCTAATCCGAACGGTGTGTAATCCGAATTATCCAGTAATCCGAATTGAATAAAGTACGCGTTGCATAATCTATAGTCCGCATTGACTGCCGCTCTCTAATCCGAATTTTAATTTTTCTATCCTTTTGTAGCGTAGGTGCACATATGTATTTGTTTTGACATACATACATAAGTGCAAACAACGTAGAAAGCCTGTTTCAACGTGTTCTCGAAGTGTGAATGGAATTTTACAACTAACGGGGCATCATTTGATATGCATACACATGTATGTATGTACAAATGAATGCATATTCAATGATTTATTTTGTTATTATTTTAGTTCTGGAATAGCATTACACGCGACGACATCAATTTAAATTACAATATGGCATCACAAATTTCGTTAAAAAAACATAATAATAAATAAGATGTAAGCAATATGGATGATATTGATATCATCGGCCTCAACACCCGCGCCGTTAGTTCTGCTTTCTCCAGACTGGATAAGGAAGCAAAAGAAATGGGTCTGGCAGTGAACGAGGGCAAGACGAAATATCTCCTGTCATCAAACAAACAGTCGTCGCACTCGCGACTTGGCACTCACAGTCATAACTTTGAAGTTGTAGATAATTTCGTCTATCTTGGAACCAGCGTAAACACCACCAACAATGTCAGCCTGGAAATCCAACGCAGGATTATTCTTGCCAACAGGTGCTACTTTGGACTGAGTAGGCAATTGAAAAGTAAAGTCCTCTCTCGACGAACAAAAGCCAAACTCTATAAGTCGCTCATAATTCCCATCCTGCTATACGGTGCAGAGGCTTGAACGATGACAACAACCGATGAGTCGACCTTAAGAGTTTTCGAGAGAAAAGTTCTGCGAAAAATTTATGGTCCTTTGCGCGTTGGCCACGGCGAATATCACATTCGATGGAACAATCTCTTCCAGCTTGCTTTAGCCCATAAATAGATTTCTTTAAACGACAAACGCTATTTGGCTTTTCTGGATTTTCAAATAATAGTGGTTGGCGCATATAAACTTCTTCTTTTAATTCACCGTTTAAATAAGCAGCTGTAATATCAATGTGGTTTACTAAGAGTGAATATTGAACAGACAACGCCAAGATTAACCTTATGGTTAAGTGACGAACAACTGGCGAGTATGTATCAAAATAATCAATTTGTTCCTTCTGTGAACAACCTTGAGCTACGAGCCGTGCTTTGTATTTTTCCACGCTTCCATCAGCTCTTCTCTTTGTAGTGTAAACCCATTTACAACCTATAATGTTTTTGTTTTCAGGAACGTCTACGAGCTCCCATGTGTGGTTGTATAAAATCGATTGATATTCTAGCTCCATAGCCTTTTTCCATTGCTCAGCATATTCATGCTGCAAAGCTTCTTTTACATTGATTGGATCACTCGACACACAAGTGACAGCATTGAGAACATTTCTCTCACGCTCGAAAGCAAACCTCTTTTTCGGTCTACCAACACGACCGGTTCTAATAATTTTTGGTCTACCTCGTTTTACACGACCATCCACATTAACAACTATACAATCATTATCGAAACTGTTATCATCAGAAATATTTTCATCTGATAACCTATTAACATTTTCGGAATTAACAACAGCAATATCGTGTTCGTTCTCAGCAACTGCATTAGCAGCAACAACATTTTCGGCATCATTAACAGTAGCAATATCATTCACAGCAACAACATCATCAAAGTAATAATTCGTGTAGATTGTGGATTGCGTTTTAAATTCGCTTTCATTTGTGTATGAACAATTAACATTAGTGTAATTGTGTTCATTACAAATCGACTCTTCGAAAAATATAACATCTCTGGATATACTTAGTAATAGATTTATTTTCGATATTGTATAGACGATAGCCTTTAACACCTTCTGCATAACCAACAAATTTAAGCATTTTGCCTTTTGGAGCAAACTTTGATCGACTGCCTCTCTTGTCTAGTGTGACAGCACTGCAACCAAATATTTTCATATGATTTACACTAGGCTTGCGACCGAACCAGCGTTGGTATGGAACAGAATCTCTTAAAATTTTTGATGGTGATCTGTTTCGTACATATGTAGCCGTATTTACCGCCTCGGACCATAACGAGTGTGGTAATTTAGACTGCTCTAACATACAGCGTGACATTTCAACGACTGTACGATTAAACCTTTCGGCTATTCCGTTTTGTTCTGGCGTATATGGTGTTGTAGTTTGATGTATGATGCCCTTTTCATTCAGGTATCGCCTAAACGTCTCATTAACAAATTCACGGCCGTTGTCACTTCTTAGTATTTTAACTTTATAACCTGTTTGATTCTCGGCCTTTACAACAAAATCTTTGAACGCACTCAGAGCATCTGACTTATTTTTCAAGAAACTAACGTGAACATATCTTGAATAATCATCTATGAAACTTATGAAATACAAGGAGCCACCCTTCGATTTTATTCTCATTGGACCGCACAAGTCAGTGTGAACAATTTCCAATGGTTTTTTGCTATAAATTTCTTTGTAGTTCGTAAAAGACTTTTTCTTAATTTTGCACAATGCGCAAATCTGACAACTAATATATTCGGGCTTATTGAGTTTCTCACAACCTTTAATCATTCCTTTATTAAACAACCTTGTCGCACTATCGAAATTCATATGACCAAATCTTTGATGCCATAGTTGTAATTTATTGTTTGAATTTTCGCGTACTTGCATCAGTTTATTAGTTTTCCTAATTGTGACTTTTGCTGTATAAATATTACTATGCAGGAATGCTTCAAAAACTAATTTATTTTGCTTGCTAATAATCGCAGCTCTTCTGCCTCGAAATTCTACTTTATTTCCATTCTCTGTAATTTTTGATACAGACAAAAAATTAGAGTGTAGTTGTGGAACATAGAACACATCTATTAACGTAATGTCAGTATATTCTGATTTCAATATTACATTACCAATAGCATGAACTTTTATCATCTCGCCCGTTGCGAGCATTACTTCTTCGTCACAAACTCTCAAATTCACGAAGTGAAATTTTTCACAGCACATATGGCTCGATGCACCGCTATCCAATATAAAAGCGTCTCTCTGCCCAAACTGTAAATTTAAACTTAAAATCACGGCATTAACTTTTTGCTTATTTTTGTTTTTGCATTGCGCACTTATATGACCGCGTGTGCTACACGTGTAGCATCTCACATTTCTAGGTTTAACATAACCTCTAACACTTTTGTTGGGCCTATCTTTTGCTGAATTCACTGCCATTACACGCTCTGATTCAAAATTATCTGAATGCTTATCTTGATAGTTAACTGACCGCCGCTGCTCCTCTTCTAGCAACTTACGTTTTAAGCCGTCCAACAATGGTAACTCGTCTCGAGTCTCGATAGCTACGACGAAGTTGTCCATTTCTTCAGGCAATGAGCATAAAAGCATAATGGATAACAAATCATCTGGTATCGTGATATCTAACTCGCGAAGATTATCAACGATAGAGCAAAATTGGTTTATCTGATGCCCAAATTTTTCACTCTGGCGAAATTGAAACCGCACAAGCTTTTTGAAAAGACATACCTTTTTAGCAGGACCACTTGCACTGTATACGTTGTGAAGTTTCTCCCACGCTGATTTGGAAGTCGAACAATTTTTTATATGTAGCAGCTCCGGTGTTTTAGTATTCAATGTAATTAAGGCCAATGCCTTACTATCAGCTTTCATAAATGCGACCTTTTCGGGACCTGGAGCTTCCGGACACGTGGCGACCACTGTGTACCAACAATCCGCCGTGATCAAAAGACTCTTCATCAGGACACACCATGATGAGAAATTTTCGCCATCCAATTTGTCGATGCTAATACAGTGAAAGCTTGCTAATCCGAACGGTGTGTAATCCGAATTATCCAGTAATCCGAATTGAATAAAGTACGCGTTGCATAATCTATAGTCCGCATTGACTGCCGCTCTCTAATCCGAATTTTAATTTTTCTATCCTTTTGTAGCGTAGGTGCACATATGTATTTGTTTTGACATACATACATAAGTGCAAACAACGTAGAAAGCCTGTTTCAACGTGTTCTCGAAGTGTGAATGGAATTTTACAACTAACGGGGCATCATTTGATATGCATACACATGTATGTATGTACAAATGAATGCATATTCAATGATTTATTTTGTTATTATTTTAGTTCTGGAATAGCATTACACGCGACGACATCAATTTAAATTACAATATGGCATCACAAATTTCGTTAAAAAAACATAATAATAAATAAGATGTAAGCAATATGGATGATATTGATATCATCGGCCTCAACACCCGCGCCGTTAGTTCTGCTTTCTCCAGACTGGATAAGGAAGCAAAAGAAATGGGTCTGGCAGTGAACGAGGGCAAGACGAAATATCTCCTGTCATCAAACAAACAGTCGTCGCACTCGCGACTTGGCACTCACAGTCATAACTTTGAAGTTGTAGATAATTTCGTCTATCTTGGAACCAGCGTAAACACCACCAACAATGTCAGCCTGGAAATCCAACGCAGGATTATTCTTGCCAACAGGTGCTACTTTGGACTGAGTAGGCAATTGAAAAGTAAAGTCCTCTCTCGACGAACAAAAGCCAAACTCTATAAGTCGCTCATAATTCCCATCCTGCTATACGGTGCAGAGGCTTGAACGATGACAACAACCGATGAGTCGACCTTAAGAGTTTTCGAGAGAAAAGTTCTGCGAAAAATTTATGGTCCTTTGCGCGTTGGCCACGGCGAATATCACATTCGATGGAACGATGAGCTGTACGAGATATACGACGACATTGACATAGTCCAGCGAATTAAAAGACAGCGGCTACGCTGGCTAGGTCATGTTGCTGTCTTTTAATTCGCTGGACTATGTCAATGTCGTCGTACGACAGCGGCTACGCTGGCTAGGTCATGTTGCTGTCTTTTAATTCGCTGGACTATGTCAATGTCGTCGTATATCTCGTACAGCTCATCGTTCCATCGAATGCGATATTCGCCGTGGCCAATGCGCAAAGGACCATGAATCTTCCGCAGAACCTTTCTCTCGAAAACTCGCAACGTCGACTCATCGGTTGTTGTCATCGTCCAAGCCTCTGCACCGTATAGCAGGATGGGAATTATGAGCGACTTATAGAGTTTGGCTTTTGTTCGTCGAGAGAGGACTTTACTTTTCAATTGCCTACTCAGTCCAAAGTAGCACCTGTTGGCAAGAATAATCCTGCGTTGGATTTCCAGGCTGAAAACACTCCAGCTCTGAAAGTATTCGACGCAGTACCCGCCGCGGGAAGCAGAGGAAGAGGAAGACCTCCACTCCGTTGGAAGGACCAAGTGGAGAAGGACCTGGCTTCGCTTGGAATATCCAATTGGCGCCAAGTAGCGAAGAGAAGAAACGACTGGCGCGCTGTTGTTGACTCGGCTATAATCGCGTAAGCGGTGCCTACGCCAGTAAAGAAGAAGAAGCAATATTCTTTCTTAAAAATATAATAATAAATAAAATTAGTTCTGAAGTTCTATCCCGAGTTTTATTTTCGAATGGCGTCATCTTATGTGAAATAAAATACATAAATATAGCCTATCCACTAATCTGAATATCTCGCTAATCCGAATTGGGGTGTGCAATCACCAATTCGGATTAGAGAGCTCTCCCTGTATTCATTTTAATTACTTTACACACTTAACGATGGGACTGGGCCCATAACCCTTGTTAGGTATTGTTGGGAAAAAGAACACGATGTCAACGCTATGACAATTCAAGTTTTATTAAACACTATAAAAGACTTAAAGTACAGAGTAAGCATAGTATAATAATGATGAATGACAATGTGAAAGGACACAATGAATATGAATTAGGGTTGCATTTAGGAATGACTAACAATTTCCTTAAAAGCTGCTGTAAAAATTACAATGCAATTTTGGGCCATTATGTTTGAAAAAGAAAAAAAATGTACTAAGTCTAGAAACTCCTGTAACTAAATAAAAAATAACTCAGTACTACTTTCAAATGGGCAAAATTTAGGCATTTTAATTAAAACGCCCAACATTTACTCCGACTGAAAATTATTATATATTGGTGCATTAATATGTGGTGAAAATATTTATATCTCTTTTTACAAATTTATGGTATTTTAAAACCACTGACTTTTGCTCTTTCAATACTTATTAAGACATTTGGCTCTCAATTAATAAATGTTTTTAATCATTTTCCATTGAAAATTAATATACATTTAAGATTCGTATTATCTTTAATTTTCATTATTTTACATATTTTATTAGTGATCTTAAATGGCGGCAACCAATCACTCCGTTTACATATTTTTATATTCTTGCAACCTATGCATTAGGGTGTCCGTTATTTCCCAAATTTATTTCTGAGTCTGCAACGCCTTCAAAATTTTTAGTAAATGCCCAAAAAAAATTATGAAACCCATATGAGCTCTTAATATTGATGATAACCCGTGCCGAAATCACGATTTATTTCCCATATAAATAACATGGGGTTTTCGTACTTTTTGCAATTAATTTTTTCTTTGCAAAACCAATTGATACATTCCAGCTGCACCGAACTATTTTTGTAGGAAATTGAACGTTCTACAAAAAGTTTCTGAGAAATTTTTCAAAAAAAAATCACTTCCGTCAAAGTTATTCAAGGTCGAAGCTGAAAGTTTTTGATGTGAAATTTGACACAGATATCACGGAGTGAAAAAAAAAATTCGATTTTTTTTTATAACTGGTCACCCTTTAATTGCATCAAATAATATTTTGATATATTACGTATATAATGCACGTACACATATTTAATCCAGCATACAACAAGACCCGCTTTGGAAATGATAGAGCAATTACTAAACGTCAAAACCTTGTGAACTTTGAAAGTTGACTAATAGAAAGGTACATGAATTTAATCAATGTTGCTGGAAAAGAATAATGGAAATCACTTTGCATGAGTTGTCCAGTTTCCGTGTACCATATATTTGGCGGATGTTTTTAGTGATTCATTCCTTCAAATGAGTCTAGCTAACTAGCGGCTGAATGGATATTCTCAGTTGGGATTCGACTGAGCTTAAGGACAGTGGAATTATTCGTCTCTTCGTTGGAACAAAATAAATAATGGCATATTTTGGAACTTCATCTGTAGTACCAGATACCACATGTTTTATTGCAATAGCGAAGACCTGATTTTCCTTTTTCCTAATTACCAGGTTGTTCAATAAGTCTTATGATTCAAAATACATTCATTTATTTAGTATAATCTCCCTTAACATTAGTACACTCTCTAACGATTCTTTAATCTGTGGATCCCATCCCTGAAGTTAGAATCCGGAAGGTCTGCAAAATACGCTTCAACAGCATTTTATGACCTCTTCATTTGATGAAAAATGTTTGCCACGCATAAATTTTTTGAAATCTGGAAACAAATGGACGTCGCTAGGGCCAAATCTGGTGAATACGGTGGATGCTCCAAAAATTCGATGTTTAATTCATGGGTTTTAGCCATTGTCAAAATGCTCTTGTGACACGGTACATTATCCTGATAAAAACGATTTTTTCTTCTGCAAACCGAGTCTTTTTTCGTGAATTTTTTCCTTCAACCTGTCCAAAAGGTTGCAATAATATTCAGAATTAATTGTTTTATCAATTCGCAAATAATCCACAAACAAAATTCCTCTCGCATCCCAAAAACATGATGCCATAACCTTTCTGGCCAATTTTTGGACACGAACTCGTTTCGACGCCGAATAATCAGGTTTTCACCACTCTTTAGTCTCTTGTTTTAATACAGGATCATGGTGATAGACCCAAGTTTCATCCATAGTGATGAATCGACGCACAAAATCGACTTTATTCTTTTTAAAACGCTCCAAACGTTGTTGAGAAAGTCGCTTTCGAATGTGTTTTTCTTCCATTGTGGCTCACACTTCCAAAACCAAATCCTGTATTTTGGCTATGATTTCTGGTGTTGATGCGTTTTGTGGATCACGTGGATCGTCTTCAAGACATGTACGACCACGTTTAAATTGAGCAACCCATCTTTCTACTGTTATAATTAAAGATAAATAATTAACACTCCTTCGTGAATTTCTTCATCTTCCAAAAATAAGAATTTTATCAGCGCATGATCTTCATTTTTTTCCATTGTAAAAAATACTGTGACACGGTGACACTAAATGAAACTTCACACACGTTCATATGAAAAGGGCACCAACAAAAAAAAAAAAATTGTGGCTAGTAGCAACGCTCTTTCTTATCGAATGGCAAAACTTATTGTACATCTGGTATTTATGCGAATTCACAGAAATTGAAAAACAAAAGAGAACCAAATAAGGTGCTGCAAGCATCCCATATCACTAACTGATGAGAATTTCATCAAATCACTAAACTATATAATCGGTATGCCACCGAAGGGGTTGTCTATTTGAAGTATTTGTTTTAATGCGGCATAAGCAGAACTAAACATGGAGTTACCATCGATAATTATTCAAATAAGATTAGTTTGTTTATTTATATTTTCAATAAAACCGTTCATCAATTAATAAAGCATTGAGAACTCTACCCGTTGGTAAATTAATTTTTTTATATTTTGGTAAATTAATTATTTAATATTTTGGTGCCTCCTGTGTATTTTTAATATTAGGTAGTCGAAAAAGTCGTCTCGTATTTTTTCAATAGATATCGTTGCAAACGTATATCTGTGGAAACTCTGCCTGCAACAAATTCCACCAATGCATACTTATAGCTGTTGAGCTGAATTGCATTTACGAGTCTTATGCCACTGAATAATTACAGATGTTTGGCTGAATTGAAGTTACGATTCTCATGCCACTGAACAGTTATTATTCTAGCAACTTCTGACGCTACCACACGCTAACACATTTTGTATATACATATAAATAAAAACGTTAATTTTTCAAAGTAAAGGTTTCAAAGTGTTATTGTGTATTATACAAGAGTCATTGAATACCATTGGAGTAGTAAGGTTTTAGCGCTATAATTGGTGACTCCGACGTGATTCCTGAGGATTGCGTCAAAGTAATCCCAATAGTACTCACATGTTACCATAAGTACAACAAAAATATTCTCAATCGCTCATCTGTGCGCCATGAGCAAGATCAACAAGACCAAAGGGTATCAAGCCCAGCCAGCTTCTCAGGGAGATGAGGACTCTGGCTAGCAACAGAGCATCAGAAGAGCTTCTTCGTTGTAAGTGGTTGCCTGACTTCATGTGCAGAACCCTCAAAGCCGTCCAGAACAGCAGCATGCTTTACCAGCTCGCCGAAGCTGCAGACAGTGCCATGGAAAACCACACCAGTTCTCAGGTAATGTCAACCAGCATCCAGGCTTTACCAGGTCATGTCCAGGCCGTCAGAAACAGTGGTTTTCATTCCAAGCCATATCACAGTTACGACACCAGGTCTTCTGTCCAGCACAGCCTCAGCAACCTGGAGCGGGCCATAGAGACTCTGACAGCCGCAATCTCCGAGTTGTCCAGCAAATTCAGTAAAAGCAGCGAGAGACGTCCACGATTACGATCTCGAACTCCAGGAACATAAGGACTTTGTTTCTATCTCATTAAATTCGGTAAGAGAGCTCATCGATGTCTTCAACCCTGCACATACAAGCCTGCTACAAACCGGGGAAACTAGCGAGGCTGTCTTCATCACTCAAGGCGGTTGGCGACAGCAATCATCATGTTCCATCCAACAAGGAGTATCGCCTGCATGTACATGACAGATCGTCACACCAGAGATTCTTCGTTGACTCAGGTGCAGTGGTCACTGTAGTACCACGAACTTTTGTCAAGCAAACACTGGTACGGTCGGAATTTAAACTTTACGCAACAAACTCAAGTATCCTTTGGGTAGCATAAGAACCCCCGTTTGAAGGCGTGCCAAAGTGAGCAGGTGAAACAGCCCCTGCATAGGGTTGTGCGCTGGGTTTGTCACCCGCCACGTAAAAAAACACCCCCAAAGAAAAATTACCAACAGCCTCGGAAGAGAAACTCCCCTTTTGATGACGACCATGGCAAACGAAATAAGGACTACGAATTGAGGGCATGCACCCGGAATGTCTGGTCCCTTAATTGGGAAGGTGCCGCTGCCTAGATGGTTGATGTTCTCAACTAAATACGAGGTGTGTTCAAATCGCGAATTTTGTGTTTTTTCAAAAATTATTTATTTTTTCATGAATATCTATTTTGTCCCCTTCAAAGTAATCTCCATGAGATATTATACACTTGTGCCAACGGTTTTTCCAATCTTCGAAGCACTTCAAAAAATCATTTTTTTTTATCTTCTTCAGCTTACCCTTCGATGCCGTCTTTATCTCGTCAAAAGAAGCGTAACGTCGACCTTTCATGGGCCTCTTCAGTTTAGGGAACAAGAAAAAGTCACAGGGGGCCAGATCTGGGGAATACGGTGGCTGCGGCATCATTAGTGTGTTGTTTTTGGCCAAAAAGTAGCGCACAAGCAACGATGTGTGTGAGCAGGTGCGTTATCGTGGTGCAAAGGCCAATTTTTGTTCTTCCACAAATCCGGGCGTTTTCGGCGGATTGCTTCGCGCAAATTGCGCATAACTTGCAGGTAATATTCCTTATTGACCGTTCTTTCCTGTGGCAAGAGCTCATGATGCGCCACGCCCCTGCAATCGAAGAAAACTATCAGTTACGATTCGCGATACTTTTTGAACACACCTCGTAATGGGTGACATCACCGTCGTCCAAGAAATGAGATGGACAGGACAAGGACTGAGACCAGTAGGTCCTTGCGGCATTTACTACAGTGGACTAAAGGTGGGATTCGGGGTGGGAAAGAGACTCCATCGGCGAGTACTATCATTCACTCCGGTGAATGAACGTCTAGCCACAATCCGCATCAAAGTGAGGTTCTTCAATATATCGCTGATTTGCGTCCACGCCCCGATGGAAGAGAAGGACGATGTGACCAAAAATGCGTTCTATGAGCGCTTGGAGTGCGCCTATGAGAGCTGCCCCCGCCTCGATGTCAAAATCGGGCTTGGCGACTTTAACGCCAGGGTGGGCAAAGAAAGTATCTTTGGCACTACAGTCGGTAAATTCAGCCTTCACGACGAAAACTCCCCAAATGGGTTAAGACTGATCGACTTTGCCGGGGCCCGAAATATGGTTATCTATGGTTCTAAATTCCAGCACAAGAAAATACATCAAGCTACCTGGCTGCCTCCGGATCGAAAAGCCACCAACCAGATCGATCATGTTGTGATAGATTTAAGACATGTCTCCAGTGTTCTAGACGTGCGTACGCTCCGAGGTCCTAACATCGACTCGGACCACTATCTTGTTGTAGCCAAGATTTGCATCCGCCTCTGTGTAGCAAAAAACGCGCGTCAACTAACACATGTCAACAAACGTCGAAAAGCTGCAATCAAAACAGACAGCTTAACGATTTTCTACTCGGCTTGCACTCCTGCTCTCTAAGAGCGCTCTTCAACACTCGGTATAGGGGAACTGTGGGAAGGCATTTTAAACTCCTCACGTACAGCTGCAACTGAAACCATTGGTTTTCGGAAAGTGCAAACCAACAGCTGATACGACGAGGGGTGTCGTGTCGCAGCGTAGAGGAAACAGGCTGCTTACCTCGGAACGTTACGATCGACCACAACACGTGCGGGATGGGATAGATACCGAGAGTTGAAGAGGGAAGCGAAACACATTTGCAGAAAGAAAAAAGGCCGAAATGCGTGAGTACGAAGAGCTCGACAAGCTGGCCGACAGGGGTAATGCTTGAAACCTCTACGAAAAAATGCGGCGGCTTAAAGAAAGTTTCAAGACCGGAGCATACTCTTGTAGAACCCCCGAAGGTGATTTAGTCACTGATGCCCAGAGCATACTTAAATTATGGAGGGAACACTTCTCCAGCCTGCTGAATTGCAGTAAATGTACAATGCCAGGAGAATGCGAACCCGATTCCCCAATCGAAGACGATAGAGCAGACGTTCCATTGCCCGACCATGAAGAAGTTCAAATAGCAATTACCCGTCTGAAGAACAACAAAGCGGCTGGGGCCGATGGATTGCCGGCCGAGCTATTCAAACATGGCGGCGAAGAACCGATGAGGAGCATGCATCAGCTTCTTTGTAAAATATGTTTGGATGAAAGCATGCCCAACGATTGGAATTTAAGTGTGCTCTGCCCAATCTATAAAAAGGGAGACCCCACAGTCTGCGCCAACTACCGTGGGATAAGCCACGGACCTGGACCTTTTCAGTGTGGCTTTAGACCTGGCAAATTAACAACCGACCAGGTATTCGCCATGCGCCAAATTTTGGAAAAGACCCTTGAAAGGAGAACCGTCACACACCACCTCTTCGTCGATATTAAAGCTGCTTTCGACAGCACGAAAAGGAGCTGCCTTTATGCCGCGATGTCTGAATTTTGTATCCCCGCAAAACTAATACGAGCTGCAGAACTTAATCGAGCAGGTACAATCTTTTACAAGAGTGTACAGCTGCTGGCGTATGCCGATGATATTGGTATCATCGGCTTCAACACCCGCGCCGTTAGTTCTGCTTTCTCCAGACTGAACAAAGAAGCAGCTCAAATGGGTCTGGCAGTGAACGAGGGCAAGACGAAATTTCTCCTGTCATCAAACAAACAGTCATCGCACTCGCAGCGTGGCTCTCACGTCACTGTTGACAGCCATAACTTTGAAGTCGTGGATAATTTTTTCCATCTTGGAACCAGCGTAAACACCACCAACAATGTCAGCTTGGAAATCCAATGCAGGATAACTCTTGCCAACCGGTGCTACTTTGGACTAAGTAGGCAATTGAGAAACAAATACCTCTCTCGACGAACAAAAACCAAACTCTATAAGTCACTCATAATTCTTGTCCTGCTATAAGGTGCAGAGACTTGGACGATGACAACAACCGATGAGTCGACCTTAAGAGTTTTCGAGAGAAAGGTTCTGCGAAAGATTTACGGTCCTTTGCGCGTTGGCAACGGCGAATATCGCATTCGATGGAACGATGAGCTGTACGAGATATACGACGACATTGACATAGTTCAGCGAATTAAAGGACAGCGGCTACGCTGGCTAGGTCATGTTGTCCGGATGAATGAAAACGCTCCAGCTCTGAAAGTATTCAACGCAGTACCCGCCGCGGGAAGCAGAGGAAGAGGAAGACCTCCACTCCGTTGGAAGGACCAAGTGGAGAGGGACCTGGCTTCGCTTGGAATATCCAATTGGCGCCACGGAGCGAAGAGAAGAAACGACTGGCGCGCTGTTGTTGACTCGGCTATAATCGCATAAGCGGTGTCTACGCCAGTTAAGAAGGAGATTCGATTTAGATAAAATGAGTTGATTTTTGAATTGATTAACAGGTTGCTTTATAGTTTTTATAGTGATGAATCTTCGCTTGACGGTTTTGTTTGTTTCAGATTCTTCGAAATTATTAACGTACCGCCTAGAGAGAGCGTCAGCTACCTTATTCTCTTTTCCAGGTTTATAGTGAAAGTTTGGCGAAAATTCTTGTATAAATGTGCGCCATCTATTCATTTTACTATATGGATTTTTTCCGATATTGAAACAATAAGGGTTTGGTGGTAGGTAAAAATATATTTATATAATATATATTTGTTTGTTATATTTTTTACACCGTAAAGATATTGTAACGTTTTCAAAGCCCATCCAATAGCAAGAAGCTCTCGTTCATTCCTGGCGTAATTTTGTTCCGTAGTAAAAAGACTTTTCGAAATCATTGTAATGGAACGGCCATTTTGACACAAAACTGCTCCTAAAGCGGTCAACGAGGCATCGGTTGTCAGATCGAAAAGTTAGTTGTAATTTGTATTTTGAAGAAGAACGTCTTCGGAAGATAAAACTCTCTTTACACAATTAAGTGTAATTTCAAGATTTTTCGATTTGTTTGCCCTTGCATATCTGTGCACTTTAACTGAACAAATTCTGAAACCTTTTTGTGAAACCAAATAACCCAAAAACTCAACTTCGGTTTTATAAAATCTTGACTTTTCTGTCGATACTCTCATTCCCACTTTTCCCAACTTGCCTAAGATTCTATCGATGCTAGCCAAATGTGAGTTTTCGTCGGGTGAATAAATAATTATGTCACCGGTGTAAAAGTGACAACGCTCTCTGATGTCTTCACGCAGGACGTCGTCTATCGCTCTCTGAAATATGCTTGGCGCATTTTTAAAATCAAAAGGTAGCCTAGAAAACTCATACTTTGCATTGCTAATGCTAAACGCAGTTTTTTTTTTATCTTCTTCGCACATAACAATCTGATGAAAACCAGATTTTAGATCTAAGGTGGTAAAATATTTTTAATTCCCCAAATTGACTAAAATTATAGTTGTACCCAGTATTGGGTATCGATAAGGAAATGTTTGTCCGTTAATTTTCCTATATTCGATTACCAGTCGAAGTTTTTGATTATGAATTTCATCTAATCCGTCTCTGGATACAACATGGACGGAGGAATTATATAGAGAGCATGATTCTCTAGATATACCGTCTCTGAGGAGTGTTCTAATTTCGTTATTAATGAACAGCGAAACCGAAACTCGATACGGATAGCTTTGTCCATAAATTGGATAATTTGCCTCAATTTGTCTAAGAAAATCGTATCCAATCATACCATCAAATGTACTTAAGTTAAGAAGTAAGTAAAATGTTGAGGTATGATCGAGAATAAAATTTGTCCCATTGATAGACTTTAACTTGAACAGCAATGCCATGCAGAAACGAAAAAACTTTAACATAGTTCTTAGAAGTTCCGGTGTCAATTAAAAGGCGTAGCCGACCGCTTTTGGAAGTTTTAGTTATTAACTTCATGAGTAACTTTAGTTTAAAAAAAAATAATATTTTTAACTTGTTTCGCATCGCTATCAACGTATAGTTCTAAGTATCATCATTAAGGCAACAACTTTCAGCATAACTTCTGAAATTATTGCCTTGAAAATACCCTTCATTATTTCCTTCACAATTAACTTGATCGAAGATATCTTTTTCAGGTAGAAAGTTAACTTTTTGCATTTTATTTAGCACTAGATTGCTTAGTCATTTTGACTGCTTTTGAATTTCAATTAAAAAAATAGAGATTTAAATGACATACATACATAGCTTTTTATAATTTGGTGATTTTTTCTACAACATATAAATGGATTAGTTAATCATTGTTGTTGCTTGGAAAAACCAGTTCGACTCTGGATTGGAATTACATGATAACATGGTCAATAACTAAAATTATTGTTATTGTTATTCGTACTTGTTATTCAAATCTTTATGCCAAGCCTAGCCTCGTGCTTTGTTCCCTTCACGTCTGCTTTTCGCACTTCCAGTCATTCTAACACGTTGTTCAGTTGACAAAATAACAGAAAAGAACTTTTGGAAAATATAAGAAAAATAGGTGAAGAGTTTTACGATATAGAATCAAAAGCAACGAGGTGGGAACTATCATCAGAAGATAATTCGGATCATATTCAAAGTGAGACATCTGATGCTGAAGAGAGCAATGAAGAAGTGACCACCAATGATGAAGATTAAGGCTGGAAGGCGAAACATTATGGTAAATAGTCTTGTCAGTGCTTTCTCGCTGATAATAAACGATTATATAATATTATGAAACATATGAAAAATTGCACAGAAGAAGCCTGCCGAATTTTGGATTACGATTGAACAACTACACACATGAAGCAAAAAATTTAAAACTAAGTTATTCATGGTCAGTCAAGTGGGGTCCAGAATTTTTCAGAAAAACTATGTCCCGAGATATGTACAAGCGAATTCTACGATTTATTCGTTTTGACAAACGGACTGAAATAAGTACACGCATCCGAACAAATGAATTTAAATTGGTTTCGGAAATGTGGGACAAATTTATTGAAAACAGTCAAACTTGCTATCAGCCAGCGCAAAACATAACAGTTGACGAACAATTATTTCCAACAAAAGTTAGATAGATGCTTATACAATATATGCCTAATAAACCGAATAAATTTGGCATCAAATCCTGGCTTGCATCAGACGTTACACGTTACTAGCAAGTACGTTTTGTTTTCTTGGGGAAAGTTGAACAACGACAATCGCCAATGCTCCTAAGCGAATACGTTGTTCTGAAACTTGTCGATCCATATACATGATGTGGAATAAGTATCACGACCAAAAACTTTTTTACGAGCATGTCCCTAGCGACGAAATTATTGGCAAAAAAAAACTACATTATTTGAAACTATTATAGGAAATAAAAGAGAATTACCCAAAGCAGCTAAACAATCGAAGGATCCACTCTCTTAAATTGATCAGAAAATTGTGTCCATTGTAACATTTTTCTTTGTATAAATTGATAAGAGTAGTAGAAAAATGTTACTAGATTCTATTCACTTTTATAATAAATTAAATTTTGGAGATGATCCCTCCAAATATTTTTTAAAATTTTAGATTTGACTGCAATAAATGCCTTTGTGAAGGAGTGACTGGAATACATAGGTTGCTATATATATTTCTGGACTAGGCAACACTAAGTGTTGCCAGGTGCAATCTGACATTTCCATTGAAAAGTTTGACATTTTTTAGCATAACATCACTCAGAACGTTTTGTCATTTAATCGTGAATTGTTTTATTTACAGGGAATTAAAAAATTCATCTCGGCCAAAAAATGGAATTAACTCGTGAACATTTTCGTGCGATCATTTTTCACAGCTTTCGACGTGGATTATCACGACAAGAGTGCATCGATGAACTAAAATCTTTGTATGGCTATGAAGCACCATCCTATAGCACTGTGAAAAACTGTTACAACGAATTCAATCGTGGCCGACGCTCGCTCAAAGACGAATTCCGTGAATGTCGTCCAAAAACAGCCATTGTGCCAGAAAACATCGATGCCGTACGTGAACTGATAATGCAAGACCGTCATATAACATACCCTCAGATAGAGGCATGCCTATGCATTTCTCCCACCAGCATACATTCGATATTGCATGAGCACCTGGCCGTAAAAAAGGTTTGTTCTCGTTGGATCCCGCACAATTTGACAATCGCTCAAAAAAAAAGGCTCGTGTGGATTGGTGTAAAGAAATGCTGAAAAAATACGATCGCGGTGCTTCAAAAGACGTTTATAAGATCGTCACAGGTGACGAATCATGGATCTATGCGTATGAGCCCGAAACAAAACAGCAATCGATCGTGTGGGTCTTCCAAGACGAGCCAAATCCAACGACAAAAAAAAAAACATTTTCGTTGCTGAATATGCCTATTTTCATTATTAGGCCAGAAATATATATAGCAGCAGTGGAGGACATCCAATCCGTTGGAAGGACCTGGCTTCGCTTGGAATATCGAATTGGCGCCACGTAGCGAAAAGAAGAAAAGACTAGCGTGCTGTTGTTAACTCGGCTATAATCGCGTAAGCGGTGTCTACGCCAGTAAAGAAGAAGATGTCAGCCTTTGTTTTCACGAGGACATCAACCAGCTGGGCAGCGGCATCTTCACAATTAAGGGATCGAACATCCCAGGTGTATGTCCTCAAATCGTAATCCTTAATGGGGGCGTTTTCTTCGTGGCAGTTTCCAAACCCAGCGCACAACCCTGATTGGGGATGGTTCGCCTTTTCACTTTACCTCGCCTTCTAGTGGGTGTTCTTTGGCTACCCAGAGGGTACTTGGTAAAAGACGGGAACTCGTGAGCTGCCTGTAAAAGAATCGTTTCTGAAAACTTACCTCACTTGCGTGAACTTCTACAAATGATTCTATCCTCCAATATACCTACTTCTAGATTAATAATTATACTTATGCCGTTTAGGGATTACTTTATCCTAATTTCTACTTAAGTATTACTTAATAAATCTACGTCATTTAGGCGTTATTCAATATATTGCATAGTAACTGCCGGTCATTGTGCCAGATTCCTTTTACTATACTATACGAGGTATGACAATTAAGTAATGAGACTGATTCCATAAAAACCGTATATTTCAAAATTATTCTACAATTTTGCCATTCCCTTCAAGTAGTCCCCTTGGGCAGCTATGCAGCGATGCCAGCGCGCTTTCCATTCTTCGTAACATTTCTGGAACGCTTCGACTGGGATGTCCGTAATCGACTCAAAATGGGTTCCTTTGACCACCGATTTTGTTTTAAGAACCAAAACCAATCACAGGGTGACACGTCGGGCGAATAAGGCGGCTACTGCAACACGGCGATCCCTTTGGAGGCCAAATACTGGGATGGGAGAGCGATGACTGGGCGCACCCTTTTGACTTGTTTTCGCAATCTTTCGAGTACTTGGCAATAGTAGACTTTATTCACAGTTTTCCCCGGTGGAACGAATTCTTTGTGGACGATTCCACGGCTATCAAAAATGGCAATAATCATCGTTTTCACCTTCGACTTGCTCATGCGAGCTTTTTTCGGGCGGGGGGCGAGCGGAGACAACCATTGTGAGCTTTGGCACGACTAAGAGCACTATCACCATACACTCTTACAATTTTAGCGTACGTTTCCAAAGCTGTTTCGCCCAATCTGGCGCAAAATTTTATCGCGAGGCGTTGCTCTTGATTTCGTTTTTCCATTTTCGTGACGAGCACTACAAACACACGTCTACTCAACTTGACGCAGCAGGCGAACTAAACAAGCTAGAGCGATGGTACATACTATATATCAGTGGAGACGGGAGGGATGCCGAAAAAAGAGAAAGGGAATTTCAAGGTCACAGGTTTACCACAAGCGCGGCAATAAAATCAGTCTCATTACTTAATTGTCAAACCTCGTATGCTGACATTGCGATCGTCTTCGTTCGCTGTGTTTAGTTTGGAGCCGTTGACTGTCTTTCTAAGTGCCTGAGAAAGTGTGCAGTTCTTGGTATCAGGAAAATGGTCTTCGGGTTTATTCCAATAATTATTGCCGTAAGTGCGTAGGTTGTCTTTATATCGGGATTTGGCGACTTACAATTATCATTAAGTTTGCAATTGTTGTTTACAATTACTTAAAATATTAATTTCAGTCAAAAATTGTAATTAAATCGGGATCTATTTTTAGGGATGAAGCTCAATTAAATACCAGTGATTATCGATGCTGCGGTGAATCCAATAGACATAGTAAATCACTACAAGACGAATTTCGTGAAGGTCGTCCAGAATCAGGTCTTGTTCCGGAACCTATTGATGCTGTGCGCAAACAGATATTGCATGATCGTTATTTGACCTATCGTGAGATTGAGACAATTATAGGCATTGGGACTAGCATATATTCAATATTGTCAGAGCATTTGATTGTAGAGAATTCATTTTTCACTTAGCTTCCCACACAATTTGTTGTTCGCTCAAAACAGACTCGTGCCGATTGGTAGAGAGAAATTAAAAAAAAAAAAAACCATGTTTCGAAATACGTCTATGATAACATGATAGGTGATGAATCATGGATTTGTACTATGAGCCCGAAAGTAAGCAGTAGTGGAATGTATGAGTGTTTCCAAATGAGTCGAATCCAACCAAAACGGTTCGCGCAGGAAGCACTTTCAAGCAAATGGTTGCCAGTTTTTTTGGAAATCCTGGACTGGCAACCATATCAACAAAACAACGCAGAACAGTAAATTATTTTTGTGCCCGCTGTCTTTCAAGAAACCTGGAAAACCAACCAACGAATACGGTACACTCTTTACCACGATAATTCGAGCTCTCAAACAACGACTGAAACAATTGCTCTTTTAAGCACCCAAGCCATGAATTTGATGAGTCATCCACCGTAAAAACTTGACTTAGCACCGAATGACTTTTTTAGTTCCCGTACGAAAAAGAAATAAAGTACAAGGTACAACCTTAAGACGCGGTTGATACGTTCAAAACGCATGTTTTGGAGATACTTCAATCAGAGTGGCAAAGGTGCATTGCATATAATTTTAAATAACAATAAAGTGACTTTCGATGATTAATATTTGTTTTGGAAATATAAAAGGCAATCTACGTGTTTATGTTTATTGTCAGCTAATACCGCTGTTTGATGTTGCTGCGTAATTAAAACACTGATGCTTTGAAATTTAGATCATATGGTGCAATGTTCAATTTTTCTTTAACTATTGTGGGACTTCTTTTATACGTAAAATTGTTTATCATTGCGGGACAGTTATCTAGGATAAAAGCTGGTTCTCCTGTATGATAATACATACTGCAAGTAGAGTTAATGGTTGTCTTTGGCGGGTTAATTATTATGAAGATGTTTTCTTCCACCTGTGATACGACTTGTATTGATCCAAGATTTTTTTATAGAACAAATAGTTTGTTATTGTTTTATTATAATCTTATAATATTTTTTTATAGTTAAGCAATTTTTGATCTCAACACATAAAAACCTTTTTTATGACTCGGTATATTCTGCATGTAAGCGGATGCGGCCCTCGCGTCAGTGCAGCAGGTAGTCGTTGGGTTATTATTATTTTTTTTTTCTACTTCTTCTTCTTCTTTACTGGCGTAGGCACCGCTTACGCGATTATAGCCGAGTCAACAACAGCGCGCCAGTCGTTTCTTCTCTTCGCTACTTGGCGCCAATTGGATATTCCAAGCGAAGCAAGGTCCTTCTCCACTTGGTCCTTCTAACGGAGTGGAGGTCTTCCTCTTCCTCTGCTTCCCGCGGCGGGTACTGCGTCGAATACTTTCAGAGCTGGAGTGTTTTCATCCATCCGGACAACATGACCTAGCCAGCGTAGCCGCTGTCTTTTAATTCGCTGAACTATGTCAATGTCGTCGTATATCTCGTACAGCTCATCGTTCCATCGAATGCGATATTCGCCGTGGCCAACGCGCAAAGGACCATAAATCTTTCGCAGAACTTTTCTCTCGAAAACTCTTAAGGTCGACTCATCGGTTGTTGTCATCGTCCAAGCCTCTGAACCGTATAGCAGGACCGGAATTATGAGCGACTTATAGAGTTTGGCTTTTGTTCGTCGAGAGAGGACTTTACTTTTCAATTGTCTACTCAGTCCAAAGTAGCACCTGTTGGCAAGAGTAATCTTGCGTGGCATGATAATTGATAAAATCTGTGTCGATACCACCCTAACTAACAAACTTTATGCCGAATTTGTCGGTCAGTGTCTACTTTATATATAATATATGTGAACATAAAATATTTGGATTTCGATCCTCTGGTTGACATTTTACTTATTAAGGCCAGGGATATGGCTTTGATTCTTATAAGTTGCACAAGTGTGAAATGTTCGGTTGCACCCGAATTAGCGCTTTATTACTTGTTTTTTTATTAACCTTTGTATGGAGGAAAATACTGATCTTCTGCTTCTTTACTGGCGTAGACACCGCTTATGCGATTATAGCCGAGTCAAAATACTGATCACTGTCGGCAAAAAATTAAAAGTAATTATATAAATTATACTTAGGTATCATCAAAAAATCATGTGGAGTAAAGTCACCCGGGTGTTATGTGTTTGTTATATGGGGAATAAGTCAAGTTTTCGTCCAATTTTAGGCACAAAGATACACTGTTATCGGAAAAATACGTTCTCTTAGTTTCATAAAGATTACTCATAAGTTGGCGGATATATAATATGAGTTATAAATTCATATCGAAGTTGGAAAATCGGTATGTTAGATGAAGTTGTGTTATATGGGAACTAGCTGTGGTTGCAATCCGCTTTCGCCCATTTTCGCACTGTGAAATTAAAATGTCATAAGGAAGACGCCAAGCTTGGTTGAAATCAGTCTAGCCGGTCCTAAACATGTGATTTTACCCAAAATTGGGCGGTGACGCGCGAATTGCCCAATTTTGACATCGGCTTTTTTAACCCTCCATTACTAACCCTAGGGTCGAATCGACCCAGACACGCAAACTTTTTAAGTTAACAAAAAATAAAGAAAATTTTTTAACGCAAGATATATGTGTAATCTAAATTTGTACATATTTAAACATTAAACAATAAGAATAAGAAACATGTAAAATATTATGCATAAAAAATTGTTTTAAAAAATAGCTTGGGTCGATTAGACCCATAGTTAGCAATAGTGTAATAAATATTATGGGTCTATTAGACCCAGGTTAGTTATAACGTTTTAAAAAAAATTACGAAATAAATAATACACATCATATACAATAAATTAATTACATAGCAAGGCGTCAGAATTCTTTAAGTCTGTAGATTCCGTTAGGTGTTCGTCAACACTTATTATTCAATTTGCAATTATACATGCACACTACTGTTAGGTCGTTGTTGGTACTTTTTATTATATTTCGACATATTTCGTTAAACAAATGCAAGTGAGAGATCTTGTGGCTAACGGTATATGAATTGATTGAACGGTAACGAACCGATTGCTACACTTTGCTTGCTTTTGCGATTATTGAAATTAAGACGTAATTCTTCGTCGCAATGTGTATCTATAATGAGCACAAAATATATTGTAACGGTAGTTATCAGGTGTGGTTATTTTCAATTGTGTTACGGAGTTTCATTGAAGTAGTTGAGCGTTGTACATGTTATCAGTTCGCGGTTATTTGTCGAAAATAAAAGACTATTATTGGTGCTTGTGCAAAATTTTAAAATGAATTCTTATGAAAGAGAACAAGAGCGATTGATTGCCTTTTTAGCTGATGTATCAAATGACGAAGATATAATAGATGATTGTTTCAGTAGTACTGATAGTGATGATGAACTTTTTAGTAATCATGAGTCGGAAACAGAGCAAGAACTAGATGAAAA
Organism: Bactrocera zonata; assembly: GCA_037783105.1. Taxonomy (NCBI): domain Eukaryota; kingdom Metazoa; phylum Arthropoda; class Insecta; order Diptera; family Tephritidae; genus Bactrocera; species Bactrocera zonata. The sequence continues at coordinate 188,059 of JBAWJQ010006684.1, forward strand.
CAATAGTAATTCTGTTCATAGCACAAGAGACAAATATATTGGAAAAGATGGAACAATCTGGAATGCAAGAGCCTATAAAGCAACTCGAACGCCTAGAGAAAATATTTTTACTGTAACTAGTAAATTAACGGAATTTTCGAGACATGTTAAAACACCACGTGAGAGTTGGGACTTATTTTTTTCATTTGTGGATAGTATTGTAGAATACACAAACATCTATATAACAAAAATTCAACAGAAATACAAAGATTTAAAACATGCTCGTTTAACTGATGTCGATGAATTGAACGCACTTTTCGGACTATTGTATTTAGCTGGACTACACAAATCTTCTCACGTTAATGTCCGAGACATATGGTCCACGGATGGGACAGGTCTTGAAATATTCCCAGCCATAATGAGTTACAATCGTTTCCAGTTCATATTACGATGCATTCGGTTCGATAATATTGAAAATCGTGAGGAGAGACGCACCATCGACAAATTGGCACCAATTCGCGAAATCTTCGAAATTTTCAATAACAATTGCATGAAATTTTACAACTGTGGCAGTTTTATAACAGTGGATGAGAAATTGGAAAGCTTCCGCGGAAGATGCAGTTTTAGGCAATACATACCAAGTAAGCCAGCAAAATATGGTATAAAAATTTTTGCAGCAGTCGATTCGGAAACTTACTACACATCTAAGTTAGAAGTCTATTGCGGACAGCAACCACTTGGTCCATTTAATATTTCGAATAAGCCCGAAGAGGTGGTTAAGAGAATAACAAATCATCTACAAAACGCTGGGCGCAATATAACAATAGATAACTGGTTCACAACCTATTTATTGGCAGAGTTTTTGCTATCAAAGAATACCACGTTAGTTGGAACTATCCGAAAAAACAAAAGATTCTTGCCACCCATATTTTCAAACGCTAAAAATCGCGAAGTGTATTCAACAATCTTTGGCTATACAAAAAAATCTACAATTCTCTCTTACATACCAAAAAAAAATAAATGCGTCCTTCTCCTCTCAACGTTTCACAATACCGGTAAGGTATTAGATGACACTAAGTGCTTGCCAGAAATTATAGATTTCTACAATCATACGAAAGGAGAAGTGGATGTAACTGATCAGTTGGGTGCTGGATATAGCGTAGCCAGAAACTGTCGGCGTTGGCCTTTAGTAATATTTTATTCACTTATGAATATGGCTGCTATAAATGCTAGAGTTATTTTACTCTGTACTCAAAACACAGCAGCAGAGTACAAAAAAAGATCTGCTTTTTTAAAGGATTTGGCAATGGATCTTGTACAGGAAAATATTCAAAAACGTTATAAAATATTAACTTTGCCAAAAAATCTGAAAGCAAGCTGCTCAAAATTTGCAAAGCCATTGAAGGAGGTGGAGGAACAAGAGCCACCTACGAAACAATTGAAAAGAGGACGCTGCCAGATTTGTGATTACAAACAAGATCGCAAAACCAAAACCACGTGCTCAAAATGTGGAAAATATATTTGCCAGAAACACTGTTGTATACTGTGCTCAAATTGCATTGCTTCTCCCCAAGAGAAAGACGTTTATGACGATATGTTCGATACAAATTCCGAATAAAAGGTAACATTTACAGTACATAATTGAAAAATTTTTGCATTAGTCATTCCAATTTTTCTCTTTAACATTTTACTTTTATATCTCAGCTATCAAATGCACTTTATTTGAAGTCAATATCTTTAAAACTTATCATTTTATGCAGAATCTGGCTGAATAACTTTTTTTTTAACTTTTTTAGCTATGTTGTAATGAATACAAACTTAATTTCAATTTAAGTATATAAAATAATTTTTTAACACATCATTTTATAAATTTAACAATAAAATACTACAATATACTAAAAGACGTATACGTTTTAGCAATTTATAAGTTTAAACGATTTCAATAGATAATACAAATGAGGGTCGATAAGACCCATGGTTAGTAACCATGCGACATGATTTGAGGTTAGTAATGCAGGGTTAAAGTCTAGTCATACTATCTCGGTGGTAAAATTTAATGTCTCTAGTGTGTTTCGTTACTGATTTATCTTACTTATAGTAGTTTTTAAAAGTACCGTTACCATCCGATTTCATCTATTCTCACAGTGTTGGTAGGAATTCCTATAATATTTGTGCATAGCAAAGTTGTTGTTGTAGCTTTAGTGGTTTACGAGATATCTACATAAAACTTACTAGGATGTGCAGCAGGACTTGCTACTGCGATCTTCTTCTTTACTGGCGTAGACACCGTTTACACAATTATAGCCGAGTCAACAACAGCGCGCCAGTCGTTTCTTCTCTTCGCTACGTGGCGGCAATTGGATATTCCAAGCGAAGTCAGGTCCTTCTCCACTTGGTCCTTCCAACGGAGAGGAGGTCTTCCTCTTTTTCTGCTTCCCCCGGCGGGTACTGCGTCGAATACTTTCAGAGCTGGAGTGTTTTCGTCCATCCGGACAACATGACCTAGCCAGCGTAGCCGCTGTCTCTTAATTCGCTGCACTATGTAATGTCGTCGTATAACTCGTACAGCTCATCGTTCCATCGAATGCGATATTCGCCGTGGCCAACGCGCAAAGGAACATAAATCTTCGCAGAACCTTTCTCCCGAACCTTATCGGTTGTTGTCATCGTCCAAGCCTCTGCACCATATATCAGGACGGGAGACTACTGCGATAACCTATGCTATATAAGAGTTGTATGCTTACTTATGGCACTTTATAGGTTTTCGGTTAATGCCTTTTGGTGGGCGTGGCAGTTGTCTGATTACGATTATCTACAACCGTTAGGTGAACGACCCATTGTACTATATATTTACTTTACATTCTAAGTAGCAACATGTTGCAAAAGGACAAAAAATAAGATGAGTGCATATTCCACCATTTTAAACTTCTCTCTCTGATTTCTCCAGCGGTGTAGAAGCTGGAGTCTGCTCGCCCGTCCGGCCAAAATGATCTATCCAGTCCAGCCGCTGTCTCTAGATTCGGTGAACTATTTCAATGCCGCCGTATATCTCATACAGCTCATCGTTCCGACGACTGCGGTACTCGCCGCTGCCAACACGCAAATGACCATAAATCTTACACAAAAACTTTCTCTCGAACACTCCCATGGTCAACACTTCAATGCCTCCGCACCATTTACATAGCAGGACGGGAATGACGAGGGACTAATAGCATTTGAACGAGAGAGGACTTTACTTTTCAATTGCCTACCGTGTTCAAAGTAGCAACTGTTGGAGAGGGTCGTTTTGCGTTCGATTTCAAGGCTGATATAATTTTTGATGTTGATGCTTATTTCAAGATAAACGTAATTATCTACGATTTCAAAGTTATGACTGTCAACAGTGACGCACGAGCCAAGGCGCAAATGCGATGACTGTTTGTTTGATGACAGGAGATATTTCGTCTTGTACTCTTTCATAACCAGACCCATACGGTTCGCTTCCTTATTCAGTGTGGACAAAGCTGAACTAAAATAGCGGTTGTTAAGGTCAAGAATGCCAATATCATCGGCATACGTCAGCTGTCAGTCTTATGGGAAATTGTACCTTCTATATTTACAGCTCATATTATTTCCTCCAGCTTGGTATCGTACGGCTCGAAGAGGTTCTGTGGTGTGGTCGCTTTTTCCTTCACGGGTCTTTTCCAAGATTTGACGCATGGTAAAAATATGTTCGATAGTAATACTTTCAATCAGTTTGTTAACGGCGAGCTTCAGTTTTTCACTCAATATACTTAATATGACTTTATATTCGATATTAAGGAGGCTTATCTTAAGGTCATTGGGGCAGATTGTGGGGTCCACCTTTATGTGGATTGGGCAAAGTACATTTAGGTTCCTATCACTGGACATGCTTTCATTCATGCATGCATATTTTCAGGTATTCGTTGCTGAATTTGAACAGCTCGGCCGATAACCCATCGGCTTCTGCCGCTTTGTTGTTCTTCAGCCGGGTAATTGATATTTGAACCCCGTTATAGTCGGACAATGGAACATCTTTTCTACTATCAAAATTTGGGAAATAAGGCTCGCGATTTCCAGATGTTACGTTTTCCCTGCCGTTCAGCATCCTTAAGAAGTGTTCTCACCATAACTTTGTTATGCTCTGAACATCAACCATTAGACCACAACTTTCTTCCTACAAAAATATGCTCCGGGCTTAAAACTTTCCGTTAGTCGCCGCTTCTTTTCGTTGAATTATCCAGCAGCACCCCTGTCTGCCAGCTTGTCAAACTCTTCACACTCACGCATTTTGGCCTCTGCTTTTTTGTTTGCAAATGCGTCTCGCTTCCCTCTTCAACTAGATTGTCCGCTTTCTCTTCACGGCGACATAACAGTCCTCATCGTACCAGCTGTTCTTTTGATGTTTGCGAAAACCAATGATTTCGCTTGCCATTGTACGTAAGTAGCTTGTAATGGCATTCCACTGTTCTCTTATTGTTGAGTTGCTGACTCTCAGAGAGCGGTAGTGCAAGTCGAGTAGAAAACTGTTTCACTGGCAGTTGTGATATAAGTCTCGATGTCCTCTCTTCCCTGTCTTTGTTGGTGGGCGTTCATTACTGTACTGAGGCGGCTGCAAGTCGTTGTGAGGTCTTCTGAGCGTACGCACGTCCAGGACACCGGATACATATCGTCAACACAATATTCACAACATGATCGATCTGGTTTCGAACTTTTCGATCCGCAGTCAGCTAGTTTAGTGATCGGACTTTCCAGGTGCAAGTCCTGAAATTATTACGTTTGCTGTGATCGTCATCAAAAGTAGGGTATTTCATCCGAGGCTATTATTTCTTTTTCATTAAAAATTAATTTCCGTGAGGGTCCCATATCGAGCGCATAACCTTACTAGGCGAGTACATAAAATTTTCTACACATTTATACAGCGAGCTATGGGAGCATTAGACTTCAGGGAACTCTTAAACCGAAAATGTCGGAGTGGTTCCGCTGAAGCTTCCTCTCTTGTAGTCGTAACATCAGGCTCCACACGGGTTGGCTACCGCATCTTACACAAGAGTTGCTCACGTTTTTAGGGTACGCGGCGAGAAAGCAAGTTAAGGAATTTGGTCACATGACTGTAACTGCAGAAGCATGACACCCCTAAATTTTTACTATACACTAATTGAGACTGTTCACACTGTAGTTGACAATTTATAAAAAAAGCCGATATTAGCATTTTTCTCGATACAACTGTTATATAGGCTTCGGCAGCCTCATTCCACATAATTTTTTTTTTTTAACTATTTACTTGAAATTGCTTTAACTGTTCATTTCTTATTTGTTTAATTTTTTCACTTCGATTATTTGAGATATCAAAATCAGCTGTGATAATGTGATATATTTCCTATCTGACAAACGGACTGAGTAATCCGTCTGCCAGTCCTTTTGGAAATTTCACAAAGGGAGATCTTGCGTAGATGAATGCAAATCATCTCAATGACGAGCTAAACAAGTCTCATTTTTGCATGACGAAATTTTGCTACATTCAATAGATTAGTAAAATAATCTACTTAAATGCCTAAATCTTGTGATTAAGAGTCCACCGGAACATTGCATTAGTAAGAAACTAGAAGCAGTGTGAATCAAGATCCACCATGCGGCCAAATCAATTACTACTAACGATTTCTTTGAAGAGTATTAAACAGTTACATACAGACAGAAGACACGTCTCCAGTGTTTTCGACGTGCGTACGTTCCAAAGTCTTAACATCGACTCGGACCTCTATCCTGTTGCAGCCAAGATACGCACCCGCCTCTGTGCAGCACGTCAACAAACACAAGAAAACTCGACGTCGAAAAGCTGCAATCACAACAGACCGCCGAACGATTTTCTACTCGACTTGGTTTTCGGAAAATGCAAAAGAACAGCTACTCCGATGAGGAGTGCCGCGTCGCAGTGAAGCGGTTCCGAGAGCTGAAGAAGGAAGCAAGACGCATTTGCAGACAAACAAAGAGAGAGGCCGAAATGCTTGAGTATGATGAGCTTGACAAGCTGGCTGACAAGGGCAATGCTCGAAAATTCCACGAAAAGATGCTACGACTGACAGAAGGTGAAATCATACAGGAGCATACTCTTGAAGAGCCCCCAGAGGTGTTCTAGTAACCGATGCTTAAAGCATACTAAAATTATAGAGGGATTACTTCTTCAGCCTGCTGAACGGCAGTGAAAGCATAATTTAGTTTTGCTCTACCCAATCCAAACAAAACGGGAGAGCCTATGATCTGCGCCAACTACCATGGGATATGCCTTCTCAACATCTCATATTAGGTTCTATCGAGCGTATTGTGCCCACCGTCAACAAACTGATTGGACCTTATCAGTGTGCTTTAGGTCTGGGAAATCAACAACTAACTCGATATTCTCCATGCACCAAATCTTGGAAAAGACCCGAAAAAAGAGAATCGACAATCACCACCTCTTCGTCGATTTCAAAGTTGCCTTTGACAGCCCGAAAAAGAGCTGCTTTTATGCCACGTTATGCAACATCAGAAGCTCCGTCAGGACCTCTCCTATACTAAACAAGGTTTCAGACAAAACGACCCTCTTTCGTGTGACTTCTTCAACATACTTCTGGAGAAAATAATTCTAGCTGCAGAACTAAACCGAGAACTAAAGAGTGTACAGCTGCCTGCGTATGGTGATGATATTGATATCATTGGCCTTAACAACGGCGACGTTAGTTCTGCTTTCTGCAGAATGGATAAGGCAGCAAATTAAATGAGTCTGGTGGAGAAAGAGAGCCAGACGAAATATCTCCTGTCATCAAACAAAAAGTCGCACTCTCAACTTGGCTCACACGACACTGTTGACAGTTATAACCAGAGCCGGATTTAAATTTTTGCCGCCCTTGGGCACTGGAAAAAATGCCGCCACGTCAGTGAAATTTTACTCAAAATTATTTAGATTTGATATTATGTTTTTAAAAAATTAAAATATTTAACGTATTGCAAATAATTTATTATATACATATATAATACTTCACTATAATATAAAAAATATAGGTTCTTGTTCTTAAGACTATAAATTTTGCACTGAGCTTAACTAATAATTGTATTACAATAATTTTTTTCATAGGCAAACACGCCTGACTTTTTGAATTGCAAATTGGTCGATTAAATCTTCACAATCTAAACGTTGAAGTACATCTGATTCGATGCAAAGAATAGCTAAACTATTGAGTCTATTTGCACTCATTGTAGAACGTAAGTAGTTTTTAACTCTTTTCAAACAAGAAAACGATCGTTCTGCGCTACAGTTTGTTATAGCTAATACTATGTTCGGACCGACATTTTGAAAACACATTTGTATGTTGTGGAATCTAAGTCGTTCGGACCGACAATATGTGTTTTCGATGAGTTTTCACTGACAATTATCAAAAGCGGTGTTCTCTTGCTCTTGCAAGATTGCACGATGACACAAAATGCAAAAATCCTATACCGAAATAAGCAAGGCCATTGCATAATCTAGTGATATACTACATGACGGCACGAAAATAAACATGGGTTTTGGTCTGAAATATTTTACAAATAATTTTCTGCGTGTGTTTGTTGTTGTGTCGTTGCACCAAAGGGAAAATTCTGCAATTTCTACACGGTGCAAGGTTTTGCAACAGCAAAAGAATCCCCCTAATATGAGAATATCAAGCGACAGCTGTATTTGTATATGGAATGTAAACAAATATCAAGTGACCATTTAGGGCCGGCAAAACATGTCTTCCAAAAACATCGATTAAACTAGAGCAGGCACTGATTATAATGAATGTAATGTAAGTTTTCAGCGAAAACTGTGTTTTCGTTTGGCAGATTTTACATGGACGAAACACACAAGTTTTCGTGCGAAGCCAATTTTTTCCACGAAAACATGTTTTCGTTGTCGGTCCGAACATAGTATAAAGTAATAAATATTCGATAGGCAATTTCTACGATCGGAAACTCTGTATAAAGGTCGTTTGCACGCAAAAGTTTCAGAATATCGGAAGGTAAATTTTGTTCCATCTTTTCTTCAGTGCAATAAGCATGGAAGTGCACAAACTCGTCCTCCAATGAGAACTCAAGATCTGAAGAATAAACATTTTGTAAACGTTTAGCTCGGCTACGTATCTCTCTAATATCCAAATTGCCAAATTCAATAATAACTGAGAACTTTTCATGAATCTTTTTCGAGAATCAGATTAAAAGTGTTGAGTCAGTTGTACATCTCCATCCCGTAATTCATCAGCAAAAACTTTGATCAAACCGCGATAATCGTCGATCACGTCAGCAATGCTAAAAACAACTTTCTGCAATCTTTGACTAACAGCATTGAATTGAGAGAGTAAAAAATGCCAAAGTATCTGCATAAATGCTGTTTCAAGTCGCTCCAAATGAATTCGTAAACCTTTAGCTTCTTGTCTTGTAATTGCATTTTCTTCCATATTTTCTTCAATAATAATCAAAGTCTCGATTATTTCGTCGAAATGTTGATTATGTACATGAACAGCTTTTGAGAAGTAAAGTGCTCTCTCGACGAACAAAACCAAAACTCTATAAGTCACTCATTATTCCCTCCCACTAGAGACTGGACGATGACTACATCTGATGAGTCGACGTTACGAGTTTTCGAGAGAAAGGTTCTGCGGAAGATTTATGGTCCTTTGCGGATTGGCTACGGTGAATAACGCAATAATAATTGGAAAACAATACAATCCAATTTTATTAAGATAACTCAAATACTGTCTGACATATGCGGTAAGGGAAAACTTTAGAATGTCGTCCCAGATTTCGGAAATAAAATGGGTATGGTCGGATAGAGGAGATTCTCCAGATCAAGAATATATATAGTCGAGATATTTGCGTTTAAAATTGAAAACTACCACTATTTGAATTACGTATATTTTCGATTTAAAGTGAATTTTACTCTTACATTTTTAATTAATTTTTATGTTCACTAATACTTCACTAATTCGTTTGTACGCATTTATTTTACATTATATAGTGCAAAAATAGTTCTAGGATGGTATTCTAAAGCCGACCCTGCGGTAAAAAGTCAGCCGGAATCTCGACAAGTTTCCTATTAGGCATATAGGAAATAAGAGAATTATTGATCTTATTAGAAAAAAAAATTTCTACGAGTTTCTATAATATATCTCACAGCTTGACGGAATTTGTAATGAAAAGTTCGCAATATATTTATTTTTTTGCAATATTTCTTTATTTATTGCAACAGGTTTTTGTTTTAAAAGCCAAAAATTAAAAATCTTAAATCTATTTTAAACTAGACAAGCTCAAGCAAGTGATAGAGCTGTTTTGGTTATACGCTGTTCTTTAGTACGCAGGCATATTTCGTCTTTTAAGGCGTGTTTGATCGGAGGAATGTACTAAAGCATCAGCTAATGGATTTGGGTGATCTCTGAGTTTAAATATGTATTTCAAAATGCTGTTCTCTACTTCTTTCTTTACGATAGGAATACCAAGATCTTTATGGACATTTTCATTACGCATATACAATGGCGAACAAGTGATTGTTCGATTGGAACATTTGTATTATATCAATATTAGTTGCACAGGTTGTATCTCACTAGTGAATGCAATACGTATATCCAAATCGCTTTTATGACCGCATTGTAAAGGGTGATTTTTTAAGAGCTTGATAACTTTTTTAAAAAAAAAAACGCATAAAATTTGCAAAATCTCATCGGTTCTTTATTTGAAACGTTAGATTGGTTCATGACATTTACTTTTTGAAGATAATTTCATTTAAATGTTGACCGCGGCTGCGTCTTAGGTGGTCCATTCGGAAAGTCCAATTTTGGGCAACTTTTTCGAGCATTTCGGCCGGAATAGCCCGAATTTCTTCGGAAATGTTGTCTTCCAAAGCTGGAATAGTTGCTGGCTTATTTCTGTAGACTTTAGACTTGACGTAGCCCCACAAAAAATAGTCTAAAGGCGTTAAATCGCATGATCTTGGTGGCCAACTTACGGGTCCATTTCTTGAGATGAATTGTTGTCCGAAGTTTTCCCTCAAAATGGCCATAGAATCGCGAGCTGTGTGGCATGTAGCGCCATCTTGTTGAAACCACATGTCAACCAAGTTCAGTTCTTCCATTTTTGGCAACAAAAAGTTTGTTAGCATCGAACGATAGCGATCGCCATTCACCGTAACGTTGCGTCCAACAGCATCTTTGAAAAAATACGGTCCAATGATTCCACCAGCGTACAAACCACACCAAACAGTGAATTTTTCGGGATGCATGGGCAGTTCTTGAACGGCTTCTGGTTGCTCTTCACCCCAAATGCGGCAATTTTGCTTATTTACGTAGCCATTCAACCAGAAATGAGCCTCATCGCTCATCGGACACGGACGCGAAACACATTTCGAACCGAACACTGATTTTGGTAATAAAATTCAATGATTTGCAAGCGTTGCTCGTTAGTAAGTCTATTCATGATGAAATGTCAAAGCATACTGAGCATCTTTCTCTTTGACACCATGTCTGACATCCCACGTGATCTGTCAAATACTACTGCATGAAAATCCTAACCTCAAAAAAATCACCCGTTATAAAATTACTTTGTTGTCTAGGCTAAGTTTAGACTGTTTATTTAAAAGCCAATTTAGATTCGCAGCTCTTACTTCATATTACACAAATAACTTTACTAGAATTATGTTTTCTCCACCTGAGTCTTCTATCTAGGTGAATACCAAGATAATTTACTTCGTTTGTTTGGGGTACTAAAATATTCTTAATTTTTCCAGCCGAGCACATTTTTGGTTTTACCGAAAATGTAACATGCACATATTTTTGTTTATATTATATTTATACGACAGTTGGCTAACCATTATTGGACAAAACTTAAGTAATATTCTTGATGCTATAATGTTGTATTTGTTATGGCTCATTAAAGCTGTGCCATCAGCAAAAGTTGATATCAATACATTATTAGAAGTTGGTAGATCTGTTGTATATGTTATGCATAGAGTTGGCCCTAAAACATTTCCCTGTGGTACACTAACTCTTATCGGTCGTTCACCAGATTTCAAATCTTCTACTTTTAAAATTGTCTAGTTTCTACACTCCAAAAGAACGCGCTGAAATTGTTCAGCTTTATATTCAAAATAACTTTTCAATTGTGTTAACTCAACGTGCGTTTCGCAAAAAAAATAAAGTGAAAAGTGCTCCAGTTAAGAACACAATTAAGTCTTTATACGCAAAATTTGTGAACACCGGTAATCTCAGTAATGCCAGTCATGCATCCAGACAACGCACAAGACGTTCTGATGAAAATATCGAAGCTGTACGAGCCAGTATTGAGGAGACTCCATCGACATCGAGTTATCGCCGCTCTCAGGAATTAGACATCTCTCGCACCACTCTCCGACGCATAATTCATAAAGATTTGAAGATGTTTCCATATAAAATTCAAATGGCACAAAAACTAAACCCAGCTGATTATCCGCGACGCCTTAATTTTGGCAAATGGGCAAATGGGTCAACTTTAAATGGCCTACCCTGTATAATTCTGTGTTTAGGTTTATCTATCAAGCGACTTATCTACCTGCGACTTTTTCACGAAATTGGATTGGACCTCTACAGAAATATTTGGCAACTCTATTAGCATATTTGGGGTAATATTATCATGTCCTGGCGATTTAAGTCTTACAAGACTCGAATGACTCGTTAGCTGTGGTGGGTAAGCTGGACAGCTTAAAGTTCTTTAGGCAATTAGGTTGAAATACATTTTCAGGTGTTTTGCAAAACAATTAGTCTTTTCCTCTCAACTTCGAGCTCAATTTCCACCCAAGTGTTGTATAGGTATATTGGAGTCAATTGGTAGTTTCATGGAATTTGGGCTTTCCAAAGGGAATTTTTACACACTTTCTTTATATACTTACCTCCCGTTTAAGCGCTTTTTTTTATTTACGCACAACAGATTGCAATTGAAGCTGAGTGGAAGGGGAGTGATTTATCTGCCATTCTCGTCTTGCACGTCCTTTTTCATTTACAAGCTTATCTGTTCCTCTATAAATGGATTTTCTGTAACCAATCGGCTTATAGCTTTTATTTGGTGTTGCTAAGAAGCTGCGTTAGTTATTGTAACATTGAATTCTCTTATGCTTTTGTCAATATCTCTTCCTGTATTTATTTTGTTCTAAATATGAATATGGTTACTCACGTATTTTTTATATTTTAGCCAATTCGTTTTATAAGATGTGAGACGCACTTTTAGATCTACGAATATGGGTTGCTCACATATCTTTGTTAGTACAGGAGAGTGATCAGAAGATAGGACACTTTTTTTATGTGTGATTTATCTATATTTTTGATTACAGAAAAACAAATTAAATCTGGTATTTTGATACAATATGTCGGCTTACCAGAAGCTTACTGTGCCTATTGATTATGGTGTGATAGAGCTGTCGTCATTTCATAATGATTACTACTAAAAATCTATGACTTAGTGTTCCAAAAATGCTGTTCAACCATATGCCTTTCAATATAAGTAGTTTGCAACATACAGCCTAAGTCCCGGTATAAAGAAATTGTGTGCTTGAATTCCGACAGATGATTTCGTTTTTAAGTCATTATTTAATATACAGGGCAACCCCTGTAGTTTGCATTGTGATTTTTTTATTTAAATCCCCTTTTTTAAAAGTACATTTTCATGTGAGATGTAGATCACCACACACAACACAGACTCTGCGCAGGGTGTAATATGCTTCCGTGTGTTTATAGTATTGGAAGTTTGTGCATTGTACTGGATCATTTCTTCTATGTGTTTCCTCAACGGTGATTCAACAATCTTTTATCTTTTTGCGGAGCATAATTATGGCAATTTACGCCCATCTACGAACTCATTCGAATGAACATCTAGCCACAATCCGCATCAAAGCGAGGTTGTTCAACATATTGCTGATTTTCGCCTACGCCCCGATGGAAGAGAAGGACGTTGTGGCCAAAGATGCCCTCTACGAGCGCTTAGAGCGCATCTATTAGAGCTGCCCCCGCCACGATGTCAAAATCGTGCTTGGCGACTTCGCCGGGGCCAGAAATGTGGTTGTTTGTAGTACTAGATTCCAGCAAAAGAAAACTCATCAAGCCACCTGGCTGTCTCCGGATCGAAAAACCACCAACCAGATCGATCATGTTGTGATAGATGGAAGACACGTCTCCAGTGTTTTAGATGGGCGTGCGTTTCGAGATCCTAACATCAACTCAGACCACTATCTTGTTGCAGTCAAGATTCGCACACGGCTCTGTGCAGCAAAAAACGCACGTCAACAAACACAAGGAAGGTTCGAAAAGGAAAAGAAGCTGCAATCACAACAGACAGCCGAACGGTTTTCTACTCGGCTTGCACTCCTTCTCTCTGAGAGCACTCGTCAACAACTCGGTATAAGGGAACTGTGGGACAGCATTTCCAACTCCTTACGTATAGCTACAAACGGAAACATTGGTTTTCAGAATATGCAATAGAACAGCAGGTACGACGAGGAGTGTCGAGTCGCAGCGGAGAGGAAACAGACTGCCTACCTCGCAACGTTATGATCGACCACAACACGTGCGGGATGGGACAGATACCGAGAGTTGAAGAGCGAAGCGAGACGCATTTGCAGACAGAAAAAGAAAAAAACCCGAAATGCGTGCGTATGAAGAGCTTGATAAGCTGGCCAATAGTGGAAATGCTCGAAAATTCTACGAAAAAATGCGGCAGCTAACAGAAGGACTCAAGACTGAAGTATACTTTTGTAGAACACCCAAAGGTGATTTATTGATCGATGTCCCAAGCATACTATAATTATGGAGGGAACACTTCTCCAGCCTGCTGTATGGCAGTGAAAGCATAACTCGAGGGGAAGGCGAACCCGATGCCCCAATCGATGACGATGGAGCACACGTTCCATTGCCCGAAGAAGAAGAAGTTTGAATAGCAATTACCCGTCTGAACAACAACAGCTATTCAAACGCGGCGGTGAAGAACTGATAAGGAGCATGCATCAGCTTCTCTATAGAATATGGTCGGATGAAAGCATCCCCAGCAATAGGAATTTAAGTATGCTCTGCCCAATCCACAAAAAGGGAGACCCCACAGTCTGCGCCAACTACCGTGGGATAAGCCTCCTCAATATCGCGTATAAGGTTTTATCGAGCGTATTGTGTGAAAGATTAAAGCAAACTGTCAACAAACTGATTGGACCTTTTCAGTGTGGCTTTAGACCTGGCAAATCAACAACCGACCAGATATTCGCCATGCGCCAAATTTTGGAAAATACCCATAAAAGGAGAATCGACACACATCACCTCTTCGTCGATTTCAAAGCTGCTTTCGACAGCACGAAAGGATCTGCCGCAAAACTAATACGGCTGTGTAAACTGACGTTTGCAACACCAAAAGCTCCGTCAGGATCGAGAATGACCTCTCCGAGCCGTTCAATACCAAACGAGGTTTCAGACTTCTTCAATCTGCTGCTGGAGAAAATAATTCGAGCTGCAGAACTTAATCCAGCAGGTACAATCTTTTATAAGTGTGTACAGCTGCGTGATATTGATATCATCGGTCTCAACATCAGCGCCGTTAGTTCTGCTTTCTTAAAGCTGGACAAGGAAGCAAAGAAAAGGGGTCTGGCAGTGAACGAGGACAAGACGAAATATCTCTTATCATCAAACAAACAGTCATGGCACCCGGATTTGGCTCTCACGTCATAGTTGAAGTCATAACTTTGAAGTTGTAGATAGTTTCGTATATTTGGAAACCAGCATTAACACCACCAATAATGTCAGCCTGGAAATCCAACGCAGGATAACTCTTGCCAACAGGTGCTACTTCGGAATGAGTAGGCAATTGAGAAGTAAAGTCCTCTCTCGACGAACAAAGTCACTCATTATTCCTGTCCTGCTATATGGTGCAGAGGTTTAGACGATGACAACAACTGATCAGTCGACGTTGCGAGTTTTTGAGAGAAAAGTTCTGCAAAAGATTTATATTTATATAGATATTTCGTAAATATTGAGCATAAAATACGAAAGTTTTAAAAAAGTTATCATAATTTTATCAATATTAGCGATTGCAAATTTTGATGTTGAAACATAGGTACATATATCCAAATGAAATTAAATAAGAGAATTTAGGAAAATTCTACGCGATAACAAGCATTAACAATAATAATAATAAATTTGCAATATTAAACCATTGTCTTTACCATTGCAAAAATCACTGAATATGATACAAAACAGTATCACTTCATTCGATATATTTAACCTCTAAACCGACCGCATCAATACACCGTTTTACTATATAACAGGAATCACACTGACAACTTGAAAAAAATTTGATATCGTAACGAAACTCGGTACTAGTGCAAAAAGGTAAGAACGACTTCATAGATGGGAGTAGTCCGACGACTTGGGCAGCTATACAGCGATTCCAGCGCGTTTTCTATGCTTCGTAACATTTCTGGAACGCTTCGACTGGGATGTCCGCGACTCGTCATGGCCGCCTGGATGTCCGTAATCGACTCAAAATGGGTTCCTTTGACCACCAATTTTGTTTTAGGAAATAAGAAAAAGTCACAGGGTGACATGTCGGGCGAATAAGGCGGCTGCTGCAACACGGCGATCCCTTTAGAGGCCAAATACAGGGACACGCTGAGGGCGGTGTGGCACGGCGCGTTGTCGTGATGAAGGATCCAGTTACAAGCGATGTCTGGGCGCACCCTGTTGACTCGTTTTCGCAATCTTTCGAGTACTTGGCAATAGTAGACTTGATTCACTGTTTTCCCCGGTGAAACGAATTTTTTGTGGACTTTATCGAAACATGGATAAAATAGGGCAAAAACCTGACCCCCCATATAACTATTATCAGGATTTTCGAACAGCCGGCTAACTATATTCCATACGAGTATAATGTGGCTGAGGACGAACATGCTTCAAGATAGATTGATCGGTCAGGCGTTGCTGTACACGCATCATGACATTGAAGTGACTGAAGTTGAAGTTCTCAAAACTTGGCCCACATGGTTTTGTTTCGTGAAATTTTTCTATTTAACTCACGAACTAACTACAGTATTTTATATTGCAGTAAAATATGTATATCACAGTAGAATTTGATAGTAGAAGGTCAATAGAAATTTTTCCACCATGATATTGAACTGTATGAGGACTACTATATATTTTTTTCTTTTGCAATTTCACCTATTATATTAAAGTAAAATACTAACAAAAATTCTAGTCTAATTAATTAGGAGAAATACTTAAAAGCTAAATGTTAAGAAATAGATTTGCTGCTACTGTTGTCTTACTAGGTCGGAAGGCTTCTTGCGTTTCAACCAGATTTCTCTACCAGCAGTTTCGATTAGTCTGGAGGCTTCCATGCATTCATAAACGTGCTGTCTAAGCCTCAGTTCGACTTTGCAAGCGCTGATTGCTGGCAATACAACTTTTACTTGAGCAACCTCATAGTTGGGCCCTGTAGGCCCAAACTGGCTTTAAAACTTGATTATATTCTAACAGGTTATTTTGAATTCATAGAGTGGATTTCTTGCCAACTAAGTGGTGTAGCTTAGCATCTAAGGTCCTACGTATTTAGCATGGTTATGATGTGGAATATGAATATTATTTATATAAATCGAACGATATGTCGGCTTTTTCAAGCTAAGGTCGACGTGAATTGCTTTGGTGTCATTTAATTTGATGCGCCACTTAGCAATTGCGTTGACTGCTGTCTGCACTCATCGAGCAGATACTGAAGTTGACTCCCCAGCTGCTAACAAAGCTGTGTCATCCGCAATTGTCGCTGTCATATAACTAGAGTCATATGGGAGGTCACTGAAAAAAAGCAAATAAAGCATTGACGGTTGCAAGTTTGAGTATGCACCCTCTTGTTTGTATCTTTTAAGTAGCAGAGTTTGAGCAGCAGACCCGAATGCCAAACTTTGTCAAAAGTTTGAGACAAGTCCAAGAAGGCCGCTGTAGAAACGATTATCAATTGTGTTTTCAACGAAATTAACGATTCGGTGTACCTGGTCAATTGCTGAATGGTGATCACGGAAGCCAAATTGATGTGTTGGTATGAAGTGTTTATGAACGATTATTGGTTTGAGTCTATTTATGAGTACTATCTCAAAGCGTTTAGATAAAGCTGGCAGCAGCGAAATTGTTCCATATGATGAAACATCGTGTACTGGTTTACCCGGCTTAGGTATCATTATGACTACTATATTTAATATTAATAATATTTATGTTTCAAGTAAATGTCTATTTCTCTTCCAAAAACTATTTCTGGATATGCCGCAGTATTATAAGATATCAAATATATCGCAGTCTATTCATTGAGTATAAAATGTTTGGTTAAAGCTGAAATTATTTCTTTCTTACTTGTTAATTTACTGATGCATATATATCTGATTTTCTTAATTTTTCATCTAAAATAGCGGTTGAATATTTTCTTTTCGTTATATTTCTCTTGCTGAAAGTTTAGTAGTTTTGTACGTTGACTGAACATTTCTACAAAGAAATAGTTATAAGGGATAAGCGCGACTGTGCATAATTTATTACCCGTTTTATTAATCGCCTAATATTTTTAGGCAAGATAAACGCTTATAAAGTATTCATATAATAGTTAATAACTTGCTGAATAGTGAATGAGGAGTCTCAGTTCGCAAAATAGCGCGAAAAGTAGAATGCAATGAAAATACTATCCAAAACTTTTAACAGAGGTACATATAAAACAGTTAGCTGTCAATAAAAATGTAAGCCCTAACCAGCAAATTTTGATTGGAGATTCCAATTTAAAATATCAAAAGCTACTGGCACAGACACGACAGGTTATCACAAGTTCTAGGATGCTGAATGGCAATACATAATTTATTGCGAAGAAAAAAACATAGATTTGGATAGATGCGATAGTTGTTACAAGTATTGGAGAGATACTCTTGAACCCCGACACATGCGCCACTCCCGCACCCTGACACCCTATTGCGGTTCGAAAAAGCAATTCGGAAAGAATGGGCAAAAATCGATCTCAGTGTCCTTAAGTCACTCGTAAATTTGATGCCACGACGATTGATAATTTTATGACAACATAAAACCCATTTTTTTAGCGTCCTATTTAGCTATTTTGGTAAATACAGTATGTTTTTTTAACTTCTTTCAGGACACTCACAAAGGAAGTTACCTAATGGACCGACTGTGCCAACGGTTGGAGATAAAGGAAAAGGATTATTTTGGGCTGCGTTTTGTGGATAATACCAGACAAAGAGTATGCCGAAAAGATTAAGGTGACAAAATAATTAAAAAAAAAATTATTCACTTTGCAGCAATGGTTGGATTTAGGAAAACTTATAATAAAGCAATGTAAAGGTGATTACTTTTTTAAAGCCCATATTTATGCTATCATAATACATTATATCTACATCATACCTATACTAATTTTATACTTTTATTTTAGATATACATCATTTAATATTCTCATTTCGAGTAAAATTTTATCCAGCGGATCCGTTTCATTTGAGTTTAAATGTAAGGATTTTGTTGTATAAACAATTGAAGCGTGATCTTAACCATGGACGCATTTATTGTTCTAGTAATGAGATAGTTACTTTGGGAGCTCTAATTGTACAAGGTACAATCATTTAATTATTTGTGTGTAAATAAATTATTTATTTTGTACTTTTGCAGAACAATTTTCAGACTACGATGAAAATATACACACTGGTGATTACTTATCAAACCTCCGGCTATCTGCTCGACAAACAGATGCAATTGAAAAAAAAATTATCAAGAAGCACAAAGAACGAACACCTGGACAAGATCCCATCATTGTAATAGATGAGTTTTTAAGAATAACTCGCAATTTGGAAACATATGGTATAGAACCTCATTATGTAAAAGATCATCAGGGTGTCCAAATGTACATTGGTATAAATTTTTCTGGAATAAGCGCATTTATTTCTGGGAAACGTACTCAACATTTCCTATGGAACGAAATACGAAAATTAAATTTTGAAGGAAAAATGTTTATAGCACATTTAGGCTATATGGACACAAGTAGAGAAGTTGTAAGTATATTTAAATTTTATGTAATATAATTTAAATAAAAAAAAAAAACTCAAATACATACATATAATATATTCATGTTCCAATAACTAACCACAAGAAATTTGATATTGTAAATGAGCGTCATCTGACTAAGCCACAAATTAAGATACCCAGCTCTATGCATAAGTATGTGCATAAAAAATGGGTTGAGTCGTGTCACCTTTTCCTTTACCCTCCATATACCTCCATAGTACCCTCAGTTGACTTTTCTCTTTATACATTTTCTAAATACATTAATTAAACTCAGATATCATTTTTTTATATACATACATAATAAATCGAGTCTTATAGACCCCCTATACATACCTAATATTGAGTAGTGAAAAATTCTTTTCACATTTTGCCAATAGATGTCGTTGCAGTCGTATATCTCCAGTGCCAGCAATCACAATATGCATACCATATTGGATCAGTTCGTGTAGTACAACAGCGGTTCGCTCGTTTCCGTTCTGGAAATTTCGATGTGAAAGATGCATTTCGCTTTAGTCGACCTATAGTTGAAACGCTGCTAATTCTATTTGAGGCAATTGTTGTTTTGTAGAACAATGTTTGTAGGTTTTTTGGGTGACATAGTACATAGTGACAATGTCATCCGCACATATGAATGTACATATGTATGAGTAGCGTGCACACGTTGTCACTTATATTTACATATTTGTGTATGTATGTGATAATATGATTTTAATTCGCGAAAGCGTACATACATACATATATGATCATTATACAGGTGTGTGTAGAACATTTGCTTGTATTTGATTCTTTTTAACATAATAACTTCACTTTTTATTTTTATTATACTAGCACAGAAATTTCTGCTCCTATCAAGATCAGTTTTTTTGAACTGATTCTGCGGGGACATAGCGCCTAATTATTGCGCACCCCTTCATTGCTTTAAAAGTAGGTTCCTGCCTCTCTTCTCTCAGTATACGATCAGCCCTCACTCCGTAACAGTTTCTCTATTTTTGTTACTATGCTTATTTGCGCATTTACAATCCATAGTACCGTAATATATGCCGCCAATGCGTCGTCTTCTTCAAATAACGTTCTTGCACATACAGTTCCCTGCAAATATTAGCACTCCAACATACGCACGTACACTGACATACAAAATACAAGCGCAATCGCACCGACACGGCCTTCCTGACTAATCACACGTCCTGTGTTTACTTGAAACCATAGTATTCTAACACGTCAGTTGTTATTATTTTTCTTCTTTTTATTTGTTTACAAACATTTTATTAACATATGTTCACATAAAATTTGAGGCTTTGAAACAAAATCAAATGAATAGACAAAAATAAACAAATTCGAATATTTTTTTTAATACATTTTCTTCTTAACCATACTTAACAATTCATATTATATTAAAGCAATTAACTTTATCAACTGGTGTATTTCCTTTTACACCCAATTACAGATCCCCGCTATAAAAAGTCCATCTATTATGGTGCAGTCAATATATCTCCTCTTGGGTTTTCAAGTCACCTTCTGTGCCATTCTTATCTTCATTTCCCACTTAGGAATCAGACGAATTTTCTCTTGAGTCGTCCAAATCTTCATCAACTTTAAAAATTCATGCGCATACGTATACGAGTATGTTCTTTTACTCATTAGTGATTTTAAAACGTACCCTAGTATCTCCATCTAATAATTCAATTATTTCAAACGGTCCTTTAAATTTTGGGGCAAGTTTTGTTTGGTGACGCTCTTCGTTTTTTATCAACACATGGTCTCCTATGTTATATTTTATTATTTTTGCCTTATTCTTATCAAACCTAAGTTTATCATAACGAGCATTATCTTCCATAGCCAGCCAATACAGCTGGCATTTGTATGAAGTTCTATCGAATGTTGAGGGTCTAATAAATGGTTAGCACTGGCTCCTGAGTTAAAACAGATATTATTTTCTAGTGAATTTTTTCATGCTCTAACAGCCAAACGAAATCGGAGTTTTTCTTTGTAATATGTGAATACAATGTGGCTAAATGAGCCTCAGTCCTCTGCCCTACACAACATATAATCCGCAAGCGCCATTTCAACACCGAACACCTAACCACAGCAATAATCCTGCATTAATAATACTCTACATTCTTCTTCTTCTTAATTGGCGTTGACACTGCTTACGAGATTATAGCCGAGTCAACAACAGCGCGCTAATCGTTTCTTCTTTTCGCTATGTGGCGCCAATTGGATATCCCAAGCGAAGCCAGGTACTTCTCCACTTGGTCCTTCCAACAGAGTGGAGGTCTTCCTCTTTCTCTGCTTCCCCCGGCGGGAACTGCGTCGAATACTTTCAGAGCTGGAGTTTTTTCGTCCATCCGGGCAACATGACCTAGCCAGCGTAGCCGCTGTCTTTTAATTCGCTGAACTATGTCAATGTCGTCATATATCTCATACAGCTCATCGTTCCATCGAATGCGATATTCGTCGTGACCAATGTGCAAAGGACCGTAAATCTTTCGCAGAACCTTTCTCTCGAAAACTCTTAAGGTCGACTCATCGGTTGTTGTCATCGTCCAAACCTCTGCATCATATAGCAGGACGGGAATTATGAGCGCCTTATAGAGTTTGGTTTTCGTTCGTCGAGAGAGGACTATACTTTTCAATTGCCTACTCAGTCCGAAGTAGCACCTGTTGGCAAGAGTAATCCTGCGTTGGATTTCCAGGCTGACATTGTTGGTGGTGTTAATGCTGGTTCCTAAATAAACGAAATTATCTATAACTTCAAAGTTTTGACTGTTAACAGTGACGTGAGAGCCAAGGGTGCGACGACTGTTTGTTTGATGACAGGAGATATTTCGTCTTGCCCTCGTTCACTGCCAGACTCATTTGTTTTGTTTCCTTGTCCAGTCTGGAGAAAACAGAACTAACGGCGCGGGTGTTGAGGCCGATGATATCAATATCATCGGCATACGCCAGGAGTTCTACACTTTTATAGAAGATGATACCTTCTCTCTTCAGTTCTGCAGCTCGAACTATTTTCTGCAGCAGCAGATTGAAGAAGTCGCACGATAGGGAGTCGCCTTGTCTGAAACCTCGTTTGGTATCGAGGCTCGGAGAGGTCCTTTCCGATCCTGACGGAGCTTTGGGTGTTGCTCAACGTCAGTTTACACAGCCGTATTTTCCGGGGATACCAAATTCAGACATCGCGGCGTGAAGGCAGCTCCCCTTCGTGCTGTCGAAAGTAGCTTTGAAATTGACGAAGAGGTGGTGTGTGTCGATTCTCCTTTCACGGGTCTTTTCCAAGATTTGGCGCATGGTGAATATCTGGTCGGTTGTTGATTTCCCAGGTCTAAAGCCACACTGGTAAGGTCCAATCAGTTTGTTGACGGCGGGCTCTAATCTTTCACACAATACGCTCGATAGAACCTTATATGCGATGTTAAGGAGGCTTAGCCCACGGTAGTTGGCGCAGCTTGTGGGGTCTCCCTTTTTGTGGATTGGGCAGAGCATACTTAAATTTCAATCGTGGGGCATGCTTTCGTCCAACCATATTTTACAAAGAAGCTGATGCATGCTCCTCATCAGTTCTTCGCCGCCATGTTTGAATAGCTCGGCCGGCAATCCATCGGCCCCCGTCGCTTTGTTGTTCTTCAGGCGGGTAATTGCTATTCGAACTTCTTCCTTGTCGTGCAATGGAACGTCTGATCCATCGTCTTCGATTGGGGAATCGGGTTCGCCTTCTCCTGGCGTTGTGCGTTCACTGTCATTCAGCAGGCTGGAGAAGTATTCCTTCCATAATTTAAATATGCTCTGGTCTTGAAACCTTCTGTAAGCCGCCTCATTTTTTCGTAGAATTTTCGAGAATTACCTCTGTCGGCCAGCTTATCAAGATTTTCATACGCACGCATTTCGGCCTCTTTCTTTTTCTGTCTGCAAATGCGTCTCGCTTCCCTCTTCAACCCTCGGCATCTATACCGTCCCGCACGTGTTGTGTTCGATCGTAACGTTGCGAGGTAGGCAACCTGTTTTCTCTCCGCTGCAACACGGCACTCCTCGTCGTACCAGCTGTTCTTTCGCACTTTCCGAAAACCAATGGTTTCGGTTGCAGCTGTACGTAAGGAGTTTGAAATGCCGTCCCACAGTTCCCTTATACTGAGTTGTTGACGAGTGCTCTCAGAGAGTAGGAGTGCAAGCTGAGTAGAAAATCGTTCTGCTGTCGGTTGTGATTGCAGCTTCTCGACGTCGAACCCTCCTTGTTCTTGTTGACGTGCGTTTTTTGCTGCACAAAGGCGGGTGCGAATCTTGGCTGCAACAAGATAGTGGTCCGAGTCGATATTAGGACATCGGAGCGTACGCACGTCTAAAACACTGGAGACGTGTCTTCCATCTATCACAACATGATCGATCTGATTGGTGGCTTTTCGATCCTGAGATAGCCAGGCAGCTTGATGTATTTTCTTGTGTTGGAATCTAGTACTACAGATAACCATATTTCGGGCCCCGGCGAAGTCGATCAACCTCAACCCATTTGGGGATGTTTCCTCGTGGAAGCTGAATTTACCGACTGTTGTGCCAAAGATACTTTCTTTGCCCACACTGGCGTTAAAGTCGCCAAGCACGATTTTGACATCGTGGCGGGGGAAGCGCTCATAGGTGTGCGCCAAGCGCTCAGAGAAGGCAACTTTGGTCACATCGTCCTTCTCTTTCGTCGGGCGTGTGTGCAAGTCAGAGATATGTTGAAGAACCTCGCTTTGATGTGGATTGTGGCTAGACGTTCATTCACCGGAGTGAATGATAGTATCGGCGACGGAGTCTCTGTCCTACCACGAATCCCACACCAAACTTGCGCTCCTTTATATGGCCACTGTTGTTAATGCCACAAAGACCTACTTGTTTCTGTCCTTGTCCCGTCCATCGCATTTTTTGGACGGCGGTGAAGTCAGCCTTTATTTTCACGAGGACATCAACCAGCTGGGCAGCGGCACCTACCCAATTGAGGGACCGGACATTCCAGGAGCATGCCCTTAACTCGTGGTCCTTATTTCGTTTGCCATGGTCGTCATCAAAAGGGGGTCACACATCCGAGGCTGTGGTTGTTTTTTCATTGGTATGATTTTTTACGTGGCGGATCCCAAACCCAACGCACAACCCTTCGGAGGGGATTTTTCGTCTTCTCACTTTAGCTCGCCTTCAAACGGATGTTCTTAGGCTACCCAGAGGATACTTGGTCAAAGACCGGAAGTCGTGAGCTGCTTGAGTCATATGTAAAAGAATCGTTTCTGGCCACTCCCAAGTGAATGACGATCAGAGAACTTTCCTCACTTGCGTGAACTTCTACACATGACTCCATCCTCCATACTCCACACTCACCGCATTAAAATATACGTCACTAACACACTACATTCACCACACTCACCTCGACACCAAATCACACATAGCTACGATATCACTGCATTTTTCACCACAGCCAAAAAGGAAGAAAAGGGACGGAGAAAGGAGTTCGTTACTTCTTTTTGTGATCCGCTATTGGAAAGCTGTGTTCTGCTAATACCGAGTTCCTACTTTTTTGCATATTGTGCGAACATCCAACTTTCACAATACAATGTAATTTAATTTGTACATAAAGTTCTGTGTTCTGTGTGTGTGTTGCTTTTATATTACATCATTTTCCGAACGGTGAGTGTGTGGAACTTACTCGAAATCATCTTGGCCCTTCGACCCTACGGAAAGGCACTATAAAAAAAAAACAAATTTAAAATTTTAAAACATAAGAGCGTAGTGACATTGGAACATTTAAAAAGCGAAATAAAAAGAATAAAACAAAATTAAGTTGAAGTGAAAAGTTAAGCGCATTACTGTGAAAAAAAGTAATACATATATACAGAAACGAAATTCATTTTTAAAATAATAACATACATATATATACTGAAATAATTGAGTCGAATAAATGTCCCGTCGAAAGACTAAGGACAACGCTAAGATCCGTTTTTTAATAAATTAAACACAAATGTTTAAAATGTTTTATTATTTATTATTTATTAAAATTGTACGCGACGAAAGAAAGGTTTCGTGTGTGTTAATTGGATTTCAGCTTAAGACTAATTTACAAAGAGAATGAAAATCTTGGTTTTGGCTATTGGCTATTGTTTACATTAAAATGAGTGTGCAGTTGGTCGCTTGATTCATTGGATGAGAGCTTATAGATTATTTGGTTTGTATAAGCGAAGACGCTTAAAACGCGATCGCCACTGAATATCGGTCATTTGTTTACATTAAATTCTCTGCACAGCAAAAATGATGCGCAGCTCTTGTTATTTGTTTACTTGACTTTAATGGATGGGTGTGAGAATGAATGTGTCACCAAAATATTGATGCTGCAGTAATTGGATATTAGTAGATGGATGTCAGAGTGAATATGTCACTCCTCCCCCTTAAAAAGGCAGCCTTTACTTGGGCTGGCATTGATGGGTACAGTGTGGGTAATGGGTTTTCTCCTAGTTCGTTTTCTTGAAGTTGTGGCTGATTTCTTTCAGTTTGTTTTCTTAATTTTGTATACAAAAATATAAATAGATTAAAGTTTATGTACTTAAGAATAAAAATCATTGCGACTAAAGCCAGAATAGCCAGTATAATAATTGTATAAAGTGTGATATTGTTTTGTGAAATCATTTTTATAATGTCATTGTGTTTTAAGATTTTGATTTTAGTTATGTTGAGCGGTGGAAACAAAGGTGTTAGGTCAATTTCTGTGTGTAAATAATTTTCGCTTAAAATAATATTTTCGATTTTTACTTTACATTGTGTTATTCTTATAATTTTATTTCCCTTTATTTGTATGTTGCTGTTTGAATTTTGACAGTTTTGTGTAAGAGTTGTTTGGGCCAGATTCCATGTTTTTATTACATTTGGTTCAATATACTTAATTATTTCTTTTGTAAGGACTGGTACAAAATTACATGTTGGGTTTCTTTGTTTTATTATGTTTGCAATACATTCACTATTTACTTCTTTGTTGTCTTGATTGTAAATTTTAAGTAAGAATCACTGCCTGAGTACTCCAATTGGTACCCATTTCTATCGGGATAAGGGATTATTTTAATGGTGTTAATTAGTTCATGATTAATAGGAATATGTGAGATTATTAGTATTTCATTATTCTTATAGTTAATCCAAGTGGATGTTTTTGTTAATAATATGTTTTCGCTGTTAACGTTTTGGAGCTTGTCGTAATTAAGCAGTTTTGGGTTGAACAGTCCCAGTCGTGAGAGCTGCATTCTCATTTCAAGGTCCTCAATGTACTCAATGAACTGTATTAGTTCATAAACCAAGGTGTCAATGCTATTTCTATTGTTTTCATACTGTTTGATTCTCTGCAATCCGTCATTAACGAACTGCATTACTTCGTTAAATTCGTGCATTTTTATTGAATTTTTCGCCTCCGAATTCAGTTTCTCTTCGAATTGTATTCTGTCATTGTCGTCAAGTGTGCCGAAAAGGAATTTAAAAGCTGAGCCTACGAAATTGAAAAGACCGCGCTTTTGTCTACGTTCTTTGTGTAGAGTGATCCCGCTTAGTTCTTTAATCAGTTTGTTATACAAAAATTTGATCCGGGGTGTGTCTGTACTGTTTTGTATTTTGTTTCCAAAATATGTGGTTATTGCGTTTATTTCTGTGAGGTTGACTGTTAGGCAATGATGTTCGAATGCTGATGGTCTTTGAATTGGTTTACTTGAGAAAAGAAGATATCCATGGTTTGTATCGATGCCGCCTATCTGAATTTGTTGGGCATGGCTCATGGTAAGCAACAGGGACAGTATCATCACTGTGCGCCAGATACCTGTGGAATGGGGACCTCATTAATTTTCTTTCGTTTTTTAAACTGCGTTTTATAATAGTTAGTAGCTCTGTTCCGATTAGTGATTTTGTAATGGTCCGGGTCGGTTTGTTCGACATTTTTGTTTTCTTTAAATGGGTTTTCTAATTTTCCCTTCTGAAGGGGACCCTTTCTGTATTTGGTGTCTATGTCATATTCCTGACGATCATCATTTAATTTGTTTATTTTTTGTTCTTTAATTTTTTGTGCGTCCAGGGTTGGTTGTCCGGCGTAAAGAAATATGTGTGCGGGTGTCTGTCCAGTGGTGTCATGCCTGGTTTTGTGATTGTAAATATAAAGAATATTTTCCATTTTGCCCAGTTTGATTTCATCGTTTTTGGAGGAATTTATTATGCGAATTTTTTCATTTATTGTTTTATGTAATCTCTCAACATCCGCCACGCCCGTTTTAGCTGTGTTTAATTGTAATTCAACACCCTCGCTCTCGAGCCATTGCTTAAGAGCTAGGCTGGAAAATGCACCGTCCCTGTCTGCCTTTAACAGTGTAGGTTTTCCGAGTTGGTTAAAGATACGCACCAGGGCGTTTTTGCATTCTATCCAATCTTTTGTTTTTATTTGTTCTAGAGTAGCGAACTGAGTAAATGTCAATGCAACTAAGGTAATGCTTACCCTCGGATGAATAGATGTCTATTACAAATTTATCGGGGCAATGCCCAGGGCTAGGTGTGACTTTAAAAGGCATTTTTGTGTTTCTGTGTTCTGTCTTGGCTAGGTTACACACACGGCACTCATTTATGATGTTTTGAATCAGTAGTTGGCTATTTGGGAAATAATGATTTTCTTTGAATAATTTAGTCATTTTTTGGATACCTGGATGCAACAGTTTTTCATGGGCTTGAAGTATGATTTCTTTAAACTCAGCATATGAGCTCACGTTGTTCAATAGAATGAGGCTACTACGAGTCACTTTAGTATAAGAGGGGTTAATAATTTCCCTATAGGCTGTCTGGATGATCTCGAAATCGGCATCGCTCACGATGTACATGGGAATGCTTTTGGAAATGAAGTGGTCAAGTAAGAATTGCTTGGCGTTCTCAACAGTCATGTTGTTATAGTGAATTGTGGTTATTGAATTTCCGAAAACGGTTGTCTGCTTTACACTATTCTGATCTGATTTAGTGAATATTTTCTGTTTTTTGAATACATTTATTGGTTTTTCTGTTAACTGGATAAGATCATTACTGTCTTCTAATGCACTATGTTGGGTGGCTTCACTGAAATGATTCTCCTCACTGAAATAATTGGTATCTTCCGGGGCTGGTGACTGAAAATTTTCGTCAAAATTGATTTCGGCTTGATCTTGATGTAGTGGTGCCTGACACTGTTCTTCATAAGTCTGGTCTTGGTACTGAGTGTAGTCGTAGTATTCTTGTTCGTATGGTTGTTGATAATTTTGTTCGTATTCTTGTGCTTCTTGTAATCTAAGTTCGTCAATGGACATTTTGGTTTGTTCGCTGTCCGATGGTCTTGGTCGTTTGGTTGTTTGTTGTAGTGGGAAGTTTGGGTTAGATGGCATGCGTGGTTGTTGTGTTTGAGGGGTTAGGTTAAAATTAGATTTGTGAAATGGAATTCTGTTTAAAATTGGTTGAGGATTCATGTACCTGTTGGGTCCGGGATAAGTTTGTCCGGGTCCCATGGGTTGGTTGTTAGATAATTGTTGTGTATAAATGGGTCTAGGTGCATGCATGTATGGGTTGAAGCTGGGTTGTAATGGTTGAGGATATTGGGGGTATCTCGGTTGGTATTGGGATTGATTGATTGGGTAATTTTTAAATGCTTTCGGATTTTGGTAAAAATTTGGAGTTTTATTTTTCATTTCAATGTTTTTATTTGTTTCAAAATTAATATGTTCTTCATAAATGCCCTCATTTTGTGCAGTCTGGAATGTCGTGATGGGCCAAAATTGTAAACAATTGAATTGGTAATTTTCGAATTAGTGTTTTTATGGAATCTCTGACCGCTTGCAAATAAATAATAAGGTTTGATTGATTACCTTCGAGATGTAATTTGGAGATGAGTATTTGGCGTCGTCGCTCGGCCTCCTCGCAGAATGCACGCAGATTTCCCCTGTAGGGCGTCTCGCGGAAGTTCTCCAGCAGTTTCTAGTTCGGCGCCTGTGGTTTATACTCGCTGATCATTCTGGACCTCAAGGTCGGCCAGTCTTCTATGGTTGGCAGACCCAATGTTCTAGTCACATGACCCTCTATGTTCCGCTCAATGGCTCCAAGCAGGATGCGTTGTTGTCGCACATCATTGGTATGGTAGAGGGACAGTATGTAGTCCACTCTGCTGATGAAGGTAAAAAGTGTTTCTGGCTCTCTCCTAAATGGAGGGACATCCTTAAGTTGTCCACGGGCCTCAGCAAGGTTGCTCTCATTTAATGTATTCTCTGGTTGTGCCATTTTTTTGTTTGATTGTCACTTAATTCGATGTTTTTACCTTGCCTTTGGACTTACAGGTTTTTGTGTTTTTGAATTTTTGTTTTGCTTCCACTTGTTTGGGATGACCAAATCGGATTTATTTTCCCAGTTGAAGCGCGTATTTTTGCGAATTGCGGATTATAAAATTTAACTTATTTTCCACTCGTGGTTCTTTTTTTCGGATACTTGTAGTATCCTACCGACTGCGCCACTGAAATAATTGAGTCGAATAAATGTCCCGTCGAAAGACTAAGGACAACGCTAAGATCCGTTTTTTAATAAATTAAACACAAATGTTTAAAATGTTTTATTATTTATTATTTATTAAAATTGTACGCGACGAAAGAAAGGTTTCGTGTGTGTCAATTGGATTTCAGCTTAAGACTAATTTACAAAGAGAATGAAAATCT
This sequence comes from Bactrocera zonata, assembly GCA_037783105.1. NCBI lineage: Eukaryota > Metazoa > Arthropoda > Insecta > Diptera > Tephritidae > Bactrocera > Bactrocera zonata. The sequence continues at coordinate 217,814 of JBAWJQ010006684.1, forward strand.
TGGTTTTGGCTATTGGCTATTGTTTACATTAAAATGAGTGTGCAGTTGGTCGCTTGATTCATTGGATGAGAGCTTATAGATTATTTGATTTGTATAAGCGAAGACGCTTAAGGCGCGATCGCCACTGAATATCGGTTATTTGTTTACATTAAATTCTCTGCACAGCAAAAATGATGCGCAGCTCTTGTTATTTGTTTACTTGACTTTAATGCATGGGTGTGAGAATGAATGTGTCACCAAAATATTGATGCTGCAGTAATTGGATATTAGTAGATGGATGTGAGAGTGAATATGTCACTATATATGTATATATGTGTATGAATATATTATATGTATATAATTATATCTTTAAAACCCCCTTGAGGCGAAATAAAGTAAGTGTATCGTTTTTCATTATTATTATTTGTATTTACATTTGTGATGACAAACGGATTTATATTTAAGATAATCCGTTTGAACGGCACAAACCGGGAAAAATTTAATTTTATACAGTGAAACCTCCCACAAGCGGACACTGACGGTTCCACAATTTTTGTCCGCTTATTGGGGGGTCCGCTTATAAGAGTGGGCGAAATTTTACTAAAATTTATACACACACTACTTTTTAAATAAATTAGATTTCTTGGTAATTTAATTTATATCTTTCATTTCTATTGCGAGATGTTTCATAGTTATAATAAATTGAACATATTTATTTATGTATTTTAAAAATTCCTTTACCGTAATTTGTCACAACTTTCCTTGTTTCTGTTTTATAAAACAGTTTTCAAGATGACTTTCCAAATTTCTGCATCGAAGTCAGAAATTTCTTTCAAACTTTTTTGGAAACCAGCTTTTGAAAAACAGTTTTTAATTGTTTCCATCGTTACGTTGTCCCATGCAGTCTTAATAAAATAAATAGCCTCCAAATTTTCAAATGTTTTTGAAAGTTTGTTCATTGAAATTTCATCTATTCTTGTTAAAATATGTTTGATAACATTGCATCTGTAGTGACATTTGAAATTCTGTATAATTCCCTGATCGAGGGGCTGGCAAATGGATGTTGTATTAGCAGGTAAAAGGATCAACTTTATGTTATTAAGTTTAATATTTCGAGGGTGAGTTGTGGCATTGTCCAAAAACACTAAAACTTTTCTCATCTGAGAGCACATTTTTTATCAAACGTTAGTAGCCACTCACACATAATTTCACGAGACATCGAAGCTTTATTATGCTATTCCGATCACTAACGGGTTTTCTTTATCTCCAGCCATATTGGTACACAATAGCACTGTTAATCGTTCCTTCGATAACTTATCGCCAAAGCATTTTTCGTTCTTCAAGGCAAGAGTCTTATTTGGCAAAGCCCGGAAAAAAACTCCAGTTTCATCTGCGTTAAATATATCTTCTGGTCTGTAGCCCAATAATAAGTCTGGTAGCTTTTGTTTGAATTGATGTACATCCTCAGGATTAACCTCAGCAGATTCTCCACATATGCATTTGAAAGTCACATTATGTCATTTCCGCCATTTTTCCAACCATCCATTTGATGCCGAAAAAGTTTGAACTCCTAATTGACCGGCAATTTGTTTTGCTTTTTCCTTTATAATAGGGCCCGACACTGGTATATTTTGATTTTTGGTTTTGACAAACCACTCAGAACACAAATTGTCTATTTTTGAACCATCACTATTTAAGAAGTTTTTCTTTTTATTTATGTTATCACCACTCAACCATAACCTTTTAATGTCTTCCTTTTTTTCACAATACAGGCAGCCTGGGATTTTCCAATATCGAATCTTTAAAAGCAAACAAATAAAAGTATAAAAAAAAATATTATAAAGCACTAGCCTTTTTCCGAGTGCACGAACAGATAAATTTTGTTTCTCCAATACATTTAAAATTTCCATTTTTTCTTTAATAGAAAGTATTTTCTTTTTTTGTGGCATATTTTCCCGGTTAACACGACTTAAACGTTTTGCAAAGGCAAATCAAATGAATCATAATTTTAATTTTTTTCATGTTAATAGCTACAAATTGTTACATATAGATCCCGTTACATCTTTACATGTTTTTGCTTGTCCTCACAGTTTAACATATGGTGTGTGTACGAGTATGTACTGATATTACTCGTATGTATGTAGATTTCGGCTGTTCGGTTAGTTACTCTACATTTACTTCAACTATTGGTCTTCGTTGTCCTCAAATAAGAGTTTCGCGTCCGATCATCAGACGTTTTTACTGTTTTCTTTACACTTTCGTTCACTAATCCAAGTTTCTTGTCCCTAGTCGAGAGGTCCGCGCCCGGTCACGAGAGGGTCCGGTTGTTAGAGTGGAATTTGTTCTGAAAACGCAAAGTAAAACTAGGTTCCTGAATTTTTGTCCGGTTAAGAGAGGGATACGCTTATTGGAGGTGTCCGCAAATAGAGGTATCATATATATCATATGTATATGTATATAAAAAATAGGAAAAAAAACTTTTATTTGCCTATGTGCTTACCCCTGTGTTACAAACACACATAACATTCTAATAAAACAACAATTTAATTTTTAGTATCCACTTGCAATACTCCTCCTCAAAACTGTAAGCAGCATATCTAAAATAAAGAAACAAAAGGCACAATAAAAAGACAAGAAGTGAAATAAAAGAAATAATTAATTTGAACATAAAATCATACATATTAACTAACAACAACTCAGTTTTATATTATACGAAGTTAAAAATTTAATAACATATTTGCATCAAGAGGTGAACACTTGTTTTGATTCGTATCGCGCCTACAACAAAAAAAGAACGCAAAAACAATACTGGCATTATATAAATATATTTGGTATACTCGGATATACATAAGTATGTATATGTAACATAGGAGAATATTAAATATAAAATAATCGAATTTAGAAATTTGCAAAAATTATCTGACATTTGTTGAAAATACATAAAAAAAACAAATATGTATATTTACATTGGCAAACTTTTTCTTTTGCCTTAAATTTATACATATTTATATTATAGCGCATTACATGCAGGCCAGGCACATATCGTCACCTAAAATGCAAAAGGCCGTAACTAACATTTTTAGTATTTTACAGGAGAAGCAAAAAACGTTATAGATTAAAGACTACTTAAAGCTAAATATCCAAATTGTAGATTTAAGCTTAGAAAACAAAGACGGATTTGTTTCTGAAAACCAAATTAATGGGAAAAAAGCAGTTTTTAAGAAATGTTACTTACGGCCTTTTGCACTCTATTTTTCTGAAACCAAAAGGCCGTAACTACTTGAAAAAAAATTATGTATAAAATGAAAGCAATGGTTAAAATAACGAAATGTGCTTTTAGGCTGTAACTAAAAAAGATTTTAACAAGTTATGTCTTTTTGTATTTATTTATTGTAAGTTTTTTAACACCAAAGAAATTATTTAATTAAAACATTTAATTCGAGAAAATCAAATTAAATTAAACTGGTTAAGAAAAACAAAATAGTTCATTTGAAAACAACAAAACCTGCAATACAAATAGCAAATTAGAATAGGTTTAAGATGTAAAGGGTATATTATCATAAAAGCTGTGGCAGTCAGCCGGAAGTAAAAATTTAAGTTCCTGCAGGTGTTCCCATTTCTTTTTGGATATTGATATTCTTTCGGTATGTAACTGTGAAGGTTCGATGTCCCTAAATTTTTGTTGTGTACGTTGTGGGAAAACGTTATAATCGTCGTTGATATTTGTTTTATAATAAATTATTCCAGATGGATCATATGAAAAGGCACGGATCATATTTACAGTTGGCTCTCCGGATTTTTTGCCTGTATTGAAGATACTGAGTTTTTTATACATAATTTATACATGTGTGTTAAATTTTACCTGGTCGAATAGATACGTAGCGCTTAGGAATACTTTCGTAGTCAAGGAAATACTTGTAATCAACATGGTGCACTTTTAGAGGAAATGGGTTCTTTCGAGACTCTCTAATCAAGCCAGACAGCTCAGATGGTAAATTTATTTGTCTCTTGTTGGTTTTTCTTTGAATGAGGGAGTGGGTCGAATCACACTCTATTTGTGTATGTCCCACTATTAAATATTTGTGTTCTACCGTTATGTTTTCTTGAACACATAAAGATAATATTGCATTAGAGAGAATTACATTTCGGTTCTGGTAGAAACAACCATCGGAATATATAATTATGTGATGAATATTTGGTGACTTTTTAATGGAATTTTTTATGTGTTTTATTATAAATGCAGCAAAGGTAGAAGCAACAAGGGTACCATCTGTTTCGTCCCAGACAAAATTGTCAGATTCATGTGAAATAACGTTATAAATTGTGAAATTGTGCACTTGTAATTTCATTTTATAGTACGTGGCATTTGCATTTGTCTGTGGAATCAATTTCACTGCCTGCATGTCAATGCATAACAACAAGTGTAAGCCTGATTTGGCGTTTTCTATGTCAACTAACTTTTCATTTCTCATGTCTTGTATATCCTTTCTATGAATGTCGTACTGATCTTGGGTTAAGTTCTTCGATTCGTATGATGTGCAGGTGTCGCACATATCATTTTTTGGCTTAAATATACAACATTTTGTTTTTTTAATACTGCCATAAATGTTGGAAAAGATACATGAACTACTTCATTAGTCTCGCAGTCTTTAGAATAAACTTCATAGACATGTTTGTAGCTTTTAAAATCGGACTGCAAGTACAGTTTCTCCGTATACTGTCTTCGGTAGTGTGATTCAAGCTTAGGAATGTCATGCAACCATTTTTCCAGAAAATTTAAACGTTTTTGAAATAAGACTCCTTCATTAGTAAATGCTTTACGATCTGATGTTAGTTTGTTTGTATTTCCAGACCTTTTATTATTTTTTTAAGTTTTTCATTACAACCATTTTCACAATTAGTACTCATTTTATTAATTTTGTTTTATTCCGGGAATAAAGGCAGTAACACAATTTGATAAAGAATGAAAGATAATGAAAACAACTGTAATTACGGATAACACAATGTGTCACATTGAAATTGAATCAAAGAGAATGAAAAAAGGGTAGTTACGGCTTTTTGGTTTATGAAATTGTTGAAGTTGTAGTTGCGGCCTTCTGATTCTCCCCTATAAAGTCGTTATTTTTGGACGTATGCATGTAAAATTTGCTGTGTACACGTGTTTCGGTTAAGTACTTCATAATCGATCAAAAAGTCAATTTTGAATTTTTTGTTATTTACGGCCTTTTACATTTTAGGTGACGATGTACAAAGGGTATTGACGCCTGTACTTACGAGAGTGCATACTCGCGGTGTGAGTTACCACTTTGCTGCACAGGGCACTTTTGTAAAGTGAACAATTCTGAGAAACATGCGTCTAAAGTCAAAGCGATGTCATAAAATACCTCTGATATGTAGGAATTTAAAAATATAAACTCATGATTGTAGTGTATTTTCTATGGAAAATTTTTACAGGCCTTGGTCCAGTTCTTAATGTTAATATTAAGAGCTAAAATTTTCAGGAATAATATACAATAAATTAATTATAATATTGCTTAAATATTTCAAAAAAAAAAAACGAAAAACGATATAAGCGTATTTTAATAAATTAATCGTTTATTCGGAAATGAAAACTCTTATTTACGTAAAAGAGTTTTTCGGTTTTTTACATTTATCTGAATTTACACTGAAAAAAATATTTTTCTATTATTAATCGTTATTATTACTAAATGAGCACGGACTCTAAAGATTCTAAATCTACTCAATTTTTAAAAATTCCGAAAATGATTTCTGATGACAAAAATCTAAGTACATCTGCAGAAGCTACACGCTCGAAACAAGGTGCTACAAAGCAAAAAAGGGGGAAAAGGTATTTCTTACGCTAAATTAATTTCTGAGAGTGACAGCTTAATAAGATTCTGTACTCGATTTTCATCTTCACCGATTCAAGATAACTCTGAATCGATGCTAGAAATCAAAAATGAAAATATTGACAATTTTTGGACATGTCTCCAATATTAGAAACTGATCACTCAGATCTACCAGAAAATTTCAAACCCTCGGCTTACGCAAAATATGAAAATTGCCTTGACCAATATAAAAAGACAAAAGCCTTGATCTCTGATCAATTAAAATTAACAAAGTTAAATGCACCTAGTCCTACTGAGAGTAAGTTGCAACAAACACAAGCCCAAGAGACAAGTTCAGGCATTCACCTCAAAGTGCCTGCATGCGACACAGAAATATTTCATGGATGTTATGAACAATGGCCATCCTTCCGGGACATGTTTACGGCTGTGTACATAAATACAAATTATCAGAAGAGCAAAAATTGTATCACCTCCGATACAAAACAAAAAAGACAAGCAGGCGTCATAGTGAAACAGTTCGCTCTTAATGACAATTTGGCTTAGGAAGCTTTAAAGCAACAATACGAGAATGAAAGAATATTGGTGGACAAAAAAGTGGCCATATTAATGAATTTACCAAAAATCCAGAAAGAAACAAGTGAAGAATTCAAAAAATTTAAAACCACTGTTTCAAGTTGTTTGTTGGTTCTATCGACACAGAATATTCCCACAGTCAGCTGGGATCCAATACTGGTAAACATATGCTCCGCAGCATTACCAGAAAAATCTTTGCTTTTGTGTGAGCAATCGCTCGCATCACGAAGAAAGTGTTCAACGTGGCAACAAATTAAAGTTATGCGAAGGAATATGTACAGGAGGGCATAAACTCAAATCTTGCGATAAGTTTAAAAATTGAATATTAATGAAAGGAACAACTTTGTCAGATCAAAAAGATTGCGAAAGATCATAAATAATTGCGAAAGCAAATTCAATTGCGTATATTGCACTTCAATAACTTTCTAAAGTAGCGCTTTCTCAAAAAGCGCCACCGGTTTAGTTGCAACCGCAATTCCCGAAACACAAAATCTACACACAATCACAGCAGTCGTCTCCATAGAACATCGAGGAGAACTTTTTATGCTCAGGGCCCTTAAAGGATCAAAACGACCTCTCATAGCGCCTAGGGCACAAAATAGGCTAAAACTGCCAACAACACAAGTCAATTATGAACTTACGGGAATGGGCGGGCGAGTAGTACAAAACTCAAATAAAATCTGCCCCATTACCCTAATTTCCCCTCAAGCGGATAAGCGCGTTCACGCGGAAGCCATAGTCTTACCGCAACTTACCAACATGCTTCCAAGCTATCATATAGATAGCAAACATTGGCAAAAGGTTACACACCTAAAGCTAGCAGATCCCAACTGCAACACCCCCGCTAAAATAGACCTTCTGTTAGGCAGCGATCTTATATCGGAAATTATTCTAGAAGGTATTGAAAAAATTTCGAAAATACTACTGGCACAAAATACCATTTTCGGATGGGTCCTAAGTGGGCTAGTTGCAGAAACAGTCACAGCAATGACAACTCAAGTTGAGGAAATCTCAAACGAGTATTGTGAAGACTTTTACAATGCCACAACTACTCGATCAGCTAATAGTCGGTATGTCGTACGACCACCACTAAAACAACAATTTCCATACACACTCGCCTTAGGCTACTCTCGCACCTCTACAATACAGTAGTTTCTAATTACGGAAAAAAACCTGCTTAGAAAAGGTGAGCTCAAACAAGATTATGATGGTGTCTTAGAAGAATACCTCCATTTAGACCACATGGAGGAAGTAAGCCAATGCGAAAAAATCATATAAGGGAAATATTACTCATTCTACTTGCCACATCATGCAGTAGTAAAGCCTGACAAAAAAACCACAAAGGTTAGAGTTGTTTTCAGTGCCTCAAGATCCACTAGCTCTGGGAATTCCCTAAATGATATTCTATTTACGGGACCCACACTCCAACCAGATTTAATGCTCCTCATATTAAATTGGCGTATATGCAAATACGTATTCAATGGGGATGTCGAAAAGATGTATCGACAAATACATAAATTTGATCAAGATTTTCAGCGGATTATTTTCCGAAAATCTGCCAATAGTCCACTACGCGACTTTAAATTGAAAACAGTTACCTTTGGCGTAAACTGTACCCCATATCTAGCCATTCGTACACTACACGAACTGGCAGAAGACACAAAGCCAGAATTTTCACTGGCTAAACAAGTCTTAAAAACGCAAACGTATGTAGACGATATCCTGTCTGTAAGCCACAGTCTTCCACAAGCATACGGGTCCTTATCGCAAATGATAAATGCCTTCAACACCGCAAGGTTTCTCCTAAAAAAGATCACAGCTAATCACCCAAATATCTTAAAAAATATACCAAACGACGATTTGTTGGATACTAATTTCCTTATATTCGAAAAGGAAAGTATAACAAAAACGTTTGGCATCCCATGGAATGCGATATCGGACCAGTTTTCGTACAAAACAGAGTCTATATCCGCGTTAACCGCGATAACAAAGAGACAAGCTTTTTCCTCGGTAGCAAAACTTTTCGACCCCGCAGGATGGCTTTCGCCAGTTATGATTTAAGCGAAAATCCTAATCCATGAATTATGGCTAGACGGAACTGACTAGGACAGACAAGTGAAACCTCTTCGCTGAGAAAAATGGGCCCAGTCCGCTAATAATCTGACCGACATTTCGCAGATACAAATTCCACGGTGGGTAAACTATTCCCCCGAATACAAAGTGGAACTACACTACTTCTGCGACGCCTCTGAAAAGGCATACTGTGCCATTAAATATCTGCACAAAGCGATACCGCAACGAAAAGCCACCTACTAGTGGCAAAAGCAGAAGTTGAGCCTCTAAAAGCGCTAAGTCTCCCACGACTAGAACTCTGTGGCGCTCTGCTACTAACAAAACTAGCTTTCATTGTGCAGACCATTTAAACATGGCGAAATATAGATTATATCTATGGTCCGATTTCGAAATAGTTCCAGCCTGCTTAGTAAAGCCACCACACGCATGGAAAACTTATACGAGTATATATAATCGAACGTCGTAGGATCAGGCACTTGGCGACACGTAGCCAGTGCTGACAATCCTGCTGATCTAGGTACAACAGGGTCCAAATCCTCGTTTCACGCCACCACTACCCTATGGTGGAATGGCCCTCGATGGTTAACAGAATCGCCCGTTTCTTGGCGACATTCGCCAATGCGCAACATAGTTGCCCCCGAAAGTCGAAAAGTCAACACCTATCACAAAATATTGGATGATAATGACATCCTTGAACGAAATTCATCGTTCCCCCGAGCCCTCAGAGTAGTCGCCTATATGCTCAAGTTCTTAGAGCGGACTTAAACTTAAAGTTAGTAGTTGACGCATCAAGACTTACAAAAGCAAAGGTCGCTCACTTCATGTCGAAGCCGATTGACAAAAAGAACTCACTCTTAGTTCTAAACCCATTCCTAGACACGAAAGGTCTGCTTCGTGCCAATGGTCGGCTTGTTAACTCAAGCGCAACGTACAACAAACTCCACCCCATAATCATACCTGAGTTACATCCACATATTAAGGCTACACGCCGAACATCGCCTCATGCAACATATGGTACGCCGTCTTAAGCCCCATCAAGAAATGTATTTTTATGTGCAAGATCTGCATTATGCACAAACAGAAGATGCGAATGCAGATTATGGCAGCACTTCCACCTGAACGCTGCAATTTCGCTCTGCCTTTCATCACAACAGGTGTTGATTCCAGGCCTTTCCAGGTAAAGGCGTCCATAGTAAGGTCTCCCACTCTCATGAAAGGCTATGTGGCTGTCTTTGTATGTTTCACGACAAAGGCAGTATACCTTGAGCTATATACTAATCTGACGAGAGAGGCTTTTCTCACGGCATTTGTTCGCTTCGTATCTCGACGTTGCTTCACATCAAAAATCATGAGCGATAATGGCAAAACATTCATTGGAGCTCAACGAGCCACGGAAAACAGTTTGCGGATTTCTTTAAATAAGTGTCACCTGGCATCGTACAAAAGTACGCACCCCAAGGTATCAATTGGCAATTTATACCCCCAAGCGCTCCTCATAAGGGTGGTTTATGGGAATCAACAGTAAAGAGCTTCAAATCTTATTTCAAGAAGCTAACTGGCAGCTACTAATTAAATTATGAGGAATTCATGACATTATTAACTAAAATCGAAGCCTTATCAACTCACAGCTCCTCACGGTTCTCTCGCAAGATCCCTCCGATTTCACAGTCCTAACTCCATGACATTTTCTAAAAGGAGCACCCATTCTGGCCACACCTGAGCCAGGCGTAGAGTCGCTATCCTTACTAAATAGATGGGAAAGAATTAAAATTCGCCATCATAAGAGGTACCGATGGAAAACTATAGAAAATGCGCCAAAGATTGCAGATTGTGCCTTGATTCACGACGAATGTCTCTCCCCTACTGAATGGCGGCTTGGCCGCATAGAGAAGCTTTACCAAGACTCCGAAGGTCATATTCGCGTAGTCGATCTCCGTACGCAATCAGGAAAGTTAGCAAGACCGCTAGTTAAACTCTGCTTTTTACCGACCGATGATACCATCGAAATGAAAACGATAAAACCCTCAAATAAACCAGATACAATAAATATTTAAAAATAACAAACAAAACAACCTAAATGGTCGATCAACTTGCCGACCCACTTATGCCACACAACGTGGCAGCCACACCCATATCCACTTTATGCAACAAATTTATAATTCAAATAACACTCTTCCATACAGATTAACATGGATTCAGACATGCCACCTACTCCGACGCAAACCATTCGTTCGGCTATCCATCTGCAACGGCAAGCGGCTGGCCCAGTTACAGCTCCCCGAAACATCATTGCCACCACACCAAGGGGTCCTCGTAGTGGAACGCGAGCACTGCCGTCAACGCCCATACCAGCAGCAGATCCGCAGCGCATTCGTTGTCCAATATGTTGTTGACCGCATCGGTTAACGCACTGTGCCATTTTTTAAAGGACACACGGTCATTGCCTTAATTGTCTGGCACCTACCCACAACACCCAGGAATGTTCGTCGGGAAACCTGTACCAGATCTGTATGTGGCATGCCCTACACAAACTTATTAGGTTGTCAAATATTTCCCTTCCGCCTTTTTGCTCTTTATTCAATGCTTTATAAAAAGTGTTACAGTGATCGGATTTAGTTCAAATATGCGCCGTTTCGTTCGTTAATCTGTTTCCATCTAGACGACAACTTCAGAATACCCGCCTCGTAGAAGCCCCCCTCCTTATTTGCGAAGAACTGGGACAGCCACTTTTCACAAGCCTCTTTTGAGTTCAACTTTACACCAACAAGGGCGTTCGCCATGGACAGTAACAGGTGGTAATCACTTGGCGTTATTTCTGGGCTATATGGTGGATGCGATAAAACCTCACCGTATCTTCTGACGAGACATCAACTAAGTGTGTGGTCTGACGTTGTCCTGGTAGAACACTACACCTTTCCTGTTGGCCAATTCTGGACGCTTCTGGTCGATCGCCTGCTTCAAGCGCTCCAGTTGCTCGCAGTAGATGGTAGATTTAAGCGTTTCGCCGTATGGGAGCAGCTCATAGTGGATGATTCCCTTCCAATCCCACCAAACGGAAAGCAAAACCTTCTTGGCCGTCAATCCCGGCTTGGCCACTGTCTGGGATGATTCACTGGCCTTCGATCACGACCGTTTTCGCTTGATATTGTCGTATGTGATCCATTTTTCGTCGCCAGTCGTCCGTAGTTCGAAGTGATAGAGTACCATCCCCCAAAACAACATTAGTCTCACGGAGCGGGTTTGCCTTTAACGAAGGAAAACTTTAAAATAGCGCGAATTTCGGCGTAAATTTACTCCATGTACTCCATGGACGCAATATCAAAACTAATCATGCATAGCGTCGTTTTGCAGGTTATGTCAAGACCTTTTAAAGATTGCCAAATATGAGCTCTGTAGCGCTTTATACATAGCCGGGAAATTCAAAAGAAAAAAAGGCGGAAGGGAGATATTTGAAAACGTAATATAAACCGCGAGCGCCATTTCAACACCGAACACCCAACCACAGCAATAATCCCGCATTAATAATACTCTACATTCACCGCATTAAAATATACGTCACTACCACCCTACATTCACCACACTCTCCTCGACATCGCCTACAATCCAAATCACACATATCTAATAAATGCTTCTGCATTTTTCATTAAAGCAAAAAAGGAACAAAAGTGACGGAGAAACGAGTTCGTCACTTCTTATTGCGATCCGCTGTCGAAAAGCCGTGTTCTGCTAATACCGAATTCCAACTTTTCTGCATATTGTGAAATTTCTTGCGTAATTGTGTGTTGTTTATTTACATATGTATATCATGGAGGATGGGGTCATGTGTAGAAGTTCACGCGAGTGAGGAAAGTTCTCTGATCGCCATTCACTTGGGAGTGGCCAGAAACGATTCTTTTACATATGACTCAAGCAGCTCACGACTTCCGGTCTTTGACCAAGTATCCTCTGGGTAGCCTAAGAACATCCGTTTGAAGGCGAGCTAAAGTGAGAAGGCGAAACACCCCCTGCATAGGGTTGTGCGCTGGGTTTGGGACCCGCCACGTAAAAAAACACCCCCAATGCAAAAGTTTAAACAGCCTCGGATGAGAGACCCCCCTTTTGATGACGACCATGGCAAACGAAATAAGGACTATGATTTGAGGGCGTGCACCTGGAATGTCCGGTCCCTTAATTGGGAAGGTGCCGCTGCCCAGCTGGTAGATGTCCTCGTAAAGATAAAGGCTGACATCACCGCCGTCCAAGAAATGTGATGGACGGGACAAGGACAGAGACGAGTAGGTCCTTGTGACATTTACTACAGTGGCCATATAAAGGAGCGCAAGTTTGGTGTTGGATTCGTGGTGGGAGAGAGACTCCGTCGCCGAGTACTTTCATTCACTCCGGAGAATGAACGTCTAGCCACAATCCGCATCAAAGCGAGGTTCTTCAACATATCGCTGATTTGCGCCCACGCCCCGACGGAAGAGAAGGACGATGTGACCAAAGATGCCTTTTATGAGTGCTTGGAGCGCACTTATGAGAGATGCCCCCGCCACGATGTCAAAATCGTGCTTGGCGACTTCAATGCCAGGGTGGGCAAAGAAGGTATCTTTGGCACTACGGTCGGTAAATTCAGCCTCCACGAGGAAACATCCCCAAATGGGTTGAGGCTGATCGACTTCGCCGGGGCCCGAAATATGGTTACCTGTAGTACTAGATTCCAGCATAAGAAGATACATCAAGCTACCTGGCTGTCTCCGGATCGAAAAACCACCAACCAGATCGATCATGTTGTGATAGACGGAAGACACGTCTCCAGTGTTTTAGATGTGCGTGCGCTCCGAGGTCCTAACATCGACTCGGACCACTATATTGTTGCAGCCAAGATTCGCACCCGCCTCTGTGCAGCAAAAACGCACGCCAACAAACACAAGGAAGGTTCGACGTCGAGAAGCTGCAATCACAACAGACAGCCGAACGTTTTTCTACTCGGCTTGCACTCCTGCTCTCTGAGAGCACTCGTCAACAACTCGGTATAAGGGAACTGTGGGACGGCATTTCAAACTCCTTACGTACAGCTGCAACCGAAACCATTGGTTTTCGGAAAGCGCAAAAGAACAGCTGGTACGACGAGGAGTGCCGTGTTGCAGCGGAGAGAAAACAGGCTGCCTACCTCGCAACGTTACGATCGACCACAACACGTGCGGGATGGGATAGATACCGAGAGTTGAAGAGGGAAGCGAGACGCATTTGTAGACAGAAAAAGAAAGAGGCCGAAATGCGTGAGTACGAAGAGCTTGATAAGCTGGCCGACAGGAGTAATGCTCGAAAATTCTACGAAAAGATGCGGCGGCTTGCCGAAGGTTTCAAGACCGGAGCATACTCTTGTAGAACCCCCCAAGGTGATCTAGCCACCGATGCCCAGAGCATACTTAAATTATGGAGGGAACACTTCTCCAGCCTGCTGAATGGCAGTGCACGCACAGCACCAGGAGAAAGCGAACCCGATACCCCAATCGATGACGATGGAGCAGACGTTCCATTGCCCGACCATGAAGAAGTTCGAATAGCAATTGCCCGTCTGAAAAACAACAAAGCGGCAGGGGCCGACGGATTGCCGGCCGAGCTATTCAAACACGGCGGCGAAGAGCTGATAAGGTGCATGCATCAGCTTCTTTGTAAAATATGGTCGGACGAAAGTATGCCCAACGATTGGAATTTAAGTGTGCTATGCCCAATCCATAAAAAAGGAGACCCCACAATCTGCGCCAACTACCGTGGGATTAGCCTCCTCAACATCGCATATAAGGTTCTGTCGAGCGTATTGTGTGAAAGATTAAAGCCCACCGTCAACAAACTGATTGGACCTTATCAGTGTGGCTTTAGACCTGGTAAATCAACAACCGACCAGATATTCACGATGCGCCAAATCTTGGAAAAGACCCGTGAAAGGAGAATCGACACACACCACCTCTTCGTCGATTTTAAAGCTGCTTTCGACAGCACGAAAAGGAGCTGCCTTTATGCCGCGATGTCTGAATTTGGTATCCCCGCAAAACTAATACGGCTGTGTAAGCTGACGTTGACCAACACGAAAAGCTCCGTCAGAATCGGGAAGGACCTCTCCGAGCCGTTCGATACCAAACGAGGTTTCAGACAAGGCGATTCCCTATCGTGCGACTTTTTCAACCTGCTTCTGGAGAAAATAGTTCGAGCTGCAGAACTCAACAGAGAAGGTACCATCTTCTATAAGAGTGTACAACTGCTGGCGTATGCCGATGATATTGATATCATCGGCCTCAACACCCGCGCCGTTAGTTCTGCTTTCTCCAGACTGGACAAGGAAGCAAAAGAAATGGGTCTGGCAGTGAACGAGGGCAAGACGAAATATCTCCTGTCATCAAACAAACAGTCGTCGCACTCGCGACTTGGCACTCACGTCACTGTTGACAGTTATAACTTTGAAGTTGTAGATAATTTCGTCTATCTTGGAACCAGCGTAAACACCACCAATAATGTCAGCCTAGAAATCCAACGCAGGATAACTCTTGCCAACAGGTGCTACTTTGGACTAAGTAGGCAATTGAGAAGCAAAGTCCTCTCTCGACAAACAAAAACCAAACTCTATAAGTCACTCATAATTCCCGTCCTGCTATATGGTGCAGAGGCTTGGACGATGTCAACAACGGATGAGTCGACTTTGCGAGTTTTCGAGAGAAAGGTTCTGCGAAAGATTTATGGTCCTTTGCGCGTTGGCCACGGCGAATATCGCATTCGATGGAACGATGAGCTGTACGAGATATACGACGACATTGACATAGTTCAGCGAATTAAAAGACAGCGGCTACGATGGCTAGGTCATGTTGTCCGGATGGATGAAAACACTCCAGCTCTGAAAGTATTCGACGCAGTACCCGCCGCGGGAAGCAGAGGAAGAGGAAGACCTCCACTCCGTTGGAAGGACCAAGTGGAGAAGGACCTGGCTTCGCTTGGAATATCCAATTGGCGCCACGTAGCGAAGAGAAGAAACGACTGGCGCGCTGTTGTTGACTCGGCTATAATCGCGTAAGCGGTGTCCACGCCAGTAAAGAAGAAGAAGATATCATTTTCCGAACGGTGAGTGCGGTGGAACTCACAACAACAATCAACACAATGGTTTTAAAGTCTCTGAAAATTTTGGCATGAACTGCCGAAAATAAGAAGCTAACCCTATAAATTGTGTCAGTTGCGTTTTGGAGACGGCAAATCTCTCAGCGATTGAATTGTGTGTGGATTAGGGCGAATTTGTCCATTGCTTACTTCAAATCCCAAATATTCTATACTAGTTTTAAGGAAGGAATACTTCGTTACATTGAAAGAAAAACCAGCCGTTCTCAAGGTTCCCAGCATAATATGCAAACGGTCTAAGCTTCATCCTTAGTTTCGCCACAATCAAAACATCATCGATGTGACTAGAGAGGGTATGCAAGATTACCTAATGCTTTAATTACACCGCGCTGGAATACAGACGGAGCATGTTTTAAACCAAATGTCATAGTCAAAAATTCATACTGACCTTCGGGCGTGACAAAAGCGGTACGTTCAATTGAATCTGTATGTACCGGTATTTGACAGAACCCGCTAGCCAAATCAAGTCATTCAAAGCACAGTAATCTACAAAAAGACGATCACTTCCATTTTTCTTTTTAACAGGCATCATCGGACTAGCGAACGGTGAACAGCTGGGACGAATAATATTAAATTTCAGGAGCTTATCAATTTTATAACGTACATGCTCTTTCTCCTCTTCACTCGGTCTATATGGACGCCGCTGCACTGTCTTTGTGGATCTATTAACGTTATTTTCAAATGCCTTGTTGTTACACGAGTCTATGGTATTCCCCCAATAAACCAATCAGATTAGCGTTTTAGAATGTTTTATAAGGCCCCCTTATCAGAGTTACTCAGGTTCGCCATCGGAATCAACAAGGTTTTTATAATCTGCTAAAGTTACCACATCAACTTTTTTTCTTTTGTAAATACTGAATTTTTCAGCGTCTATTGTTATACTAAAGCCCTGACTTAATATTTTACGACCAATCAAACCGTCATATGTTAGGTATTTATCCATTACAACGTGCGATAAAATCTCAAGACTATACTGTTCAATGTTACTTATACCATTTAGTTTTACAATATTGTTAAATCGTTTTCTTTAAATTTGTCTGCAACACTTTCCTTCAAAACACAATGGAACGGACTCACCTGAAAATTTAATTATACCCTCTGCCGGGGCTACAGTACAAATCTTTTCATAAATTTGTTCGTTCCTGCTGGTCCGGATTTTAGGACATGAGGTAGCGAAATGTCACATTTCTCTACACTTGAAGCATCGTATATTGGACCACCGCAGCCTGCGCTGTCGTCTAGCGCCTTACTTAACACTATCACAAGTGCGCCTCCTTCGAGGGTATTTTTTATCAAAAATAAGGTCCACCGTTGTACACCATGCAGAGGCATCCGCTCCAGCACAATCGGCATAGAATTTCGGCAAAGCAACGTGGATAGGCCTTGCGTCTGCTACCGGTCTTGGTATCTGCATCCATTAGATTCCGGTTCTGTACTTCTAACGCTGTGAGGATCTTACACGATTCTTGACTTGCCGATTTCACTTCTGATGCAGAAGATTTGCTTGTAGATGATTCTATGTGTCACTTTACACTTTTATCTTTTTTAACACAATAACTTCACTTTTTATTTTTATTATACTAGCAAAGCAAGTTCTGTTCCTATCAAGATCAGTTTTTTGAACTGATTCTCCGAGGACAAAACGCCTAATTGTTGCGCACTCCTTCAATGCTTTAAAAGTAGCTAACGGTCCCTGCCTTTCTTCTCTGTGTTCACAGAATACGATCAGACCTCACTCAGTAACAGTTTCTCTATTTGTGTTTTTATGCTTATTTGCCGTAATACTATATATGCCGCCAATGCGTTGCCTACTACATATAACGTTCTGGCACATACAGTTGCCTACAAAATATTAGTACTCCAATATACGCACGACGTATACTATATATCAAATATATGAAATAACTAAAAAAAATAACTTATTTTCACACTAACTACAAATATTGCTTTCAAAAAGTAAGTTAATTAAAATTTATTCAATTGAACCTAAATTCATAAATATGCACAAAACAAACTCATACGATTACGCATGTTTGCGTACAAGGTGCGTTCCAAAGTAAACAGGACTTTAATAAAAAAAAATGTTTTTTTCGGCAAAATCAATTTATTTTATTGTCTGCATAACGCTTTTCTTTCATGGGCCAATGCATTTTTCCGAAAAGGACGAAGTCTCATGGTTCCATATCAGGAACAATGCGGGGAGTGGTTAATGGTTAAAATGCGATTTTTGGTCAAATAATCAGTCACAAGCGTCGAATCGAATGTTGGATTCTGAGCAATTTTTAGTCGTCAGTCAATTTGTGCGGAACAAACCCTACACACGCAAATGCGATAAATCGATGTTTTGGAGATGTTCAATTCCATTTCCATGAATTTCAATGATGATTTCGGCTAACTTTTGATGAACTTAAGCACAGTTTCAATGGAGTTTCCGGTGATCACGGAATTTGATTGGCCCACATGTTGATCGTCATTAATGTCCTCACGACCACTTTGAAAACGTTGAAACCCCTCGTGCACTCTGCTACGGGATAGGCAATCATCGCCATAAACTTCTTTCATCAATTGAAACGTTTCGGTAAAAGTTTTACCAATTTTAAAACAAAATTTAATGTTGGCTTTTTGTTCGAAGCTCATTTTCGCACCGATAACACAAACATACTGACAATCAAAACGCAATAACTTCACCCCCAATCAATGAAATGTCATGAAGTTCTCGCTGGACAATCGATAAAGATAGCCGATTCTAACGCGCCATTCGACATATAGATGGCACTACGAGGGGCGCTAGATTCAAAAAGTCCTGTTTTCTTTGGAAAGCATTTTGTATAAACGTAAAAAAATATATGAGCTAACACAAGTCTGTTATAGCAATATACATATACAAGTATGGTTCAGAGCATAGTTTTTATTCCATGCTCAGGTCCCTTCAACCGCAACTGTTAAGATTTCTCTTGCAGAGCTGGCAGTTAACTAAAAATATTTTTACGTTCTCCGCGTCGTGAACCTTCTCTATGATGTACGTTCTCTGGTCAAACTTTACGATCAAGTTTTCAGTTGTGGCTAAATTAGCACCTGACCACCCTCTTAACACAACACGCCTACACCTCATACATACACACCACGCTCAACACGACTACACCATATTCATCACACCACACACACGAGGACACAAGGGACAAAAGTAACTGACGGACGGCGCCGAGACCTCTTTCTATTACGATCCGCGCGCATATAGGCATCGATTGCCAGCTCGTCCCTTGAACTGTTTCGATATCCTCTCCTTCATTTTCGTCGTTGAATCAACAGGTGAGTCCGCGGGTTTCATACCCATTATTATATGGTTTATATCGAGTTTGACTATAGTCCTTCGAGCCGTGCCGGACAGCACTAGTGGTAAAACAAAATAACATATCGGTCCCGGTGACGCGTTAACTAAATAAAATAAAGTGTGAAAAAATTTAAAACAAAAAATGAAATAACATATCGGTCACGGTGACGCCTCAACTAAATAAACTAAAAGTGTGAAAAAATTGGAAAAAGAAATGGAAAAAAAAACAACCAAAACAACCGGTGTAACAAAAAAAAAAAAAGGAAAAACAACGTTGGTGATACAGTTGAGAAAACTGTTGTAAAACTCTGGAAAAAAAAACCGTTGGTGGATATTGAGAAAAAAAAAACCAGTACTAAAAATTGTGGAAAGGTGCCACAGTAAAGCAAAAACCGTTGGTGGCAACAAACAAAAAAAATATACATATATCTATATATATAGAGTTGACGATACCTATATATATGTACGTACATATAGTATGCCTCGGTGGTGACAAAATTGAAAAAGAAAGAAAAAAGAGAATATATTAAAAATAAAATTTCATAGTGCGGCTACAAAACAACAAAAAAAAAACCAAAAGTGTGGTGACAAAGAATGCAGTGTGGAAAATAATATACGCATACAACACATATATGTATGTATATAAGAAGAGTGGAAATATAACCCACAAGCAACCAAAAAAAAAAGGAAATATAATAACTAAAATGGTGACAAAAAGTGCGGTGAAGTGAGAGAGAGCAGAGTGGAAAAATAATTTACACCTACTATGTACATATATACATATAATATAGGATGTATAATAGCGGTTCCTTCTTCATTTTCGAAGAAAAATGGGCCGATGATTCCACCAGACCAAAATCCGCACCATACAGTGATTCGTGCTGGGTGCATTGGCTTCTCGACGATTACGTGCGGGTTTTCTGTGTCCCAAATGCGACAATTCTGCTTGTTAACATAACCATCGAGGTGAAAACGAGCCTTATCCGAAAAGATGATTTTTCGGTAAAATTGGCCATCCTCGCTCAAACGAACTTTGGAAAAATTTCGTAAATTTTAGACTTTTTACTGAATATCTGTCACTTTCCGAATGGTATTTGACATTTCCAACGTCGAAATATAGATAATTCAAATTTAAAACTTTAGATGGCCCACCCTATATAAAAAGAGATAGTGAAGTGGCATATAACCTACAACCAGAAGGAAGAAGTCATACAAAAATACAAGCTACAACACCAGCAACAAAAGGACTGGAGAACTGGAGACGCAAGAAAACCAAGGACAGGCACAAGCATAAGCAAAGCACAAGCACTGGCACACACAGGTACACGCACAAGACCCACACATCAGATACATACATACGTACACTCATGTCATCCCCAAAAACCCCTGGCGGAAAGCAAAGTGAGTTGTATCGTTTCCTTTCGATTTGTTTACTATATACATATATGTATGGTTGAATTTCAAAAAAGGAAATTTAGGGATTGACCGAAATTCCGGTCAAAAAGGTAGTGAAAACCGTTATTAAACTGTTTTCGGTACTCGGTTTATTTTCCGGGAAAACCCTAAAACCGCTAACAAAGCAGTTTGGTACTGTATATAGCGGATTAGTGAATTTGCGAAAATTACCTGCGGTCGGTTAGTTCTCTTTTCGTGGTTTCTTCGTGCCGCGAACAAACGAACATACGTACATATATACACATATATAAGTATATACAAGTTATGAATTTACTTGTCAAAAGTAAAAATATGTTATGAGTTTAGGGGAGACCGGGGTAGCGTCGGCTTTGGGGTACATTCGGCAATCGCGTTTTCGGTATGAAGGAACAAGCTGCATTGACCATAAAGTAGCGAACGCTTACCCACCACTCATAAAAAATATCGATTTGTAGTCTCACATCTCTCTCTATGCATTCGACAAATTTACATGTGCTTTTGTGTTTTCGGGAGTGCTGATAGTGTTTTCGACTCTAAAATAAAAGTGTATTAAACTTTTTGTGTTTCACTTGTTTTTTTAAACTTTGATCAAAACTAAAAGGTGAGAATGTTAACTCTGTGAAAAAGTGTGATTAAGGGATAAAAAGAGTGAATTACTTAAAATAAAATAGAGAAAACGAAAATGGGAATTTCCGGGGTAGATACAGCGTTTTGTGTTGGGGCACATTCAGCGAACCTATATTTTTGCCGAATGTGCCCCGGGCAGAAATACAAGTTCGCCGAAGGTGCCCCGTATAATTTCTTTTTTTTTAAGATTTATATAGATAGTGAAAAATGGTTCGAAATTATAAGCGTAAAGCACAATCGAATATTGACGAAAGCAAGATGAGAAAGGCAGTTGCAGATGTCTTAAACGGTGTAGAAACGCCAACGTCTGCAGGTAAAAAATATAATTTAAAACGACAAACCATCGAATCCCGAGTAAAGAAACAAGATCCTTTAGCCGGTCACACGGCTGGAGATGCTATTTACCAGTCAAAATTTACCTGGAGACAAGTTTTTACGATGAAGGAAGAAATCGAACTAGTGGACTACATTAAACAGTGTTGTTATTATCAATATGGGTTATCATATAAAAGTTTTCAGAAGTTGGCATACCAATACGCTGTCGCTAACGGCAAAGACTTTCCTGAAAAATGGAATGTTCAAAAAGAAGCTGGGGAGGATTGGCTATATGGTTTTTTGAAACGGAATTCGAGCCTAACTCTTCGTAAGCCAGAGCGAACTAGTTTAGCAAGACTAAAAGGTTTCTCAAAAAAAGCTGTCGACGAATTTTATTTAAACTTAAAAAAACTTTATGAGGAGTATTCATTTCAACCAAATGATATATACAATTTGGATGAAACTGGTATTACGACCGTCGTTGATTCGCCAAAAATTTGTGAATTAATTAACGATTTTAGTTATAATGTTTAACGAATTCGAGGTGCTTTTTAGATAATTGCAACGAAGGGTCAACGACAAGTTGGGCAAGCTGTTTCAGCTGAGAGAGGCAGTTTGGTCACCCTTGTAGGAATAATCAACGCCAGTGGAAATCGGCTTCCACCAGCTTACGTTTTTCCACGCGTACGAAATAGTTCCCAATTTTTAAATGGATGTGTTTCGGGGTCTATCGGGTTAGTCAGTAAAAGTGGTTGGATGATGTCGGAATTGTTTATAGACGTTCTTAAACACATTCAAAATAACACAAAATGTTCTAAAGAGGGACCGATTCTTTTGCTTCTCGACAACCATTCATCTCACTGCAGCGTTGACTGCATCAATTATTCACGGGATAATGGAATACATCTATTGTCGTTTCCCCTCATACTTCGCACCGTCTCCAGCCACTAGACGTGTCAGTTTACGGACCATTTAAAAATTTCTTCAAACGTCTTTTACTGATTTTATGACAAACAATCCAGGAAAGAGAATAACGATATACGAAGTTGCCCACCTGTCTAACTTACCATTCCAAAGAGCATTCAGATCAGAAAATATAATCAGTGGTTTCCAGTCAACAGGAATATATCCTTTCAACTCCCAAAATTTTAGCGAAGATGAGTTCGCTCCGGCAGATCATACGGATGAGGATAGTTTGACTGAACCTCTTCCGCTTCAGCCTGATAATATTGTTAATATTACAGACCCACTTCAGCTAGATGAAAGTGTTAGTGCACCTGTTTCCCGAACACCAGAACAAATTCGTTCCATTTCCCGTTTAAATGCTTCTAAAACCACTGCTCGATCTGGCTGCTCTCGAATTTTGACTAGTTCGTGTGAGAAAAAACGGATGGAAGAAAAAGCGTCCACAATAAACTCTCAAACAGCAAAAAGAAACATTCAGTTTCTAAGTAAAAAAAATGCTCGTAAGAACAAAAATACTAAAAATATTATAAAAAAATCCAGCTGAAGACTAAAAAGCCTAAAGTTTCCGTTAGAAATGATATTGATTCTTCTGACGAAAGTAACATAAGTGTTGAATACGCAGACACTGACCAATCAGTTGGATCTTTCGTTGGTGGCAAAGAAACGCCGGAGATGGAGAATTTTTCAAATAATGAATTGACTGATAACTTCGAACTGAATGTGGGAGATTATGTTCTTGTCGCACCTCTTCAAACCTGTAAACAAAAAGTTTATTATGTTGCTGATATCATTGAGAGACTTAGTGAATGTACATTCACAGTTAGCTTTCTTAGGAAACTTGATGTTCTGCAGCCTATATTTGTCAAGCCCGAAAACAAGGATATATCATTGGTTTTGAAAAGCGAAATTATATTTAAACTTCCTAACCCGGTGAATCCTGCTTCAACATCACGTAGTCGCACTAAATATATATTTGAACTCGATCTAAGTGGCTTCAACATCAAATAACTTTATATTTTTTAAAGCCAAGAAGGCAACTAAAGTACCATAAAATATGCTTTTTGTTTATCTCTTTATATTTAATAAAAAAAGCCAAGGAGGCAACGCTTTTAACTACAGTACCATAAAATATGCTTTTTGTTTATCTTTTTATATTTAATAAAACGTAAAAAGATTAAAAAAGGGCTTTTTATTTAATAACTAAATCTCACCACATGAACGACGAAGGTTCCCCAGCAATTGCCGGTGCTACCCCGCCCCGGGGTACATTCAGCAGATTTGACTATTTTCAATTAACCTTAAATAAATTTGTCTCCGCTACAATTTCAAGAAAAGTTTCACCGACATCTTCTTTTTAAATAATATCAGACTCGTTCAAGATTATATAAGTTTCGATTCGTTGGATATTTTCTGAGATATCCAGGTTCAAAAAAAAAGTGCCGCAGGTACCCCGGTCTCCCCTACTGGTCTTGGGACCTTTATTATTTGACTGCTCGCTTAACTCTGAATTAACAATTTTTATAATTCTTAAAGTAACTTAAGTAACTTAATGCGCTTGCCGTTCTGCTGACGTCGGTTCCCACATTCCGCTGGATTTCCAGGGAATCACGCCGCACTGCGCTAAACGCATCGTCAGCACTTTTGCAAGTAGAACGGATGCGCGTGTGCTTACAATGTTATTGTTGCTAACTATTGCTTTAAATGTTATTGTTGCTAACTCCTCCCTTCTTAAAATCAATTGTCCTCAATTGATCAAAAATATGGTAGGTTGTCAAAATTGAAGTATGTTGTGGGTTTTGCTGTTTTTGGTACTATTTCTGGTACTGCTGGGTCCTTACCTTTGGACGATGTTTCTGATGTAAAGCTTGTTTGCAGGATTATCTTCTTTTTCCTATGGCAGAAGAATATTATTGAAAAAGCTGCTAGAGTGAGAATGGCCATGATTGCCACAGAAGTTTGAGTGGTATTCGTATTATTCTGAAGGCGATCCAAACGTTTTATGTTGTCTATGAATAACTCGTGGATTGATTCCAATGACAAAAGATTTATTCTTTCCTTTTCCGCTGGAGCAAATTGTGTTCTGACTGGTAACGCCCCGGTTAAAAGCGTTTCGCCATTGTAGAAAGAATCGTTATTTATTTTTATGGTAAGATTGCTGAATTTTACGACGAATGTGCCTGCAACAGACATTTCTTCCAGGCTATTATTTACGGTACCATCAAAGTTGTTTAGTAGAATTAGTCCAGGTTGAAGTATTTCTATTGGTTTAACATGATTTGCGTTGCTATATTGACAAGTTGGATTTTGTTCACTATTTAGAAGTTTTGTTATGCAGGTTTCATTAACCAGGCTAACAATTTGTTCTTTCTTACAAATAGATATAGAATTTATTGTCTTACACTCGCTATTTATTCCAAGTATTATATTTTCTTTCTTAATAATATTATTGAAAACAATATTTATAATCGTATTATTTCTCTTAACAGGTTTAATTAAAATATTCTCATAAGTTTCTTTTTCCGTAATTGGTATTTTTACGATATACGCTAACATTGTTGAATTATAAAGGACGCTTGTTTCTGCAAAACTTAAGGCTTCCTCAGTTGATGAAAAAGGCATCTTTTCCCCTTCTAGTGTTTTAAGAGTTAATTCTAATTCTTTCTTTTTCAATAAAATGCTATTTACTAATTTTAATTTTGCCCATTGGATGGCATATCTAATGTTTACAATTTCTTCCTTAACTAAACGTAATCTATTTTGAATACTTATTACTAGTTCGTCGTTGAAGTAGCTGTCTTTTGATATTGCGTTTGCTAGTTTGTCCGTAATTACTGTGAGGTTAATTATACGTTCTGTTAGTGCTTGATTTTATTGGTTTTACCTGCGCATACTTTGAGAATTTATCGACAGCAGTGAGCACGAGATTGCCTTCCGTTTTGTAAATATCTATATGCACTATTTGTCCTGCATATGAGGGGATAGGTGTCTCTTTAAAGACGGGCTTATTAGAGTGTCTATCGTACTTATTTGTTTTGCAAATACTACATTGTTTGACTATCTTATTTATTTTGTTATTCATGCTGGGGAAAAAATATTTCTCTAGTATATGAGATTTATTCTCTCTACCATTACGATGAGCTCTTCTGTGTGTTTCTATGATAATTTCTTCCTGCCTTTGTTCTTCTAATACATCTTCTACTTTTCTTCGTGCAAACCTAATACGATATTTATTAAAGTGGATTGAAAAAACTTCTTGTATTATTCCCATTATTGGTTCGGGAGCGCTGATCCCATTTATTACTGAAGGGTTCAAATATTTTTTCAATAAAGATATGATTGTCTCCTCGGAAAATTCTATTTCTGTTATAGTGTGACGGTGAATAGTTGGAAAAACAATTTGAAATTTATAGCTTGATTCTGTAGACCAATTGAAAAATATCTGATTTTTGAAAACGTTTATAGGTACATCTACGAATTGAATCAAGTTTTGACCTGAACTGTCATCGCTATGGGTCATAACTGACATTGAATTTATTTGTTGCTGTGCTGTAATTCTTGATAGTGCATCAGCCACAACGTTACTTCGACCAGTTTTATGAAATATTTCGTGATTATACTCTTCTAGTTCTGCCTTCCATCGTTTCATTTTACTATTTGTATTTTTGTTGCTTAAAGCGAAAGTTAGGGGCTGATGGTCTGTAAAGACTTTGACCTTAGCGTGCCCGTACAAAAAATTCCGTAGAGTGGATAATGCCCAGACAATGGCTAGCATTTCCTTCTCGTTTGCGGCGTAATGTTCCTCCGCTTTACTTAGAGTTCGGGAAATAAAAAAAATAGGTTTTCCACTGTGGGAAAGAACGGCACCAAGTGCAAAATTTGAGGCATCAGTTGTGAGCTCAAAATCGTTATTGTAATTTGGAAAAGATAAAATTACCTTATCCGAAACCAATGTATTTTTAATTTTCTGAAATGCTTCTTTAGCTTGTTCATTGAATTCAATCGGTACTTTTGCGGACTTGTTTTTTGAAATTCGGCCTTCTTCGCCTCTTAGTAATATTGTTAATGGCTTTGCTAATTTCGCGTAATCGCGAATAAATCTACGATAATAGCCGGATAGGCCTAAAAATGAACGCAATTCTTTAATATTTTTGGGTTCGGGAAAATTAGTAATTGCTTCTACCTTTTTTGGGTTAGTTCTAATGCCCTCTTGTGATACTATAAATCCTAAAAATTCTACATCCTTTTGAAAAAAGTGACATTTGTCCAGCTGAATCTTCATATTTGCTTCCTCTAAGGTTTCGAAAACTTTTCGAAGATTCTGTAAGTGTTCTTCTTCAGATTTTCCGAATATTATGATATCATCTATATACACATAGCAAATCTTGCCTATATGTTCATGGAGGATATCGTCAAGTGTGCTGGAAAATGGCGGGCGCATTTTTCAGCCCAAATGGTAGCCGAGTAAACTCGAACTTCCCATTATTCACCGAAAATGCCGTTTTTTCTATGTCTGAAGGCTTTTGTGGGATCTGATGGAACCCACTTTTGAGGTCTAGTGTGGTAAAAAACGAATTGCCGCCTAAATGCGATAACATACCCTCTATTTCGGGTATCGGATATTTATCCGCTATAGTTAAACTATTTAATTTTCTATAATCGATCACCAACCATACTGTTTATTTCCACTGGAATCGGGTTTTTTTGCCACGATCCACACAGGGGAATTATAGGGGGATCTGGATGGTCTTATAATGCCATCACTTAGTAGTTTTTCCACCTGTTTCTCTACTTCGCCTCTAAGCGATGCTGGATATGGATAAAACTTACTATATATTGGAGAATCGGATGACGTTCTGATCTCTCCCACTACTTTGGTAGTATAAGTTAACCGTTCATCCGGTTCTGAAAATAAGTTGGGATGCTCTGTAACCAATTTCTGAAGAGCTATTTTTTGATGGGGAGCAATGTTGTCATCGTGTATTTTGATAGCATTTACTGCATCTGTTTTTAATTCTTTAATTAATATTTTTAAATTATTTTTAATTGTTAAGGTTCCCTCTCTAATGTTAATTACAGCATCTAGCTGCCGAAAGCTATCATAGCCCAAAATGCCATGAAAAGTTCTTAAAGGGGGTAGTATAAAGAATTTTAAAGTTTCTGTTTGATTAAAAAGCTGTAAAAATGTGTGGTGTTTTATTTCTATATCACCAGCAATAGTTTTCGCTAAAAATATATCTTTGTTTTCTAGTACTTTTTTTGCTAAATTGGGTTGAATATAATTCTGGCTGGAGCCAGTGTCAATTAAAAATTTGAATACTTCGCCGCTCTTCGTGCGGCATTCAAATTATGGCAACGAAGAGCATTTTAGCCTAAAAAATGAATATCGCTATATTCGTAATATTGTCCTTCATCCTGTATATTGTCGTCCGCCACACCAAAATAATCATTCAGATTATCTTCTGAGCCAGTGTTCGAGGTAGCGCTTGGAGTATTACTTATATGAAAATTGCGTTGTGCCTTTTGTGGCTTGAGATTTTTTTCAGAAGTGGTCTCTGGTGACCTTTTGCCGAATAACTGATTATTTTGTGGCCGGTTCATATAGTTAATGCGGCGCGAGCGCAAAGTTTCGTCTATTTCCATGGGCACCGGCGGTTTTGGGGGGCGCATATGCGGTTGGTTAAAGTGTGTTTGTGCATTTAAGTTCCGATCAAATCTTTGATTTGGAAAGTTATGTGAAATAATTTGTGGTTGTGGCTGTGGTAAGTAAGCAATTTCAGGGAAGAAACTTTGTTGGTTTACTTGCCTCCGAAAATATCTTGAAGGTAAAGGTGGTGCGGTGTTTCGCTGCATCCCTCTACGATCCATATTGGTGTTGTGTGCGTACCGTGTGCGGAATCCCTGATTTTCCAGCTTCAGGCACAAGTGTAATGCTTGGGGCAGATCCATTGGTTCCTTCATGCCCAATAGTTTAGGCAAGTCGCCTTTGAGGCCACGCACAAACGTATCTAGCGCTTTGTTTCTGTATGTGTGAGTAAGAAGATTACGAGCCTCGCTACCCACCTCCATACAACCTAGTTTATTAAGTATTAAAGATAAATTGGAATAAACGGCCTGGTAAAATTCTTCAATTGACCTATTTCCCTGAACCAAAGAAGTCATTTGGTATTCTAGGGTGGATACATCACGCTTGTCGGCATAATGTAAAGTTAGACACTTACAAATAGCACCCCAGTCTAAGGGTGTATTGTATGACTCAGGGGCAGCGTCCGCGTTGCCGACGATTTTATTTCTTATCACCGTAAGGATTCCGTAGAATTTAGG
Organism: Bactrocera zonata; assembly: GCA_037783105.1. Taxonomy (NCBI): domain Eukaryota; kingdom Metazoa; phylum Arthropoda; class Insecta; order Diptera; family Tephritidae; genus Bactrocera; species Bactrocera zonata. Next base: position 246,428 of record JBAWJQ010006684.1, read on the forward strand.
TGTGCCCTTACTCGCTTCGTAAATATTTAATATTCGATTTACACTTTTCTTCCATGAATTGAATTCGGCGGGATTTCCCGAGAATTCGCGTAAACATTTTACCACATCGGGTATCTTGTCTAGATCTGATAAGTTGCTTCCATGTTCTATATTGATGGTTTGGTCGCACGCGTCTGCTAAGCCCGCATTCGGATTAAGAGTTGCCCTAACTATGCTGGGCCCCTGCCTGTTTACCACGTCTAAAGCTACCCTTCCTATTAGGTTTACGAGGTCATCTTCGTTTATTGTAACGTTAGCTGATCCTGAATTTCCTGCAGGATTATTCGCCCTGATTATTGGTGGACGAACCAGATTATTTGGATTCGACATTGTTTATTTTGTTGTGTCTGTTGAAGAGTTCGTTTTATATTTTTTGTCACTGTCCACTACTCTGTACGTGTCGGTTTCTTTTCTACTTCGGTAACGTTTTAGTTTTTGCACTTACAAATTAATGCTTAAAGTTTTTATTTCAATTTTAGTTTGGTAAAAAAAAATTCACAATCTGGGTTTCACTTAATATTCTTAATTAGTAATTATCACTTAACTTACAATACAATAACGACTTTCATTCTTCGCCTCTTGATATTGTTGGTTGTTAATGTTGATAGATGCTGATAGATGCTGATGAGTTGGCTTGCGTTCAACGCGTCCTTTTTGCTCTGCTACTAAGGGGCCTGCTCTCACACTAGCACAGTTGTTTTTATTATCACTCCACGTTCTCCGAAGAAGGATTCTTAACGCCTTTTGTTTTCCTTCGCGACGTAGGAGCTTATTTTAGCTCGGGCGCCAGTTATGAATTTACTTGTCAAAAGTAAAAAAATGTTATGAGTTTACTGGTCTTGCGACCTTTATTATTTGACTGCTCGCTTAACTCTGAATTAACAATTTTTATAATTCTTAAAGTAACTTAAGTAACTTAATGCGCTTGCAGTTCTGCTGACGTCGGTTCCCACATTCCGCTGGATTTCCAGGGAATCACGCCGCACTGCGCTAAACGCATCGTCAGCACTTTTGCAAGTAGAACGGATGCGCGTGTGCTTACAATGTTATTGTTGCTAACTATTGCTTTAAATGTTATTGTTGCTAACTTACATATATGCACATACGGGCGCATATAATATATACAATATATACTGGAAAAATATGCCCGATCGACATCGTGTACAATTTATAACAATAAATATAACAAATAACAATTTTTATAAAAGTACATAAGTGCATTGTCACATATGTAGATACGCTCACTGCTTCAAAGTCCACATTGGCATACATATACATACATATTCCGCGATACTCCTTGGTTTTCGGCTAACAAAACCAAGCAGGGGTCGAATCGTTACATCCGTGAACGTGTCACTCGTCACGTAAAAGCCTGTATTTCGAATCACGACACACGTGGTCGTAACGCTTCTATCGTAATCTGGCATGATGACATACGTGAGCGAGGATATAAACGTATCCGTTCGTTCGAATCGTCATTCGAACGCAAATTACCAACCGTAATATGCAAATTTATGGAAAGGTGAGCAAATTTTTTTAAATTTTATGTTTTTTATAATTTTTAGTAATAAAGAACATAAATAAGAAACCAATGAATGGAATATCTCATTAAATATTAAAAAAAAAATTATTTATATGAACAAAATTTTTGTATTTTAGTTGAGATTAAAAATAAAATTATTTACAAGGTTAACGACATATAAATTTTTTAATTAAATTTATTAAAAAATACTTTATTTGGTCTCATATCGTTTGTTCAATTGCGGTGAGGCGGTTCGCTACTCCGGTGTCCATTTCTTGTATGTGTTAAGAATCGCAATTTTTAGGGTCGTAAGTTATTGTAAATTTTATGCAGATGTTATGTAATGACTCACAAACGTTAGCAAATGTTCCACTTTTGTGTGGTGATGCATTCTCTCTTGCCATATCCTAAAATTCTCTACCATCTTTTTAAGATTCCAATGCTTTGTTCAACGATACATCTACAAAGAAAATTGTGTTAATGAGGATTCATAATTTGTTTTTTTTATACCTACACTATTACTACGATCTCTTAGCTATCTCCGCACTATTTTTAGATTTATTATTTTTAGAGCTCAAATAAAAAAAAAAGTTGAATCTATTTTGATATTTAATTAGATTTGTTAGTTTAATGAAAATTTCCCAACAGTTTTGAGAGTTCCACATCTATTGTGACCTAAAATTACGATCCAAAGCAAAGTGGAACTTAAAAACTATTGTGAGTTCAAAATACATTACGATCCGTTTGCTATCGTATGTCATAATGCCAATCACCGCATACGATTGACGTATCACGTAATTTTCTTTCGTATGTTTGCCGATCCGTGCGCGGATGTAACGATTCGACCCCAGGATTGTGTGAAAAACCAACATGCATTTGTACAAAGTGCAGTGATCTCTAATACGAGCGCTCATTAGCATATAATAAATAAAATATCCACCTATAGGTATACCCTATAGGACATTTGGACGTAAAGCATAAGGACCATTCCATCAATTGGCGACACGGTTTTGTACCCGTGGTTCTCCGATTTTGACCAAACTTTAGAATATAATAATATAGACCAAAATAAGAATATCTGTTACTTTTTAGTGGTCAAAGTTGCTCCATTGTTTTTTGGCGCGCAATTCAAATTGAGATCAAACAAAAAAATTACTATTTATTTTATTTTTTAAAGACCTCAAAATTGAGTGAAAAAAATGCTTAAGTTATCCAGTTTTATGTAAAAAATCTCAGCTTTCTGATAAAAATATTTTCAAAATCCAAAAAAAATTTCAAAATCCAAAAAAGTATTTTTTTTCCAAAACTACCGTTTTTTGTGCTTTTCCAAGAAACTTTTAGTCAAAATTGACTTTTCCATTCCAAACAGCGCAAACGTAAAAAGGGCAACAGGTTTAGTTGCAACAACAAACTCTGAAAACTGCCAAGAAACACCATGCTGCTCAAAGGCGTTAAAACCCAAACGCCACACAGCGAAAATCACAGTAGGGTACTATTACCCACAGCAGTTGTCTCCATCGAACACCGAGGAAAACTGTTTAAACTCAGAGCCTAAATAGACCAAGGATCACAACGATCATTTATAGCGTCTAGGGCACAAAACAGGCTACAGTTACCAACAAAACTGGCCAATTTTGAAATTACGGGAATGGGCGGAAGAATTGTTCAAAACTCAAATAAAATCTGCCCCATTACCCTCTTCTCCCCCAAAGCGGATAAGCGCATACAAGCAGAAGCTATTGTCTTACCGCAATTAACCAGTATGCTACCTAGCTATCATATAAATAGCAAGCATTGGCAAAAGGTTTCACACCTAAAGCTAGCAGATCCCATCTGCAACACCCCCGCTCAAATAGATCTTCTATTAGGCAGCGATCGGATACCACAGATAATACTTCAAGGTATTGAGAAAATCACAAATACACTTCTGGCGCAAAATACCATTTTCGGGTGGGTCCTAAGTGGACAAGTTGCGGAACCAGTTACAACATTGACAAATCAAGTTGAGGAAGTCTCAAACGAGTACCTCAATTCACAATTAAAAAAATTTTGGGAATTAGAAGAATTCCCCCCCCCCATATCAGTCACAACTCGTGAAGAATAGTATTGTGAGGACTTTTACAAAGCCACAACTACTAGATCAGAAAATGGTCGGTACGTCGTACGACTGCCATTTAAGCAACAATTTCCTAACACGCTCGCCTTAGGTCACTCTCGCTCCTCTGCAATATATCAGTTTCTAAGTATGGAAAGAAACCTACTTAAAAAAGGTGAACTCAAATCTGAATATGATGGTGTGTTAGAAGAATACCTCCATTTAGCATGAAATAGCAAAAATTGCTTTGTTGTTAGTTTAGTCAGAGAACTTAAAGACATAGAGAAGGTGCAAATTGAATTCTGTATGATGTTCGATTGGACGGCTAACAGAGCTGGAAAACTTGAAGTAAGAAATTCACCATTGTTGATGCTACTTAGCAAAAATGAGCACGTTCTCTGGCAGAAATATAGTAAGTAAAACAACTGATTTTACGAAGGAATACACAAAGAAATGAAAATATAAAGAAAATTAAATGTATGTATGTATGTATGTGCACCAGGGAATCTTGTGCAATCACTGTCATACAAACATAAATATGACTACGACCAGCCAGGGAATTGTGTGGATATGTTAAGTACAAATTTGTATAGATACATTGTATGTTTAAAATCAAAAAAATATTTTTATATTTATTTTTTTTAATTATAATTTAATAAATTAAATTTAAAAATACCTACATAATGTCTTCAGAGTCATCTTATTTTCACTAAAATTTTTTAAATTTATTTCTTGTGCATAGAATAAGCAAGTGTTTACACCGGAGATACAAATGTACACATATTGTTTCTTTGACACATCTGTCTGTATGTTCATGAAAGCAAATTCGAGCCACATACATATGGACAAACATTCATAATAACAAGTGTCGTACGCATCTTTGCATCTCCGTTGTCACGGACAACCAATGGCCGAAACTCACGCAAAAAGTCAATGTGTCGAAGGACTGATGCGACGACAAAGCGTCACAGCAATGAGTTGTTGGTAGAAAAGTAGAAAGAAAGTAACAAACGATCGCTGGATTGTCACCGCTTCCCTTGCCGCTGTAACGGCTTCGCCACAAACCAGAATTGCCAAATACATGCATACATATATTTATGTTTCTTCATTTTCTTGGGTATGTGAGAGAGTTGTATTTGTATAAGCTTTTCGGTGTTAAAAATGGATTATCAAAGAACTCATTTTTCTTCAATATTCCCTGATTGGGTATATATGCTATCATCATATGGCGTAAATACATATAATTATTTCTCTTCATATTCTCTGGTTGAGCTTGTAAGAGAACTGTAAACAATGTTAACATTTTTCAGCGTGAATTCTATAGTTGTGAGGTGAATTCCGTAGTTCAAGTTTTATAAATGTTCGATATCGAGCCTGCACCTTCCCTATGTCTTTAAGTTCTCTGTATGTCTTTAAGTTTAGTAGAAATTCATGTAGTTTTGAGTCGACCTATTTATTGTCATTCTGAGAACTACAGTAACTTTTTGTTGTGTGGTTTCGCAGTTAAATTTGTTGGTTACCCCTGATCTAGACCGATTTTATTTATACTAAATGCTAAGCGACATTTCGGATAAAGTAATATTTTCAATTAATTTCACTAAAATAGCACTATATAAGTTATGTTTCGGCCACCGTACAATCGAAACGCGTTATTTGAATTGCAAAGTTGAACTTGATTACTTTATTGAATAATTTTCTTTTTATACAAAATTTTGTTTATTTAATATAGACTTACATACATATGTATGTACGAATTCTTACATACTAGTACTTACGAGTATTTCTACATACTCAATTATGATAACGTAATCAATAATCACTGCGAACTTCAGTTTACAGACGAAATGTGTTGTTGTAAGTTTTGCAAATGAGCTTTGTTGAGCAACAATGATATTGTTTATTTGCAGAAAATTGTTGAATTGAATTTCTGATATGTTTTGTTAGCTACGACAACTTTGTTGTTGATATATTCTGTTAGTTATGCTAACTGTGATAACTTACATATGGGGTATTCCATACCAAATCGACCACTTTTGATCCCGACCCCTTTAGATATTGTTGAAACCTATCCATCCTTTTTTACCCTTTGAAAAACATTTTTGAGAATTTTTTCAAAATTTATTGTCCAACTTCAAAAAAGTCATGAATTTTTCAACAAAATGGCTTTTTTTCAAATAGCCATAACTTTTGTAGAAATTGACTTTTGGGGACCTTTTTTTTAAATTTTTTTTTTGAATGAACTTTTCGAAAAAATACACAAAAAAAATTTAACACAATCATTTATAAAAAAAATCGGTTTTTTTAAGTAAAATCGTAATTTTTTGGAAGTTCTCCATTTTTTTTTGTTTTTCCTCAAAAAAACTTCAATTAATTTGACAACTATTCCTGTTAAACCCGGAGTGGGCCGATTTTTTTAATTTATTTAAAAAATATTGTCAAATTTTCAAAAATTAAAAAAAAATTTCTTTAAACTTTATTTCTATCATATAAAAAATATAATTTAACGATTTTATGATATAATATTTTCATAACTTTTTTGAAGTTGGACAATAAATTTTGAAAAAATTCTCAAAAATGTTTTTAAAGGGTAGAAAAGGATGGATAAGTTTCAGGAAAATCTAAAGGGGTTGGGTTCAAAAGTGGTCGATTTGGTATGGACTACCCCATACATATGTACATATGTGTGTGTGTGTATAGAGGTATGAAGTCAATTCAGCCCGAAACCGCGGTGAGCGTTACCGAGCGAATTTCTTGTATTTTAGAAATTCGGAATTTCGTCATTCGACAGCGAGTGTTTGTACGAAGAGAGCGAAATTTCACTCGTTAGCTAATTACACTGGTAAACACATAATTTATGACATGAAAATTCTTAGGTGTTTCTAATGCAGTTTGGTACCTCTGAAAACAGAATTTTTCTATCACACACAGATATTCTGTAACTTGCGGCCTTAAATTTTACAATACATAATCATATTTTCATACATACAATCAGGGATTTTTCTGGTTTAGACCGGTTCTGCCTGCCTATGTCGGGGTATGCCGACGCAAGGGGGCCGATTGCATTTAACTATAATATTCAATTGTGTATATATAGTATATAAATATATGGGTATGTGTGTGTTAGCATTAATGGTTAATTGTATTAATTTGTAAGTATATGTAATTCTAGGTTAATTAATTCAAGTGTTGTAACCTGCTGTGGATTATAATTTCTTTATCCTGTGTCGTTGTTGTTGATCGAAATGCTGTGTCCTCCTTGGTGTTTGCTCACTTTTTGTAATGACTAACTTCACTTAGTCTTGTTGAAGAGAGCTTATAAAAATGTTTTCCTTTTCCGGGATAATAAACCTTTGCTTAAGAAAAAACGAGGGAATGTCGTCTCCTTTTTGTTTCTGCTTCTGTTCTGTTGAGTGAAGTTGGGGCGGTCCGTATTCCTCTGCATTACGCCTCTATTACTTTATGTAATTTGTGGGAGAAGAGTATTTGTTTGGATAAAGATCCCGGCCACCTCGCAGAATCTGCGAAATAATTAAGTATTAGTGGGGTAACATATTGATTGAAAAATTTGAATTTTGAAATTTGATTTAATGAGAGTAATTATCATCAGTTACTTAGGGTTAGATGGTGCCAGTAAGGGTCCAGCCAAATGCTGTACACTGCGCTACTATTGTACCGTTTTCTGGTCTGAAGAGTTCACTTCTGATAATTTGTGGGGAGATATCGGCTCCAATCTCCAACGTGAGCTCTTTGTTGCTATAAAATTGAGGGTCAGCGAGGACTAAGTGTTCAAAGCGCATTTGCACATCGTCACTTAAATCTCGCTCATAGGGTTTTTTAGGTAAATTGTGTGTGATAACTGCGTTACAATACTTTGTATCATTGTTTGAGCTAATTTTTAATACGCTTTTATTAGCTTCACTTTTCTGTATGTATGTATGTTTGATGTAATTTTTTTAAGTGGTACTGAAACTTAGAATATTTTAGCGACACTGTAGGAAGGCGATAGTAGGTTTAAGCAGCTCATCAAAAAGATGCGCTTAAAAGTATGCAACATCTATATAAAACTAGTTTTGATGACATTTGAATAGCATATGTATGTAAAGGTTGATTTTTTTGAGGTTAGGATTTTCATGCAGTAGTATTTGACAGATCACGTGGGATGTCAGACATGGTGTCAAAGAGAAAGATGCTCAGTATGCTTTGACATTTCATCATGAATAGACTTACTAACGAGCAACGCTTGCAAATCATTGAATTTTATTACCAAAATCAGTGTTCGGTTCGAAATGTGTTTCGCGTCCGTGTCCGATGAGCGATGAGGCTCATTTCTGGTTGAATGGCTACGTAAATAAGCAAAATTGCCGCATTTGGGGTGAAGAGCAACCAGAAGCCGTTCAAGAACTGCCCATGCATCCCGAAAAATGCACTGTTTGGTGTGGTTTGTACGCTGGTGGAATCATTGGACCGTATTTTTTCAAAGATGCTGTTGGACGCAACGTTACGGTGAATGGCGATCGCTATCGTTCGATGCTAACAAACTTTTTGTTGCCAAAAATGGAAGAACTGAACTTGGTTGACATGTGGTTTCAACAAGATGGCGCTACATGCCACACAGCTCGCGATTCTATGGCCATTTTGAGGGAAAACTTCGGACAACAATTCATCTCAAGAAATGGACCCGTAAGTTGGCCACCAAGATCATGTGATTTAACGCCTTTAGACTATTTTTTGTGGGGCTACGTCAAGTCTAAAGTCTACAGAAATAAGCCAGCAACTATTCCAGCTTTGGAAGACAACATTTCCGAAGAAATTCGGGCTATTCCGGCCGAAATGCTCGAAAAAGTTGCCCAAAATTGGACTTTCCGAATGGACCACCTAAGACGCAGCCGCGGTCAACATTTAAATGAAATTATCTTCAAAAAGTAAATGTCATGAACCAATCTAACGTTTCAAATAAAGAACCGATGAGATTTTGCAAATTTTATGCGTTTTTTTTTTTAAAAAAGTTATCAAGCTCTTAAAAAATCACCCTTTATATACAGAAATATATTTATATCCTTAAAGAAAGTATGCTTTATATAGATATATGTATATATAACCGCGTACCAGAAGAAATAATATCAAATAATGCAAAACATGTGACTTTTACGTAATAAAAAAATTAATACTTAGTCGTTGTAGATCTTCGGACTGTATTCGAACTGAAGAACTAGACTGTTCAAAGTTGACAGGTAAAACCCCATGTAACAGTGAAGCTTTAGAAGAAATGATTCGATTAAGGAGTAATAATTCGTATAGTCGTCAATAGAACTTGGTCGCAAATAATGCAAGAATTAGTCAATGAAAGGTTACGAGTAGATATTAAATGCTGCCTAATTATCGACTTACTTAACCAATACTACATGCAATAGTTCATATTTTAACAAATTTGGGGTTTCTCACATCAAACTAAAAAAATTAAAAATAAATATAGTTTAATAAAATTAAAAAACACGCTTTTAAAGCATATCAAACTAAAAAGTGAAAAATAATTCTTTGTATAAACTAAAAATAATAATGAATTAAAAATTCTAGCATTATTGTGAGAAAAGCGTGGGGTGCTTTGTGACATATTTTTCATATATCAAACATTGGGTTGGGTGAAATATTTTCGTTTCTTATAACGACTAAGTTGTTAACTTCAACATTACGTCGTGGATATTTCCATTTGTAACGTTTATATAGTTCCTTAAGGTACTCTTCCTTCCATCTCTTGCAAATATGCTGGTAGAGTATTTTCAGTTTCTGCCATTTGTTAACGATGCTTAATTTTGCATCCTCTAAATTGGGTTCGACAGGAGTTAGCAATGGGGTACCTATAAGGAAGTTTAAACAACTTTTGATTCGGAGCTCGTGTTAATAAGGCGGCAAATTCTTCAAACATGAATTTTTGAAATTTTGCGATCTTTTTTAGATGGGCTTTTGAACTTTTTACGCCTGCTTCCCATAATCCACCCATATGTGGAGCACCTGGTGGGTTGAAGTGCCATGAGATATTTTTATGACTATGGAGAGATGTAATTTGAGTTCAAAGTGTCTGTAGGAATTCACGCCGATCTTTAATTAGCAACTGTGAAGGTCCTATAAAGTTTGTCCCGTTGTCGGAATAAAGATTGGCTGGACATCCACGCCTCGAGAAGAAACGAAGAATGCTGCTAGGAAGGCTTGCGTAGTGAGATCGCTAACGGGTTCGAGATGTATTGCTTTAGTTGAGAAGCATACAAATACACAAATATTTCCTTTGATGATTAGACATGCTCTCCCAGTGTAGTTTTTGATGTCATAGGGTCCAACAAAGTCGATACCAGTGGCAGCAAACGGTCGAGTTAGGATAGTTCTTTCATTTGGAAGAGCTGCCATTATTTGGGTTGGTTGAGCCTTGTTATGTATGATGCATGTTTTGCATTGATGAATTATTGTTTTAATCAGCATCTTTGCTTTGAGTATTCAGAATTCTGTCCTTAGGAGTCGAAGAACTAGCTGATTTCCGCAGTGTAACGTTGTTAAATGGGTGAATTGAGTTAGTAATTTTGTTAAACGACTATTGCAGGGCAATAAGATAGAGTGACGCTCATTATATGATAGTGATGCGGAATTGGTTAATCTTCCGTCACTTCGCATAACTCCTTTAGGGTCAATGAACGGATTTGAAGTTAATAATTTACTTTTCTTGTGTATTTGGGTTTTATGGGTCAAGGCATCGTATTCTTCTCAGAAATGTGTTTTTTGGGTGTGAATAATTAACTTCATTCGGGCTGTTTTGAACTGTTCCGGGGTTATTTCGTGGTTTGAGTAATCAGTTTCTCGTCTCCATGGAGAAGTATTTGCGCAAAACCTGAATAGGTAAGCGATAACGCGAATAGCTCCGGGGAATGAGGAAAACTTTTCGAGTATATCCTCTTGGGTTGTTATCGCAAACATCTTAACGGTTTTAAATTCCACGGTAGTGTTGTATGTTTTCTCCGTTGCTGGAAAATGCTTCTTTTCATGTTCCAGCCATTGGGGTCCATGCCACCAGAGGTTGCAATTCAATAGATCGGTGGGCTTGCCAAGTCTGCGGGATTGCCTTGGCTTTCCACATGGTGCCAATTATCGACTCCCACTTTTTCGGTGATTGCAGCGACTCAATGAGAAACGAAAGTGGTCCTTGAACATGGTGGTTTGTTTAACAAAGCAAGAACTATGGTTGAGTCAGTCCAAAAATAATTTTTATATTGGGTTAAGTGTAGTTGGGATAGGGTGGAGTTAAAGAGGTTATCTAGTAGAACCGCTTCGCAGAGTTCCAATCTGGGTGAGGATACGGGTTCAAAGAGAGCAACTCTTGTTTTTGACACTAAGAGAGTTGTCCATATTTCATGTCCAACTAAAACCCTCATGTAAAGTGTCGGCATATGCATTTTCTGAAGCATCAGAGAAACCGTGGAATTCGATGGTGTCTATTGGGTTAAAATGGGTCCATCCGGGTATTTCAATTTTATTTATGTTTTCATAATCCTTTACGAAGCTGTCCCATCGATGAAGGATGAGAGGCTTTAGACTTTCATCCCAGTCAGATTTATCTAGCCATATTTGTTGCATTATTATTTTTGCCGTGATTATTATTGGATTAAGCCAACTGGCTGGGTCAAACAATTTTTCTATGGCTGATAAAGCTTCACGTTTGGTGTGTGCGGGTTATTTCTCCTTTGGTTTGACGAGGAAGAAAATGAATCCTTTTTAGAGTTCCATCGAATGCCCAGAGTTTTCGGGTTCTGAAAGATTGAGTGATTCCGTTTCTAAACGATGATCCTGGGTAAGTCCTTTAAGAATGTGTGGATCATTGGAGGTCCATTTTCGCAGAGCGAAACCTGGGAACTTCAGAGCAGAAATGAGTTCATCTCGTGCTGACTTTGACGTGGTTAGGTCATGAGTTCTAGCTAAGACTTCGTCCACATATATTTCCCGACGAAGAATTTTGGCTGCTAATAGGTGGGTTTCTTCTTCATCATCGGCTAGCTTCATGAGGGTACGGATCGCTAGATACGGCGCACAATTTATGCCGAACGTGACTGTTTGCGATTCGAAGTCTTCTATTGCGTCTTCCGGGGACTTCCTAAATAGTATCCTTTGGAACTGAGTATGATTAGGGTCTACGAGTATTTGCCGGTACATTTTTGGAATATCCGCATTAAAAACGAACTGGAAGAATCGCCAATTTTTGATCAGAATAACAAGGTCTTTCTGTAAAATAGGCCCGATATGTAGAACGTCACTTAAACTTTTCTGATTTAACGTGGGGCAAAATGCATTAAATACCATACGCAATTTCGTGGTTATACGATCGGGTTTAATGACTGCGTGGTGTGGTAAATAATATTGGGTCGCTTTAACAGAAGGGTCATATTCTACTTTCTTCATTTGTCCGAGTTCCAAATATTCCATAATTGCTTTGTCATATTCTGCCTTCACTTCGGGTTTTTTAAGTAAAGCTCGTTCATTTCTGAGGAATTGGGCCTACACTATGTGTCTAGGGTATCCGATATCAATATTGTCGAGTTCTTTGAAAGGTAGGGTTACTATGGGTGCTATCTGAATTACGACGGGTAGCTTTTTGGAAATTTTTCTCTTAAATTTTGTCTGATTTGGAAACTACGGATTCCTTGGGGATTTCCTCCACCTCTCAAAAACTTGTGAGTGGATTCTAAGTGTTCACTTTATTGTGAAATGAGATTATAGCGGAATTTTGGGAGGGTTGGGTTATGGGTTATGGGTCAGGACAAAATCCACCCGAATTCTGTCTCTTGAGCTAAAAGTGAATCTAGTATGTTTCTCTTTACTCCACTGAGTAAAACACTTGAATAGATATCACTACCGATTAGTGTAACCACGGGTCTGGGTTTGTGGAATTGGGTGTCTGCTAAAGTGAATCCAAGATTTTAAGACACTGCTTTGGATTTATAGGATATGAGGGCAAATTAACAGTTAGGCTATTTAGTATAAACGCCTGTGCTGATAGTTTATAATTTGTGTTTAAGGGTGTTGTTGTTGCTGAAACTGCATTGTTTAGTCCGGTCACTTGGGCTGATACAGAGTGGGTGGGCATATCCAAACTTCTTTGAAGTCTTCGAGATATAAATGTGGTTTCCGATCCTGAATCAAGCTCTCGTTGAGCATCGCTAGTCATTATGTTCTACTTGAACCATTGCAGTATCGAGTAATATCTGCTTACTACTAGGGTTGGGTGGTCTGGGTCAATGATTTAGTGGACGGTTTAGTTGTAGTGTAGGCTTGCCGATTTGTATTTATGCTTTGGGTGGGTAATGCGGTACTTAAAGCGTTTTCAAGTCTTGAACTAGTGACGTTTGGTATTTCCGGAGTGGATTCAGAATGAATGCTGGATTCTCTGTGTATCAGAGTATTTTGTTTTCTGTGACACTTACGACACGAGAAGTTACTCCCACAGTTCTTGTAACAATGTGATATGGGCAAGCAGTTATAGCAGTAACCATATTTTTTGATTGTGGAGATACGTGTCTCTACATTCATTGCGAGAAATTTGGGACATTTTCGAATAGGGTGCAGCTTTTTTGCAGAGCTTTCAGCTTTCTGTTTCTATATTTTGTTGAGTTAAGTTAAAATTACTATTCCTTTGAGTATTAGAGGGTCTAGCAATTGGCGTTTCAGCCACGTTTGCATGAAAAGTGTTATATTTCTTTTCATCTGTCCTTTTAACTGTACCGGTGTGGGACGGGGGTAATTTTGCTACTGAAGCTTTGAAATTTCCAACAGACTCGAGAGTTTTGTATTTGTGGGTTAAAAAACTGTCGAAATTTGACCACGTCGGTATATTTGAATTATCTGCTAGGGTATATTCAAAAGTTTCGAGAGTTTGTTTAGGTAGTTTGGAACTACAAAGATATATTGATATCGGACCCAAGCTTTGTGTGTCAATCTCAAGGTTGTTTAAATTAGTTAAAACGTTATTAAGCGAGCGGTGTAAGCTTTTTATAGCACAAGCTTTTTCTTGAGTTACTTGGGGTAGGTTAAAAAGGGTTTTTAATTGGGTGTTTACCTGCAGTCTCTTATTTTCGTATTGGTCGACTAAATTTTTCCAGGCAAGTATGAAACCATCATTTGTTAAGGGTGCGTTTTGAATAACCTTGTGAGAACTAAATATCTTATAGAATTTAGTCCACACAAAGGCCCACCCTATTGTTCACAAGCATATATACGCAGCGGTAAAACCACGCCACGAAGATGGAGAAACCAGACATGCAGATAAAAGGACAATAAGAATGCATACGCAGCGGTAAAAACACGCCACGCAAACCAGACAAGCAGACGAAACAACAGAAAGCATGCATACGCAGCGGTAAAATCACGCCACCGCCAGCAACACACGCCATCCCAACGCAACATGTTGCGAATGTGCTAGCACGCAACACAGGCTTGGTGGGTAGTTAGATGGCGGATGATCAGTCAGTCAGCACGGGACTGTGACAGCGTACACACGTTTTGGCATCAGACTACGCAGCGAGTTTATCCTCTGGCTAGTCTTGGTACCCTGACCTGTGAACGCCGTATGTTAAGGGTGAGCTCGGTAGTGAGTTTATCCTCTGACCGACTCAACCGTTAACATCGCTGTCGCTAAGACAGTCTTCCGTGATCCGGGATCTTTAAAAGTAAGTCGTATAGTTAGTGAAGCCTACGCGAGCGTCGGCAGAAGCAGCAGCGCGTGATTGAAGCGGTACGGAGCAGCAAGTCGTCTAGCACCCAGGAGCGCGGCAGAGCGGGGAAACGGTATTGCCCTAACGGAGCACATCGAACCGTTACCCTAACAGCGCCGTCCTCGGGCGACGACTGTACAACGCAGGAGACGTTTTGTGACTTGAATTAATATATTATACTAGATATTAATATAAGTTGAAATAAATAAAGAACGATTCGCAGAAGAGCCCCAACACTTACAAATTTATTGTAACGAACCCTGGACACGGCGAGTATACCTCAGCAATTATACTTGTAAGAAGCAGGGGCAGCAAAAAGCTTCGTTACAATTGGCGCCCGAGCAGGGACCCTGCGAATCGTATATTATCAGGAAAACGACATTTAGTACGGAGATGACAGACCTCATGTGGTTAGACAACGCGTCCAAGGAGCAACTAATCTCCTTCGCACAGAGTCTGGGAGTTGACCACATAGGCACCACGTGGGAGATTCGTAAGCGCATAACTACGTTGGCAGCCAAGGCGCACGGAGACCCGGAAGTAGAAGAACAATTTTTAAAAATGGAAGCTGCATACAAAGCAGGTGAGATCGCTTCACGAGACGAAGGCGATCAGAAGACAACCTTCCCAGCAGATCAAGACAGAGGGACCGCGAGCACTTTCGCGGAATCATCACGGCTACAGCCGCCACAAATCAACAGATTACTTCAACAGAACCATATTGTTACATTCGCACCCATCATCGACCAGGTGAGGAAGTGGTCCGTGAAATACGACGGCAGGCGAGACCCATTAGCGTTTGTCGAGAGATTAGAAGAGCTCTCCGAAGTATACATGGTGAATGTGGACATTCTTCCAAGAACCATGCCCGAATTATTGTGCGGTACCGCTCTCCAATGGTATCGCAACAATAACGAACATTGGGAGAGTTGGACAACCTTCAAAAAGGACTTTCTGCGCTTCTTCCTACCAGCACGTTACTTCGAACGCCTCGAAGATAATATACGGCAGCGAAGACAACACGTTCGAGAAAAATACAAGGACTACGTTCTAGCTATGCAGAGCTTAATGCGACACGTTGAGTATAATCCGGAAGAGCGACTCGAAAGAATTCTTCGGAATAGTCACACCGATTATTTGCTCTACATTCAGCGGCCAGACGCTGGCCGAACTCATCACACTGGCAGAAGAGTACGAAGGGATATATGAAGGACAACGACGAGGAGTAGAGCCACCTCGACGCGAGATGACGAGACACATTATAGGTGACCACGAGGCGAGACATGCAAGTAGGCCGTTACCACGTGCACCACGACACCACGCGACGGTAGATGCGAATCGTCAGCAACCATCTACGAGTGGAGCCATTAGGCCGGGAAATATCTGCTTCAGATGTGGTCAGGAAGGTCACCATGCCTGGAGATGCCGTAATCCCAAGAAATTATGTTGCAGGGAGTGTGGCCGAGCGGATGTGCTAACGAAAGAATGTTGTCATCGACAACGGGGAAACGACGAAGGGTTTCGCCAAAGACAAGGCGCGGCGGACCCACGGAAATCAGCGCCAAACCACCAATAATTATGCATCAGGAACGCGGCCGGCTATACGCCCTAATCACGCTGGGCGGAGAACCGGCGGAAGCCGTCATCGACACCGGCGCTTCGAAAAGTTTCATATCACCACGAGTTGCAGAACATATGGACGCAACCGGGACCAGTAAGAAGGTGACCGTAGCTATCGCGATACAAATGGCCGATGGCACCACCAGCAAGATTTTCGACGCCGTGGAGACCACCATTCAACTCGGACAGACATCGCTAAAGGCAGTGTTACACGTGATGCCCGGAGCGATTGATGACGTCATACTTGGATTGGATACACTGGGGAACATGGGAGCTATAGTATCCTGCGGAGGTCACCAGGTAGTGCTGAAAGCGTCAGATGCGCAGCAATCAACGGCAGCCCGCACCATGTCATCCAAAGCCGTAAGCAACGTAACCCTTACTACGCCAGACACACGCCTGCTAAAGCGCAGGATGAAGAAGAAAAACAGACGAAAGTTTAAGTGCAGGAGGGCCAATCGACTCGGGACTTCATCGGCCGTCAACCAGAGAAACGAAGCGGCCCGTATACATGATTTTTTAGACGAAGAACTTCGAAAATTTGAAAGCATGAGTGGAGTGACGACCGTGGCGGAACATAAAATCACTATGACCGACAGCCGACCAATCAAGCAACGATATTTTCCGCGGAATCCAGCGATGCAGGCCATCATCAACGCCGAGATCGACGAGCTGCTGGCGAAGAAATGTATTGAGCCGTCTCACAGCCCACACAGCGCGCCGATTGTGTTGGCACGGAAGAAGAACGGTAAGTGGCGTTTATGCGTGGATTATCGGCAACTCAACGCCCGATCTGTACCCGACGCATACCCCTTACCTAGGATACAACATATACTTGACAAGTTACGAAGAGCAAGGTACATTAGTAGTCTGGATCTCAAGAACGGCTACTGGCAGATACCATTGGAGCAAGGCAGCCGCCCGTATACCGCCTTTACCGTACCTGGGCGTGGCCTATTTCAATGGCGCGTGATGCCATTCGGCTTACATTCGGCACCAGCGACGTTCCAGAGAGTACTCGACCAGGTCATAGGCCCGGAGATGGAACCACACGCCTTCGCCTACCTGGACGATATAATCGTCATAGGCTCTACATTCGAGGAACACATACGGAATTTGCGAAAGGTACTGCAGAGACTACAGCACAACAACCTTCGAATTAACCCTGAAAAGTGCGAGTTTTTTAAGAAGGAACTCCGATACTTAGGTCATGTGATTAGTGACAAAGGCATCCACACCGACCCCGAGAAAGCTGCAGCAATCCAGGAGCTGAAGCCCCCAACTAACGTGAAAGAAGTCCGTCAGTATCTTGGGATAGCCTCTTGGTATCGCCGCTTTTTGCCAGATTTCGCGACCATGAGCCAGCCGCTCACAGCTCTCTTGAAGAAAGGGAAACACTGGAAATGGGGACCTGAGCAACAATCAGCATTTGAAAGCATCAAGCAAAAGTTAACGGAGGCTCCCGTCCTGGCATGTCCGGATTTCAGCCAGGCATTCACTTTGCAGACGGACGCCAGCAACATCGGCCTTGGAGCCGTACTGACACAGAATCTGGAATGAGGAGAACGCGTAATAGCCTACGCCAGCCGAAAATTAAATGAGGCAGAGAAAAACTATTCAGCTACCGAAAAGGAGTGCCTCGCCATAGTCTGGGGAATTCGGAAAATGAGACCCTACCTAGAAGTATATCGATTTAAGGTGATAACCGATCACATGTCACTGAAGTGGCTGAATTCCATAGAGAGCCCTTCCGGTCGTATAGCACGATGGGCTTTAGAGTTACAGCAGCATACTTTCGACATCGAATATCGTAAAGGGAAACTCAACCAAGTAGCAGACGCACTGTCCCGACAGCCGCTAGAGACCATAAGGCAAGCGACGACGATGGCTCCACAATGCAAATGGTGGCGTAAGCGAGTAGAAGAAGTTCGCGCAAACCCAGAGAAGTACGCAGATTACATGGAGAAGGATGGCCAACTTTATCGCCACATTCCGTGTAGATCTCAGGATGAAGAGGCTGTACCCTGGAAGCTATGTGTGCCTAAGCCTCTCCGCATAAGAGTGCTGCAAGAGAACCACGATATTCCTAGCGCCGGACACATGGGCATACGCCGGACAGTAGCCCGAGTCGCCAACCGATACTACTGGCCAGAAATGTTCCGCGACATTAGTTGGTACGTGCGCCAGTGTGAGTCCTGCCAGAAATACAAGGAAGGACAGCAGAGACCAGCAGGGAAGATGCTCTCACAGGTGGCACAGGAAGCATTTGCCACAGTTTGCACCGACTTCATCGGACCCTTACCGCGATCAACCCATGGCAACACAACGCTACTGGTGTTTTTCGACCGCTTCAGCAAATGGGTTGAATTGGTCCCCATGAGGCGCGCTACAGCTGAAGGACTTCGTCGTGCATTTAGGGAGAGAATCCTCGCGAGATTTGGTGTTCCGAAGATCCTTATTTCGGACAATGGTGTTCAATTCACGAGTACATTATGGCAACACTATCTAAAGGAATTAGGGGTACGCCAGCAATTCACGGCGCCATATACACCTCAAGAAAATCCCACGGAAAGAGTAAACCGCACGATCAAGCGAATTATTGCACAACTCAGCAAATCACGACACCAGCAATGGGACGATTTTCTCCCAGAGATTGAGCTGACAGTAAATTCCAGCATCTCGGCCTCCACAGGGTATAGCCCGGCATTTCTCGTACAAGGACGAGAACCGCGACTGCCAAAGGCCCTTCTCGACGAAGTTAATATCGGCAAAGGTATGATACCCCCGACGGCTGAAGAAAAGTACGACAGCATGCAGGAAGCCTTCAGAATCGTTCGACAAAACATGGAGAGAGCATGCATGGACCAAGCCCGCTACTATAATTTGAGGCGTAGAAAATGGACCCCCGCGATCGGAGAGCTAGTTCTGGCGAAGGAACATCATCTCTCTAAAGTCGCAGACGGTTTCGCCGCAAAGTTAGCCCCGAAGTACGACGGTCCTTATAAAATTCTAAGATACATTTCACCAGTGATCGTACATGTCCAGAAGATCGACGGTGGCAAGGAGAAAACAGTGAACATCAGCGAATTGAAGCTGTACAACAGTTTCGCGGCAGTGTAAAGTAAATAAATAAACAAATTTAAAAATTACAAATTTAAAAATTACAAATTTAAAAATTACAAATTTAAAAATTACAAATTTAAACATTACAAATTTAAACATTACAAATTTAAAAATTATAAATTTAAGAATTACAAACTTAAAAATTACAAATTTAAAAAAATGAAAATAAAAATAAATATAAATCCTTACGCAAACGAGCATGTCTACTGACCAAAACGAGTACCAAACGAGTAGATCAAATTCATTCGACCGTGAGCCGTCAGTGAGATTAGACATCCGGAGAATACACACAAGATGAACGACAATAAATGACAATAATAATAAATGGACGCAGAGCGTAAAGCGATTCCGCGAGCGGATGGCGGAGGAGCAAAGGAAGCTCCCCAGGACACAGCCACTGGAGGCAGCGGGCACTTCAGACACAAGAAGTGCCAGATCAGCTCGCGCAGATGCTCTGCAAGCAGCGACGCACAGGGGTAGCAACGGCTAGCCACAGAACCAACGCTTGCGCGGCCAATGTACCCGACGCCGCCACATCGCACCAGGTCAACCGCCACCACTGTGCACACCGCCGACCGTAACGCCAGGACAGTTTCCGCAAAGGCTCGTAAGGCGCAAACTGCCATGAGGCGCTCTATCGCAGCGCACGTAAGCACGACGCGCCGAGCTTCTTGGGCTGCAGCGTCGCAGAGAACCAACCTGGCCGCGGTGCCATGCACCGTCGGCAGGATCAGTAGCAGCGAAACGTCTACCTCTGACGATTCCGCCGTCCCATGGAGATCGCCGGTGATCGAACTTTCGTCCGAAAATGAAGATACGCTACCGGAGAACAAGAAGGCGGAACTTACCTTCCCAGCGAGGCCAAATGGAGTCTGCCTATACCAAGCAGACTTACAATCTCTGGAGGACGGATGTTGGCTTACAGACACGGTTATTGATGAGTACGCGAAGCACTTGGAAGCTGAATTTGGTCCGAAAGGTACAGTCCTTAGCCCATTCGTGGTCTGGCAGCTGAACCAGCTAGGAAGACGCGATGAAATCTTCCGCCGAATTCACCGCTGGATTCGCAACATTGACATATTTGGAAAGAGGGTAGTACTAGCGCCACACAACACCGAGCACAACTGGTACCTCCTCGCCCTATCCAACCGCGAGCTCACGCACCACGTCACGGACACAGTCTGCTACCACCAACACCAGCTATGGACAGCAGATTCCTGGATGAGGGGTAAGGTCACCCACGCAACCACGGCCTGGCGCGAATTCCTCCAGTGGGAATACAAAGGAAGAGGCGAAGGAGGAGAATTTGGGTATCGGGAGCTGCTGCTAGACGTACCCCAGCAAGAAAACACGAATGACTGCGGTATATACGTGCTGGAGACAATAGAACGGGTCATGCGACACGTCGGACGAAACGAAGGGGCGCTCGGATGTATCTCCGAACCCTTCACGGCGAAGCTGGCAGCTGAAAAGCGAGCCCAAGTATTGGCCACCTTCAGATAACACCAAAACACACCCGCGCCCATCGTTGAAATACCAGCACCATCATCTGCGGAAGTAGAGCTGCCACCCGAAGGTATAAAAATCCCTATCGCCGAAGCAAACGGAACATCATTGGAGGCTTTCCCGGAAATTGCGGATAGAATCCGCAGAGGCCTCAAGGATCTCTCAGACGGCATGGGGAAGCACCGGCTAAAATTTAATACAGCCAAGCTCAAAGTGTTCATGTACCGGTGGGGCGTCCACATCACAGCAAAAGCCACAACAACAACCACGGCAACTAAAGGACCCTAAGGAGATAATTTTTTCTAACTTTTGTAACTAAATTTAAGTTATATTAATGATTTTTAAAGTATACGTATATATGTATATATAAAAACACAAAAAAAAAAATAAAAAAAAATGAATGATGAATTTATATGAAAAAAATAAGAGAAACAAATTTTTGGAAAAAAAATATTGAACAAAAAAAAAAAAAAACATAACTTGCATAAGTGTATATATAAAAAAAAAGCGAAAATATATAAGATATAAGATATAAACTATGAAATATACATATACTTTTAGGTGTAAATCTTAGAGTTTTTCTTGAAGCCAAATGACGATTGTAACTACATATGTATATCTACTTTTAGGCGTAAATCTTAGATTTTTTTTCTCCTATATCAAACCACCATTGTAAGTTAGCAATACTATTTTTTTTTTAACTTTTTTTTAAGAAACCATTGTAAATTAACAATAGAATTTATTGAATTTTGCATGGAATGCAAAACCCTCCGAAGTGGGGGGGGGAGTGTGAGAACTAAATATATTATAGAATTTAGTCCACACAAAGGCCCACCCTATTGTTCACAAGCATATATACGCAGCGGTAAAACCACGCCACGAAGGTGGAGAAACCAGACAAGCAGACGAAACAACAGCAAGCATGCATACGCAGCGGTAAAATCACGCCACTGCCAGCAACACACGCCATCCCAGCAACACACGCCATCCCAACGCAACATGTTGCGAATGTGCTAGCATGCAACACAGGCTTGGTGGGTAGTTAGATGGCGGATGATCAGTCAGTCAGCACGGGACTGTGACAGCGTACACACGTTTTGGCATCAGACTACGCAGCGAGTTTATCCTCTCGCTAGTCTTGGTACCCTGACCTGTGAACGCCGTATGTTAAGGGTGAGCTCGGTAGTGAGTTTATCCTCTGACCGACTCAACCATTAACATCGCGGTCGCTAAGACAGTCTTCCGTGATCCGGGATCTTTAAAAGTAAGTCGTCTAGTTAGTGAAGCCTACCCGAGCGTCGGCAGAAGCAGCAGCGCGTGATTGAAGCGGTACGGAGCAGCAAGTCGTCTAGCACCCAGGAGCGCGGCAGAGCGGGGAAACGGTATTGCCCTAACGGAGCACATCGAACCGTTACCCTAACAGCGCCGTCCTCGGGCGACGACTGTACAACGCAGGAGACGTTTTGTGACTTGAATTAATATATTATACTAGATATTAATATAAGTTGAAATAAATAAAGAACGATTCGCAGAAGAGCCCCAACACTTACAAATTTATTGTAACGAACCCTGGACACGGCGAGTATACCTCAGCAATTATACTTGTAAGAAGCAGGTGCAGCAAAAAGCTTCATTACAACCTCTCTTGCTTCTCCTTGGGTCTTCTGAGTAAGGTGAAAGAGTCTTTCAACATTACTAATTCTTGGGTTACGGATATACAGGGCCGTAATCATATCCCGAAAGGTAGGCCAAGTTGTGCAATCTCCGTAAAAGATGTCGTTGTCGCATGGTGGAAGGTTAACAGCAGGAGTGAAATCCATCATTGTGCCTTCTGAAGTCCTTTCCTTAATGGGTTGGGTTGACACCTGTGTTTTATGCGTATTTACATCTTCGTTCATGGAAGCTAAGCAAGAGAGGTTATTTGATAACTTTTTTGGTATTTTTCTTTCACTTTAAAGAAATCGATGGTTTCATGACTTTCGCGAAAAATTCTTCTGATCGCATCCTATGAGCGCTTTGCTTTTTCATAATGCGAATTTAATTTCTAGGGTATAGACCGATTCATTTTCCCTTTGGGTCTGAAGATGGTCTTCCACGAATTCAATTAAATCCGTTGTTGTAATTTTGAAATCTTCCATTTCCATTTTTGGGTAAGATATATTTAATATGTGGATTGAACGAGCAAAATGAGTTGCAAAATGTAATAAAACAAACTTTGAAAAACTTAAAAAAACGCAAAATGGATTTGATGGGCAAAACGAATTCATACAGATCGAACGCACTTGTTTGTCGTGTATGGGCCCTATTAAGGACACAATTTAACAATTGGGTGTTTTTTAACAAGTATGATTTGCACTTCCTATGGTATTATTATATTGAAAATGTATGAGTTGTACTTACAGCTTTTTCCGGTTTTTGTTAATTTCGGTTTGTGTTTGTTTTTAGTTACTTGTTGGGGTATTTGTGGATTAAGCGTACAAGCTTTTTGTTTGTTGGGTGCACTATTTAAAACCTTCCGGTTGAATTCTGAAATTCCAACGATGATGTTGTCGGTAAAATTCCCACGAAGACTTTTTCTTGTAATTATCCGGCTCGAAGGACCAAAAATGTCGGGGTATGTCGACGTGAGGGGTGCCGATTGCATTTAATTAAAAGATACTTCGTTTAGTATAATCGTTATAAATTTCGGGTTTAATATTCAATTGTATATATATATAAATATATGGGTATGTGTGCGTTAGCAGTAACGGTTAATTGTATTAATTTGTAAATATATGTAATTCTAGGTTAATTAATTCAAGTGTTGTAACCTGCTGTGGATTATAATTCCTTTATCCTGTGTTGTTGTTGTTGATCGAAATGCTGTGTCCTATTTTGTGTTTGCTCATTTTTTATAATGACTACCTTCACTTAGTCTTGTTGAAGAGAGGGTATAAAAATGTTTTTCTTTATGGCGGAATGATACACTTTCACTTTTTGCATTCACTGTATCGTAATAAACTTTGCTTGATTTTGTTGTCCGTGTTCACTTGGATATCGCTGCTATGTTGGCGGGATAATAAGCCTTTGCTTAAGAAAAAACGCGGAATGTCGTCTTCTTTTTGTTTTTTCTTCTGTTCTGTTGAGTGAAGTTGGGACGGTTGATATTCCTCTGCATTACGCCTCTATTACTTAATGTAATTTGTGGTAGTAATGCAGAGGAGTATTTGTTTGGATTAAACAGCTTATTTGACAATCATTTTAATTTACAAAATTTATCAATGGACTAACGGTGTCTGAATCGGATACGCGTGCTATCTTTGGATAGCAAAACGTTTTTGAGTTCACATTCTTTTACGTTTTTGAAATTACTGTTTTTAAGAACTGTATTTTGGTGTCAAATTTAGAGACCAAGACAAGGCAGGGGCCCCAGGAGGTTGAACAATGCCGCATCTAATTTCACAGGATAAACTTAATGACTTAGTTCCAGATCTAAGCCTTTCAAAATCGCATTCCGAGTTTTTAGCATCCAGACTGAAAGGTTGGAACCTTCTCCAAAGTGATGTAAGTACATATTACTTTTTACAGAAAGAGGCAGAAAGACCTCACAAATTGCTTCCTTCAAAAAGGGCATCTAGTAAATTTTTCAGAAGTTAAACTTTTGTTTAACGCACTAATATCATGTTCAGACCGACACTTAATTACACGATTTTGGCTGTTGGCTAATCTTATAAATTTATCAAAATTTCGCCACACAAAAATGACAGTTCAAAATCACTTTATCGGAGTTATTTGAAACTGATCCACGCTAAATATCTCTGCGCGACTCTGATTTTGCGCCATCTACTTGTCAACAATGGAAATCTACTACATTATCATAGCTAATTTAGACACTACAAAGAGGGAAAATGTAAACAAACTAATTTTTTTAGAGCAATGAATCTAATTTCTCCTGAAAATCGACTTCCCAAACGAAAAAATGCGTCTATTATTTAGAAGAAAACGGCTTTTATTACAAAGTACTATATGACAATGTTTTCTTTTGATAAATATTGAGCGATGTAAATTCTTGAATGGCAAAAACAGTTGTTTTTTCATCTTTTCAATGCCAGTGAGAACGGGATCATTAGTGAATGTAATTAAATGTAATATAATCTCTTTACATTTTCGGTCTGAACATGGTATAAGATAGAAACATGATCCACGTGGATGGTTCATAACGGTAATCTTGTGAAGGAATCATATGAGAATATGAGAATTCTTTTAGAGCACATCCGTTATTATGAGTATAATTGGGCAATATGTGGAGACTTAAAAGTCATAGCCCTTCTTCTTGGAATGCAACTAGGATATACGAAATATTGTTGCTTCCTTCGCAAATGGGACAGCCGTGCAAGAGACTGTCATTATGTACAGAAGCAGTGGCCAGTACGTCAGGCACTCACTAGGGGTCAAAAAAAAAAAAAAACGTTACCAGTGAACCTCTAGTTAATCCCAAAAAATCCCTCCTTTGAACATTAAATTGGGTTTAATGAAGAATTTTGTTAAGGTTGAGTTTTGTTTACCAGTGTATTCGGAGGCAAATTTACATATTTTTTTTTATTGATTCCAATTAATATATTTTTATTAAAACTAAAGATTAAAGACAAATATGAGCAAATTTATATGCGGCAAAAAATGTTGAAGGTGATGTTGAGGGCTTTTTCGGTAATGCTACATTGTCAACACTGTTCACTTTGCACTGTTCATGTTGTGCTGGCTCATTGAACACACAGATGGCGACAAGCGATAGGCAGCAAAAATTAAAAACAAAAATGTACATTCTTAAGAAAACAGTTTTTCAGACGACAGCTTGACTTCGCTGTTGTCGCTGCCGCTAAATGAAACCCATTTCTAATGTTACCGACCGTCGCGAGGCCTGTAGGCAGCTGTAGTGTTGCCACGAATATGTGAAATGTAAAATTATTCAAATCTTTAACAAGTCTAACGTATTTTACCAACATAATAATAAAACATTCCTGATTTTAAACAAATTAGTTGACCTATTTATTGTTTTTTTTTGCACAAAAATTTCAAATTTAACAAAGCATTGAAATTTTTTTCAAGTGATCCGTTTTAGTACGACAACAACGAAGTTGTGTACAATAGCTGCAAGGATTATTTTACTTTTTCTAAGAACCAATTTAGCTTTTTCTTATTGCCAATTTGTAAACAATTTCGATATACGAGTACGCTTTTGTATAAGTACGTTCACATAAAGAGTTTGCAACGCCAAGTTAAGCAAATCAATATGATTTATCGTAAAGGAGGAGTAGAGAAAGTATCAGCTGATGTTATGTAAACAAAGGCACAGATGCCACTGTAGAAACGTCAAGGGGAGTCCGGGGTTGAGTTTCTATTGAAATCCAAGATGGCCGACTTTTAAGGGGGTATTCTAGTCTAGAAATTTAAAAAAATCGAAATTTTTTTTTATATTTTCAAAGTTTAACTATTCAAGAATATGGTTGATTTTTCAAAATTCAAATTATTTTCGGAAATATAGGCACTTTTCTGACCCGCATCCAAACTGGTTTGGCCGGAACGCGAAACTTTAAACGCGCTTTTCTCAAAACCGACTTTTTCGGAACGATACCAACGATTTCTCAGGTTCTACTGGACCGATTTACTTAAAATTTTTATAGAGTCTTCTTTATAGGCTTTATGGCTAGGAACTAGCCCCATCCCCAAATTTTTATTTTAATTATTTAAAAAAAAAATCGAAATAGTCAGAAAAAGTGATCCAAAAAAACTTTTGTTTTAAGCAGTCGCCATTTTGTGAAATTTTTTTTTCCCCTCTTCCGTAGTTCCGGCCACTGCGACATCTACGCTAATATTATAAAGAGGAAATATTTGTACCTATTTGTGTATGTTTGTAATGAATAGGCTCAAAAAATACTGGGCCGATTTAAAAAATTCTTTATCTAATAGAATGCTACGTTCTTCCAATTTGACATAGGCTACACTTTATTTTGAAAAAAATTAGGGATCCTTGGTAAAATTTGAACAATGTAACCGAAGGTGTAGAAAAAAGAGCCTTTAAATGTCTTTCGTCGAATGCGCTGCCGAAACTATTGGCGATAGAACAAAATAATGAACAACAACATTGAAGAACATCATAATGTCTACAAAAAACTCCGCGGTAGCATATGTCCAACTATTGTAGTTATGTCACTACAACAACTTTTTTCATTTTAAACATTAATGAAAATGCTAACCAAATTCCAACCATGTTATTTATGTGTTTAAGAGTACATTAATCCTTATCCACATAAATTATTTTATGGTCAAGACCATTTAACTACCTATAAAATGGTTTTTAATTTTTTAAATTGGACTTCATTACGAATTAAAAAATTCAAACAGTAAACAAAACCGCCATAGCGCCGTGGCCGTTGTTTGCGATGCAGTCTGACAAGCGCACCGGGCCAGAGAATGTAAAGCATAGAGAAGGTGCAAATTGAATTCTGTATGATGTTCGATTTGGCGTCTAACAGAGCCGTTGGAATCAAAGTAAGGAATTCGCCGTTGTCGCTGCTATTTAGCAGAATTCAGCACGTGCAGTGACAAAAATATATGTAAAACGACTGAATTCATGCCAGAATAAATAAAGAGAAATTCTTTAAAGAAAAATATACAAAGCACTCTCTGAGTCACATATGCGTGATTATTTTGTATTATATGAACCATTGTTTTCTGGAAAATGGTAAAAATTTTAATTACTTTTACAAAATCGGGAAAAATTAGGAAACGTTATTTTAATTTTATTTTTCTTTAATATAATTGTTTAATTTTTAAATAAATTAATATTTCGAATAAATTATATTTATTTCGACTATTAAAAAGTGAAGAAGAAAATTGATGAGCTTCATGAAATATGCATATTGGCATTATTTCGTTATCATTTCCATATTTGTACCAATAAAATTTTCTATGACACATGCATATGTACATATATTATTTCTTTGGCACATTTGTCTGCATGTTTACGAAAGCAAATGCGAGCCATATACATATGTACATACATTCATAATAACAAGTGTCGCACGCTTCTTTCGCATCTCCGTTGTCACGCTCAACCAATGGCTGAAACTTGCGCTTTGTCAAAGAGTCAAGTGCTGAACACATTGAGCACGACAGACTGCAAGCGACATCTGTAATTAGTGGTACAATTTCGGTTGATACTTCCGGTGGTTCGATATCAATTCCATCTTCCCTTTATCAATTCACGAAAGATGAACTCATCACAAATGTTCGAACATTGGCCAAATTATCGTAACAACGATTTCTTAAGTGCATGCGCAATATTAGCTGCCAAAAATACCGATGTTGACTTAAACTGGAAGATTCAAAGTCAAATTCCGGGAGACTTGCGCTCATACAAATTGATCGATCGTCTTGACAGAGGCTTGGTATGCCACCGCATCATTTGCGTCTCAAAGTTGGATCTGTCGTTATTATGTTTCGCAATATTCATGCGCCGAAACTGTGTAATGGAACCCGACTGATTGTGACGCACCTATCAAATACAAGGGGGAGAATGCTTGATTCTACGAGTTCCTTTGAGTTCTAACGATTTCCCATTTCAGTTCAAACGTATCCCGTTTCCAGTGAAAATTGCATTTGAGATGACAATCAACAGGACCTAAAGATAGTCGCATGGTGTGAGGCATAAATTTGGAAATGCTTTGTTTTTCACAAGGTCAGATATACACGGCGTGCTCATGAGTTGGAAGACCATTTTTTCTGTACACCGGAACAGAAACCAAAAAATTTTGTTTATAAAGCTGCGTTACATTGAAAACAAAAAAAAAAAAAAATTAAATGATAAATTTAACTTTCTTTTCATTTCAAAATACATAATTTCACACAGGACAACAGCTGCGGGGTCAGCTAGTTATTCTATATTAATAATCTTTTTTTCTTTTTGGTTTCAGATAACTAGGAGGGTTGAAATCATGGGTATGGTGACGTGGAAATTTTTAGAGACCCCCCACTTCGTCAGCTCATAATTTTTGAAATTTTTTACTTTTTTTAGTTTTTAATTTTTTTCTCTAACTCTTCTAAAATTAACAAATAACTAATAAAAAAATGGATAGTAAAAATATAAATTGCCTTTTTTTACGACAATTACGAATTTATGGAAAAGTTGTCCCAAAAATATTGGTTGTATATAAAACTTTAATATATTTTCAAAAGAAATCGTTTTATTTTAATATATATTCTTAAAGAAGAGAACAATATGAGCATATACATGAAAAATTAAAATTTTAATTATGCTTCTTTTCAACTGTGGTAAGTTAATAAATGTTCACCACAGAAGAATGTTAGGTGCATATAAGCAACCATGCTTAATAGTGGGGTCCAAAATATGCTAATTCACAGCCAAATTAATTTTGCAAGACAATTTCTTTGTTTTTATTTAATTATTTTCATCTGTAAGCTGCGTAAATTACCTAAACGTATGGATATACACTTAAAATGCCGACCCATCAAAATCCCGACAATATTCAAATATCTTGCCAGTATTGCTATAGATAATAATTAAATTAATAATACTTTCTTAAAGAAGCCTATTCATTTAAAAACTTAGTTTTTTTCAACTGAAAAACAGACTAAAATCTTTCGAAAATGTGAAAAAGAAGTCACTCAAAAGATGAGCTCTTAATATTAATATTAAGAGGTGCATCTTTCAAATTTTCTGCTTTCCATATAAATAACATGGAAAAAAATAATTTTTTTGTGGTGGTTATTGTTCGGAGGTTATTATATGTGCACGCGATGGCTGCCTGATTCTACTCGAGAATCGAGTTTTCTCGTAAAATAATCGATTTTTCTGAATCGATCTTCAGTAGTCGAAGTCGATTACTTATATTACTTCTTGATTTATCTTACAATGAATCTATCTATCACGCAATCCATCTTAGCGAAGCTACGAATACGAATGTCCGCTACGAATACGCATAACTTGCTATCATTGAATCCATGTGAATTCGAACCTTTGTTGCCAGACTTAATTTTGAATTTTGACATTTCAAAATCAGCTGTGTAGAAGAAAAAATTTAAATTTTGATTAATAAAACTGAAATCGTTTATATTCAAATTGATTTTACGAAAAAAATATGGATTCGCTAACGTTTTTATTTATGTTGCTTGAAGAAAAACGTGAGAGAAATCGGCGTGATCTAAAAATTCACCGAAAATCACTGAGGGACAAGAGCAACCCTTTCTATGTGGACGAAACAATGTACAGTTCAAGAATTCACAAAAATTCATTGTTAAATTTTATTAAAATTATTTTTCTAAAACAGATTTATTAAAAAGTATCGCTTAAATAAGGCAGCCTTTACGTATGTCCTCGATGTTCTAGAGAGGAATGCAAGTTCTTCAAGATCGTCATCTATATCTTTGCTTCATCGATTGCCTTTGGTTTTACGGTTTTTAGCTAAAGGAGGCTATCAGCATGAAGTGGGTAAAGAGTCAACATTTTGTTGCATCTTAAAAGAAGTATTGGGATTGCTTCAGTCCCATTTGTGCCCTCAGGGGATAAACCTCCAGTTAAGTAACGTTAAAAAAAGTGAATGGAAAAAGGATTTTTTTTCAGAAATACGGATTATCAGGCGCGATTTTGTGTGTAGACGGGACACATATTAAAATCGTTGCTGCAACAAAAAATAAGTTTCTCTATTATAACCGCAAAGGATACTTTAGTATCAATGCCATGATTGTAAGTTTGGTGACAAATTCGCATTTCAAACATCTTAATCAATGTTTTGCAGATATGTGACAATAATATGAAAATACGTTATATGAATGCTCAGTTCTCTGGCAGCAATCACGACTCCCACATATGGAATATGAAATGCTCGTTATTTTCATGAAAAAAAGTACCTTGATGGTGAACGAAACCCTTGGCTTTTGGGTATTATAAATACAAACATATGTATATGTTACAAAAATTCCCAAAACGCCTTACAAATTTTCAAACATCAAAATCGTTTTATATTTGTACAGGAGACGCTGGATATGCCTTAGAACCATGGTTAATGACACCATTCCGTACCCCTCCCTCATGAAGACCAGAAGCGAGAAATATCGTTGAAAGAACAAAAGGTGTTTTTAAAAATCGATTTAGATATCTTCTGGGCGCTCGTAAGCTTCACCACGAGCCATTGAAGGCATCTCAAATCGTTAATGTTGCGGCAGCCTTACCCAACGTTTGCATTCGCTATCGCGTGAATAATGAAATTTTAGAAGATAATTCGGAACCAAATATTTTTACAGAAAGTAATGAACTTTTTTCATCAACTTATAATGATGCAGCTTCCCAAATCAGAGAAGCTATATGTGTAACACTTACACGAATATAATATCCTAAATAAATATTAACACAAAATATTTATAGTTTTAATTAAGAATTTATTTAATTACTATAATTATTTTTTGTAATGGCTTGCAATTTTTTTTCCTCTACTTCTAACATTTGCTGTTTTATGGAATTCTTAGCAGCTATCAAATTCTCCATAGCTATGTTGTGCCTTCTAATTTCTTCCACTTCCGCTTTTTTCAAATCGTTTTACTTTTCTATAGCTCGACGCATACCAAATGAAAGATCGTCCAACTTATCCAGAACCTTTTCCCGAAATTCTTTTTGAATTGTAAGTTGTTCTTTTATTAAATCGGCAGTACATGTGTCCGATGACCTAAGAGTACGTCTAGGCAGTGCTGGACTGCAGGTCACTGATGGCATTGATACGTCGGCCTCTGTCCCATTGCCGACGTCGCCTGACATCGGTAAGCCATGCTCAATGTATTTTTAATTCCACTTGTACTTGTCTCTAATGCCGTTAGTGTTATCACCGCTTCCTCCAATTCGCTGAAATGGTGCTGCCTATTTCTGCCGCCACAAGTAACAGACTGCTTCCTTTTATTTTCCACCAATTTTCTTTTTATGTAAGCTTTCCAGTCAAGCCATACCTAATAAAAAATTAGTCAAACAAGCTTTAAATTATCCTGTTACAACAATAAAAACTACAACTTTATTATATTACCTTCTTCCAGCTTGAAATATCTTTGATAGGCGGACCAACACTGTTGAGTTCTTGGGCCATATTGTTCCAAAAAGCTGCCATTTCTTCTTTATGGCACTTGGTAAGCCCCTGCGCCATTTCATGTTTTTGCTGTAACAGTTCAACCACTAGTGCATATTGCTGCTTGGTGATAATTACTTTGGACCTGCGGAAATCGCATTAAAGATTATTTTACTGGTAACAAATATGTATGTTATAGTTTGAATTCAATAAAAACTTACATTTTTCTTTTTTTTTTAAACTTAGTTCTCCGCTAGCAACAACTTGTCGTGCAAAAATTCCGATAAAATTTAAAATATTCGTTCCGAGTGAATTCAGTGAATGCTACTCTACGAATTTTGAACTTACATTCGGAATTGTTCGAATTGCATGATACGCAATTTCGTATCTTTCCCGAAAAAACAGTCTACGATGGATTGCGTGATAGGGCTGATTATGCTAATATGAAATATTTGTAGTTACCACTTGCAAACACTGAATCACTGAATCAAAGTGACGCCAGAGATAAAAAAGATGCGAAACTTATTTCTCGTTGGAAATGAGAGAGCAATTGCTTAACATCAAAACTTTCTGAACTTTGTCAGCTGTCAAAGTTAGTTGTTTTAATATGCCATAAAAAGTAAATGTTTTAATGCCAAAAACTATTATTTCTTCTGACCTGGCTATAATGGAAAACATTATAAAAATTGGAAATCCCTTTATCCCTGGTGACGCTTTATTTTTCCTTTTTTTAAGAACCGTTCAAACTTTTTTATAAAGCTAACACATGGTTGTATCAAGCTGTAATATAAAGCTATATAAACTCTAGAGTTTTTCACTTTGATAATAGATTTTCATTATGCCATATTTAAACTTCTATTTTTTAAACAAATTCGCATATAATTCATGTGCTGAACTCATACGAGTAAAGAGCGCCATGACATGTCTGCACGACAGTGAATTTCGAATGGCCGCGTGAAGCCTGCTACATGAACATTTGTAAGACGGCAGCGACATATCAAACACAAACAAAACACAAAACAACACAGCTGTCCAATTTCTATGTACACTTTTCACTTCAATGAAATTTTAATATTTTGTTCAAAGAGAAATGTTTTATGCAAAAAATAGGTAAGTATGTAAATTTATATGTTTTAAATTATCAATTGTTAATACAAATAACGCCAGGTTTGTTAGAGCTTTGAATAATTTTACATTTTACATATTAGCGCATCAGTACTACTCTCTACTGTCGCCGGCAAAATTAGAAATATTTTAATTTACAGGTAGTGGGAACTGAGAGCCTGCTTTCGCGTAGTTGTGCAGCTGTCTAAATAACTGTGTGCATAAGAACGTGTGCACTTTAGTATTGGGTAGTCGAAAAAGTCTTTTCGTATTTTGTCAATAGATGTCGTTGCAGTCGTATATCTCCAGTGCTACCAATCACATTGTGTCATACGATATAATGCTGGAAATGTGAAATTTTAAGCTTCATTTCACCAAAAAAGTTAAATTCGGAGAAGTTGAAAAAAAAGTTGAAGCTGTTCAAAAATTAGTGAAAATAATGAAGAAATTCACTATATTTTGAATTTTTTGTGTAAAAAAGGGAAGAATGCCACTCACGGCACCAATGAAATTAGTGAGGTTTACGGAGACGATGCTATATCAGCTCATGCAGCACAACACGCTTCGATTTACACTGATGAAAGTTTTACACTGATGGAATAATGTCTCTAATAGAAAAATGGTCAAAATACAGCATTATAGATTCAGGAAATAGATTATAACTATTAAGGCTAGAGTTTTAATAACAAATTTAGATTTCTCTATGCTATTATTATAGCAACACTTGCATAAAACTTATACTCCTACTTATTAATACTCTAACAGAAGAGTAAAATAGCAAAAATCTTCGATTTCCTGTAAAGGTACAAAAAGATATTGAATCGCATAACAAACGAAAATTTATTAATTAAAATAAAACTGATTATTCCAATCTCTTTTCACTATATTCTATAAAAAAAAATTAAAAAAGTAAGTAAGAAAGGGCCAAGTTTAGGCGCATCCGAACATTTTATGTATACTTTCACAACTTGAATTTGAACTTCAAAGTATCGCTATGTTTTTCTGCATTTTGTTTTAATTGTATTAAGGTTCCTTGCATATTGACCGATAGATGTGTTTCAAAGTGAACAGAAGTTCAAACATATTCATGTTAGATATATGGGGGCTAAGGAAAAAGGTGATCTACACGATGATTTGTACAGTGTAAAGTAAAAGAATCGGATAAAATTTAAAAGTCCGAGCCGATTTCGCAATTTTCATACTGTAAAATAGTAATATTTACATAAGCTCACACACTAAAAGAAAGTAGTGCCTGAGGTATATAATTTCAGTTAAAATGTCCCAATTTTAACATCAGCTCCCATAAGTGTTTCCTTTCATTCTGGTGGAGAAATTTAATGCTCGTAGATCATTTATTCAGTATGTTTTCGCACTGTTAGTAATTTTGTTTTACTTAGAAATATTTGTTTTAATGCAATTTTTGCTTTTCAAATGCTGCGTTTTTTGCGCTTTCTTCAGTGATGATTTTTCGAGCTTTCATTATTGACATACATATACGAGTATGACAGTTTTTCAAACTGGTTGTTTCATGCATTGTACGCAGTTAGTATTATTGACGTTTTATGCCACATCAGCAAATATTTTGAACGGAACCCTGCAGGCATACCAATGAAAGATGCTAAGTCATGGGAATAGGTAAGCTCACTACTAATAAATTTAATAGTAATCCAATAAATAATATTGAAATATGGAAATAGGTATTTGCTGATCAAAAGCATAACATAAAGAAAAAATATCATTTAACAAAAATGCAAAGAAAAAAGCCATACCAGCAATTTGAATCCAGCAAATTAAATTGTATACAGATGTTATGCAACGATATACATACATTACGGAATTTCGCCATTTTTAAAGGGCATCATTTGTTTATTGGCAACCTCATTGAAAAACTGTGTTAAGCTAACTTAAAACTTAAGCTTCTGCCAGAGACTGTTAATAAATAGAGAAGGCGCAAAAGTTAACTCAAAACATTTTGAGTACTAATTTTTAGTTTTCCTCGAGAGAAAATCGAAAAATATAACGTCGGAAACTAAACCACGTAAAGAGCAAAATGGAAAAAAGTCTATAAATTAACAGAACAAATATTCTTAAATGAATTACCGATATGCATGACAACTTAGGTTTGTGTTTTCAATTTCTATGAAATGTAATTTATATTTACCAATATTCTCTTGAAATAAATTGGAAGAAAGATCGGAATAAAATAAGCATTTAATATATTCCTTCTTCAACACATTTAAGCGACTTGAGATTATTGCGAAACAAGAATTTATGTTCGAATCCTAAAAATCGTAAATCTTAAATTTTACTAAATTATTGTTTTTTGCTTTATTAAATTATTATGAGCTGGAGTGTTTTCATCCATTCGGAAAAAATGACCAGCGTAACCGTTGTATCTTAATTCGCTGAACTATGTCAGTGTCATCGTATATCTCATACAGCTCATCATTCCATTCAATGCGATATTCGTCGTCGCCAATACGCAAAGGACCGCAAACTTTCGGCAGAACCTTCCTCTTGAAAACTCGTAACGTCGACTCGATGGATGTTGTCATCGTCCATGCCTCTTGGTCTTTGTTCGTCGAGAGAGGACTTGCCTACCTAGTCCGAAGTGGCACCTGTTGGCAAGAGTTATTTTGCGTTGGATTTGAAGGCTGACATTGTTGTTGGTGTTGATGTTAGTTTCAAAGTAGACGAAATTATCTAAGGCTTCGAATTTATGACTCTGTTAACAGCGACGGGGGATCCAAGTCAGGAGTTCGTCGACTGTTTGTTTGATGACAGGAAATATTTCGTCTTGCCCTCGTTCACCACCAGACCCGCTTGTTTGGTTACCTTATCCAGTTTGAAGAAAGCAGAACTAACGGCGCGGGTGTTGAGGCCTGTCAATGTCATCGGCATACGCCAGCAGTTGTACACTCTTAAAGAATATTGTACCTGTTGGATTAAGCACTGTAGCTCGAATAATTTTCTCAAGCAGTAGATTTAAGAAGTCGCACAATAGGGTGTCGCTTTTTCTGAAACCTCATTTGGTATCGAACGTGTCGGAGAGGTCCTTTCTGATCCCGACGGAGCTTTTGGTATTGCTCAGCGTCAGCTTACACAGCGTATTAGTTTTGCGGAGAAGCAGCTTTGAAATCGACGAAGAGATGGAGTGTATCCATCCTCTTTTAACGGATATTTTCTATGATTTGGCGCATGATCCTTATCAGTTATTCGCCGCCGCATTTGAATAACTCGGCCGGTAATCCATTGAGCCTCGCCGCTTTGTTCTTCGGACTGGTAATTTCTATTCGAACTTTTTCACGGTCGGGTAATAGAATGTCCGCTCCATCGTCATCGATTGGGGAATCGAATTCACCATCTCCAGATGTTAGCAGGCTGAAGAATTAATTTCATTATGCTCTAAACATCAGCCACTCGATCACAACTTTGGGTCTTAGAAAAGTATGCGGCTAGCTTCATACTCACGCTTTTCGTCCTCTTTCTTTTTTGTTTGGATATGCGTCCCGCGAATTAATATTATTTTCAAATAATAAAAATATATATTTTTTTAGTCCAAGTAAAGGGGCTGTTTCTTTATTGATATCTATTAATATAGAATACACATGCTCGTGGTATAATAAACTTATGACTTAGCCAGTCTAATAATTAAGGACGTTGTCTGCTTGGTGGTATTATCTGGTGATGTATGTAAACGATAAGACTTTGGAAAGTTTCGGTTTCTGCTCTGATTCACTTAGCAACTGCAAGTGGTATTATCTGGTGCTGTGTGTAAATATTAAGACTCTGAAATGTTGCGGTTTCCTCTGTGATTCACTTAGCAACTGGGTGTGGTATATTTTGTGTACAGTGTTGACTGTACTTAGGTTGACATGTATATTAACTCTCCGGGGTTTTGTAAAAAAAGATCTCCCGATCTACAATTTACTTTCTTGGTTGATGAGGTGTTCCGAAATTTGTAAGAGCTTGATTATAATTTTTTATATATTACTATATTTTTTATATAAGTTATGGGTTTACTTGTCGAAAGTAAAAATTATCTTCTTTTTCTGGTCTTACGACCTTTATTTTTCAACCGCTCGCTTAACTCTAAACTAAACAAATTTAAAATAACAACTTAATGCGCTTGCAGTTCTGCTGACATCGGTTCTCACGTTCCGCTGGATTTCCAGAGAATCACGCCACACTGCGCTAGACGTATCGTCAGCACTTTTGCGAGTAGAACGGATGCGCGTGTCTTTTGATTGCTTTAAATGTTATTGTTGCTAACTTCTATTACTTAACCTGATAATTATTACTGTGATTATCAATATAAATGTATTTCTTATTCTTCGAATGGAATTATTAATTTGTTCAATTTCGAGAGGTTGTCAAACTGAAATTTTGATTGTGATTCTTAAATTTCTAATACATGAATTCTTTCGTATCATTGGGATTCGATGAATTCTTTTACCTCTTGGTCATTCTTCTTCTTAATTGGCGTTGACACCGCTTACGCGATTATAGCCGAGTCAACGACAGCGCGCCAGTCGTTTCTTCTTTTCGCTACGTGGCTCCAATTGGATATCCATCGGTTGTTGTCATCGTCCAAGCCTCTGCACCATATAGCAGGACGGGAATTATGAGCGACTTATAGAGTTTGGTTTTTGTTCTTGGTCCTGGTTATGATAATATTCGGAATAAATTTCTACAGATACATTGAATTGAACTAGGGTAATTCCTTTTATGGATCCGATATTTATTTTATGCGTTACGGCGATTATAATGTTACCATGACTTAAATCTATTATAGGATAGTTCTTTTTATGGATTATGTTACAATGTGCTTCTTTGTTTAGTAATATGGATATAATACAATTGTCTTCCTTTTTCTGTTTACATACGTATTTGCTTAAATTATTTTTACAGTTTCGTACAAGAGTGTAATTATTGTTACATACAGTGACCAAGTTGTCTAATTGTAATTTGCCTTGTTGATACATTAAACGTGTTAGTTTGAAAGTTTGGCATAATTTGTTTATGATTTAATAATTTTATATAATAATAAAGGTTTCTTGTATTCTTAATATGTGATTTCTTGCATATTCTAAAACATTAATAACTGGAACATTTTGTTGTTCGGTTTTCATTATCATTTCAATTTCTTCTATCTCCATTCTTTGCAAAATTTATTGTAGTAGTTAAGTCTAATAATTTTCTATGGATTTCTTGGAGGAGTGTTTGATATTTTATTAATTTGATGTGAAACTTCTGCATTAGGGGTTCAAAGTTTGAATTTGTTTTTAGTTTCATATTATTATTATTTATTAAATCGTTAAGGGTGATCTTGATTTCTATAAGATCGTCATGATCTGAATTTTAGTACTGAACCAGAGATATAAATTGATCGTTTACATCTGTCATTTGCTAATAGTTGGTTCCTGAGGATTTCTATACGATTGACTAAGATTTCGTCAGTTAGGTCTTGTTTTCCTTCTGCTTCTATCATTATAAGGATTGCTGTCAGATTTGTCATATGGAATAGATATTTTTCTTTCTCGAATACGTAGGCTGGACCTGTTTCCGTCAGTATGTAATTCTTGTCCGGCAGGCTCGTTATTTTCTCAAATGTCATGTTGGACATCTGCTTTTGGTATGTGATTATTTTAGTGATCATTATTGCGAAGGTTATCCTTGCATTCGTTGGTTGTTAAGGTCGAGTCCTCACGATTTTCTTTAACAGTTCCTGGTGTATATATTTATACCCTGAACAGGGTATATTAAGTTTGTCACGATGTCTGTAACACCCAGAAGGAAGCGTCGGAGACCCTATAAAGTATATATATAAATGATCAGTATGTTGAGCTGAGTCGATTTAGCCATGTCCGTCTGTCTGTCCGTCTGTCTGTATATATACGATCTAGTCCCTCAGTTTTTAAGATATCCTTTTGAAGTTTTGCAAACGTCAATTTGGTATAGATTATTTTCTAGGGCAAAAATGTAATATCCGAGAAAATTATTTAGATCGGTAAACTATAGCATATAGGTACCATACAAACTGAGCGATCGGAATCAAGTTCTTCTATGAACAACTTTCACATTTGACAAGATATATTCACGAAATTTGGTATAGATTATTTTTTAAGGCAACAATATAATCTCTAAAAAACTTGTTCAGAACGGGTTACTATAGCATATAGCTTCCATACAAACTGGACACATAGTTACTAACAGAAATGCACCTGTGAAGGGTATTTAGCTTCGGTGCAACCGAAGTTAACGTTTTTTCTTGTTTATTCTACCCTTGTTTGTTGTGATATGTTAGCATAGACTCTTGTTTCTTTTTTATGTGGTCTTAAGTTTCACTGAATCTGTTTCTTTCAAAGAATACATCCACTGATTTGTGATTTGTAACCGAATGCATGGTGCGATTACATTCTTTTACGGCACTAAATATTTCTTCGTCTATGGTACTTTTACTTTACGCGATTTGGGCACCATTTATTTCTAATAATGTACCCTTCAATTTGAGCGTTTGATGTCGAATGGCTGGGCGTAGTCTTTGTGTGTTGTATATGTAGTTTTTCGTATAAAGCTCGTGACGCGATACTTTTAAATATGGACTCATCATCAGTTATGAATTGTGAGCAGCATGCGTATATTTGAGTGAGAACTGCTTCTAGAATTTTATGGAATTCTCTTTTGTTTTCTAGTTTCCTAATATACGCATATTTTGAATACTTATCTATGCTTTTTAAGTATGTGGTATTGCTCATGTGAAATATTACCTTTTGTATGGATGTACCTATGCCTTCTGTATTGATTGGTATTTTCCCATATACTTGTTTTGTTGGGTGACGTTCATATTTATTTTCTTTGCATATGTATCACAATAGCTTGTATCTAATATTCCTTCGGTATTATTTTCTGCGCTTCTATGTGATGTTTTTTGAGTATGTTTCATTATTTCATCAAATGCTTTCTCTACTATTATGTCTCACAATAGATGTTGGCAAAATACCGTTTTCGCTGAGTCAAATGTAGTATTTATAATTTCTTGTATTTCGTACCAAGTTTATAGTTGCATATGGAAAGCTGTTGTGATATTTGGATTTATTATTTTTCCAATGTTCTAATTAAATTATTTTGTGTTGTGAAATGGTCGATGAATCTTTCGTGTTTTGGAAATATCGTGGTTTGTATTAATTGTGGTTCGCTTAGTTCTTTTATAATTATTTGATTTTTAAATTGATTTATAGGAGCGAGGAGGAGGAATAAAGGAAGTTATTTCCTTTATTCTAACTGGGGCTGAGGTTTCTACAGAGTTTTATGAACTCATTGGTTGTTACATAGATCTGTCTGCTGAGTGCGTCTGATATTACATTTTGACAACCTGGTTTATATTTTAATTTGGCTCCATATTCTTCTATCTGATTTTTCCATCTCTTTAGTTTAGTGTTCGGATTTTTTTCCGATATTGAAAATATAAGAGACTGGTGATCAGTCTAAATAGTTAAATTCGTTATGCCATACAAGTAGCTTCTAAGTTTACGCAGTGACCCTATAAGCGCGAGCATTGGTGGACTAATTTTTTTCGATTTATGTCAATGTGCTTGATATAAATGCAATTGGGTTTCTTACATGCGCTAATATACGTACAGCTCCTATTGGATAATTGCTAGTGTCAGTCTTGATTTCGAAATCTTTCTCTAAGTCTGGCTGATATAATTCTAATTGCTCTTAATTTATTCTTGAAATATTCAATTGTTTTAATGGCTTCTTCATCTAATTTTATTTTTATGTTTGAGCTTTTGCTTTTTAATATATTCCCATTTTCGCCTTGCAAAAATATTGTGAATGGTTTTGTCATTTGGGCGAAATTGAGTTTCCTGTAATATAAGGTCATGCCCAAGAATGTTCGAAGCTCTTTTAGGTTTTCAGGCATTTTGTACTTATCTATGGCTTCGATTTTTTTGGGGTCTACTGTGATCCTACCGTTTTTAATAATGTGCCGTAATAATTTTGTTTGTCTCTGTAAAAAATGTGAATTTTCGTCTGAGATCTTCATATTGGTTTTATGTAAAGTTTGTATGATATTGGCAATATCTTTCTTATATCGTTCAGGTGTAGCTAAAAAAAATATTAGGACTTCATGTATACATACGCACATTTGCTAATGTAAGGCCTAAGTATGTCATCAACACATTGAGGGGGCGTTCTTTAGTCCGAATGGTAAACGAAGGAATTCGTATTTCGCACTATTTATTGAGAAGGCTGTCCCCTGTTCTCCGTCTTGTTCCTTGATCATGATTTGGTGAAATCCTGATTTTTTGTCAAGAGTGGTGAAATAATTAGCGTTACCTAAATTCTGTAGCATTATTTTTATATCTGGGATAGGATATCTTTATCAGATGGTTACTTTATTTAACTTTTGAAAGTCTATTACTGTAGTTCTTTTTGCTTTCCATTTATTTGATACTGTCCAAATAGACGAGTTATATGAACTTTTACTTGGTTAGTTTATTTTATCTATATATATATATAAATGAATTGCTGTTCGTTAGCCTCGCTAAAACGGCTGAACGGATTTTTCTTATCTTAGTCTTGAAATGTTCGTGGAAGTCTATGGAAGGTTTAAAAGTCGAGAATAAATCGAATAATTGCCGGGAAAACCTTAAAAACAGCCCTTTTTTATTTTCATAATATATTAAGAATGACAGTTTTTCCAGCCACTTATATAGGAACGAGAACGGCTGAACGAACCTATTTTATCTTAGTCTTGAAATTTTCGTGGAGGTCTAGGGAAGGTTTAAAAGGCGAAAAAAATCAATTCTGTCGCACTTCAGAACACAGAGATTGCTTTGTGACATATTTTTCATATATCGAGCATGCCACGCTTTTCTCACAATAATGCAGGAATTTTTCCTTCATTATTATTGTTAGTTAATACAAATAATTATTTTTCACTTTTTAGTTTGATATGCTTTAAAAGCGTGTTTTTTAGTTTTTTAAACTATATTTATTTGTTGATATTTTGTGATAGTGACACTTTACTGTATTAAGTGAGCGTGAAATTTCACTTTTATTAATTACGTTACGATGCCGAAGAGAAGACGACCTGACGTAGTTCGTCGCAGTCAATCAAATGTGCGAAAAGCTACCTCACGTGCTAACCGCACTGATAACCAGAGAGAGGCAGATCAAGAAAAAAGTCGTATTGCTATGTCAGAATTGCCTTATTTAGTGAGTTACTTACAGTGCTTCTGTGATTCTTGAACGAGCTGCATTCCACTATGATCGGGAAATTGATTATTGAGCCCAGAAATCGGTAACAATTGGGGAAATTAAAATAATTTGTAAATATTTTAAGGCCTTAAAATACACTGGTGAATCTACTGGATTATGTTGTGCTGGAGGCAAAGTAAAATTGCCACAATTGGTCCCACCACCAGATCCTTTACGCTCTTTAGTTCCTGGGATTGGAAATGTTTCTAAGCACTTCTTGGCCAACATT
Source organism: Bactrocera zonata (assembly GCA_037783105.1). Taxonomy (NCBI): domain Eukaryota; kingdom Metazoa; phylum Arthropoda; class Insecta; order Diptera; family Tephritidae; genus Bactrocera; species Bactrocera zonata. The sequence goes on from JBAWJQ010006684.1 coordinate 288,783, forward strand.
CAGAAATATAACAACTGTTTCCAGATGACATTATTTGGCGCTACACATATCATACAGGATAATTTCGTGCCCACTTTCAAAGTATTATACCAGAATATTTTTTTATAATATTCAAGTTTGTACTATAATATATATATCGGAAATAATTAATGGACAAATTTTAAAATATTACAGATACAAGGACAAATTTATCACTTACTTACTATTACCTTATGCAGATCATCAATTTTTACAAATTTATTTTATGGGAACTTCAGATGCGTAAGTTGATAATCGTTGCGCTCACAATCCAACAGTTAAGAGAACAATTGTTCAAGAATTACAAATGTTTCTTCATCAGAATAACAATTTAGTAAACATGTTCAAAATAGTATTGGATCGGATGCCATCTGATAGCCGTAATATTATCATTCGAGCTGACAAAACACCTGCTGGTGAACACACAAGGAGGTTGAATTCACCTACCATTGATGAAGTGGCTGTTGTCATTGTTGGAGAAAATTTACAATCTAGAGATATTGTGCTTCGTCGGCTTAGTGATTTAAATCGTGTATCTGAAACACACAGGAGCTATGATGGATTCCAATATCCTTTGATCTTCTAGTAGGGGGAAGGTGGATACCATTTTAATATCAAAATGGTAAATCAAGTAACAGGTAAATAAATTGAGCAGGAATAAATGATATTTTAAATTTCAATTCATCTAAGTAACATTTATCGTTTTTGATTGCAGGTGCTAAAACCAACAAAAAAGTTGGTGCTATGAATTTCTATTCATATAGATGATATGTATGTCAAGGTGAAATAAATCATATTTTTATGTGTCCACGACTTTTTTATCAGTCTGCAGTTGACATGTATGTCAAAATTGAGACTGAACGATTAACATACATCCGTTTGAACCAAAAACAGCTACGATCAGCGGAATACATTCATCTCCGCGATGCTATAAATGCCGATGGTCATGTGAATAATGTAGGAAGAATGACAGTTTTGTCAGCCACTTATATAGGAAGCCCACGCCACATGCACGAATATGCTCAGGATACTATGTCATATGTTAGACATTATGGCCGCCCAGACTTATTTGTTACATTCACATATAACGCAAATTGGTCCGAAATCAAAAGGGAATTGCTACATAGCCAAACACCAGTTGTTAGACATGACATATTAAACAAAAAATAAAATCTATCATGAATTTCTTAATAAAGCATTGTGTGTATGGCCGTTTCCTTTGTTGAATGTACACTGTAGAATAGCGAATGCGTGGATTGTCACATGCGCACATTTTACTCTGGTTAGTGGAGAAAATAAGGCCAGATGAGATTGATTCCATAATTTCAGCTCAAATTCCAGATGAAACAGTTGCTCCAAAATTGCATGCATTAGTTATCAAACACATGGACCTTGCGGACTTCTAAACTATAATTCACTCTGTATGGTCGACGGCAAGGGTTCCAAACGATTCCCAAGAGACCTGCTTGCTGAAACCATAACGGGAAATGATGGATACCCATTGTATGTCGCGGACAATGGGCGATCGGTAGTTGTGAAGGTAAAAGGACAAAATGTTAATGTAGATAATCGTTGGATTGTGCCATACTCGCCAATATTGTCCAAAGCGTTTGAGACTCACATCAATGTGGAAAAGTGAAACTCTGTAAAGTCAATAAAGTACATATGTAAACAAAGGCAGCGATATGGCTGCCTTCGCTGTAACCAATGCCAATTATGAAATATTACCGTTCCAGATGGGGTGCTATGTAAGTAAGTAGCAGCGAAACAATTTGTCGTATATTTCATTTGCGATCCATGAAAGATACCCTACAGTAGTCCATTTGGCGGTCCATTTAGAGAATGGTCAACGAGTTTATTTTAATAAATCAAACGCGACAGACAGAACGGCACATCCACCATCGACAAAATTAACAAGTTTCTTCACAGTCTGTCAAACTGACGATTTTGTTCGCACTCTGTTATATGCTGGCATATCACTCTATTATATAGGGAATGCGTCATTGAAATCGTTTTAGCGTCAAAAACAAGGAACTCCAGTTGAATGATATCCAAATGTATTTGTTTCAGACGCTCTGGGGCGCATCTACACAGTGCATCCAAATAACGATGAATGTTAATATTTGCGATTGTTGTTGGTAAATGTTCGTGGTCCGACATCGTTCGAACAATTGAGAACAGTTAATAGACAGCTGTGTGCGACTATTATGTACATTTACTTGAAACGATTCCCACTGGGATGATGCGCTCTAAAATTTCGTAATATCTTCATTGCCGCATCAAATTCGTACATTGTTTGCGAATATCATATCGACATGTTTCCCCTCGAATCCTAAAGATTGTGGGTTAAATATGGAGATGACATGTCTGAGGATGTTTTGCGTCGTGTGCGCCGTGAAACTTTGAATCCTACAAAACAAATGACTGAAGAAATTTATATTGAGACATTTATCATGATAGAAAGTATGTGTTCATTGATAGCAAATAAAGTATTGTTGTGTTTGGGAAGAGCAGCACATTAATCATATGCACGATGCATTAAACCACGAGTTGCAAGAGCAACAACAGTACGACATTGAAGCATTGGCCGAAACAGTTCGTACAAATATTCCACAATGAAATCAACAACAAAGAATTGCGTACGACACTTTGATAGAAGCTGTGAACAGTGGATCTGTTGGAATTTATTTCCTTGATGTTACTGGAGGAATCGGAAAAATGTTCTTAATATCATTGCTTTTGGCGAGGATCAGATCGCGAAATGATGTTGCTCTAGCGTTGACTTCTTCTGGAATAGCTGCGACTCTGCTGGAAGGCGGGCGAACTGTGCATTCTGCCTTGAAATTACAGGTATGCAAATTAATTGTTTGGGATGAATGCACAATGGCCCATAAGAGGGCACTGGACAGAACATTGAAAAATCTTCGTGACAACCAAAAAATTTTTGGTGGGGCCATGATTCTGTTGTCAGGTGATTTTCGTCAGACTCTTCCAGTTATTCCCCGATCCACCGTTGCTGATGAACTAAATGCATGCCTAAAATCATCGAATTTGTGCCAGTACGTAAAGACACTCCAATTACAATAACATGATGAAACTGCAAATGTGTTTGCGAAGCAGTTGTTAGTCATTGGAAATAATAAAGTTGCAAAGGACACCTCGACCGGATTCATCACATTACCTATAGATTTCAGTCACATCACAGATTCAAAAGAGGAGCTTATTCAGCGTGTTTTCCCAGATATAGCGCAAAAGTTATATAACCATAATCTGCTGGGTGAACGAGCAATATTGGGCAACGAAAAAGAAAGACGGCGAGGATCTCAATGCGACCATTCAGAATTTTCTTCCAGGACAGTTGGATTCCTTCAAATCAGTCGACACCGTTATGAACCAGGATGACGTAGTCAACTATCCTACGGAGTTTTTAAATTTACTGGAATTGCCTGGATTACCAATTTGCAGTTAAAAGTAGGATCAGTTGTCATCATGCTGCGTAACATTAATCAAACTCGACTATGCAATGGAACAAGACTGGCTGTGAAAAAGCTGATGAATAACGTCATTGAGGCAACAATCATAAAAGGAAAATACAAAGGAGAGGATGTTTTGAACCCACGAATACCGATGATTCCAACGGATTTACCATTCGATTTTAAACGCTTATAATTTCCAGTACGTAAACTTGGAGTTTCCTTGTTTCGCGCATGGACAATTATACGTAGGATGTTCGCGCGTCGGAAAACCGTCTTTTTTGTTTACTTTTGCACCACAAAACAAAACAAAAAATATAGTTTATGAGAAAGCTTTAAATTGATTAACAAACTGTATCATAACAGTGTGTGTCTGTTAATATCAAATTTAAACCTTATAAATAGCCAGTATTTCAGGAAAACTCTGTTTTTTTTAGTAAGCAACATGATGTGTCGAAAGTAATAATAAAATTTCATGCTTCATTAAAAAAAATACTTTTTACTCAACACATTTCGTTTGTTTGAAAATAAATTTATAAAAAAGTTCAGGGGGGTTACTCTGTAAGGCGTTACGAATAGCAATGCGTTGCGAAAGTGAATTGCGTTGTGAAGGGCAATCGGTACTCTGTAACACTTTGCATTGCAAACAATGTTGCACTGTTTTCCCGTTAACATATTTCCAGTATAGTTGACATTACTAACCAAAACGAGAATGAAAGCAAAATCAATAACAGAAAAGTGAAAAAGTGTAAAAAATTAACAGACGTACATAATTTAAATTGCGCAGTGTTTTAAATTAGTTTTATATATAAAAGGTTTAAATAATAGCACCGGTCAACAAAAAAATATTTTTTTGGGGTTTCTGTTCTCATGCTTGAATTCTAATTCTAGACATTGAAAAACACTTAAATATTAATCTTTAGTTCTTTAAGTTTGCTTTGGGCTGATCTTCATCGATAAGTATGTTTTAATTTATTTCACAAATCAAAGATGGCAGCACTTTGATTAACCCGAAAGTAAACAGTATTTTTATTTGTAAGAGGCACAGTAGTGAATGTTAACCTGTTTAGCAAACTCCATAAGACACTTATAATTCCCGTCCTGCTATATGGTGCAAAGGCTTGGACGATGTCAACAACGGATGAGTCGACGTTGGGAGTTTTCGAGAGAAAAATTCTGGGAACGATCTATGGTCCTTTGCACGTCGGCCACGGCGAATATCGCATTCGATGGAACGATGAGCTGTACGACATATACGACGATATTGATATAGTTCAGCGAATTAAAGGACAGCGGATACGCTGGATAGCTCGTGTTGTCCGGATGGACGAAAACACTCCAGCTCTGAAAGTATTTGACGTAATACCCGCCGGGCGAAGCAGAGGAAGACCTCCACTCCGTTGGAAGGACCAAGTGGAGAGGGACCTGGCTTCGCTTGGAATATCCAATTGGCACCACGTAGCGAAAAGGAGAAACGACTGGCGCGCGGTTGTTAACTCGGCTATAGTCGCGTAAGCGGTGTATACGCCAATTAAGAAGAATAAGGGTCCCAAACCCAGCGCACAACCCTATGCAGGGGGGTTGTTTCGCCTTCTCACTTTAGCTCGCCTGCAAACAAATGTTCTTTGGCTACCCAGAGGATACTTGGTGAAAGACCGGAAGTCGTGAGCTGCTTGAGTCATGTGGAAAAGAATATTTTCTGGCCACTCCCAAGTGAATGGCGATCAGAGAACTTTCCTCACTTGCGTGAACTGCTACACATGACTGCATCCTCCAATTTTAATGCCACCGCTACATATAAAATTAGGGTTAATGAAGCAATTCGTAAAAGCACTGGATCCAAACTGTGAAGCGTTCGAATATTTAAGGGGCTTTTTCCCGAAATTATCTGAAGCTAAAGTTAAAGGAGATATTTTCGTAGGACCGCAAATAAAACAAATAATGAAGAGTGATGACTTTACGAAGCTTCTCAATGCTCGTGAAAAACCAGCCTGGTAAAGTTTTAAAGCAGTAGTTGGTTGGTTTCATCGAGCTAGTAACTATGCAGAATTGGTTGAAAAAATCCTTAAAAGCTTCAAAATTATGGGCTGCAGAATGTCTCATAAACTTCATATGCTACATTCTCATCTGGAGGAATTTAAAGACAATATGGAGGCCTACTCCGAGGAGCAAGGAGAACGTTTTCACCAAGGTGTGATGTACTTTGAACGTCGATATCAAGGGCAGTACAACGAGAATATGATGGGAGATTATATTTGGGGTTTAATACGAAAGAGCTCACATGAGCATAAAAGAAATTCAAAAAATATTCACTTTTAGACAGTAATTTCTTGTTATTTTACATTTATATGTTATTGTTTATCACACATTTTGAATAAAAACGACTCTTGTATCTAAAAAAAAAAGTTTTCTAATTATAATCTATAGTGAAATTGTAGAAAAAATATAAAAATCGGTAATTTCTGCTTAAAAATCGAAAAATTGCTCTAATTTCTACGAAAGCAAACTTTAAACAGAAAAAATTTTTTTCCTTATTTTTGTCATAGGAGAAACTAAAATTTAACATGTATATGTCAGACCCAAAAATCGTGTTGACCGGTGTAGTAATTCAAGCTTTGAAGTAATTTGAAATCAATAAAAAAGGTGTAAATATGGGTTCCGTTGTGTTATGGGAGGAAAACACAAAAAATGAATGATTTGAGCGGAAAATTTGTAGGGACAAGTCTAATGTGATGAGTCTTAGTGAAAAAAGGTAAGTTTGAATGATAAAGTACAATGCGATTTTTAAACTTGTTTGTACTTCTACTCGTAAGTAGTTTCGTGCAAAACTTTCGCTTAAGAAAGGAAACGTTCAAATATGTGTTGGATGGCATAAGTAGTGAGCTAAAAAGCTCCCCGCAGGTCCACAGGAATACCCGAAATTGTAAAATTAGCGGCAACTTTAAAGTTTTTGGCGCAGGGAGCGTATCAACAGCAAATTGGACAAGATCACCATACAGGACTAGCTCAACAAACAGTTTCGCGTTGTGTGTTTGAAGTTTGTAAAGCAATTGAGAAAATGCTGTTTCCAAAACACATAACTTGTGCAATGTCTTCAGAGGAGAAAAATGAAGCGAATGAAGCTTTTTAATCAATGTCTGGAATTCCAGAAGTAATTGGATGGTACTCACATCCAAATGATACGACTGGCAGTTAATGAGCATTTATATTTCAATAGGAAATTAAAGCATAGTATAAATGCTATGGTGGTAAGGCAATTGTTTTTTAGTTTATCTTTGTTTTTTTATAAATATTGTTTCCAAAACCTAGATACGTAATCATAAGATGATGATAAAAGCTGTTAACGGTCGGTTTGCAGGGGCGTGTCATGATTCATATGTGTGGAATTGTGGAATATTTAGAGTATTAAAAGCCCCAGAAAAAGTATTGCAAATTTTGAACTTATGTTGTGCTCTTCATAATATTTGCCCTCTTTTTAATGTGGAATCACCTGGCAATATACTCGTACAGTAGAAGTAGAAGAAGTCGATGCTAGTTATACTGAAACCATAGGAAATGCGAATTAAACCAATATTGATAAATTTAAGTGATCAAATAAAGAACAGTATGATTACTTTGTAAACATATAACACCATTTAATAAAGTAAACTTTTTAATTTTTCACATTTCCACATTTATTTGATTAAAATTCACATTAATGATATAAAGCTTTAGTCCAGTGGTTCCCAAACTTATTTTGTCTACCGCCCACTTTGAGAATAAATATTTTTTTAGCGCCCCCATTTTTTCACCCATTTAAAAACCACTATAATTTCAAATTAATTATTGTGACCTATATAAGTATGTATATTAACGGAGAATTCTAAACGAAACTTTTACTATAACCAACAACTTGAAACCTGAGCCAGTAGGTAACATACAACGGCGCTTAGGTCTCAAGTTCGTAAGAGTTAACTCCACCTGCCAATAAGAATGATTATTGAAACACAACTTTATAGTATTAAAACAGAGAATCTTTTATTTAAAATAAAACTAAAATAATCGATCCATATATAAAAACTAATGTGAAGGATGAATCTGATGCTATTTAATAAGTTTGTTAATATCAGGTTCCAATTTACTCAAGAACAGTCGCAAGTCGCCACGTTCGGTAACAAGCAAACGATTTCTATTTTTAGTAAGCAGTGTTGTCACAGCACTAAATCCACGTTCACACAAATATGACGATGGGAATGCTGTCAAGAATCGTTGAACGATTGACCACAATCCAGGGTACAATTGCGAGATCGGTTTTTGTAGCCAAAATTCTTGGTAACCATTTTTGAACTTGACTTTTATTTCCTCGTTTGTTGTCAATTCTATAAGTTCTTCTTCCAGCTGAGGTGACATTGCTGTGTTGACATTTGAAAACGTATCCAACACCCAATCTGGTATTTCCAAGTTCAAAATGTCCTGGTATCGTTCGGTGAAGTCAATGTGGAGGTTTTCCAAATGTTGGCAGTAGGCAAACAATTCGTCGTTACTGCATGATACTGATAAGTTCGGAAAATTGTGAGACTCACGTTTGCCCAGATTCTTTTTGTGTAGAAGCAGTTTGGCTGCGAAAGCAGCAACCACGTTTTTTGTTTTAATTAAATTTAGTTCATTGCCTTGCAGTTGGAGATTCATGTCGTTGAACAATTTATACAGGCCTGCCATGTAAGCTATATCATTCTTTGATGTTATGAGCTTGTCTTGAAATTCTGTATCTTTAGTTTCCAAGAACTCTATAACAGAGTCAAACAGGTTGAAGAATCGAGTCAGACAATTGCCTCTTGATAGCTAACGAACTTCAGTATGAAACAACAAACGATTGAAATCCTCGTCATTAGTAACACAAAGCTGATGAAATAATCTATCATTTAAAGAGCTGTTGCGGACTTTATTGACTGCTTTGATGACATATTGCAGTGATTGAAATAGTTTTTCACTGAAGTTTCTAGCAACTAAATGTTGTCTATGAATATCGCAATGTACACCAAGGACATCTGGAATTTTATTTTTTAAGTGCGCTATTAAGCCTTTATGACACCCTATCATAGCCGGAGCGCCATCCGTAGCAATTGAAATAATATTTTTCAAAGGAATCTCTTTCTCATCGCAAAACTTTTCCAATATATTGAATATGGTTTCGCCTTTTGTATCGGTCTCTAAATTTCTAGCAAATAATAGTTCTTCACATATTTTCTCATCTTTAATAAACCTCACGTAAGACAACAACAAGTTGGTAAAGTGGACTCATCGAGCTGAATTCAGAATTGGCTTGTCCTCAGGTGATCGCACAATGATTCTTCAATGTTTTCAGCCATTTCATCAATTCGTCTTTGCACAGAATTATTACTCAAAGGAATTTTTCGGATAATATCTGCGGCCGGTTTATGAAGCACGGTAGTTATTACTTCATTTATTGCTGGCAATATCAATTCTTCTCCGATGTTATGTGGTTTGCCTTTTTGAGCAATTAACAAAGAGATATTGTACAAAGCTCGAAGTCCGTCGTCATCTTGCTTAGCAGCCGCCGAAAATAGTTTTGCTACACTTGGCAGAGTATTATGCTTCTTCTCTAGGTCTTGAAAATATGCTACATCCTTGTCTCTCTTATCTGGATGCATTTTATTCAAATGATCTTGCAGTCTTGAAGGCTTCATTTCTTCATTCGAAAATGTTTTCAGACATAGAAGACACAAGGCGAGGAGAGGTTTGTGGAATTTTCAATGAATCCGAATTTAATGTATTCCGCACAGTATTGCCATATCTTCTTTTTTACTTCCGACATTGTTTTGCTTTGAGAAATACGTTTAACTTCGCGAGTAGTGTAAAGGAGGCGTAAGTAATGCTCATCTATTGCGCGCAAAACCACAAATGAATATAAAATAAATATTACATTGTTTATATAGGAATGCTTAAGCACAATTATTATATAGTAGTCCAAAAATATGACTTCTTATTTTTCCCAGAAATACATTTGTGAAAAAGGATCTTTCTCCTTTTCTTAATTCAGATTAGTTGATGTTCACAAGTTGTTGTTGAGTGTCGAGAGCTCATGTAGTCGTTGTCTGAGAGGCCTCCTAGCTAAATAAAATTACAAATATCCCCCCAGGCCTCTACACAACGCCCCCATTTTCTTTCTGGGTCTCTTACCGCCCCCCTTGACACCTGCAGCGCCCACAAGGGGGCGTTATCGCCCACTTTGGGAAACACTGCTTTAGTCTCTTGCACATGTTTATACATAACTATATATGTAATAAAAAGTAAAAACCATCACAGCATTACAAAATACGTCTTTAAAGCAAAACAATTAATGTAAGCTATTAATATAATAAATAAATAATTATCAGTAAGTATTAAAAAATAACTAACTGACTTCAGTGTCAATAACTAAAACACAACATTTTAATTGGTCGCGATGTTCAATTTCCAGCATTTGCTTTTTAGTTCTAATGTTGCAAATTTTAGTTTTGTTTTATCCAAATCAATCCTTTTTTTGTGTTCGAATTTTTCAACCGCCAATTTATATTTTCTTATACCTATTTCATGTTTTTTTCATATATTTTGAAATCACCCTTATGTTTTCATTAATTTCAGACAACACTTTTAATTAACCTTTATGATAAGCGATTTGGTTATCCACCAGCTTATTGAAAAGGCTCTTTTGCTTTTGCGGAGCGTCTCTTTGACGTGAACAATGTGGCATTTCATCCTGGTTGGTTGATTCATTCTGTCGATTGTGAAGTCTGACCCACTTGGTTGCGTTAATTATGCTGCACAAAATTCTGAGGTGCCGCTTATTTCACTGATGGATATTTCCTTTGCCAGGAGCTCACTTACCTGCTCTTACAACGGTGTTAAGGACCAATGACTTGGAGGACCACCACCAGTTCCAGATATACTTAGTTTGTTCCGCCGCATTTTTGCTTCCAAATGGATTCTATAATCCGACCAAACCTTTAAATAATTAAGTAATATGTGCTTTAAAAATCATTTATAATTAATCTTTTTTACCTTTTTCCACTTTAAAATATCGTGGCCCCTGGTGTTGTATGTAAAAGATAACACTCCGGAATATTTCGGTTTTTTCTGTGGTCCACTTAGCAACTGGGCATGGTATATTTTGTGTGTAGTGTTGACTGTACTTAGGTTGATATGTATATTAACTCACGCTTCCTTCCTCAGCTATCGGATGAGTCCTATCAGAGAGCAGAGTGTATGTCGAGTTTCGCTGTCGGTTGTGATAGTAGCTTCTTGATGTCGTACCTTTTTTCTGCTTTCTGACGGTCGTGCTTTGTTGTACAGAGGCGACTGTGAAACTTCGTTACAACTATCCTGGTTTGAGTCGTTGTTAGATTCTCGGAGTGTAAGCACGTCAAGGACACTGGATACGTGGCGTTCATCTATCACAACATGATCGATCTGGTTTCGAACTTTTTGATCCAATGTCAGCCAAGAAACTTTATGAATTTTCTTCTGCTAGAATAAAGTACTACAGACAACCAAATTTTGAGCCCCTGCGAACTCAATCAGCCTCAACCCATTTGGAGAGGTTTCACCATGGGGCTGAATTTTCCAACTTTTGTATAAAATATGCCTTTTTTGCCCACTCTGCCGTTAAAAGTGTCAAGCACAGTTTTCTTATAATGGCCAGTCGTCATATGCCCGCGCCAGCCTTTTTTGCTCACCCTGGCATTAAAAGTGTCAAGCACAGTTTTTTCATCATGGCGGGGGCAGTCGTTATATGCTCGCGCCAGCCACTCATAGAAAGCATCTTTGGTCATATCGTCATTCTCTTCCAGGTGGCGGGGGTGCAAATAAATTTTATGCTGAGCAATTTTGCTCTGATGAGGGTTGTGGATAGATGCTCATTCACCGGAATAAATGTCAGAACTCGGCGACGGTGTTTCTCTTCCACCACGAATCCCACATTTCCAAGAGAATGGCGCTCAGAAAACTTTCTTCACTTGCGTGAACTTCTATACATGGCTCCATTCTCAAGCTTACTTACTGTGATAATTAAAAAATTTCAGAAAAATAATACTCATATGTTTATTAAATGCGCAAACGATGTTTTAAGCTCAACACTTTTGTTTTCAACGATTAGAATGAAGCAAGTTGAACGATCGCTGGCAAGGAAGGTTCAGGGGGCTCATAAATATATTATTTAAAAAATTTAACACCAGTATAAATTTGTATGTTTTTATATTATTACGTAGATATTGTTATATTAGGAAAATAACCCCTTAATGTTGCAATAATCACTCTTCTTTACAAATCAATTACTATAATTAATAGCATTCCCTCAAATAAAACGTCTCTGTGTCTGGTGGCATGCCATGCAAATAAAGCGACTTCGCGCGTAGACAACAAGTTACCGACTACTGCTTTGGAAACCTTGAAGAACTGCGATGTAGTCCTATATAGCATAATTCAAAGTTTTCTTCGCATATTCTGCACACGTATTAAGACATTGAAGTCACTGCAGAAGAAGTTCTCGAAAGATTCTCAAAACTTGGCTCACATGGTTTTGTTTTGTGAAATTTTTCTATTCAATAAACGAACTGATTTCAGAATTATACATTGTAGTAAAGTACGACACCTACACTTCTTTGATTTATAATGTGTTTTTCTATTTAGTAGGATTTGATATTGGAAGGTCGATTTCAAATTTTTCTACCTTGATATTAAAATGTATAAGGCCTAGTATATTTAATATAATAATCTTCATATTTCAAGTAAATGTTTATAGCCCCCAAAAACTGTTTCTTGCTTACAATATATACATAGACGTTATAAAGGAGTCCATATAAAATTTATTTTAAAAAAATTAAAATTTAATGGCGTATATAGTATAATATATGGAAAATAAAAGTAATAAGTATGGAATGGCTAAGTTCGGCTGCAATTGAACATTTTATACTCTTGCAACTTTCAAGAATCAAAGCCTGCGAAATACCGTAAGGTATAAAACGTAAACCAGAGGATCGAAGTGCAAGCAATTTTATAAATACATTTTTTATATGTAACTCTTACTCAATACCACCACTCGGAATTTCGAATATCCTGATATTCGTTATATAGAGAGTAGGTCAAGTTTCCGCTCAAATTTATCTATTTTCGCCACAAAGATGCGTCGTTACAAGCAAAACACTCTCTTCCAAATTCATTTAGATAACTCACATATTGGCCGGTATATGTGGTACAAAGTCACCCGGAAGTTCGAAAATCTTTATACAAGTATTAGATATATGGGGGCTATGGGAAGTATTAGCCTGATTCAACCCATTTTGATGATGGTGCGGCCTCACACCCACCCTTTCAACTTTGTTTACCCACAGGTTCCTTGTCACTACGATTTTTCCATATGAAAACCAACTGTGATTAACCAAGCGGATAGAAAACCAGGCGCGATGCGAGCTCATTTTACATTAGCAGACGCGTGTCCTTTATGAATGAATTTATTGTCGTTGTTCTATAAAATATTTAGAAAATTTGTCGCAAGCTTGCTCAAATATTATTGGCCCATGATGACGCGTCTCTGCTTTTTGTCACTTGCGAAAATGTTTGATTTTTACACTGTGTACTTACACATATTTAGACATGCGCATGAAAGAAAAACAATTTTGACATTTACATACAAATAAAAATTTTAGTTGTTTGAGTTCACAAATTTTATAAGTAATAGCATTGAAGTGGAGATTTAAGCAATGATTTTAGTACTGATGCATTGTCATTTGACTGGCACTACGGGAAATCATCTTCATTGATCTTATAACTAAGGAAGCATAGTGTAATATTCAGCGATTTCACGATTTATTATAATTTACGTAAATAACCAACAATTAAAATATTATATTAATAACTATCAGACTTCCCGTCCGACACGGTCGGCATCAAATATATATCTAATATCAAATGTCATATTTACAGACACGTTACATCAAAGCCTTCCTTGTTGCTAAATTATGAAAGCGTATTGTCACTTTCTTTAACAGGTGCAGACCTCCACATTCCTTCTTTTTTCTCCAGACGTAGTTTGAGGTTCTCGCTTAGCTTCTGCTGATCCTCAGATGTTAAGGAAGTTCGGGAAAAAACTCGGCATCGAGGAAAACTGGCGCTGCAGGACTCGATGGGTTTGTGGTTACAATCTTTTTCAAATGACCAACATTCCTGGTGTATGTTTTACCACCAGTGGAAATCTGCGCAACATTTCCTTCTCGCTTTGCTACCTTATACGTGGTAGTATCAACTGTGGGTGTCAACTTATACGGAAATATTAAATTCTTTAAGAGTACTGTATCTCCAACTTAGATGTCAACATCTCCCGCACTCCTGGCCTTGTCAGTCAACTGTTTCCCTTTATCCTTTTCACGCATATCCTTATCTTTCTCTTCTGAGTCTGCCACTTCCCCCACAAGGTCCTGAATGCAGGGAATTCTGTCTCTTATTATTCTGTTAAACTTTAGTTCTGTCGGTGGAGTGCAAATGGTACCATGCGGAACTTCTGAATTTCTTTCTTGTAGTTGTCGTTATTTTACATGGCCTATCTGTAAACGTCTCACTAAGGAACTGTTCATATTTTCTACTTCGCTGTTAGCCTGAGGCCAGTATGGGGTCGTAGTCATTTGCCGAATGGTACTGCAAAAACTTTTAAACTCAACGCTTACAAATTGCCTTCCATTGTCAGACGTTAGTGTTTCTGGAAGTCCCAATCTTGAAAATATCTCTTCCTTTTCATCAATAATGGCTTTAGATGTTATCGACTTAATCACTTTGAACTCCATATATCTGGAGTAGTAATCAATTAGTACCAACATATTATTCCCATTAAGTAAAGGACCCAAAATATTGGTTGCTAAGAAAATCCAGGGTCCATTTGAGAAAGGGTGCCTCTCCATCGGAGCTGATTTTGGTGGCATTGACACTATAAGGCAATCTTGACAAGTCTTGACGTATTTTTCAGCATCTTTGTCCAAACAAGGCCACCAAACTTTGGAAAGTAACCTCCACTTCATTGCACTTATTCCTGGATGTCCTTCATGTGCGAGGCCCAGAATTATTTCTCGCAACTTTCGTGGGATTACTAATTTAGTACCCCGTAATAGGATATCACCAACTACAGACAGCTCCAAACTAAATGGATAATATGGGCTTGACATATTCGCTTTCCAGGAGTCCTGACTTAAAAACGTCATTACATCTTGTATCTCTTCGTCTAATATAGACATCTCGGTGATCTGTAATATGGAGAGCGACTTCGGTATCAAAGTGTGCACTACTCGAAAAATATGCTGCTCTCCGGCCCAATCATATGGAAAGCCTTCATAGCGAATCCGCAATATTTTCTTTCCCTGGTTTTTATATCACTCGGAAACGATATGACTGTAACCTTAGCAACCATCTTTCGATCCTCGCTGGGAGTCGTGAAGTTGGCTGAAATATGGTTTCTAGTGTCTTATGATCGGTTATTAGATCAAAGTGTAGCCCTGCCATATAATAATAAAATTTTTCAAGGCCAGACTGTCTCTTTCGATTTGGGAATATCTCTTTTCCACCGGTGAGAGACTCTTACTGGCAAATGAACTGATCCGCGAAGTATTTGCCTTCTCAAATTGTACTAATACTGCACCCAAGGCCACCGGACTAGCATCTGCAATTAAACACGTTTTGTCTTGTGGGTTAAAGTATGAGAGTTTCGATACTGCGGCAATTTTCGCCTTTATTCTTTGAAATGCGTCGTCCTGCTCTTTGCCCCAAACAAATTTCTAATTGCTCCTCATTAGTTTCCTTAGAGACTAGGTGTTGTCTGCCAAGTCAATTACAAACATACCCACATACGTAGCTAAACCAAGAATACTACGTACTTCTTCTTTATTTTTCGGCGCTCTGAATGCTGTGATTACTTTTACTTTTTCGGGATCAACTTCAATCCCTCATCCGACAGGATGTGTCCCAAAAATTTCAGCCTTTGAGTTATTATTATGCATTTCTTTTCATTCAGCAAGACATTATTTGTTTTAAAAATTGTCTTTACCATTTCCAGTGACATTACGTCATCAATATAGTTCAATGCATTTTGACAAGGAGATATTAATTCTTCCATTAGCCGCTGAAGTATCTCTGGAGCCGAATTCACTCCAAACATTAACCGTTTATAATGAAACAAACCCCGGTGCGTAATAAATGTAGTCATTTCTCTGCTGGACTCAGCCAACTCCAACTAATGGTAGGCATTTTCTAAATCAAGTCGAGAGAAACACTTAGCTTCCCTTAGTTTTGTTATAAAGTTGTCAAAAACCGGTAAAGGGTAATATTCTCTTTGTATTGCTTTATTTTCCCGGCGCATATCTATACATATCCGAATATCGCCATCATCTTTAAAGGCAATCACCACCGGCGACAGAACATCCCGCCATTTGGTAAATGGTTCCGCTTCCTCAACTCTACGCATGTCAAACCTACTCTTAAAACATTAAGGTTGTGTCCATCCTATCAGAGATTGTTTACCATTTTCGATTACATAAAATGTAAACATAAAATCAGTTCCGAATTGTTTTATACCGAAATTGCTACTTTGGACTGAGTAGGCAATCGAAAAGTAAAGTTCTCTTTCGACGAACAAAAACCAAACTCTATAAGTCGCTCATAATTCCCGTCCTGCTATACGGTGCAGAGGCTTGGGCGATGACAACAACCGATAAGTCGACCTTAAGAGTTTTCGAGAGAAAGGTTCTGCGAAAGATTTGCGGTCCTTTGCGCATTGGCTACGGCGAATATCGCATTCGATGGAACGATGAGCTGTACGAGATGTACGACGACATTGACATAGTTCAGCGAATTAAAAGACAGCGGCTACACTGGCTAGGTCATGTTACCCGGATGGATGAAAACACTTTAGCTCTGAAAGTAATCGACACTGTACCCGTCGGGGGAAGCAGAGAAAGAGGGAGACCTCCACTCCGTTGGAAGGACCAAGTGGAGAAGAACCTGGCTTCGCTATGGATATCCAATTGGCGCCACGTAGCGAAAAGAAGAAACGACTAGCGCGCTGTTGTTGACTCGGCTATAATCGCGTAAGCGGTGCCAACGCCAGTTAAGAAGAAGAAGATTCAGCACGAGAGTTAAACATAACAGCCTTTTCCTCGCATAATCGTTTCCAATCCGAATGGCTGATCAGGTTCAATTAAGAGCCCGAATCGATGATCTTAGTAATTATGTAACCTCTTATTTTACACGAGATCTCCCCACTTGTGACGACTCGTTCTCCACTCTGAATAACCAAGTTCCCTTCGAACCGTCGAGTACATTTCTAACTTGGTTACTTATGGACTGTACCACCGTATCGCTTCGCCTCCAGCGTTTCCTATCCGGTTCATCTACTTTGAAGTTGAGCTTCCGTAACCTTGTGCGGTTACGGATCTATCTATCGCATTTCCTGCATTTCATATTTCTGGCAAGATACTCAATACGTTTTTCGCGATGTCCCCTTTTACCACATCTTCCACACTCGCTTTCTATACTTTGCTGTACAATTTTGCTGATGCCGCTTGGATTACCTTGGGGTATCATAGACTGTGCTTGTTTGTTGACTTGTTCATCAATACTACATGTTTTGATGACCTCATCCAAAATTAGTTCGTTTTCAAGTAACCTTTTTTTTAAACCTAAATGTGCCCAGACACCGATGATTTTATCTTTTAAACATATTTTTTCAATCCGTTTTTTTGGTTTCGCCAAATAAACATTTTGCTATCTAGCGTCGTAATCTCATCAAAAACTCCGTGAAACATTCTGCTTCCAGTGGTGTTACAGAACGAAACAAGTGCCTCTCAAAAGAGGAATTCCGTTGTGGCGAAAAAGTTGAGTTTTGTTATCAAAGGTGTAAACACATTGTTTTTCGCTTGCTCGTCATATGGTACTAAGGCACCAGGAATGCTATATACCACTGCCTGGAGCTGGGATCCTCCCAATTGTAGAAGTTTATTTCTTTTATTATATATACATAGATGAACGCAACTACGCCTCCCACTCCGTACGCCATACGCCTTGTCCATTCCCTGACATAGAAATGGTTTCAGTTCCGTCATGTTTATTTCTCTCTGAAACGATTGTCATAAAACTACATTTTGTTTAATAAAAAAAAAAAACAAAAATCATATAAATTAATTTCGGTTAAATTTGGAAAACTGTGTTTTCTTATCTTTCTTTCATTGAGAAAAAACTCATCAGCTAAATTTTTCCTCTTGACCTTGTTGTTACACATAAACAAAAACAAATGAATCACTTTGCCCCTGTTACCAACATTATAAAATTTGGAATATAGTTTCTTAACACAATACCATTTCGTCCCTTTCTTTTTCATTTGAAATATACACATATTCTCAATCAATCATTTCGCTATTACATTTTGTCTCATTCCATTTGGAATAGACTCTTTACTTATTTTTCTTTTCGTTTTTTTTAAATTATTTTTTTAAATTTTTTTTTAATTTCTCGATTCATTATCAAATTTTTCATCCTTTTTTTTTTGTTTTGGAATATCTCACTCCAATTGCAAATTTCAAATTCTTTTTCAATTTCTCAATTCATTTTAGACATTTGTATTTTCACCTTGAAATTTCCAATTTATTCCAATCTTATTCCATTTGGAATGAATTTCATTATTCAAATTTCAAATTTTCTTCTTACATTTCCCTACACGCATATTCATTCACCATACCTGTATGAATCTGTGCATATGTGTGTGCGCTTAGCGTCGCTATTCCCGTTTGAATTTAAAATCCTATACGGCCTTTCTGATTTTATGTAAAATACTTCCCAATTATCCTCGTCGCCAATGTAATACAATATTCTGCGATTTCACGATTTATTATAATTATGTTGTATAAATGAGCATCCTCCCCCGTACATACGCACGCACACCACACTATCACACCACATCAACCCAACTTCATATCATGGACACGCACCTTCACCATACTCCCTTTACAAGCCAGCCGGGCTAACAACCCACATTAAGCACTACATACACACATCCAGCTGATTCCGCATAAAACATAAAAAAAAGGAACTGCAACACACTTCGCTTTCGTTCTCCGCAGCAACAAGTACGCGTGTGCGAGCCATTTTGTAATAACGTTTCATTATCCTCCAGTTTTCAACATTTTTTATACATATGTCAAGTCGGAGTTACGCGTGTGCGAACATCTTTAAACGGCGTGTGTGCCATCCTCCAGTTTTCCAACATTTTTCTACATATATCAAGTCGGAGTTACGCGTGTGCGAACATCTTTAAACGGCGTGTGTGCCATCCTCCAGTTTTCCAACATTTTTCTACATATATCAAGTCGGAGTTACGCGTGTGCGAACATCTTTAAACGGCGTGTGTGCCATCCTCCAGTTTTCCAACATTTTTATACATATATCAAGTCGGACTTACGCGTGTGCGAACATCTTTAAACGGCGTGTGTGCCATCCTCCAGTTTCACCATCTTTTCATCCTGAGTCGGAATTCTCAGTCGATACTCATTTTACAAAGCATTTTAAATTGCACATGGAAGTAAGTCCATTTTTTCATTTTTTCCTAAAAAATTTAAGAATTCGAGGTGCGCAGGAAAAAGTGAGGTTATGAATTTTATATGGTCCTTCGAGACAAAACGAACGGCACTTTGGTGAAGCGGTAAAATATATATATATATATACATATGCATATATACATATGTAAAACAATAACAAAAAGTTTTACATATGAAAGTGAAATTTACATGGTGAATTCACACCAATCTACATATGAGAAAACAAAAAGTGCAGTGGAATAATATATACATACATCTGTACAAACTAAAAGTAAAAGTGCACAAAAAGGTGATACCCGAATTAATAAATAATAATAATAATAAAAGTTAAAAGTGGGTGCAAACTAAAATTAAATAAAACCCGGGCGCGGACATTAAAACCTATAAATAAAATACGGGCGCGAACTTATAACAAACAAATAAATAACAACAAAATACAAATAAAACAAAAGTGGAAAAAAAGAGAAACAGCAGCACAATAAGCGGAACGCCGGCGTTGGAGGGAATTCCCATCGAGAGAAGAAAGGAAACACACAACCTTTGCAACCAATAATTCCCAAAGTCCCTGAGGAAAATCAGAGTGAATGTATCCATTTCACCTTTGATTTATTTATTATATGTATCTATGTATGTATTTAACGTTGCACGAACGGTCAATTTGATAAAACCGATGGAAATCAAACCCGTTTAATAAAAACGGTTAATAAAAATTCTAAATCGGCGGAAAATTTAAGTACCGATACAAACCAACACGGTAAATAATATATATGTATATATATAACCACAGTATATATATATACATATATATTTTAATAAATTTAACTAAATAATTTACTATTCCTTGCATTATAAGCTTACCTTCGTGTATACAATACACACAATCCACAAAAAATTCAATAAAAATTTAATTTCAAACCACGAACAATACCTCTTCAGCTTATTAAGCTGTGAGAGGAATTGCTTCCAAAAAGTAAGCAAAAAATAGCAAGAAGAAAATAACTAAAAGAGAATACAAACATACATACATATATACACACCCTCAAGCGGATGAATATAAAGAACAAAAGGCAAATTGATTTATATATGTACATATTATACATTTACAAAATATACATACATATCCGTGTAAATACATAATAACATTTCATTAGCGCTTTATCGCATATAATATATACATATATAATATATATATATGTACATAATATTCATTTCTAAACGCGAGTACACAACCGCGAATACATAGACGCGAATTATATAGATTGCCGTTTATTTCAATGCTTGTATACCTATGAACATAGGATACAACACAAAAGAAAAAAAAAAAAACAGAAACGGTGCGGTGAACCAAAAACAACTTTGGGTAACCATAGTAAATATTTTATATGCTATATACCTTTGTACATACATACACACATATATTGAAAGTCCAATTTTGGCGATTCCTAGCATTTATCTTGTTTCTCGTCACACAAGAACAAGCATAATTGCACATATTTTATTTAACGCATACTATATGCATAAAATCCACAAGTATGTACAAAGGAGATTGACCTAGTTTCAGTGCGCACTGATACAAGGGCATCCGAATAAATCCGAAAAAAAAAAACAAAAGAAGCTCGACAAACGAGATAAATATAAACGATAACGCGTTATTAAATACTTTGTCGAAAGTAACAGCTCTTATTTATTGAAAAGAGCTCCCGGTTACATACATATTGTAATAATCCAATTTTGCGGAACTTAACAACTCTTATTGATTAAAAAGAGTTTTCGGTGACACATTTTTCTATTATAATAAAATATACATATATATTTTATTAAATCAAATTTTCTGAATGAACACAGATTCAAAAGAATCAAAAGCAGAATTCTTAAGAATTCCCAAAATGATTAATGATGACAAAAGTCCATGTACACCAGCTGAAGCTACACGCTCAAAGCAAGGTGCTACAAAGCAAAAAAGGGGGAAAGACATTTCGTATATTAAATTCATTTCCGAGAGTGACAGCTTAATTAAATACTGCACTCGATTTGCATCTTCACCGATTCAGGACAACTCTGAATCGGTACTAGAAATTAAAAATAAATCTATTGACAACTTTTGGACACGCCTCCAAGCGGCATACGACGCAATAGTAGAAACTGATGATTCAGATCTACCTGAAAATTTCAAATCTTCGGCTTACGCCAAATACGAAAATTGCTTAGACCGCTATGAAGACACAAAAGCAATGATATCAGATCAATTAAAGCTTATAAAGGCAATTGCACCTACTCTCCACAGTAGAGTAGAGCTACCACAAATGCAAGCCCAAGAGGCAAGTTCAGGCATTCATCTCAAAGTGCCAGCGTGTGATACGGAAATATTTCATGGAGGTTATGAACAATGGCCGTCCTTCCGGGACATGTTTACAGCCGTGTACATAAACCATCCAAAATTATCACAAGCGCAAAAATTGTATCACCTACGATACAAAACTAAAGGTCAAGCAGGCGTAATAGTCAAGCAGTTCGCATTGAATGACGATAATTTTAATTTAGCTTGGGAAGCTTTAAGACAAAGATACGAAAATGAGAGAATATTAGTTGACAAGCAAGTAACGATACTTATGAACTTGCCTAAAATTCAAAGAGAAACCAGTGAAGAATTCATGAAACTAGAATCCACTGTTTCAAATTGTTTGTCGGTTCTATCGACACAAAATATTCCCACTCACAATTAGGATCCTATTCTGGTAAACATCTGTACCGCCGCATTACCAGAAAAATCATTACTTTTGTGGGAGCAATCGCTCTCATCAAGAAGAAAATGCCCAACGTGGCAGCAGATGAAAGATTTCTTAACTACCCAATACGAAATTGCGGAAAGGGTAGACAAAAAAGTAGTCAGAACTAAAAACGTTCAACAAGACTTAAATCGAAGCTTCAATAGACCCCAAGCCGGAAGCAACAATAATTTAAACATAAGCTTTTTCAAAACACAATCGTTCACATCTGAACAAAATAAATTCACGTCATGCGAACTATGTTCTGGAGGGCATAAGTTAAAAGCTTGCGAGAAATTTAAAAAAATGAATGTCACTGAAAGGAACAACTTTGTCAGGTCAAAAAGACTCTGTACAAACTGCTTGTCCCACTCACACAATCTTAATACTTGCGAAAGCAAATTTAATTGCGTATATTGCCACAAAAGGCATCACTCTATGTTACATCTCAATAACTTTCCCAACACATCTCATAGCAGCGTTTTTTCAAAAAAAGCCACGGGTTTAGTTGCAACAGCAACTCCCGAAACAAAACCTCAAGAAAATTGCCAAGAGACACCATGTTGTTCAAAGGCATTAAAAACTCAAACGCTACACAGCGAAAATCATAGTAGAGTACTACTACCTACAGGAGTTGTCTCCATCGAACATCGAGGAGAACTGTTCAAACTAAGAGCCCTAATAGAATAAGGATCGCAACGATCATTCATAGCGTCTAGGGCACAAAATAGGCTAAAACTGCCAACAAAACATGCCAACTTTGAAATTACGGGAATGGGCGGACGAGTAGTACAAAACTCAAGTAGAATCTGCCCCATTACCCTAATTTCCCCCAAAGCGGATAAGCGCATTGAAGCAAATGCTATTGTCTTACTGCAACTAACTAACAAGCTACCAAGCTATCAAATAAATAGCAAGCATTGGGATAAAATTTCACACCTGACTCTGGCAGATCCCAACTGCAACACGCCAGCTCAGATAGACATCCTGATAGGCAGCGACCTTATACCGCAAATCATATTAGAAGGTGTTGAAAAAATTTCGAAAACACTACTGGCGCAAAATACCATTTTCGGATGGGTCTTAAGTGGACTAGTTGCGGAACCAGTCACAGCCATGACAACTCAAGTTGAGGAAATCTCAAACGAGTACCTCAATTCACAATTGAGAAGATTTTGGGAGGTAGAAGAACTCCCCCCCATTCCAATTACAACACCAGAAGATCAGTATTGTGAAGACTTTTACAAAGCCACAACTACTCGATCAGATAATGGTCGGTATGTCGTACGACTACCAATAAAACAACAATTTCCAGACACACTCGCCTTAGGTCACTCTCGCACCTCTGCAATACAGCAGTTTCTAAGTATGGAGAAAAACCTACTTAAAAAAGGCGAGCTTAAACAAGTCTATGATGGTGTCGTGGAAGAATACCTTCATTTAAATCACATGGAGGAAATAAGCCCATGTGAAAAAATCATAAGAGGCAGATATTACTCTTTATACTTGCCACACCATGCAGTAGTAAAGCCTGAGAAGAAAATAACAAAAGTTCGAGTGGTCTTCAATGCATCACGGAGCACGAGCTCAGGTAATTCCCTAAATGATATTCTATTTACGGGACCCACACTCCAACCAGATTTAATGCTCCTCATATTGAACTGGCGTATATACAAATACGTGTTCAATGGGGTGTCGAAAAGATGTATCGACAAATACTGGTTCATAAAGATGATCAAGATTTTCAGCGGATTATTTTCCGAAAATCTGCCAATAGTCCGCTATACGACTTTAAATTAAAAACAGTTACTTTTGGCGTAAACTGTGCCCCATATCTAGCCATTCGTACACTACACGAACTGGCAGAAGACACAAAGCCAGAATTTCCACTGGCAACACAAGTCTTAAAAACGCAAACGTATGTAGACGATATCCTGTCTGGAAGCCACAGTCTTCCACAAGCATACGAGACCTTATCACAGGTAATAAATACCCTCAATACCGCAGGGTTTCCTTTAAAAAAGTTTACTGCCAATCACCCAAATATTTTAAAAAAATATTCCTAAAGACCATTTGTTGGATACTAATTTCCTTATATTTGAAAAGGATAGTACAACAAAAACACTAGGCATCCAATGGAACGCGTTATCGGACCAGTTTTCATACACGACTGAGTCCATATCCGCATTATCCGCCATTACAAAACGCCAAATTCTCTCCTCGGTGGCAAAACTTTTTGACCCCGCAGGATGGCTTTAGCCAATTATGATACAAGCGAAAATCTTGATCCAAGAATTATGGCTAGACGGAACCGACTGGGACGAACAAGTGAAACCTCTTCGCTTAGAAAAATGGTCCCAGTTCGCTAATAATTTGAACGACATCTCAAAGATACAAATTCCACGGTGGGTAAACTATTCCCCCGAATACAACGTGGAACTACACAGCTTCTGCGACGCCTCTGAAAAGGCATATTGTGCCACTATATATGTGCGTACACAAACCGATGTCGCAACTACAAGCCACTTATTAGCGGCAAAAGCAAAAGTTGCGCCTCTAAAAACGCTAAGTCTCCCACGACTTGAACTCTGTGGCGCTCTGCTACCAGCAAAGCTAGCTTCAATGGTGCAGACCCACTTAAAAATGGCGAAATATAGATTATATTTATGGTCCGATTCCGAGATAGTTCTAGCCTGGTTAGAAAAACCACCACATGCGTGGAAAACTTATATTTCTAACCGAACATCTGAAATACTTGACCTAGTAGGATCAGTCACTTGGCGTCACGTACCCAGTGCTGACAATCCTGCGGATCTAGGGACAAGAGGATGCAAACCTCTGCATCTCGCCACCTCCACCCTCTGGTGGAATGGCCCCCGATGGTTAACAGAATCGCCCGATTCTTGGCCCCAATCGCCTATGCGCAACATACTTGCCCCAGAAAGTCGTAAAATCAACACTTATCATGCAACACTGGATGACACTGACATCCTTGAACGATTCTCATCGTTCCCCCGAGCCCTCCGGGTAGTTGCCTATATGCTCAAGTTTTTACAGCGGCTTAAACTTAAAGTTAAAGGAGCAACTTATCATTGCGATGAATTGACGCACCAAGACTTACAAAAGGCAAAGGTCGCTCTTATCGCATCAACCCAAACGCGCTACTTCAGCCGCGATATAGAATTACTAAGAGAATCGAAGCCTATTGATAAAAAGAGCTCACTCTTAGTTCTAAACCCATTTCTAGATACGAAGGGTTTACTTCGTGCGAATGGTCGGCTTGCTAATTCAAGCCTAACGTACCCTATAATCATACCAGAGAGGTGTCCGTTTGCCACTTTATTTACTAGTTATATCCACACACTAATGCTCCATGCCGAACATCGCCTCATGCAACATATGGTCCGCCAAGAGCTGTACATACCCCGACTGAAGCCCCAAATAAAGAAGTGCATTTTCATGTGCAAAATCTGCACTATGCATAAGCAGAAAATGCGATCGCAGATTATGGCAGCACTTCCACCCGAATTTTGCAATTTTGCTCCGCCCTTCACCACTACAGGTGTAGATTTTGCTGGGCCTTTTATGATAAAGGCATCCATGCTTAGGTCTCCTACCCTCATGAAAGGCTATGTGGCTGTTTTTGTCTGTTTCACGACAAAAGCAGTACACCTTGAGCTATGTACGAATCTGACGACGGAGGCTTTTCTTGCGGCTTTTGCTCGTTTCGTCGGACGACGAGGCTTTCCATCAAAAATCATGAGCGATAATGGTAAAACATTTATCGGAGCTCAAAGAGCTACCGAAAAACAGTTTGTGGACTTCACAAAACAAGTCTCACCGGACATTGTTCAAAAATACGCTCCCCAAGGTATCAATTGGCAGTTTATCCCCCCAAGCGCCCCTCACATGGGCGGCTTATGGGAGTCAGCTGTAAAAAGCTTCAAATCTCATTTCAAGAAGCTAGCTGGCAACTATAAATTCAATTATGAAGAGTTCTCGACCCTCTTAACTAGAATTGAAGCCGTTCTTAACTCACGGCCTCTCGCTGCATTCTCGCAAGATCCCTCAGATTTTACTGCCCTCACGCCAGGGCATTTTCTTAAAGGAGCGCCCATTCTGGCGACACCTGAGCCAGGCGTGGAGTCGCTTTCCTTATTAAACCGTTGGGAAAGAATTAAGATTCTCCATCACGGCGTCAGTCGCCGATGGAAAGATGATTATTTAAAGGACCTCCATAGAAGGTACCGATGGAAAATTACAGAAAATGCGCCTAAGCTTGGAGATTGTGTCTTATCAATGACGATTGTCTCCCCCCTACCGAATGGCGGCTTGGCCGCATAGAGAAGTTCTACTACGGCTCCGACGGTCATATTCGCGTCGTCGATCTCCGTACACAATCGGGAACGCTAACTAGACCGCTCGTTAAATTGTGCTTTTTGCCAACCGCAGATAAAATCGAAACGTAACCGCAACCAATAAACAAGGAAATAAAATAAAAAAAAAAAAATGTATGTATATGTATATATAATAGTAAACGCACCCACTATAAATAAATAGTCACCAAAAACCCAAACCAAAAGGGAAATGTCGCTGAACTATGTCAATGTCGTCGTATATCTCGTACAGCTCATCGAAGTAGTTCCACTTTGTATTCGGAGGAATAGTTTACCCACCGTGGAATTTACATCTGCGAGAGGTCGTTCAAATTATTAGCGAACTGGGCCTATTTTTCTCAGCGAAGAGGTATCACTTGCCCGTCCTAGTCAGTTCCGTCCACCCATAATTCATGGATCAAGGGTGATTAGCTGTGATCTTTTTTAGGGGAAACCTTGTGGTGTTGAAGGCATTTATCATTTGCGATAAGGACTCGTATGCGTGTGGAAGACTGTGGCTTCCAGACAGGATATCGTCTACATACGTTTGCGTTTTTAAGACTTGTGTTGCCAGTGGAAATTCTGGCTTTGTGTCTTCTGCCAGTTCGTGTAGTGTATGAGTGGCAAGATATGAGGCACAGTTTACGCCAAAGGTAATTGTTTTCAATTTAAAGTCGCATAGTGGACTATTGGCTGATTTTCGGAAAATAATCCTCTGAAAATCTTGATCATCTTTATGTATTTGTCGATACATCTTTTCGACATCCCCATTGAATACGTATTTGCATATACGCCAATTTAATATGAGGAGCATTAAATCTGGTTGGAGTGTGGGTCCCGTAAATAGAATATTATTTAGGGAATGCCCAGAGCTAGTGGATCTTGAGGCATTGAAGATAACTTTAACCTTTGTGGTTTTTTTTGTCAGGCTTTACTACTGCATAATGTGGCAAGTAGAATGAGTAATATTTGCCTTTTATGATTTTTTCGCATTGGTTTACTTCCTCCATGTGGTCTAAATGGAGGTATTCTTCTAAGACACCATCATAATCTTGTTTGAGCTCACCTTTTCTAAGTAGGTTTTTTTGCATAATTAGAAACTGCTGTATTGCAGAGGTGCAAGAGTAACCTAAGGCGAGTGTGTATGGAAATTGTTGTTTTAGTGGTGGTCGTACGACATACCGACTATTAGCTGATAGAGTAGTTGTGGCTTTGAAAAAGTCTTCACAATACTGATCATCTGGTGTTGAAATTGAAATCTCAAAATTTTCTCAATTGTGAATTGAGGTACTCGTTTGAGATTTCCTCAACTTGAGTTGTCATTGCTGTGACTGGTTCCGCAACTAGCCCACTTAGGACCCATCCGAAAATGGTATTTTGCGCCAGTAGTATTTTCGAAATTTTTTCAACACCTTCTAGAATAATTTGCGATATAAGATCGCTGCCTAATTGAAGGTCTATTTGAGCGGGGTGTTGCAGTTGGGATATGCTAGCTTTAGGTGTGTAACCTTTTGCCAATGTTTGCTATCTATATGATAGCTTGGAAGCATGTTGGTAAGTTGCGGTAAGATTATGGCTTCTGCGTGAACGCGCTTATCCGCTTGAGGAGAAATTAGAGTAATGGGGCAGATTTTATTTGTCGTCCGCCCATGCCCGTAATTTCATAGTTGCCATGTTTCGTTGGCAGTTTTAGCCTATTTTGTGCCCTAGACGCTATGAATGATCGTTGTGATCCTTGGTCTATTAGGGCTCTTAGTTTGAACAGTCGATGTTCGATGGAGACAACTGCTGTGGGTAGTAGTACTCTAATATGATTATCGCTGTGTAGCGTTTGCTTTGAACAGCATGGTGTCTCTTGGCAAATTGCTGGAGTTCTTGTTTCGGGAGTTGCAACTAAACCCCTGGGTTTTTTTTGAGAAAGCGCTACTTTAAGATGTGTTGGGAAAGCTATCGAGATGTAACATAGAATGATGCCTTTCGTGGCAATATACGCAATTGAATTTTCTTTCGCAAGTATTAAAATTGTGTGAGTGGGACAAGCAGTTTGTACAGAGTCTTTTCGACCTGACAAAGTTGTTCCTTTCATTGGCATTAATTTTTTTAAATTTCTCGCAAGCTTTTAGCTTATGATCTCTAGTACATAGTTCGCATGACGTGTATTTATTTTGTTCATTTGAACGATTGTGTTTTCAAACGACTTCTGTTTAAATGATTGTTGCTTCCGGCTTGGGGTCTATTGAAGCTTCGCTTTAGGTCTTGTTGAACGTTTTTTGTTCTGACTACTTTTTTGTTTACCCTTTTCGCAACTTCGTATTAGGTAGTTAAGAAATCTTTCATCTGCTGCCACGTTGGGCATTTTCTTCGTGATGAGAGCGATTGCTCCCACAAAGGTAACAATTTTTCTGTTAATGCGGCAGTACATATGTTTACCAGAATAGGATCCCATTTGTTTGTGGGAATATTTTGTGTCGATAGCACTGACAAACAATTTGAAGCAGTGGATTCTAGTTCGATGAATTCTTCACTGGTTTCTCTTTGAATTTTAGGCAGGTTCATAAGTACCGTTACTTGCTTGTCAACTAATATTCTCTCATTTTCATATGAGAGATGTTATGAGCATATAATATGCGTTAAATAAAATATGTGCACTTATGCTTGTTCTTGTTTGACAAGGAACAAGAAAATGCTCGGAAATCACCAAATTGGACTTTTAGTATTTGTATGTATGTACAAAGGTACTCGTAATAAGTTTGCAATATTTATTTTTTTAACCAATGTTGATTTTCCGCACAGTTTATTTAATTTCTTAATTTCTTGTATCCTATGTTTATAGGTATACAACATTTGAAAACTTACGGCAATATATTATACTTCGCGTTTATGAATTCGCGGTTAAAAATATGCGCTCAAAGCGCTATTGTATATGGGCCATTCCATCAATTGGCGACATGGTTTTGTACCCGTGGTTCTCCGATTTTGACCAAACTTTAGAATATCATAATATAGACTAATAAAAGAATATCTGTTAACTATTTAGTGGTCAAAGTTGCTCCGCTGTTTTTTGGCGCGCACTTTAAATTGAGATCACACAAAAAAATTACTTTTTCTTTTATTTTTTAACGACGTCAAAATTGAGAGAAAAAAATTTTTAAGTTATCCAATTTTATGTAAAAAAATCTCAGCTTTCTGATAAAAATGCTTTAAAAATCCAAAAAAAATTTCAAAATCCAAAAAAACATTTTTTTTCCAAAAATCCGGTTTTTTGTGCTTTTCCACCAACTTTTTTTCAAAATTGACTTTTCCATTCGATTCCTCGTTAAATTTTACATAAGAATCAGTGTTCAAAAATATGGGACTCTGATCCCATGAACAGCAACAAAAAATTCAAAGTTGTCGCTATACGGCGCATATTTTTATGAATGAAGACAGTGATTTCTTCTTAATTCAAGTCTAAGAATACAATTTACACATTTACCTCTTTCACACAACCTTCTAGGCGAACACACTGCGCGGTATAGCGACAATTTTGAATTTTTTTTGCTGTTCATGGGATCAGAGTCCTATATTTTTGATGATCTAAAGTTTGGTCAAAATCGGAGAACCACGGGTACAAAACCATGTCGCCAATTGATGGAATGGCCCATATATTTATATATACGTACATATCAAATGTTGGTTAAGTATGTATATTTCGTTTGAGGATATGTACATATATATGTGTGTTTGTGTTTGTTCTTTTTATGTTTTATTCTTCTTTCTGCCTTTGCTTACTTCTTTGGAAGCAATCCCTCTCACAGCTTAATAAGCTGAAGTGGAATTGTCCGTATAATTTGCAATTATTCCTCTCACGGCTGAATAATCCGAAGCGGTATTGCATTTGCAAGTATCCCTCTCACAGTTACTAAGCCGAAGCGATATTGCCAGAACAGTTAGCAAGTAAATACTTGAATAAATATATTTTAATTTTTTTTTATTGTTTTGTGGATTGTGTGTATTGTATACACGAATGTAAGTTTTAAGAGCAAAGAATAATAATTTATTTGGTTATATATATATATGTATATTGCGGATACATATATATATGTATATTATTTTCCGTTTTGTTTTGCGATTATATCGGTAACTGAATTTACCGCCGAGCTTTCACTGACCGTTTTTATTAAACGGATTTAGTAGCTATCAGTTTTATGCTGTTGACCGTTGGCGCAACGATACATGCATATATACATATATTATATATAATGACAAAAATCAAGTGTGGAATGTTACACTCACTTTGGTTTTCCTCACGGGTTTTGGGGAGATGTATGCCATAATCGGCTGAATCGGTTGAGTGTGTGCTTTCTGTTGTCTGTTCTGTTGCTGCTTCGCTAGTCGTTCCTATTTCTCTGTTCTGCTGTGATGGTGTTCCTTTTAGTTTTAGTTTTGTTATATATTAATTTAAAATGATTTTTTAAGTTTCGCGCCCGTTTTTATTTTGTTAGTAGAATTAGAAAATTGTGAATTATTGTGTTGTTTTTGACGTTGGGGGTTTTGTATTAGTTTTCACTGTTTCGTTTTTTCCTTTTTCGATTTCTGTATTTTTGTGTCACTGCTCTTCACTTTTTAATTATTTACCAATACGCCTTTCTGTATGGCTCGAAGGACCATGTTAAAAAAGTGCACTCACCTTTTATTTTTCTTCACTTCACCACAAATCAAAAAAGTGCAATACCGAAAAAAGGGTTTGTCGAAAAATATTAAATACACGGTTTTGGATCTCAACTCCAACTATTAAATAATGCAAAAGGATGGCGGCGGATAGATGCGGGAGGGGCAAACGTATGACGCTGATAGTGTCGTAGAACGAACTGAACTGAATCTGATCATCGGTCCTTCTTTATCCCCATTGCGCTGAATAGGATGGTGTTACTGTGGTTGATGTACATGTGGAGGTGTCGGTGTGCTGCTCTCGTGTAGAATGTGGGTTGTAAGCGTAATGTGGTGAGTGTGACGAAGGTTGCGTGTCAGTGGTGTGAGTTTGAGTGGATGTGGTGTGCTAATGATGTGTGTGTGTTGAGGTCGGGGGAGGATGCTCATTTATACAAAAATCATTTATTTACGATTTTTACATTTTTCCAATATAACAGAGCTTGATAAACATCATTTTTTGGTTTCTGTTCCGCTCCTTTAATGTACGGAAAGGACGGTTTTCCAACTCGTAAAGATGCCGCGTATATCTGGCCGTGTGAAAAAACATAGCATTTCCCGATTTAAACCACACACTTCTACCGATAAACCTTGTGTCTTGTTGATTGTCATCGCAGATGTTCGTATAAACATTCGTGATAAGTTCATCTTTTGTCGAAATGAACTGACAAAAAGCAGATGGAACTGATATCAAACCACTGGAAGTATCAATCGGAATTCGCCTATTTCCAATCCTTAGCGAATATGTCGAAATGATCATCGCGAAAACTGTACGAACTTCAGTGGCATGCGAAGTAGCTATCGCATCGTCCATCATTTGATTCTAGTGATTATTATGTCTTAGTAATTGTAAGTAATTGCTGGCATGCTTCTCAAAAAGTTGCACACACCGTACCATTTACAATACGAAATGACTCAAATGAAGTTGAACCACTTACATTAATCAAAAGTCAATATCTTACGAAACGCTTCATTGCAGTTCACGTAGCGTCCCATTTGATACTTTCTGATCTCATCTCGTTCAAGGAAAATAACTGCCATGTTTTTTTATGACGTAGATGCAAACTTATTTGATCGATTTCACCAAACTGCAATACTAAACATGGATATGAGTTTTGAATGTGAAGTAGACAATAGTGGCGATTATCACTCCTATAAATTGAATGCTGAATGTTATGGCATTGTCGACCATAATTTCCAGTTTGCGTTTCCAAAAGAAAAGAACGTCGATAGTGTTTCGTGCATTTATTGTCAGACACACAAACCGAAGTGGGGTTGTGGTGTCCACAAGGTCCATGAACCATATTGGTTTTCACCACTTCGCATAATTCTGGATCTATCTCTAGATCAGGAATTTCCACAGAAACGATTTCATCAAGCCGCCATCCAAAGAAGAATATGTGCGTGCGGCAAAACTTTTTTTTGCCGCTCAACAGAGTACATTCAGCATCTGACAGCCACATATACTATACGTTGCTTGAAGAAAAGTCGTGCTGTGACATCGTGAAGATCGCTTCCTATTGTCATCGCATCCTGCGAGTACTCGTGCATGTGCTTTGAGTTGTCAATGTACATACATATCGCCCAATTGCTGCAAGACCGGCATAAATCAAAAAACGTGATTTTTGAGTTAATGCTGCAGAATTGTTCGTTATATCATACTTCATGTTGAGTGAAAAATTCATATGAATACCTCTTATATGCTCCGCATGAGAAGAGAATATATTTCCTGTTTTCCGTGTAAGGTTATAGTCAGTTGAGAACTTTAAACGCGTTTTCTGGTAAATCGATTTTTTTGACTTATGCCGGTCTTGCAGCAAATGAGCGATGTGTTAATGGCAAAAAGAACCCCGACCACTATTAGCGCCACCTCTTCGTGACATCGTAACAAATTTCAATCTGTAATTGATCACTTTGTATAAAACACACATAGAGTGTTCACTGAATAATT
Organism: Bactrocera zonata; assembly: GCA_037783105.1. Classification (NCBI taxonomy): domain Eukaryota; kingdom Metazoa; phylum Arthropoda; class Insecta; order Diptera; family Tephritidae; genus Bactrocera; species Bactrocera zonata. Next base: position 321,660 of record JBAWJQ010006684.1, read on the forward strand.
TTCAATAATTTCTTTTGAATAGCCGAAATAAAGAAACCAAACAACCGAATTCAAATAAATTACAAATAAATCAGTTGGGAAACAAAACAAATAAAAATCAAAAAATATGTGTATGAAAAAGTCGCTTTTTGGAAATTTACCCTCGTAACTCGGTTAAAAGTGAACATTTTCTGAATTTTCTTTTTTTTTTACAAACAATCCTCATAAAATTCTCTTCAAAGTGGTTTAAACCATTTTTTATTTCAAGACAAAAACCCAACTTATTTTTATATATAAAATATGCAGAGTCGTTTCGCATTGTAAATATACGAACCTGTAAGCGTACATTTCTAAACATTGAAATTAGCAGAATTTTCCTAATTTAATAATTTTAAATAGATTTTAAAATTTCTATTTAAATTATAAAGATTTGTTACAGTTTTTTTGTTAAGAATAAATGCAGAAGGTGCGCCAATTCACAATAGCCATGCCCAATAGTCATTTGCAATAAATTGACCGAATCAGCCGTTCAAATATCAATAGATTCTGCAATGGGTGCCTCGTGCCCTTGTATACTTCGGTATAGGATTTTTGCAATCTGCAATCTTGCAAGAGCAAGAGAATCCCCTAATATTTTAAATCGGCAAGAGCTATGTTACCACTTTTTTCTGTACTTTGCGGGCTTGCGATCATCCCCGCAATTTATGACTTTTAGCTTTTTCCATCGTCGCTAAAATACGCTTATCGGCAAAGGCATGCTCGGGCAGATGCAATTGTGTTTGTTTCCATGAACCCAGCAAAACTTGGGTGACCGAAACTCCAATAGTTTTACAGAATTTTTATTTGTCACTAACACTTCCTCAAAAATCTTTGATATGAGTAAGAAGTAAATCACTCAACAGATGTTAACCAAAAATAAAACAAAAGAAGACAAACAGATTTTTTTAACTGTTGCCGCGTACTGAAAAGGATGGATGTGAAAGCGTACAGCATGATACCGTGAATTCGACGTTTGCTTGTTCGTTGTGACAAATTTAATTCGAAGAAAAAAAGCTTTCGCTTTCAAACGCGTCGTGAATAGAATTGTGTATATTTGTGCTGGTGCATATTTTGGCAAAATTATTTAAAATATCCATTCGAATTGTATTTCGTTCAATATTTGTGACTATTTGTGACTATAAGTATATTTGGAAAAAGGGTGAGTAGATTAAAAAATAATTAATATGAAGAAAAATACATTTAGTGCATATATGAGCCGAGAAAAAAGGTTTTTAATCTAAATGCATTTAATTTGTAAAAAAAATATGTTCAGTTTGATCGTGATCCTGATGTGGAGGGATGCCGTTTAGTAAGCTCCCCGATAGCTATGTTAGTGATAGGAATAACAGTGATAGTAAAATTTTATAAGTAATAGAAAATAATACATTTAGTTCAGAATTAAAAGCTTGGGCTTCAAGAAAAAGGGTATCACACAATACAGTAACCGATCATCTGCAAACATTGCGTAAAATAGGTTGTACAGATTTACCTCTAACAGCTAAAAGTCTCCTAGGTACCAGCCGAAAAAAAGTTAATATTCAAACGATTCCAAGTGGATCTTTTTTATATAGAGGAATTCAAAATCATTTTGAGAAAAATTCATTTCCTGAACTTGAAAATTAAAATAATATTGTGATTGATGTGGGAATAGATGTCCTCAAATCATTCAGGAATTCGAATAGAGTATTGTGGCCTATTCTAGCATCCGTAGTTGATTTTCCGAACGAATTACCGCTTACAATTGCATGCTTTTCTGGAACAGAAGTTAATTATTAAAAAAAAATGGTCTTCAGATTGGTTCAGATGGTTTGTTTTGCTGCGATACTCCCGCTCGAACTTTAGTTACAGGTGTGCAGTCGCACACTGAAAAAAGTTGTTGTTCTAAATGTGATCAAGTGGGTGACTACAAGGAAAGGAGAGTTTGTTTTTCAAACCAAATAGAACATTTAAGGACTGACCAGTCTTTTAAACATGAAGGGACAAATCACATCACATTAACCCTTTTTTAATTTAGAGAAAGCATTTTAGAGTCAAGAAATTTCAAATATCCTTCGGTCAGGCCCAGGATTATCTATTTATAAAACTAATTATTTTTGTCCGATTGACTTTAGATGAATCTCTAAGGACTTATGGTTGTCACCGCAAGTACTTTTTTTGGAACAGGGTCAACACAAACAACTATAACTTTAAGTTTTTAATTCCTTTTTACGCATTTGTTATTGTAGATCAATTGACATTGAAACTGAAGAAGTTCAATATTTCTGGTTGTTACAACTAAGAGGCAAGCTTCTCAAAGCAACAAGTAAACAATTTGTCTGTGGACGGAAACGGTAATGCAATATATTGTTGAAATGCATTCCTTAAATTTTTTTACTTTATTATATTTATACCTTTTTCAGATGTTTTAAACATGTTAAAAACTATTTCCACCCAACTAGAAGAATTGTCTTCAAGAGTTGGTAATATGGAAAAGAAGATGGACAGCTCTTTGAAAGAAAATGTAAGTTCATAAAAGTTTTTATTGTTCTATTAGTATTCATCTATACAAAGAGGATTTATTGGTTAGAATTGTGGTTTAAGCATTATTTAAGTATTCTCTAACTGCACTTGTTCTCTTTTCAGATAATTTAAAAAAGCGATCATCATTTAGTATGCCGACTGACTGGCCAATCAAGCTTTGAAAATGCGAGAAAGACTAAATTCCGAGGAATTTGCTAAAGGAACGGTTAGTTATGTGTACAATTTCTTAAATAAACAATATTTATTTTGGTCACTATTTTCAAATTACAGATACAGTTTGTTTTAAGAATGAAAGGCAGTCCCGAGAGTTTATGTGATGTGTTGCTGCATCTGTACACTGATAAATTCCGGATTTTATGTAACTGGGACGGTACGGGAGGCAAGCAACCGGTATCAAAATTTTTATTGTCCCACATATTATATAGTATAGTAAATTTAATACATATAGTACATATTTATCTTAAAAGATGCATTTTAAATTCATTTTTTAATTATATTTTTTTTAGATCCTTTCATCACTTGTGGATTTACAAATTTCGAACAACAAATTCGGAAGTCCATCAAAATGCGACACCATAGATATAAGCTATAAAATATAGGAAGAGAAAAGCTGAGGAATCGTAATATTATAATTATTTTTTCGATATACAAGTTATTCAAATGTAATGTTTAATTCAAAATTCCTTTATTTGCCGTCATCTCGGCTTAGCTGTCAAGTATAAAGTGAAACTTATAATTATCCCTAACTTAGCTCAAGCCACCAACCCGCATCGCGTCATGGCTCCTCTGCTGACGTTTTGCTGACCTTGCGCCTCGTGCATGGTGTTAGTTTACTTTGATGTCTGGCCAATGTTCTCACGCAAAATATGCTAACTTAGCGACATGTGCAGAGTGGTAGGCTCTTATTACGACGGGAATTAGGGTGTGTCGTTTTCTCGCAATAACTCTTCCCCTTCTAAATGGGGAACGTCCTCGGTCCCCAAAGAAGCGGTTTTAATTGCAGTTTCAACGGACCTGGCTATGATAATCTCTCTCTTGGTCTTCCTTATCCTGAGAAGGACGTAAACAGTGAATGCCATGATTAATAAGACACCAAAGGCTGAGAAACCTGTAACGTGGCCACAATGGATTGATAACTGCAGGTGATTGATCCTTTGAACATTCTCTAGATTCACATGGTGAAGATAAGAAGCGCTTAATATTTCTGTGTGCTGCGTCAAGTTGATTGTAGAAGCCCATGGAGTTTCAGGTTTTAGAGGCAACGTAGAATTTTCGTTATAAAAAGTCGTACCATTAATCTTTACGTTGTTTTTGAAGACCATGAGGTATGTTCCATTGACCGTAATAGGGACCTCATTATTTTCCTCGATGACAGCCAATTGGTCATTGATGACAACAAGGCCATCACTTATCGGTGAAATTGGTGTGAGGTTGTTAAATGTTGTACTGCAATTAGCGGTGTTGCGAGTCAGTAGCTGCAGAGCGCATGATGTAGTCGGAGATGGTAAGCAAAACGTTGGTGTTGTGTCGCTGCAGTTCTTTACGGCTACGGTATGGTTATAACACTTGGCTAAGATGGATTCTTCAAGGTGCAGGATTTGGTGGCCATGAGCCACTGGTAAAATAGTAATTTTCTTACATCTAAACATAGGAATCGGATATCTTATTAAAAAGTAAATTATGTTATTATACTGTAATATCTTAATTCTAGCTACTGCCATAACATCGGCCACGGTAAGGTCAGTGAAGTGCTCGTCTCCTGTTATGAAATTTATTTCGTTACTGTCTAAGAGAATGGGACTTAAGACCCCAATTTTGGCGAAAGTGACAGCTGTTATAATGTTATTTAATTCCGTAATAATTGCTCTGTTTCTAGCCAGAAGTATGTCATAAAGGTGACCAGTGTTTATTTCTCTTTCTTTTGTTAATTTCAGGATTTTATTTACTGTAATGGTAAGGTTATTGATTTCTTTCTGTACTTGAGTGTTTATGGTAAACTGTCTGTCCTGCGAGTTAACTAGCTGTTCTTCTGTGTTCATTAATCTATTGAAGTCGTCATGGTCAGGAGTTCCGGTAATGTATTTCAGGACTGTCCCTAGGGCATTCAGGCTTCTCACCTGTCTGTGGTGAGCGTTTATCATTTGTATCAGTTGACTTATCTGGTTTATGTCTGCGTAACTTCATTAATTGTCTCGTCTCTCAGTAATTCGTAAAGTGTCAAGTTGGTAACATGCTTGATGTGTCCTGAATTCTCCCAAATTACAAGGTCCTCACCGACCACCGGAATGTACCTTGCATTGGTATAGTCGATTAACCTTCCTGTCGTTGCCGATATTGATATGGCCAAAGTTATGAAAATCCTAAAAACATATATGAAACTTTTTGTTAATTGTTTATTATTAGAAACACCTAGGTTCTAGATTAATTTTAACGAAGGTTGTCCTTATGGACTCTCCTCCCTTTTATTAAAACTGTTGTACCCAAGTCCTTTTCCACCTCTTCCTCAGTATAAAGAGGCGTAACCTTGTTGCCTAGTCTCCTGTTATTTTTAACAAGTACTTTTTCTCCAACAGGGAACTCCCTATCCTGCCTGTTCTTTTTATGAGTTGTTAGTTCTCTTTCCTGTGCGTTTCTTAAGCGGCATGGTATTTGGTTGTCATCTTTCATTGAACGAAATACGGTAAGGGGCTTCATCCCCGTTACTGTGTGAATGGACCTGTTATACTCAATCGTAGCTAAAAGGACAATTTCCTCAACATCATCGAGATTTTTGTCAAGTTTAAGGCATCGTGCTATTTCCATTAGTGTGTTATGGAATCGCTCCACCTGACCATTTGATGTACTATGTAGTGGTGGAGCATTCGCAATGTCGATATTGAAGTGATTCTTTAATGTAGCTTTGATGTTGTGTGAATTCAGCGACTTCTCATTGTCGCAATAAACTATTCGAGTACCGAAAAACATGTTGAGTAACTGAAGGAGCTGTGGTTTGACATCTACTATCGTTCTTGATTTCAACGACTGTACTATCGCAAATTTTGAAAACTTGTCGATGCACGTCAAGAAGAACTTGGTTCCGGTAGAAAATATGTCGATGTAAAGAATTTCTCCACAATATGTTGGTATGGGCGTTTGGACAATAAACTGCTTCTTTGGGTGCCGATCATACTTCGCCCGCGAGCAAATTCGACAATTTCCCACAAATTGTTTAACTTTTTTCTCCATTTTTAGAAAGAAATAATCCTCTAGAATTTGTTTTGTGTTCTCCTGCGCTGCTCGATGCGCTCTGTTATGTTCAGCAGCGATAATTTCCTGCTGCTCACTCGGATTCGTTATGTCGTTAACGAATTTCTCCGTATGTCTGAATTTAACTGTTGGAAACATTTCGACCAGTTCGTGTTGAAACTGTGTAAGTGCATGCAGATCGCAGTGTATTGCGTTTACTATTGTTGTGTTTACGGCCTCCTGTAAAAGTTTTAATAAATCCTTTTTTTCTCGGTAAGAAATGATATGCCTTGTCTTTTTTCCAAAAATTATAAAAGTTTTTCTTTGAGGTTCTGTACACCTCCACAATAATCTAGTTGCGGAAGCAATTTACCGGTTTTTCCGATCTTTCAATTGTATGGGTTGATGATTCCTCGCTATGAATTGTCTCGACGCTCGTGTTATCTAATGCATTTATATGTTGCCTAGATAGAGCGTCTGCCACCACATTTTCCTTTCCTGGTTTGTAGATTAGCTTTGCGTTGCATTCGTCTATGAAGGCTTTCCATCTTTTAATTTTCGAATTAGGATTCCTATCCGAAACCGCAAAGGTCAGCGGCTGGTGGTCAGTATAAACATTAAGTTTTGTTACGCCATATAGGTAGTTTCTAAGAGCTTTCAGTGCCCATACAATAGCTAACAGTTCCCTTTCATTGGTAGCGTAATGCTCCTCGCTCCCGGACAAAGTGCGAGAAATCATGGTAATCGGTTTGCCCTCCTGAGAGAGGACGGCGCCTATAGCATGAGCCGACGCGTCAGTAGTTAGGTCAAATGGTTTGTTAAAATCTGGATACGTCAGGGTTACATCCTCTGACGCTAAAATTTCTTTAATTGTTTCGAAGGTCTTTTTCTGTTCATCCGTCAAATCAATTCTGATTTTTTTTGATTGGGACGCTGTAACTCGACCGTTTTCGCTTCTCATGATGCTCGGCAATGGTTTTGATATTCTAGCGAAATCCCTTATAAAACATCTATAATAACCCGCTAAACCTAGAAATGATCTGAGTCCCCTTAGAGTGGTGGGCTCAGGGAAACTTCGTATCGTGTCGACTTTGTCTGGACACGTTTTTATTCCTCCTTGTGAAACCAAGAACCCCAGGTATTCGACCTCAGTCCTAAAAAATTTTGATTTTTCAACCGACACTCTCATGTTGGCCCTAAATAATTCATTTAAAATTGATTCTATATTTTTCAGATGCTGCTGTTTGTTTTCCGAAAAAATAATAAAATCGTCTACATAAACAAAACAGCTTTTCCCAATATGCTCTCTTAATACGTCGTCTATGGCGCGTTGAAAGATGCTCGGCGCGTTTTTTAATCCAAAAGGTAACCGCCAAAATTCATACTTGCCATTCTTGACAGAGAAAGCTGTTTTTCCCCTATCACGCTCCAATAGTTTAATCTGATGGAAACCAGATTTTAAGTCCAAAGTGGTGAAGTATTTACTACCACCCAAATTGGAAAGAGTTCCTGTTATGGCAGGAATTGGGTATTTATCACTGATAGTTTTTTCATTGAGCTTCCGAAAATCAATAACTAATCTCTGCTTCGCCTGTCCGTTTTCGTCTACCCCCTTTTTCTTTACCACCCATATAGGGTTGTTAAACGGTGATCTTGATGGCCGGATAACTCCATTTGCTAACAAGTCCTTGATTTCTTTGTCCACGAAATCCGCTACACTCAGTGGATACGGGTATAATCTTGAGTAAACTGACTTCGTCCTCCGTGCGAATTGTTGCTATCACTTTTGTATTGTATGGTAGTGCCTCATTGGGGTCAGCAAAAACCCCATTCATCCTTTTGATCATCCTAGAAAAATCTTCCCTAACGTCTGTTGGTACTAGATTTGTTTGACGCCTAAGATGGCCTACGTCATGACTGGAAATGAAGAAGATTTCCTCCTCACCAAAATCATGATTTATTGTGTTCGATTTAAGGTCAATGTTCGCATGGACCCTGTTTAGTATGTCGAGCCCAATCACGCCATCAAATGATGTTAAGTCCGGTAAGATGAAAAATTCTGCCACTACGCCAAATATTTTTATGTAGCATTTTTCCATGATAGAAGTAACCCCGTGAATAGATTTTACAGAGAATGTGTCCCTGAAATGTTGTGTTCTTAAAGCCGGTGTTGGTTTCATATAACTCCTCGACGCACCGGTATCGATAAGGAGTTTCACTTCCTTCCCTCCTAGGGACTTTGAAATCTAGGCTAGGAGGGACCTTCCCCTAAAAAATTAAGTTGATCTAAACTTACGTCATCCGCCGCTTGTTCGGCTTCTGCACCGTACAATGATTCACTCTGTAGCTCAACTTCCTCCTCCAGATGATTAACACGTTGGATCTTTGGTCCTGTGTAACGTCCAGAATTTGCTGGACGTTTTTGTTGATAGCCTTGTTTCGTTCTATTACTGTTTCCTTGATAGGTACCTCGGTCTCTGTCAAACGATTGTTGTTTAAATTTTGATAAGGATGGATCAACGTCCATTGGTTCCGCTCTAACTAGTCTGTCGCTGTCACGTCCGTTATTTACCCTTTGATTTTCCGTAAAATGGGGAGCATGTCCGGGTTTGTACTGCCTATTACTATAGGAGTGTGGGCTCTTATGAGCTGAGGGTGGATCGTAAGTGTTTGTCCTATGGTTGTTCTGGCTTGAAATTATATTATTATTTTTTTTTAATGTGGTTGCCCTCGACGTTCCTGGCAGCAAAATGGGCCGCGAACGCGTACCGCTCATGGGTTGAGTCTACCTCCTGTGCTAAAGCAAGAGCAGACGGAAGGTCAGACGGCCGTGAAGTGAAAAGAATATCGCACAAGGGCTTCCTTAAGCCGGAAATGAAAACTCTTAGGGCATCTGCCCTATATTTCAAGGTTTATAATTTCTGCCACGCTACTCTCGTAAGACATTATAGTCTTATTAGCTAGTAACGTTAGCTTCTTTTCTACATCATCGTAGAATTCCAGACAGGACCTAGAACCCTGTCTTAAGGTAGATAATTCCGGCTCTATAAGATATACGGGACGTTTGCCCGCGTACGTAAAATCTAAACGTGCTACAATGGCATTAAAATTCAGCACAGTACTAAATGATGAGAGGACCGCATCGGCAGCCCCTCTTATTTTGTTCCTCAAAATGGTAACTGCTTGGTAGTGTCGTTCACTGCCATCGTACCTTTTGAACAGTTCATAAGCATTATGCGCCGCCTCGCGCCATGACATATATGTGCCTATGTGACCATGAAATTCGGGAAGTGATTTGATCGCATCAAGCGTTATGTCACATGTCACTAGTGAATTTACAGATACCTTTAGATATTTTTCTAACTTTGGCCTGCTGCCCGTCACCTGGCTTTGGGTTGCTCCTAACTTCCTATCGAACTCCAACCTTTGTGCTGCCAAAGCACTTCTAACTTCCGCCTTAATTAACTCGCTTATTGGTTCTGTGTTCATATTTGCTTTCTGACTTCCTAACTTTAAATTTCTAAAAAGGTCTTCCAGACCTTCACTCATTTATTTTTGTTCTGTCACTTTCTTTTATTTTATTCACAATTATTGCTATATTTGCTCCAGGAAACGAGCATCTCACTTACCCTTCCATTGGATTTGAATATACTAAGATTAGGTTCAGGGTCTTCCGGTTAGTTGATCGGGCCAAAGGTTGTCTCTTCTTTAAGTCCACGTTGAGTCCAAGTAGTTGATTGTTGTTGATTTTAAGTGAGCCAGCTGTCGTAGTTACACGAGTCGAGTTAAGAACTTTATATTTTTCTATCAAACTTTTCACTCGCGGGCCCCACGTTGGGCGCCAGTTATTCAAATGTAATGTTTAATTCAAAATTCCTTTATTTGCCGTCATCTCGGCTTAGCTGTCAAGTATAAAGTGAAACTTACAATTATCCCTAACTTAGCTCAAGCCACCAACCCGCATCGCGTCGTGGCTCCTCTGCTGACGTTTTGCTGACCTTGCGCCTCGTGCATGGTGTTAGTTTACTTTGATGTCTGGCCAATGTTCTCACGCAAAATGTGCTAACTTAGCGACATGTGCAGAGTGGTAGGCTCTTATTACGACGGGAATTAGGGTGTGTCGTTTCCTCGCGATAGCTTTAGGGTGTGTCGTTTTCTCGCGATAACTTACATATGTATTTGTATATATTATTTTTTGTATATATATAATAATTTTTTATATTTATTATTCATAGAAATAATTTTTAAATTATCAAAAAAAAAATGTGCAAGGAAAAATGAATTTAATGTAAATCTAAATAAAATGATTTTATTATTATTAAAGTTAATAAAAACATTGTAATAAAAAAAAGATCTTTATAATTTTGTATTTCGAACTTAGGTTGAAAGATAGTCAAGCGAGTGATTTACCTACTAGGTTATTGTGGAATATACCGCCACGCTTTCCTAAAAGCAGTTTTGTTGATTTGTCCCGAATTTAATGAAGGTGGAAAAAGAAGGATATAGTTTTATTAGAGCAGAAAATATGTGAGCGAGAAGGTGATAAAACATCACATGTATACAAAAGTTTTGGGAGCTTTTTTTATTCGCCCTTGAGAACGTGAAAGTGTGACAATTAAACCGGCACGCGATACTGGCAAGTCATTAGGTAACATGACCGCCACTGTTCTAACCAGACATAAAGAGATGCCCCACTCTCCTGTCACTGGAAAAGTGAGAACCGCTCACCTACCAAACTTTGACAGTTTACTGGACCTGGTAGGTTTTGACGTTTTGCAATTGGAATGACTGGAACGGCCAAATTAAAAATATACCAACAAAATATATGAACGAAGAGATTTTTTGTAACAAAAGACTGTAACAAATCTTTATAATGTAAGTAGAAATTATGTATCTTCTATTTAAAACTTAGGTTAGGTTAGGTTAGATGGCTGATCAGAGATCGCACATGGACTAATAGAAGTAGTCCTTTGTGAAGCCATTGAAAATCGAACTCCCGTGTTCGGACTTAGAGATCGGCCGTTAAATATCCAATACAAATTTGCAGAGTCGCTTAATTTCTATGTCTATCAAGTGCCTAAGTCCCAAAAGCAGGGCAGAGCAGGCAGAAGGAAGTGCCGGCTAGTTTCTACTGCATCTTTTTTCAAGTAGCTTCTACATGCGGCGTCCGGTAAGATTCCCAGTCTTACAGCATGTATGCCAATAAGGCAGTGGCCCGTCAAGAGCCCCATCATTAATGAGAAGCTAGCCTTACTGAGGGCAAAGAGATCACTAGATCTCCTGCGATCTATCTTGGGTCAAAAGGCTTTTGCGACCACGCAGATACCAATGCTGGCCCATCGCTGACCAAGCATCCGCGAGGCCCAGCTTTCCAGTAGTAGGACACAAGAGGACACCGGAGCACCGACCCGTTCCCATTCTACCGATAGCGATTCTAAGGTGCCTTTCCTTGCTATCACAAGTCTAATAATAAAAGCTCTCGCCGCCAGAGACAGTGACGCCAGACACACTTTGACCAATCCTGAATGCACTGTGAATGAGTTCAAGGCTAGTATCGCCGCTCTGCTATCTGAGTGAATGGTCACTTTTCTGAAGTTAGACACTCTTTTGAGCAGCATATCTGCTGCTACCTTGATGCCTGCAACCTCAGCCAGCAAACTGCAATAGCCGGGAAGTCTGAAGCTGGATTTTATGGAGAGCTCCCGACAGTAGACCCCTCCACCAACCTTCCCCCCAAGCTTTGACCCATCCGTAAAGAAGCTTACTGCCCCTCTCCTCCAACGGCTTCTTCCCTGCCAAACCTCCCTCGTCGGTATATGTGCAGAGAAGGAGTGTTCAGATACACGCTCCTTTAGGAACCCAGACTCCCTGAGTCTAATAGCCACCTTTGCGGCCAAACACCTTCCGGCAATATCCACCGACGTTATATTTAGGATTGCATTAAGTCCAATGGTTGGGGTGGACCTTAATGCACCGCACATGCTGATGAGCGCAGCTCGTTGAACGCTCTCAAGTTTCTGTGGAAGTGTGGTCTTCTGTATGTGGCCCTCCACCACATGAAGACTCCATAGAACATCATGGGCTTGACTATGGTGTCATAGAGCCAGAGTATCACTTTCGGTGAGATGCCCCACCTCTTGCCAATAGCTCCTCCACAGCAGTATAGGGCAATCGATGCCGTTTTGCTCTAACCTCGATATTCGGCTCCTTGAAAGCTTTTTATGCAGGATGAGCCCTATATAGTTCACTGTATTCGCCGGTTGCAAGCGAATACCTCCCACTTGCGGCAACGGCGCCTCAACCATTTCTGTTTTATTTGGGTTGATGGCGAGTCCATTTTCGACCGCCCATTTTTTTACAACGCTGAGATATCCTTGCGTAAACTCATACACGGTGCTTAGAAACTTTCCTTTCACCATAAGTGCTACATCGTCTGCATAGGCAATCACCTAACAGCCAAGATCCTCTAGCTTTTTGAGAAGGTCGTTAACGACTAGGATCCATAAAAGAGGAGAAAGAACCCCTCCGTGAGGGGTTCCCCTGCTCACACTCCGCCTCGCGCTCGCGCGGCCCCATTCTGTTTCGACCACTCTGTCGCACAGAAGACTGAAAATGAGGTGCTTGAGGTTGGTTACAACTGCCTCTAGCAGGACATTGTTAAAAGCTCCCTCAATGTCAAAGAAGGTCGCAACTGCGAAGTCCTTAGCCTCAATTTCTTCCTCAAGCCACGACACGGTAGTGTGCAAGGCAGTGTCCACTGACCTTTCTTTACAATACTCATGTTGCCCTCCTGATAGAGAGTCCCTCGGAATGAGCCTTCTCAAATACCAGTCCAGCAGTGTCTTCAAAGTTTTTAGTAAAAAAGAGGAGAGACTGATGGGCCTGAAATCCTTGACCGTGACGTGGGAGCCCTTGCCAGCCTTCGGGATGAACGTAACTCTGACTCGTCTCCAGGCCCCCGGGATGTAACCTAATCTGATGCAGTTCATATAGATCGGAGCCAACCAGCCACGTGATACCTTAACAGCCTGCTGCAGCTGAGCTAGTATGATGCCGTCCGGTCCCGGGGACTTGAACGGTTTGAACGAATTAATCACCCGAGTCAAGTGACGCTCATCCAGGAGGTCGAAAAAGGCCGTGTAGTCAGCATGCAACGCTCCAAGAGATACCTCCGTAGAGGACGTGTTACTAGGGAAGTGAGCACCAATGAGCATCTGTAGTGTCTCTTCACTGCTCAGCGCCCACTTCCCATTTACATCCTTAAGATACCCCAAAGACACAGGGTTTTCCGCGAGGATTCGCCTGAATCTAGGGGACTCGTGACAGCCCTCCACTTTTTCGCAGAAGCTCTTCCACGAAATCCTCATAACCCTTCTTAGCCCGGACTTGTAAATCGAAAGTCCTGCTTTATAAAGAACCCATTCATCAGGTAGCCTACTCCTACGGTCCTTGTTAATTAAGCGTATACAAGACGCCCTAATTTCCGAGAGCTCCAAAGTCCACCATTGAGGTTCCCCTCTGCCCTTCGGTGTGTTCAGTGGACAGGAGCTCCCCAGTGCAGTGTTGCACGCGGAGCTGAAAGCTTCGACTCACCCATCCACCACATCGGCGGTGGCCAGCGCGCCCACCCTCGGTGAGCGTAGGAGAGTTTGCCGAAGCCTTCTGCGGTAACCTTCCTAGTCCGTGTTTCTGGGATTTCTGAAAGATTTTCTAGGCGGACTTTCTCCGTCAAGACTAAACCCGATATACCTATGATCAGAAAAGGAGTGGTCAGCGAGAACCCTCCAGTACGAGATCAGCGGGGCAATCCCGTGTGAGACTAGAGTGAGGTCGAGAACCTCCTCCGTACCTGCGGTCACAAAATCAAGAAGCGATTCACCTCTAGTGTTGGTATCCGAGCTCTCCCAGATCGAATGTCGCGAGTTAGCGTCTGAGCCGATGATGATACCATTCCGGGACGCTTCAGCCAAGGTCCTCCTTAGCAATGCGGGAGGAGGCTCCACCTCATCGTCGTGAGGCATATACGCAGAGACTAGCCAGATATTCCCGGTTTCGCACTCAAGCTTTGCTGCAACTACGTCAGCGTTGCTGAAATTAGGTAAAAGAAATATCGTTAATTCGTTTCTGACCAGCATACAGGCTCTATTTCTACCTACATCCTTGGCCGCTAGCAGCTTATGGCTCTTCGTCTTCAGTCCAGATATTCCGTTGCCAGTTAGCCACGGTTCCTGGATCAGGATCACATCGGCTTCGTCTTGCTCCAGACGAAGCAGTAGATTGGCGGAGGCTGCCTTTGCGTGATGGAGGTTAATCTTGAGGAATTTTATCCTTCAGACTCTCCTTTAGGAGCGCCAGTTCAGCGCTTAAGTCATGATCGACCCTCACCTCCTCAAACAATTGTTCGAGGCTGAAAACGGAGTCGCCGATCGACGAACCGCCCCCAGAACTCGCCACGTCCGAGAGGTTTGGGTCGTTTTCCATGGTCGTTTGAGCATCACTAACGCCTTCTCCTTTCTCATCTGCTGTACCATCAGCCCTGGCATCCGTTGGGAGTACTTTCATACCATTTCGAACCCAAAGCTGATGGCTCCCTTGGTTTTGCTGAGAGGACCGATGGACTCCGCGTTAAGCATTATCAGTGCCTGCCGATATGGTTAATCGGTTCTCTCCAGCCTTACAACCCTCCAGTCATCCGCGGTAAGTGAGGGGTTGCAGTACCTGAGGATTTCCTCGATCTCCTTTAAAACTTACCTTCCTCAACAATTTAACGACGTAATATATCTTTATGTAATATGACAGCTAAAACAGGGTTGCAATTATATTTTTACGTGACATTGCACGAAAATAAATATGGGTTTTAGTCTGACATATCTTACAGCCATTGAAAATAATTGTCTGCGTGTGTTTGTTGTTGGTGGAAAATTCTGCAATTCGTCCACCGTCCTATGGTTTTGCAAGAGCTCGAGCCTATTATTTTTTCGGCAATGTCATATACGCATATGTAATTCATAAACGATAATATCTTGATTTGAATTGTACTTACATAGTGTGTACTTACGTTCTGATGGATGCGTGTGAAAATTTGAATGATGAAATGTGATCGACATTTAATATTATAATATACAGGCCGAGTCACTAATATTCGGTTTTAGTTTTCTTAAAATTAATGTCTTTATATTTTTAAATATACATAAGTATTAAATGCGTCATTAATATTCGGTTTTTCCCCACGCTTGGATTATTTGAATTAAAAAAAAAGTTTTAAGGTAAATATTTATTTTTGGCGAAATTTTTTTTTCAGGTCATAAGTTAAGTGGAGGGTATAAAAAAGCTATACCATGAAAACTAGAGCTGATAGAGACAAACTGATTACATATTTAAATTCAGCGCTCCCAAATTAACTAGAGTCAGTTGATAAATTCAAAGAAGCAAATTGAGTGTTGGCCTGTGTAATCATTAACTCTGCACTCACTCTCAAATAGTTTATTTCAGACAGAATATTCCAACGGGACGCAAAGGAAAAAATGCTATTCTGAAGCAAATCCTGTAGGTAATTATTCATCACAAGTCAAACCCACGCTTAAGTGTACCAAAAATTGTCACACGACGTAAGCCTTTAGTGCAACCAAAGCACGTGTTTGGGGAATGACGTTTTATTTGCCGATGAGAGCAAATACAACGTCTCTGGGTCGGATGGATGTGCAAAAGTATGGCGAAAACATAATGAAGAGCTGCAACCGAAAAATTTGAGGCGCAAAGTAAAGCATGGCAATGGTCACGTTGTGCTGTGGGGTAGCGCAGAAAAACTTTAGAGTTGTTCAAATTATACCAGGATAACGACCCGGAACATTAGTCGCGGTTAGTGCAAGAGTGGCTTCTTTATAATTGCCCCAAAGTGCTTCACTCACCTCTCCAATCATCGAACATTAACCCCATCGAAAACCTGTGGGGTGAATTAGATCGTCAAATTCGCAAACAAAAGATTTCTTCAGTAACCGAACTGAAAATTAAGCTGCAGCAGGAATGAGATAAAATATCGCTGGCATACATTGCCAAAATTGTTAAAAATACGCCAAATCGTTCGAATGAAGTGCTTAAACAAAAGGATATCCTGCCAAATATAAATGTTTTTCGGTATTAATTTTTCGAATAAATAAAAAATGAAAACCGAATATTAGTGAACGCTCGTTTGATATGTACCTGAAGTTATTTGCCTTTTTTTAGAATGGAATTCTTTATTATTTTTTTGTTTATGTGTACTATTTACTGTTGAATTATCCAAAATAATACAACAAACACAACTAAATTTTATTTTTTTTTTAATTTTTAGTAGTTTGAATTGACGAGTTAGAGAAAAACGAATATTACTGACTCTGACTGTATTAAGTTTTTTAAGGTTTTATGATAGTATTTTATATATATAAATAGTATCATATATGTATATCATTATATTTGTTAAAAAAAAGAAATATTTAAAAAATTAACTACAATATAGTTTTGAATTGAGCAAAATTGTATTATAATGTTATCAGTTTTGCATGTTTTTATAAAAATACCCAAAATGATAATCATATCAATTAATATGATTGCTTGCAAACGTATAAAAATATAAGTGAAAGGCCAACATATGTACGTCTGTAATAGCAATGTATAGTTCTGAGTATAATTTTCGTTGAATGCTCTGTTCATGCGTCACTGTTAATATTTCTGCTTTTGATCTGGCTGTGGTGAAACACGCCCATCGCATTTTGTTAGCTTTTTGCTTAAATGGACCTTCTCTATAATTTACATTCTCTGTACATACATACGACTACAAACATATACAACACTTTAAAATAAAAACGAAAAGATATAAAATAAGATTATATAAATAAAACGCGCGCAAAGAAGTAATCGGGCGCGAAACAAAACCAATATATAAAAATAATAAAAACAAACGGAAGTGAAAATAACAAATAACATAACACCTGGACACCACATCCCGTAGCCTGCAAACAACCAACAAAGGATACAAGCACAGTAAAAAAACTGCTACTACAGAAAGAGTTATTTCTCCATTGTCATGACCGTACCTATTCAAGTACCTTCCAAAACATCCGTGTTCTGTTAGAAAATGCGTCATGTAAAAGTCTATCTCGTCGTGCTTTCTTTCTGCCCATATTTGTACATTTCCGATTAATCGGTGCGTCCATCTTCCCTTTTTTGCTACATTATAATTGATTGGCTAACCTTGGATAAAAGTGCTCTGGTGCCTCGTTTTGGTCTGGTGAGATGGTGTGAGTTTAATAAATTGAAGCTTAACGTGGGAAAATGTGCAATTATTAAATATAGCCGTAAATCTGAAGTTAATCAACACCTTTATTATATGGGTAATGATATAGTTAAACAAGTAGAGTCAATAAAAAATCTTGAAATACATATGGACAGTAAACTCACATTTGTTGGTCACATAAATAATATTGTAGCCAAAGCCAATAAGATCTTAGGTAGCCTGTTGAGAAAAGTAAAGATTTTGAGAATGGTAGTGCGCTGATTGGTCTGTTCAATGTACTAGTGAGGCCAGTATTGGAGTATGGATGTGTAGTCTGGGACCCATTCTATAGTTATCAAATTGATAAAATGGAGTCAGTACAAAAGAAGTTTAACAGACATTTAAAATATCGTCACAATATGAGTAAAGACTCAAGAGGTGCAATTGATGCACTAGAACCTAGTAATCCCACACTGGCCAATAGAAGAAAATATCTAACTTTCTGCACCGGAGCTAATATCATTAATGGACATTGGGATGTTCCAGAGTTGGTGGAAATATTTGAGTTCGTTGAGCACAAAGTAAACTTACGAAAGTCAAGAGTTATTGAAGTACCAATAGTTAGATCGAGATACAACACTCGTGCACCGACCTATAGGATCGCGAATGTAATTAATGAGTTGCTGACCGTGCGGATGTTTTCAACATGTCTGCAGAAAAAATTAAAAATGAAGCTAAACGTTTAATTCTTACCTGATATTCTGATAAACAAATAAAGAAGTGATATTGCTTAAGGTTCTCTGATTCTGATCTTAACTATTATAAATCTAACATTTGTTATTATTTTCTTTTCTTCAAAGTATTGTTATTCTTCGAAAATTTCTCTCTTAATACTCAACATGTAAAAGAAAAAAAAAATCTATGTATAATTGCTGAGTGCGTTAATAAATAAATAATAGTGTCTCTACGATATTTTTAAGTAACGTGGGACAGGTCGGTGCACAATAATGACTTAAGCTACAGTAAAAAATATATATAAAAAATAAAATACAAACATGTACCAAAAAAATAAAAGGATCCATAATTGATTGTTCGCAAATAATTTGCTCAGAAAACACATAAAGAGGGCGGTGTCAAACATATACACAAATAGTGATTATATGGCGATAAAAGCTCAAATTTCGTGCTCCCGAAAGCCGAAACTCCTTAGCAGAAATAAAAACAAACAACATTCGCCTGGATTTAATGGCAAAACCCACAAAGCCGTGAATTAAGCTATAAGCTCAAAACCTCAACTGTTTGCTAAAATGTGCAATGCTTGCATAAAGGAAGAGATGTTCCTTGACTCATGGAAATTACAGCGTTTTGTTCTGCTTCCAAAACCAAGGAAACCACTTGAAGAACCTACATCGTACCTACCTCTGTGAATGCTCGACACAATGGGTAAATTACAAGAAAATATATTAAGAAATCGCTTGGAGTTAGCAATTCAGAAAGCCGGCAGATCATCGGGGGGATAATACGGCTTTATAAAAAAAGAGATCCACTATTAACGCTCTACGAGAAGGTAATTCGAGATTACTTCACAGCCGCAGCTGAAGTATCTTTGAGTAATATTGGACTCAAAATTGAAATTTAAAGAACTCCTCAAGTATTCCTCCAGTAAAGCAAACAAAATGTATAATGCTCTATCGAGAATGATGATTAATGAATATAAAAGCGTATGCCAAGCAAATAATTGCTGTGCATAGGCTTTCTGCAATTCGAGTAATAAGTGCTTTCCGAACTACATATATCAACCGACGATGCTGAAATATTAGCCAGTATGCCCCCCCCCCCTGGAAATCCAGTAAGATATACGCGAGCGTTTATATCAGCTATCAGCGCCTAAAAGAGAACTAAAACGAGGCAAGAGCAATAGAATTCCTCATCCAAAGGGCGCTGGACGCACTCGTGGATAAATAGATGACATGATAATTTAACGACACTCATGTGTCAGCCGACTGATAAATGGAAAGCTGTCAGCGAAGTGTCAGCATATATAATGAAACAACTACACTTTTTCAAACAGTTTAGGCATCCATCAGTCAACACAATAGAGGAGACTTAAATGTTTTGTCCTTCCCACGAAGTAATACTCATACTTAGCCGCTGGTTCTGTGGGAGAACCATGAGTTGGGAGTAGGTTAGGTTTAGCGGATTAAATTTGCATACTTTGGCTTTCAATGCTTCCTCATACTCTAAAAAAATGCAAATTAACAAATAAGAACTGCCCTTTTTGTTTATGTCATAAGAATACACTTTCTCTTTATGAAATGCAAGAATTATTCAATGCACTTTGTTAACATTGCAACATTCTGCTGATTCGGCTTGCCGGATATAGCAGCAGACACTTATGCGCCTAGATTTTAGATTAAATTACAGTTCAATGATATTTTTAATTTTAGTTTATATCTTGAAGTTAAAAATTTAATAATAAAGTACTAGCTCCGTCACTAACCGAATTACCTCTATTATTGGGCCCTGTTGCCGCTGATAAGCTTAATTGGCGCTCAACGAATGAAAATTTACACTCCTAAATTAAAAATGTCTCGTAATATGTAAGTTCACTACAATTTATTTTCAATTCATACATAAATTGTAACCAAACTGCTGCGTACTATGTTTATATCAAGCTATTATGAATAAAAATATAATACAAAAATTTCGGTGTAAAATAATAGCGTATATGAGCGGGTTAGAAGTAATGAAAATGTTAAAGTAGAATTAGACAGTTAAATAGAGTGGGATACAGAGGAAAGCAACTATCAGGTGAACGTAGAAGTTAGCGATAGCCACACACAAAGCGACATGTATACTATTCAAGTGCAAGAGCTAGATTGCTGTCAGCCAAGCATTGGCGCAGCAGGAACAAAGACTCCAGGCTTAATGATATGAACAATTTGTGCATTCACGCGCCACAAGTGGAATTTTATCAAAGATTTTCGGTAAATCCAGAATTCACGTGCGATATTCCTCTCGATGTACGTGGCAGGGAAGAATCGGCCGTAGACGCGTACAAATTGTTTAAACCAATTAACGGCAGCTGCACGCATTACTAAGGGATAACTATCATCAAAAAGAAAGTAAGAGGAGCAGCTACGGCAGTGCTAGTATGTCACAACACAGTACTTAATTTCGATGCAATCATAGCTCGGCTAGATTGCTCATACGCGGATAAAACTTCGCAGGACCGAAATGGTTAGGCAAGGGGAATTAAGCCTTATGGAATATTATGATGAGATTGAAAAAAAAGTTGACCGTGGTGACAAACAAGATTGTAATGTCACACGAGGCGGAGCAGGCAGGAATGCTAAATGATGAAGTCAGGGCAGATGCACTCGACGCTTTCATTTCTGGCTTGAAAACCCCTTAGGGCCATTGTTTTTCTGCCACAGTCAAAAGATTTAGCATCTGCATTAGCACTAGCCAGAGCAGCAGAACCGAGCATAGAACGCAGTATGTTTTCGGCATTCTATGCCAAAGCTATTGCAAAAAGAGAGCAGGCGAAGGAAAATAATAGAAACAAGGCAGAAACTATACAGATGAACGATGTCGTTAAAGAAACCCTCATTTTGTCAAAAGGCGACACGTTAGCAAAAACTACCAAGATCGGAACAAAAAAGAAGACCAAGGGCGAGCCCGTCAGATAAGGCAAGCGGACCAAGGCGGCAGCGATTGAACAATTTCGTTCATAGTACCCTTGATTCACAAGAATACTAAAAGTCCACGAAAGCCACTGTAATCAAAATCGGAGACGATAACGAATCATACGACAATGACTCATTGCATTTTTAGAGAACGTTCTCAGTTGCCATTTATTACGCGACAGCTGGGTGGAACAAATATAAAAATATTAATTGACACAGGAGCGGAAAACAATGAAAATATGCCCATAACGGAGCCACAATAAGTAATTCCTGTCGAAAGGCCTTATAGCGTAAGCTCGATACATGGTTCGAGCAAAGTAACTTGTAAGTACCTTGTAACAATTTTTGGACAAATCTCTCCATTCTTCGTGCTAGACACTCCTAAACAATTTGATGAAATCATAGGATTCGACTAGTTAACACAAGTAGAAATAATGTTGAACTTACTTAACAACACAATTAATTACAATAAAAAAAATCCGAGCTATTGCAATATCAATACTGTGACAGTGTAAATTTCACAGATGTGCAAGATATAATAATACCTACATTTAGATGGATGTAGGTACTATTATATCATCCACATCTGTGAAGTTTTCAAAGCCATGAAACTGACAAGAAATAAGAGGTTTTTAGACCTCTAACGAGGCGTTGCCATTCAATACCTCAGACATTGCTACAATCCGCACTATAGACAGCGAGCCCATGTACTTTAAACTATACCCTTCATCTATGGGAGTTTAAGATTTTGTAAACAACGAAATCGAACAGTTACTTAAAGATGGTATCATTAGGCCATCAAAGTCCCCATACATCAGCCCAGTCTGGGTGATTGACAAAAAAGGCCTTGACAGAAATTGAAACCAAAATAAACGGTTGGTAATCGACTTTAGGAAGCTAAATGAACGAACTATAGGCAAAAGATATCCGAATGCCAAGTACCCTAATGATCGTAGCGAACCTACGGAAAAACAAAATTTTTTACGACTCTAGATTTAAATACGTGAACAGCGGGAAATATAAATTTTGCCGTCTCCCTTTTGACTTGATAAATGTGGGAAACATTTTTCAAAGATTCATCGATGACATCCTGAGGGAGCACATGGGTAAGATATGTAACATTTATGTAGATGACGTAATATTCTTTTCTAAAAACGAAACTGACTATTGTGCAGGATATCGATATCGATAAAATTAAGTTCTGTAAAGAGAGCGTCGAGCTCTTGGTCTTTTTAGTGACCAAAAACGGAGATGAAACTGACCCTAAGAAGGTCAGGGCGATATACGAGTATGCTGAGCAGAAAAATCTATTCAGCCCCCGATCTTTTCTGCGTTTAGCTATTTACTATAGATGGTTTATTAAGGCTTTTGAAGCAATAGCGAGGCCTTTAACCAAAACTCATGAAACTCAACGTAGTGTTTTAGAAAGATTGACGAATATTCCGGCATCAGAAGATGAGATACTTATGTACCCAGATTTCAAGCAGCCTTTTGACCTCACTACTGACGGCTCCAAAGATGGCATTGGTGCAGTCCTGTGCCAAGAGGGCAGACCCATTTCCATGGTTTCATGCACGCTAAAGAAAAGCGAAACATTACGCCACGAATAAGCGAGATTTGTTAGCTATTGTCTGAGATCGAGGTTATTATTATAATTATCTCTATTGAGCACGAGGTTCTTGAAAAATCAAAACCACCTATTCCAAACGAAAAAGCCCCTCACTAACATAGACGTAGTAAACGCAATACTCTTCGATCTACCAACACTAGCCAGTGTACAACATAATTGGGTGCTATATTTCTCGGCAATTGCAAAAATATCGTGGTCGAAATTGCAGATAAAATGGAACAAATAGAAATTGTCTCCGCCGAACATAACCGCGCGCACAGAACCGCCCAGAAAATTACTAAACAAATCCTTTGCGATTATTATTTTCCAAAAATGACGTTGGCCAAAAAAAAACAAATGCTTAGGGAGACACTATTTCCATCATACGCTCGAGAAATACCCCACATTGATATCTTTTCAACTGGAATAAAATCTTTCTTATTTAAATTGACAAATTCTTAAAATTCGCCATAGTAGACAGCTACTGGCGTCAAGCACAATAACGGATTTAAAACCAGCCATTATTTAGCTGTTAAATTTATTCCCACAGACCAAGACAATTTACGTTACTGATTCTTTTAATTCAGAAATTATCAGGGCACTGTTGAAAAACGGGTACGACGTCGAAAAATTTATTGTCCGTACTAAAAGTGCACTACAGAATGGCAAGAAGTTTAGACTTCTTGGTCTCAGCACTCGAGGTAATATCAGGCATGCCTGAAGCCTCTGATTTTGAAAAAGTAACAGGGTAGCCTAGGGTCAAGCTCATCTGTAAGAAAATGACTATCTCTAACACGTCACACTTCAGCTGCAAGATGATACCATAGCCAAACTCAACGATGACGTATTTACTATTAACAATTAATGACGTCCTATGCCGCCGTCTGCGAAATTACTTGCGCACGAGCAATGCACGCCGGTGACACAGCCTTTTGCTGTACGTAGCCAAGCTACCTTAAACCATTAACACAAGTCGGCAACGGCATTATTAATATGAATGAAAGCAGCTCAAAAGTTAGCATAGACGATGGTCCGGAAATTACAACAAATAGTAAACATTGCGCCTTCTTCTCTCTTCTGCCACAATAAACGGTACAAAATATGTAAATTGGCGCGAGATGTTAAACAGACCGCCAGACGTAACAGTCTTGTCTCTAGTCAACATCATCAGCCACGATCCCGGGGTAAGCATGCCCCAACTCCAGAAGATTAACAACAACAATCTGCGCGGCATTCCAAATTTCAAAGTTGGAGGTCACCAGATCACATGAAGTTTGGTTTGTACCAGGCATCATACTCTATATTATTGGCATTGACTTTAACGTAGTATTATTGTCACAGTTTTCCACAAGCGTACGAACCGTTATCACAGGTAATAAAGGCCCTCCAATCCGCAATTTTCCCATTAAAAAAGATTACGACAAATCACCCAAATATATTAAAAAACGTACAAATGAAAACTTATTGGACACTAATTTTCTTATATTCGAAAAGGAAAGTACAACACAAACTCTGGGCATCCAATAAAATGCGATAACGGACCAGTTTTGACAATCTGAATGACATTTTTCAGATACAAGTTCCACGAAATTTAAACTTTTCTCCCGAAGACAATATCGAATTACGCGGCTTCTGAGACGCCTCTGAGAAGGCATACTGCTCCACTATAAACATAGCCAATAAAATCTGCGTTCACCCGACACATTTTTTAAGTGATGTGAAAACACAATGTAAATAAGTAATTCAGTTCAGTAATTTTTTACATGTATTTTTTCTTTATATCCATAAATTTAAAATGTAAACCCAAAAATGTATATTCCTATTTTAGATTTTGTGATAACGAGATTTTAGTGTAAGAACAAATAAACATAGGCATCATAAAGTGTGTATTCAGCTTAAAAATTAGTTACAAATTAAAAATGATAAATTAAAATTAAATTAAATATTTTGTTGGATAGCAACGTTTTTTTAAAACGTCACTCTATCGATTTGGCATGGATCTTACCAATTTATCAGCTGCCTCAGCTGTAACCCGCGTAACACTTCGTAAAGTCTCTTTACTTGTTATTGTAGATTGCATAGGTGCTCAATAAGATTGACGTCGGATGATTGTGGGGGGCGTTTTAAGCTGTCTAGGTGTGTTGTTTAGAAGCCAAAGTATAACTATTTCTGTAGTATATTTCATATGATTATCCTGTTGGAACTAAAATGTTGAAGATAATCCAAAATTCTCTGCACTTCGTTTCAAATTATTTTTCATAATGTCGAAATATCCCCATTTACCCATTGTCGATTCAATAAATTCAAGCTGACCCACACCTCCAACCGTCATACAGCCTACACCATAACTCCACCACCACCGCGTTTCAATGTATCGACAAGATTTTGTTTTTCAAGGGCAGTTCCAGGCCTACGACGCACAACTTGTGGACTTTTTATGCCGCAAATATAAAGTTTACTGTCATCCTAAACTATAACTTGACTCCAGAATTCTGGAAACTTATTTATATTGTTATGAGCAAATTCAAAGCGCTTTCGTCTGTTTACAATTGAAAACTTCTACATATGTGTTTTTTCCAGCGACTCGGCCGTGATATCCAGCTTTTCGTAAGATTTTTCTAGCAGTTTCGGCAAAAGTTGTTTTTTTTTTAAAGATTATATTTACATTTTCAATAATCTTTATTGATGTAATTCGAGGATTAATTTTCACCATATTCATGATTTTGCATTCTATTTTTCCCGGGCTGACAATATTTTTGGACGGCCAGATTTGAGTTTTGATGTTGAAATTCCGGTTCTTTTGAAATTGTTTATTACACGCTGGAGAGATGAATATAATCTTTCAACACATTGACACAATTTAATAATAGTTTCTCTTACTGACACACTAAGATATAAGAAAAGTGACGGTATTTTCAGATTCAGGAGATTTTTTTGTTTACATTTGGAACTTATGATTATTAAGAAGAAATACATGTAAAAAACTTTAGCCACTTATTAGTAGCAAAGGCTAAAATTATATCTGTGGTCCGATTCCGAAATTGTTCCAGCCTGGTTAGAAAAACCACCACATGCATGGAAGACGTACATTTCTAATCGAACGTCTCAAATACCCATGAGTTACATAATTGCCCCAGAAAGTCGAAAAACTCAATATCACAGCCAAAAGATCACCGAATTTCACATGCAATACAGTAAAGCACTTAGAGTTACAAACGCGCTTTTTCTGCTGCGAATTGAGAGAATCAAAACCAATAGATAAAAGGAGTCTCTTCTTAGTTCTAAACCCATTCGTAGACACGAAAGGTTTCTTCCTGTAAATGATCCGTTTGGCAATTCAAGCCTAGCCTATAATGAACGCCATCCCATAATTATTCCTGAGAAGTCCTGACTTGCCGCATTGCTCTTCAGTTATATCCACATATTAATGCTTCACGCCGAATATCGCCTCATGCAACGCCTGGTCCGCCAGGAATTTTATATCCCCCGACTTAAGCCCTGAATAGAGATGTGCATTTTCATGTGCAAAGTCTGCACTACGTATAAGTAGAAGATGCGAACCCGACGACACGGCTTTCTATCGAAGATAAGTCGCGATAATAGTAAAACCTTTATCGGCGCTCAAAGAGCTACAAAAAAGTTTGTGGACTTTATCAAACAAGTATCACCTGAAATTATAAAAAGATACGCGTCCCAAGACATTAACTGGCTTCGGGTGTATTGTGAGAATAAGCGGTAAAAAGCTTCAAATCCCACTTAAAACGGGTAGCTGGAAATTATAAATTCAATTATGAAGAATTCACAACGTTATTAATTTGAATTGAAGCCGGTCTCTCGCAAGATCCCTCAGATTTCACCGCCTTAACTCCAAGGCATTTTTTCAAAGAAGCTCCCAATCTGGCCATGCCCATACTGGCAACTTTGAAAACATGCTTGATGCTGAAACTGATTCAAATTGAATAGTTGCCATAGTTTTTTTAAATATGTTTGTGTTATTTTATTTTTGAAATAGCTTAATATGAATGTATATTAATTTTAACGTTTTTGAATGGTCATTTTTTCTTTTTTTTTTTTGTATTGAAACGTAACAAGATATGGTTCACATTTCATTCGAATTGCAACTAGTGACAAGTGTACTAACAATCAATATTTTTCATAACTTATAAGGTAAAACAATAAAAGCTCTATTAAGAAGCTTTTACAAACTAAACTATGTATTAAAAACTAAATATTATAATATTTGTTATTTGCTTAGAAGATCATGGAACGTTGTTCTTTTCAATCTGCGCCTGCTATTTCTGGCCTCTCCTAGCTGTCGGACTTCAGCGTTTACATGGTTTTGCAGCCTTGTGGCGTGTTTCGATGCCGTTTCGCGAATGACTTCCCGAACCGTTTTTATGTGAAGATCACGATGTAGATCTGAGTTCCGTATGTACCACGGGGCATTTACAATTTTTCGCAGAACTTTATTTTGGAACCTTTGCAACATTTCGATGTATAACGGTGCAGCGCATCCCCATAGCTGAATTCCGTATGTCCAAATGGGCTTCAACGTTTGATTGTATACAAGAATTTTATTTCTGGTTGTTAGGGGTGATTTCTTGCCGATTAACCAATTTATTTTGTTGTATTTTAGTTTTAGTTCTGCAACTTTTTTTTGTATATGCTCCTTCCACTTTAACTTTGCATTCAGTGTCAAACCAAAATATTTCGCCGAGGTGGAGTACGGAATTACTTTATTCTCAATATATAAGGGGATATACGTATCCGTTTTGTTAGTGAAGTTTATATATATAGACTTCAACTCGTTGAGAGTAATATTCCATTTTTGTGTCCATTCTACAATTAGGTTAATTGAAGACTGCATTCTGTTCGACGACTCAACTACATTTTTACCAGTAGTATGATGCAGGTATCATCTGCAAATGTGGCGATTGTGCTGTTTGGGGGCGTAGGCATATCACTAGTAAATGGTCATATTCTGTAAAAATTTAAAAGAATTTAGATCAACGTTGTCATGAAATGGTTTTACATTTAAAAAAAACTTGTTTTAGTTTTCAATAATGTTTCAATTTAAAATGAAATTGTGATTTTCATTTACCTAGCAACTCTATAACTGATGCCATTTCTAACGAATGACATTTTGAAATAAGTAAAATCCAAAAGTGGTAAATTTGCAAGGAGCGCGCAGTGTTTATAAAACACATACATATGTACATATGGTATATCAAACGATTTCTGAACATTTTTGATATATCCACGTGCGTTTCAGAAGTAGTAAGAGCTTAAATATTTCAAAAATTGCATTTAAAATATTGAAACGAGGAGGAAATATGCTTAATTATTTATTTTGCTTCATATTTTCTTATACATAAATGTTCAAATATATATTTCTTTAGCTCTTCAAAAATGACTATGCACTTCGAAGTGATTGAGTCTTAGATAACATTCATTCAGAATTTCGTAAGGTTTACATCAAACTTGGGGTTTAGACTAATTTATGTGCAATAGAGAGTAAAAGTTAATTAGGGGTCTCGAATTTCAAGGTGTAGAACATTAGGGTGGATATATAATTAAACATTTAAAAACTGCTGTGGTTGAGTGTTCAGAGAATACAAAGTATACATCTATTACGGAAGCGAGGGCGGGTTGGTGAAACCTACTGAAATATAATCAAAATGATGTTCCAATGCAAACCATTTTAATATTATACAATAAAAGTAAAACCAAAAACATTTAGAAGAAGCTAATTACTTAAAACTTAATTACTTAAGAAATCATTAATATATGTAATCTTATTCTATGAACGTTGCACAAATACGTATTTTCTCTGGTAGATATACAAGTAAGTAAGGAGTCTGGGCTCAAGTAGTTTATCATTTAGTTCTTTTTACTATTTTTTTCCGGAGGGAAATAATAACTTTGTGAAATTTAGTTACATCTCCTGCTGATTGGACCGGCGATATTATATGAAAACTGACTAGTGTAAGCGAATTTTGTAATATTTATCAAAATCGAGGAACAATTATAACAGTCACCAAAAACGGTGTTCTAAAATTTATCGGCGACCACCTATCCTGTTGGTAAGTCCGCGACTGATTTCCAAAATTTGGGATTTTTAATAAAGCTAAATTCTTAGTCAAACACTAAATTCTATACCTTTTATTTCTCCTTGAAAACTACATTAAAAAACACTATGTCATTGTATTACCTAAGCATTTAGTTTAAGGTAAATAAAGGTAAATATATGTAAAGAATCAAGTTTAATATCTAATAACTAAGCCGACATAACAAAAGTGGAAAAAATAACTAGAATCATTGTCGTTAGTTAAAGTTAGGTGCATATGAGCACTTGTATATACATAGATTACGTTAGATGGCTGATCGATGATCGCACGTGGATTGGTGTTTGTAGCCCTTTGGAAAGCAATAGTCAATAAGAATTCCTGTGTTTGGACTTAAAGGTTATCAAAATGCTGCATAGGCATGTAATTACAACTCCCGCCAGTTTGGTGGGTTGTCTGAAAGTATGCGCTCCCAACTGTTGAAGTTTTGAGCTCCCAAACAGTGACATTGAAGAAGGAAGTGTTGAGTTGTTTCCACCTCATCTTTTACCAATCAGCTTCTGCAAACGGCGTCTGGTAAGATTCACAACCTTGGTTTCCGCAAAGCACAGCTATCCCGCTCCCACCGATAGCGGTTCTAGGGTGACCTTCCTTGCTAGCTTATCATTTTTACAATTTCCTGCGATTGCACAATGGCCCGGCACTCATACCAGTCTTATCACAAAGACACTCGATGCTATTAATAGCGAGGTTAGGCACTCCTAGACCAACCCTGAAAGCACTGTAAAAGAGATTAAGGTAAGTATCGTCGCTCTGCTATCTGAGTGAATAGTCACTTCTTTAAGGTGGCTGCATTCCGGAACAGCAGATCCACTGCTACTTCAACGGCTGCAACCTCGGCTTGGGAAACACTGCAATAGTCAGGAAGTCTGAAACTGGAGTTGATAGAGATCTCCTTACAGTAGGCCTCTACATCTACCTTCGCAACAAGTTTTGACCCATCCGTTAAGAAGCTCATTGCCCCTCTCCTCCAACAGCTTCTTCGCGAGAGAGTTTGGGTTTAGTGACCGGATAAGTCTTAGATATTTCACTTTATCCACCGGTTGCAGACGGATGTCTCCTATTAGAGGTAGCGGTACCACCGAGATCTTATATCTTCTAGTAAATAAAACCTTCTTGGTTTTACTTGGGTTGATGGCCAGACCACTTCCGACTGCCTAATTCGTTAAGACGGTGAGATACCCCTACGACAACTCGTACACGGTACTCAGGAACATTTCGTTAACCACAATTGCTACATCGTCTGCATAGCCAATCACCCGGCACCCATGATCCTCAAGTGTTTTAAGCAGGTCCATCTTGTGGGGTTCTTTTACTCACTTTTCTTCAATCATGTGCGTTTCCCATTCCATTTCAATCACTCTGTCATACATGAAAATTGAGTGTTTGAGGTTTGATTTAACCCCAAGTCTAGAGCAATAACGACTGCCTCCAGCAGGATGTTGTTGAAACTCCCTCTATATCAAGAAAGAGCCAAAGAGTGAAATCTTGACATCCACTTTTTCGTACAAACTTTTCCATGAGGCCCTCTTTGCCTTTCTTAACTCGGACTTGCATATTGCAAGTCTCGTTTTATACGTCCAGTCGTCAGTTTACCTACTCCTACGAGCCCGGTTTAACAAACGTCTGCAGGACGCTCTGATTTGTGACGAGCACACTGAGCGGAAGACTTTGTCATTGGTGGCCAGTGCGTCCACCCCGGTGCGCGGGGGAGAGTTTGGTGGAGCATACCCTTCCCTGTTTGTATGGAACGTACTCTGAGGCCTGCCAGGTTTTAATTTGACGGGAGCGGTTGGGACATTTGCCCATCAGACATTTTTGATGAATATCACCTCATCACATTCAGGTGTCAGAATGCCGCAGCCACTAGCCCAGGATCATATAGAGCTAATCCTACTCCAAAATCATTTCGAAAGCTTAAGTCGACCGGGAATTGAAAGGCTGTGAAGACCGTGTAGGCCGCAGGTCAATTAGCATTATCCAAGATGTACCAGCTTGGAGGCGACTTGCACTACATCTTGTATATGTGAATGAAGTAAATTTCAGAAAAAATAATTATTCCTCTCCTTATTTTTCAAATGTTAACTACAAGTATAAAAGTATTAAATGTATTTGCTATTTTCACAGAAAAAATACACAATCGGATTTAAATGCGCATCTGGTGCTGCATGCAGATATCTTTGGAGAAGTGCGATTGAACATATGCTGTTTTTTACGTAAGTAGATTTATCCAATCATATGTTATAGCAAAGGACATTTGAATAACTTATTGCCAAAGTTTCGGTATGTTTCATCTAAAGAGTGTCTCTCCTAGATTAATAATTATACTTATATGTCCTTATATCAGCTTTGAAAATAGAAATATTATGAGATGTAAAAATCAAATACGTTCCACAGAGGCTGAAAAAAATGTTCGAACTTTGATTTGACTCTGTGCCGTATATAGCAAAAGGTTACAGCCGAAAATATGTAAAACTATGGTATTGACTAAACCTTTTCTTAGCGCCAACATGTCGTATATAGTTATTTGTGACTTTATAGTTAAGTTTAAACACAACAAAGTTGTTTTAGAGTGTCCGTCTGACTCCAAACTGTTTATGTTGGCCAAAATTTCTAAACTTTTTTGACGAATTTACGCGGACATGTTTTTTTGAACAATACTAAGTTTTAAACCATTACGTATGAACATTTTTCTTTGACTTCAAAAAATTTTATCGATTTATCTTTAGTAGTTTATGAGAAAATAATTTTACTATTTTATAGTTCCCTAAATTTCATCCTTCAATAAAATTAACAAAAACTAGAATTATGACAAAATTTTTATATCTAATGAACTGCTAAATTTCAAAATCGGTGATTTTGCGAAATTTTCATGGACCACTTAACGGGGTTGACCCATAATATAAGTAAATAAGATATATTTGTATATTTAAATAAGATCCCAGTTTTGTAAGCCATTCGGTTTCGGACTTAATAGAACAAATCGCAATATTGAATGGTAAATGTGGCCTCGCCTCTAATAGGTTCAATAAACAAAATTCTCAAACCACTTAAGCTAAAAAAAACCAGGACGATTTTTTTGGCACCCCCATCGACGGTGAGAGAAGGGTTGAATTCAGGTCGTTACCACCTGATACTCCTCCTTATACTTGTATAAGCATTAAAATCCATGCCCAAAACTCTAAGGGAATATTTTTTGTAAGTACACCCAACTCTTTTTTAACTCGGTAGATACGTTCCTCAGAAATCCGTGTAAGATGAAATAAAGAACTATATTTACTTCGAAAAACCGTGCAAAAA
Source organism: Bactrocera zonata (assembly GCA_037783105.1). Taxonomy (NCBI): domain Eukaryota; kingdom Metazoa; phylum Arthropoda; class Insecta; order Diptera; family Tephritidae; genus Bactrocera; species Bactrocera zonata. Next base: position 353,397 of record JBAWJQ010006684.1, read on the forward strand.
TGTTGAAAACTATAAAATTTCAGATTTTATACAAATTGTATGTTCATATGGCATTTTACTGAGTATTAAAACTTAAAATACATAATTCAGACAGGTAAAAAAATGGTAAAAGAAGCAAAAAATAAAAGAAATCTGCTAATCCAGAATTAAGAGCAGAAAAATTAGAATAGAAATAAAGAAAAAATATTTACATATGTAGATACATAATTATTCGTCGCTACTTGATAACAAGCGCATTTGTTTGCGATGAACTGAAAGTCGGTAACATCACAGGAGATATTCATCAAATTATCCGATGGTGACTTTGGTCCGGTATTAGAGTTTTGAACTGTCGGACTACTTTCCGAAAGTCGAAAGCCGTCGACTTTTTTACAAAAAAAAAAAAAAAAATTTCAACCCTGTAACTTCAAATACGTGTAAAAAAGAGTATATATATATAAGTTAACATAGCACTCAGAATAATCACAAATGTTCAACTAACAAAGCCGCTAACCCTACCCACATTATCTGCTGGGTTTTCTATGCTGGAATATTCGCAACAAAAACGCTATCATAAAATGCATATCAACATTATCATTGAAATGACCTTCTTATGATCATCAAGATAATCAGCAAGAGCACATAGCAACAGCTCACTACCGCTTGTTAGATAACCAAAGCGCATACCAACGCTTTAAGCGCTACGGTACCTACATCGTTTATTGCTACACCCGCATTGCTACATATTAAATCTACCAACAACTTCACACGACAGTCAGTTGAATTCATGCTTGGGCTAGGGGTTTGGCTTAGTTGACATAAATGGAAAAATCAATCAGAAAGTTGATTCGAAGCGAATAACATCGCAATAAAGAAAATAATTTTTCTGAACAAACCAACGTGTTTAACTGGCGCCCAACTTGAAGGACCAAGGACCTACAAATATTGTAAGGACATCTGAATCCTGAAGGATCAAGGGCCTAAAATATCACAAAGGACATGTGAATCCCGGAGGACTTAGAACGTGAAAATTCATCAATCTTCGTTATAATTAAATAAATTAAATAAAAAAAAGTGTAAGTGATAATTTAAAAAATTTGTCAAAGTGGACATTATTTAAAAGAATTTTAATTGGTAACAAATTCAAAGTTCCCTGTTAAGGGATTGTAATTAAAATAAAAAGTTTTCTAAATGTTCTGCAGTTTCATAGCTTTCGATTAAAAAAAAAGTTCAATAAAGTAAAGGGTTCACTGAAACATCTTTAAATAAAATAAATTTTTTTTTCAAATATTTCATAAACGTAATTTATGAGTGAATTCGCCTTTCCATTTAAGTAAAGGCCTGTTGTAATATTTAATATTTGATTAACAAAATTTCGCTTTTTAAAGCGTTTAAGAAAGTAAAGTGTTGAAATAATCTTGAAAAAGGCACGTGTCGATATCGTGCAAATTACAGAAGTCTTAGATAAAACGAAGTTTATTTTTCATAACGACGACTATTTTTGTTATCAGAACTAGTTAAGTGTATAAAAATAGTATGTTCGCGGAAGCAGTTATATTTAGTAGAAAATAATTTTGTTAAATAATTTTGATAACTGGTATCACTTCCTATCAAATTTGCTCTCAAGCCTTTTAAAAAAAATAAATTATAGGCAGTAGAAATGTTTCTTAATAAAGAACAAGTGTTAGAAATCGTTAATGAGGCCAACGAAAGTACAAGGCAACAATTAAGCTTCTTAACCTTGGCAATATATCAGTTACAACCGCGTGGCGTAGAAAATCATTTACCCGTTTCTATTAATCCATTGGTTGTAGAAAACAATTCAAGTTTAGACTTAATAAAGTCTCTCCTGAATTTAGTGGGGATTCTGCTTCTTATCCTGCCTGGCGAAGTGCAGCAGAATTCGCTATAAATTATTATACGGAGGGTTCGGAAAAATATTACATTGCAATGGGAATCTTCCGAAATAAAATTATAGGTTCTGCAAACGCCACACTTGCATCTTTTAACACAGTGCTTAACTTCAAGGCAATTATAACTAGGTTAGATCAAGAATACGCAGATAAAACTCCGCTTTATGTTCTTGAAAATAAATTAAGCATACTTAGACAAGATAATATCTCTATTACTGAGTACTACAATAAAGTAGATGAAAAGCTATGCCTAATTATAAATAAACAAATCATGACCTATAGCGGAAATAAAGATATTGTTGCTGCACTAAATGAGCGCGCTAGAGAGAACGCTTTACGCGTTTTTATATCAGGACTTCGTCGTCCATTGTCCGACATTGTTTTCTTCGCCAAACCAAAAGACCTTCCAACTGCTCTTGCTCAAGAGCTCGAAACGAACCATAGGCGACACGACTTGCAGAAGCTTTTGCTGTAGGAAATACATATAAATCTAATAGGCCGATATTACCTCAATATAAACAAATATACCACAATAATCGACCACATGCAAGTACTCGCTTTAGCGCAAATCCTTCCGGTAGACCAACTCCAATGGAAATTGATAACAATACTAGTTATTACAGGCAGCGTAAAAGTATTCCAAATACAGCTCTTCAACCGCGTCAGCATATTAAAAATACAGTTCATTCTACACCTGATTACACACCTAAGCCGCAGGATTCAAACCCGAATTTGCCAATTGCATATAAGAGGAATCGTGAACAATATAATTCCGATCGTTCGGCATTTCAAAAACATCAAAAAGTAAATTATATGTCGAAAGACTTAAAAACGTTCCCGACTGAAGAAGAAACCCCAAGTCAGGATATTGATTATTATTGCGAAAGCCCTCAAAACTACAATTGTAGCTATAGTGATGATGGTGTTGCAGAATATGGTGACGAAGTTAACTTTTTAAACTGAAATCGCTCCTACCGTTTATAACAAAAAAGTGCCCAAATGGTCAGGAGCTTCGGATTTTAGTAGACACAGGCACGTCAAAAAATTATGTAAAGCATCTTTCATTTCTTAAAGGAATAAAACCCTTGGAAAAATCCTTTAATTTGAAATCCATAAATGGTAAAAATTTGATTAATAAAAAGTGCTTAATTAATGTTCTAGACAATACCTCCACGTTCTTTCTGCTTTCAAGCTTAAGCACGCAATGCAAAAATTGATACTGTTCTAGGATATTTATTTCACCGTAATGGTAAAGAAAAATTACATTATCTTACATGCCAACAAGTCAATTTAATTACAATAGAAGAGCATTCAGTTCCACTAAAATTCCAATCTCAATTTCGACAGTTGATAAATAAAAACATAAATGCATTTGCTGATCCTAATAGAGCCTTGCCGTACAACACGACCGTTAAGGGTAGAATTCGCACAAATACGGATGAACCAATTTACAGCAAGAGTTATCCGTATCCTATTTCCGTAGCTCCGTTTATAAATAATGAAATAAAAACGCTTCTTAGCGAAGGAATAATAAGACCATCTTTTTCGCCTTACAATTCACCTGTCCACGTCGTGTCTAAGAAAGGATTTGATGAAGATGGGAAGCCAAAATTACGAATGGTGATCGATTTTTGTAAACTCAATGAGAAAACAATCCCAGATCGATATCCCATCCCTGATACATCAGTAATCTTGACCAATTTAGGAAGCTCGAAATTTTTTACAACATTAGACCTTAAGTCAGGGTTTCATCAAATTATTATGTATGAGGAAGATAGACAGAAAACAGCATTTAGTATTAACAATGGAAAATATGAGTTCTGTAGATTACTTTTCGGGTTGAGAAACGCGCCCAGTATCTTTCGATGATGTTTTACGAGAATTTATTGGGAAATATTGTCATGTTTATGTCGACGATATTATCATTTACTCTTCAGATGAGGAGACCCATTTAAAGCACATCGACCATATACTTCAAAAGCTTGAAAGCGCAGGAATGAGAGTCTTGTCCGAAAAATCGAAATTTTTTAAAACCCAAGTGGAGTTTCTTGGCTTTCTCGTTTCTAAACACAGGCATTAAAACTTGTCCGGATAAGGTTCGTGACATTATTAATTACGAGCAACCCCAAACTCTTCGAGCGTTACGTTCATTCCTAGGCCTATCAGGGTATTACAGGCGTTATATTAAAGATTATGCCGCCATCGTTAAGCCTTTGACTGTTTATCTTCGCGGAGAAAACGGACAAGTGGGTGCACGCAATTCAAAAAATGTGAAAATAGATTTTAGCCCTGAAGCGCTCGAAGCCTTCGAACGAATAAAACAGATATTAGCTCAGAGGACGTTTTACTTCAATACCCCGATTATAACCTACCATTCGAGCTTACTCCTCTGCCTCTTCTACAGCCTTAGGTGCAGTTTTGTCGCAAAAAGGTCGACCAGTTACTATGATTTCGCGAACGCTCTCTGCTACCGAACAAAATTACGGCACTAACGAACGTGAACTACTTCCGATTGTATGGTCATTAAAAAAGCTTCGCCATTATTTATATGGAACGAAAGATATAAAAATATTTACTGATCATCAGCCCTTGATATTCGCTATGTCCGAGAAAAATCCAAACGCAAAAATGAAAAGATGGCGAGCGTTCATAGAGGAGTTTGCGCCCAGTTTTCATTTCAAACCTGGAAAAGATAACAAAGTCTCAGATGCACTTTCTAGGCAGTTTTCCCACAATTTGAGCGAAATGGCATTAAGTGAAACTGTCCATAGCGAAGAATCGTTAAGTAATACGATTAAATCTGTAAAAGCCCTATTAACCAATTCAGAAATCAGTTAATGATCTCGAAGTCTAATTCCTTTAGCAAAACTACTAAAATATTTTTTCAAAAACTAATTCGTCACACAATCACTTTTGATACTCTTGAAAGCCTTGCCCAATGTTTAAAAATTATTATTAACCCTGATGTCACCAACGGAATTTACTGCGATCTTCAAACTTTAGGAAAATTTCAAAATGTAATAATATCGGCTTTTCCTGGTATTAAATTTATTCACACCGAACTTCTCCTAATTGATATAACCAACAAAGATGATCAAATAGAATTGATAACAACGGAGCACAATCGTGCTCATCGTGGCTTACATGAGAATTTTCGCAAGATTTCTCGTGAGTATTACTTTCCAGATATAAAAAAATCAGCAATATCAAATTGCAAGATATGTTTAGAGAACAAATACCAGAGGAAACCTCCTGACCCTGGAATAGGTAAAACACCAATTCCAAACGTACCAGGTGAAATTCTTCACATGGATATTTTTATAAGCGGCAAGCATTTGTTTTTAACGTGCATAGATAAATTTTCTAAATTTGCCATGGTATAACCTATTGTTTCAAGAGCCACATTCGATATTAAACATGCCATATTAGAAGTTTTATTGGTCTTCAATAACCCCAAAGTCATTGTTTCTGACAACGAAAAGCTTTTCAATCAAGTGCAATTAAAGTTTTACTAAGAGACACCTTTTCAATAGACCAATTCTTTATTCCCACACTACACAGCGAAAGCAACGGTCAGGTAGAAAGGTTCCATTCCACCTTGTTGGAAATCGCACGACGCATCAAAGAGCAGCAAAAGATAGACGATACATTTGAATTAGTAATTTTAGCAACACATAAATATAATTGTAGCTACCATTCCGTCATCAACGCCAGGCCAACTGATATATTCTACAATTGTACGACAGAAAAGCTAGAGGTTATAAGGAAAAAGTTATCTGAAGCTCAAGAAAAAACTTTGCAAAGAAACAATCGAGGGCGAGCTGCCAGAACTTACAATCCTGGAGAGAAGATTTTCGAAAGAAGGAATAAAAGGCTTGGAAATAAGTTTGATAAGGTATTTGTTGAAAAAATAATTGAAAAAGACCTTGGTACGATAGTTCTGATTAATGGCAAGAAAATCCATAAAAGTAACCTTCGTTAAAATAAACAAATTTTTCATATTTTTTTCTTTTTTTGACAATAAGCCAGAAATACAATAACGAAATCGAAAGCAAAAGAAAACGGCATTTAAACAACCAAAACGTCTCTAAATAAACCACTTGTTAATTTTTTAAATCATCACGTTAGTTAAGAAAAATGTTAATATTGAAAATTCTATAGATCTCATATGATGTAGCTTAGTCCGTTTTTTTTCGTTTTGTGAAATATTCATATTCTTTAAGTCGTTAATTGTAATTATCTGTAACTAAAACAAATCAACTGTGAAACTTAAGCCAAGCCACTATGCAAAAAGCCCAAATTTTCAACACAACGTCCTCATCAAATTGCGGAATACTATACTTCCACGAATCGAGGACGTTTCGAGATTTAGCAGGGGGATAGTTAACATAGCAGTCAGAATAATCACAAATGTTCAACTAACAAAGCCGCTAACACTACCCACATTATCTGCTGGGTTTTCTAGGCTGGGATATTCGCAACAAGAACGCTATCATAAAATTGCATATCAACATTATCATTGAAATGACCGACAGTTGATAAATAAAAACATAAATGCATTTGCTGATCCTAATAGAGCCTTGCCGTACAACACGACCGTTAAGGGTAGAATTCGCACAAATAATATGATCATCAAGATAATCAGCAAGAGCACATAGCAACAGCTCACTACCGCTTGTTAGATAACCAAAGCGCATACCAACGCTTTAGCTACGGTACCTACATCGTTTATGCTACACCCGCATTGCTACATATTAAATCTACCAACAACTTCACACGACAGTCAGTTGAATTCATGCTTGGGCTAGGGCTTTGGCTTAGTTGACATAAATGGAAAAATCAATCAGAAAGTTGATTCGAAGCGAATAACATCGCAATAAAGAAAATAATTTTTCGGAACAAACCAACGTGTTTAACTTATATAAATTTGATAGTGGGTGTGGCACAGGCCACATAGACTTTAAGTTGATGTTGGTAAATACTCATTTGTGATTTATCAAAGTCTTCATCAACATTGATGTGGTTTAGCGTTGAATAAGAATGAAAATGGTCAAGACCCTGATCTAAGTTCTTATCCACTATGCAATGTTTTCCGTTTCTCTGGTTAATTTTTCCTCGTATACGCAATACAATTTAAAATTTTGTGTTTGGTTGAGTTTATGTCCTATATAGGGTCTACCAACAAGGACGACTTAATTTTAAATGAAATAACGTGCGCTTAATTTTATATTCGAGCAGTTCAAGCGTTGATTTATCATACCCCTACAAAAGTAATCTAGAGGTGATAATCTAATCGTATGGTAAATGGGTCTCATCTAAGAAGATGGGCGAAGAGCACCTACTGTAAGTGCTGTACCGGAGAACGTGAATGTAGACCGTGAAGATTTTTGTAAAGCGATTAGAGTAATTTGAGCTTAAACTCGAATATAACTCTGTCAAAAGAATACCTTTATTAGTGGAAGTAAGCTCATACGGAAAATATGTTCATTCTGGAAATTACAGTTACAAGCTGTGATTCCTCCTCACAAGTAAAAAAAGTACTCAAAACCACAAGGTTCCCCTTAAACAAATATAAGCGGGTTACCATAACATAATAAACATAATTTATTATATATAATTTGTTGGGCACCAATTTAGAAAAGGAAAGTATAACCAAAGGTCTCTGGATTCATTGGAAACCGACCAGTTCTCAGACACCACTAACACAATTTTGCAATTTAAAGAGTCGAACTTTACGACCCTGCCAGATGGCTTTCGGCAATTATACACACGAAAGTCCTGATCAAAGAATTATACCTTAACGAGCCGACCTAATCGAAGTGAATCAAAAGACACGTACTTTACAATATCTCGAATAGGTTTGGGCATTGGTGCCCCCGAAAGTCCTGATTAAATTAGAGTTATAACTTGATGAAGCGGACCTGAACAAAATGAACCCACTTTGTTTATAAAAATCTTATCGTATGATAAATGGTTCCAGATCTTACAATTTGAATGAAATTTTCTAGATACAAATCCAACGATGCATTAATTTTTCCCTAAAAATTAAATCTCTTCTACGCGTAACTGTGTAGTTAGTGCAACTAAAAGCCACGTACTAGTAGCTAGGACAGTAGTGGCTTCCCTTAAAAGTTTAAAGCTAACACGATATAAGCTTTGTGAAGAGCTATTACTCACAAAATTAGTATCAATGGTGCAGTCGCATTTAAACATGGAATTCGGTAAAGTTCCAAAATCGTAATAGCGTGGAATAAAAATTATCATATACATAGACAATTTACCTTCAAATCTCACGTTACTTCTGTAAAACCAGCTACTTGGCTTCAAGAAGACGTACAGATGGAAAACTTTTGAAAAAGACTTGAAGATTGTATTATTTCTTGTAGCGTTACCCCGTGCCATTGCTGCTGGGCTATCTGCTTTCATTGAATTTGTTATGTGTATACGTTTAAATATGGAGTATTCCTCGAGCCGTGTGGGTAGCGGATACAATGAATTTCATAGTGGTCGCTTACCACCTTTGGAAGCGATTGAATTTTCGGCACACCCTAATACACCACATCATACCACATATCTTAACAATCCTCACGATGACACCACATTTGTTTGCAGTACATTAGATATAAGCAACGTAGAATAATACCGCAAACGATACAATCCACATGACAGTACCAAACATTCACCTAACAAAAATGAGGATCGACCGTCACGGCTCTTATTGGACTCGACAACTAATCGGTGCGTTATTTACTTACTTCAATTATCTTTGGCTAGCTTATCAACAGTTACTATAATATATTGTAAAAAAGAGTAAATAAGAAAGAGTTAAATTATTTCTAATCTTTATATATAAAGAGTATCTGTCACATTGTTTGTCCGCAATGGACTCCTAAACTACTGAACCGATTTTAGTAAAAGTTAGCAGACTGTTCCGTTCGAACCAACTTAGAAGCTAGGTCAGTAAAAATAATTCACAAATAAAAAATATAGTGAAAGCTATTAAATGAACTCTCTATTAAGCGGACATCTCCATTAACCAAGCACATTGTTAGTGTTTATTAAGCACAATCTAACGGGTGGGCCATATAAAATTTTAAATTCGAAGATAGGGCGTAAAAGATTGAGTGTAGCGTTTGCTGTATGGCATGTAGCGCCGTCCTGCTGGAACCAAATGTTGTCCAAGTCTTCCTCTTCAATTTGTTTGAAGAAAAATTGCGCGATATCGCTCATTAATGGTTACGGTGGTTCCTCCTTCATTTTCGAAGAAAAATGGGTCGATAATTCCACCAGATCAAAATCCGCACCATACAGTGATTCGTGTCGGGTGTATTGGCTTCTCGACGATTACATGCGGGTTTGTGCCCCAAATGCGACAATTCTGCTTGTTAACGTAACCATCGAGGTGGAAATGAGCCTCGTCCGAAGGGATGATTTTTCGGTAAAATTGACCATCCTCGGTCAAACGAACTTTGGAAAAATTTCGTAAATTTTAGACTTTTTACTGAATATCTGTCACTTTCCGAATGGTATTTGACGTTTCCAATGTCAAAATGTAGATAATTCAAATTTAAAACGTTAGATGACTCACCCTATTATATTAAGCAAACAACTCTACTATTAACTGGACAGAAAGGCTGATAACCACACATTGAGAAAGCAGCCTTAAATTCGTTTTTCTTTCCGATGAAATTTATTTGTATGAACATAATCAAAATTAAACCTCAAGTACAATCCCTTAGATTCTTAAACCGACAAAAACGTTTTCGCCTTTATTGGAAAATACAATTTTCACTGTATTGAATAGTTTATTATATGAATAATAGTATAAAATGTATACCACAGCAACGCGTCCCCTAGTATTCTATAAATTTGGTTAACATACAAGGTGCCTTCCGAAGTAAACAGGAATTTTTTGAATCTAGCGCCCCCTGCTGGCGCCATCTATGTCTCGACTAGTGCGTTAGAATCTGATATCGATTTTCCAATGAGAATTTCATGAAATTTCATTGATTAGAAGTGAAGTTATTGCGTTTTAAGTGTCAGTATGTTTGTGTTATCGGTGCTTAAATGAGCTTCGAACAAAGAGCCAACATTAAATTTTGTTTTAAAGTTGGTAAAACTTTTACCGAAACGTTTCAATTGATGAAACAAGTTTATGGCGATGATTGCCTATCCCGTAGCAGAGTGCACCAGAGGTTTCAACGTTTTCAAAGTGGTCGTGAGGACATAAATGACGATCAACATGTTAGCCAATCAAACTCAGTGATCACCGGAAATTCCTGGAAATGGAATTGAATATCTTCAAAACATCGATTTATCTCAATTTGACCCAACATTTGGGCTTACGAAAGGTGTGTGTACGGTTTGTTCCGCACAAATTGACTGACGATTAAAAATTGCTCAGAATCCAACGTTCGAGTCGACACTTGTGATTGATTATTTGACCAAAAATCACATTTTAACCATTAATCACCCCCCGTATTCACCTGATGTGGCACCGTGCGACCTCTTCCTTTTCGGAAAAATGCGTTTGCCCATGAAAGGAAAGCGTTATGCAGACGTAGAAGCCATTCAAAAGGCTTGCACCGACATACTGGCGCACAGTGGTGCCAGAGTGGAAAAAACTTTTTTTTTATCATTCCAAATTTGTACCATCTTTTTAATTTAAGCTAAGAACTAATTAAATAACATTATCCGAATACTTGGGCTTGATATATTCAATGGTTTTTTGTTGGAAGAGCTTCAAAGTCCAACAAAGTATCAACGCAAAATTACTCAGAAAAATGTGATGAATATTGCAAAGGTTAAAACTCAAAAGTTAACCATAAAATATCAACTGTAAAGTTTTTATTTATTAAAACCAATGTTATAGATGTGATTTACATCATCAAATGTATACTTTCTTTTTCAAGATTTTTTTTAATATGATGTTTTTTCATGGTCCAAAAAAATCGTATATTTCACAACTTCAACAGAATATAACTATTGTGCGCAGGAGCGCGCAGGTTAACCACTTACACAAAATAAACTTTAAAATCTCCTTAATCGGTAGAAAAAAAAATCAGCTGCAATTAGTTGCCAATTCATGAGTAATTAGCATTTTAATCTACTGCAACTGCGTTGTTTGTTTGCTTGATTCGTTGCTTTTTTTTTTTTTTTTGCCTGCTTCGCTGCTTTTTTTTGTGCCTGCTTCGTGGTTTTGTTTGTTTTTTTGATTGCTCGGTTTGTTGCTTTGTTGTTTTTGTTTTTGCAGTTGTCTATCGTTATACAACAACAACAAAATACTAGTTTAGATGCATTATATTATTTGAACTAATTACACAGTACACAGCTAATCTGGGGGGTGAGAAAATCCAAGTCAGGGTGATGGTACTAGGTCAGTATAGTAAAACCCTCAAAGGGTTTGGCGTTCGTATGTGTCGTATGTGATACCGAGAGAAGTGCAAACGGGTGAAAAAAATTAACAAAACACGAAATTTTGAAATGGCAAAAGAAATAAAATATTGTGATATTGCAGAAATTTATATTGACTGCAGTAATGATGAAAATTTACTCTTAGAAATCATATCAACAAATTATAGTGATTTATCAAGCAATGATTCAGAAGTGTTTAAAAAATTTATCAACAAAACTTTTATCCCGCGTTTTAAACAAAAATGGCAAAAGTCAAGTCGTACCAAACAATTATTTTTAAATCAAAATGAAAGCTGGTGGTCAAACATTTGTACATTATCTCGTAATTCTTTGGAATATTCTGATCCATGTTGCTCCAATGCAGCAACGCGTGGTCGTCCAATTAAATGTTTTGAAGATTCTTCTTCGCGATCAAAAAGAATGAAGATCCAACAACTATGCAGCACTACTTCAGCTGATATTATAACATCAGCTGCGAAAAAAATAGAAAAAATGAACAAATGAAATTTACTCCAGAGAAAGCTCTTAGTCTTACACTTGATGCTTCGTTATCCAAACATCAATATGAAATATTGCGAAATAGTGCTAAGGAAATTAATTGTGATATTTTTCCATCATATGAAGAGGTATTTTTTGTGAATATTAGCAGTTGTGAATTTTTGTATTTTTGATGTTTGCCTTTGCGTACTTTTTTTTTAATGAAATTGTAGCTGTATTTTCATAAATGTTTTGCCAAAATAGGTTCATGTTGATGGTTTTTTGAATATTTTTTTCAATAAATTAAAAAAAAAAAAAACATTTGCAGGTTCTTGCTGCTAAGAAGAAGTGTTATCCTGAGAATTTGCGATCAGAGGAAACTTACAGTGAAGTTGGTTTGCAAGACTTGCTAAACCACACAGTTAAGAGAATTTTAATGTCCAAATCTGAAAATGATTTAATAGACATTCCAAAAAATTTGAAGCTGACTTCGAAATGGGGATGTGATGGCTCGTCAGGACATTGTGTATACCAACAAAGCTTCACTGATGGAAATATGACTACATATGTTTTTAACGTCTCTTGTGCCCCTTAACTGAAAATAATGAGGAGAAATTACTGTACTGGAAAAATTTAACACCATCATCCACTAGATTTTGTAGACCAGTAAAATTCTAGTTTGTGAAAGAAACAGTCAATGCTATTACTGAGGAAATTAACCGTGTTGAAAACGAAATTCGCAATTTAAATAACAGTGTAGTAATTATTTCTAACCGAACTTTCGAAATAAGTCATTGTCTTGCTCTTACAATGATTGATGGTAAAGTTGTTAATACCGTAACTGAAGCCTCTGCAATGAGTGTATGTTTCATATGTAAAGCAAAACCAAAGGAAATTAATGATTTAGATGGTATATTGAGGAGAACAGTAAACGAAGGTTCCCTAAGATTTGGAATTTCTCCCTTGCATGCAAGAATTAAGTTTATGGAGTGTATTCTGCATATTGCTTACAACAAACATTTTCGCAAATGGAGAACTGACAATCGTACCAAAAAACTGAAGGCAGATGAAAAAGCACGTATTCAAGCAGATTTGAAGTCATCCTTGGGGATGTTGATGTAGTGAAGCAGGGACTGGGTACGACAAATGATGGCAATACCTCACGAAGATTTTTTGAGAATCCTGCTAAAACTGCCGATATTGTTGGCGTTGACGAAAACCTTATACATAGATTTAAAATAATATTAAATACAATCAATAGTCAAGCAGCAATAGATCCACAAAAATTTGAAATTTATTGCATGAAAACTGAGAGGTTATATGTCAGCCTTTATGAATTTTACTATAGGCCAATGACGGTACATAGAGTTTTAATGCATGGAAGTAAAATTGTTTCATCCTCTATTTTACCATTGGGCATGCTATCAGAGGAGGCTCAAGAAGCTCGCAATAAAGATTACAAGAAATATAGCCTTAATCATTCTAGAAAATGCGACAGAATTTCTACAAATCAAGATGTAATGCACTTGCTTTTAGCTTCATCGGATCCTTTTATTAATAGTTTCAGAAGAAATCCCAAAAATAAAACTTTAGAATTGGACGATGATGTTAAATAATTACTTGTTGAATAAATAATTAATAATATGTATATGATCATTTTTAAATATTTATTGGTTATGTTATATGGGAGGTGGGAGTAGTTGTGGGCGGACTTGTCTCACTTTTAAAGAAATAATAATTTTTATTGATTCAAATCCGTTTGACAATTTTTAACAGTCTAGCTGTGATAACAGCGAAAATATTGCAACTTTTGTGATTATATTATATGGGAAATGGGCGTAATTATGAGCGGATTTGCTTTATTTTTTCTGGACATGCTTATATTTACAAAATATTACATTGTAGAAAATTTTGTTACTGTAGGATGATTTTTGATTTTTGTGTTATATGGGAGGTGGGCGTGGTTGTCCGCGGATTTTAACAAAAATTTTTTTTCATCTAATTTGGCAATATGAGAGATGTGTGCCAAATTTCAAAGCCCTACCTCGACTCCTTCTATTTTTTGCCGCGGCTTGTATGAAGCGGCACCACTGTGTGGCGTCCATACCTGCCAAAGAGCTAAAACACTCATTGGACATTCTTTTGGACCATGCAAAAAGCTGTATTGAATCAAATGGATACTATTTTGAATAAAATAAGTTGATTTTGCCGAATAACTATTTATTCTGTTTTTTTTTAAGTCCTGTTTACTTTGGAAAGCACCTTGTAACTATTTGGTTGCCTATTATAGTTTTTTGCATACGTTTATTAATTATACGATAATTTATATTATAATGACGCATTTTCAATGGCTATCCTTATGAAAATCTCGGAGAAGTTATCTTGTGATCCTTTGCAGAATTTCTTGCATGGTCCTGACGATGTTATTGTTTGTAATGATGTTAATTCTGAAAAGCATAATGGTTTTGATTAGTTAACAAAATATAATACTTAAACGTCACCAACCAACTTCTAAAACAATGTCTATGGCACTACTGCAAGCCTACTTCATAAATCTGTGTAGGTTTTATATACAAATATTACGCTCAAGTGTAATTACATTTCCGGTTTAATTTGCATATACATTTCAACTAAAACTGGAACAACTTATTCATTGAAAAGTTGAAAAAAAACTTATCCAATATATTGGACCAAAAAGAACATCAAGGAGCGAGGAGACGAATGCGTGTGCCACTCTTAAGATTGTCTCTTTGTCTCGGGATCAAACTCAAAGCAAAGACCCATGACTCGTATTCAAAAATGGGAATAAAAAAAAATTGAACCTCCACTCACAGAAACACTTCGCGCAAAAACTTTTGTCCTGACTTTCCAGGTGCTCGGAGAAAACTGACCAGCCGCTCGTTCGTTTGCTAACAACGCCCACCCCACCGAATCCAGTCGTTGCGCACATGCTCCGAAGTACGGCTCCGGCGAAAGAATAGCAGTCCTATTACAAACCCTGTAATATATAACGTCGTTTAGTATTAATATAGTATAAACAAAAAGCAAACTAATTTTTTTCATTCCTGGCATAAATTATTTATTTATTTTATTTATTTATAAATGTGAAAAAAATAATACAATTATTTTTACACGAAAAAAGGAGCACTGGCTGCCAGGACCTTCGGCTCGCTGGTGGATCTGAGGCTAGATGACTAAAAATTAGGTTCTATTGTCCACGCTTAATAACTTTAAAATATTCATAAAATCTATATACATGCTTAAGTAAAACAAAAACAAGGTTCTCATCTAAGTTTGGAACGCATTTATCCAGATATTTTGATATTTTTGTAATGTTCTCGAGAGACGTAGTTTTCAAAAGTGTTGAAGGTGTTTGGTTATCGAAGATAGTCCTCCTGATTACTGTGAAATGGTGGCATTCGTCGAGCAGGTGATGGACTGTTAGTGAAGCCCACGGGCAATGTTGGCAGTAAGGCGGACTGGACCGATTGAAGAAGTACGAATGTGTGGCTATTGTGTGCCCTAAACGTAGGCGGGTTGCATAGGGTTGTGCGCTGGGTTTGGGACCCGCCACGTAAAAAAACACCCCCAATGCAAAAGTTTAAACAGCCTCGGATGAGAGACCCCCCTTTTGATGACGACCATGGCAAACGAAATAAGGACTATGATTTGAGGGCGTGCACCTGGAATGTCCGGTCCCTTAATTGGGAAGGTGCCGCTGCCCAGCTGGTAGATGTCCTCGTAAAGATAAAGGCTGACATCACCGCCGTCCAAGAAATGCGATGGACGGGACAAGGACAGAGACGAGTAGGTCCTTGTGACAATTACTACAGTGGCCATATAAAGGAGCGCAAGTTTGGTGTTGGATTCGTGGTGGGAGAGAGACTCCGTCGCCGAGTACTTTCATTCACTCCGGAGAATGAACGTCTAGCCATAATCCGCATCAAAGTGAGGTTCTTCAACATATCGCTGATTTGCGCCCACGCCCCGACGGAAGAGAAGGACGATGTGACCAAAGATGCCTTTTATGAGTGCTTGGAGCGTACTTATGAGAGATGCCCCCGCCACGATGTCAAAATCGTGCTTGGCGACTTCAATGCCAGGGTGGGCAAAGAAGGTATCTTTGGCACTACGGTCGGTAAATTCAGCCTCCACGAGGAAACATCTCCAACTGGGTTGAGGCTGATCGACTTCGCCGGGGCCCGAAATATGGTTATCTGTAGTACTAGATTCCAGCATAAGAAGATACATCAAGCTACCTGGCTGTCTCCGGATCGAAAAACCACCAACCAGATCGATCATGTTGTGATAGATGGAAGACACGTCTCCAGTGTTTTAGATGTGCGTGCGCTCCGAGGTCCTAACATCGACTCGGACCACTATATTGTTGCAGCCAAGATTCGCACCCGCCTCTGTGCAGCAAAAAACGCACGCCAACAAACACAAGGAAGGTTCGACGTCGAGAAGCTGCAATCACAACAGACAGCCGAACGTTTTTCTACTCGGCTTGCACTCCTGCTCTCTGAGAGCACTCGTCAACAACTCGGTATAAGGGAACTGTGGGACGGCATTTCAAACTCCTTACGTACAGCTGCAACCGAAACCATTGGTTTTCGGAAAGCGCAAAAGAACAGCTGGTACGACGAGGAGTGCCGTGTTGCAGCGGAGAGAAAACAGGCTGCCTACCTCGCAACGTTACGATCGACCACAACACGTGCGGGATGGGATAGATACCGAGAGTTGAAGAGGGAAGCAAGACGCATTTGTAGACAGAAAAAGAAAGAGGCCGAAATGCGTGAGTACGAAGAGCTTGATAAGCTGGCCGACAGGGGTAATGCTCGAAAATTCTACGAAAAGATGCGGCGGCTTGCAGAAGGTTTCAAGACCGGAGCATACTCTTGTAGAACCCCCCAAGGTGATCTAGCCACCGATGCCCAGAGCATACTTAAATTATGGAGGGAACACTTCTCCAGCCTGCTGAATGGCAGTGCACGCACAGCACCAGGAGAAAGCGACCCCGATACCCCAATCGATGACGATGGAGCAGACGTTCCATTGCCCGACCATGAAGAAGTTCGAATAGCAATTGCCCGTCTGAAAAACAACAAAGCGGCAGGGGCCGATGGATTGCCGGCCGAGCTATTCAAACACGGCGGCGAAGAGCTGATAAGGTGCATGCATCAGCTTCTTTGTAAAATATGGTTGTACGAAAGTATGCCCAACGATTGGAATTTAAGTGTGCTATGCCCAATCCATAAAAAAGGAGACCCCACAATCTGCGCCAACTACCGTGGGATTAGCCTCCTCAACATCGCATATAAGGTTCTGTCGAGCGTATTGTGTGAAAGATTAAAGCCCACCGTCAACAAACTGATTGGACCTTATCAGTGTGGCTTTAGACCTGGTAAATCAACAACCGACCAGATATTCACGATACGCCAAATCTTGGAAAAGACCCGTGAAAGGAGAATCGACACACACCACCTCTTCGTCGATTTTAAAGCTGCTTTCGACAGCACGAAAAGGAGCTGCCTTTATGCCGCGATGTCTGAATTTGGTATCCCCGCAAAACTAATACGGCTGTGTAAGCTGACGTTGACCAACACGAAAAGCTCCGTCAGAATCGGGAAGGACCTCTCCGAGCCGTTCGATACCAAACGAGGTTTCAGACAAGGCGATTCCCTATCGTGCGACTTTTTCAACCTGCTTCTGGAGAAAATAGTTCGAGCTGCAGAACTCAACAGAGAAGGTACCATCTTCTATAAGAGTGTACAACTGCTGGCGTATGCCGATGATATTGATATCATCGGCCTCAACATCCGCGCCGTTAGTTCTGCTTTCTCCAGACTGGACAAGGAAGCAAAAGAAATGGGTCTGGCAGTGAACGAGGGCAAGACGAAATATCTCCTGTCATCAAACAAACAGTCGTCGCACTCGCGACTTGGCACTCACGTCACTGTTGACAGTCATAACTTTGAAGTTGTAGATAATTTCGTCTATCTTGGAACCAGCGTAAACACCACCAATAATGTCAGCCTAGAAATCCAACGCAGGATAACTCTTGCCAACAGGTGCTACTTTGGACTAAGTAGGCAATTGAGAAGCAAAGTCCTCTCTCGACAAACAAAAACCAAACTCTATAAGTCACTCATAATTCCCGTCCTGCTATATGGTGCAGAGGCTTGGACGATGTCAACAACGGATGAGTCGACCTTAAGAGTTTTCGAGAGAAAGGTTCTGCGAAAGATTTATGGTCCTTTGCGCGTTGGCCACGGCGAATATCGCATTCGATGGAACGATGAGCTGTACGAGATATACGACGACATTGACATAGTTCAGCGAATTAAAAGACAGCGGCTACGCTGGCTAGGTCCTGTTGTCCGGATGGATGAAAACACTCCAGCTCTGAAAGTATTCGACGCAGTACCCGCCGCGGGAAGCAGAGGAAGAGGAAGACCTCCACTCCGTTGGAAGGACCAAGTGGAGAAGGACCTGGCTTCGCTTGGAATATCCAATTGGCGCCACGTAGCGAAGAGAAGAAACGACTGGCGCGCTGTTGTTGACTCGGCTATAATCGCGTAAGCGGTGTCTACGCCAGTAAAGAAGAAGAAGAAACGTAGGCGGACAAATGATTTAACATCGTTACATCGACAGTTTGGAGGATAGGTTGGTTTGCTCCTATCTGGGTTATTTACAGTGTATTGGTGCTGGATGTGTCTCCAACTCTCCATTAGCGACTTAAGCTGGTGTTGGTGTGCCATCTTATATAAGTCTTTCTTCTCAAGGAAGTCAAACGTGACGAGCGGTTCACTAGCCGCTAGTTTAGCGCGTTTATCCGCCAGCTCATTCCCACGTATGCCGGCATGGCCTGGAATCCACATTAGTTTTATATTGGGGCTATTTTCAGCTAATTTGCTCCGGATGCAAGAAATTATGTTAGATTTATTCATAAATATATAGTTGATTTGCTATCTGTACAAATAATTGCTTTCAATTTGGAATTTGAAGCGAAAATGATAGCGTTGAGGATCGCTGCGGCTTCTGCTGTGTAAACGGAGGCGTAGCTTGGCAGGATTCCAACTTTAATTGTTGCTCCTTTATCATCGACAACTGCGAATGATGTACTTGTCTCGGTTTTGGATCCGTCCGTGAAGATTAGAGTCCATTTAGGGAGAAGAGAAGTTGTAGACTCAGCAAAGAGTTGTTGATAAATGGCGGGGTTGGTGTGACTTTTGTTGAATTTCCCCAAGCTTAAAATGAATGACGTATCTTTTATCTGCCAGGTAGGAATTACTTCTCTCTGCCGCAGTAATGGCACGGTGATTCCAAGCTTACTGGCGAGTTCTATGCACAGTGAAATTGTCGATTTGCGTCCAGGGTTAATTTCCCTTTGGAGGTCCGATCTTACTACTTCATAAAGAGTACTGTTGTAACATGTAAACAGCTTAGGTATAAGTTTCATTAGGTTCAGTTCGAATCTCTCTTCGATTGTGGGTAAGCCGGCTTCCACTAGGACGAATTTGGTGGGCGATTTTGGAAATGCGCGAATGCTTCTGCTTACTGCCATGTGGTACGGAGAGTACAGTTTTTTGATGTGGTTTTTCGCGCAATTACCATAGATAGGAAGGCCGTAATCTATCTTCGACAACACAAGCGCCCTCGTTACATTTATTAGAGTTGCAGAGTTGATTAAACAATGTTTAGATGATAGATATTTGATAATATTCAGTCGGGCAGCCAGTTGCTTTCTTAAGTACAAACAATGTTCCTTAAAGGTAAGTTTCTTATCAAAAATTACACCTAAGAACTTAAGACTATTAGTGCTTGAGATAGGGCTGTTATTGTAAATAATTGTAAAGTAATCACATTTGTGCTTGCGACAAATGTGGAAATTTTTGCATTTATTTACAGCCACATTGGCGCATGAAGATTCGGACCATATTTTTAAATACCTAAGAATATTTGTGAAGTCTCGTTTAACAACATTTAAATCACTCAATATGATCAATATTTATATATTTATTAATTATATGGCTCACTTCATTAAAAGCAGCGATAAAAAGGGATACAGAGAGGGAAGACCCCTGGGGTATTCCGTTGTGGAGAGTAAACGGGTCTGACAATGTGTTGTTGACTTTACAGACGAATCTTCGGTTTGTGAGGAATGATTGAATGAGTCTTAGAATATGGCACCCAATGCCCCATTTTTCGAGTTGCCGTAGTACAACGTGGACTCCAACCCGATCGAAGGCCTTTTCGAAGTCAATGCTAAGTGCAGAGAGGTGGAGCAGCAAAGCATCAATGTTGCTTTGCCTGTTCTTGTAAGCCATTTGCTGAGGGCTCATGGAATTTTTGGTTAAGGCATGCCACGAAATACATCTGGCTATAATTTTTTCGAGTAGTTTTCCCAGGCAATTCAGTAAAGAAATAGGCCTAAAGCCTGAAGTTTCTGTAGTGGGGTTGCCAGATTTTGGAATGGGGACAACGACTGCGTGCTTCCAAGCCTGAGGAAACGTACCTTGGCTTAAGATGTTATTATATAGCGTTAACAATCTTATCTTCATACATGAGGGTAAATGTTGCAACATAGGATATGATATTCTGTCAGCCCCGGGGGTTCTCCCACTTAAAGAAGATAGAGTTGATTCGAATTCAATGTTATTGATCTTGCAGTCGGTGATGCTAGAAGTTGCAGGGGGACTCTT
This sequence comes from Bactrocera zonata, assembly GCA_037783105.1. Classification (NCBI taxonomy): domain Eukaryota; kingdom Metazoa; phylum Arthropoda; class Insecta; order Diptera; family Tephritidae; genus Bactrocera; species Bactrocera zonata. The sequence continues at coordinate 373,885 of JBAWJQ010006684.1, forward strand.
GGAACTACTGTTGAGGTATTTGTTCTTCTCTGAAAGGAAAGTAGGATGGAAATTTGAATCTTGTGAATAATCGGACCAGTACTTTGCGAAGTGATTTGCTATTTGCTTGTGGTCAACGATAGGCCCATGTGCGCTATTAATTGAAGTAATATGCGATTGGGGATTAGTGCCAGAAAGTCGTTTGATATCGGACCATGCTCTTTTTGGATTTGTTTGATGGTTAATGGACTCGGAGAATTTGTTTAAGCACTCCCTTTTAGATTGTTTTGTTTTTTCTTAAAGATCGCATTTGCCTTTCTGTAAAACATTAAATTTGAATTTGACCTTGTTCGCTTATATTCCGTCCAAAGAAATCTTTTTTCGTTTCGTAATTGGGATAGTTCAGAGGACCAGTGGGGCGCGATCTTTTTATGAACTTTGGGATTGGTTTGTGGAATAGACAGATGGGCTGATATGCGAATGATTTTTGTAATTGTGGCAACTTCCCTGCTGATATTGGGAGTGCAAGGACGGTCCGCGCAAAGTCTGGAAGCAGTCGTTCCAAACATGTCCCAGTTAGCTTTTTCTATAATAAACCTTGGCTTCTGTGGGCTTTTAGAAGTGAAAGGAGTGGAAAGGGATGTAAGGATAGGGTAATGGTCACTGCCATGCAGATGGGAAAGGGTGTTTGTCCTTAATTTAGGTGCAATGTTAGAGGAACAGATTGTAAGGTCTACAGTGGTGAATGTTTTGTGTGTGGAAAAGTGTGTTGGTTTGTTATCATTCAGTATAATAAGGTTTTCAGAGAAGACTAAGTCTTCAATCATAGAACCCCTGATATTTGTGGTGGCAGAGCCCCAAAGAGGGCTCCACGCATTGAAATCGCCTACGATTATAAATGGGGTGGATATCGTCCGAAAAATATTTATTAGGTCGCTGCAAGAAAAATTTTGTGAAGGTGGTATATAAAGTGAAATAATTGAAAATTGGAAAGATAATGAGATTTCTATTGCTATTGTGGCTATATTTGAAGATACAGGGATTTGCTTGTGTGGTATGGGCTTCTTAATTAAAACGGCGATGCCTTGCTTCCTAGTTAGATTTTGAGGCAAGTTGTAAAAGTAACTTTGGTATTGATTAGGCGCCGCCGCAGACTCGCCCGCAGCAAGGTTAGTTTCCTGAAGGGAAATAAAACTTGGAGCGTATTCTTTAATTAGTATATCCAATTCGTGAAAGTTGTTGTAGTATCCGTGCATATTCCACTGTAAGATATTAAACATTGTTGCTAGAAAAGGTTGCTAAGGAGGTGTTTATATGCTATGTTGAGAGTGGTGGATACTTAGTGATCGTCGTCTACTGACATGATCAGAGAATCGTTGTTGGCTTTGTCATCTAAATTGTTTTGGGGGAGACAGAGATTGATAACGGAGGTATCAGTTGTCTCTGTTGAGAATGCAGGTGAACCTGCGTTATATTGATAGGAGTTGGCTTGAGCGATAATGTTGGCGAGAATTGACTCGAGGTTTAGTTGTGTGTGTGTGAAAGACTGTGAAGCAGGAGTGAAAGAGGAGGCTGAGCTATTGCTGACTTGTTGATTGCTGATGTTTTGAGGTGAGTTTTCCGGTGGTGAGTTGTTGGAAGAAAGATCGTGTGAAGTCGTAATGGGTGATTTGTTGACTAAAGAGTGTGTAGGTATATCAAGAGAATTGGAGGTTGACATAGCGTTACTATTTGACAGCTGTGCTTCTCTGGCAACTACGGCGAAAGAAGTGTTCAATATTGATGGTGATTGTGCTTTATAAAGTTTAATTGCTTCTCTCATGGAGCATTTATTTTGACATTTTATTTTTAGTATCTCCTTCGTTTGCACATATTTTGGGCAAGTGTTGGCAGAGGATGGGTGATGTCCTGAGCAGTTTGCATATAGTGTGCGTGTGCATGGAGAGGAATGAATAGGAAGACTGCAAGAAGCACACACGAAAGGTTTATTGCATCGTTTCGCGGTAAGCCCAAGCAGTTGGCAAGATTTGCATCGCATTGGGTTGGGGTAATAGGGTTTTACTTTTGCACTTCTCTAAGATACTTCTACCTTTTCAGGTAACTCAAAAAGATCAAAGGTAAGTAAAACTACACCCGTGGGTTGGGGTAGGGGTACTCCCTCCGTCCGCCTAGCAAATTTGTAAACATCGACTACACCTTGTCTTCTCATGTTTTCTATTATCTCTTTCTCGCTGACATTGTTGAGACAGGGAGCAAAGATTGTACCTTTCACGCTATTGAGGTTGTCATGGTATTTCGCTTCAATTTCACACACACCAGGAAATTTTTTGGTTGAAATGAACTTTTGGGCAATTTGGTTATTTTTTACCAGCAGCAGAAGATTACCAGCACGCAACTCAGAAATTGAGATGATTTCTTTGCTAATAGCTTCTAAGGCTTTGTGGACAGCGAAGCAAGAATACTTCGAAATTGGCTTGTTTGGGTCAGTTGCATTAATGAGAATATATTTCGGGTTTTCTTTCTTGGCCTGCGGCAGGTCAGGAAAGTTGAGGGGGGAGTAGGTGGGTTTCTTTCTTTTTGGCTGGGATCCAGGGGCAAGTAATGCAAACCTGTTATCCCCAAGGTTGGGCGGCCCGGGGGCCATATTAAACAAATCTTCACACTTGATGCACTTATCTGCGATACACTTATGGATTGAAAGAATTCAAGAAGATTGGAAATGTAAACACGTGTACGTAACCGAAAATGTATGTACGATGCGCAGAATGTCAACAATACGTAAAGAGTGAAACACGACTTCTCAGAGCGAGCACCTGTCGAGAACTGTGGCATAAATTAAGAAATACGTAGGTTCCCTTCTTTGACCGCAAAGACTACCCCAAGGTACTTGGTGCGGTCCTTAAGAGAGAGTTGTGTCCCAGATAACAGTGGAGCATCTATTGTGCAATTGTCCTGCATTGGAAAGTCTACGCCGTAAGCATCATCGGCGCAAACTCTTCACTATGTACATATTTGCTTTGATTTGCAAAACAAATTTTGGTGGCAGAGAAATTTTACCATCTAGAAAATATGTGTTTGTAGTTATAATATATGATACATTAAGTAATACCATATCATTTCTGAAAATCTAATTGGTTTTCTATGTTTTCGTAAACTACTTAGCCGACGCTGTATCCAGTTGGCATATAACTTTTGCCACAAGTTTCTGACGTACATAGTTGTAACAAGAATACGATTTAATATGATAAGTGGATGTACCCGGTGACATGGAATAGACTCAAATCCGCATAAAGGTTCCTAGAGAAAATAACGAAAATTACAATATTTTACAGTAATTTTGCGACTGTTAAAATTATTTTGTGCTAATTTTGGGATGCTAAAACCAAAAATCATAGTAAATATTTCCTATCGCGTAAGATTTTTTTTAATAAACTGAAATAATATCAAATCACAGCATGTATCCAAACAATCTGAATCCAATCTGAAAATATTCAAAATTTAGGAGTAATGTAGTTAAGAGGTGCACTTCCTTCCCTCACTTTTAAACCTCTTTCCCGAAAATTTTAGTCCGACTAGCGTTGAGCACGGCGAAAGTTCCACCAGGACATCACAACAATTGAGCAACGATATTAAAGCCGTTGCTATCCGCCAAAGATAAGAGACATTCAACGACAGCATTTCCGAAAAAATTTTCTAGAAACGATTTAGTATGAATGTATTTTAAATACGTTGTAGTAAATAAAACCCATTTTTGTAGTTTAGTTCACCAAACGAGTTACATATACATATATACATACAATATATAAATTATTAGGATAACGAGGATTTTTGATACGGGTGACTGTTTGTCTTTCCATCCGTTTGTCTGTGCAGGCTGTAACTTAAGTAAAAATTTACATATGTATCTTGATGAAACTTGGTAGGTGGGTTCTCTGGTATAAAAAAATAAGAATTCGAAGATGGACGTAATCAAAGCACTGCCATGCCCACAATCCGCCATTAACCGAGAACTTATAATATGCCATAACTAAGCACTAAATTAAGATGTAAAACTGTAATTTGTTAGAACAGGGAATCGCAGGACACCTGTGGTCAAAAAAAATTTTAAAAAGTGAGTGTGACCCCACCCCCTAATAAGTTTAATGTATATATCTCCTAAGCCAATAAATGTATAATAACCAAATTCGATCCGCTGGCGTACGAGGATGATATCAATATCATTAGCTTCAACATCCACGCCGTTAGTTCTGCTTTCTCCAGACTCGATAAAGAAGCGAAGTAAAAGGGTCTGGTAATGAACGATAATAGGGCAAAATATCTCCTGTCATCAAACCAACAGTCGTCGCACCCGCGACTAGACTCCCACGTCACTGTTGAAAGTCACAACTTCGAAGTCGTAGATAATTTCGTCTATTTTGGAAGCAGTATTAAAGCCAACAAAAATGTCTGTTTCGAATTCCAACATAGAATAACTGTAGACAATAGTGTGACTTCGAATTGAGTAAGCAATTGAGAGGTAAAGTGCTCTCTCTCTTCTCATTAGGACGGAGTGTTCGATGATAACATCTGATGAGTCGACGTTACGAGTCTTCGAGAGAAAGGTTCTGTGGAAGATTTATGGGTCATTGCGCATTGGCAGCGGTGAACATCACATTTGAAGGAACGATGAACTGTATGAGTTATATGAAGACATTGACATAGTTAAGCGAATTAACAGATAACGGCTACGCTGCCCAGATCAAGTTGTCCGAATGGATGAAAAAACTCCAACTCGGAAAGTATTTGACGCACTCAGGAGAAGCAGAAGAAGAGCTCCACTCCATTGGAAGGACCAGGTGGAGAAGGACCAGGTTGTTTCATTAAGATGTCTCAATTTTTATTCACGTTATCGCTTGAACGGACAGACAACCTCTCAGAATTCGATTTGTCTTGTTTTCCTGATAATTTATGTATGTATGTATATAAAGTCATTACCTCCAAAATTTACACTACATATGTTCTTTGAGGCAAAATATACATAGGACACGTATTTTTCTCGACTCAATTCAAAAATTTTTATAGTAATGAATTTTTAAAATTTCATTGGTGTTTAAATGAGTTAAGCATCCCCCCACTTTAACCGGAAAAACTAGCACACACTAATGCTTGACGACACCACTCACAAAGCAACATTGGCACACTCACCACCTTTGGAGACAACACTCAGCGATTGGAAGCAGCAGTCTACACCCACACACACACACACCAATACACGCCGTACATCAAACCACCATAACTCTCCACAGCCCAACGAGCAAAAAGCCTCGTTCTGGAAGAAGCCGCCCACTTCGATCACGATTTTCAATACGTAAACATAGGCGGACGTTTTATACCTTTTTTCATATTCGGCACGCAGCTAAAACACCTTTTTTTAATTTGAATATTCGGCACGCAGCAAAAAACACCTTTTTTACACCTGGCGATCTTCGGCACGCAGCTCAACCATCTTTCTTACATCTGGCGAACTTCGGCGCAGCAGTTCAATCACCTTGTTACGTCTGGTTATTTTCGGCGCGCAGCAGCTTTCTCGGTTTCTTCAGTCAACTTAACTTCGATTTTTTTACAATATACCTGGTACAACCTTCATTGGTATCCGACCAAGGAGCCCATCAATATACGGTTCTTCCACGTATTTACTGTCCCTCCACTGGTATCCGACCAGGGAGAAGTGGTGAAGTGACAGAAACAAAAATAAAACATATGTACGTATTCAAACAAAAAATATAAAAAAAGTGCAGTGGAACGAAAAAAAGCTGTAATGACAAACATTTAAACATTTCAGTAAAACAAAAAGAATTTTTGAAAAAAACAAAAAAATAAAAACGTTTTACCTAAACCACAAACCGGGCGCGAAACCCAAAACATAAAATAAAAATAAAAACAAAATAAACGGGCGCGAAAAAAAGCACCAATAAAAAAAAACACCTAACGCCCGCGGACATTACAACAAATCTACAAATACACAACAAAACAACATCACAAGGAAGAAATCAGCTGGAGCACAGGACGGGAAACAAATCAAGAAGAAGGCATTAAGGCAGTATGAGTACATGCATACACCCAATAAACCATACCAAACGGAGCACCAAGTGAGCGTATTATGTTCATCTTAATTTAATATATGTAAATATGTATAAATAATATTACAGTTTCATTTGAGATAAAACTTGTAATAAAAAATACACTCTAACGGCTTGATAAAAAACAAAAAAAAAAAAAAAAATCCAAACACGGTAAAAGCCCAATACCGCTTAGTGCAATATAAATACATACTTATATACCTTATATACATAATAACATTTAATAAGTTTTAAATTGAATGCGTATATACATATGTATGCTTACGTTCGTGTATTCCGAACACAATAAACCTTCCAAAAAAAAAAATAAATATTCAAGATTTTTCTTGCACTAGTATCCGGCAATACCTCTTATACTTGATCAAGTAATAAGCAGGATTGCCTAAGATTTGTAAGCGAAGGAAAAAATCATATCATAAAAACCAGCACATAAAATAATTTAAAACAACAAAACAGATATACATACATACATACATACATATTGGCATATATACATACCTAGTGCAAATATATTTCTTCTCAGATATTACTAATATACATATGTACATATCACAAAAACATATTGACAGAAAACTCAACATCCTTATTGCATCCTTATAATATAAGACATATTAGAACATATGATTATTTACATACGTACATATACATATATAATAGTGCATACGGAAAGCATCTGTTTTATCGAATCCGTTTTCCCGCTCTCTTTTCGTTGTGCAAATATATTGCCAAACAAAAAAAAAATAGCAAAATTATAAAAGCTTTACAGCATATTGTTTGCTCGTATACATTAGCACAAACAATTTGTCAAAAAAGCGAATTGATCTCTCAAACGAGCTCTCAATTGCCTAAGAATATAACAAAACGATAATCATAATAATAATCATAAAAACACAAACAAGTCGTGCATTTATGTAAATGGCATATTGATCTCTTCAACGAGCTCACAATTGCACAAAACATAAGCACATACATACATACATACAGGTCCAGGTATAAGGGTGTACCCAAATACTAACATAAGGACGTAAAAGGTGTTTATAAATTAAAAGTGCGGGTATTTGCAAACTTAAAACTAAAATAAAATACATAAATATTATTATTTTGCAATAAACAGAAAATATAATAATAACACGAAACATATTCGTTTGTTAGCACCCTAAACTGAAAATAAAAACATTTACTCTGAGAAAAATTTAATTTGTTTAAGAAATATTTTAATACACAATATATTAAAAATGGTTCATAATGACACAAAACAATGTACACCTGCAGGAGGTAGACGCTCAAACCAGGTTGTTAAATTCATTTCACAAAGTGACAGTTTAATAAGATACTGCACTAGATTTGCCTCTTCACCGATTCAAGAAAACTCTGAATCGTTACTAGAAATCAAAACTATAAATCTCAACAATTTTTGGACACGACTCCAAGCGGCTCATGACGCCATTGTAGATTCTGACGATTCAGATCTATCACACAATTTTAAGTTATCTGCTTACACCACATACGAAAACTGCTTAGACCAATATGAAGAAATAAAAGCTATAATCTCCGATCAATTAAAGCTAATAAAAGTAATGTCACCTACTCCACATCCGAGAGTAGAGCTGCCACAAATGCAACAATATCAAGAGGCAAGTTCAGGCATCCACCTCAAGGTGCCCGCATGTGACACAGAAACGTTTTACGGAGGTTATGAAGAATGGCCGTCCTTCCGGGATAAGTTCACGGCCGTGTACATAAACAATCCTCAATTATCACAAGCGCAAAAATTGTATCACCTCCGATACAAAACTAAGGGTCAAGCAGGCGTCATAGTAAAACAGTTCGCACTAAATGACGATAGTTTCAATTTAGCTTGGGAAGCTCTAAGATCAAGATACGAAAACGAAAGAATACTGGTCGATAAACAAGTAACGACACTAATGGACTTGCCAAAAATTAAGAAAAGAACAAGTGTAGAATTCATCAAACTAGAATCCACTGTTTCAAATTGTTTGCCGATTCTATCGACACTAAATATTCCCACAGACAGCTGGGACCCAATTCTGATAAACACTTGCAGCGCCGCATTACCAGAAAAGTCGTTACTTCTATGGGAGCAATCGCTCTCATCACGGAAAAAGTGCCCAACGTGGCAACAAATGAAAGATTTTCTCACCACCCAATATGAAATTGCGGAAAGGTTAGAAGAAAAAATAATCAAAACTAAAAACATTAAACAAGACCAAAATAGAAGCTTAAATAGACCCCAAGTTAGTAGAAAAACCAATTCAAACAAACGCTTTCACGTAATACAATCGTTCATATCCGAACAGAAAAAACAAACGTCATGCGAACTATGCAAAAGAGGGCATAGGCTAAAAACTTGCGAGAAGTTTAAAAAATTGAATGTCAATGAAAGGAACAACTTTGTTAGGTCAAAAAGACTCTGCACAAACTGTTTGTCCCACTCACACAATATTAATAATTGCAAAAGCAAATTTAATTGCTTATATTGTCACAAAAGACACAATTCAATCCTTCAGTGCAGCAGATATCCCCTCTCACACCAAAAAAGCGCTCTTACAAAAAAAAACAACGGGTTTAATTACAAAAGCAAAACCCGAAAGCCAAAATACTAAAAGTTGTCAAGAGACACCTGCTCAAAGGCGCAAAAAGTTCAAACGCTGCACAGCAAAACACAAAGTGGACTAGTTACCGAACTAGTTACAACCATACCCACTCAAGTTGAGTACAATGCAAATAAATACCTTAATTCACAATTAAGGAAATTTCAAGCTCTAGAAGATCAGTATTGTGAAGACTTCTCTAAAGCTACAACTACTCGATCAAATAATGGTCGGTAGCAGATATCGCTCTTATCGCCCCTACATAAGCGCTCCTCATAAGGGTAGTTGGTGAGGACCTGTTGTAAAGCATGAACATCCCACTTAAAAAATTATAATTCTAATGAAGCCATTCGCAATTACCGGCCACTCTCTCGCAAGATCCCTCTATTGGCACAGCCCTAACTCGAAGGCTAGGGAGTACCCATTCTGGCGTGGAGTTACTATCCTTCATAAGCCAAGAATAAATTAAATACAAACAATTGCCGATAATACAGAAAAGGCAAATACTAAGCAACCGGTATGCCAAACCGATAAACAATAAATTGTAAATAACTTCTAATAAAATTAATAAAAGCAAACAACTTTTTTGCTATAATAATACAATAAGTCATCAAAGCACGCAAAATCAATTATTACCTCAAGTACCAATATTTACACAAAATACAATTTATATTAAAACCAAAATCGCTTCTTACAGCATACATTCTGCAACCTCGGCTACTTCGCCAACAGTAAGCAAATTACATGTATCACCTTATACAAATACTAGGCAAAATATTCGCCTAGGGGGCCCAGGATGTTTAAATGAGTTAAGCATCCCCCCACTTTAACCGGAAAAACTAGCACATACTAATGCTTGACGACACCACTCACAAAGCAACATTGGCACACTCACCACACTTGGAGACAACACTCAGCGATTGGAAGCAGCAGTCTACACCCACACACACACACCAATACACGCCGTACATCAAACCACCATAACTCTCCACAGCCCAACGAGCAAAAAGCCTCGTTCTGGAAGAAGCCGCCCACTTCGATCACGATTTTCAATACGTAAACATAGGCGGACGTTTTATACCTTTTTTCATATTCGGCACGCAGCTAAAACACCTTTTTATAATTTGAATATTCGGCACTCAGCAAAAAACATCTTTTTTACACCTGGCGATCTTCGGCACGCAGCTCAACCATCTTTCTTACATCTGGCGATCTTCGGCGCAGCAGTTCAATCACCTTGTCACGTCTGGTTATTTTCGGCGCGCAGCAGCTTTCTCGGTTTCTTCAGTCAACTTAATTTCGATTTTTTTTTACAATATACCTGGTACAACCTCCATTGGTATCCGACCAAGGAGCCCATCAATATACGGTTCTTCCACGCATTTACTGTCCCTCCACTGGTATCCGACCAGGGAGATTTTTGCTTGTAACTTTTTATTTCAAATACATTTTGTGAAAAGCTTGTGCAAATAAATTGCTTAAAGAATTAAAGGGCAGTCATTTGGCCATAATACAAAAAAAGTGTTTTTATTCTGGAGTGGCTTAACAAGTAAGTGCCGGTGTTAACTAATTGGTTCATTTTCAGTTTCCATATAATATATGAAAAGATTTCCGTTTATTTGGCCGACTTTGTATCAAATATATCGGTCAAGGTCTGAATTATCTTCCTGTAATGAACACATGATCTCTTATATATCTGAGTTAAGACAGAAGCTAATTGAATCAGCAAAGATCCTTAAGCGATATATTGATTTACATAATTTCTACTTTCCATCTGACTTAAAAGCTTGTATGTCGGACAATATGAAGGAAGCGGACAATTTTCCTAAAAATAATGCGACTTAGCGCTGAAAATGAATGAAATTTGTCTACACATGTAATATGTAAACCTCATATCGATAATTTACTGATTCCGATCTTCTGGTTGATGCTTTCCATGTGTTAAATTCAAACCGAGTTGAAATCCGGGTGACTGTCTGTCCGTCCTACTTTCCGTGCAAGTAAAAATCGAGATATCTTGATGAAATTTGCTAGATATGTTCCTTGGCACTTGGTATTGCAGATGTGCGAATCAGACAACTGCCACGCCCGCAAAAACAAAGATACAAAATTGTGATTTGATAGAGCCGATCACAGTAGCGATGGTCACGTTTGGACTAAAAATTGGCTGCTAAATTTTTCAATGGCCATATATTCCAAACGCTACGACAATGCGAAAATTAAACTCACTAAATAAATGAGTCCGAAACAACAAATGTAACCGAATCAAAAATTGGACTATGAACATAGTACCAAGCACCTTTAGGTATAATTCCATAGCTCAGGACTTACTCGACTAGTACCAACCAAATTCGGTAATTAACATTATTCTGGTATTTTCAAGTAGTGCTAGTGGAAAATAGCGTAATCGGACCGCAACAATTCCTCCTTTTCAAAATACAAACAACAAACAAAATATTGGAATACAAGTAATTGTTCAAGCTCCAGCTGCCGTTTATATGGATCTCAGCGCCTATGGTTGACATTTTACTGACAACATCGGAAAATCAGTAAGATATTTTGTTGAAATTTGGTCACGGCCTTTTCGTGACTGTGTTTCATACTACTCTAACTACTATGTACATTAGGGTGGCTCTTATTTTTTAAGTACAATTTTTTTCTTGTGCTACCCCTCAATTTAGTTCCTTTTTATAAAAAAATCAGAAATCGAAATTTGAAGTTAATCCGATAAGTTTAAAGAGTGCCCCTTGGCCCTCAAAAATACAAAATAAACGAAAATTCAAATAAAAAATCAATTTTGTTTCTTGGTTTCAAAAACTTGTACAGAGTTATCGCCCAAATTAGGTCGGGGGGAAAATTGCTTTGTTTTACTGCAAAAAGAAAGTGAAAAAGATTCGTAAAAGTATGTTCGCATTACAGCGAAAACACGCTTTCCGTGTTTTCAACTGAAAACCTAATTGAAAACATGGTTTTCGTCATGTGTTAACTGTCAAATGCATAGCGTATTTTCAGGATGTTTTCACCAAAATCAGAACGAAAACGCAGTTTATTGTGAATTACTAAGGAGTATTGTGAATTGAGTGGATGAAAATAACTATTTACAGTAAATATTGACGGTTATTGTGCGTTTTTTTTTAATTTTGGGTGTGCTTCGTGTATTGTGAATTGAGTGGATGAAAATATCAGTCTCCTATAACATTCGAAGTGAACACATACGGTAGCACAATATCAACTCCTAGATTACGAGAGAAAATTTATCTTCTTGGGCATTTCTCAAATGAAATTGTTGGAAGTAAACTGCCATCGGTGAAACAAGTGTTAAACGTTTTCTTTTTCAATTTGCGAGTGTGTAAGTTAACCGTACGGGGAAGTGCCTCACTAGCTGTGCGGGAAGCGATGACATATTGGGAAAAAGCACGAATTCCGACGCAAGAGTTAAGGAATTGTATACCAAAGTTGGAAGGTCTGTATCAACAATGGAGGCAACTTCAAAAACATGCTGGAAGATTGTCGGAGGTTCATAAGAAAAAAGAAACAGATTTCCTTGAAAAACTTGAGGACCTTTTTGATATAGCACACGCCAATACTTTGAGTATCATTACCATTGAAGAAGATAAACAGTTCTTAATCAATCAGCGGTTGAGAGGACGGCCAGGGCTTATGTATGGAATTGATTACCAGCTAATTGCGAAAGAAGCACGAGTTTCTGAATGAAAAATGCAAGAGATGAAGAGGAAAAAGCGAAGCGATCATGAAATGCAACAACTGAGTAAGTATCGATTGTGTATATAAATATTTATGGATTTATACATATGTTTTCATTTGATTAAATTTTTTAATTTTTTCAGCTCAACCTGCTATACTCATGACGTCTAGTTCAAGCAGTAGTGAAGATTTAGATTTCTGTGATTTGGAGGAAGTTCCGCGAGTCTCAAAAGATTTATCACCACAAGCAAAAAGGAAAAGGGGGCGTCGAACAATAATCACTCCTAAGCTTCCTCTGCCTTGGATAAGTGCAAGATCAGTGACAGGAATGCTGTTCATATTCTGGTAGCTGCCATCGAAGCGCTTGGTTATAATGTTGAAAATTTAGCTATCAACAGGTGCTCTGTTCACAATTTTCGAGAGAATCTTCGCGAACAAAAAGCTGCTGAAATCAAAAATATTTTCAAGGATAGGAAATTGCACGCTGCTACCTTGCATTGGGATGGTAAACTACTTCCAGCATTAACGGGTAAAGAGACAGTAGACCGACTTTCTGTAATTCTTTTAAATTGTGGTACTGATCAACTTCTTGGTGTACCTGCATTGCAATCGGGGAATGGAAAAGAACAAGCAACAGCTGTTTGTGAAACTCTTGCGGAATGGGGCCTTCAGGATTACGTAAAAGCATTAGTTTTTGTCACAACAGCATCAAATACAGGCGCTTTTAAAGGTGCATGTGTTTTGATTGAAAACTTTCTGGAAAAAAATCTCTTGTATTTACCCTGTCGGCATCACATGTACGAGATAATTTTAAAAGCAATTTATGAGGGAAAGTTGGGGAAAACTGCAGGCCGAACTGTACCAATATTAAAAAAGTTCCAAACTGCTTAGTCTGGAATTAACGTTAATAATTTTAAAACCGGAATCGAGCATGAAAAGGTCAAGGAAAATTTGGATCCGGTCGATGTATCTCGAATTTTTGATTTTGTACAAGACGCTTTGCAAGAACAACATCCCAGAGAGGATTATAGAGAATTTTTAGAATTGAATGCTATTTTTCTTGGCACAACACCGCCTCGTGGAGTGATCTTCCGAGTACCAGGGGCTATCCATCATGCAAGGTGGATAGCAAAGGCTATTTATTGCTTGAAAATATTCATGTTTCGCGATGAATTTAGTTATCACCGCATGAAGAAAATGCTATTTGTGATATTTGCATTTTCCTAAATCGTGTATATGTCGAAGCGTGGTTTTGTGCTCCTTCTGCAGCCAAAACCCCATATTTAGATTTCAGTGTTCTTTCAACACTTTATAAATACCAGAATATTGATAGTGACATCTCCCGTGTGGCTTTACAAAAAATTAAAAATCATTTGTGGTATCTATCTCCTGAACCCATCGCCTTCGCGTTCTTTGACTCTAATTTGTCTTCTGAATCAAAAAAAACAATGGTCAGTGCAGAAGAAAATACCAAAAAGATTAATGTGCAAATAAATCAAATCCCAGAAATAATGAACAATGGAATCGAACAATTTGTTTCTAATAAAACAAGGAAATTTTTCACTAGATTCGATTTAAGTGACGAGTTCCTTAACATAGATCCTTTGCAGTGACACAAAAATGAAGATTTCATTAATGCTCTAAATCTAGTTAAGAAACTGAAAGTTGTAAACGATCCGGCGGAAAGAGGCGTGAAACTAATAGAGGATTACAATAATTTATTTACCAAAAACGAGGAACAGAAGCAGTATATGCTTCAGGTTGTAAATGAGTACCGTCAAAAGTTTCCAGATAGCAGAAAACAAACTTTATAGATGAATAAGGATTTTTAATTCATCATGACATTTTCTTTTGTAAATTATTAACCTTTCTTTATTTCAAATTTGTATGTTATTATTTTGTAAATATTTTCTTACCATTATTTTTTCTAATAAATTGAAATGAATTGAAGAAAAAGTTATATAGAATTATATGTATAAGCTAAATATAATATGGATAATAATTAATAAATTATAAAAAATAATTAACTATTTAATATTTATTACTTAATAATCTTTATGAATACAAATTATATATGATTTAATATAATTTAACAGTAAGAATTCTTGCTAGTTACTTACTCAATAAACATTTTTTGGAACAAAAAAACAAATAATTTGATTTTCATAAGATTTTCGGTTCATTTTGGATTTTTATGGGCCTAGGGGCACACCTTACCCTTATCCGATTGACACCAAATTCCATAGAGCTCTTTTTTCATAGAATGGAACCAAACTGAAGGGTAGCCCACGAAAAATTGTTAAAAATTGTAAAAAGTGCTATATAAGAGCCACCCTAATGTACATATATACTGCTTATAACGACTTTCGTTTCTTTAGCAGACTTTATCCCATACATGTCAGTTAGAGAGCGTTATCTTCATAAAATTGCATGGAATCAGGTTTCCAAATATTTAATACTTGCGTATTGTGAGAGTAAAAAATTTCCTATACCCCAACTTATTATTGGTTTGTTTGTATGTAAGCTATGTCATTTAGAGGACCGATATCGGGTATGTAGTCAAATGCGCAGCTTATTGGAGAGAAAATTACCTGTGCAATATTCCAAACTGATTTTTCAAAAACCGAAAGCATTGATCAGGTATATACAAACTAACAAACAGGTTGATATGATTGAGTAGACTCAAATAATTATTTATAAAATTTACTCTGATTTCTTTTGAATTCTTTATTTTCATTATATGTACGTATGTACATATATTACTTAAATCAGGAAACATTAACAAAAAACAATAAGATACAAGCAGAGAACGTTAATAATAGAGAAGGTCCAACTGCGGACAAGCGTGTGAACTGTCAAAAGCTAATAAAATGCGATGAGCGTGTTTCATCACAGCTAGCTAAGAAGGAGAAATTTTAACAGTGGCGCGTGAACAGAGCTGAGAATTCAATGAAAACTATGCTCAGAAATATACATTGCTATTACAGACGTATGTATGTTGGCCTTTCGCTTATATTTTTTTACGTTTACATGCAATCATATAATTTGATATGATCATCATTTTGCGTATTTTTATGAATTCATGCAAAACTTGGCGTATTATAATTAAATTATGTTTTTTTCAAAACAATATTTGTAGTTAATGTGCGAATAACAGTTATTTTTTAAATATTTTTTGTGTTTGATAATAAAATATAATTTTATATATGATTATGTTTGGATATATGCTATATATGTAAGTGACATACTATCATAATATCCTAAAAACTTTATACGTTACAATAATATTGTATGTAAATTACATTTCATCATTTACATTTTCATACGCATCTATCAGCACATAAGTACATACTTATGTAACCATACTTCAAATAAATATATTTAGGGTATTCACAAGGTGTCATATTGTGTCATATCGTCATATTGTCATATTTTTTTATGACTGTCATATTAGCACTGTTGTTGTTTCACATGCAAAATTAAAATATGACTGATACGACACTGCTCGGTATGTTTATTGAGTTCGCTATTCTATCGGCTGTATTTGTTTACAAATACAGCACTGCGTGGTATGTTTCTTGAGTTCGTTATTCTATCAGCTGTATTTGTTTACTTTCTTATTACTCGTGTTGTGTGTAGAGTGTAGAAATATGACAAAATATGACATACAACAGTTAAGGGTGCTCACAAGTGTCGTATTTTTTAAGAATATTAAAATATGACATAAGACATACAACAAAGCTTGTGAATTGCCTAATTATCGTTTATCAGTAATAAAATGTGCATGCACTGCTTTATATGTAGATATGTTAGTATATACATATGTGTATATGACATTACCGAAAGAATAATGTATACACAAACCTACATACCTACATACACATATGCGTATACATGTAAATATGTCGCCCACAAAAGCTGCAAACAACGTTCTACAAAAACAACAATCGTCTCAAATAGCATCAGCAGCATCACAAGTCAATATGGCAGGGGCAAGGGGAAGCGTGACAATCGGCGTTCATTCGTTTGTGTTTTTCTGCGCAGATCGGCTTTTCTACCAACAATACAATGTTGTGACGTTTTGCCGCCACGTCGTCCTTCGACGCATTGGCTTTTTGACAAAGCGTGAGTTTCGGCCACTGGTTTTCTGTGACAACGAAGATTTCGCATGAAACAATAAGTGTACATATTTACAAAGTTGTGTGGGGATAAATGTACAAACATTTTGCGAATGCTTCTTTTTGTTTACATGCACACATAATTATATACATACATACGTGAAAATGTGCGACCACTTGATCTTTTAACACGTTATTAAAACTTTTAAAGACCTGTAAATAAATATGTACTATATATCTTATCAAACCTACATTAATTAAATATTTTGGTAACAAAATAAATATGACTGTTATATATTTCCAAAGATTTTAAGGAATTCATCGTAAAATAGTACAATTTGTACGAACATGCTTGATGGACTATCATTACTCGATGATGGAGATTGAGGAGCAACCATAATTTGAATCAAATTCGCTCAATGCCGGTATACCTTGCTAAGCCATATCGAAGACGAGGCTTCGCATCCTCGGCATCGTAAAAAATCTCAATCTGTAATTGATCACTTTGTATGAAACACACATAAAGTTTTCACTGAATAATTTTCAATATTTTATCTTCTGAATAGCTGAAATAAAGAAAGTAAACGACAGAACTTGAACTATTCAAACAATTTACAAATAAATAAATTGGAAAACAAAACAAACAAAAATAAAAAAAATTTTGTTATGGAAAAGTCACTTTTTTGACTTCGCTCGTAAGTCGTATCTGATTTTTTTACAAACCATCCTCACTGGATTCCCTTCAAAGTGGTTCAGGCCATTTTTTATTTCATGCAACGGTTTAGTGAGGTATAGCGAACAGACAAAAACCCAACTTATTTTATATATACGAGTAAAATAACTTGTTTTTCAAAATTGGTATTTATTCAGTCTTTTTTGTAATTAGGAATGTAGATTAGACTCTTATTTCCTAGCTTTAAATTTCGGAGTAGACTTCACAAAATATAAATTGTGACACATTTTTGAAACTATGTCTCCCGCGATTGCTGCTGGCGCAGTGAGCTTTTTGCCTAAGCAAGAAGCCCAAAGTAGCGTCATGCAGCAACAAACATACTCAACTATAGAGTAGGAAGAATACATTCTTTTATATTTCCAAGTCATAGTATGAAAATGGACCATAACCACGCCTACGCCCCATATAACACAATTTTAAATTGAATTAGATTCTTTCTCTTTCAGGTACGCAAATCAGGTAGCAATAGACACCACGCCTACTTACCATAAAACATAAATTTAAATTCTATTTGATTCTTGCAGTTTCCAGTACACAAATCAGGAAGCAATAGACATAACGGGAAAATTTTGCACGAATAATGCTTTGAAGTACGTCACATTACGACAAAAAATTTACCAAATCCGAACAAATTGTTCAATCCCTAAGTACTGACTATGTATATCTCTGTATCTATGTATGGTTGAAATATCTATTGTTTGAAAACATTAGTCAATGTATGAGATATACAATTGAAATTTAGATAGAATCCTGATAATAGTATTTCCATGTATCAAAAATAGGTTTAATCGGGTGAATTCTTCTCTGAGTCACTTCCAGGTGACATTATGAGGGATATGCATATTGGCCAATATTTGAGTTATCTTAACGAAAATTACAGAACATGTTTTACTCATAACAGTATATGTATGTGCTTAAAATACATAGATACAATTAGAAACTAGACATACCCCCGATATAACTATTACCAGAATTTTCGAATATCCGGCTGACTCTCCATATGGCTGGTATGATGTTACGAGAGGTACCTTAATGAAACCAAGGAAACACGTTTAAGTACTTGGCATGACAATAGTTTTTAGATAAAATCGGGTCGAACATCCGGCTGACTCTTCATATGACTGGTATGATGTTACGAGAGGTACCTTAATGAAACCAAGGAAACACTTTTAAGTACTTGGAATGACAATAGTTTTTAGATAAAATCGGGTCGATACCATTCCAACTCTCATAAACTACGTATAATGATTTTCTAACAAATCTTAACCCGAATTTGTCGGGCAGTGCATGAGTTATACAGAGTATCACCTCTATTCTGTGCACTTTAAAAATTTGTTAAAATTTGAAATTTGTCAAGCATTTCGTATTCCGTGTCTTAAACACTAATAAGCTTTTTTCTTGATAAGTTGTTAAGATGCCAAATGCTCTTGACAGTGCTCTTTGCGAAGTAAATATCTGATTGTGCAACTAGTTGTGGAAATGGAAGATATTGTATTTTACTTTTTTTTTTATTATTTTTTAACTAAGATAAAAATTGTGAGAATAGGGATCACGCCCGGCATTTAAAAAGTTTACGCCTTCGATAGCAATCCATTTTCGCTCAGTGAGAATACCTTTGTACAAAATTTTCGATTAACGCGTGAAATTTGCCGTCGCTTAATTGATAAACGATAATCTGAAAACGTCACTACCTTTAACTGTATGAGTCCTGGCAGCTTTGAACTTCTTTGGACACAGTTCATACCAGAAATGTGTAGGCAACAATGTCAACTTGCCCATGAGTCAGTCGTCCTTTTCGAGAAGTGTGACGGCTGTAGCAAAACTTATGGTGAAAGTGAAGGGAGGAGAAATAAAGTTTCTTTTTTTAAAAAGAAAGTATGTATTATTGCAATACAAATAATAATATACTAACTTTAGCTTATTTATTTGCAATATATTCCAATTTTTTTAGAAATATTGCTATTGCTGCTCCATCATCAAATAATGTGGAACGTCCTCTTAATTTAGATTTAAAAGGGCTCTAGAGTATCAATGCCGAAGCAGTAAGTTTTGTTGTTGTATGTACATATTTGGCTAATGCAATTTATGAATATATCGTTCCTCACGTTTGCAATCACTGTTTATGTTTTACATTTTTAAATGCAAAATTTTCTCTTCAAGAAGCTGCTTATTTGTCGGAACTGCCGTTTTCGGACCACTATAACATATAGCTGCTATACAAACTGGACGATCGGAATCAAGTTCTTGTATGGAAAGCTTTTACATTTGACAATGTACATATATTCACAAAAGTTTTTTTTCAATATCTTTTTATTTATTGAATCTGCTTTTGGTTTTAAAAGCCTAACAATAAGTTATAAAATCTTAAATTTATTTAAAAACAAGACACGCTCAAGCAAGTACCTCATGATGTACGTAGAATATATCTTACAGCATTGGTCTAAAAAACTTGAGGTCCATGCACTATATACGGACTTTAGTAAAGCGTTTGATATGGTGAATCATGAAGTCCTGTTGCTAAAGCTGAAGAAATATGGTATCACGGGTTGTATATATGAATGGTTTGAATCGTACTTGAGTGGAAGAAG
Source organism: Bactrocera zonata (assembly GCA_037783105.1). NCBI lineage: Eukaryota > Metazoa > Arthropoda > Insecta > Diptera > Tephritidae > Bactrocera > Bactrocera zonata. The sequence goes on from JBAWJQ010006684.1 coordinate 393,739, forward strand.
ACTCCGTGTAAAGATCAGTGACTCCATCTCTAGAGAGTTCAAGGTGACATCGGGTGTACCACAAGGGTCACACTTAGAGCCTTTACTATTCTGTATCTTTGTTAGTGATATCGGAGCGGAATTTACATCTCGGTACTCTCTCTTCACTGATGATTCGAAAATCTATAGGTGCATTGAGAACATCGGTGACACGTATGCACTTCAAGAGGATAAAAACAAACTGGTGAGATGGTGTGAGTTTAATAAATTGAAGCTTAACGTGGAAAAATGTGCAATCATTAAATATAGCCATAAATCTGACGTTAATCAACACCTTTATTATATGGGTAATGATATAGTTAAACAAGTAGAGTCAATAAAAGATCTTGGAATACATATGGACAGTAAACTCACATTTGTTGGTCACATAAATAATATTGTAGGCAAAGCCAATAAGATCCTAGGTAGCCTGTTGAGAACAAGTAAAGATTTTGAGAATGCACTAGCGAGGCCAGTGTTGGAGTATGGATGTGTAGTTTGGGATCCAATCTATAGTTATCAAATTGATAAATTGGAGTCAGTACAAAAAAAGTTTAACAGACATTTAGAATATCGTCACAATATGAGTAAAGACTCAAGAGGTGCAATTGATGCAATAGAGCCTAGTAATCCCACACTGGCCAATAGAAGAAAATATCTAACTTTCTGCACCGGAGTTAATATCATTAATGGACATTGGGATGTTCCAGAGTTGGTGGAAATATTTGAGTTCGTCAAGTACAAAGTAAACTTGCGAAAGTCAAAAGTTATTGAAGTACCAATAGTTAGATCGAGATACAACACTCGTGCACCGACCTATAGGATCGCGAATGTAATTAATGAGTATGCTGACCGTACGGATGTTTTCGACATGTCTGCAGAAAAAATTAAAAATGAAGCTGAACGTTTAATTCTTACCTGATATTCTGATAAATAAATAAATTAATAAATAAAGAAGTGATATTGCTTAAGGCTTTCTGATTCTGATCTTAACTAATTCTAACATATGTTATTATTTTCTTTTCTTCAAAGTATTCTTATTCTTCGAAAATTTCTCTCTTAATACTTAACATATAAAAGAAAAAAAAATCTATGTATAATTGCTGCGTGCGTTAATAAATAAATAAATAAAATCTTAAATCTATTTAAAACTAGACACGCTCAAGCAAGTGATTGAGCTGTTTTTGGTGATACGTTGCTCCTTAGTACGCAGGCATATCTCTTCTTTTAAGGCGTGTGTGATCGCAGGAATGTACCAAAGCATAAGCCAAAGGGTTTGGGTGACCACGGAGTTTAGATATATATTTAATTCTGTCTTCTACTTCTTTCTTTACCATAGAAATATCAAGGTCTTTGTGGATATTTTCATTACGCATGTACCATGGCGAACACGTGATTGATCTAAGCATTTTTGATTGGAACCTTTGTATTATTTCTATACTAGTTGTACAGGTTGTGCCCCACAGTTGATTTCCATACATCCAAATCGGCTTTATGACCGCAGTATATAAAAGCACTTTGTTGTCTAGGCTAAGTTTGGAGTTTTTATTTAATAGCCAATTTAAATTTGCAGCTCTTATCTTCATGCAAGTTATTTTACTAGTTATATGTTTTCTCCACGTAAGTCTTCTATCTAGGTGAATACCAAGATAATTTACTTCATTCGCTTGGGGTACTAAAATATTGTTTATTTTACTGCCGGACACATTTTTGGTCTAAGCGAAAATGTAACATGCTTACACTTTTGTTCATTTACCTTTATACGCCAGTTGGTAGCCATTATTCGACAAACTTTAAGTGCTCGGCTAATATTCTTGATGCTATTATGTGGCATTTATTACGGCTCACTATTGCTGTATCGTCCGCAATAGTTGAAGTTAATACATTGTTAGCTGTTGGAAGATCTGATTGGTTCACAAAAGTTGGCACGGCTTATTTTCCAGGGCAACAATGTAATCTCCGAAGGAATTGTTCAGATCGGCTTACTATAGCATATAGCTGACATACACACTGAACGATCGGAAAAAAGTTCTTGTACGGAAAACTTTTACATTTGACAATGTTCTATATATTCACAAAAGTTGGCACAGGTTATTTTCTAGATCAGCTTACTATAGCATATAGCTGCCATACAAACTGAACGATCGGAAAAAAGTTATTGTACGGAAAACTTTTGCATTTGACAAGATATATTCACGAAATTTGGTATGGATTATTTTGTAAGGCAACAATGTAATCTTCGAAGAAATTGTTCAGATCGGCTTACTATAGCACATAGCCGCCATACAAACTGAACGATCGGAAAAAAGTTCTTGTACGGAAAACTTTTGCATTTGACAAGATATATTCACGAAATTTGGTATGGATTATTTTCTAAGGCAACAATATAATCTCCGCAGAAATTATTCAGATCGGCTTACTATAGCATATAGCTGCCATACAAATCGAACGATCGGAGTCAAGGGCTGGTATGGAAAACTTTCGCATTTGACGAGGTATCTTCACGAAATTTAACAAGGATTACTTCGAAAAAATTGTTCAGATCGGATTACTATAGCATATACCTTCCATATAAACTGAACACATAGTTACTAAAAGAAATGCACCTGTGAAGGGTATATTAGCTTCGGTGCAGCAGAAGTTAACGTTTTTTCTTATTTGTTTTAAAATCTCGCTTCAGATGTGTGTTGAAGCGCCGAGTTCTACATTATTCCCAAGACACTTCCGCTTGATTAGTTAGTACTTGCGTTATATTGCATAATATAATAACGAAAGCAGGCATTATGTTGAAAGAAATACAGAAAAATTCTGGAAAGTAATATAACTGACACGCTGCTAGTCAATTGTCTCCGAGCACATGAAGAGTTCTGTGAGTAGTGCAAGCCGAAAATACAGCGTTCGTTAGTGTAGAGGTACGCGATTAAATTCTGTGTGAAACTCTTTAAATCTGCGACACAGACGTTTGATATGATCAAGCAGGCTTACCCAGATGCTGCTTTAGCAAGAAGTGGTTTGTTTCGGTGGCACTAGGCCTTTTTGTAGGCCGGGTTCTGGTCGCTGATGAATGAGTAAATTCAAAGTGAAAACGATGCTCATTGTAATTACCGATAAAAAAGACGTATGGTAGTAAATTTTCAGAAGCTTATTGCTCAAACTGTCACTTATAAATATCCTATCCCAGATGTGGCAATGACTTTTCAAAATCTAGGCAAACAAAAGATTATACAACGTTAGCTTTAAGTCAGGTTTCCACCAAATTTTGGTCAAAGAATCACATAGGAAAAAACCGCATTAAGTGTGAATGGCACAAAGTATGAATTCCTTAGGATGTAATTTGGTTTAAAGAACGCTTCTTCGATATTCCAACGATGCATATACGACATCCTACGAGTTTGTCTGGAAAGTAAGAGGACTGATTTTCTTCCGTCGCGACTGTACTTCAGAGCGTGCTCGAGTTAATTTTTACATTAAGGGGTTAGGGGTAGTCAGAAGCACGAAAAAATTAAAATTTTCAGTATTTTTTTTTTGCTATTAAATCGTGTTATTTTCCAAAAGTAGTAATATGGCATTATTATAGAATGTATTGACTTGAAATCACGAAAATTTCAAAAAAAATTTAATTTCCAAAGTTAAAGGTGTTTGTGTTGACCCAGTTCCAAAAAAGGTGCTTGCGGTGACAACCATTAGTCCTTGGAGATTCATCTAATATCAATCGGACACAAATAATTAGTTTTATAAATAGATAAACTCGGGCTTGATCGAAGGATTTATTTTTCAAAAATTAACGAAATGGCGGCCTCAGGAAATTTTTGTCTAAATTTTTGGGAAAAAATCAACAGTCAATCAAAGCTGTATGAATTTCATTAAAATCTACTGAGCGGTTTTCGAGTTACACTTGTCACCAGTTCAAAAAACATAGTTTTGAGAAAAAGGCGTTTAAAGTTTCACACTAGCGCTTTGAAGTGCCCGAGCTCGGATCAACGTGCAATTTTCAGAGTATATTTTAAAGACATTACACTTAACGAAAATGCAAAAAACACTTAATTTTTAGAAAATTCTGACTACCCATAACCAATTTGAGCTGCACCGAAATCTGTAGTCTTTATTCTTAAGACTAACTGTATTTCTTTTTTAAATTTTTTTTTTATTTTGTTTATACATTTCAACTAGTTCAAATAAAAGAAAGGACTAACAAGCAACTGAATATGATAAACGTTGTTGCAAAACTACTATGAGAGTATTGGCTAATTTGAAAGATCGTTGGGTTTGAGGCGTTTGAGTCGTCTTGGAGGTCCATCTCTAGAAGTTAACATGGCTACTTCTTCGTTACAATGCTGTAACAATCTTGCATTATGTGCTGTTGCATTTTTTAATATTTCTGCGTTAACTGAGTTTACGCCTAGATCACGCTCTATATCAGTACATCTACAATACCAAGGCGCTTTGATAATTAGTCTTAGTATTTTATTTTAAAATTGTTGGATGGCTTTCTTATTGTTTGCGTTGGAACATCCATAGATTTATTAGCTGAACAACGAGGTTGATGCCACTTACGTCGAAGCTTTCTCTTTAGTTTGATTATTTCTCTTATATTGTAAGGATATTGAGAGTTTACAGCAATTTTACTTAATTTCGGTGTACTTTCTCAAGCTGCGTGTTGTATATTTGTTGTAAAGTGTGAAATTTCAGATTCCAACTGGTCTGTATATAATACAGAGTCATATTTACTTTCATAACATTCCAAAATCGTCCTAAAGAATTCCCAATCTGTACGTTTATTATACAAGGCCGCCTCTTTTTTTGTCTTCAAAGACGACGGTTTCACTATAGGTTAAATAGATTGGAGAATGATCCGAGTTAAAATTTTAACCCTGAATGATCGTCAAATACTTCCGGAATAATTCGCCGACAGTGGAAAAATATATCAGGTCTGGAATCGTTTGATTATCTGATGTCCAATATGATGATTCGAACTTCGTCGTGTCCGGTCGACATTTTCCGATTTCAATACAATTTCGGTTTCATTCTTATGTTTGATTAACCCATTTGAGTTCCATAGAATAATTTTTATAGATTTAGACATCTTTGATATTAAAACAATCAAAATTAAATGAATTTGTGAAATTTGAATATATTTGATGAAACGTTTTGTAATGTCAAGCATCATAGTATTATTTTCAATGGAAAATTATTAAAAACATTTACGGATTGAGATCTAAAAAGCTTAAATCATTTTATTGGGCATTGAACAGTCAGAACTCAGTTGTTGTAACATACCATAAAAAAGTTAAATAGTTTCTCTATATGTATACTAATAAACCACTATGTACATAGTAATTTTTATTCGTACTAAATATTGGGCATTTAAATTGCCCAAAAATTATTATTTTGTCCAATCTGGCCATAATGGAAAACTCTAATTTTAAACGCTCTCACAATGGAATAAGTTGGACATCCTTTTATCCCTGGTTGCTGCTACTGCACTCCAATATAACTGAATACCGCGCTTTGAATTCTCCGGAATGATGAGCAGATTTTGTTAACTTTCTGTTTTTCCACCAAAGTTGTTTAATTTTTTTTAGCACAAACAATTACTCACTCTTTTCACAAGCAGAGTTGCCAGGCTCAAATGCTGCCAAATTTAAGTTAATTTATTAAATTATTGTCCATGAAATAAATGGTGGCGCCATCTATATGTCGGCTGCTGCGTTAGAATCTGCCATCTTTTTCGATTGTCCGGTGAGAATTTCATGACATTTCATCGATTAGAAGTGAAGTTATTGCGTTTTAAGTGTCAGTATGTTTGTGTTATCGGTGAGAAAATGAGCTTCGAACAAAGAGCCAACATTAAATTTGGTTTTAAAATTGATAAAACTTTAACCGAAACGTTTCAATTGATGACACAAGTTTATGGTGATGATTGCCTACCCCGTAGCAGAGTGCACGAGTGGTTTCAACGTGTTTAAAGTGGCCGTGTGGACATAAATGACGATCAACATGTGGGCCAATCAAAATCTCTGATCACCAAAAAATCAGCCGCAATAATCATTGAAATTCATGAAAATTGAGTTGAACATCTCCAAAACATCGATTTATTGCATTTTGACCGAACATTTGGGCTTACGAAACGTGTGTATTAGCCTGTTCGTTAAAAATTTTTATTCGAAATTTTTATCACGAAAGCTGAAAATAGTTGAGACTTGATAAGAAAATGAATCTACGAAACTTTCACGCCTCTCGGACCACGCCTTATAGTGCCGATAGAAAATTGTATTGTTAATTGCACGTCAGTCATACCCCAATGGTACATTCGCTGAATTATGTATGATACATTACACAAAATTATAATTATTTACAAATTTTAAAAGTTTGTTTTGAACAATTCGGATACATTTTCCTATGTTCTTGTATGCATTGCAAAATATAACCCCAATCACTTTCATTTTTGGTTAGCAATCCATGGTAATCTTGCATTAGTTTTACGGCTCTTTCTGCAGTGTCGTTAACTATTTTAGAGAGTTTATTATTTTTTTGCCATCCATATATGAAGCCTGCGTCTGCCATGTTTCTGGGTTGAAATCCAAGAAACTGGTATCTATCTGCAGCCTTGAAAACAATTTGAGACTGTTGGAAGATATGAAATGCTCCATGGTCTCGTCTGTAGGACAATAATTTAAGAATAAAATAAAAATTTAAGAGTATTATTCTCATATTATACCTAACAATTGTCCCATGTCTTGTGAACTTAGAATAAGTTTTTTGCATCCATCGCATCTGCAGGGTTTTTTAAGAGCACTGACCATTCTGACTTTTGTCTCTACTGATAGTCTGTCATCAAAAAAGGCTAAAGCGGCTGCTTCCTTTGTCAAATATCATAAATGGTTAGACAATTTTCGCAGTGCAGCATCGCTGGTTGTAAAATCAATGCTTTCATAATATTTTAAACTTTTTTTTATATTTAAATCGTCAACGGGAGCAGCAGTAGCGTCGGAGCATTTGAACCAAATCTTAATATAAAATCGCCCTATGAAAATGCAGACATCAGCTAGTGCTGCTTTTTGTTCTTCCTGCATAGGATATTGAGCTTGGAACAGGAATATTTTTAAACAATAAATAGCACGTACCATCTATCTGGCTTGATGCATTGCTCCTGGAGGACGAAGTCGGCATCGTGTATCGCTTTTTATATCCAAGAAGATTAATGTCAATTCTAAAAGCTCTCGATAGTCTTCTCTAGCTAGACTTTTTTTTAATTGTTGTGCAGCAAAATCTGCAATGTCATCGATTACATCGTTAATGCTTTCAAGGCAATGTTCATCCTCCATAACACTTTGATATTTTTCTCTTTCAAGCTTTGACCAAGATTTCTTAAATTCTTTAAATAACGGAATATCGGGGCTTGATGTGAAGTGTGAAAGTTTAGCTTCAAACACTCCTCTCAGCACTATCTCAAATATATGGTGTCGAGAAGGGAGATAAAGCAGCTCTCTATCAAGCATTTGCTGTAAGAGCACACAGGCACCACTCAATCGGTCAGTGTTTGAAGCTGTAGTGTCACAGCATAATGCCTGCACTTTCTCCGATACATTCCACTCCTCCAACGCATTATATACTGCTATTGCTTGTTCTTTGCCCGTTGAATTTGGCAGTTTTGAAACGGCAATAAGTTGGTCATGGTCCATTCCTGAAACAACTATTGGCAACCGCTCAGCACTCTTATCATGGACATCTTGATTATAAAATGTATGTTATTTTTAGATACCTGCCTCTAATCTTTGTAAATAAAATCAAATTTGTACTTACTTAATGATGGCAGCATCTTACCATCCCAATGCACAACAAGGAATGGCGGAAGTGATGATTTAAACTTCTCCTTAATCAGCTCAGCTTGCACAGAGCGCAGGTGTTTTCTTTGATGATAAATTGACGTTTGAGTTATAACCAAGTCGTCAACATTGTGGCCAAGAGCTTCTGCAGCCGCTTGTAATATATAAACTGCATTCCGTACACTTACTTGGCATCGATCTAGGACAGAAACTAATTTTGCCGTTATAAAATGTTTTTGGCCTCTCTTGACTACTCTCGATTTCTTCAGTGACGGTATAGCTTCGGCTTGATCACTATCCACTTCGTTTGAATCATCAGAAATACTGCTAAATGATTCTCCCGGTTGAATTTTTTGTTCAGCAATATTTCGCACCCGACGTTCTTCTTCATCATGTCTTCTTTTTTGCCTTTTTTCCTCTGCTTGACATAAATTAAAATCGACTGATCCAAGGTAACCAACACGACCCTGCTGTCTTTGTCCGAGAAGAAAAAGCCTATCTTCTTCAACCTTTAGGAGTTTCATAACATCTGCATGCACAACATCAAATAAATTGTGCAAATTTTTAACAAAAGCTTTTTCTTTTTCACGGTAAGAATCACCGGACTTTTTATTATTTTTCTGCAGAAAACGCCACTAGGTTATACAATTTTTGCAATTTTTTAGTGCAATGGTGCTTTTCTTTAGTGGGCAAACGAGCCTTTTCCCAAAATATTAGTACTTCTCGAATTACAAGATTTGCACTTTCACACACAGATAACTTTACTACACGAATATTAAAAAAAGTACCTGTAGCACTTGCTTATTTGATGGTAGTTTCGAGCTAAGAATACTCAAGCTGATCGAACCAACCAAAAATATTTTATTTTTATTTCTTAAATCCATTTCACTTCAAATCACTCTTTCTTGCTTGTAAATATAAACAGAATGAGCTCACCGTAAAATGAGAAACGCCAAAAAGCATTGACGCCGAGACGGTGTAACGGTACTATCTTGCTCATCAAAGAATCATAGTGCAAACAATACCAAAACAATAACGTAAGTGTTAGCAAAAGGCGTCTAGACGAAACGGTAAGTTGTCATCAATTGAGAAATATAGTTTTTGGGAATGGATTTTAACAAAAAAAATTGTTTCTTAATTCAATGCATTGATAATTTGATATAGTAAGAGACGAAATAAACTCGAATGAAACAATATAAAATAATAATTTGTGAAATGTAAATAATTTTTTGTAATGTATCATACATAATTCAGCGAAGATACCATTGGGGTATGACTGACGTGCAATTAATAATACAATTTTCTATCGGCACTATAAGGCGTGGTCCGAGAAGCGTGAAATTTTCGTAGATTCATTTTCTTATCAAGTCTCAACTATTTTCAGCTTTCGTGACAAAAATTTCGAATAAAATAATTTTACCATACAAAGTAAGAACAGCCTAGTGTGTATACGGTTTGCTCCACACAAATTGACTGACGACCAATTCCGTCCAAGAGTATAAAGTGTTCGGTTGCACCCGAACGCAGCCTTTTCGTACTTGATTTTACAATGAAATACTTCTCTTCATCTATGCCAATGTTCGGGAAGCCTTTTTCAAAATTAGAGAAAAGAGAGAAGTTCAGGTGAATCCGATCATTTATCAACTTAAAAGGATCAAAGAACGCGAAATTCCTTCAGGCTCTAGAAACATGTTATGTTAAATCGAACATTTTATACTCTTGCAACTTACAGGAATCAAAGCTAGGGAAATACCTTACGATGCAAAACGTCAGCCAGATAATCGAAATCTAAGCAATTTAATACATACATACACCATATGTAACTACTGACCTACATATGTATATATTCAGCATAAGATTTGTTAGAAAAACCAAAATATACATCCGTAGTCATTATACAAAATCCGAAGGATGTTTGAAAACCCTGGTAATGGTTATATGGGGGCTAGGTCAAGTTTTCGACCAATTGTATCCATTTTAGGCACAATGATGTACTGGTATGATTAAAATGCGTCCTAAAATTATCATTGAGATAACTCAAACATTGGCCGATACATTCAGCATAAAGTCACCAGGAAGTTCGAAAATCTTTATTAGGTATATGGGGACTCAGAAAAGTATTGACCCGTTTCCCCCCATTTTGGATACACAGATTTACTACTACAGGAAAAGGGTTTTGTCTTAATTCCTATTGAATATCTCACACATTGACCGATATTTTCGAACAAAAGTCAATTCTAGGTACTGGGGTCAACATATTAAGTAACTAGGGCTTGAATAGTTTTGGTTGGCATTCACGACTATCACTCGTATCGAGCAGACGTGTTTTTTACGCGGTCCTTTTTGCGCTTGATTCTTTAAGTAATTGCTCAATGTTTTTGTTCTTTTAGTTGATCTAGTCAGTACTTTCTAGAATAGTGTTAAATATAGTGAATACAAGTTTATAGTTTGAAACATAAAAATAATGGCCTCTGGGCCCCCTCATCTTGGGGATAACAGATTCGCCTTGCTGGCTTCTGATCCCCAACCAAAACGTAAAAAAATAAAAAAACAATTTGAGCCCTTTCCTAGTCTACCAGAAATACAAGTGAGAAATCCTAAATACGTTATTATATCGTCCGTTGACATTAATAAACCATTAAATAGGTATAATTGTTTTGCAATTCATTCTGCATTAAAAATAGTATGCAAAGAAATTATGAAGGTTATAGAACTACGCGACGGAAGTCTATGCCTATTACTAAAAGACAAATCAACCGCCGAAAAGTTCATTCGTACTAAATTTTTACACGGTGTCTGTAAAGTTAATGCAAAATACCATGAAAAACTCAATTATACTAAAGGAACAATATATGCCCCATACTTAATCGATCTAAGTGAAGAAGAAATCATTAGTAATTTATCTGACCAAGGAGTTGTAGGAGTATACAAATTCTCCAAACACATAGATGGAAAACTAAAACATACCGGAGTCTGTCTCCTTACTTTTGACAGGTACCAACTTCCCAACCACATTGATGTTACATGGCATTCAGTCAAGGTCAGATCTTATTTCCCTAAATCTACCCCCCACAACCCCGACGTATGCACACGTACAATGTGTACAAATTGCGCGGGAAATCATCCATCTGTTGGCAGATCTTGTTCTAAATTTTTGCAATCAAAAGAAATATTAAAATTACAAGTACAAAACAAATGTACAATGAAAGAAGCGATTAACATATATAAAAATCAAACTCCATCAATTGCTGGTGGCCCTTCTTTCGCATCAATTATCAATAACCCAATTACAAATAATAACCAAAAACAAACATTAAAGGAAACAACACAAAGCGTAAGCCAAAAAACCAGTCCAAAGCTTACTATAGATTAACAACAAAATCCAACATCAAACATCATCTCCTTTCCTCAAATCCCAAATAGTGATAACGGACTTTACGAATTCTTATCACAGCGTATAACTGAGTATCAAAACCTTCTACCTGCTCAAAAAACCAGTGATATTCTTTCCCAAAACAACAATCCTACAGAAACCAATAATACCTCAAGTACCTTTACTTACAACAACGACGACCAACAACACATCAGCCTTTCACTAGTCCTTCTTCCCATGTATACACGAAAACACCATCACCTACTAATTAGCAGGACCCACAATAATAAACATATATACACACACAAAACTACTTAATACTCCCACAATTGGCAAAATTTTTGTTTTTCAATGATTTCAATTTTGCAGTGGAACATAAACGGATACTTCAATAATTATCATGAATTACAGCTAATTATTAAAGACTTGAGACCTTCAGTCTTATGTTTACAAGAAACACATATACGTCATAATATCTATCCTAAACCTCCATCTGGCTACAATGGATTTTTTTTTAATAACCTTCAGTGCCAATACAGTAAGCAAGGTGTGGCAATTTTAGTCAAAAAAGACATACCACTTAAAATGGCTTTCACGGATAATACCTTACTCACTATCGCTATTGAGATACTAATAAACCCGAAACTAACAATAATTAATACCTACATCCCACCTAAACAAAACTTCTCTTCTTCAGACATCTTACACATTTTGAATACACCACAAAGTCATATACTTTGGATGGGTGATTTTAATTCATGGAGCCCGATTTGGGGTTCACCTCTATCAAACGATAGAGTTACAAAAATCGAAGATGCCTTATTATGCAGTAATCTCGTAGTTTTACACGATGGCAACCCTACACACTTGTCCACCCATCAATCTTTCACTCATGTAGACATTTACATGTTCCTCAAATATTCTTCCTTTATGTTCTTGGAAGGTCCTTAGTGACCTTAATGGTAGTGATCATTTCCCTTTGATAACAGAAATCGGGTTTCCCCACGTCAACAAAAAAGTTCAAACCTATTTTTCTAACCAACAAAGCCAATTGGAAGAGTTACAAAGATCTTTGCTCATCTATATCTAATAAATATATTATTTCTAATCATATCAACCAAGAGGCTGCATATATACGGAAAATAATACATATGTTCGTCAGTACATCACACCATACCTCAAACCAAAAATACATATCAACACCGATATAAGCCATGGTGGAATAGTGAACTAGAAAATCTTAGGTCACTAAAACGCAAAAGCTGGTATAAGTATAAACAAACTCGTAACCTTCTAGACCTTTTAACTTATAAACGCGACAATGCTATTTTTAAACGACAAACCAAAAAGGCAAAGAAAAATAGTCTGGAAGAATTTACTGAAAATAACAATCCAAAAACCTCTCCTCAACAGGTTTGGCGAGATATAAGACGCTTGTCTGGCGGGAAAAAACCTAATACAATTAATTATTTGAACACCCAATCTGGATTAACAAACGACCGAAATATCATAGGGAACGCGTTCGCCTCGTACTGGAGCTCCTATTCATGTGACTCAACTTTTACTAAACAGTTTGTGGCTGAAAAACAAAAATCTCTAAGCCATATACTCCCACCTAAAGACAACCTTAGCATTTCAGCGCTAAATTTAGAATCAAATATTTCCACTGCCGAATTTGATGACGCAATTTCCACCTCCAAGGATAAAACTCCTGGTTTAGGCAGGATTTCCTATGACATGCTAAGAAACATCCCACAAGATGTTAAAAATAGAATAGTTAATTTTTACAATAAAATACTTTCAAACGGTATGTATATATCCTCAAAGTTGGAAAATAGCTGAAATCATTCCAATACCTAAACCTGGGAAATCTTCAACAGAAATTACGAGCTATAGACCTATTTCGCTGCTATCTTGTTTAGGAAAAATCTTGGAGAAAATAATTTCCAAACCATTGATGTGGTACGCAGAGAAAAATATACTAATCACTCACAACCAAGTCGCTTTCCGAAAAAACCAAGGTACAATAGACGCCCTTTTACACTTTGAGCATCATTGCTCTAAAGATATTTCCAACAAGGGGCACATTACTTGCTTAAGCTTAGACTTTGAAAAAGCTTACGATCGTATCGGTCTTCACAAAGTTCTAATACAAATATCAAATTGGAAATTAGGACCGAAAATATACAATCTCCTCAAAAATTTTCTTACTAATCGTAAATTTCGAGTTAAAGTTCACAATAGTTTTTCTCACTGTTCTCCGCTAGATAATGGAGTTCCTCAAGGTTCTCCTTTATCTCTAGTCATATTTATAATTGTATTTAATGAAATCAGCCAGATACTATCAAATTACCAAGTCGACCATTGTATGTATGCAGATGATATTCTGATATTTTCAAAACATCTTGATTTGAATAACGTTAAACTAACTTTTATGGAAATACTTAATAATATGTATATCTAATTGGTCTCTCACATCTGGCTATCATTAGATAAATGTAACATCTTACACATCTGTCGCAAAAGAAACTGTAAAAGCATTAATATCACATTTAGGAACATAAGTATATGTACCTACTGTTAATGATATTAAAATTTTAGGACTTATTTTCAACTCTAAGTTTAAGTTCAAAAAACATTGTTTATATATAAGAAAAAAACTTTTTTATAGGTTAAATATAATTAAGTTCTTATCATCACGGCATTCATTAATTCATCCTACAATACTAATCAACGTCGTGAGATATCTAATTTTATCGGTTATTGACTACGGACTACCAATTTACGGGCATCATGCAGGCAGCGATTTAAAGAAACTCTATGCCCCTTATCACATGGCAGTAAAACGAAGCCTTAAGGCCTTTCCAACCTCCAGCACCATAAGCATATTTCTGAATCCGGAATGCCACATATAAACGAAAGAGTGAAGTTTAACACACTGCAGCTAATACCAAAGGTATATCTAGGCGCTAACGCTAATTTGCTCAACGACGTACGGTCGGCCACAGGACGCAAACGAACACTCAAGTTCCCTTCAACTATACACCTTGTCCTAAAGTATGTCCATGAAATTAATATACCCCTTACACCTAAGCCTTCGAAGATTAGCAAAAGCCCACCATGGACTCTTCCCTCTTCTGTTATAGAAGACAAATTAATGAGATGGAACAAAGCTTCCACGAATGGTGAGGTATGTAAACAACTCTTTATGCATCGCGAAAGAGTGCTCATTTCAGAAGGATGGAAAACTCCCACAACACCGCTTATGCAGTAGTCTCGGAGAACTCGAAAATTATTAAAAAGGGATTACTTTTATCGCCGTGCTCGGTCTTCACCGCTGAAGCATACGCCATAAAAGAAGCTATCCAATGGACATCGATTTGTAAAGGCAAATTTTTAATATGTACCGACAGTCTTGCAACAATCACAGCCGTTAAAAATACATCCAACAGTAGTCCTCTAATCAGAGAAATTGGGGACATATTAATTGATGGCCAAAGAAAGGTTAAACTAATGTGGATTCCAGGCCACTGTGGCATTCCAGGTAACGAACTCGCTGTTAAAGAAGCAAAAAACGTCACTCGTAGTCCATGCACTTACGTGCAAACTTATGAAAGCAATGACATCTTGCGATTTGTAAGAAACTACTTAAAGCTTAAAGCGAGAGCGGCCTGGGATTCTATTGACAACCGCTATCGACTCATAAACCTTGATCATAGAAAAGCAGCATACCCTTCCGCATGCAGCATCCCGGAGATCAAAATTTTCACACGACTTCGCTTAGGACACTGTATCTTAACTCACCAACATATTCTGGATCGAAACATATTGCCTGGCTGCCGGCTATGCAACAATTCACCAAACTCCGTAGAACACATATTAATACTCTGTCCTACGCTTTGTAACGTACGACGAGATTTTATCGACACATCTCCTTCGAAACTTCTCCAAGAACCAACAACTGACAACATAAAAAATATCTACAACTTCATCTCCAGAGCCCAATTAAAGCACCTTATTTAAAATCAACCTAATATCATTGTCACAGCTTTGCACATATTTCATACACTGCAACTTAAAATTAGGTAAAAATATTTGATAATTAAATGTACAAATTAATTTAATCCCTCAGCCGAAGGCCCTGTCGCTAGTGATGTTATATTTTATAGGTAGTATAATTATTCATAATTGTATTTCCTTTAATAAATAAATAAATAAAGTTTTGGTTGGATTTGAACAATTTTTTTCATAAGGTGGCAAAAAATAAAAGCATTGTTTGTGCAAAATTTAAGGGAATGCCATGTTGAAATTTTTTTTTTAAATCGGTCAGTCGGGTCTCGAAATATGCGATTTCACCAAAAAATGGGTGCCACGCCCATCGTCCAAGTTTTAACGTTCCTGGCGCATTAAGTTATTTATTTATCGTGCGTTTAGTAGTTTTGAACAGTACCGTTATATGGAAAGTGAGCGGGATTTTCATCCGATTTCATCCATTTTCACTATCGGTAACAGAACTGTCTTGTAGTATTCTTGCTGGGCGAATTCATTTGTTGTTGTAGCTTAAGTGGGTTAGGAGATACGCACATTAAATATTTTAGGGGGCGGACTTACTCCTTTTATCCACAGGTGCCCCTTTGCTATTGCAATGTGCTTAGTTATGACACCTTATATGTTTTCGGTTAATTGCGATTTGTGGGCGTGGCAGTGGTCCGAGTACGTACGTCTATGAACTCGAATTTTTCTTTGTAACAATAAACCCACATACCAAGTTTCACCAATACATCTTAATTTTTACTCAAGTTACAGCTTGCATGGACGGACGAACGAACAGACAGACAGCCAATCGGGTTTCAACTTTTCTCGTCATCCTGATCAATTTATCTATATAACCCTATATCTAACTCGATTAGTTTTAGGTTATACGTGCAACCGTTAGGTGAACAAAACTATAATACTCTGTAGCAACTAGCTGCAAGTGTATAACAATATTGTGAAATTGTGAATAAATTACATTCAATTTTGATATTTTTTAGACTTTTAGTAAGGTTTTATCAAGGTAGCTCACAAGCTAATAAAATTTAGTGGTGATAATTAGGGTAAAGTCAGCTGGATGTTCGAAAATTCTGATGTTAGGTATGTAGGGGATAGATTTTGAATGGAATTTGAAATTTCTTAGATGGAGGAGGTCCCGGTATATGTAATTTCACTGAAAAGTGGGATATGCCATCCCAACCCCGGAAAATCTGTCTTAAACGAACTTAGTTATAGATTTATAGCGCTTTTAGAAGTTTTTAACAGTACCGTAATATGGAGAGTAAGTTGCGATTTCATCTATTTTCACATTTTCGGTAGACGGTTTCATCATTTTCTAATTTATTATGCTAAAATTTCTTTAGTTAAGCTTGTATGGTTTTGGAAATATGTACATTATACCTAATATAGAGCGGAATTACGCCCACTTCTTTTTCCTTGATTGTAACAGTTTATAAGTTTTCGTTCAATGGCGTTTTTGAGCGTGGCAGCATTCCAATTACGCTATCTACGAAAAAAATGTTGGATGAAAATTAGCAGCATGGTGAGCTGAGTCGATTTGGCCATGTACAAGTATGTCTGCCTGTATATACGCGGACTGGTCCCTGGATAACTATCTCAATTTTTACATACGACATGCATTGAATAATTTGCGTCATCCAGGTCAGCCGGTTTAGGCGCTAATGGCCGCCAAATAATGACAGTGTCAGCTTCATAAATATCTTGCGGGATTACCGTTAAGTATTACTTTACAATATAAGCTTAGCATATTGGCTCGTCACGGCTTTTGTATTTACTCCCTATTTAAGGCTTTTCTTTCGATATTGCTCTATTCTTCGAAGTTCAATCAGAACTATTACGTAACTCTTTATGCTATCCGCTCTTCTAATACTGTTTGTTTATTCTCGATCTCTCGACGAGTCACTCAAGGAGGACGATGCGTCGATTGTTAAGAATAGGAAATAAAAAGAAAAAAAAAATATTTATATTAAATATAAAGAAAAACACCAAGTTTTGTGTTTAATATAAAAACGTTTGGTTCTTTCTTATGACTAATAAATGGTTATATATTAGCTTGTTATAATAATGGTGATGATGGCCGGTGGACGTGTTGATTATCTCCCTTCTTCTTTAAAAGAGAAAAAAAAGAAAAAAAGTGACTAGCAGAACCGCTTGCTGAGCTATTGAGTAAAGTGTAGTGGGAGATTTTAACAAAACTATTGCCAGTTGTGTGAAGTTGTCAAAAAAGTCTTGCCGTATTTTTATTGAATCAATTCGTGTGGCACCCATACATCGAGCTTCTTAGTGATTCCAAGGTTCGTCAAATGGTTTATAACGGTTTGCTGACTACTATGCCGGTCTCTTTCGACCAATTCAGCGATTTTATCGCAATTTTCGACGACAGGCCTTCCGGAGCGTGGCGCATCTTCGACCACCTCTACACCAGAACGAAAACTTTGAAAATATTGTTGTGCGGTGGAAATGGAAACTGTATCGGGTTCGTAAACTGCACAAATTTTAGTGGCGGCTTGAGATGCATTTTTGCCTTTATCGTAGTAGTACTGTAAAATATGCCGTATTTTCTCTTTATTTTGCTCCATGTTTGCGACGCTATAACTCACGAACGACACATCAATCAAACAAACAACAATCAATCAAACACATATTAGCGCGTGAAATGAGGTTTCCAACAAGGTATAGCATGACCCGATGCGACGAATAAAACTAGATATACGCGCTTTCAGCGCCGACTAGCGAAATTACCGCAAGACTTTTTTGACAACTTAATATAATATAAATTCATTCGTGATATTTTTTATTTTATTTTTTTTTTAATAAAAATCAAATAGCGATAAACAAAAATTATTTCTAGTACCGGGCCGTACCCGAAAGCACCCAGCCGAAAATGGAGCCCTGTGCGAGAAGCATTTGTGGCATCACCTGTTGGGTCATGATGTGGGTATAAACATCTGCGCCGAGCACCAAACGTATCGGCGCCGACTTATAAAAATTGTGATCCGAGAGCTTTATGTGTGTGTACGATGCTGCGATATCGGAGTCCATCGTGGTTGCCGGGCTGATGCGCATATAGTTGTGCACTACCCTTGCATGCGTGGATATGTGGGCATTCGAACCATGTCTGCCTCGCAGTACGAAGAGGCAGCCGTGTTGACCACCGACATGAGTCTGCACTAGTTGCAGTTCCCTTGCGAGATAGCGCGCAATTAGCGATGTAGGTGCGCAGGCGTCTATGAGGGCCCTCACGAGATGTAGGTGTCCTCCTGCCTCAATTTTTACAACCGCCGTGGGTTAAATGGCTGTCGTTGGCAGCAAGAAAGGAGTTAATACGCTGGCTCGATCCGCTAGCCCGGTGAAGCTGAAGAGACCTGGTCTTCAGTCTGGTCGGGTTGTGCGCTTGGCGGAGGTGATGACGACGATTGCGCGAGCGATGTTCTTGTCACAGAAGGGGCCGGAAAGTCCGGGTTTCCGCTTCCACTCGCGGTAATGGGCGGAAAGGGCGTGTTTCCGCTCCGGATTCAATCAACTCTCCCTTCTCCGGTTCTGGTTGAAGAGGCCTGGTCTCCGTTGAGGTCAGTTGTTCGCTCCATGGACGGTTTTGAGGCACTGCGGGGCGGCGACGGGAATTTTCCCTAATGTGCAGCATTGTGTGGTGCTTCTCGTTGCAGCGCCGGCAACCTGTAGCGAGTCACCTTCCTTAAAATACCATGTTGAAGACTTTGTTTTTTGTTTTTGCCAATCATCTAAGACTGATTGGGTGGCGAGAAAAAGTGCATAAATTATTCGATCGTGTGAACGCTATATTAAATTGCATAGTGTGGAGGTGGCCTTATGTGGTGTGAAATGCATTACACTAGCATAGTGTTGTAAATAATAATAATTAAATAAAAATATTTTGCCTTTAGCATCAAATTTATGTAGAATCATCTTTAAGATGAGTAAATCAGTCCTATCTATTGATTATCCTTTACTCACCCAAAGGAATTTGTCGGATAATTTGTTATCGTTATTGTTTTATCTGTCGTATGTCTTCGACAAAGTGGCCTGCCACCAAAGAAAATGTTAAATACAATTTGTTTTAATAATTATTTTCAGTTCTTACTTGTTAATAAATTACTCCTTGCTCAGTAAGTTCAAGGGCAATGCGTACAAGTACTGCTGTAGAGGCAGACTTTCGGTTTGCAACTTCGTTATTTGCTAGCAAAATATATTTTTCAAATATGGCATTTGCAATGAATATTGCAAAAGAAAAAAAAATTCATAAGCATGAGTCAAGCCTCATAGTTTGAAAAAACAGATTTAGATTTACTGTTGTAAAATTTTAAGGCAGTGAATTAAAAACTGACGGCATGGCATCACCGTATGTCATGAATGACATTTCGTACTTTTGGTTATGTGCGCAACACGTGTACAGACAAATTTTGGCAGCAGAAAAGGTAAGTAAGTGAACATAATTAAATTTGCATATTTATTTAAATATTTTCTTTTTCTTTCAGACTCGTGAGCATGCTCTTCTTGCTTTCACCCTTGGTGTGGTTATGTCGCTGATGATTCTAAGGCAAGCCCCCTAAGGGTGCTGCTGATTTCACCGCCCAGCACAGCAACAACGGCAGCAGCGTGTGCGTAAGAATCGACTTGCCCGCGATTTCTGCATTAAACTTTCGAATATTATGAGCTACGTAAGCGCGAATGTAACCCACTCTATATCTCATGGAAAGGTCAATTTGGCAAGTGCTACTTGCATTTTGGCAATCGCAGTGGCCCACCACTGAGCACTGAGGACCAAAAAACAACCTAAACTGATTAAGACACAACTTGAGCGTTTACATAGGATCCGGTTATTTTGCTATTAAGCAAAAAACAGACAGATACAAAAATACGTAACGAAAATTATGTATAATAAAAAATTACTATATCTTATTTAGCACAATTCAAAAATCTAAAGGCAACACCTTTTATCAATATATACATAAATAGAAGTATATCAAAGAAAATTTCAAATGTGTGAACAATTGTATAGCTTTTGTAAAACATTAGCATAACAAATTGTGAGCTGTTTTGTTCAAATTTAGTTTTCCGTGTGTGCGTGTGTGAAAGTGATACGAAAATATGCGGATTGTTAAAATCGCGTTAAATAACTAGATCCACCACTGAATGATTGTTTGTTTGCCGTTCATTCTAACCACACTATTTCAAACCACAATTTCACAAAATAATAAGAATCGCAATGTTTGGTCATTAACAATTGTAATAGAAACATAAAACGTAATATTGAAAATTCGCTGAAATCAAAGAAAAGGTTGATCGTCGTTCCGATAAGACCACCGAAGAGAACCCTAAATTCATCAAATCTGGTTATGCTGCCATCGAGGTAAATACAATTACCATAAGCGGGTGAGTGATTAGTTTTTTTATTGCCATATATTTTATTTATATATTATTATTTTTTGTAATACAATCGCCTGAACTTTTAGAGGGCGTATATACAAACTGTTGTTTTTTTTTTTTTTTGAGTTTAGGGCCTCTCTTGCTAGTGCAGCTAAGGTACCGGGATCGGGATTTGGGATTTGTATGGTAGTAAGTGTATCGGAAAGCTTGGCTTCCGATGTGGCTAGGGAACTGTTGCGTTGAGTAGGGTGTACATCCACGTTTCTCTCCTTGTAGGGTGGTAGTAAGACCAATTTGGGAAGCGGTCCTGTAACTTGGCCTTTTTCCGTGATAAAGTCGATTACTCGCACTCGGGTATCAGCGCCTGGATGTATATTCACAATCATACCCAATCTTCACTCATTCGGTGGCAAATTGTCTTCCTTGATCCGACAAGCTCATCTGTCTTTAAATTTCGTTCAGGTATTCGGTTTTCCACCTTTTGCAGAAGGATTGATGTAAGCCTTTAAGTTTTTGCCATCTATTTACGATAAAGGCACTGTTCTCATTTATATCCGGTTCTGGTGGGGCCAACAGATTTCCACCGACCAAAAAATGTCCTGGAGTAAGTGGCTCTAAGTCAGTAGGTTCGTTTGAGGCTGGGCTTAATGGTCGCGAATTAAGGCAAGACTCAGTTCGGTATAAGAGTGTGTTGAACTCTTCAAAAGTGTATTTGTGCCCAGACGCAATCTTGCGAAAATGACTCTTAAAGCTTTTCACACCTGCTTCCCAAAGTCCGCTCATATGAGGAGCTGCAGCAGGTATGAAATGCCATGTAAGAACTTGGTGGCTATACCTTGAGATAGTATTGTTGCGAGCATCGGCTATGAAGGCTTTAAGTTCGGACGTTAGGGATCTCGATGCTCCACCGAAGTTTGTAAATATTCTTGGGGAAACCTCTTCTAGAAACGAATCTAGAGAGGGCTGCTAAAAATGATTGTGTCGATAGATCGGTAGTGGCCTCTAGGGGGATGGCCCTTGTTGTAAAAAAGACAAACACACAGACATACCCTTTGGATACACGGCATCCTCTTCCACGGTAGCTTTTTATTTCGAACAGACCCGCGAAATCTACCCCCGTATTCATAAAAGCGCGTGAAAATGTGGATCGTTCGGTCGGAAGTGCACCCATAAGTTGCGTCTGAGCACGTTTTTTGAAGATCTTGCACGTCTTGCAGTTATGGATAATGGATCGTATCAAGTTTTTCACCCTTGGAATCCATTACTAGGCCCGCGATAGCCTTAACCTAAGCTGATTTTCTCCATGCAGATAGACTTGATGAATAAACTGGATTATTAGACGAGACAATACGCAGTTGTATGGAAGGATAATTGAATGGCGCTCCTTGTACGACAAATTGAGAGACGCACCGAGACGGCCACCAGTTCTCATAACTTCATTTTTATCGAGGAATAGATTAAGGGAGAATATTTCACTTTTTGCATCAATAAGCTTACCTATATTCTTGACCATATTTCTGCTTCTGCGTAATTATTATCAATCGTCTTGTCGTTGCTTTAATTTCTTCGGATGAAATTAAGCAAGACTTTTGTTGAAAGGAAGCTTTTGTGTTTGGATGAGTTCTTTGAGAGAATCTCATAACGTATGATAACACTCTCAAAGCTCTTGGCAAATTAGAAAAACGGTCAAGAATGTCGTTAGAATTCCCCTGTATAGTTGTACAAGCATGAACACGTACCTGTTTTTCTTCTATTGTCGTCTCGTAGTCGTTTTGTTGTAATGGCCATTTACATTGATCTTCTTGCAGCCAAGAAGGTCTCTGCCACCACAAGATGTTTTCTACCAATTCCTGTGCCAGAAGTCCCAGACTGGCTACGTCTGCAGTGTTAGACCCTGAATCGACATGACTCCAGTTTGCGTTACCGACCTTTTCTACGATTTTTGTCACTCGATGGGATACAAACGTTGACCATGAACATGGTGGCTTGCGAATCCATGCGAGAAGGATGGTCGAATCCGTCCAAAGTTTGAGGTTAAGATGTGTCAGCTCCAGGTTGTTGACGACAGATTCAACTGTTTCGGCCAGTAATACGGCGCCGCGCAGTTCCAGACGCGGTAAAGATATAGTTTTGACAGGTGCTACTCTGGTTTTTGCCAATAGTAGGCTGACGAAAACTTCGTTGTTTGTCTTTACGTGCAGGAAGACAGTTGCTGCGTATGCTTTCTCTGATGCATCGCAGAAACCATGAATGGACACATCGTCCGTTGGCGAAAAGTGGACCCATCGTGGAATTGTAATGTTATTTATGTACCTGTGGTTGTCCATGAATGTATGCCAACGATCAAATGTGGTAGGAGACACAACCTCGTCCCATTGTGTTCCTTCTAACCAAATGTGTTTCATTATCATTTTAGCTATTACTATAAGCGGTGCTAGCCATCCTAGTGAGTCAAACAGTTTGGCAAAATCTGATAGGATAGCTCTCTTTGTAAAGGATTATGGGCTGAGTATTGCTTCTGTTTTGAAGTAGAAGAAGTCAGTATGTGCATTCCACCTTATCCCAAGAGCATTGACATCACTTGTGTCTTCGAAATCTAAAAATTCTTCGTTGAGCAAGTGGTCTTTTGGTAGGCCTTGTAAAATTTTTCCAGCATTGGCTGTCCATTTTCTTAATGGGAAACCTGCCGACTCCAATGCTGATCTTATTTCGTTTCTGGCTTTAATTGCAGCCTCTATAGAGTGTCCACCTGCTAAGACATCATCAACATACATGCATTTCCTGAGTATGTTTGAGGCTACTGGTAGTGAGCTTTCAACGTCGTCAGACAATTGAAGTAACGTCCTTATTGCCAGATAAGGAGCGCAGTTGATTCCGAACGTTACCGTCTTCATTTCGAAAATATTAGTTTGCTCGGTCGGACAGGTGCGAAAAACGATCCGCTGGTACTTCGTTTGATCAGCCTTCACTAGGATTTGGCGATACATCTTCTCAATATCGCTATTGAAGACATATTAAAATAATCACCATCTCATAATTAAGATGGTCAGATCTGCCTGAAGAACTGGACCGGGAAGAAGGATGTCATTCAGCAAAGTGGCGTTTGAAGTTGATTGCGATGCATTGAACACCACACGCACTTTTGTAGATGTGCTCTCTTCCTTCTTTACGGCGTGGGGAGGCAGGTAATAGTTGTCACTAGAGTCGGCCGTTTGATTGGTATGTATCTCTACCATATGACCCAGCTCAACGTATTCCTTTAAAACTCTGTTGTACTGTTTTTGCAGATTTTCATCTTTTGACAACCGAGCTTCATTGCGATAAAACTGGGAGTACGCAATCTTTAATGAACTACTTAACCTAATGTTGACCGGATAGTCTTTCCTAAATGGTAGCGATACAACGTACCTCCTCTCTTCATTTCGCTTCGTTGTCCTTTTGTAGAGCTCTTCACAATATTTGTCTTCTTCGCTTAATTTCCTTTCCTTGGTCATCTCTTCCAATTCCCAGAACGAAACTACCTGATTTTCCAGCGATATTTCGTAGTAATATGAGACGCAAGTGTTGGTTGGCTTAATTGTATTAGCACGCCCCGTGAATATCCAACCGAACACTGTCTCTTGCGCAAGAAGTGATCCCAGTACGTTCTTGCGTATGCCATCAAGCATAATCTGTGGATAGGCGTCGCCACCGAGTATGATGTCCACGGGTTCATTGACGAAGAACCTTTTGTCCGCCAACGTGAGATCTGAGTTTCCTGTTAATTTCGGCAGAACCATCATGTTCGTTGTTATCGATATAAGTGGGTCAATTGGTGACCGCAATTCGACACAACATGATTTCTTTACCTGCGCAGATACGGTGTTGTTGATGCCTGACACCTGGGCATTTATATTCCTAGCTGGCAAGTTGATTCTGGGCTTCAGCCTTTCTGTGATGAAAGAGCACTCTGATCCGGAGTCGATGAGTGCTCTTGCGGCATAAGTAACGTCGCTGTAATTTATGTTTATTTGTGCCGTTCCTAATAAGACACCGTTGTCGCTGTTAGCAAAGCACGACTGTACCTGAGTCGTTGACTTGCCTTTCGATTTGTTAAAGTTGCGTCTCTGTTGCGCTTGCCTGGACGTAGACGGAATCTCGTCCGAGGGCGTTGATGATCCTCTTTGGCTGATAGGCTGCACAGTCCTCACATGTAAAAGTGTGTAATGCCTCGCATGGCACGTGATGCAGTTGAATGCACTGGTGCATTGCGACACCAAAGTCCAAAGCCGAGGCAATTAATGCAGCGATTGTTGCACTTAACGAACTTTATCCTGTCCGCCGGTGCCGTGTTAAGAAACATGGGGCAAGATCTTAACATGTGATCTGCGCTTTTGCACATCAGACATGTTGATTTCTTAACACTTACTTGGATGGCGCCGAGTCTGTTCTGATGGCTATTATTGTGGTATTTATTTTGTGTGGGTGCACTGACAGGCTTTGCAGAATTGGATGATTTCTTCACACGTTCTATTGCCTCTAAATCACGGTATCTATCCGTGAGGAAGTTATCCAATTCCTCCCACTTTGGCGTTTTCGTTTTGTTCTTGACAGACTGTTCCCAAAGGGCCAATGTTGCTTGTGGCAATCTGTTTGAGCAAATGCGGATTATAATTGGGTCCCAGTTCCCAATGTCAATGTTGAACACTCTTTGTCGATTGACGGTAAGTCGAGCAGTATGTCGACTTGGGTTTCGACTAGTATTCGCTCATTTTCGTACACGTCCGTCAAATTTTTCCATGCCGTTGCAAAACCTTCATTTGTAAGAGGGCATTCTGACACAATAACCTTAGCCTCCCCTTGAGTCTTTTCGTTGAGGTGGTATAATTTCTCAACCGGTCAAAGACGCTTGCTTTCGATGTATACGGCCGTGAACATATCTCGGAATGTTGGCCATGAAAGGTAGTCCCCTTTAAACACATCTGTATCGCAAGGCGGAAGGGAGTGGTTATTATCTACCTCAGCAGATTTTTCTATGACTTTGGGGGTTGAGAGGATCTCGGACATATCCTTCATTGCCCCCATGCAACTTATGTACCATAGACCGCCTAACTTGAACTTCTTTTTTATGAGGGCATAATCTTTTGAAGACATGTCCCCCCTACTATTGAGGTCATCATGGGCAGCTTTCGCTTTGCACCAAATTTCTCTCAATTCGTCTTGTTGCGTCACAAGAGCGTTTTTCGAGATGTCCTTTAATGCGGCACTGAACTCAGACTCGTATTCTATAACATAGTCTACTAAACGCATGAAAGCTTCCATGTTTTGTTGATAGTAACCAAGAAGAATTGAAAATAAGGACTTTCTAAAAGAAAAGAGAAATACTCAAGACTGAGCCGACTATGGTCTAAAGAGTACGGGAATCGCTTCGAAAATAATTTCCCAAGATTGAAAATATTAATTGCAGCACACCACTGCCAACCAAACGAGAAAATGTAATTACACACTACGCCGCTTCAACAAAAAACAAAAAATTATGACTATTACAGCCGATATCGCAATATATCTGGCTTATTAATATTACTTTATTTGATATATGATGTTAAGTGTTTGCTAAAAATATATTCAACACATATATATGGGGTATTCCATACCAAATCGACCACTTTTGAACCCGACCCCTTTAGATTTTGCTGAAACTTATCCATCCTTTTCTACCCTTTGAAAAACATTTTTGAGAATTCTATCAACATTTTTTGTCCAACTTCAAAAAAGTTATGAATTTAAAAAAAAATTGGCTTTTTTATTTTCAAATAGCCATAACTTTTGTAGAAATTGACTTTTGGAGACCATTTTTTTTTAATTTTTGTTTTTGAATGAACTTTTCGAAAAAATACACGAAAAAAAATTTGACACGATAAATTATATAAAATAATCGGGTTTTTCGTCATTTTTTGGAAGTTCCCCATTTTTTGGAAGTTCGCCATTTTTGTTTTTTTTTCTCAAAAAAAACATCAATTAATTTGACAACTATCCCTGCTAATTCCGGAGTGGGCCTATTTTTTTATATTTTTTTTATTTAAAAAAATTTGTCGAATTTTCAAAAATGAAAATTTTTTTTCCGTAAACTTTATTTCTCTCATATATTTTAACTATTTTATGATATAATATTCTCAATTCACAGACTTAATTTACGAATATAATCACCAAGATTCAAATTTTTACCATTAGTAAGTATTAATACCCAACAAAGATTTTTGTCTACCTTACCGCTGGTGGGGGGATATCAAAAAAGTCTTTAGTCGAGAATATTTCACTCTCCTTTTTATCTTCCTCTATTATTTCTGTTGTTTTTTCTTCAACAGAAGACAGAGGAAGTAATCGAACCGTTATTATTTTTTCTTCAGTTTTTGAAGGATTACGAAGTTCTTCAACTTCATTTTCCTTTCTATTTTCCTCTATTACTTCTGCTGTTTTTTCCTCAACAGAAGATAGAGAAAGTAATGGAATTTTTATAAGTTTTTCGTCTTCAATCTTTTGCACTGCATTAGTTAGTTTCGTCGCAGTTGTAGATAATTTGGGTACGATGAACAGAGTTGGCTGGTTGTCAAACTTTTTTTTAAGTAGACCCATGCAGCATCATAATTTTTCGACGAAATTTGAAAATGCTGTATTACTCGTGCAGCTTCGCCTTTTAAGCATTGACGAAGGCGCAGCATTTTTTCTATATTCTTTATCTGCTCGTTGTCATGTACCATAACTTTGAACACGTTGTAAAATTTGGCCCATTCCTTAATATCGCCATAAAATGTTGGAATTTTTATTATTTTTCTTTCTTCAAAGTTAGGGCGATAAGAAATTTTAGGCTCTTTTTGTTGTAGCTTTTTCTTTAAATGTTTAAGCTCTTCGTAGTATTCGTCATAAATTTCTTCGAATAAGATTTCAATTTCTACATTAAAATCTAATTTGCTTTTTAGATTTTGGATGTCTGTGAATAAAAAGTCTAAGCCTTTTATTTGATCGTTGTCGATAATTAATTCCATACTTAGATCTTCCATTTTTCTTCTGAGGTTTTCAACTTTCCTCACGAATATGGAAGTTTTTCGATCCAAATCTTGGTGTTTAGCTTCAACTTCTTCAATTTTTGTTTTACTTGATGGCTTTGTTGGAAAAGTGTTGGACGTGTACAACACCTTTTTGGAAAAATCCGCTTGGGCTTCATTAATTTTCTTCTTATTTATTCCCATTTTGAGAGTTTTTCCGCAACACTTTTCCTATTTATTGATGAACTGCTTGTTTTTTCTCCAAAGAAATCGTTGGAGGTATTTGATTTGGTCGCCTAGTTGACCTTGCTGTGCCTCGACTCACAGCCGCTGAATATCTCTTTGGATAGCAGTTAGATCACTGCGTTTAGTCTCTGCTAAAACGGCTTACGCGATCGGTTTTAATGCGGGAATATACACCCGTTTTACAATTATTATTTTTATTTAGTCAATATGCGGGAATAAACACCCGTCTTACAATTTAATTTTGCCTGTATTTATATTAATTACAGGGCTTACTTTATTTAATTTGCCTGTATTTTTTATAATATCATGGCTTTTTTAAATTTGGCTGAGCTCTTTATCCGGCTCGAAGGACCAAATGTTAATACCTCAATATAGCTTCTAACAATCCTTACCGCTGGTGGAGGGAATTGAAAAGTCTTATATCGAGGGAGAATTTATTCATTCTGATTTAAATTTGGCTGAGCTCTTTATCCGGCTCGAAGGACCAAATGTTAATACCTCAATATAGCTTCTAACAATCCTTACCGCTGGTGGAGGGAATTGAAAAGTCTTATATCGAGGGAGAATTTATTCATTCTGATTTTATTTCGTTTTTGTCTTGCTTATATACAAATTTTAAAACTATCTTAAATAACTAAATATATGTGTATGTGTGTATGTTTGTATCTATTGCAGCATATTGTTTATTGCTGCTTGACATGGGGTTATTTTGAAATGTACAATTTAATACACGAAACAACCGATTATTTTATATAATTGATCGTGTTAAATTTTTTTCGTGCATTTTTTCGAAAAGTTCATTCAAAAACAAAAATTAAAGAAAAGAATGGTCTCCAAAAGCCAATTTCGACAAAAGTTATGGCTATTTGAAAATAAAAAAGCCATTTTTTTTGTATATTCATAACTTTTTTGAAGTTGGACAAAAAATGTTGAAAGAATTCTCAAAAATGTTTTTCAAAGGGTAGAAAAGGATGGATAAGTTTCAGCAAAATCTTAAGGGGTTGGGTTCAAAAGTGGTCGATTTGGTATGGAATACCCCATATATATACAGTGGCAAGCAAAACTGAGTGCATGTTTGAAAATTCTATGTTTCAATATCTGTAACTTCCTCAATATTAAATCAAATTCAACCAAATTTTCAGCATTAATTATTTATTATGTACTTAAAAAAATGACATTTGTAAAAAAGTTAAACTAATACAAAAAAATTTACTTACGGTCAAAAACGTAAAATATGAGCAATGCACTCAGTTTTGCACATTATGAAATCTTCGAATAAATTGAGCATATCCACAAGAAATTTAATATTTTGTCCAAAGACCTTTGTTTTTTTCACACTTGCGATGCGTCTGGGCATACTTTCAACCAGATGTTGTATGGTTTCCCGAGGAATGTTTGTCCATTTGTCCCGAATGCGTTCCATAAGTTCTGCCATATATTTTGGGGCCCTTTCGTGTAAACCCAATAGTCTTTTTACGAAGGACCACAAATTTTCGATTGGGTTTAAATCTGGGCTTTGCGCAGGCCACATAACCTTCTGGAATTTCTGTTCGTCCAACCATTTTTTCACTATCTTGGCCGTGTGTTTCGGGTCCACATCCTGCTGAAAAACCATTTCTGCCTCTGGATATGTGCACTCGTCCAAAAAATCCGGCAAATTTGTTTGTAATATTTGAAGATAGTCTTCCTTCTTCATGATGCCTTCAATTTTTACGAGTGGTCCCATATGCCACCACGTGAAACACTCCCATATTATTAAGCTTCCACCACCATGTTTGACGGTTTGCTTGACGTGGTGTTTTTGAATGCGTTCATGTGGTCTGCGCCAATAATATTGTTTGCCGTCGGACTGAAATCTATTAATTTTACTTTCATCAGACCAGATAACCCTTTTCCAGTCATCCTCTGTCCAATCCTGATACTTTCTGCAGAATGCCAAACGCGCTTTTATATTTTTATCAGACAGTGCTGGTTTCTTTTTTTTTATTGCGGACATAAAATCAATTCTGTGTAATGCTCTCTGAGCAGTAGAGGCACTAACGTTCTTGTCCAGCATTTCAGCCGCTTTTTTGGGTGTTACCCGCTTATCTTTTTTTAAATTATGTGCCATTGCACGAGCATCCGCATCTGTAAGCAGTTTTGGGCGGCCACCGAAATTGGATTCAACAACAACTAATCTTCTTTTTTTACAGCCATTACAGTTTATTGACTTATTTTTAAGTTTTTTGCAATAGTGCTTGAAGATAAATTGTTTTTTAGCATTACCACGACACTATCTTCAATTGATTCTGAAATTTTGCGCATTTTTAATAAACTTGTCTTCACAAATAAACAAAGCCCACTAAACTGATAAGCAGAACTGTTAAATTTACTTATAAGCACTCAATATGTCAAAAGGTAACGGTTAATTAGACTACTTATGGAGAATTATTGAGTAACGGGTGATTTTTTTGAGGTTAGGATTTTCATGCAGTAGTATTTGACAGATCACGTGGGATGTCAGACATGGTGTCAAAGAGAAAGATGCTCAGTATGCTTTGACATTTCATCATGAATAGACTTACTAACGAGCAACGCTTGCAAATCATTGAATTTTATTACCAAAATCAGTGTTCGGTTCGAAATGTGTTTCGCGTCCGTGTCCGATGAGCGATGAGGCTCATTTCTGGTTGAATGGCTACGTAAATAAGCAAAATTGCCGCATTTGGGGTGAAGAGCAACCAGAAGCCGTTCAAGAACTGCCCATGCATCCCGAAAAATGCACTGTTTGGTGTGGTTTGTACGCTGGTGGAATCATTGGACCGTATTTTTCAAAGATGCTGTTGGACGCAACGTTACGGTGAATGGCGATCGCTATCGTTCGATGCTAACAAACTTTTTGTTGCCAAAAATGGAAGAACTGAACTTGGTTGACATGTGGTTTCAACAAGATGGCGCTACATGCCACACAGCTCGCGATTCTATGGCCATTTTGAGGGAAAACTTCGGACAACAATTCATCTCAAGAAATGGACCCGTAAGTTGGCCACCAAGATCATGCGATTTAACGCCTTTAGACTATTTTTTGTGGGGCTACGTCAAGTCTAAAGTCTACAGAAATAAGCCAGCAACTATTCCAGCTTTGGAAGACAACATTTCCGAAGAAATTCGGGCTATTCCGGCCGAAATGCTCGAAAAAGTTGCCCAAAATTGGACTTTCCGAATGGACCACCTAAGACGCAGCCGCGGTCAACATTTAAATGAAATTATCTTCAAAAAGTAAATGTCATGAACCAATCTAACGTTTCAAATAAAGAACCGATGAGATTTTGCAAATTTTATGCGTTTTTTTTTTTAAAAAAGTTATCAAGCTCTTAAAAAATCACCCTTTATATGCTCAATTTATTCAAAGGTTTCATATTGTGCAAAACTGAGTGCATTGCTCATATTTTACGTTTTTGACCGTAAGTAAATTTTTTTGTTTTAGTTTAACTTTTTTGCAAATGTCATTTTTTTAAGTACATAATAAATAATTAATGCTGAAAATTTGGTTGAATTTGATTTAATATTGAGGAAGTTACAGATATTGAAACATAGAATTTTCAAACATGCACTCAGTTTTGCTTGCCACTGTATGTAAATATACATACGTACACTTTATATGGCTCGCCACCCAAGATATTGCTACGACAACGAAAATCAGTGTGTCAAAAAAAAAGTGTCTCAAAGTGAAATGGTGAAGTGTCTTAGTGAAAAATTAAATAAACTTAAATTTCCAAAAAAACAGAAATTTTGTGAAAAATTTGAGAAAAAAAAGTCAGTGCCGTAAGTGATTTGTTGTAAACTCAAAATCGAACTAGAAGTTGCACTACTGTAATTAAGTGCTGTGTAAAAAACTTTAATTTAATATCACCGAAAAAAAGTTAAGAGAAAAAAAATATATGAAAATGTGTTACCGCTAAGAAGTCGTGGCAGTAAATATGTTCCGTCGTACACTGTTACGTTTACCGGATTTTGTGCACTTACGAATTGTTTTTTTGTTTTGTAATATTTTCACTAAAACACTTTTATCCACTTTGTTTCTTTTTTTATATATGAAGGTTTATACCGCGTGTAACAAATATTGAAATGTGCTATTAAAAAATAACCACGTACCTTTGATTTGAATGTTGAAATTTATGTGTTGAAAATAAAGGATCCGGTGTTCGGTGTTTGCTTATTAATTGGTGTGCAGTGCCAAAAATTTATGTGTTGAAAATAAAGGATCCGGTGTGCGGTGTTTGCTTGTTAATTGGTGTGCAGTGCCAAAAATTTATGTGTTGAAAATAAATGATCCGGTGTGCGTTGTTTGCTTGTTAATTGGTGAGCAGTGCCAAAAATTTATGTGTTGAAAATAAAGATTCCGGTGTGCGGTGTTTGCTGGGAAATTGGTGTGCAGCGCCAAAAATTTATGTGAAAAAATTATGAAAAATATCCGGCTCGAAGGACCAATGTTTATTCTCGAGCTCTCGACGAGTCACTCAAGGAGGACGATGCGTCGATTGTTAAGGATAGGAAAAAAAAGAAAAAAATATATACATTTAATATAAAGAAAAACACCAAGTTTTGTGTTTAATACAAAAACGTTTGATTCTTTATTATGACTAATAAATGGTTATATATTACCTTGTTATAATAATGGTGATGGTGGACGTGTTGATTATTTCCCTTCTTCTTTAAAAGTGAAAAAAGTGACTAGCAGAATCGCTAAACACTGTAATTTCCGTATTGCATCTCGAACAATAAAAGAAAACATGTAAAAGGTTTCATTGCTGTTACCAAAGTAATAAGATGTCTATCTGTCGTCATGACTATACTTGTAAAGATACTCACTAAAGCAGACATGTCCTGTCAGGCATTGCGTCATATAGAAATCCATGTTTTCATGCTTTCTCTCCACCCAGGTTTTAACATTTTTAATAAGGCGGCTCGTCCTAGTTATTCGTTTAGATTTTTTTTGCCTTTTTTCATTACGTTCTTTATTCTTTAGTGTTGTGCTGAGTGTTTTACTAAAATCATACATTCTGTACGGAAGTCACAGGCTATTCTAATGGCGCTTTGTAGGAACATTGAATCTACCATTTTTACATACTACTGTGCCCAAAAAGGTGACAGTTGACAAAGGTGACAGCTGCGCGCGTTGAAGTATTTAGAGCATTATTTTTTTTTTTTAGGTTGGTAGTACTGTCAGTCACATTTTTGTCAAATTTCATGTCAAAATATTCATTAGTGTTTGAGATACGTGTCGTTTTGTGAGCTGCTAAAAGTGAGTTTTTCGTGTTTTGCGATGTCGAAATTTGTTGAGCAAAGAATTTGCATTTTGTTTACGAAATCAATTTTCTGCTGCGGATACGTTGAGGATGGTGCAGAAAGCCTTTGGTGATGAGGCTATGTCTAAAAAAAATGTTTACAAGTAGTATAGTGAGTTCCAAGCCGGCCGTGAATGTGTCGAAGACGAAGAGCGTCCATTGCGACCATCAACCGCAACCGACGAAGCTCACGTTCAACAAATCAAAGATTTCGTATTCAAAAACCGTCGATTAACAATTAGAGACCTTGCTGATGAAGTTGGCATATCTAAAGGCTCAGCCAATACCATTTTGAAGGATATTTTAGGCCTCAAGCACGTCAAATCTCGACTGGTACCGAATACATTGAATTTTTGGGAAAAAAAGGCGTCGCGTTTAAGTGACGATGCTTTCCGACTACCAGGGTGTCATGAAATGCATTATAACTGGCGATGTGACTTAGATCTATGCTTATGACCCCGAAACAACCAATCAATCGAGCGAATATCGTGCCAAAAGAGAGCCGAGATCAAAAAAATCGCGTCAAAGTCGCTCAAAAATCAAGGTCATGTTGACTGTTTTCTTCGATTATCGTGGAGTTGTGCATTATGAATTCCTTCCAACCGGTGAAACAGTCAACAAGGAACATTATTTGTACGTTATGCGTTGTTTGCGTAACGCTAGCCGCCTAAAAAGGCCGGAATTGTGGAAAGACAATTGGTTTTTACATCACGATAATGCACCATCCCATACTGCCCTCGTACCCATATCGTTCCGCAACCACCGTATTCACCTGATCTGGCGCCGTGCGACTTCTGGCTGTTCACCAAGTTCAAAAGATCGCTCCGAGGACACCAGTTTTATACGATAGAGGATATTCAAGCGCAGCGAAGACGGAACTGAAGGCCCGGAAAGTGACTACAACCAGTGTTTCGAAGATTGGCAAATCCGTTGGCATAAGTGCATTGCATCGGGAGGGGATTACTTTGAAGGGGATGAAATTGATTTGGAAGAATAAATAAAAAATTTTCAAATTATTATTTGGGCACATTAGTATATGGTACTTTATGCGTTAATTATAATTCCCGTTACGAACCTCAGCCTCGCATCTATTATCACACTAAAGTACTAGTACTTGTGTGATGTCTGTATCGAGTGATAACTCCTTAATCTCCGTAGTAACTCTGCCGTAGTTTCAGGTTTCTCTAAAGCCTGTATTATGCGGGGTGGTAGTGCCCAATATCCATTAATTAATAGTCGACGCCTTTTTGCAAATGATTATTTCCTAATAATAAATGGCCACACAAACTTAAGCTACTGAATTCCATAATTTTTAAATATGTTAATAAAAATGGTTAAAATTCAAATTTATTTAGAAAATTTTTCTTTAATGATTTAATGTTAATGTTTTTAAATAAATTTTTTATTACTTTCGGGAAAACTTACACTTTCGATGCATCGATGTTTTTATTGATGTATCGCATAACGCTGATCGCTGAGTTGATTGCGTTTTTCACATCAAAAGTGATGATTGTGCAATATTTTTTAGAGCCAAAAATATTTATAATTTCACTCTGCTTTTTTATTGTGTCAATTGGTGAGTGCTTCCCACAAAACCCATATTGGTTGATATATAAACCTTTTTCTACTTTGTCTAAATACAATCGAAGACGTTGACAGATCAGCTTTTTAGCTTATTTATTTATTTTTTAATTATTGAAATGGCCGTGGTTTCAATAAAAAGTATCGACTTTGGCCCTTTCTTCGACAGTTTTTCGGAGATAAAAGTAGGAAAATTAAAAAAAAGCTTTCGATTGAGAATGACGTTAGAAATGTTCTCCCCAAATTGGAACTAGATATCTTCAAAATTCTTCCTTTGAGAGTGGATACCGTTTTGAAAAAGACCATTCTGAGAAAAACAGGTTTAAAGTCCCTATGTTTATCACTCAGTTGCCCTTCTACAAGAAACGCTGTAGCGACCATAATAATTCGAATTTCGATTCCAAAATTTGAGAGAACGTTTGTTACAGTGTATACTATCCGTTATAATACAACAAAAAAAGGTTTTTCGAAAATTTTACCCTGAGAGGACCCCTTAACCTGTATACATATAGTCCACAAAACGTCACTGGGTAATATCTCTTTTTTTGGCATTTATTGACAAAAAAAGTGTTTCAACTGTACCTTTAAGGAGAGTTGGTCCGGTCCGCGATTGTCCTTTAGGACCTTGAACTTTAGCCATGGTCAGCTTATATGCACCACTTCTACATATGACTTCATCCTCCCTTGCACTCGAACACTATCTTTACATATAATTGAATCACGATTTGTTAGTATTGTATTACCTCTATCTTCTTTTACTATATGTTTGTTGCAGGTTTTTATTACGACGGTGTGTTTGGAATATATAATGTCTCCGTTTTGTATGTGATGCTTTTTCGGTTTTTGTTGTGATAAAAGAGCACTCTATTTTGGTTCACTCTGATTTTTTGTTTAATTTTGTTTTAATTTTTCGATTTGGGAGCTTTGATCTGAGTGTTGTGAGTCACTTGAAGTCTTATTAATCATTTGACGGGACGGTGCATCAGTGACAACATTTTGATGTCCTTGTTTATATACCAACTCAGCTTTATAATCCTCAATAAAATTTTTCTATCGTTTTATCTCTATATTCGGATTTTTATGCAAAATCGAAAAAATTAGGGATTGATGATCTGTGTATGTTGGAAGATCTGCCATACCATATAAGTAACTTCTCAGTTTTTGAATAGATAAGACGATCGCGAGAAATTCCCTTTCTTTCGTGCTGTAATTCTGTTCAGATTGACTAAGAGTTCCAGATATAAATGAAATAGGTTTCCTATTCTGAGAGAGTACAGCACCTATTGCAAAGTTATTTTCATTTGTCATTAATTCAAAGGGTTTGTTGAAATCTGGTTGGAATAATTAGACTTGTGCTTGTAAAAAAGTTGTAAGAGGTTTTACTATTGCAACGAAATTTTATATAAATTACCTGTAGTAGCTTGCTTAATCTAGAAATGATCGTAACTATTTTACATTTTTTGGAGTTGGGGAATCCTTTATCGTTTGGATTTTATTAGGATCTATCGTTATTTTATTATATGTCCAAGGTATTCTACTGAGTCCTCGCTGCAGTCAATTTTCATATTGACATCGTGAAGTGCATTTATGATTGGGCGAATGTGCTCTCTATGTTCTTCATGTGAGAAAGAATATAGTACAACGTTAATGTAAATATATACGAATTTGACACTGTATGGACGTACAGGGTTTGTCCGGAAAGTAACAGGGCTGAGTCGATTTAAAAAAAAAATTATTGAACCAATTTGTTACAATTCTTTACATACTTTCAAAATAGGCTCCTTCTGCGTCGATGCAGCGCTGCCATCGCGATTTCCATGCATTGAAGACGTCACGGTAGGCATTCTCCAGAATAGCCTTGAGAGCCAAGGTGTATGCAGCTGGGATCCTCTCTGTCGTCTCAAAAAATGCTTTCCCTTCATCGGCCTGTCACCTGTGCTTACGTTATTCAAAAATTGAGGTTCACTTTCACGCATGTTCAGAATTTAATTGCTCATAGAAACACGTCGCGTGAAAATATATGTCCTGACTCAACCGCTCGTTCGTTAGCTAGGAACGCCCTTTATCGAATCCAGTTGGTGCGCGCACACTCTGAAGTACAGTCGCGACGGAAGAAAATCAGTCCTCTTGCTTTCTGGACAAACTGTGTAGGATGTCGTATATGCATCGTTAGAATATCGAAGATGCGTTCTTTAACCCAAACGACATTTTAAGGAATTCATACTTTGTGCCATTCACGCTTAATGCGGTTTTTCCCTATCTAATTCTTTGATCAAAATTTGTGGAAACCTGACTTAAATCTAACGTTGTATAAACTTTTGTTTGCATAGATTTTGAATAGTCATTGCCACATTTGGGATAGGATATCTATAAGCGTCAGTTTGAGCATTAAGCTTCTGAAAATTGTATATCGGTGCCTTGTTTTGCAAGGGCCGAAATTGGATAGTTGTATGGACATTTATAAAATTTATTAATGCGGTTATTTAATAATTTGTTTATTTCACTATTTAGAAATTTGTTGTTTGCTATAGGATACGGATATTGTTTCTCCCAAATAGGATCTTCAGATTTTGCCCCAATTGTAGCTTCTATCATAGCTTTAAACGGTAGAATTTAACATGTTTCTTCGTTTTTTCTTGTAATATTTTCAATTTTAATTTTATATTTTTCGTTTTTGATTGTATATTTCACTTTTTGCCCGCTTGTTTCTTTGTTTATATTTCTGTGTTATTTTATATTCCAAAGGATTGATTTCAGCTTTCATTGCTTTAACGCACTGTTCACTTAGAAGCATATCAAATTCTCTAAAGCCTCGATTTCAAGAAACACTAAATTGTGGTTTAATAATGTTATAATATTTTTTAGATTTCGTTAAAGAATATCCATGAAGTGTATTAATTTTAACATTTAATTTTTAATTGATATAAACTTTAATATTCTACATTTAATACTTACGTAACTATTTACTGCGACTGTATCTATTAAAATATTAGCGAACCTACTTGTCGCTTGGCAGGGTCTTTGCAAACACGTTAATTCTCTGATTCTCCTAAAAACCGCTCCCTTTTTCATAAGTATTGTCAGTTTGTGGGATAGTTGATTGCGATTCTTTCTGTTTGGCTTGGTTTATTGTTATACTTTGTGTTCGCTTTTTCCGGAATGGGTTATGGTGTTGTTGACGCAATTGAGAGTTGCTTCTTTGATTTTCAATTGATTATTGCTAAGAGTCTGTGTTAGGATCTTAAGATGTTCTCTTAGAGTAACAATTTCTTGTGCCATTTTGTCGTCTTCTTCTATTCGCCTCGTTGAATTAATTAATTCACGACGCTTACAGCGTTTTTTGTTTGACTCCAGTGTGATTGAGTTCTTATTTTGTCCCGGTTTTCGGACTATATATTATGTCTCACTCTTGCAGAGACTCTGTTTTTGCTTTTCTTCAAAATCTTGGAATTTTATTATTTACTCTATATTTCAAGGATGTACGGCTGCAGTCAGGATTAAGCCAGGTGTGAGCCCCCAGTTAAACGCATGGTTTCGTGTTGAGTTAAGAAAAAACAATTTCGCTTTAGAGTAGTTCGAATCTGCTTTATTCATTTTAATTCTTACTGAATACATTTCATATCCTTACTGCTATTTAAAATAATTGCTAAGAAGATACTTTTCGTACATTGATTTGCTTATTGCATTTTATGTGATGAATATTTACATATTTGAGAATGCCATTAACTCGCGCAGGATTCATCCGAAGTAAATAAGCGAGAGTGATATTGAGTTCCTGGTGTCCGTATGTGTGGTGTTTTCGTACATGTTATGCTCAGATGTTGAGTATGGTGTTATTTTTCTAGGTTTTCTAGTATTACACATAAGTATATGCGAGTCTAGGGGCGTCACTGTTTCGCACGGGGAGTATGAAGATCCCTTAACTTTATTTTTGTTATCCGATAAGTTTTAAAATTCAAGGAATTATTATTAGGCAATATTGAATGAAGGGTGCCAATGATGTTTTTACAATTATTTAGTCGAGTATTTGTGGCTTTAGAAAAGGCTTCACAATACTCATCTTTTATGGTTTTATTAGATATGTGAGGCAGTTTTCCTAACTCTCGAAATTTCCATTTGAGGCATTGGTTTTTCCTTAACTTGAGTTGTCATGGTGGTAATTGGTTCTGTAACTAGTTTAGTTTGAGTTTCACTGTACAGCATTTAATTTTTTTTTACTTTTGATTTAATTTACTTAATTTAGTCTCGTGGCAATTTTCGGTGTTTTGGTCGGGATTTGCTTCTGCAGTTAAACCCGTGGTTCTTTTTGTACACGCGCTTATTTGGGGTGAGATTGGATATGTGCAGTAATGAAATATTGAAGGGTGTCTTTTGTGACAATATACGCAATTAAATTTGCTTTTGAAATTTTTATATGTGGGAGCGAGTGACAAGTTATTTTTGCAAAGTCCTTTTGATCTGACAAAATTATTTTGCTCGTTAACTTTTAAGTTTTAAGAAATCTCTCTTTTACATAGTTCATATGACGTTTGATTTTTCTGTTTGGATGTGAGCGCCTACCCTTTCAGCTATTCCGTGCTTTGTAGTTGGAAAATCATTCATTTTTTGCCACATAGGCCTTTTTTCGTGATGAGAGTGATTGCACCTATAACAATGACAGCTTTTTTTGTAATGCTGCTGTGCGTATGTACCAGTATAGAGTCCCAAATATCTGTAGGAATGTCTTGTGTCGATAAAACCGACAAAAAATTGGAAACAGTGGATTTAAGCCTAAAGGTCAAACTGCAAGTATAATATACATATGCTACCGTATATTACTGTCAAAAGATTAACGAAAAGTCTGTCAAATGCATAAGGAATGAAGAGTAGACTTGTGAGTGACTATAATGTACGTACATGCAGAAGAGAAAATGGTCAATAACACATTTGTGTTTTGATTTATATTTCGTTTGGATTTTGCAAAAATTACAGTACTTAAAAACAAAATGCTTACTTCTTTTTTAGACGGAATATGCATATTAACAAAAATTAGTGTAATTAAAAAAAGAGTTCGGTCATGTTCGGTAAGAGTATAAACAGAAAGAAGAAGAAGGATGGTTTTTTCCTTCCCAGAAATCCCTTTTCTTTGTCTGTGCGATTGAAATAAAAGGCATCTTGTTTGTCGTACAAACATTTCTTTTTTTCAATATTTTCGATTAAATTTTGTATATAATCTATCTGTATCTGTTAACAAAAAGCGAAAACAGCTGATTCCGTACGGAAAATGCGAGCAGTTTCGCATTTTCTTTAAGCAAATGACGTTTGAAAAAACTTTACCAAACCAGTATATTATAGTTGCAACATACAATTTGTGTGTATTCGGACAGCTAGCTTATGCACATTATGGTTAGACCTAAATACACTTTGCTTTGCTTCTTTCTGAATTTAAGGCAAGCTTACTAGTGTCATTACTTGTTTATTGACCAATATTCTCTTGTTTTCATATCTAGCATTTAGAGCTTTCCAAGCTAAATTGATCGGAGGTAATACAATTATTGCGCTTTTGATAATTTTGGATGGTTGATACAAATGGCTGTAAACATATTCCGGAAGAACGGCCATTCTTCATAAAATGTTTCTGTGTCACAGGCCACCTCGAGGTGGATGCCTAAACTTGCCTTTTGACTGACTTCTTGTTTCAGCTCTACTCTCGGATGTGGAGTGGGTGCAATTCATTTTATTAACTTTTATTGATCGGAGATCATAGGTTTTGTTTCGTCGTACTAGAAATAAATATGGGTATTATCTTGCTCTTGTTAAACCCTTGCACGGTGTACAAATTGCAGAATTTTCCACTTGGTGCAACGGCACAACAACAAACACACGCAGAAAATTATTTGCAATGACTGTAAAATACAAGTATATCAGACCAAAACCCATGTTTATTTTCGTGCAAATACACTTCAAAATATTATATAAATGCAACCCTGTTTTACATAAAGACATATTTTGCCATTAAATTGTTGAGGAAGGTAAGTTTTAGATAAAGATTTTATAATTTTTATTTAGATTATGAAGATTTAGTAATTTTTTTTTGTTAAGAATGAATGCAGAAGGTGCGACAATTCACAATAGTCATTTACAATAAATTTACCGAATCAGCTGTTCATATATCACTAGATTCTGCCATGGGTGCTCTCGTGCTCTTATTTCGGTATAGGATTTTTGCATTTTGTGCCATCGTGCAATCTTGCAAGAGCAAGAGAATCCCCCTCATGTCTTTTGTAGATATGTAAGTATGCACGAATTATTGGGTAGTCAAAAAATTATTTTCATATTTTGTTAATAGATGTCGTTGCAGTTGTATATCTCCAGGTAGCACTGGAGTATTAAACCATATAGCGTTAGAAAGGTGAGATTTTTATTTAAAAATTAAATTTGGAGAAGTTGAAAAAAAGTTACAGCTGTTCAAAAATTTGTGAAAATAATGAAGAAATTCGCTATATTTTGAAGTTTATGTATAATAAAGTTTAGAATGCCACGTAAACCATCAATGAAATTTATGACGACGATGGATTAGTTCGTGTAGCAATAATGGTTCGCTCAGTTCCGCTCTGGAAATTTCGATTTACACTGATGGAATAATATCTCTAGCGGGAAAATAACAAAAATAAATAGCCAAAAATTTTACCTGTTTATTTATTATTATAAATATAAGAAATAAGTTGAAGTTTGATTAGAAATATGAAAAAACTTTTTCGACTACTCAATATCTTTCATACGCTTTCATGTTTTTGTACAATCCCGTTTGTTTTTGTTTGACAAAGAACAAGGGGTATTGCCGAATAGATGCCAATGTGGACTTTGAAAAGATGTATGTGTTTTAATATACTATGTATATGTACGTATGTTTATATGTATAGTGTTCACAAATTATGTATATTTTGTTAAACTGATTTTTTGTTTCGTTCTGATAAATGTATTTAGTAATATTCAGTGCTACTTTACCGTACTGTTTAGTTATTAACGATAATTTACGATCAACATTTTTGTTTTGAAAATTAATTAAACATACTGATACTATGTCGTCTGATTGTATAAGGTACGCTTTTATATTTTTGCAATATTAAAATTGTGTATAGAGAAGTAAGAAAGTTTGCATATACATTTGTATATAAATATTTATTTTTATTTTTATCTTTCTTCTTTATTTTTATTTTTTTTATGTTTGTGCCTTTGCTGACTAAGTTTGTGCAAACCTACCTATTGTTTTGTTAAACATAAGGGGTATACCGAAAAATATTGCAAGTAAATACTTGCATTTTTTGGTTTCTTAATAAACATGTGTGAATACACGAAGGTAAGTTGGTGTATGGGAAGTAAACTAATATTATTTTATTAACATGTAGTTATTTTGATATATACGTTATACCAAACTTGTTAAACGGATTTTGAAATACGGATTTATATTACTATATATAAAAACATATTTTTACATACATTTTGCATTGAAATATATTTAGAAAAAATCAAATAAATTCGATAACTTTGGTTTTCCTCAAGGATCATTTTATGTAATTCAGGTATGTGTATGTGTTTAAGAGCCTGGGCGTTTTGCTACAATAACTTTCCTCCACTCCTGAAGCTTTGTGCTGGCTATTGGTATGTGTTGTAGTTTTTGTTGTTTGGTATTTCTTTTCGCGCCGAAATGTTTGTTATTGTTTTTTTTGTTTATTGTTGTTTTAGTTTATAGCGCCCGATTTGTTTTTCAGTTTTCGCTTTCTTGAAAATTAAATATTTCAATCGTGTTCGAATGTTTTTAAAAATTATCACCGAATTATGACCTAGATAGACCAGTTGGTATGATTTTTTAATTTATTAATTATAATGATTCAAGTTTATAGTATAATGAGTTATTGCTTACAAATCATAATTACTTATTTTACTTATTAAATATCTTTTGCAATAAAGTATGCATTTACCTAAAAATCGTATTTACTTAAGGGGCTGTACCACTGTAACGCATGAAAAATTACGAGATTTTCGTGAATTTTTTTAAAAGAAAGTACTCCATTGAATGTTTGGACGTAATAAGGTATATTTTAAGATTTTTTTTTACAAAAATGTTGAGAAATAACTGCTGACATGATTCCTTCCGAATGAGCAGTTGAAACACAAAAATTCAAAATTTTATTAAACTTAAAGAAATAGTTTGTACAATGACTTACTATCTTTGAAAAATATCAAATTATTAACAAAATGGCGTAGTTTTGAGAAAAAAAAATAATAAATGGTCGTTTTTTAGTGCCAAATTGACAATTTTCAACCAATCAAAAAGATCGTAGGTCATTGCATGGTAAATGTGTTCAACAATAATTTGAAGTCGATCGGTTAATTTCTCGTTATGATGTCCGCGATTTTGAAAATTCGCTCTTTAGATTGCTGCCATCCAAAAACTATTCAAGATACGAGCCCATTTCACTTGATAATTACAAAAATTTTTTTTGAAACCGTCACACTGGTATAACCCCTCTAATGCTGACTAAAGGTAATGACCTCATAGGTTAATAAATTATTCAGATTCTAGGAAATTTTGTGAACAAAGTGATTTTGTTTAATTTACATTGATATTTGCAATAGCAAAGGAAAAGGTCTCATTTTACAAAATTTATTGATTTCCGGTTGTTCTATTAATATCATTAAGAAATTCAGCAAATATCTCATTTTTAATGTTTGTTGTTGGGGTACTTATATATGTAACTACTCCCCGTTTTAAACTAAATTTTCCTCAGTTCTTTAATTTAACATTTTATTGATATATCTATGTATCGTTATTAAGATTACAAATACTAATGTTACTAAAATTATTATAAAATATTTCAACGGTATATTACTTTATTGTGAAATTTTACCTGAAAAATGTTTTTAAAGTTTATTATAATTGTTTCATCTATTTGGACCTATGTTAACTTTTCTTTAAAATTATTTTAATCTTCATATTGTAATCATTGATATTTGTTGAACAATTATTGAATTGGATTACATGATTTCGGCTTAAAATAGTTTGATTATTATTGCAACTATTATTAATAAATAAATAGTTAGCATTTTTAACAATAATTGATTTTACATCTAATGAAAAGATTACTAATCATTTACTTGTTATTAAATTACAATTCTATTTTATTATACAAGGCGAACTAAGTTTTAATTGTTTAATGTGCTTATTTTCTTCAATTAACATTATTTTATTTTTATATGTAGAAGTTTCTTTTATTTTAACATCGATTTCTGTTTGGTTTCTATTGAAACAATTTTTCTTATTTAGACTTGTATAAAAGTTATTCCAATTATTAAATAAGTATTATTAAAAGTTGCTGTTCCTAATTGTAAACATTTTAAAAGTTAAAATATTAAAATCAATTTTATATTTCGTTATTTCTTGATTGGTTACAATGTTTATTTTAAAAATCCCTTATTTTGCTGAAACTACATAATTTGTATTTGTTCAATTTTATTTTTTAACAATTGAATTTGATACTCTACGACAATTATTTTTTTTATCATATTAAAACTTTTTTCAATTCCTCCTCTATCGTTTTTTACAATATTTTTTATTTGTTCTAACGCTAAATAAAAAAATTCGTTAACATGAATTTGTTCATTCATTGTCTCGTCTGTCTTCAGTAAGTGGTTCTGAATTATTTGTCAGCCATTGTCGTACATCGTACCAAATATCCATTTGAATATACTGCATTCACCAAACGCCTCATTTTTCTATTTGGTATTAAAGACATTAATATATGTATTGTTTCTAGCAATCCTGCTTATAATATGTCTTTATTATCTGTTTCATTAAAATAATGTTGTCCGTCATATCGTTAATAATAT
This sequence comes from Bactrocera zonata, assembly GCA_037783105.1. Classification (NCBI taxonomy): domain Eukaryota; kingdom Metazoa; phylum Arthropoda; class Insecta; order Diptera; family Tephritidae; genus Bactrocera; species Bactrocera zonata. Next base: position 438,440 of record JBAWJQ010006684.1, read on the forward strand.
GTTCCATTTCTTCTATGTTCGAAAAGGTGTATACTATGTCCGTGTCTTTCACCATTTCTTGTGACCTAAATTCAATGTCTATAAATCCTAAATTTTCTGTCAGTTCTGTAATTGACAAAAGTCCTTCAATCATTGGTATCATTATAATTACTATTAATTGGAATATCTGAAAATTTTAGTAGTTTTTTATTATTAGTAAAAATATGAACGTTTCCTAACTTTTCTTTCTTGAATCTAGTTTGTTCCCTGTGCCTAATAGCTTTATACTTTTTATAAAATATAAATTCTTTTCTCTTTTTCTCATAATTTTCTTTTTATTATTTAGTTGATTTATAATTTTATCCTTTGCTGCTATTATATTGTTTTTTATTATTTCCAAATCTACTTCATTATTTTGTACTTTATTTGGTGCATATTTTATTGATGAATAGAGTCTTTCATTATAATTTCTAATTGCTTTTTGTATATATTTAGAACGTAAATGTTGTATCTGTTGGTGACCAGCAAAAATTTTAAATTTATTTCGATAGAGATATGGCCTAAAATAGTTTATATTCCATATTATCGCAAGAAATTCTTTATCTGTTACGGAATAGTTTTTTTTCGTGATTATTTAAAGTTTCTGAGGCGTAACAAACTGGGTGTCCCTTTTGTGATAATACTCCAGCAGTCGCTTAATTGGATGTATCTGTTGTTTAAGTAAATTGTTTTTCAATTTCTGAATAACTGAATAGATTCTAGCGTAGTATTTTACGCATTTACGATAGTAACCGGTGATTCCTAAAAGGCATTTAGTTTGTCTTTCTGTTTTGTAAATTTTTAATAACTTTAATTTAATTAGCATTTATGAATTGGAATTTTTAGATTTTTCTTTCAAGAACTTTCGCCTATTGCCCTAATATGATCGTTCAATGGTGTGCTAAAAATTAGGATGTCGTCTAAATACAGTACACATGCTTTATTTATATGCTTCGTCTCTAAGTATTTCATTCATTAGCCGCTGAAATGTGACTGGTGTATTTTTCAGTCCAAAGGCATTTTTACGAATCATAGAGTCCATGTAGCCTTACGAAAGCTGTTTTTCACAATTCTCCTTTTTTACTACAATTTTGTGGTACCCTCTCACTACATAAATCCAAGGTAGTAAAATATTGTGCTCTCTATAATTCGTCAAGAATGGAATCAATGTTTGGAAGGGAGTATTTGTCATCTATTGTGACTTCATTAAATTTTCTATATTCAATCATAATTCTCGAATATCTTAGGTGACTTTTCTGGATTATTCTCTGCTCTTCCATTTCCTTAATTTGTTTTCTAACCTCAATTTCATGCTGAGGTAGATACTGTGTCCAATTTAAACTGCGCCCGTCGAAGGATTTGCAGAATTATTTTTTTTTAGGTTGGTAGTACTGTCGGTTACATTTTTGTCAAATTTCATGTCAAAATATTCATTAGTGTTTGAGATACGTGTCGTTTTGTCAGCTGCTAAAAGTGAGTTTTTCGTTTTTTGCGATGTCGAAATTTGTTGAGCAAAGAATTTGCATTAAATTTTTTTTACGAAATCAATTTTCTGCTGCGAATACGTTGAGGATGGTGCAGAAAGCCTTTGGTGATGAGACTATGTCTAAAAAAAATGTTTACAAGTGGTATAGTGAGTTCCAAGCCGGCCGTGAATGTGTCGAAGACGAAGAGCGTCCATTGCGACCATCAACCGCAACCGACGAAGCTCACGTTCAACAAATCAAAGATTTGGTATTCAAAAACCGTCGATTAACAATTAGAGACCTTGCTGATGAAGTTGGCATATCGAAAGGCTCAGCCAATACCATTTTGAAGAATGTTTTGGGCCTCAAGCGCGTCAAATCTCGACTGGTACCGAAAACATTGAATTTTTTGGAAAAAAGGCGTCGCATTGAAGTGTGTGAAACGATGCTTTCCGACTACCAGGGTGTCATGAAACGCATTATAACTGGCGATGATCTTGGATCTATGCTTACGACCCCGAAACAACCGACCAATCGAGCGAATATCGGCCGAAAGAGAGCTGAGACCAAAAAAATCGCGCCAAAGTCGCTCAAAAATCAAGGTCATGTTGACTGTTTTCTTCGATTATCGCGGTGTTGTGCATTATGAATTCCTTCCAACCGGTCAAACAGTCAACAAGGAATATTATTTGAACGTTATGTGTCGTTTGCGTAACGCTATCCGCCTAAAAAGGCCGGAATTGTGGAAAGACAATACTTGGTTTTTACACCACGATAATGCACCATTTCATACTGCCCTCGTAATTCGTGATCAATATTTTATACAATAGAGGAGCCGAATCTTCGCTGCGGCTTATGTGTCGTTTGCGTAACGCTATCGGCCTAAAAAGGCCGGAATTGTGGAAAGACAATACTTGGTTTTTACACCAGGATAATGCACCATTTCATACTGCCCTCGTAATTCGTGATCAATATTTTATACAATAGAGGAGATTCAAGCCGCAGCGAAGATTCGGCTCCTCTAATGTATAAAATATTGATCACGAATTACGAGGGCAGTATGAAATGGTGCATTATCGTGATGTATAAACCAAGTATTGTCTTTCCACAATTCCGGCCTTTTTAGGCGGATAGCGTTACGCAAACGACACATAACGTTCAAATAATATACCTTGTTGACTGTTTGACCGGTTGGAAGGAATTCATAATGCACTGAAGGCCATCCCGGAAAGTGACTACAATCAGTGTTTCGAAGATTGGAAAATCTGTTGGCATAAGTGCATTGCATCGGAAGGGGTTTACTTTGAAGGGGATGAAATTGATTTGGAAGAATAAATAAAGAATTTTCAAAATAATTACAGTGTAACCTTATATTTTGGGCACAGAGTATATAATTTTGAATTAACCTGCTACTGCGTTGTAGTTTTAATTTCATGTTGGATTTCTCTAGGTTGAATTTTTATAATTTTAGTTCAGCAGAATTTGTTTTATGTCATTTGGTTTTTCTAAAACAGAACTTTATTTTCGATTTAGAGTTATTTTTCCCTTTTCTATATGTGTATTCGTATTGAGAAACCTGAGCATATACAAACATGCGTGTCTATTATGAAGTCACACTTACGTCCTCTTAATGGTATTATTTTCTATCTTGTTCTCGCATTACTAGATAAGTTGAACTCTTCTGGTGCTAATGTATGCAAATCATAATTTATTTTATTCTCATTTGTTATTGTGCTAAACGTTAATGGATTTTTCAATTTGATTTGTGGAAAATTGTCAATCTCGCCATTGATCAGGCTTAAACTAGGTGCTTTATCAATTAATGTAATATAACTCTTTTTATTTATTTTAATTTTTATTTTAGTAAAGATTTCTGAGGCTGGTTCATAAAAAAATGCTATTGCTTCTTCTCTGTAAATATCAATTCGTGTGGATCCTACTTATTCTTGCCTTCTCGAGCATAAGCGATCTTGACTATGCTGAGGCTTACTTAGGGTATCCTGCCAATTGTGGGCCTTTTGAAAAATTTGAAAAGTTTCCATCGATTCGTATTGGTTTTGTTTAAATTGATTATTAGGACCATGATTTCGTCTATAATGATTTGGTTGCTTTTGAGCAAAATTTGGTCTAGGATTTCCTTCCAATTGTGGTCTTTGGAAATTACCTGTATTTAGTTTATAATTATTATTGTATTATCCGCCATAAATTTGTTTATATTGGCCTGATGTATTATGCCCAATATAATTTTCGTATATCTGATAGTACGAACCTTGATTATCTTTATTACGATTTCTGTTATATTTTCTCCTTTTACTTTAAATTTCATATATTCCTGTGATCAAATTGAAAGATACATTTTGTCTATTTCGTCTCCTTCAATGTAATCCCCTCCCGCTGCAATATACTTATGCCAACGAGTTTTCCCGTCATCATAGCACTTTGAAAAATCCTCCGTCGTGATGGCCATCAGAGCCATTGAGTCAAAACGATATCCTCGGAGTGGTCATGTGAATTTGCTGAATAACCAGAAGTTATACGAAGGTAAATCAAGCGAATGCGGTGGTTGCGGCACGATATTAGTTGAAAATGTGGCGAAATGATCTCGAATAGCAAATACAGTATGAGATGGTGCATTATCACAATTCTTTGTTCAATAAATTGAAACATAGTAAAAATCGAAAAGTGAATTCACATTTAGAACCCCAAAAAACAACGTGTATCTCAAATACTAATGAATATTTTGACATGAAATTTGGCATAGATGTCACTAACAGTAATACTAACTTACATACAGAAAAAAATTACCCATTCCAAAAACACGCGAAGTATAAATTAAAAATTCACCTTTCAATTTGATCACAATAGTATTCCGGCCTAATATTGTTGTCTTCAAATCTTCTACGTGTCATTATTTTTAATATGTCATTAAAATTTCCTTTTTTATAAATTTTATCTCACAGGACTCCTTGAGTCCTTCCTTTTATAGTATTTACCAGTAAACTGTCTATATTGCTCAAGTCAATATAACTGTCACCCCTATATTATAATGTCAGTTCGTCCGACTTGTATGTATTTTATGTTTAGTACTTCACGAATACATAAGTTCATTTACTAAACTTGCCTTAAGGTTTCCCACCCTTTTGTTAAATTGGTGCGGTTCTAATTTAGTCAATATCTCAGCTTCAGCGTTTCGTTTATTAGTTGTCTGGTTGAGGGATTATCGTGCTCTTCGTTTCTCCCTGAATGGTGCTGTGGTAGACAGATGGTACTACTTCATTCCATAATTCGATATCGTTTGTTGTAGATAGCATGTATTCATGGCTTTTAAAAAACGAATGTATTTTTTTGTCTCCTGTCCCCGTAAATAAAGGCAGGTCGTTGACTGTTTTTATTACAGTTCCAGCTATTGTTCCCTGCGGGCAAGTTATTCTACTAGATTCACCACTGTCATCTGAATCTACCTTCCATGCCTCTTCTATTGTCAAAGGCTTGTTGCATTGATGATTTTGATCGTTATCCACTTTCATTTAAATTTTTGGTTCACGTTCACGTTTTTTCTAAGCCGTGTTCACTGCAAAAATCACAATTCTTTTATATAGATATTTTGGTAAGATAACGCCTTTTTATTGAAGTCTTTTTCACTGCAAAGCTTTTCGCCTTTTATTTTAAGATCGTTTTCACTGCACCCTTTTTCCAAAGTTGATGGTCGCTTCCTAATTGGCGATGTGTCAATGACATATTTGACACATTCATTTGATAAAGAAATTATATACTTATTGTTTATTTTACACATAAGTGAGAACCGTCCCGTCTTCGAATAATATTCTGTGAGTTATTAATTTGTGTCGATAGTTTTATTAACGTTTTCTCTTTTTCTTTGATTTTGTAATTATAATATAATACATTATATGTTACTTTATTTTTTATATACACTTTTTAATAAAACAATCAAATATGATTCTTCTTCTTCTTTTCTGTCGTAGACACCGCTTACGTGATAATAGCCGAGCTAACAACAGCGCGCCAGTCGTTTATTTCGTTTCGCTAGGTGGCGCCAATTGGATATTCCAAGCGAAACCAGGTCCTTCTCCACTTGGTCCTTCCACCGGAGTGGAGGTCTTCCTCTTCCTCTGCTTCTCCCGGCGGGTACTGCGTCGAGTACTTTCAGAGCTGGAGTGTCTTCGTCCATTCGGACAACATGATTTAGCCAGCGTAGCCGCTATCTTTTTTTTTTCGCTGAACTATGTCAACGTCGTCATATATCTCATACATTTCATCGTTCCATCGAATGCGATATTCGCCGTGGCCAACGCGCAAAGGACCATAAATCTTTCGTAGAACTTTTGTTGTTGTCATTGTCCAGGCTTCTTCACCATATAGCAGGATGAGAATTATGAGTGACTTATAGAGTTTGGTTTTTGTTCGTCAATAGAGGACTTTGCTTCTCAATTGCCTACCCAGTCCGAAGAAGCACCTGTTGGCAAGAGTTATCCTGCGTTGGATTTCCAGGATGACATTGTTGGAGGTGTTTACGCTGATTCCAAGATAGTCGAAATTATCTACGACTTCAAAGTTATGACTGTCAACAGTGACATGAGAGCCAAGTCGCGAGTGTGATGACTGTTTGTTTGATGACAGGAGATATTTCGTCTTGCCCTCATTCATTGCCAGACCCATTTGCTTTGCTTCCTTGTCCAGTCTGGAGAAAGCAGAACTAACGGGGCGGGTGTTGAGGCCGATGATATCAATATCGAAGTCGCACGATAGGGAGTCGCCATGTCTGAAACCTCGTTTGGTATCGATCGGCTCGGAGAGGTCTTTCCCGATCCTGACGGAGCTTTGGGTGCTGCCCAACATCAGTTTACACAGGTAGTTTTGCAGGGATAATCATATATGATTATAAATAATAAAGTTCTAAATATGCACTAAAACGGATTTCTTTTTATTTCTTGTTTTATCGAGTTAACATGTTTAAGTTTTTCAATCTTAAATCAATATTAGTTGTTTCAGTATATTCTTTAACAAAAAATGGCTTAAATTTTTCCTTCTTTTAAATATTTAAAAAATTTTGAACTGGGACTTTTTTATTTTATATCATCAATTATTACATTATCTTCAAACGTTATTAAATATTCTCCGTCTTTTGTATGATATGAGTATGTTTTCCGGAAACTATTACAGCACCGTCTTTTACAATATTTATTACTTTATTTGCTTCTTTAACCTTTGTACAATTAGCATGCTTATTATTTAACATGTCTGATAAATAAGTATTATTTTTTTCTTATCATATAAAATGCCTCATTTAACTATTTTTGGCAAAATTGGACTGAATAAGGTTGGTTTTCGCAATTTATTATTTCAGTTTCGATTCCCATTTTTCCCTTGTGTAGTCAGTTATGTCTGATATACAAGGATGTTTCCAAAGTAAACAGGGCTTAAAAAAAACAGAACAAATTATTTTTCAGCAAAATCAATTTATTTGATTTAAAATAGTCTCCTTTTGCTTCAATGCAGCTTTTTGCACGGTCCAAAAACATGTCAAACGATGTTTTAGCTCGTTGGCCGGTATGGTCGGTATGGCTGCCAGTATGCCGGTGAATGGCCTCTACGTCTACATAACGCTTTCCATTCATAAGCAAATGCATTTTTCCGAAAAGGAAAAAGTCGCATGGTGCCATATCAGGTGAATGCGGGGAGTGATTAATGGTTAAAATGTGATTTTTGGTCAAATAATCGACCTTCGAAAATTGAGCTCTGAGCAATTTTTGGTCGTAAGTCAATTTGTGCGGAACAAACTGTGCACACACGTTTTGTATGCTCACTTTCGCACCTATAACACTAACATACTGACACTTAAAACGCAACAACTTCACTTCCAATCTATGAAATGTCATAAAATTCTCACTGGACAATCGATAAATGTTGCATATTCTAACGTACAGTCGACATATAGATAGCGCCACTAGGTGCCAGGCCGTTGTAGAACTTGTTTGTTCCACGACTTAAATATTTTTTTTATGTTTGAGATGAAAATGTATTTTCTCTCTTTTTTATTTCCATAAATTAGTTTCCGATTTGGAATATCTATTCTTGCTCCGATTCTATTTGAAGAATTACTTCCAATTAAGGGATTAAATTATCAATTTCATAAAAACGTTCTTGTACGCCCAATAAATTAATATTTCTAAAATCTTTTACGATGGTCGAACCATGAATGATTCTTAACCTCTTCTTAACTACGAAAGTGTTTTTGTTATTATACTTGTAAATTCCAGTTCGTATATAAATTAACGAGACGGAGGTTTATTTATTAATTAATTTTATTAGGTCAGCACTATGTGCCTATTTTATTATCTTAAAATTATTTATGTTTTTTTAGCGGCACTAGCGAGTCTAGTAACTTAAAAAGACTGACTACACTTAACTTTAAAGTTTATAATCTAACCTATGCTTGAGCCGGCCTACGTGACCAAAGATGCTTGGTCAGCTAAAAGGGTTTGCGCGTGTAGCGCTCACCTTCAGCTATTTAGTTTTGGGGGAGAAGACATGGTTGCGCGTGTTTCGCTCACTTAAGAATTTAGCGGATGCGCGTTTAGCGCAGTTGCACTTTTGGTTGTAATAGGACTCCAAAGTATGCAAATGGTTTGTATGTTTCTAGCATATAATGTGGGAATGGAATTTATGTAGAAGTTCATAAAATATTGTGTTAACTTATATGAACTGGTTGCCCCCGTATCTATTAAAATTCGAATAGTTTTCCCGGTTTTCACATCTGTTTTTATAATATAGGACAAATCAGAGTTTACCGTAAAAAATGGTTTTCAACAATGTTATTAGTTCTATGAATTTACTTGTGCACTTTCATTTTGCCTCTTTGGTATATTTGTTTGTTGATAATTGGTTTGCCAATTATGTATACCTGTTACTCTTAGTCTGTGCTTGGTTTGTTTGTATAGGATTAGGGTTATTTATTATTTGAATTGTTTGATCCACGTCCATTGGTTCTGGACGATTGTGATATTTTTGGTTCGTATTAGTATTCCTTTGCGGATACCTCAAATTATTTTAAAAGTTTTTATTAAATTGTTGTTTTCGAGAATCAATTTTTTGATTTATTTTAGAGAAATGTAACGCGAATTATGACCTCATTTGGTTTGAATAAAGTAAAAATTTTACAATTTCTAAATTTTCATTGCATATAATTCAGCCATTAATTGTCTGTTTTTCATTTTCATAGCAGTTGTTATGTATTTATTTGGTCATTTGAGTTGCTTTCAGTCGAGCTATGCCTTCTACAGTAAAATTACAAACAACCATTTTTGAACATTGTAAAATTATGTTGTCCACTTTACAAATATTTCTATTTATCTTTTTATATATATGTTTAGGCATAGAAAAAGCCTGAGAAGCTCTATTAGAAAACCACGGGAATACAAATAAAGCAACTATATTTACGGATAGCCAGGCGGTACTCCTGGCCTTGTCTTCACCCATGACAAATTCCAGCATAGTTCACAACTGCAAGAGAGCACTAAGCTCAATAAAAGACAAGCCGCAACTAAACTTGGTCTAGGTTCCCGGCCACAGGAACATTTTCGGTAACGAAAAAGCAGACGAGTTGGCAAAGGCAGGAGCTTTCCTCAACGAATCCGAGGTGGAGCTAATACCAAGCCCGCTAGGGTCGATCAAAGGAGAGATCAATAGGCAATTTCAACAAGTTGCAAATAACAGGTGGAAAAACATTACAAAATGCGTCATAACTGAACAATTATGGTCAACATATGACAGGAAAAGAACCAACGAGTTATTAAATAGGTTAAGAAAAAGTATTTACAGAGTAACAGCTACCACAACAGGGCACTGGCCATTTGGGGAACATGCATCCAAAATGGGTTTGCCCTACAACGACATCTGCCGTGGCTGCGGAGTAGCAGGGAACAAGGAAACAATGTTCCACTTTCTGTGCGAATGCCCAGCTCTAGCACATATCCGACACAAAACACTTGGAATCCATCAAGCACCAAACCTTGAATGGATTTCCACTAAAAGCATATCGGACATAAGTAGTTTTATCGAATCCTCAAAATGGCTTGAGAGAGAAAGTGAAACGTAATAGCAGATACAGGAGGTTCTACGAACAGTGTATCAAAATGGAACATCAAGTGCTAATTGAGCCCGAGAGGGCTGCACTCCTACCTGCCTACCTATATATATGTTTATTACAATATCTATTTTATTTCTATAATATATATTTAATATATAAGAATTTATCTTGTTTTCTTTTTTCTTAAGTAAAGGTACTTGTGAGTGTCATGATTATTGTTTTTGCAATACTAACAGTGAAACAATTATTATTATTTCCCATCTAATTAATAAATATAGGATTTACTTACAACCAACTTCATGTTATTGTTGCTACTGTTGCTGTTTAGTTTTTGCCTTTGCTGCTACTGTTGTTTTGGAAACTTGTTGCTTCTTTTTCCTCTACTCTTTACCGCTGTTTATCGATTTGAATGCGGACTTTTCACTGGCACACTGTTTATTTTGTTGTTTTCAAGGAACTCTGCGTTCTGAATATTTTTCGAATTTAATTAATTTCTTTTTTTTTTATATTCCTTTAGTTAGGTAAATCTATAAAGTTTGATTGATTATCTTAATCAAGTCAGTCAAGTGACAAAAATGAAACTAAAAGTGTAAGGTTTTATTTTTCTCACTTGTTTTTTTTGCTTTTGCTGATTACGGTGCTGTCTTTGTGGATCGTTTGCCGTTTTACTTTTGATTTTGATGCACTTTAGGAAATATATCTTTCTTCTACAATAACTTTTTGGTTTTGGAATGATTTATTTTTTATCTCAATTTTAAAATTATAAAAATGTATTAATGCATTTCTTCTTCTTCTTCGAGTACAATTTCTCTATTGTCACAGTCTTGTTTCATTTGTATTTTATATGCATTTTTAATCAGGATAGTATCGTCTTCGATCATTGTGTCATTGTCATATCCGTATTTATATTGGTTAAACGTCAAACGTTAATTTCTTTTAAGTTTTTGAAATGTGCTCCTTTTGTATATTTATATATTTTGTTTCCTATTGTAATTGAATATTTCTGTGCTCCTATCATTTCAAAATGTTGCCTATTAGGTTATGGCGTTATTAGTATTAGATCTGCTTTAACGTGTGTAATTGGTATTTTTATAGCTAAAAGTAATGCGTCATCTTTATATGAAAGGAGTCCTGTCTCTACGTGTTTTAATTTAAAAATGTCAATATTGAATTTTTCAATTTCTTCTGTTGATAATATAGTAGGGTGTAGTATATTATGCTTTGCTGAAGCTATGTTTTCTTGAGTTTGTTCAATTTTACTTTCTGTGTGATTGAGTTTAAGCATCTGATCGGTATAAAGCATGTGTTTTATAATTTTTTCGTTTGATTTATTTATTTTTTCAAAGGTTTTTAGTATTTCCGTACTATCGTCTTCTATGGTAAAATTAAATGAAATACGTGAGTCACTGACAAGAACTGAATTCATTTATTATTGAAGATAACTGCAGCACATGTAGATACATGTTCCGTATTCTTCGGTAGATGGCGCTTTGAACGTGATATTGTCGATACAAAATAACACCTCCACTTATCGCAAAAAAATTTATAAATTATCAAATTTATGCTATAGAAACTATGCCAAGAAGCGACATAAGCTTATAGTGTTTTGTTATACATAAACTTTTAGTTAAAATATCAGCCGGCATGTCAGCTGTTGGCAAATACAGTATTTTAACAATCTTATCTTTTACTAGATCACGACAAAAATATTTGATATCAATGTGCTTTGTACGTTTGTGAAAGACTGGATTTGCACAAAGTTTTTGTGCACCCTGATTATCATTATACAGGCTGATTGTGTACATTTTATTAGTTATTTCATATTGTAATTCCTTTAGATACAACGCTTCCTTACATGCCTCAGATAGACTAATATATTCTGATTCAGTGCTAGAGAGGGCTACACATTTCTGTTTTTTACATTCCCAAGATATTGCACCATTACATAATGAAAAACACATTCCAGTATACGATCTCCTATCTATAGAGTTAGATGCCCAATCAGCATCTACATATCCTGTTATTTCTGAATTACCTTCTTTACAATATTTTATTCCATATCTTTTAGTTCGTTTTAGATATTTCAGTACTCTCTTTGCATATTCCCAATGCTCTTTTGTGTGGCAATTATTAACTTGACTTAGAAAACTTATAGGGTAACTAATATCTGGCCTAGTTAAAACTGACAGGTATATTAAACTGCCAATTAGTTGTTGATAGGGTATATGATTATTTACACCTACTTCACCTTTACTTATATTTAGTTTGACCTCCATCGGAGTGTCAACAGTCTTACAATAATTTAAATTAAATTTGCTCAAAAGTTGATCTATGTAAGTTTCCTGACTTAGAGTTACATATCCTTTATCTTTATTAAACTTCACATTCATTCCAAGACATAACTTAACTTCACCTAAGTCCTTAATGCTAAACTTATTAGATAAAATCTGTTTCAAGTTCTTAGTTTCAATTTTATCATTGGAAAATATAAAGAAATCGTCAACATAGACTGTTACAATGGTTATACATTTGTTAATATATTTTATATACATACATGGTTCAACTTTTGACTTTTTATAACCATTACTCATCAAACAATCATCAACTTTTTTATTCCAAGTTCTAGAGGCCTGCTTAAGTCCATAAATAGCCTTTTTAAGTTTCAATATTTTACCAACTGAGCTACTATTATCATAACAATCAGGCGTTTTCATATAAATAGTTTCTTCTAAATCACCATTCAAGAAAGCAGTCTTTACGTCCAAATGATTAACTTCTAAACCTAACTTTACAGATAATGCAAATAATAGTCCAAGAGTTGTGTGTCTCACTACAGGTGAAAAAGTTTCTGTATAGTCTATTCCATGTTTTTGGGTGAAACCTTTTGCGACTAGACGAGCGCAGTAACGCACTTTATTTTCACTATGATACTTTTTTCGTAAAACCCACTTGCACTGGACTATACTACCATTTATTGGAACATCTACAAGTTCCCACGCACTATTTCTCTAAAACGACTGTAACTCATCCTGCACTGCTGCTAACCACTGTGCTTTCTCAGGACCATCCAAGGCTTCTTGCAATGACACCTCACCCGTGAACATGTTGTCGTCTTCTACATGAGCACCTACAAATCCAAATCTGTCTGGCTTTTGCCTATGCCGAGGACTACTTATTATGTTGGAATTGTTAAATATTATAGGGTCTTCACTGTCTGTTGTACCGGATTCAGAGCTATCTAATGTGTCATCTTCACAAGGTTCTTACAGTTCTCCACTTTCATCCATTTTCAAGCTCTCGGACTGTTAAAGTGAATTTTCCTCAGGTATCAAGTTTTCCTCCACTGGAACCATATTCACCTCATCTGAACCATCTTCCTGTACATTCAGAATACTGTCTGTCTCTATCTTCTCCAATACTATAACATCTCGACTGGTAGTTATAACAATAGACTTCGGGTTGTAAATCCTGTACCCTTTGACATCATTTGAATAGCCGACTAGGATCCATTTTTCAGACTTTCTATCCCACTTTAATCTCTTTTGTTTTGGCACATGTACCATGATTGAACTACCAAAAACACGTAAGTGACTTATATTAGGCTTTCTGCCCGTCCACATCTCGAAAGGAGTTTTATAATTTAATGATGCTACTACAATCCTATTCTGTAAGTATACTGCAGTGTGTGCTGCCTCTGCCCAAAACCTTTTCTCAAGACCTGCATCAAACAGTAGACACTTGGCTTTCTCAACAATAGTCCTGTTGAATCGTTCGGAGAGACCATTCTGCTCAGGTGTGTATGGGTTAGTTTTGTGATGTATTATCCCATTGGACATCAAAAACTCATCAAATTTGGTGTTGCAAAGTTCTTTCCCATTGTTACTTCTCAAGATCTTTATGCGGTGATTAAGTTGATTCTCAACCTCTGCTTTATACTTTTGAAAGCATTGCCTCATCTTTGGATTTCAAAAAATATATATACATATGTCATACGACTGAAATCATCTATGAAGAGCATAAAGTATCTAGAATCACCTATAGATCGGTTTTCCATCGGGCCACAAAGATCAGTATGCACAATATTTAGTAATTCAGTACTTTTGCTACCTTCTTTAGGGAAAGGTAAGCGGCTCTGCTTGCCTTCACAGCAAGTGACACATGATGACTTTGATATATCAGTCTTACTATCAAGTGTTAATTCCTGTACTGCATCTTGCATTTTATTCAAATACTGGCTGTTGACATGTCCTAGACGTCTATGCCAAACTTCACTGGACGCCATCACTGCAACTGGTGAACGACATTCAGGTATGTTTAGTTTATACACCCCATTCAACAGATTCGCTGTTGCCACCAGCACTCCTTTTTGGTTGAAAATCTGACAACCATAACTGTTAAATGAAACTTTGTTTTCCTTTGATAAAAGTTGACTAACAGATAACAGATTTGTAGTCAATTTCGGCACGCATAATACACCTTCTACTGTAATATCATATTCACAGGTGTGCGTCTTTGTCGTAATCTGTACATCTCCAGTACATAATACAGGTACTTTATCTTTATTTGCCACAATAATTTCTTTGACCGTAAGCTCCCGAGACATATTTGATAACCATTATTCATTCGCGGTAAGATGAACACTCGTCCCGGAGTCTATATACCAATCATTTTTGCAAAATTCACCATTAAAAAACACTGCACTAAACGCATTACTGCTTATACGTTCGTTTTTATTTATATTATGACTTTCGTTTTTGATTTTGACGTTTGGGCATTGTCTTTGGTCGCAGTGCTGCCAGCACGGTTCTTATTGAAACTCGCAAACGCACCATTAGAACTGACAGCGCTTATGTCGTCTTCGTTTCCATTTTCTTCCATGTCCAACAACTTGGTTTTAATGGCGTCTGCTGTCAATGGTATGCCACAATGCTCGATCGCCATGATCATCAGTGAATATTTTTCTGTTAATCCCGCTAATAAAAGCGATGCGACCCACTCATCATTAATGTTCAATCCCGTACCACTTAATTTTTGGCTATTTTCGATGATTTGTGTCACGTACGAAGTCATTGAAACACTATTTTCGAGTCGTATTGAAATCATACTCCTCAGTAAATTGATTCTCCTCGTGAATCCTGAGTCATCAAATAGGTTCTTCAATTTCTTCCACAGTTCATAGGTCGTTTGTACACTTTTAATGTGCACGTATAATGACGAATCTATTGTCAAAATTAACTTTGCTCTGGTTTTCGCGTCACTTGCTGCTCCTATTTCTGCTGGTATAGTCTCTAACTTGATACAATCAGACATTCCTTCCAGCACTAAGAAATTCTCAGCCGCGTAAGCCCACTCACTGTAATTATCACACCCTTTCAGTTTGGGCACACTGACAAGATAGTTCGTCGTCATTTTTACAGTCACAGCGTTAATTTATTTTTTTTTTTTTAATACGTGTGCAAAGAACATCCGAGAAAAAAGAAAAATTGCGAGAAAAACTAATTAATGTCTGGGCCCATAACTTAAAATTAAATGAAACACGTGAGTCACTGACAAGAACTGAATTCATTTATTATTGAAGATAACCACAGCACATATAGATACATGTTACATATTCTACGGTAGATGGCGCTAATAGCTTTGAACGTGATATTGTCAATACAAAATAACATATGGTTCTTTTTAACGTATTAGTGGATTTATTGAAGTTGTCATTTATAAAGGGTGATTTTTTAAGAGCTTGATAACTTTTTTTAAAAAAAAAACGCATAAAATTTGCAAAATCTCATCGGTTCTTTATTTGAAACGTTAGATTGGTTCATGACATTTACTTTTTGAAGATAATTTCATTTAAATGTTGACCGCGGCTGCGTCTTAGGTGGTCCATTCGAAAAGTCCAATTTTGGGCAACTTTTTCGAGCATTTCGGCCGGAATAGCCCGAATTTCTTCGGAAATGTTGTCTTCCAAAGCTGGAATAGTTGCTGGCTTATTTCTGTAGACTTTAGACTTGACGTAGCCCCACAAAAAATAGTCTAAAGGCGTTAAATCGCATGATCTTGGTGGCCAACTTACGGGTCCATTTCTTGAGATGAATTGTTGTCCGAAGTTTTCCCTCAAAATGGCCATAGATTCGCGAGCTGTGTGGCATGTAGCGCCATCTTGTTGAAACCACATGTCAACCAAGTTCAGTTCTTCCATTTTTGGCAACAAAAAGTTTGTTAGCATCGAACGATAGCGATCGCCATTCACCGTAACGTTGCGTCCAACAGCATCTTTGAAAAAATACGGTCCAATGATTCCACCAGCGTACAAACCACACCAAACAGTGCATTTTTCGGGATGCATGGGCAGTTCTTGAACGGCTTCTGGTTGCTCTTCACCCCAAATGCGGCAATTTTGCTTATTTACGTAGCCATTCAACCAGAAATGAGCCTCATCGCTCATCGGACACGGACGCGAAACACATTTCGAACCGAACACTGATTTTGGTAATAAAATTCAATGATTTGCAAGCGTTGCTCGTTAGTAAGTCTATTCATGATGAAATGTCAAAGCATACTGAGCATCTTTCTCTTTGACACCATGTCTGACATCCCACGTGATCTGTCAAATACTACTGCATGAAAATCCTAACCTCAAAAAAATCACCCGTTATATTGATACCGCGATGATTGACTTACCGCTTCTATTATCTTATGATTGTTTTTCTCTATTGTTTCAAAATGTTGTAGTATGTTTTCCCTATCTTCATTGTTCATTGTTCCGAAAATCCATTTGTATGTAGTTCCTACAATATTAAATAGTCCTCTGCGTTTTCTGTTATTTCCTATAGGCATTAATGTGTTTATTTTTGCTTTGATATACTTTATTTCTTCGTAAAAAATTTCCCTGTCATTCCTATTATATTGGTTGAAATTATGTTCTAAGTTATTTTCAATTTTATTTATAACCTGCTTAAATTTCTTGGGGTTGATTCACTATCCCTATCTCTCCCATTCCTATTTTAGCGTATCCCGATTAGTTTTCAAGCTTGTTTATTTGTAGAAGTCCATTGATTGCTGTTATTATCGTTAAAAATATAGTAATTTTCGCCATCCCGAAATTTAGATTTTCGTCTAACTTGAGTCTTACATGCTTTTTTAAACTTTGAATCTTTAGATATTAAGTGATTTCCGTCTTCTTTAAAGTTCTCTACTCCCTTGTATCTTGGTTGTGTTTTGTAAACTCTAAGATTCTTTATATACATATTTATTCTGAAAATCTTGTATGTTTACCCTGTTTTCTTTTTTATTGATATTATTTATTATATTTTCTTTTTGCTTTTATAATTTTTCCGCGAGTTTGTTTAGTTCTTGTTCGGAAAGCAAGTTATTTATGAAATCTTTTTTTTTGTCGTAAAATGTATGGTATTATTATAAGCATTACTTTCTCTTCCAGATTGTCGTTGTTCTTTGCATCAGCATTAAAAAGTCTTAAGTGTTAAGTGTAATCTTTCAACATCTGCGTTTCTTGTTTTATTATAAGTGGTCGTTAGGTGTGGATTTATTTTATTATCTGTTTTGTTTTATTGGTACTGTATCTAATTCATTATCTGTTACTAAAGTTTCCGGTTTGCCTAAATATTGAATTCTTTCCTTTATGGCATTTACAATTGATATCCGAGTTCTGTCCTTTAATGATTTGGCTGTTGCACATTTTGTTAATTTGTCGATGCTTGTAAGGTACATTATGCCTCATTATGTTTTTTAGGAGTTTCTGTAATATTTAAACTATGTTTGATAGGGTTTCTGTCGAATTTCGCCTTATTGCATATTTCACAATTATTGATGTATTTATGTATTTCTTTCTGTAATTTGGGGCAGTAGTGTGTTTTTTTTATTTCCTCAAATATTTCATTTATTCCCCTGCGATTATTTTCCAGATGTTTCTCTTCTATCAATGTTAAGAGTTCTCCTTTGTCTGTACATCTTTTAAAATTATGTTTGATTTCATTATTTTTAGATTTGCATTAAAATTTTATATACAACTCTTGAATTTGTAGAAATAATTTGTCATCTGGACAGAAAATTACGATTAATCCTTTTTCCGGTAGGTTCTCTTGCATTATTTTTAAAATGTCGCTTTCATGTGTTACATTTATTATGTTCCTTATTTTCCTTTGATGTATTATTTTCTTTGTTATTGATTGCCTTCGCACTCTTATAATTATAAGTTGATTTTATATATATATTGCATTTTTTGTTATTTTTATGAAGTATGTACTATTCGTTTCTGCACTATGTACAGTATCTATGTATGTCGTCATCATTGAATATTTCATTTAAATTTAATTCTACCATATTATTATTTTCATAATTTAGTCTGCTTAGACCATCTGCAAGTACATTTTCTTTACCTTTAATGTATAAAATGTCAAAATCAAATTCATTGAGTTTAATTTTCCACCTTTGTAATTTTGAATTAGGTTTCTTATATTATTTAACCAAACCAATGGACTGTTATAATGGAGAATCTGCGACCAAACAGGTATGGGCGAAAATATTTAGTGGCCCACACTATGGCTAACAACTCTTTCTCTATAGTGCTATAATTTTTCTCATGTCCATTCAAAGTACGACTGGCAAATGAAATTGTTTTGTTATCTTGCGTAAGGGCTGCAAGTTTAATTTAAAGAAAGAATTTTTGTAATATTGGTCATTAATGTTTATTTTTGAACCCTGTTTTAAATATTTTATTAAATGGTATGCTATTTTAGAGTAATCTTTAATAAATCGCCTATAGTATCCCGTAATACCTAAAAATGCTTTTATTTCCTTAACGCTTCTTTGAAGTAGAATCTTTTCTATTGCTTCCACTTTTTGAGGGTTTGGTTTAATACCATCTTTTGTAATCAAGTGACCTAGGAATTTTGTTTCTTGTCTTAGGAAATCGCATTTATTTAATTGGATCTTTACTATATTATGTTAATAAATAATGTTTTATCGATGGCTAATAATACTGGTTCCATGATTTTTTTGGGAGATTTCAATTTACCGTGCGTATCATGGAACTCTATTGATGATTATACAATTCCTTTCAGTCCTCGCTTATGTTTAAACGAGTTCTTAGATGAAATGTCGGAGTTGGGTCTTAACCAAATTAATTTAATTTCAAACGAGTTTCGTAAGATCTTAGATCTAGTTTATATTGACAACACTTCAATGTTCTCCGTTGTCCGATGTAATCCTTTGATTCGGCCAGAGGACCCGTATCATCCTGCTTTCGAAATTAACATCGAAATCATTGCTAACTTTGCCGTTGATATCAACATCATCGGCATACGCCAGCAGCTGTACACTCTTATAAAAGATTGTACCTGCTCGATTCAGTTCTGCAGCTCGAATAATTTTCTCCAGCAGCAGATTGAAAAAGTCGCACGATACGGAGTCGCCTTGTTTGAAACCTCGTTTGGTATCGAACGGCTCGGAGAGGTCCTTCCCGATCCTGACGGAGCTTTTCGTGTTGCTCAACGTCAGTTTACACAGCCGTATTAATTTTGCGGGGATACCAAATTCAGACATCGCGGCATAGGGGCAGCTCCTTTTCGTGCTGTCGAAAGCAGCTTTGAAATCGACGAAGAGTTGGTGTGTGTCGATTCTCCTTTCACGGGTCTTTTCCAAGATTTGGCGCATGATGAATATCTGGTCGGTTGTTGATTTACCAGGTCTAAAGCCACACTGATAAGGTCCAATCAGTTTGTTGACGGTGGGCTTTAATCTTTTACACAATACGCTCGACAGAACCTTATATGCGATGTTGAGGAGGCTAATCCCACGGTAGTTGGCGCAGATTGTTGGGTCTCCTTTTTTATGGATTGGGCATAGCACACTTAAATTCCAATCGTAGGGTATGCTTTCGTCCGACCATATTTTACAAAGAAGCTGATGCATGATCCTTACCAGTTCTTCCCCGCCGTGTTTGAATAGCTCGGCCTGCAATGCGTCGGCCCCTGCCGCTTTGTTGTTCTTCAGGCGGGCAATTGCTATTCGAACCTCTTCATGGTCGGGCAATGGAACATCTGCTCTATCGTCATCGATTGGGGAATCGGGTTCGCCTTCTCCTGGCGTTGTACGTTCGCTGCCATTCAGCAGGCTGGAGAAGTGTTCCCTCCATAATTTAAGTATGCTTTGGGCATCGGTGACTAGATCACCTTTGGGGGTTCCTCAAGAGTGTGCTCCAGTCTTGAAACCTTCTGTAAGCCGCCGCATCTTTTCGTAGAATTTTCGAGCATTACCCCAGCTTATCAAGCTCATCGTACTCACGCATTTCGGCCTCTTTCTTTTTCTGTCTACAAATACGTCTCGCTTCCCTCTTCAACTCTCGTTATCTATCCCATCCCGCACGTGTTGTGGTCGATCGTAACGTTGCGAGGTAGGCAGCCTGTTTTCCCTCCGCTGCGACACGGCACTCCTCGTCGTACCAGCTGTTTTTTGCACTTTCCGAAAACCAATGGTTTCGGTTGCAGCTGTACGTAAGGAGTTTGAAATGCCGTCCTACAGTTCCCTTATACCGAGTTGTTGACGAGTGCTCTCAGAGAGCAGGAGTGCAAGCCGAGTAGAAAATCGTTCGGCTGTCTGTTGTGATTGCAGCTTCTCGACGTCGAACCTTCCTTGTGTTTGTTGACGTGCGTTTTTTGCTGCACAGAGGCGAGTGCGAATTTTGGCTGCAACAATACAGTGGCTAGACGTTCATTCTCCGGCGTGAATGATAGTACTCGGCGACGGAATCTCTCTCCCACCACGAATCCAACACCAAACTTGCGCTCCTTTATATGGCCACTGTAGTAAATGTCACAAGGACCTACTCGTCTCTGTCCTTGTCCCGTCCATCGCATTTCTGGGCGGCGGTGATGTCAGCCTCTATTTTCACGAGGACATCAACCAGCTGGGCAGCGGCCTCTTCCCAATTAAGGGACCGGACATTCCAGGTGCATGCCCTCAATTCGTAGTCCTTATTTCTTGCCATGGTCGTCATCAAAAGGGGGGTCTCTCATCCGAGGCTGATTGTTGGCTTTCATTGGGGGTGTTTTTTTACGTGGCGGGTCCCAAACCCAGCGCACAACCCTAAGTAGGGGATATTTTGCCTTCTCACTTTAGCTCGCCTTCAAACGGATTTTCTTAGGCTACCCAGAGGATACTTGGTCAGAGACCGGAAGTCGTGAGCTGCTTGAGTCATATGTAAAAGAATCGTTTCTGGCCACTCCCAAGTGAATGGCGATCAGAGAACTTTCCTCACTTGCGTGAACTTCTACACATGACTCCATCCTCCAAAATAATAGTATACGTAATCAAAAATTGTTCTATGGTTTCGTCAAGTCCAAACGCAGAATTTCTAATTTTCCGTCCGCTATGAAATATAATTCTAGTATGTCTAGTGACAATCACACCATTTCTAATATGTTCGCTGAATTCTTTAAGTCCAGTTACTCTCCAAAATCTCCAAAAAATGTTCCGCATTAGCACAAGTTATGTCCGATTTCTGTCATTAATGTACCTACCATTTTCGAAGCAGACGTCTTATATCAGTTAAATATGTTAGATCAATCATACAATTATGGCCCAGATATGATTCCCTCATGCTTTCTTAAGAAATGTGCCAAGTAGTGTACATATATACTAACCCCTAACAAAACTATTTAATTCATCTCTTATGCAAGGCTTATTTCCATCCATATGGAAAAATTTATTTATAATTCCCTTGCATAAGAGTGGATTTAGGTCATCTATTGAAAACTATAGGGGAATAGTAAAGTTGTCTGCAATACCTAAACTTTTTGAAGCAATTATAACAGACGACATAACCTTCCGGATCTCTCCACTAATTTCTTGTTCTCAGCACGGTTTTCGTAAAGGGAAATCTACAATAACTAATTTGCTTGAATTTGTATCACATGTATCAACGGGCTTTAGGGTTTTGATAAAGTAAACCATTCAATTCTTTTGAATAAACTTGATCTTCTTGGTTTTCAACCAATATTTCTAAAATGGGTTGCTTCTTATCTTAGTAATAGAATTCCACAAGTCATATTTAACGATAATTTTTCTGACATAATCAATGTTCCTTCAGGCGTTGCACAAGGTAGACATCTTGGTCCAATTCTGTTCTTGTTATTTTTTGAAGACATATCATCTGTTGTTAAGTTTTCAAAATTTTTATTATATGTAGACGATGTAAAACTTTTTAAAGCGTATACTTCAAACAGCGAAAGATGTCAGTTGCAAACAGACTTAAACAACATAGTTTCTTGGTGTGATAGAAATGGCATGCCATTGAACTTTAAAAAATGTAAAACGATGTGCTTTTCACGTAGATCTGTAGACCCTACTTCATACGCAATACAAAACTTTAGGTTGGAACAAGTATGCAGGTTTGTTGATCTGGGGGTATCTATGGACTCCAAACTCAATTTTAATTTTCACGCATCTTCCACGGTTTTTAAAGCTACAGGCGCTCTTAGTTTTGTTAAGCGTTGGTCTAAACAATTTTTTTTTACATCTCTGGTGAAGCCTATATTAAGGTACGCTTCTGTGGTTTGGAACCCTGGTTACCAAGTCCATTCAGATAATTAGAGTCCGTTCAAAAACAGTTTTTACTTTTTGCCTTAAATCATTTGCATTGGGATTCCAGTTTTAATCTTCCCCCTTACACTAACCGCTTAAAACTTATAAATCTCCCGACACTCGCTTGTCGTAGGGAGATGCTTGGTATAATATTTCTTGCAAAACTCATGAATGGGTCAGTCTGTAGCCCATCTCTTTTATCTGATATTGATTTTAACGTTCTCGCTCGCTCTATCAGGCAGTTTAGACCCTTACTTTTAAAATTTTCTAGAACAAATTTTGAGTTAAACGAACCATTCCGCCGTATATGTCATGATTTCAATTCTCTTTACAGCACATTTGATCTAACAGACTCACTCTTTACCATTAAAAAAATTATTTTATCTACTCTTAACAAGTAACATTTAAAAATTATAAACTTTAATTAAATTCTTAATTTTGGCTGTTGAAATTTTTGTTTCTGTAGCTCAGCAGCTTAAGATCGCAACGCTTAAAACTCTCTTGCCTTTTATGACTCGGCTAATTCCGCTCGTTCGTGGATTGCGCCCCTCGCGTCGGTTGGGCGGGAGGAGTGTAATTGTTGGGTATTATTATTATTATTATTCGATATTCACTGATTCTAGGTGCTCTTCTAAGCTTGTAGAAAATACTAGAATATCGTCCATGTACACAATGCAAATTTTGCCGATATATTCTTTCAATATATCGTTCATTAGCCTTTGGAACGTTGCCAGTGCATTTCGCAATCCGAAGGGCATAATGTCCATTTGTTTGTCGCGTTTGTCCATTTCAATTTGATGAAAACCTTTGGCTAAGTCGAGAGTTGAAAAATATTGGCATCTTCCCAATTTGTCAAATATATCATCTATATATGGAATTGGAAATCTGTCTTCCGTAGTTACGCTGTTCAACTTCCTGCAGTCGATCACAAGACGCCATTTTTGTTCATTGGGTGTGTCCAGCTTCTTTGGTACCAGCCAAATGGGGCTGTTGTAAGGACTAGAGGATGCTCTAATTATATCTTGGGTTAACATTTGGTCTATTTGTTTTTCTATTTCCGGTTTGTGTATTTCTGGGTATCGGTAGATTTTAGAGTAAACCAGAATATCATTTTTGGTTATTAATCTATGTTTTGTTGACCTTGTAAATGTTAAATTATCATCTTCGTTGTAAAATACGCTTTTATATCTTTTTAGTATATTTATAAGTCTATTTTTGTCTATACCGTTAAGGTGACTGGTGTCAACTAATTCTGTGACGCATTTATCTTTTATGTCATTACAGAAGATTTCCACTTTATTGTCTTTATAGCTCATTTCGTTATATATTTCTTCTTCTTTTGTTAGATATAAAGTCAATATTGTTTTATTTGTTTTTATAATTCTGTTTGGGTAGTCTATTATCGCATTTATCTGCGTTAAGATATTGTTAGCAATGAGTCCGTCAAAGTTCTTGTTAAAATTACATTCCACGAATTCACATATGATTTCTTTTTCATTAAATTCTTTAAATATTGGAAATCTGCAAAGTTTATTAACTTCCGTTTTTCTTCCCATTGCTGTGACTTGCACATCTACTTCCCTCTTCCATTTCGGCTTACAAACATTTTCGTTGATCAAGCTGAACTCTGCTCCAGTGTCAATGATGACTTTCTTATGTGTGTATCTATTATTATATAGGGTAGTTGTTTTGTTGTGTATTTGCATTGCCAATATCCATAGGCTCTGGTTTATTGCGATTTGATATTGCGGACCGATTATAATTTCCTGATTGGTTGTAATTCCGCGTTTGATTCCCGTCTCTTTGTTGACTAAAGTTTATTTGTGGGTTGAAATTTCCCTGTTGATTATAATTTGTGTTTGTTGTCTGGTTTGACATTCTAGTTTGGTTTGATCCGTTGACACTGTTATAATTATTACCTACATTCCTTGGGACATAGCCACCGTTGTACTTGTTTTGTGGCAAATAATTGTTGTTATTGTCATTTTTGTTTCTTGGGACATAGCCACCGTTATACCTGGTATTGTTATGTCTATTATAACTACTATTATAAGTGGGGATATTATTTATATTTTGGTTGGGTCTGGAAAATGTTCTATTGTTAACGTTATCGCTACAATTAGTCCTACGATAGCTATTTGGGTTAGGATCTTCCCTTTGTTGCCCTAACGCTGTGAAGCCTTGATGTCTAGCTTCTATGCCTTTAGGCTATCCGGGTCTCTTGCTATAATCATAGGTTTAGTGGGTTCTGGGAGATGTTCCTTAAATGATTTCAGTGCTATCCTATTAACTTTATTCGTTGAGAATTTAGATCATTATGCGCTAATATTCTATTATGTAGTTTATTCCTAATTTTATTTATTCTAAAATAGTAATTTTCTATTGTTGAGTCGAGACTGATGGTTTTCAACTCGAGTGCCGTTGAACTTCTCTTTTCCCCGAAATTGCTCAGAAGTATTTGTTTCAATGTTTCCCAATCACTTACTTGTCCATATCTGTGAATTATTTCCCTAGTTTTCCCTACGCATCTTCCTTTCAGAAAATTTAATAAAATTTTTTGATTACCTACATCAAAAGTTAGTATTGTGGGTTAATATCAAGTTAATATTGTCTTCAATTTGTTTAATAAAGTCTGTTAATTGGTTCGGATCTCGTCCATCAAAGTCTGCAATTCCGTTAATACAGTTCAAAGTGAGTTGAAAAAATGGTATGGTGGATACTTCCATTTTGAGAAGATTTTATTTTGAGTAAAAATTATATAAAAAAACGTTCGTATTTATTTCGATTCAACTTAGTTTTATGTACTAAGTTCCTATTGTGTATTTTAATTGCTATTGTACAGTTTGAGAGGTACTGTCTACTCTTGTAGTGAAGACGCCTATCTAGCAGTTTCAAATAAATATAGTCAAGACACATTAACAATTTTATCATTCTTGGAGTCACCGTTTTAGTGAAACTTTATTATTTGACTTCGATTTTGCAACACTCTGTATACGCGGGAAATGAAATAGTTTGAATTAAAAGCTTAAGCTTTAACTTCCTTCTTTATGCACGTGAATCTTAAGACTAACTTGCTTTACATTTCTTATTACTTAGTTAACTTACTACTTATCCTAATGCTAACTGTACTAACATTCTTTATTAGTTCGCTTCTAATATTAGGATTAACTGTTTAATCATCCCATATTAGCTTGTTTACTCATATGTATATATTTATTTATATATATACTTTATATATATGTGACCTGGTCTACGAAAAGGAGGCTTAGGTGTCAAAAAAATCAATTTTCACTTTTTAGTTGATTTGGATGGAAGATGAGATGCTTTTTCACGTGAACTAAGAAGTGATAATTGATTTTTTTGACACCTAAGCCCCCTTTTCGTAGACCAGGTCTTATATATGTATATACGTAAATAAATGTATATTTATGTTTTAGTTAAGTTGGCGTTAGCATACCCGAAATACGCTCACTCTCTTATTTCACAACAAAGCTAATGTGGAATCCAATTCTATGTTAGTACGATATTAAGCATTTACTATCTGCATACATACTATTACTACATGTTTAGAGTGTAGGAATGTAACTCCTTCACCCTTTGATTTGAGATTCTCCTGGATCTCATTGCTTATTCGTAAGTTTACATATGTAATTCATTCAGTATATGAATTCTTTTGTACATAATTTTGTTAACAATTTTAATTTGTTTTTTTTTTTATTGTAAAGAAAAATTCAAGATTTTTTTAATTACAATAGTTATGGTTTTTTGTGAAAGAAAATTTATTCTAGTTCTTTTATATTGAAAATATAAATACAGACTTTTCTAAACATATTTCTGTTGTTCCTATTTGTATTCCATCTGATTTGGAATCTTTCATTGAATTGGTTTTATTATTTTACATATTATATTTGGTATCTAGAACTTTTTGTTTTACAAAGTGTATTAAGTTATTACTATAAATGATAATGTTCATTTATAACTACTTTAATCAGTAGATAGTTAGCTTCTATTGCTACTATTTTAGTTTTGTGTTTATTTTATATGAACATAAGTTAGAATAAACCAAATTATTACTTAAGTTTAATTCCTTAAGTTAAATGTTTTTCTTAAAAATATAGTGTTTAGTATTTACATGTATTTACATTTGTTAACTATGAGTTAAGTCGGCTTACATCTTCTATTAAATTTTTTTTTTTTGGTACTCCAGTTAGCTTTTTGACAGTTTTTAATTAAAATGTCTAAGTTATCGTTGTTATAGATCCCAAAACTTATTCAAATTAAACTCAATTTATAAAAATCAATTGCAAAATATTCGATCTCTTTTTTTTAATCTTTTTGCAAGAATTTTCTTTTAGAAAAAAAAACATAAATTTCTTTGAAGTAATGGCTTTCAAATTTTCTCTTAATAATTATGTGGTAAATGAGCTTTTGTTTTGTTTTTGTTTTACTACCTTTTACTTTTCTACTACGCTGAGATGTATTGTTTAAAAGTTAAAGTTTCTCTGTCGTAACGTTAACTGTCATTGTGGCTTCTATTGTCATTATCGTCACTGTAAGTATGAGTGTTCATATTAGAGTTTTCGAATTTTAAAGGACGTTTAATATTTTATGTATGAATGTTTTTCAAGTTTCTTTTGACAAATTTAGGCTCTTCTTTATGTCTTACACTTTTATAGTTCCTAATAAAACCTGTGCCTCTAGTTTCTAAATAGGTTTCCCTTTTGGTGTTATGTTTTGAAATAATCTTCAATTTTGCGTTTTCTAATCGGTTTTTAATTATTTTATGTTCGATTTTGTTATTCTGTACATCTAAAGGTGTAGCTTTTATTACGGTGTGATACGAATTATTATAGAACTTTACGGCTTTACGCATTTGGGTTATGATGGGAGCTTTTTCTTCCAAATTTAGTGTTCTTATCCGTTCTGTAAGTGTGTTATTTACTCTTTTGACGTCGGAATTACCAATATGGCTATTTGGCTTTGTAGCATGAAACTGTATGCCATCATTGGTCAGAAAGTCACGAACGTTTTTTGAATTAAATTTACATACGATTGTTTGGCTATTTCTATTAATTATGTGGAAACAAATGATATGTTTCGAAAACTTATCTACAAAAACTATAAATGAGTGTTTACTATTAACGTAAGTATCTATATGCACAATTTCATTTAACGTGTTAGGTGTTTCCGTAGTATAAAATTTCGCTTTGATCGGGTTTCGGTCATATTTCCCTCCGTTACAGATTTCGCAATTATTTATTATTTCATGTATTTTAGTTTTTAGCAGTGGGTGATACACCTTATGTTTTATTCCTTCGTAAGTTGGGATAATTCCTGAATGCCCTACTTGTAATTTGTGGAAATATCTGTTTTTTAGTTCATATTCTTTTGCAATATCTTTGGGGAAATCGCTACAGTTTACAAAGGAAATATTTTGATTTTTTTAAAGATACTTGAAAGAGTTTTTTGAATCTCATTATATTAATTTTCTTCAAGTTCAGAGTATATAGCGAAGGACCCTTATTAAAATGTTTTTTTACAATATTGACTATGTTCAAGTTATTGATATCTCTTTTGTCAATATAAACGCGTTTATTTTTGAAAATATTTACTAAAAACTTCGTCGTCACTAAGAACGAGCTGCTGCGATTGCTGGTTATGTAGCTGCTGGTTGTGTAGCTGTTGGCTGTGTATCTGCTCTTGTTGTTGTTGCATTTGGTGCTGCAACTGTACTTGTTGCTGCTGCATGCTATTAATAACCTCCTCTTGTCTTCTAATTATTTGGGCAAGCTCCTCTGAATCCATGATGCCCCGGTTTTTATCGAATTGCTTATGTCGACTGTTCATGAGTTATTTTCTCGATTATTTAATTATTTAATTAGTTAATTTAATTTTTCTTTTCAATTTTGAATGTTATTTTCTACAACGCACTATACGCAAAAAATTTAACCGAATTTTTTTTTTTTAATATTTTTATGCACCACAATTTGGTTTAACCAAATTTTTATTCATTTTTACAAACCACAACAATCGAAAGATTTTTTTTTACTGTTTACGAAATATTCACTGTTTTTATACTCTATAATTCGAGTATATAATCCGGTTTGAAAGTTATCAAAAAACTTCGTAACACTTGGAAGAAAACGTCGAATTGCCTAAAATATTTATATATTTCGTTTATATATATATATATATATATTTTTTTTTTATTGATAAAATGTATTCCGACTTCGGTATGGAAAATAAACAATATCATTTTAAATTAAGCTTAAAGTTCGCTTTGTCTTAGGACAAAGTTCCGTCGACTGCACCAGAAATGAAATAGTTTGAATTAAAAGCTTAAGCTTTAACTTCCTTCTTTATGTAGGTGAATCTTAAGACTAACTTCCTTTACATTTCTTATTACTTACTTAACTTACTACTTATCCTAATGCTAACTGTAATAACATTCTTTATTAGTTCGCTTCTAATATTAGGATTAACTGTTTTATCATCCCATATTAGCTTGTTTACTCATATGTATGTATTTAAGTATATATATATTTTATATATATATGTATATATGTATATAAATATATATTTATGTTTTAGTTAAGTTGGCGTTAGCATACCCGAAATACGCTCACTCTCTTATTCCACAACAAAGCTAATGTGGAACCCAATTTTATGTTAGTACGATATTAAGCATTTACTATCTACATACATACTATTACTACATGAGTGTAGGAATGTAACTCGCGCGATTGAATTTTTATTTTACACTATTGTGCGATAATTTTTACACATTGTTTTGTATTTTCTTACTTACTATAAATAATTTTAATATATTTTTATATATATGTATTTTTCTTACTCTTATTTATTCTGCTGTTGCTTTTGTTGTACCAAACTCAAATAACTGCTACCGTTGTACGAACGTTTTTCAGTAAAAATCACATTTTATTTATTTATATATTTTGGAAGCTCATTATGTGCTGATATTGTTTTTAAGGTTTTCTTACTGCGCATTTAACACGATTTAAATGTTTTTAAAATATTTTAGCAATGTTTTTGTATAGTTCTTTTATTGTTTTTTTTTTATAAATATGTTATTGTTTTCCACAATTCTATTAATATTTCCACTTTTTTCTTTGCACTATTAATGCCGGCGCTCTCACTACCTTTCCAAAATTGTTAGTTTAAGAGTACGTTATCAACTCTTTTCCAATTGATTAATTGTGAATTTTTGGTTTCCTTGTCGTCAGTTGTGGTTCACTTACTAACTTCCCAAAATTGTTAGTTTATCCTCGTCACCAGTTTTGTTGCTGTAGAGAACTCAAATTTCTTTGCTTGGCTCTTTATCTCCACTTTGGAGTTAAAGTAAAAGAAACGAGCATCCTTGATTAGTTCTATACTTCAACTGAACCAATCTTTATTTCAATCTGTGCAGCTTACATTCTAACTTGATGTGCGCGCAGGCACTTATACTCGTACATTTGTTTATACATACTTACATACATACACACATCTACATGCATGCCAGAAGAATTTGTTTTGTCAGCAGAAAATGTGTAAGCATGCTTCCCATATTTCAAGAAAGAGTTCAGGTTTCGAAATCACTCCGTTACGGCCGTTAATTTGCTGCTTCTATCTACTGTAATATGGTAATAAAACAAGTAAGGAAGTTCGTGTGCAACTGAACATTTTATACTCCCACAACTTTTCACCCATTATCTATTTTTATCTATTTTAGGCACAAATATATCTACACTGTTATGAGTAATACAGGATCTGTAATCTTGCGATAATTCAAATTTTGGCCGATATTACAAAATAAAGTATATAAGAAGTTTGAAAATCTTTATTTTAGGTATGGTATATGGGGGTTAAGAAAAGTATTGACCCGATTCAAACCATTTTTGATACACAGAAATACTATTGTCAGGGAAGGATTCTGTCGGAATTGTTATCTCACACAAAAAAAATTTGACTGTAGAAACTGGAGTCCACATATTCGGTAACAAGGACCTTGAACAGTTTGATTTGGATTTATGCAATTTTTGATCATATACTGGTGTACTTTAAAAATATTATTACCGCAAATTTGTTTCCCGTTTTATTAATTACCTTCTGATTTGTATTCAGAAAAGTGAAAGAATCAAATGGAATTTAAAATTGTGTTACATAGGAAGTTTTCGGTTAATGACGATTTGTGGGCATGGCAGTGATCCGATTAACTCCATCAACAAAATCGTAACTTAGAAACCCGCACACCGAGTTTTTACTGAAATTACAGCTTGCACGGACAAACAGACGGGCAGACAGATATTCAACCAGATTTCAACTTTTCTCGTCAATCTGTTCATTTTTAAAACATATAATCCTATATATATCTCGTTTAGTTTTAAGTGATACGTGTAACCGTTAGGGGAACAAAACTATAGTACTCTGTAGCAACAGGTTAAAAGAGTATAAAAAATTTTCGTGAAGAAAACTGAAGTATGACCTTCAGGACGTATTCAAGTCAGAATGCTCTTTAAAAATGATTGCAAATTTCTCGATCACACCATGAAGCCGCATTTCAGTGGTTTCAGGTCCTGTAGAGAAGAATCTTGAAATAATATAGAATGAATACAGAGCACTGGATCACATCAGCACAACGAACAATGGGTGAGCCATACTACTTCATTCCGCAATAATTCGTTCTAAGGCCCAAGAGCACAACAACCAAATTACGTATTGTTATTGAGGCTGCGAGTCATACTTCATCTCAAATTGCATTGATTAAGCTTTTGATGGAAGACCCAACCGTCCAAGATAATTTATACGCAACCCTTCTACGTTTTCGCTTACATATTAGGTTGTCAAAAAAGTCTTGTGGTATTTTTATTGAATGATTTATTGAATTTATTGAAATGGTTTATAACGGTTTGATGACTCATGCCCAGCTCTTGACCGATGCTACGGCTGCTACTATGCCGGTCTCTTTCGACCAATTCAGCGATTTTATCGCAATTTTCGACGACAGGCCTTCCGGAGCGTGGCTCATCTTCGACCACCTCTACACCAGAACGAAAACGTTGAAACCATCGTTGTGCGGTGGAAATGGAAACTGTATCGTATGTAAACTGCATAAATTTTATTGGCGGCTTGAGATGCATTTTTGCCTTTATCGTAGTAGTACTGTAAAATATGACGTAATTTCTTTTTATTTTGCCCCATGTTTGCGACGCTATAACTCACGAACGACTTAAAAGAAACGACAATAAATCAAACACGTGTTAGCGCGTGAGCTTTCCAAAAAAGTATAGCATGACCATGAGTAAAACTAGAACTGCGCGCTTTCAGCGCCAACTAGCGAAAATACCGCAAGACTTTTTTGACAACCTAATAACTATGCATTAACAGCGGACATTACTAAAAATGCATCTCCAAATAGTTACGCACGAAGATGACATATATTGTCAACTGTTGTTAACTTGGCTATAACCGCGTAAGCGTTGTCTACATCAAAAAGAAGTCCCCGCCGGGACTGCGTCGAATATTTTCAGAGCTGGAGTGTTTTCATCCATATGGACGACATAACCTAACCAGCCCAGTCGCTATCTCTTAATTCGCTGCACTATGTCAATATCGTCATATAACTTGTCCAGCTCATTGCTCCATCGAATACGAAACTCGCCGTCGCCAATGCGCAAAGGACCATAAATCTTCCGCAGAACCTTTCTCTCGAAAACTCGCAACGACAACTGATCAGATGTTGTCATCGTCCATGCTTCTGCACCATATAGCAGAACGGGAATAATGTGTGACTTATAGAGTTTGGTTTTTGGTCGTCGAGGGAAAACTTTACTTCTTAGTTGCCTACTCAATCCAAAGTAGCACCTGTTGGCAAGAGTTATTGTGCGTAGGATTTTGAGGCTGACATTGTTGCTATTATCTATGACTTCAAAGTTATGACTGTACACAGTAACGTAGGAGAGTAGTTGCGAGTGCAACGATTGTTTGTTTGATGATAGGAGATATTTCGTCTTGCCCTCGTTCACAGTCGGGATGATGACGATGTAAACTACAATCATTCAATTAAACAAAAAATTGTATGGCACGTAGCGCCGTACTGCTGGAACCAAATGTTGTCCAAGTCTTCCTCTTCAATTGCTTGAAGAAAAATTCGGTTAACATTGCGCGATATCGCTCTCAATATCATCACAAAGTCATAGAAGGTGTAAAGTTTAATAATCCTTTATTAATTACTAAACTTCGACTCCCTAACTGCTCATCTACACTAATATTATAAAGAGGAAAGATTTGTACCTATTTTGGTATGTTTGTAATGAATAGGCTCAAAAAGCACTGGGGCGATTTAAAAAATTATTTCACCAATAGAATGCTAAATTCTTCCAATTTGATATAGGTTACATTTAATTTTGAAAAAAATTAGGGATCCTTGGTAAAATTTGAACAATGTATTAGCAATAGAACAAAATAATGTACAACAATATTGAAGAACATCATAATGTCTACAGAAAACTCAGCGGTAGCATATGTCCAACTATTGTAGTTATGTCACTACAACAACTTTTTCATTTTAGACATTAATGAAAATGCTAACCAAATTCAAACCATGCAATTTATGTGTTTATATTAATCCTGCATTTGAGTGTTCAAGGTGTACGGACGTGCCTTTAATTCGCTCCGTAAATTAAAACGCAAACTAGCAAAAAGTAAAAAAACAAAAATCGATTAAATAGAAAATAAACAAAAAGAAAACAGTGCATACAAATTGTTATAAGTAAACATAAACAAATTGTGCACGAAACAAAAAAGGAAAAACAAAAAAAGAAAAATAATCAAATAAAAAATGAGTGCTACTCAGCCTCACCAGCAAGGCCGTAGGCATTCTTTAAATGCCTACTTTAGCTATGTCGAGCCAACAACAGTAACTCCTGGCAAAAACAAAATTAACGGCGATGACTCATCATCGCAGCGATCAGCTGAAAGAGCAAGCAAGCAAGCGCAGCCAGCAGAAGCAGCAGAGAACAGCAAAAGGGCAACAACAATTGCGCTGACAGCAAACAGTACACAGGCACCAGCAAGCACCCGGACAGCGAAGGAAAACAAAAAGCAAGGTGAGAATGTACCAAGCAAAAAAGGGCCGTCGGTTCAGACTGGTATTGATCGCTATATTAACGTAAAAAGGAAACTAAGTCCAGTTAAATCAGCCGTCAATACCAAAAAATTTCAACCAGGCGCGCCAAATGGTAAAAAGTCAGAAATCCTAAATGGCAACAGATTTGCCATACTAAGCAATGGTTCAGACGACGTTGCGAAGGGTACCACCACGGTCGCTAATGCCAAACCACCTCCAATATACTTGCGCGAGCGTAGCAGTAACACTCTTGTTGCGAAATTAAGTGAAATTGTAGGTACTAACAATTTTCATATAGTGCCTTTGAAAAAAGGCAATATAGATGAAACAAAAATTCAGTCCTACACTGAAAAATGTTTCATGGAAATCGTTAAATTTTTATCAAATGAAAACAAGAATTACTATTCATACCAACTGAACAGCTCAAAAGGCCTAGTTGCTGTCATAAAAGGTATAGAGTCTTCGGTCGACTCTAACGATGTGAAAGAAGCACTGGAAGAAGGTGGTTTTAGCATCAAATCAGTAGTAAATATTTTTAACAGGAACAAAGTCCCACAACCAATGTTCAAAATACACTCGATTTACAATTTAAAATATCTGCTCCATCGCAGAATCACCGTTGAAGAACCACATAAGAGAAATGGTCCAGTACAATGTACAAACTGCCAAGAGTATGGACACACGAAAGCATATTGCACTCTACGCAGTGTCTGTGTGGTGTGTAGTGATCTACATCCTACTTCAAAATGTACTCTTAAAAAAGAGGATTTAAATAAAAAATGCAGCAATTGTGGCGGAAATCACACTGCTAACTACAGGGGTTGCCCTGTATATAAAGATTTGAAATCGAAGTTGTCACAGGGCATTCAAGCACGTCGTAACCAAATATTGAATATTCCTCCTAATGAAAATATTGAAATCCCCGTCCATATTTCAAAACCAGTTAATCCTAAAGACAATGCTACACAAGGGAGCTATGCAAACGTGGTGAAAGGCAATACTGCACAAATACAATTGCCCCAAAACCAACCAAATGGAAGCGTTGAAACAATGATTTTCAACCTTACCCAATGTATGACACAATTTATGGCTTCAATGCAAAATATGATTCAAGAGATAATCAAATCTCAAAACCAAATGTTGCAAACTTTTTTAAGTAAAAAATGAGTGTATTGAACATTTGCGTATGGAATGCTAACGGTATTAACCAACATAAACTAGAACTTATTAAATTTCTGGATGAAAATAATATTGATGTAATGCTATTGTCAGAAACTCACCTTACAAACAAAAACAATTTCTTCATACCGGGATTTAGGCTCTATGTTACAAACCACCCAGATGGAAAGGCACATGGAGGAACAGAAGTGTTGGTTAGAAAACGGTTAAATCACCACGCATTAGAACCTTATGCCACAGCGCAATTACAAGCTACAACAATTTCACTCAAAAATCGGAGTTGTGACTTAAATCTTACTGCTATATACTGTCCACCTCGTTTTAAAGTTACAGAAATCGAATTTAAAGACTTTTTTGGAACACTAGGTCAAAGATTTCTAGCAGGTGGAGATTACAACGCAAAACGCACGCACTGGGGCTCACGTCTTATTAATCCGAAAGGACGTCAGTTGTACTGCACTATTATGAATAAGCATAATAAGCTGGATATACTATCTCCTGGTAAGCCGACATACTGGCCCAGTGATATAAGAAAAATACCAGACTTAATAGATTTTGCTGTAGTCAAAAATATAGAAAGATCGCTTATGTCAGCTGATACATGTACAGACTTATCATCTGATCATTCTCCTGTACTAATAAAGCTATACGAACAGCCCATGATATTTGAGCCGAAAGTTTCTCTAACATCGCATAAAACTAACTGGTTGAAATATAGAAAGTATATCAGCACCCACATCAATATTGATTGCAAAATAAATACAGGAAGAGACATTGATGAAAATATAAGCGAAATTAATGACGTAATAACTAATGCAGCTGTATTGGCAACAACAAAAATAAACAACAAACCAGTTGGTTTTAGAAAGATCACCAATAATGAAATAGAGAAACTTGTAAATGAGAAAAGGCGAGCTAGGCGGGAGTGGCAGTTAAATCGATCCCCTTCAACTCTGCTTCAATTGAAATCTGCTGTACGAAAGTTAAAAAAAGCGCTTAAACGCGAAGAGGAACGCAACACTGAAAATTATATTAAGAAACTGTGTCCAAATTCTCGCAAGCAAAACTCTCTTTGGAAAGCACAAAAGTCTTTCAAGCCACCAGTAGATTCCAACATGCCTCTAAGACAGTTGAATGGTAGTTGCAAATCACCTAGAAAAGGTATTTCAACCCAATTGCCCAAAGAACAACTTTGAGTTGCCAACCTTGCCCAATACCGCAAACGAGTCGCATGTGTCTATTAAGACTTCTACTTCTGAAGTTACTAGAATAATAAAAGAACTAAACCCCAAAAAATCACCAGGACATGATAATATTACCCCAAAAATGCTTATTGAGTTACCAAATATTGCCGTAGAAGTGCTCTCTTTACTCTTCAATGCAATTCTTAATCTCGGACACTATCCAAGTTCATGGAAAAAGTCGCAGATCATCTTGATAGGCAAACCTGGGAAAGACTTAACACAGCCGTCTTCATACAGACCAATCAGTCTTCTACCCTGTCTTTCTAAGATATTTGAAAAGTTGTTACTATCAAAGATGACTCCTTTCCTCCATGAAAATAATATAATACCAACGCACCAATTTGGGTTTCGTGAAAAACATAGCACGATTGAGCAAGTAAATAGAATTACTAACGAAATAAGAAAGGCATTTGAGCACAGAGAGTACTGTTCGGCGATATTTCTAGACGTGGCTCAAGTGTTTGATAAGGTATGGCATGAGGGCCTTTTATACAAGATTAAAAATATTCTGCCTTCAGAATTATATAAAACATTGGAATCGTATTTAAAAAATAGAAAATTTATGGTAAAAGTGGGAGATTTCATATCTGATGAAAGACAGATAAGGGCTGGTGTACCTCAGGGCAGTGTTCTAGGCCCAACACTATACATCATATATACAGCAGATCTTCCGATAGCTAACAATGTATTAACTTCTACTTTTGCGGACGACACAGCTATAGTGAGCCGTAACAAATGCCACATAATAGCATCAAGAATATTAACCGAGCACTTAAGGTTTGTCGAAGAATGGCTAACCAACTGGCGTATAAAGGTAAATGAACAAAAGTGTAAGCATGTTACATTTTCGCTTAGACCAAAAATGTGTCCGGCAGTAAAAATTAACAATATTTTAGTACCCCAAGCGAATGAAGTAACTTATCTTGGTATTCACCTAGATAGAAGACTTACGTGGAAAAAACATATATCTAGTAAAATAACTTGCATGAAGATAAGAGCTGCAAATTTAAATTGGCTATTAAATAAAAACTCCAAACTTAGCCTAGACAACAAAGTGCTTTTATATAATGCGGTCATAAAGCCGATTTGGAAGTAGAGCATTCAACTGTGGGGTACGACCTGTGCAACTAATATAGACATAATACAAAGGTTCCAATCAAAAATGCTTAGATCAATCACGTGTTCACCATGGTACATGCGTAATGAAAATATCCATAAAGACCTTGGTGTCCCTATGGTAAAGAA
The DNA here is from genome assembly GCA_037783105.1 of Bactrocera zonata. NCBI lineage: Eukaryota > Metazoa > Arthropoda > Insecta > Diptera > Tephritidae > Bactrocera > Bactrocera zonata. The sequence goes on from JBAWJQ010006684.1 coordinate 475,424, forward strand.
AGAAGTAGAAGACAGCAGAATTAAATATATATCTAAACTCCGTGATCACCCAAACCCTTTGGCTAATGCTTTGGTACATTCCTGCGATCAAACACGCCTTAAAAGAAGAGATATGCCCGCGTACTGAAGAGCAATGTATCACCAAAACAGCTCAATCACTTGCTTGAGCCTGTCTAGTTTTTAAATAGGTTTAAGATTTTATTACTTATTGTTAGGCTTTCAAAACAAAAAGCAGATTCAATAATTAAAAAAGATATTAAAAAAAAAAAATATTAATCCTTATCCAAATAAATTATTTTATGGTTAAGACCATTTAACTACCTATAAAATAGTTTTTAAATTATTTAAATTGGACTTACCATTCAAAAGATATTACGAATTAAAAAATTCAAACAGTAAATAAAACCGCCATAGCGCCGTGGCCGTTGTTTGCGATGCAGTCTGAAAAGTGCGCCGGCCCAGAGAATGTAAAGTATAGAGAAGGTGGAAATTGAATTCTGTATGATGTTCGATTTGGCGGCTAACAGAGCCGATAGAATCAAAGTAAGGAATTCGCCGTTGTCGCTGCTATTTAGTAGAATTGGGCACGTGCAGTGGCAAAAATATATGTAAAACGACTGAATTCATGCCAGAATAAATAAAGAGAAATGCTTTGAAGAAAAATATACAAAGCATTCTCTGAGTCACATAATAATTACACGCAGGACAACGGCTGCGGGGTCAGCTAGTAAGTAATATTGGCCATAACAAACCAACCTTGATGAACTCCTTGAGCTAGTGAGGAAAGTTCTCTGAACGCCATTCACTTGGGAGTGGCCAGAAACGATTATTTTATATATGGCTCAAGCAGCTCACGACTTCCGGTCTTTGACCAAGTGTCCTCTGGGTAGCCTCAGAACATCCGTTTGAAGGCGAGCTAAAGTGAGAAGGCGAAACATCTCCTCCCCATGCGCTGGGACCCGCCACATAAAAAACAGTGCCAATGAAAACTAATCGACAGCCTCGGATGAGAGACCCCCATTTTGATGACGACCATGGCAAATAAAATAAGGACTACGATTTGAGGGTATGCACTTGGACTGTTCGGTTCCTTAATTGAAGAAGGCTGACATCACCGCCGTCCAAGAAATGCGATGGACGGGACAAGGACTGAGGCAAGTAGGCCCTTCTGCCACTTACTACGGTGGCCACATAAAGGAGCACAAACTTGGTGTGGGACTTGTAGTGGGTGAGGAACTCCGTTGCCGAGTACTGTCATTTACCCGGGGGATGAACGTCTAGTCACAATCCTCATCAAAGCGAAGTTCCTCAACATATCGCTGATTTGTACTAAATTCGACGCTACCCAAAAACTTGAAAAACTGAACCCGATCTTGCATTAGTTGTTGGATATATCGCTTTCATTTTAATTAACCCGACTTGGAAGCCACCTATAAAATGCACCTCTCCTATACGATGCCAAATTTTCTTTACATTTGTTAGGGAGATACTTACGCTTAACGTATCTTCTCTGGCCGTACATTAGATAAAAAGAGAACGCGTTTGTCAGGATTATTAAGTAGTATATTCACTAACAATGTTTGTTTCAGTGTATGATTGTTAAATTAAAGTTAATACATATTTCATTTTATTATACATTGATACAAAAGAAACGGAAAAATATTAGATTCTATCGTGGTATACGTGTCACTGCGTCAGTCGTTGATTGCTCACTACTCTTCTTCCCGTTGACGTTCTGTACATTCGGTTACAGTACTCACGTCTCTTCTTCTTACTGATCTTTCTAACATTCATTTACAGTCGGCCTTTCCTGATAAACTTGAGCGACCCCGCTCAACTTGTTATTGCCTATCTCTTTTTCGTTGTCGTCGTCTTCTGAACTGTAACTGACACCAGCGTTTCAACATATCGATAGAGTAAACAAAAGAATATTGCTTTCTAGTGTGTCGTGTTTGTGGAAGATCTTCCACCACATATCGTTCGTGGTCAAGGACTTTGGTAACTAAAAACGGTCCCTTGTATTGTGGTTGGAGTTTTCTTGACATATCTGTGCTTGGTGGTTCATTTTCGCCTAGAACTAAGTCACCTTCTTGCGTGTGCGGCGTCGAAACGAGATTTCGCAGCTGCTCGTTTTTCATTAATTCTTTTAGCTGCTGTTTCACGGAGATCTGTTAGCTATTCGTCATTTAATGCTTCGTCGTTTGTTTGCAAGTTTAGAATAACTCTGCTGCGTAAAATATCATGTGGCTTGTACCCATGCAAGAGCTCATCAGGTGTACAACCCGTGGTACTGTTCTTCATCGTGTTTATGCACCACTGTACACAGCGAGTTTTCTCGTCCTATTTCTTATCTACAGAATTCATCGGTAATAACATAGACAAAATTGTGCGATTTGTTCTTTCTGCGTGACCATTCGCTCTTGGTGTTCCCACCGCCGTGAGAATATGTTTTATATCATTTTCGAAACAGTACTTTTCGAATTCGCGAGACGTGAAAGCAGAACAATACAATACGTAATGGCATTACAACATAACTACTTGCTTTGTTTATATATAGGATATAGCGTTGTAAATTTTGTGAATGAGTCGACGATAACCAAAAGATGTTCTTTTCCTTTTGAGCTTTTCGGAAATGGACCCAAATGATCCATAAGGATAGTTCTGAATGGAACTGATTCGATGTCACTGAAGTGGTACTGTATTTCGGCTTTACCTTCTTTTCGTTTATTATAAGCACAATTAATACAAGATAAAATGAATTGTTTGACAAAATTTCGCATTCGTGGAAACCACATATAGGTTTTCAATCGTTCCAACGTCTTTTCGGCACCAATGTGTCCTGCTTGCATATGACAAACTTGGACAACTCTATGACGTAGTGTTCGTGGTACAACCCAAAGAAGTTTGTCGTCAACTTTTTGTATTCTTCCATGCTGTAGTACATACTCTTTATCTTCAACGTTGTTGTTTGTTTTCATATTGTTTACAATTTGACATATGCGTTTCTATCACTGCTTTATCAATACGTAAGTCTAGTTCTTCGATTTTTAGTGCTTCTTCGTATGGAACTCGGCTTAGAGCATCGTAATCGTACTCGTAACCACCATCTGACGATCCGTGGTATGAGCTCTTTCTTTTGCATAGTCGTTTTAAGTGCGCTACAGTCTGTTTTAATCTTAATCTTTTTACCATAAATATAATATCGAAATCATTCTAGAGACGCTGCAACAGATAAAGTTTCGAGTTCATAACTATGAAACTTTTGTTCGTCAACGATAGTTGCTCTACTGTAATATGCTATTGGCTTAAGATCATTTTTTTGCGCTGCAATAATACGCCTGCCAAACCTACTGCACTTGCATCCATGTGCAGCTCATGGTCTGCATCAACACGATATGCTACCAATACTGGTCGGGATACTATTTCAGATTTTAATTGCTCAAATGCGTATTCTTGCACTTTTGTCTATTAAAATGTTTAATTTTTTCGTAGCAATTTGCGTAGCGGCTCTGAAATTATAGCATATCCGGGGACAAAATTTCTAAAGTACCCGCTTAACCCTTAAAAGCTGCGTATATCTGCTATACGAGTGTTAGCCGGTGTCTGAAACTTGGATCCGGCTTGAGTTTTGATTTTACCAGGCAAAATACCTTCTGGCGTTAGCTCGTGACCAAGAAATGTAATCGTCGTTTTCATAAGATCGCATTTTTTATATTTAGCGTCAAGCCCGCATTACGTGAAACTGTCTAAATTGTGTTCAATTTTTCTAGCATTTGCTCGAACGTTTGACTACCTATCAAGATGTCGTCCATGTAAATCATAAAGTCGTCTTCGTGGACTTGTTCCTTAATCTTTGTCATGAAGTGTTGAAAAACTATCGGCGCATTCTTCAACCCAAATGGCATGCGTTTGAATTCATACAAGCCATCAGGGGTTATAAATGCTGTGTATTTGCGACTTTTAGGTGCGATTGGGATTTGATAATATCCACTATTTAGATCTAGAATCGTAAAAAATTTGTATTGCTTAGCTTGGTGCAGTTGTTCCTCGATATTTGGAACCGGAAAATTCTCTTTTTCAATTAACAAATTTAAACGACGGTAATCTACGCAAAGTCTATCGCTTCCATCTTTTTGCTTAACTAATACAATCGGGCTTGCAAATTCTGATGAGGATTTTTTATAATATCGTTATCTTCGAGATCTTTAATCATTTGTGTAATTATCATTCGCTTTGGAGCTGGCACTCGATAAGGCAATTTGCATTTCAATTAAGTGTGACTTACCAACACATCATTGTAGTTTTCCAGTAAATCCTGCAGTTTACGCCTTTGATCTGCACTACTTACATTATTTGTTATGTTTGTAAAACACTCGTCATCAGATAACGTAATAGCATAACGACGTTCAGGTTCCAACTTTGATTAACCATTCTCCACCGTAAACACGAAGCCTTTACGCGCTACGACGTCTTGACCCAGTAGAAAATCAGTTTCCAACATATTATCTGCAGCAATATACACTAGCACGTTGACCTTTGCTTCACCAATTACTATGTCGAGCATACACCTCTCCCGCATCATGTATCTTCCACCACTTATTCTTTCTCTTTAGATACTTTCGAATCAAACTGCACTCGCTACCAGTATCGATTAACGCTCAAAATTCTGCCGTTTACGTTAACTTTCTTAACAAAACATTTTTCATCTCGTGTCAGATCAGCTTTTCGAACGTTATTTCCTACTTGCTTACAACCAGAACTGATCGGTGCGTTTCGTTTATGCACTTTACCACAATCAGCACATCTTGACCGCTTATGCTCCTTCGTACATTTACTTGATATGTGGCCTATCTCGTCACAATTGTAACACACAATTTTTTTGCTTTCACTACTCGCTGCTTGCTGTTGCGGTACCTCCTTCGTATTAGTTCCAAAATTTTGTTTAAACGTGGTAACTTTAACACGATCTCTTAACCACTCTTCAATTATTTCGCGCATTTACTTCGTACTTTCAAACCTCTACGCTGTAATATCACTTTGTAACTCGGAATGGTTCAAACCCTGTCGCGTATATTGGATTATTGCATATTCACCTAGTTGAAATCGCTTACCTAGGGCATTCGTCTCTAAAACAGTAGTTGGATATACGTTCACCTGTTCTGCGTCCCGATTCATTAATCATACGATGAATTTGGCTTCATCATTAGACATGCAAAATACTAATTCAGTGGGTAATGTGTCTAACCACATACGAGCGACTCCTTTCAATTAATTACAATTATAAACCGCTACTAAAACACATTTTTCGTCTAGTTGGTAAGCTCTCATAACGCTGCTAACACGTTCAATAAACTGTTGAACTGTGATCGACTGCGTATTGGTTAGATCAAACTCCGGTATCGAGTCCGATATACCTCTAATCGACCGAAAAACACCGACATATGCATTTGTAAGAATTGACGGCGTCGGAACTTGACAAACATTTTCGTTTGCGTTTTGATTACACAGTACAACAGCTAATCTGGGAGGTGAGAAATTCTAAGTCAGGGTGATGGTACTAGGTCAGTATAGTAAAACCCTCAAAGGGTTTGGCGTTCGTATGTGTCAGTTTTAGTCGCTATTAGTATACGTACTCGTAGATTTTCATGTCATTCGTTTGTTATCGTTTAACGCTGCTTCCTCTCTTCATTGTCCTTTTCCACTTCGTTGACGAGACGTTGATACGTCGATCTAGTTGGCGTTGCTTCTGCACTTTAGCAATTTCGCTTTGTCGTATACGCATGTTGTAGTACTGCTCTTTTCTCACTCTTACTCATGTCGTTTTTACTTTGAAACACGACTGATTCTTTCGCACTCACTTTTTAAATTTGATATTCAAATAAAACTGTCGATTGCTGAAATTGCGATTTTTGGAGTCCTAGCGCTCCTGCACTTTAAGATTTGAAATTTGTCTTTTTTCACGGCTTTTTTTTTGTGCTATTTTTAATGCGTTCATGTGATTTCGTTCATTTTTAGGATCATTTCACACACTTTCGCAGCTTCTGAACTGTTAGGGAGATACTTATGCTGACGTACATTAAATAAAAAGAGAACGCGTTTGTCAGGATTATTAAGCAGTTTATTCACTAACAATGTTTGTTTCAGTTTATGATTGTTAAATGAAAGTTAATACATATTTCACTTTATTATAAATTGATTTAAAAAACGGAAAAATATTAGATTATATCGTGGTACACGAGTCACGGCGTCGGTCGTTGATTGCTCACTACTCTTCTTCCCGTTGACGTTCTGTACATTCGGTTACAGTACTCACTGCTCTTCTTCTTACTGATGTTTCTAACATTCATTTACATATTACGGTTCCCGCATTTGCTAGTCGAAAGACTTTGGAGATTTCGACCCTTTTATGTGGCGTAGATTAACAACTTTAAAAATACGCGGTCGATCAGTCGTAAAAATATATTATATAAAGCAGTTTTCGTTTGTTTCACCTCAAAAGCAGTATATTTACAATTAGTCGGCACTTATCGAACTAAGTCGATTTATCTACTAATTATTTATTTTCGCCCCAAAAAGGTTGATTGCCCGTTATATAAAACTTCTTACCACAATAATATTATTTTATATACTCACCTTAATCTATTAGCATAAGTTAACGAAATTAATTATTCTTAATTGTTTTGTAAATACATACTTACTTTAAACCAAGTATACACCATTAGCTTAAGATTTTGGCTGAGTCATACATACATATACATATGAAATGAAATAAAGACTTCAATTGTATTGACACCGCAATCTTAATCACAAGCGTTTCTTGTTTTCACCATAATTTTCGGTACAGGCAATTGTTTTTTTTTTTTTTAATTTTAGTGAAGTCCCGCATTCCAAATTGTATTTTATTTCCCAAAATCGCTTGAGAAGCTTAGAAGTGTTTTGAGAAGTGTGTAATTCGTTATCAAATTGACAAGCGTGACGAACAAACAAAGTAAGTTTATAACGCTTATTTGTAGTTTAAATTTGCTAAAATAATTTATTTTATTAGGAAACATTCAAAAAAAAGAAACAGGTAAACACAATACAGCTCGAAACTAACCGTATACTTTAACACCATTTTTGACATAACGACATACCATTATAAGGGAAGGATTATTTTAATTATATTAGGTTGTCAAATATCGCCTGTTTGTTTTTTGAAATTCGCGGCTATGTATAAAGCGTTACAGAGCTCGTATCAGGCTATACTATACATTGTTTGATAGGTCTTGACGTAACCTACAAAACGACGCTATGCATGATTAGTTTGGATATTGCGTCCAACAGTTATAGACGTGTAAACATGGAGTAAATTAACGCCGAAATTCGCGTTATTTTAAAGTTTTCCTTTGTTAAAGGCAAATCCGCTAGAGAAGGGTTCGGTGAGATTAATGTTGTTTTGGGGAATGGTACTCTATCACTTCGAACTGCGGACGAATGGTTTCGACGATTCAGAGCGGGTGAAAACGACACCATGGATGAGCCACCCGGCGGAAGACCTGTGACGACGAATACCGATCAAATCGTGGAAAACATAACATCGTGTTAGACCGGCATGTAGCATCTCGTGACATCGCCCAGAAGATGGAAGTTAGTTACCAAATCATTTTAAGCCGTCTGCAGAAGGCTGAATAGAAAAAAAAGCTTGATGTTTGAGTGCCGCATGATTTGATTAAAAAAAAAAACTGGACCATATCAACGCCTGCGATATGCTACTGAAACGGAACGAACTCGACCCATTTTTGAAGTGGGTGGTGAATGGCGACAAAAAATGGATCACATGCGGCAACATCAAGCGAAAACGGTCGTGGTCGAAGGCCGGTGAATCATCCCAAACAAAGGCCAAGCCGGGATTGACGGCCGAAGGTTTTGGTGTGTGTTTGGTGGGATTGGATGGGAATCATCCACTATGAGCTGCTCCCATACGGCCACACGCTTAATTCTACCATCTACTGCGAACAACTGGAGCGCTTTTTAATATTTATTACTCTTTGCATCCTTCCTCCTTGTGTCCACTTACCTTGGCACTAAAACTTCCTACTTAGCAAAAATATTAGAAAAAGACACTTTCTCTTTGATATTTAATTTTTCGTTTATTCAACGTGACGGCACTTCAACTTATAGTAGCACTGTATAGTATGTACGGATGTATGGATGCGGAATGTTAAATTGTAATTACTTCTGCATGATGTTCCGACGGACGTTCGCTCGGTGCGAAATCGAGGAAAGAAAAGGCCCTCTTCTTCTGGAGCGGTCGATTTTGATTGTTGGGTAATGTAGAGTTGTGGTGTGATGTCCGGCTGAGTGGTGTATACTCACGTGTATTAGTGTGTGGTGTCTTCATATGTGGATCGCGTTGGCGTGGTGTGTTGTCGTCCAGTGCAGTGTGTTGAGGAGGGAGAGCAAATCCCGGTCCCCCTAGGCAAATATTAGCCTAGCAGTCGCTGTCGTTGCTGCAGAGTGGTAACAACGCTGCTATGGCCAGTAGAGCTGCGGTTTGATGTTCGATGCTGCCGGCGCCGCGGGGATGCCTCATTTCGCCTTGGTATGGATGGGGAAGGGCAACTAGCCTTCGGTACCGACTGGGCCGCTGCTATCGGTTCGTTCTAGTATGTGATACAGCATGGTATGGCGCAGCCTATTGCACAGTTGGCATAGGGTGACTGATGTACACCCCTGGATGATATGTACCGTCGCCATGCAGTTTAGGCAGTGCCTGTGAGCCTGAGTCACTTCTGCCGTTGCATGGGCTGCATGCTGCGAAAAACGCCACAAAGTTGTAGCCGCTTTGGGCCCGATATAGTGGACATCGGCTGCGCTGAGGTTCCGCTATGGGTGCTGAGGATAGTGATAGAGGGCACGTGCCACTACAATGAGCGGTGGCAGTGGCAGTTACCGCTGGGGTTCATGGCGCGGAAATTGCCCCAGGGCGCGGTGGAACCGTAGTGTAGTTTTTCTATGCGGCCAAGCCGCCATTCGGTAGGGGGTAGACAGTCATCATGGATGATGACACAATCTCCAAGCATTGGCGCTTTTTTGGACTCTTCCATCTGTACATTTTATAAAGGTCCTTTATAAACTTTTCACTCCATCGGCGGCTGAAATTGTGATGGAGAATTTTGATTCTTTCCCATCGATTTAATATGCTTTTGTCGTAAAACAGACAAAGATAGCCACATAGCCTCTCATTATGTGGGGGACCTTAGCATAGACGCCTTTATCTGAAAAGGCCCGGCAAAATCGACATCAGTAATTGTTAAAGGCAGAGTTGCACCGTTCCGGTGAAGGTGCTGCCAAAAACTGTGTTGCAAATCTTGCACATGAAAATGCTTTTCTTTATTTGGGGCTTAAGGCGGGAAATATTGAATTTTTGGCGGACTATATGCTGCATTACACAATGTTCAGCGTGAAGCATGAATAAACGAATATAACTTAGGGTAATGTGGCAAGTTGGGACTTCTCTGATATTATTAAAAGGAGGCATTCGTTATACGTCAGGCTTGAGTTAGCAAGCCTGCCATTCGCATGAAGCAGACCTTTTGTGCGTAAGAATAGTTTAAAAACCAAGAGTGAACTCCTTTTATCAATGGGGTTTGATTCTTTTAATAACGAGATATCGCGGCTGAAGTTGCGCATTTGAGTGGATGCGATTAGAGCGACCTTTGTCTTTTGGAGTTCCAGGTGCGTCAATGCATAGCATTGTGGAGATTCTGGGTCTCTTAGCTTTATTTTTAAGCTCTATGAGCTTTAGCATATGGGCGATAACTCGAAGGGCACGAGGGAACGACGAAAATCGCTCAAGGACGTCACTATTATCCAATATTGCGTGAAAGTAGTCGATTTTTCGACTTTCTGGGGCAATTCTATTGCGCATGTGCGCTTTTGGCCAAGAATCAGGAGATTCTGTTAACCATCGAGGGCATTCCAACAGAGGGTGGTGGTGATAGGGTGCAGCGGTTTGCACACTCTTGTACCTAAATTGGCAAGATTGTCAGCACTAGCTACTTATCGTCATGTGACTGATCCCACTAAGTCAAGCATTTGTGACGAACTATTAGACATGTACGTTTTCCATGCGTGTGGTTGTTTTCCAACCAAGCTAGAACTTTCAGAATTGGACCAGAGATGCAATCTATATTTCTTCATGTTCATGTGGGTCTGCACCACTATTAATTTAGATAGTAGTAGTGCGCTACATAGCTTAAGTCGTGGGAGACTTTGCGTTTTTAAAGGAGCCACTTTTGCTTTTGCTCTTAATAAGTGGCTTGTGGTCTTGCATCGCTTTGTGTGCGGACATAGATAGTGGCACAGTATGCCTTCTCAGAGGCGGCACTGAAACCATGTAATTCGACTTTGTATTCGGGGGAATAATTCACCCACCGTGGAATTTGTATCTGTGAGATATCGTTTAGATTGCTCGCGAACTGGGACCACTTTTCTAAACGAAGTGGCTTTACTTGTTCGTTCGTCTTGCGGGTTCGAAAATGTAAGCCACAGAGGATAGAAATTGGCATTTTTTAATGGCGGATAATGCAGATATTGACTCCGTAGTGTATTAAAACTGGTCAGAGTCTTTGGTGTACTTTCCTTTTCGAATTTAAAGAAATTAGTATCCAACAAGTTTTCTTTCGGCATATGTTTTACTATATCTGGATGATTCGCAGTACACTTCCAGACGAAATGTCGTCTACATACATTTGCGTTTTTAACACCTGGGTTGCCAGAGGGAATTCCGACCTGGTGCTTTCTGTGTGTGCGCCGAGGGAGGCATTGATGGTGTCAACACGTTTCACATCGATTTCTTTGGATTAGTGGTAGCAATTGGTAAAAATCATTCAAATCAAATCACATTTTTAACCGAAGTATGTTTTTTTAACAATAACAAATCAAATAAACACTCAAATAATTAATTTTCAAGGGGGAAACAGGGCACATCAGCTGTTTCTTTTACACTTTATTTCTGCGTGCATTAAATCAGCTGTTATCTTCTAACAATTTCCAATTGCAATCAGCGCTTCCAGCGCCACTGGTCAAATAAAAACAAAAAAAAAACTTCTTATTCAAACTGCATTATCGACCAATTGACAGGTTTCTAATACCCAGTAGACAAATCATTAGAAAACAAATATAGTTTAAACAAACTAAAAAAACAAGCTTTTAAAGCATATCAACTAAAAAGTGAAAAATAATTCTTTGTATTCTTCTTCTAGTATGAATGAAGAGGAGGCGGCCAACAATGATACTAAAACCCACTGCCCACCTCCTATTATAATAAAGGACGTAAAGTGTTTTAATAAATTACATTCTAACATTACAGATCTAACAAATAACAACTTTTTAAAAAAGCTTTTGAGCAACGGCGCCTACAGACTTAATGTCTTCGATGCAAACAATTAACGCACAATAACAAAATACTTATCTAGTGAAAATATATCTTGGTTTAGCTACGAGAGTAAACATAATAGGCCAATAAAGGTAATGATAAAAAATTTACACCACTCATGCGATACACAATCCATTTTATAATTAATGATCTAAAATTTCAAGGTTTTAATATCATAAATGTAAATAATTAATAAGCTTAAATGAAACACTAAAGAACCCTAGATATGTTTTTAGTAGTATTTAATGCTACCGAAAACATTAAGAAAATTCACCAAATCAAAACCATTCTTAGTACCGTTGTCAAAGTTGAGCATATTAAAGCATCTAAATAAATTCCACCGTACAAAAACTGTCAAGAATTTAGACATACAAAAAACATCTGTGGTAAGCCAACGGGTGTGTGAAACATGGAGGCAAACATCCTACTATTGAATGCATAAAAGCTGAAAAAGACCCTGCTAAATGTTGTAACTGCGGCGATTCTCAAGCTACCGTGGTTGTTCAAGCTACCGTGGTTGCGTAGTCCCTTATCCCAAATTTTGGATAAACTAAAGAAGCAAGAGAAACTATTTAAGTCCTTTAATCAGCGGCTCAACGCTCTTCAGTAGCATCTACAATTTATTGATGATCAGTAACTCTTTGAGAATAATGCAATGGTCTTTCCAAAAGTAAAAATGAATTAGAAGTTATTCTACACGACAGAAATATTGATATATATGTATGTCTATTATCTGAAACGCATTTTACGAACCATTCATTTTTAAAATTTAAAAATTATGAATTATATCACACACCACTCCCGGCAAACTCAGCACGAGGAGGGAGCGCTATAATTATCAAAAGCAATATTGAACACTGCGAGGAAGATCCGATTAAGACGGAAGAAATTCAAGCTACAACAATTTCAGTTAAATTGCTCAATCACCCATTGTATCTTATTGCTCTGTATAGTCCACCTAGACATAATATAAAAATAGAAACGTATATGAAGTTATTAAAAAAATATGACGGAAGGTATATCATTGGTGGCGACTATAACGCAAAACACACTCATTGGGGATCTCGTTTAACTACAACCAAAGGTCGAGAACTTCTCAAAGCTATACTCGTACAAGCAGTTGGATGCAATTTTGATTCTACAGGAAGACCCACTTATTGGCCTACAGATAGTCAGAAATTGCCAGACCTTCTGGACTTCTTTATAATCAATAAAATACCAAAACTCAATTTATGTATAAAATATTGCTCAGATCTAAGCTCTGACCATTCTCCAGTGCTACTAACTCTGTATGAAAAGCCAATTCTTTCGGCCGCCAAGCCAACGTTATGGAATAAACACACTATTTGGTATAAATTTAAAAGCATAGTGAATAAAGTCGACTCAAAGCTTAAGCACATATCGACTGGTATTGAGTTAGACTGTGAGGTTGAAGATTTCACAAAAATAATTCAAAACACTGCGTGGAAGAGTACACCAAATACCCGCGTGAATCTGAGTGGTACCAAATACCAAAAACACATCTTAGAACGTATCCATAAAAAGCGCAAACTTCGACGGAGATGGCAGCAAACTAGGTCCTCTGCTCTCAAAACTGCGCTTAATAAATGCACAGCGAAACTAAGAGCACAAATTAAAGAGTTTAAAAATTTTTCCTTCAAAACTTATCTGACTAAACTCACAGCTGATAAATCCACCGATTATTCACTATGGAAAGCTGCAAAAAATAATAATAAACAAATTAAACATGTAGCATCATTAAAACTAAACAAAATTGCACGGGCCAAAACGAATGAACAGAAAGCTGCCGTAGTTGCAAATCATTTGAGAAACACATTTACGCCTAACGAAGGTTATGAGATAAACTGTGAAAATAGTTGGTTGGATCCACACATCAGAAGTTCTCTTGTTACTATTAAAGAAATTAAAAATCTTATCGGGAACACAAGACTCAAAAAACTTGGGTACGATTTAATAAATGGAGAAATATTACGAAATTTACCAAAGAATTGTATAAAAAAAACTTGTAAACATTATAAACAGTGCCTTAAGCTTAAGATACATACGTGCCATCGCTTTGGAAGGTATCTGAAGTCATAATGATAAATAAGCCAGGTAAGCCAGTACACGATGTTACATCATATAGACCAATTTCGCTGCTGCCAGCCTTATCTAAAATCTTTGGGAATGAACTCATAAGTAGGCTCAAACCAATAATCGCTCATAAAAACCTAATACCAACACATCAATTTGGCTTCCGTGACCACCATTCAAAAATTGACCAGGTACACCGAATCGTTAATTTCGTTGAAAATACAATCGATAAAAAGAATGTTTGTACGGCGGCCTTTCTGGATGTGTCTCAAGCTTTTGACAAAGTTTGGCATACAGGTCTACTGCTCAAATTGAAGTATATGCCACCCAAACAATTTTGTGAAATAAAGAAAGATAGATACTTCCGCCTTAAACAAGAGGATGCATATTCAAACTTGCAACCGATAGAAGCGGGTGTTCCCAAGGGAAGCATGTTGGGGCCAATGCTTTTGTTGCTTTTTACTAGTGACCTCCCATCTGATTCTAGTTATATGACAGCGACATTTGCGGATGACACAGCTTTGTTAGCAACTGGAGAGTCAACTTCAGTATCTAGTCGACGAGTGCAGACAGTAGTCAATGCAATTACTAAGTGGGCAAATTTCTCAATACCTTCGAGTTTTATCTGTGATATGAGATCGCTGCCTAATAGAAGATATATTTGAGCGGGAGTGCTGCAGTTGCGGTCTGCTAGTTAAGGTGTGATATTTTAGGAAGCTTAGTTTTTAAGCATATTTGTTAATTGCGGTAAGAATTTCTGTTTGAATACGCTTATCCGCTTGGGGGAAATTAGGGTAAGTACTCTACAGTAATTTTCGCTATGTAGCGTTTGGGTTTTTAACGCCTTTGAGCAGCATGGTGCTTTTTGGCAGTTTTCTGAGTTTGTTGTTGCAGCTAAGCCTGTTGCTCTTTTTCTTTTTACGTTAGCGTTGTTTGGAGGTGAGCTGGAAAAATTGGTAATATGTATCATCGAATGATGTCGTTTATAGCAATAAACGCAATTAAAGAGATTGCTCCTGTAGCAATAACGATTTTTCTGATAATGCGGCGGTGCATACACAAGTATTTACCAGAATTGGGTCCCAATTGTCTGTGAAAACGTTTTGTGTCCATAAAACCGACAAACAGTTGGAAACAGTGAATTGAAGTTCCATATATTCTTCAATTCTTTCCTTTTGAATTTTTGGCAAGTTAATTAATATCGCTATTGGCTAATCTACCAGTATTCGTTCGTTTTCGTACCAGAGATTCATAAGCCATATGGAAATTGTCGTCATTTTATGCGAACTGTTTTACGATGACGCCTGGTTGACCTTTTGTTTTGTATCGGAGATGATACAACTTTTGTGCATTTGATTATTTTGGATGGTTGTATGTAAACTGCTGTGAACATTTCCTGGACATGTTTCATAACCACCATGAAAAATTTCAGTGTCACATGCGGTCACCTGGAAGTGGATACCCGAACTTGCCTCTTGGTTTTGAATTTTTGGCAGCTCTACTCTCGGTGGTGGAGCAGGAGCAATTGCTTTAATTGATTTTAACTGTTCAAATATCATTGTTTTTGTATCTTTAAACTGATTTAAGCACATTTTCATATTTGGCATAAGCGGAGGATTTAAAATGTTCTGGTAGACTCCCCCTTTTTTGTTTCGTAGCACCTTGCTTCGAGTGTGTAGTTTTTGCAGGTGTACATGAACTTTTTTCGGAAGAAATAATTTTTGGAACCTTTAGCAACTGAGTTGGCTTAAGTTCTTTTGAATGTTCATCTAAAAGATGTAACGAATAAATCAAAAATGTTTCAGTAAAAACTTGATTGGTAGAAGTTAAAGAGTCTTGTATATATGTATGAGTGATATGTCGAAAAGAAGACTCTTTTGAAAGTAAGAGTTTGAAAGAAAATCAATAAAACAGATATTTTTTTATATATAATATATTGAAATTACTCGTTGAATTTGACGACAGGTTTCGTTTAAATGTACATTAGGGTGCATCATTCTGAGGCAACCTTTTTTTCAACTGCAAAACATGCTAAAACCATTCGAAAATGTGAAAAAAGGCACTCAAAAGATGAGCTCTTAATATTAATATTAAGAGGTGCCGCTTTCAAATTTTCTGTTTTCCATAGAAATAACATGGAAAATGAATCTTTTCTTTTTGTGGTGGTTATTGTTCGAAGGTTATTATATGTGCACGCGATGGCTGCCAGTAGGGATGGTAAACTCGATTCCGATTCTACTGGAGAATCGAGTTTTCTCGTAAAATAATCGATTTTTCGGAATCGATCTTCAGTAGTCAGTAATATAAGTAATCGACTTCGACTTCTGAAGATCGATTCCGAAAAATTGAATCGAATGCGCTGCCGAAACTATTAGCGATAGAACAAAATAATGTACAACAACATTGAAGAACATCATAATGTCTACAAAAAACTTCGTGGTAGAATATGTCCAACTATTGTAGTTATGTCACTACAACAACTTTTTTCATTTTAAACAATAATGAAAGTGCTAACCAAATTCAAACCATGCTATTTATCAATGTTTATATTAATCCTTATCCAAATAAATGGTCTTGACCATACCATTTAACTACCTGCAAAATAGTTTTTAAATTGGACTTACCATTCAAAAGATATTACGAATTAAAAAATTCAAACACTAAATAAAACCGCCATAGCGCCGTGGCCGTTGTTTGCGATGCATTCTGAAAAGCGCGCCGGGCCAGAAAATGTAAAGTATAAAGAAGGTGCAAATTGAATTCTGTATGATGTTCGATTTGGCGGCTAACAGAGCCGGTAGAATCTAAGTAAGGAATTCGACGTTGTCGCTGCTATTTAGCAGAATTGAGCACGTGCAGTGGCAAAAATATATGTAAAACGACTGAATTCATTATTTATTACTGTTATTTTAATTTTTTGATTATTATTATTTTTATTTTTTAATTTTTCATAATTAGTATTTTTATTTTTATTTTTTTCGTAATTATTACTTTTACTTATAATATTTTTATACGCTAATTTTTAAAGAATATTATTATTATTATTATTTAATATATTTATTTAATAATTTATTATTTACTTATATGTAAAACGACTGAATTCATTATTTATTACAGTTATTTTAATTTTTTGATTATTATTATTTTTATTTCTTAATTTTTCAAAAGTGCCCGCCACTTAAAATTTAAAGAAATTGAACGTAAATAGACTTACATACAAACATAACTGTGGGATTTTTTTTAATACAAATAAAAATATTTGCGAAAAAATGTGTTTTATATCCAAATTTCCAAAAATAAATAATTGTCTACCCCGTGAGATGCCGGGACGGGCTGCTAGTATGCATATAAAATTTTATTTACATATGAATGTATATGTATTTATGTTTTTTTGTTAAATAGTTTCTCTCTTTTTTCTGCTTATGATTTTCCTTTATTTTGTTTTAAGCAGTCCTGCTTATACTTGATTAATTATAAGGGGTACCGCTGAAAATTAGTGCAAGTAAATAGTTGAAAAACATTTTTTGGTTTTGAGATAATTTTATGTTTTCACACAACGGTAAGCATTTATCGGAGATCAATTATTTTTTACCGGGAAATAAACCAAATACTAAAACAGTTTGGCAACGGATTTCTCTTCTTCTATTCTAACGGATGGTTAGAATCGCAAATTTAGCTTTATTTTGATTTTTTGCGATTTTTTTTTTTTAACCATACATATGCATTAGGCCGTGTCGAATTGTATGGGTGGAAAAAACCAACATAGCGGCTAGCAAAAACGAAAACTACAGAAGATTCTAAGAAAGTTTGCCAAGAAACCATGGGTCTAAAATTAATTCCCAGTTCACGCAGAGCGGCTTTAGATTTTGAGGTCATACTTATTAAATTGTACTTAAAAACCCATACTTTCATAAGAATCGATCCGGAAAATTGTGCTTGGTTTCTTCGATTATAACGAAAGTTTGTGCTTCTAAGTACGTATGCGGCATACAGATACTCCCATATTTTTTTAAAAAATTCTAAAATTGTGGAAAATACGGTGGATAAAATTTTATTATTGTAATTAAATTTTCAAAAAATTAAATATTTTTGTGGTGCAAGTTACAGACATTGGTTTTGTTTTTTGTTGATAACTGGGAATCTTTTCTAGTTTTAGTTTTTTTTAGATTTTAAAGTCTTTTTTGGATTCCATGCCTGGTGTTGTAGTACGACTTTCTATAGTTACGGCCATGATATCGGCTCTATTCTTCGCAATAGCGCGTGTGGAAACTGCTGTCAGAAGCTGTACACAACGCTCAGTTGCTTGGGTATGACATGGAATCCCTGGGTCAGGAAGCGGCGTATCATCAGACTCAATAAACTGCAACAAGTGTTCGTTTGGAAGGTTTGCTGATAATGAAGGCTCAGACAAAACATTGTCATTATCTAGGTCAACCAGATCAAAGTAATCTGAGCATTCAAAATTTATTGCGTGCTTTTTATCATAAACCCTTAGATTAGTCGGATCACAAACTTTATCACGATAATGTAGTATCTTTTTATGGCTCTTTCGCGAACATCTTTTCTCTTATCATAAAGCATTGCCAGTAAGATATTTTCAGGATGAGCGAAGTATGAATTATTTTGGATTACAGTGTTAACAATTTCTCGCATCGTTGGTGGTAAATATCGCGTGGACTGTATAAATTTAAAAAACAAGAGACTGCTGTACTTAGGTTGCTATATATATTTCTGGACTAGGCAACACTAAGTGTTGCAATCTGACATTTCCTTTGGAAAGTTTGACATTTTTAGCATAACATCACTCAGAACGTCTTGTCATTTAATCGTGAATTGTTTTATTTACAGGGAATTCAAAAATTCAATTAAAAAAATGGAATTAAATCGTGAACATTTTCGTGCGATAATTTTTCACAACTTTCGACATGGATTATCACGACAAGAGTGCATCGATGAACTAAAATCTCGCTCAAAGATGAATTCCATGAATGTCGTCCAAAAACAGCCGTTGTGCCAGAAAACATCGATGCCGTACGTGAACTGATAATGCAAGACCGTAACATACTCTCAGATAGAGGCATGCCTATGCATTTCTCCCACCAGCATACATTCGATATTGCATGAACACCTGGCCGTAAAAAAGGTTTGTTCTCGTTGGATCCCGCACAATTTGACAGTCGCTCAAAAAAAGGCTCGTGTGGATTGGTGTAAAGAAATGCTGAAAAAATACGATCGCGGTGCTTCAAAAGACGTTTATAAGATCGTCACAGGCGACGAATCATGGATCTATGCGTAGCCCGAAACAAAACAGCAATCGACCGTGTGGGTCTTCCAAGACGAGCCAAATCCAATGAAAAAAAAAAAAAAAACACATTTTCGCTGATAAATATGCCTATTTTCATTATTAGGCCAGAAATATAGATAGCAGCCCTCGTATCCAACTTAGTTGTAGAACTGAATGTTAAACTACATCGGTACGTAAACTTTCATTATATACTATAAGTTGTTAAAGTGTTTAAATTCGCTTATTGTGAACTGGTTGTCACGTATAAACGAGTCTGCTTGCCTTTGTTAGCCCTCGAGAGTGCACAATTTGTTGGGGCAGAAACCATCACAAACTACATTTGCCATTCGATACAAGTACTGAGCGTCAGTCGAGAGCGTTGTTTTATGAATGGGTGGAGGCATTACTCCCAACGAAATGGCCTCAAAGCTCAGATCAAAATATACATATTAAGCTGTTTTAAGCAATTGTTTGCTTACCGCCATCTGCTTGTATATTTCGATTTGCTTTGTTATTATCCCATTAGCTATGCACGGTCCGCTTCTAGTGGACTTTTCTAATGCGGTGAACAAGTGACGAAGTGGAAGTACATTAAAATGTAATAAACAAACAAATCAGTGCAATGGTCTATTCAACGTGACTTCAAATCTCTTTAAAATTCCATTTTCAGAATCTGTGTTTGTTGCTTCTCCGTTACAGCAAATTCCAATCAGTCTCTTAAGTGACATATTTTTTTTTTATAAGGAACTCGCCCAATTGACTTTCAGGCTCTTTGAGAACCACTAAATGTGATTCTTTTACCATTCTCGGATGATATCTTCCATTTTCTTCTTCGCTCGTCAGAGGGTTGTTTTTTCTGCCGTCAAAGGAGAAGGCTACCAGATCACAGTCATTGCGTTGCTTTCTTCGAAGAGAGTCCCTACATTTCTTTCTTTCACGTGAAACTTTAGATTTGTCCATATTTATTGGTTCCCAATTTTCATCTTTAAAGTCAAAATCTTTGAAAAGCGATGTGGCCAAAAAAGAAGCAATTATTTTTTTTTCGACGAACTTGGCTCTCTTGCAGTTGGCATGGCAAATATCACCTCTGATTCAACATTCATATTTGTTGAGCCAGGAAAAAAAGTTGGATCAAGACTAGTTGGCGCCATTGTTGACTGTTCGTCAACAGCAATCACCTCGAATTGGGGAATGGTTAGATTTCTCTTACTGTGCTGAGTAATCATAAACTCTTGGAGTTCAATGGATATTAAACCACAGCAGCAAGGCACTTGATCAATATTTTCCAGAAACGTTGAAGACTTACTTGGTCTATTTTTAAATTTTATTTCATTAGGATATTTATTTAGCACCGCTTTCAGTTTTTTCGAGGCAGTTTTTTCATTGATTAACGGAATGTTTAGTTTATTCCAAGTTTTCCAAATAGGAAACGGTACAATTCACTTGGATTTCCGCCAGGAGTTTTGGGGACAATATGAGTGTATGTGGATGCAGATTTGAGTGTGTGTGTGTTCCGTGGCCTCTTCTCCCAGTCCTTTGGTTGTGCTGACTTTGTGGTGAGCTGGTGATGTTGTTGTTATCAATATTTTGATTGGGTTAGAATTAATTCGCGCCCGTTTTGTGTGCTTATTTATGTAAATATAAATATTTTTTTTTATCCAGCTTCGCGCCCGCTATGTTATTTATTTCGCGCCCGCTCTTTTTGTTATATTTTAAAGTTTACACCTTCTTTTTTTGGTTTTCATATTTTATGAGGGCAAATGTTTTCCTAGTATCACTCGTATGTATGTATGTATATGTGTGTATATACTTATATACCCTGCCAACCATGAGCGGGTAAAAAGCCAGTGATAGAGTAGGTAGTAAAGTGGGTAAACATAGTTTGCCATAGGCTGCGTGAATATTCCTTTTCCCCTCACACGTAGGTATAGATCTGATCATACATCTCTGTTGCGCTCATTCCGCAGTGTCATATAAAAAAGTATATCTGTCCTGCTCTAATATCCTCAACCGATGGCTGATGCAGGGTTGCATTTTTTGATTCCTACTTTAAAAATTTCTTAAGACTTCAAACCAAAATTTTAATTTTTAAATTATTAATGTTATTATTTTTAATACATATTTACATAAATTTTATTATAATTAAATAAATTAAAGCTAACATTGTTATTTAGACAATATGTTTAATTAAAAAATAATAATTTCATGTGAAAAAATTTATATAAGACAGTAAAAATTATTAAAACCTGAAAATAAATAATAACTAAGTTGAATTTGTAATATCTAAAAGAAGAATAAAGATTAATTGTAAAAATGATAAAAATAAGTGAAAGAAAAGATTAATATTATCTGAAAAAATAAAATATATTAAATACAAATAGAATTTACTCTGAAAGTAAAGATTAATTAAATAAAAATAATAATAACATCTGAAAGAAAATAAAAATATTATTTGATCATTTAAAATATAAAATAAACATTTGTTTTCACATATTATATTGGATTGTGTAGGCCGCCTTAAACGCATAAAATACATACATATGTACATATTTATTTTTGCGTATTATATTGGATGCGCAGTCCAATTTCAAACAACACACCCTTTTTTCAGATACTTACTTAACAATTGATATTTGCTGCTTCTGATGATATTGCTGCTGCTGCTATTTCCAATTCACTCTGATTTCCAATGCTATAAAAACAAATGAAGTAATTATTTGCAAACTATTTAAAAAAATCACATAAAATTCACTTATTTACCTTCTTGTTGTACGAGCCTCCTTTACGATGGTACGAGCACGAATGACGTGCGTCTTTCAATCGTTTTTTTATTACCCTCTTTGGGATTTTCTTTCGGCACTATTGACAATTATGTTTTCTCCTTCGCACTCATTCAAATAAATCAAAAAATGAAAGAAACTCTTTTCATCGCATTTAGGTAAACAAAAAATAACCCGAAAATGTGCATTGGTGTTAGTGCATAGCGAAAAAATGTGTAGTTGTATTGAAATATTTGACACAAGAGGGTAGCCGTGGTTGGCAGGGTTATTACTGATAAATAACAATATCTTCAATTGAATTTTAATTGTACTTAGATATGTACCTCCATACATCCATACTGATATGAAAGTTTTTAATGGTAAAAGGTGTGATTTACTTATTTTATAATTGTAATATGTGTATGTATTCTATGTATTCTATAGGATAGTATGATGATATGTCATATACATATATATCATTTATACATACATGTATATAAGAAAATATATTATTTATCAAACCTAAAAAATATTGAAAAAATAGATCGATTGCACATTAACTATATATGTATATAGTTTTGATAATTGCATAATATAATTATAATGTTATCAATTTTGTATGAATTCGGAAAAAATCGCAAAATGACGTCTGTAATAGAAATGTTTTTCATTTAATGCTCAGCTCTGTTCACGCGCCAGTGTTAAAATTTCTTCTTCCGATCTAGGTGTGGTGAAACGCGCTCATTGCATTTTGTTAGCTTTTGACAGTTCAATCGCTTGTCCGTAGTTGGACCTTCTCTATGATATACGTTCTCTGCTAATAGTACATATGTACATCTAAAGAAGAAACTTAAGTATCTCTCTAGCATTTAATAGGGATCGAAACCATCCTATTAATACTTTAAATACACGTTCCATAATGGATCTGGCTTTCGAAAGCTTTGTGTTTTAATAACATTCAACAGAGGCCTCAAGAGCAATTTACAGATATGGAGTATAACGCCAAGGTAATTATTAAACAAAATAATGAATGCATATCATAGCATACGAGTAAAATTAAATTAATAAATACATGTATCGGATCATAACTATAGGGATGATATGAATTGTAAGTGTCGTTTCGGTCAGTTATAATATTATATACCTTTTTCATTGTATTCGTAATGTTTAAATTCTATAAGAGAAAGACATTTGCAAGAACTATATTTACAAATAATTCAATTTTATTATCTAAATAATCGGTATAACATTTTATGGGCGCAATTGGAAGAAGTTGATCTTGACAACATCTCAATCATCTTATGGTCATCTTTCATATCTATGTTTGTTAAACAATGGAAAGCTTTGATTTCCTATTGAAATATCAATGCACATAAACTGCCGGTCGTATCATTTGGATGTGACTACCATTGTTAATAACTCAACATAGTTTCCTTAATACTTTACCGCTGGTGAATGCCGATTAAGGTGATATCTTCACATCTTGCAGTGTAGAGAGTTTTGCTTGAAAGACTTCTTCATGCAGGAACATTAAATAGCTGGGTTTTGGGTTTCTGACAGTTTAAATTGATGGTACAATATTTGAATACTTTGGAAAACTAGGAATCTTCTCCAAAGAGTTGTGTTCAAAATATTTATTTCGTGACTTCTTCATATTTACAATCGGCGTATCCGTTTTAAATAATACTGAAAGTTCGCATATTCGATCTAAGGCAGGATACCAAGGTGATTTCTATTTGATTCAGTTCAAGGGATAATTCTGCATGTATGACTAACTTATTATCCTGAATTCATCCGCGCTGGCATCTTGCTTTTGAATAACAGCAATTGTTTTTGTAATTTTGTTGGAGTTAACAGCACTGTATTTATGAGTGATTCGAAGCTATGAGTAATTCTATCACTGCATTTTGTACGTTTTCACAATCACTCATTAATACTGTGATTTGCGTCACTAATATTTGAAATTGAATGGCCATTTTGTCACGATTTAAGTCTTGTGTAATGTCTGATTGGTATTGTTTATTTGTGTTTTGATTTTGAAGAACTGTATATTGACTTCATTCACATTTTTATTTCTAATGTCTGCTGTAATATTGATCAAAGAATTTGAGATTTTATCTTGTCACCTAATGGATTGTGCATTCTTATCTTTCACAATTGAAGTACCTCTTTGTTTGTCATTGCCTACCGGAGATTTCCATTTATTTCTTAGTTGGAATGTATGTAAATACTCACTTTTCCAACAATTCCAAAAATCGCGAAGATTGTTTTGAGTTAATATTGATTTATATATATAAATGTTCTGGTGATTACGCATCTATTCCATTATCATCATTATTTGTGCGAAAACTTTTAACATTTCTTCAAAAGTTAGCTTTGTGTCTATAACTCCTCTTTTTAAGTGATGCTTAACTTTTAGTTCCAGTTTCCCTCATTCCTCTAAAATGTGAGCTTGCTGGAGATAAAAATTTCAAATAATTGTTCGTTAGATAAACTCTTAATCAACGCAATTATTGGCTCCCCCAAAAATTAGTTCCTTTGTCTTCTTCTTTATTTGCCAATTCGTATTCGAATTTTGGTGATCAAATACCATTTAATAATATGTAAAATATTAATAAGATTAATAATAAAATAATGCTTACATGTTAAATACAATATGCGTTCCAAAGTAAACGGAACGAATTGTGTTTTCGGCAAAATCAATTTATTTTATTCAAAATAGTCTTCTTCTGATTCAATACAGCTTTTTGCATGGTCCAAAAGCATTGGCCGGTATGGCCGCCAGTATGCCGATGCAAGCCTTTTGAATGGCCTCTATGGCTGCATAACGTTTTCCTTTCATGGGCAAATGCATTTTTTCCAATAGGAAAAAGTCAGGTGAATACGGAGAGTGGTTAATGGTTAAAATGTAATTTTTGGTCTCAAGCGTCGATTTATGAGACGGCGCATTATCGTGCAACAAACGCCTACTTTCATCTTCGTGATATTCGGGCCGAACACGCCCAAATGTTCGGTTAAAGTGCGATAAATCGGCCGGTATGGCCGCCAGTATGCCGATGCAAGCCTTTTGAATGGCCTCTATAGCTGCATAAAGTTTTCCTTTCATGGGCAAATGCATTTTTTCCAATAGGAAAAAGTCAGGTGAATACGGGGAGTGGTTAATGGTTAAAATGTAATTTTTGGTCACAAGCGTCGATTTATGAGACGGCGCATTATCGTGCAACAAACGCCTACTTTCATCTTCGTGATATTCGGGCCGAACACGCCCAAATGTTCGGTTAAAGTGCGATAAATCGATGTTTTGGAGATGTTCAATTTCATTTCCATGAATTTTAATGATGATTTCGACTGATTTTTTATCAACTCACGAACAGTTTCGATGGAATTTCCGGTGATCACGGCTTTTGATTGCCCCACGTGTGATCGTCATTTATGTCTTCACGACCACTTTGAAAACGTTGAAGCTACGCGTGCACTCGCCATTAACTTGTTTCATCAATTGTAACGTTTCGGTAAAAGCTTTACCAGCTTTAAAACAAAATTTAATGTTGGCTCTTTGTACAAAGCTCATTTTCGCACCGATAACACAAACATACTGACACTTAAAACACAAAAACTCATAGCTTGCAATCGATGAAATGTCATGAAATAGACTTGGATGAATGGATGGATCGATAAAGATAGCAGACTCTAACGCACCAGTCGACATATAGATGGCGCCACTAGATTAAAAAAGTCCTATTTACTTTCGAATAATAAGTAAAACACTATTTAACCAGCTACTTAATTTTATTATATATATTTACTTACATGTAAATCTGACTTACAAACATATTTTGAATACGAATATGAGTGTTTTATGTTGCGTGCGATAGAACACGTGTGGTCTCGTCCCATGATCAAAAGGAATAGACGAATCAGAGAAGCTAATATGAAGTGATCAATATTGTAACGGGATTAAATATTTTAGTTTGCTGAATACAGTGTTACCAGATGAAAGTGATTAAGTAGTTACAATATTAGAATAGTTAATAAATGGATCTATTAAAATTTGGAGGGATGCTAATCGTTACACAAAAAATTTAAAGATTTAAAGAAGTAAAGATTTAAAGAAGTCAATTTTATACATTAATTTGGTGTTCTTATCACTAAACTTAACTCCAAAAGAAGTACGTTGAGTTTTCTTGGCTGCTGTAAAGAATTCTAGTTCGTTTACGTCGCTGTCGGCTACGTATACAGGTTTAAG
Source organism: Bactrocera zonata (assembly GCA_037783105.1). Lineage (NCBI taxonomy): Eukaryota > Metazoa > Arthropoda > Insecta > Diptera > Tephritidae > Bactrocera > Bactrocera zonata. The sequence goes on from JBAWJQ010006684.1 coordinate 501,226, forward strand.
TCTATCCAAAGAAATAGAGGTCGGGTTGCCTCGGTAGTCTATTACGAAATATTTGTCGTGACGAGCAATAACTTGTAACGGTCTTTCGAGTTAAGGAATGATTCCTTATAATAGTAACAAATATCAAAACAACTTTTTTTTTCAGTAAACAGAATGCAAACAACCTTGAGTTGAAACAATTGAAATGCACTATAACTACAAGAAACAATCCTAAACAAACAAGTATCAAAACAACATTGTTTGAAAACAACCTTATCTTAAAACAAAACAAATGTATCTAAGCAAACAATATATATGTAAACAAACCTAAACAAATAATATAATCTGTATCTAAACAACCTGTCAACTAGTATTAAGTAAACATACTAGTTAGTATAAATAGAAATAAGAACGATGTAATAAGTTAGTCTTAAGAGTATAAATAAAGAGTACACATTTCGGGGCAGCTCAAAATAAATTCTTTAGACTCATTTTTACTTAATGTAAAAATTAACTGGGGGCTCAATCGGGATGGCAAATTAATTTGCTATCCAAAAAGACAGATTTTATTCTGGAAGGAAAAAATCAAAAAACTCCACAGGGAGTAGGACTTCCAGCATTGAATGCCTGAAAACTGCGGAAAATTTCGTAGTAGTTTGTGGTACATTGTATCTTCTTTAATTTATCGGATGGAAATTGTATTCGTTATTGGAGCCCTCCACGGGCTTTAGATCGACTAATAAGTCAAAGTGACTCCAGAAGTCAGCCCCGATGATTGGTTTCCTGACGTCGGCGATGATAAATTGCCACAAGAAATCACGGCGAAGACCTAGATTAAGAGACAATAACCGCTTTCCGTATGTTTGGATGATGGATCCGTTTGCTACTTGTAGCGTATGAGCAATTGTTGGTGTTACATTTTTCGACCACACTTTTAGGAAAACCTTTAAATCGGAGCCTGTGTCTACCAGATATTGAGTACCAGAGGCTCGATCTCTAATGTAAAGACGTTGAGTATTTTTCAGAGAATCACTACCCGTCATAAGCGAGGCTCTGAGGCGTTTCCCGAAAATGTGCAAACTGGTTTGCACCGAATAGCGTTTTTACCGTATTTCGAGTGGTAGTAACAAAACCCGTTAGAGCTCAGCCTATGTTGTTGGGACTGGCAACGTGGCCTCGGTTTGTTATGCTGTCGTGTGTTTGACCTGGATTCCCGTGCATACCTTGTATGATTTCGTGGAGTCTGTCTACACAAGCCCCTAAATTTTCAAGTGTTGTATTTGTTTGCAATGGTAACATAGCGCGAGTGTCTTTCGGTAAAGCGGACAACCATTTAGCCTTAAGTACATCTTCGTCGACGCCTGGAACCAGGGCTTTAAGATGCCGCAGGAGTTGTGATGGCGTAAGATCACCAATCTCCTCACCTTTGAGAAGTTGTTGTAGCTTCGCTTCTTTCGATTTAGAAAAACGACTAATTAGTGCATTTTTAAGTGCATTGAAAGGTGCTGATGTTGAAGGATCAACGAGGATGTCTTCCACTTCTGCCGCATGTCGCGTGTCGAGGATGGAAACCGTGTGGTAAAATTTGTCAAGATCTCTTACCACTCCTAGAATCCTAAACCGTGCTTCGATTTGGACGATCCACTGCAATGGCTTGTCAGGATTAAACTGTATTGGTATTAAAGGCGGCAAATCGTGCCAAAAAAATCACTGACAACAACAAGATTAACAAGAAATAACTCAAATACAAAATATCTTAACCGTATGCTTATATAATCTTCCTAAATCACTATTTTTGCGTATCAAAGTATAAATAATTTCGAACATCGTACATATAAAGTATCTACGAAGAATAGGTACTTAGGTACCTAACCTATTGTTATTACGCGCGTATCAGTCTAGCTCGTGCGGACGCGCGTGTGGTGCGTCGCGCCCCGTCTTACTCGCTTGCCCGCTTGTGACTGCGATTGTCAACAAGGTGCGTATAGCAATTGTAGTGAGAGGATTAAGTTTTTCATTAATTTGGTAACGACATTCGCGAGACGACGTGTATGCACTGCTGTATTGTACCTGTTAACATAAATATTTGTAATTATCTCACGCACACGTAAAAACTTTGTGTTACATAGTTAAATATGGATGAAAAGAAAAGGGTAAGGTTAAGTGGGGCAGAGTATCGCAAGCGAGCTAAAGAAAAAGATGATAAACAAAAGGACACGATTAAAAAAACGCGGAAATTAGACGATTTCTTTGGAAAACCGTCTACAGATATTCAAGATCCTATTATTGACCCAACACTCGACGTTCTAAGTAGTAATGGCCTTCCGTCAACTGATGATTCTGCAGTGTCTAAAGTGTCTTCAAGGGAAAATACTTTAATCAATGTGGCAAGTATATCAAAAGAACAAGCCGAAGATATGCAACTCCCACGGAGTGGCAGGAGTAGAAGTGCAGCCCAATCCTCCGGACCATGAGCTCTACGAAATCAACGACGATCCAGCTAAATGGACAATGAACTCGTCACGCGTGATCAGATTTGTAAGAACGGAGCCAATTAAAACATCCAAAATGATTTTCCAAAGAGTGAGCGCATTTACAAAGATAAAACGCGACAGTTGTCGAGACATTTATTCGAACGTCAGCTTCTAAATGGTGAAAAAGTTCCGCGAAAGTGGCTAATTTATTCCAAAAGTACTGGATGTGTTTTTTGTGGTCCTTGTTTGCTTTTTAATAGCGGGGAGAGTCAGTTCGACAAAAAAGAAGGTTTCAATGACTGGAAAAATGCATATCATCGAGTGTCAACTCATGAGAATTCGCCTACTCACAAATTATCTGTTCTGCATATGAAGGAACGAAGCAACGAGTTAGGTCTCATTGACCGCGCATTAATAATACAATTGGATGAAGAAATAAATTACTGGAAAAACACTCTGAAAAGAGTAGTTGCATGCGTAAGAGCACTTGCATCACGTGGTTTGCCTTTCAGAGTACACTACGAAAAATTTGGATCAATCCACAATGGAAATTATTTAAAGTCCTTAGAGCTTATCGCCGAGTTCGATCCGTTCTTGGCTTAACACATTACACATAATGAAAATCCAGGCTCGGAATTTACGAGTTATCTTTCTTCAACAACATGCGAAGTGTTCATTCGACTTATGGGAAACAATGGTAATGGAAATATTAACAGAAAAATATTTTTCTCTGATCATTGACTCGACACCAGATATATCTCACGTAGACCAGCTCACTTATGTAATCAGATATGTCCTGCCTAATGGATCACCTGTAGAACGGTTTCACAAGTTTATTCCAAACACAGGCCACAAATCCCAACAAATGACAGATGCTGTTACTTCATTTTTAACTGAATTGGGAGTTGACATTTCAAACTGCCGAGGGCAATCATATGACAACGCAGCTAACATGTCAAGCATTTATAACAGCCTGCAAGTTAAAATAAAGGAAATTTCGCTCCTTGCCGACTATGTTCCCTGTTCAGCACACTCTCTGAATTTAGTTAGTGAATGTGCAGCAGAAAGCAGCCAAGAGGCTTGTTCATTCTTTTCTCTACTCCAAGAGTTATACAATTACTTTGCAGCGACAACTCAGCGTTGGGAACTCCTTCAAACCCATTTCTCCGTCAAAAGTCTATCAACGACTCGTTGGTCAGCTCGTGCAGACGCATGCAAAAGTTTACGCGAATCCTGGAATGAAAACCATAAAGCGCTAGTCACCATCGAAAATGACACACAACAGAAGAGAAGCAAGAGGTATTCGTTTGAAACTAGAACGTTTTGAAACGGCCCTCATGGCTGTTTTTTGGGGATGTTTACTAGATCACATTAACGCCACAAGTAAAAAACTTCAGAGTGTGGAAATTGACATTACCATTGGCTTTAATACATTTTGTTTGCGAAACAAGAGAGAATTTCGAGGTTTTCGAAAAAAAACGAAAAAACTGTCCTTCGTACAGGAATACGAAAATAATTTTCGAAGCAATCGAAAGAGTAAGCTGCTTCCTGGCGAGACAAATACAGGTGAAGAGATGCAACAAAAATATACATATCAGAAGTCGAAGATAAAGCCAAGGCATTGCAAATGATTTATTCTTAGAAGACGATTTTACAGAAGAATGTCTTCATTTTCGTTCTCACTGCAGCACAAAAAATGAGGAGCGAAAGAGCGCAGTCAGTTTGTTGAAATGGTTATGAACCGAAGGTCTTCAAACCATTTACCTAAACGTGGATATTGCTCTTCGTATGTGTGTGTGTACTGGAGAAGGATCGTTTTCTTGTTTGCGGAAAGTTAAAAACTATTTACGCACAACAATGACGGAGCAGAGGTTAAACGATTTTGCTTTGCTTAACATAGAAGCTGATTTTTTAAGGAAATTGGATTGCAAAGATTTGATTAATGGTTTTGCTGCGCTTAAGTGCAGACGAGTTTTGTAACACATTGTACGAGTAAAACATTTATTTTATTAAAAACAAATCCTAAAACCATTTTTAAATGTTTTATTTAAATGTCCAATCATCCCTGAAATCTCGGAAAATATTATAAAATAGCTTTATCCGCTAGCTTTTAGTTAAACAATTTTCTGAATCAATTAAAAGTGGGAACAAAATAAATTCATGAATTATGTCTTAAGTCAATAATTATGGGTGCTGAGAAAGGGGCGGCACATGGCTTGGGGCCTAGAGCGGCTAGGACTGCAAATCCGCCACTGCCAATGTAGCAGTTAGTTCATAAATCACGTCGAATTTTAGCTAGTACGCCAGGAGGACGTCGGGTATGTTGTGAGCGTCGTCACTATTTAACCACTATTTAACCAGCTTCTTAATTTTATTCTACATATTTATTTACTTACAACTTAATCCTACTTACAAATATATTTTGAGTATGAATATGAGTGTTTTATGCTGCGTGCGATAGATAACGTGTGGTTTCGTCCCATGATCAAAAGGAATATGACCAATTAGAGAAGCTAATATCAGGCGATCAATATTGTAACGGGATTAAATATTTTAGTTTGCTGAATACAGTGTTACCAGATGAAAGTGGTTAGGTTGTTACAATATTAGAATAGTTAATAAGTGGATCTATTACATTTTGGAGAGATGCTAATTGCTACATACACTTTATATAAAGTGTCTCTGACTCTTTATCCTAGGTGTTACAAACTTCGTGACTTAATATAACCTGCTCAGGGTATAATAATATACCAAAATCACATTTTAACCTTTTATCACTTCCCGTATTCACCTGATATGGCACCGTGCGACTTCTTCCTTTTAGGAAAAATGCATTTGTCCATGAAAGGAAAGTGTTATGTAGACGTAGAGGCCATTCAAAAGGCTTGCAACGGCATACTGGTGGCCATACTGGTGCCCGCACCGGCTAACGAGCTAAAACACTCGTTCGATATGCTTTTGGACCCTGCAATACGCTGTATTGAAGCAGATTGAACGAAATAATTTGATTTTGCTGAAAAACCTTTTCTTTTTTTTTTTTGAATATCTGTTTACTTTGGAGCGCACCTTGTATGATCAGTATGTTGAACTCAGTCGATTTAGCCATGTCCTTCTGTCTGTATATATACGAACTAGTCCCCCAGTTTTTAAGATATCGTTTTGAAAGAAGCTGCTCATTTGTCGGAACTGCTGATTTCGGACTACTATAACATATAGCTGCCATGCAAACTAAACGATCGGAATCAAGTTCTTGTTGGGAAAATTTTCCCATTTGACAATATATCTTTACATAAGTTGGCACAGGTTATTTTCTAAGGTAGCAATGTAATATCCGAAGAAATTGTTAAGATCGGTTAAAATCGGAATCAAATGCTTGCATGGTAAACTTCCTCATTTGACGTGGTACCTTCACGAAATTTGATATGAATTATTTTTCATACAAATAATGTAATATAGGAAGAAATTGTTCAGATCGGCTAACTATAGCATATAGCTGCCATACAAACCGAAAGATCAGAATCAAGTTCTTGTACGGAAAACTTTCACATTTGACGTGGTATCTTCACGTAATTTGACATGGATTACTGCTTAAGGTAATAACATAATCTCCGAAAAAATTGTTCAGATCGGGTTTCTATAGCGTATAGCTTCCATACAAACTGAATTCATAGTTACTAAAAGAAATGCATCTGTGAAGGGTATATTAGCTTCGGTGTAGCCGAAGTTAATATTTTTTCTTGTTTTTTTCATTAATTTCACTTTTAAGTAGTAGTTTCTCTCAATTTATCCAGAACTTGCGTTGCTGTGATGATTGTATCGTATTCACTTGCAACATTTTCCAATACAACTTTTTATCTCATTTTATCTTCTATTACTATTCCTGTTGGCCTGTTTTCGCCATCTTATAGTGTAATTGGAACCATTTTGGCCTACACCACCAGAATCCTATATTCGATGTTTTGTCAATGTGATTCAACTTCTGTTGGGTTGTCTTTAGAGCTTTCCTTTTTCCATTTTACTTGAGGAGAATTCCGTTTGGCGTCTTCAACTCAATGTTTTATAAACTTTTCTTTGTTCTTTGAATTTTCAATTAAATTTAAGGTTATAATGGAATCACTCCAAGCAAAGATTTTATGATTAATGGTAATTGTTTTTATCGCCTTACTAATCAGTTTACTTAACAAATATACTGTACAGAGTCCGAAGGTGTTTTCCGATTTCCTAGCTGCATTTTTACCTTTTTTATGTATATAGTATTACTGCAGCATAAGTTCTTTCTGAAGCATCAATAATTTGATTTTGGAATTGTTTTCTGTTAAGCACAATTTTCCTATGAAATGCCGCCATTCTTTCTATAGGTCTTCCGATAACACAGGGAAGGGTTTTGGATGTCATAAAGGGCAGCGATGGGCAAATAAGAAGTGCTTAAAGCTTTCAACCCCATTTATATGAAATAATTAAACTTAAGCTGTACATTCCAGCTATGGATTTATTAAATTTGAATTATACAAAAATGCAAGTATGTAGACTTGCATTGTCTCATTTTCTTCTGATTCGCTGACAGAGTAGTACTATACATATACATATAAGGAGCACAATTATTTTAGCGAACGTTCGAATGATCAAACGCATTGCCTAGTAACTGAAATTATAGAAGAAAAATAAAATTTGAATCAGCTTAAAATAAGTGTTGTATTTTGCGACCCGAATACCCTTGGCTCATTCTACTTTACTTTTTATCCCTTTGAAATGTTGGCCGCGGCTACGTCTTAGATGGTCCATTCGTTGAGTCCTATGACTGGTTCGAGCATTTTGGTTGGTAACTAGCGAATAACACGTGTAATGTTTTGTTCCATGGCCTGAATCGAAGCGATATTATGCTTATGATATAACACGATATTGACCCAAAACGTGAAACTGTTTGCTCACCGAAGTGTTCTCTAAATAAAACCATTGATTGATGCGAAGTTTGGAAAGTGGTGCCGCCTAGTTGAAACAATGATATATTCGTTATTGCTTCACCTGCTTGTACGAAAACAGTCACTAAAGCAAAATTGGATGCATCGGTGGTAAGGTGTGATTATATTTCAAAGTTGTGGTATGAGTTCGTTTGATATTAGTAATGATTCTGTTTTATTGAAAGCTTCTAATGTGTTTACAATTACCTTTTTGCAGGACGCAAATTGACATATCTGTGAGACTTCTTAAATAAATTCAAAGAGATTTTGTTTTAGATAAAGATACATATATCGAAATGTCAAAACTAACCGCATATGCCTTAAGTAAGAAAACTTAAGAAATGCATATATAAAAATTTCCAACTTCCAATTTGCTCTAAAAATCAAATGAAAGTATAAATAACACCAATATGTATTATAAAGGCGAAAGTTTGTGAGTGTGCACATTGGTTACTTCTTCAACGGCTGGAGAGATTTCAATAAAATTTGGTATGGAGGCAGCTAACACGGCATACATGGCAAATAAAATTGACCCGAACGCGTAGCCACGTGAAGGTAGGCGTTGTTGTCGGATGCATGCGATTTATATTTTCTTGTGTTCCATTTATCGTCTTTTAAACAAAAAGGATATTCTTTGTTTCTTTCTGGGTAGCTCCTACGTACGAAAACATCGTAAAAGTTTTGATTTTCAGGATTCGTTAAAAAATAGGTATTTTCAAGTAAAAATATGTCTATTTTACTTTAATGTAATTATAATAAGAAATATGTTGGTAATAAGCAGCCAGTATTTGATAATTCGTAATTGTTGCTTAATTTACTTTTATACTCGCTTAAGTAGGAACGTAAACAAGTCAAAAATTAATATTTTTTTCTCTATTCTTAAATTAATAAAACTAGATATTAGGCAACATAATTGTATTGAAATATTTTTCTTAATTAAAATATTTATATAAGCGAAAAATTATTTCAATACACGTACATATCCTTTTATTCATAAATCGAATAATATTGAGGTCCTACAAGGGACATTCCAAAGTAAACGGGACTTGACAGTCCTCTATATGTCGACTGGTGCGTTAAAATCTGATATCGTTATCGATTTTCCAGGGAAAATTTCATGACAAAATTTCGATTGGAAGATAAGTTATTGTTTTTTAAGTGTCAGTATGTTTGTGTTATCGGTGCGAAAATGAGCTTCGAACAAAGAGCATATCTACAATGCGCAAAAGACTCCGCATACAATTTATATACATACATATGTAAGTATATTTTCTACATACATACACATGTATTTTATATCAAAGCACACAAGCATGTACGCACAAATTGAACTATTTCATGATGAATTCCTTAAAACCTTTTGAAATATGTATGTAATAAAGTCATGTTTATGTTGTTATCAAATATTTCATTAATAAAGGTTTGATAAGATATGTGTAGTATATACATACATATTTATTTGAAGACCTTTAAAAGATTTGAAAACAAGTTAAAAGGCCAAGAGATTATGTAGCTAACCATGGGTGTAAAAAAAATGAAAATTTGAATTTCTCGGAACAGAGACTGATCATTTAATGGCAAAAACGGATTTAATGACTGGAAGCATGCAGGCGTTCGTGTTAGTGAGCATGAGAACTCCAAACATCATAAACAATGTATGTTAATCCTTAAGCAAGGATCGGATACTAAAAATAGAATAGACCCTGACTTAGTCATTCAAACAGAGACAGAAATCTATTGGAGAAATGTTTTAAGAAGAGCAGTCGCTGCTACTAAAGCCTTAGCTTCTCGAAGACTTCCATTCCTATGAAGTGATGAAAAGTTTGGGTCACCAAATAATGGAAATTTTTTAATGCTGATTGAATTTCTTGCTTCTTTTGACCCATTCCTAGAAGAGTATATTCGAAAATTTGGCAATAAAGGATCTGGAGCTTTTATCAGAAAAAGTATCTTATATCACAGTTCAAGAAGTCAAATCAGCGAAATATTATGCGATTATTGTAGACTTGCTGGTTGCTGTATTATCGATTCTCGAGTTTTTTGATCTTGATAACGCTAACAATGCACATATCAGGAATTTATTCAGGTTTACAGGCAAGAAGTCATGAAATTAATGATCTTGCAGAACATGCTCCTTGTGCTGATCATTCTATGAATTTAGTGGGAGTACACGCAGTAGAATGTGCGCCAGAAGCTGTTTCTTTCTTTAATACTGTACAAACTTTATATAACTTCTTTACTGCATCGACGCACCGCTGGGAAGTTTTACAATTTCACACAGGAAAAATAATTGCGTTACAATCTTTATCTGCAACCAGATGGTCAGCTCGTTATGAAGCTGTTCATGTACTTAATCAACATTTCGACGAAATAATTGAGACTTGGATTATTATTGAAGAAAATATGGAAGAAAATGCAATTACAAGACAAGAAGCTAAAGGTTTACGAATTCAATTGGAGCGACTTGAAACAGCATTTATGCAGATACTTTGGCATTTTTTACTCTCGTGATTCAATGCTGTTAGTCAAAGATTGCAGAAAGTTCATTATCTCGACGATTATCGTGGTTTGATCAAAGTTGTTGCTGATACAAGAAAAGAATTCGAAATCTATGAAAAAACTGCTTTAAATATTTCAGAGATAAAAAAATATATATTAAAACGACAGTTTTTAGAAAAAAAAGAAAACTACATGCTGATGAATCACGGGATTGAGATATACAACTGTCAGGTCGAGACCACTTTAGAGTCAACACTTTTAATGTCATTCTTGACAATCTAGATTCTGAACTGCGAAAAAAATGTGTTACATATGAAAATTTGGCAATTTGGAAAATAGAGAGATTCGTAACCGAGCTAAACGTTGACAAAATGTTTATTCTTCAGATCTTGGATGGATGGAACAAAATTCACCTTCCGATATTCTGAAACTTTTGCGTGCAAACGACCTTTATACAGAGTTTCCGAACGTAGAAATTGCATATCGAATATTTATTACTTTAGCTGTAACAAACTGTAGCGCAGAGTTTGAAAAGAGTTAAAAACAACTCACGTTCTACAATGAGTGCAAATAGACTCAATTGCTTAGTTATTCTATGCATCCACGTTTACGTAGATTGTGAAGATTTAATCGACCAATTTGCAATTCAAAAAGTCAGGCGTGTTTGCCTGTGAAAAAAATTATTGTAATACAATTATTAGTCAAGCTCAGTGCAAAATTTGTAGTTTTAAGAACAAGAATCTATATTTTTTACATTATACTGAAGTATTATATATATAATAAATTATTTGCAATACGTTAAATATTTTAATTTTTTAAAAACATAATATCAAATATAAATAATTTTGAATGAAATTTCAGTGATAGGGCGGCAAAAATATAAATCCGGCCCTGGGGAGGATGGAGTCATATGTAGAATATCTCACAAGAGAGGAAAGTTCTCTGGGCGCCATTCACTTGGGATTGGCCAGGAACGATTCTTTTACATATTGCTCACGACTTCCGCTCTTAGCCCATATAGAAAGCAGTTTCGCAAGCGATGTGAAATTGTTGTAAGAATTTCAAATATCAACTTCAAATTCTGTGATAAAATAAAATTAAAATATTAAATTAAAATTCTTTTGCACAGACGCCATAAAAAGTTCGCTTGTCATCGGTCACGTCACCATTAAAATTTTTTCGAAAACATTGCAAATTAAGCGCAAACAACTCCCACTACCAACCAATGCATAAATTTTCAGTCTTCCTACGTTCACGATTTTTACCGGCAAACTTCTTCTTGCTTTATTAATACACAACGTTAATTTAATCTGATGCCTTATTTACTTTTGTACTTGAATAAGATTCAATTAAAAAATAAAATCCGTCTTGTCTGTTTTTTAAGACTTTATTTTTAGCATTGACAAAAATTCGTAAAAACAGAAATATTATATACTGTATATGCCTGTTTGTCCACCAGACACATGTACAATAAATACTAAAAATAACTGTACACCAGTGAGTTATGCAGTTTATGTAGGAGCGAATAGATACGCTTATATTTAACATACATATGGGGTCTGTCGCAAAAAAAACAGACCCTTTTAAATATAACTGTTTCTGGTGGCGCCACCTATTGGTGGGTATATGAAATAAAGAGTTTGATCTCTTGTTGATATTTCGTAAAAATTGTAAGGCAATTGGATAACTACAATCGATGTTATTGATCAAAAAGTGACAGCAGCTTTTGGTCATCGGTCGTAAAATGCATTTTGAACAAAGAGCATATATTAAATTTTGTTTTAAATTTGGGAAAACGTTTGCTGAAACATCTCAAATGAAGAAAAAAGTTTATGGTGATCAGTGCCTATCCCGCAGTAATGTGTATGAGCGGCTTAAGCGATTCCAAGAAGGTCGTGAGGACCTTTGTGACGATCAGAAGTCGGCCCAAAAAAAGTCGTTTTCAGAAGTCAAAAATAAAGACAATGCTGATTTGTTTTTACGATTCCGATGGTATTGTACACCGAGAGTTCGTCCCACCTGGCCAAACGATTAATGCTGTATTTTACCTTGGTGTTATGAAGCGTATTTTGTCACGTATTCGTCGTGCTTGGCCACAATACCGTGAGGCAGGGTCCTGGCGCCTGTTGCACGATAATGCCTCGTGTCATCGGTCGACGCTTGTCACTGATTTTTTGACGAAATTTCCTTATTAACCATTAATCACTCACCTGATCTGCCATACTGTGATTTTTACCTATTTGGAAAACTTCATTTGCCCATCAAAGAACACTGGTTTCAGGACATTTCAGCTATCCAAAAGGCGACGACCGATACTCTCAAGAGCATTCCGAAAAATGACCTTAAACACTCATTTGAAATGTTAATTGACCGCGCTAAACGCTGTATCGAAACACAAGGAAACTACTTTGAATAAAAAAATATAACTTTTGAAAAATTGTTTTTTTTTTTTAAAGTCCTGTTTCTTTTTCGACAGACCTTGTATATTCTCAATAGTATTAATCAGTATCCACATCCAGCGGATGAGCTCGAGCATTTATATCAGCTATAAGCGCCTAAAAGGCAGAGGAGAGGAACAAGAGCACTAAAATGTTACAGAAATTCCTCATTCAAAGCGATCTGGATTCACCGACTTATACCGGATATCCACTCGTGGATAAACAGACGACATGGAGACCTAGATTTCTATCTGACCCAAATACTTAGTGGACATGGGTGCTTTAGAAGCTACCTTTTCAGATTCCACAATGGCATTAATCTGACACAGTCCGCTGGTATACAGAATATATATAAGACTCTGAACATGTATTGTTTTATTGCCCTCAATTTTCAAACGCAAGGGAAAACCCAAGAACCACACTTGGTTTTGGACACTCATGTGTTAGTCGACTGATAAATGGAAAGCTGTCAGCGTAGCGTCAGCATCCATAATGACAAAACTGAGACTTTTTCAACAGATTAGTCGTCCGTCAGTCCTCACTTGCGTGAATTTCTACACATGTGACATGTCACCCTCCTCCGAAAAAGTAATTTAGTAGGGGGTATTTTTTCCGTTAGCGTCAATAACCTCTTGAAGGCGGCGTGGAATGCTTTATACCAGATTTTTACAAATTCTTGGTTGATTCTTTCCCATGCTTCGAGTACAATTTTTTTTAGTCTTGCTATCCAAGATTTGTGTTTTGGATCATTAAACTGATAAAATTAAAAAAATATTATATATTCCCAATTTATGAATGCTGGTTTATAAATTTTCTTTTAAAATGGCAATATTTTTCGTAGCTTAATAAATTAAAGTAAAATGGGGACGCCATATACAGACATGCAACCCTATGAAGTAACAGATGCACTGCGTTATACACTTTTATTGTGACGTTTGAGTCGTATTCTCTGTTTGACTTTCGCCATACAAAACGCTTTCCACCCGAACCAAACAGATAAATTTTTGATTCGTACGTATATACCATCAAAAAATTAATATTACTAAAAAAATCTGACAGAAATCCTTGATATATAAACTAACCGAAGACCAATACGAAGCACCTTTCTAAATATTTTACTTTGCAAATTGAGCTCTTTGCTTTCGATTTTTTTTCGCTTATTTCGCTTCACCTGGCAGCTCGACCATTAAGGTTGTTGGCTTTGAATAAACGCCGGATGGTTTAAGAACTGACATCCACTTCTTTCATTTCTTCGAACTGTTTTTAAGTGCAATCGCAGATTAGTGGGGGTTTTCAGTTATTTCTTTTAAGAGCCCACGCTCACCCCGACGTGATAACTTGCTCCTACTGGCCTGATCTTTTTTTATTAGTAAGTTTGCCTTCCTTTTGTATTTGTGAATAATATCAAAGACTGTAGATTTGCTTTTATTGACAACATTGGCAATTAATCGAATAAACAACCCATGGCGCGATTATTGATAATTATTCGCCGTTCCTCGACTGTAATTTGTTTTTTTTTTTTCGTTTTGTAAGTCATGGTATTCTGTTTATCCACTTCCAATCTGGCTAAATGAGCCTTAGTCGCCTGCCCCAAACCTCATCTACGCCCATCGCTAACACGCTATATTCACCATATTCACCTCGACATCACCACAATCCACTTCGCTACAACCCACAAGTGAGAGCATCTCACACCCACGCAATCACGTACACACGACACTCGATTACACGGAGCGGGATGCCAGCCAACAAAAGGGATCGTCCCCGCTGCGCAGCAGTTCAGTTGAAATAACTATCGAGCCCGTACATCGCCAATTTCGATCGTCGTCTTGCTACGCATCCTTATTTAGTGATCAAGACAGTTACGTGTCAGCATTTAAGATTTTGAACCTTTTTTCTATTCTAATCCGAGTGATTAAAACAGTGGTCTGCCAGCATTTAAGCTTGTGAACCTTTTTTCCATTCTTATACGATTGATTAAAATATTTGGGTGTCAGCATAAAGCTGGTGAACTATATTCTGTACAAACACGATATTACAATACATACGTATTGGTATTTCTAATTGTTCTCACATACATAAATAAAATATACATATAATATACAGTATCCGACAAAACTATGCATACTCCATGAAAGTTGAAAAGAAAATTATCTAATCTTTTGAAAAGTGAAGTTTATTTTTTTGCATGGTTTTTGTTTTTGCTTATGAGTATACTACATACAAAAAATTAAATTATTTTTCTGCATTTTAGTGCTAGTGATTGCAAAATACGCGGTAATCTGAAAAAGAAAAATTCATAGCAACGACAAAAGTATGTATACCCGAATAAATTTTGAGGTTACATTCACACTAAAGCTTCAATATTTAGTGTTGCCACCATTAATTACTGCCAATAGACGTCGAGGCATGCTGTCAACCAAGTTTTGAAAAAGTAATTGGGGTATGTTTTCCCAGGAGTCTTTCAATTTATTAAAAATCTCGCCTTTATTTGAACGGCAAGAAGATCGGTCAATCTTGTCATCCAAATATTGCCATAAGTGCTAAATGGGGTTTAAGTCGGGGCTTTGGGCAGACCATGGTAGGTAGAAAAGTATGTTAAACTCACCAATAGAAAAGTATGTGAAACTCACAAAACAAATTACCGGCACTTACCTTGACACGGTTTAAGCGATCGAACGTTAGCGATTATCAGATACGTGTAGGCGCACGGATTGATCGAGAAAGAGGCTCGGCGCCGTCCGTCAGTCCCTTTTGTTCATTGTGTCCGGTGTCCTCGTGTGTGGTGTATATGATGCAGGTGTGTTGAGTGTGAGGTGTGGATGATGAATATGGTGTAGATGTGTGGAGTATGATGTGTGGATGATATAGATGGTGTAGTCGTGTTGAGTGTGGTGTGTATGTGTGGGGTGTAGTAGTATTATATTAAGAGGGGGGTCAGGTGCTCATTTAGCCAGTAGGAGTTCTATCGATTTTTGTTCGAAGTATTCTTTTGCAACCCGACTTGTATGCTTGGGGTCGTTGTCCTGCTGGTATATGAAGTTATCCTGTATGCCCATTTTTTGAGTAGCTGGCTCCAAATTGGTACTTAACATTTGAATATAAGACTCTCCCGTCATTTTACCTTTTACGAGATTTGAGAGACCACTGTAGCTAAAACAACCCCAAACCAATACATTTCCGCCTCCAAACTTTATGGTGCTTTGAATGCATTTACTCTGAAGCTTCTCGTGGCTCTTTTGCCAAACTTTTTGCCGTCCTTAAGTATTTTTAAATTCAAATTTGCTTTCATCACTCCAAATTACTTTTTTCCAAAAATTTGGTGGCAATTTGTAATACTTTTTTGCAAACTACAATCGTGCCTTTAAATTTTTCTTGCTGATGAACGGTTCTTTAATCTTGTAGTGGCTGGAATACCCGTCTTCTCGAATTCTTCGTTGAATTGTTCGCTCGGAAACATCTATTTGAAGGCTCTGCTAAATAAATCGGGCTGATACAGTCGGATCTTTTTTCACTTCTCTCACTATTTTTGTCTCTTTGCTCACTGTAGTTACTCTAGGGCGGCCTGATCTTGGAGCACTCTCTAGCCCACCATTTTTTTTGGTAATTTTTTTATCACTTTTTGGATTGTGGCCTTGCTTTTAGAATATTTGTTTGCAATTGCATTCCATCTAAATATTTCTACAGATCTTGGCATTTCACTAAATAAAATCTTTATACTATTTACCCAAACACTTTAATCGAGTATAAAATTGTGAAATTTGTTTCTAAATATTTGCAAAAACTATTTACACAAAGAAGCACTACGCACAAATGTTGGCACGGTATACATAATTTTGTCGCCTGCAAAGTTCAACTGATTATCAACAAGTGCACATTCTGTTATTATTTGTCAACTTGCATTTACCGTATGTACAATTTTTTAATTGTTGAACTTTTGAAAAAAATATTCAAAGAACAATATAAAATGTGCTGGGGTATACATTGTTTTGTCGGATACTGTGTACAATAATATAAATAAAATAGAAAAACTAATAGCACAACTATTAGGAATAAGGAAAACGAAATACGCGTTCGTTATTTGGTACATTGTGTTTACAACATAAATACAAGATTTTTATAATAAGGAAAACGAAATACGCGTTCGTTATTCGATA
Source organism: Bactrocera zonata (assembly GCA_037783105.1). NCBI lineage: Eukaryota > Metazoa > Arthropoda > Insecta > Diptera > Tephritidae > Bactrocera > Bactrocera zonata. The sequence continues at coordinate 517,731 of JBAWJQ010006684.1, forward strand.
CGTTGCAAATACAACAAAAATACAAACCTTTTATCTTACAGATTCAACACGCATTTATTGTTACCAGGAATACACTGAGAAGTTTTTTTCTCATATTTTAAATTTTCACATATTATCTAAATGACCGGAGATTCTAACGAATCTAAATCGATACATTATTTAAAAGTACAAAGAATGATTTCTGAAGAAAAGAGCCCATGTCCACCTGCTGAAACTACACGTTGAAAGCAAGGTTCTACAAAGCAAAAAAGCTGAAAGACATTTCATATACTAAGTTTATTGCTGAGAGTGGCAGTATAATTCGATACTGCACTCGATTTTTATCTTCACCGATTCAAGACAATTCTGAATCGGTATAAGAAATCAAAAAAGAAAATCTAGGCAATTTCTGGACACATCTCCAAGGTCAGTATGACGCAATCGTAGAATCTGACGAATCAGATCTACCGGAAAATTTTAAATTCTCGGCTTAATCCAAAGATGAAAACTGCTTAGACCAGTACGAAGAAACTAAAGCTATGATCTCCGATGAACTCAGATTAATTAAAGCAATTGTACCTACTCCACAACCGAGAGTAGAGCTGCCACTAATTCAAAGCCAAGAGGCGAGTTCCGGTATTCACCTTAAAGTGCCAGCATGCGATATAGAAGTATTTTACGGAGGTTATGAACAATGGCCGTCCTTCCGGGACATGTTTACCGCCGTGTATATAAACCATCCTAAATTATCACAAGCGCAAAAATTGTATCACCTCAGATACATAACCAAAGAACAAGCAGGCGTAATAGTTAAACAGTTCGCATTAAGGGGCTATACCAGTGTGACACTTTCAAAAAAACTTTTTTTTTTTGCTTTTTCGATAGTTTATATATTCGAAAATATCGTGTGAAAATCGCAAGGTCGTATCTTGAATAGATTTGAATGGCAGCGTTTTAAACAGCGACCGCTCAGAGGTGCAAACAAATATTAGATTGTCAAAAAAGTCTTGCGGTATTTTCGCTAGTTGGCGCTGAAAGCGCGTAGTTCTAGTTTTATTCGTCGCATCGGGTCATGCTATACCTTTTCGGAAAGCTCACGCGCTAACATTGCACAGTGGTTCCGTCAGAGGGCAAAAATCAAAAAAACCGATCAGAAAATATTTAAATTAAATTTACACAGTTTGTCTCTAAAATGTCCAATATTCCAATTTGCAAACCGGTTTTCGCTGGAATCCTAACGGTACATTCTAAAAATAGAATCAAAAGCATGAACACGTGTTCATTTCAACAGCGCATCGGAGCTGTGTTGAAATATTTCGAAGCAAAAGCGCACTTCAAATCGGGCTGGTAACTGTTCAAATTTATAGATTTATATTATTTGAAATGGATTTTGAAGCTCAAGGTATTTATTTTACTTTATGAAATTAATTTATACTAACTTAATATGAAATATTTAAAAACTAACTTGATATGTGAAACCTATTTGTTTTTACTTGTTTTGTGTGTCTTAAATTTGTTTACCTAAAGTTTTAGTTGTGTTCCCCCACGATTCCCTATTAGGATTATTATTTTTTATCTTAATTAGAGTTTTAAGATGTTAAAATCGTTAAAGTTAGGTGCGGAAAGTTGCGGATGTAGTTGTAATCGTTAATATGCTAACACGACTTCTTATTTTTTCAAGGTCAAATTTTGCCAGCGCGCTGCAGCGGAGCCCCTGTGTCGTCTTTTGTGTCTCTGTCTTTGTTGTGTCTTTGTGTTTGTCTTTTGTGATTATTTACAGCTTTTATTTGTCAGTTAATTACTATTACTTAAAATTATTCTAATTATTTTTCCATTTTTTTTATAATTTTTGTTTGCATTCCCAAAGGAGATTCGTATCGTTGTGTATTTTCACGACAGTATATTTTAAATTTATGGTGCTGCAAAGACGGTAGCAACGCTGCGAAATTACGGGAAGTTATCGACGATGTCAAATTAATATTGAGAATAACGGCTACAATTTCGAACTCAACGAACTTTGTAAATCGATTGGCTACATATGTAAAAAAAATTGTTGTTTTTTGGACTCGGTATGATCGGAAAATATCGTCAATTGTACAATATCAATATGATTGGCTAAATGTAATGGAGTCAATTGTCCTTAAGTCGACCAAAAATTCATCTCAGCATATAGCGGAAAGTCCTCATCGTGGTCGTCGAAAGGTTGATTTTGCGGAGTCTTCATCTAGAACAAAGCGACGTCGTATAGCTCGGCTGATTGAAATGGATGAGTCCGCTGTTTCTGCTTTGCGCAATGAAAATCAGCAACAGCCGACAATGCAAGCAGATCCCACTGAAGTAATTTCCCTAATAATGGAGACCGCAATGTCCAAAAGTCAATATCTGCTTATAAGGAATTTCGTTAATAGCAAAATATCCTTCGACTTATTTCCAAGCTACCACACCATAGTAAATGCAAAAAAAAGAGATACCCTAAAAATATATCAGTTGATGAATCTCATGCTGAAATTGAGTTGCAAAGTTTACTGGATAATACAGCATCGAGCATATTGGAGCTTCAAGAAGATGTAGTTAAATCAATCACGGATGAATCGATTGAAAACCTAACGTTAATTGGAAAGTGGGGTTTTGATGGAAGTACGGGTCATAGTGAGTACAAACAAAGTTTTTCAAGTTACTATTCAGAGGACAAGAGCCTATTTGTCACCTCATACGTACCTCTCCAACTAATTTCAAAAAGTACCTATTCAATAATTTGGAAGAATCGGCGGCCTTCATCGACACGTTACTGCAGGCCAGTTCGTTTTCAGTTCAAAAAGGAGACAGCTGAACTGTCAATCGAAGAGGAAAAATACTTCAGGGAAAAAATACTTCAACTTAAACCGACAGAATTTTTGATTCATAATAAAATCATAATTGTTGAGCATAGTTTACAACTGACTATGGTAGACGGAAAAGTGTGCAACGCTTTAAGTGAGTCATCCTCTACAAAATGTTTTATATGTGGAGCAATTCCAAAAGAGATGAATAACTTGGATAAATGTTTGAAGAAAGACGTGAACAGAGAATATTTCGAATTCGGTTTATCCCCACTTCATGCGAAAATACGTTTCCTTGAATACTTTCTACATCTTTCCTATAAGTCTGTTATCAAAATGTGGCAAGTTAGAGGTCCGGAGCAAAAATTAAAAGTTTTAGACCAAAAGCATAAAATTCAAGCGGCGTTTCGGGAAAAAATGGGAATAATAGTAGACAAGCCCAGAGACGGAGGTAGAGGATCTTCTAACGATGGAAATGTGGCTAGAAAATTTTTCTCAAATCCCAAATTAGCTTCTGAAATTACAGGGCTTAATGAGAATCTCATCCATCGTTATATACTATACTCCAAGCTATCGCCTCGGGGTACAACATAAGTTTAATGAATATGCCATCGATACTGCTAAGGAATTGATAAAGGAGTATCCATGGTACTATTTGCCAGCTATAGTCCATAAGGTGTTAGTTCATGGATCTTCTGTGATTGAGCATGCACTCGTATCAATTGGAGAGCTTTCGGAGGAAGCTGCCGAGTCGAATAATAAGGAATTAAAAAAATGTAGACTATATCACAGCCGCAAAATGTCACGCATTGCAACAAACACAGACATATTGAACACACTAATTTTACGGTCGGACCCATTTATAACTGGGCGAAGAAAACATGGAAAGAAGGATAAATCAACGTTACTTGAATCTGTGTTCAACTTATTAGAAGAAACATTATAAATTTTTGTTATAATTATATTAATTCGTTGATGGCTGTTGATTTTTTGATATGATATTATTTTAGTAGGTGTATAGCTTGAGGATTAGATGGGGGAAGAGTTTTAAAAGTATAAGATTTAACTATTATAAAATATAATAAAAAACAAAATAGTAAAAACTTGTGTTTTTGTATGGTGAAATCGGCCAATCACTTTTAATAGCATACTTTTAAAGTTAAATTAAACAAAACTCTAATTTATTTAGCACCTGGTCGACCCCTGGTATTGAAATTTTTACCACATTTTCTAAATATCTTTGTTAAGCCTTGCTGAATATTTCAGCTCTCTACTACCATTAGAACCATTTATGGCCGCAACCCCATACAAGCCGGACCACTGTGCATTGATTTTTCTTTTTTTTTTTTTATTAACTTTCCTATTATTTATTGAATCTACCGTACTTAAGAGCCTAACAATAAGTTTTCGAATCTTAAACTTCTCACTTAATTTACACCCTACATGGGTGATTATTTTTTTAAACTGGGCCTAAAATATATCACGTATGGGCTGGTAAGTCGTTTCTACGTAATCTTGAGCTCCTGTTCACACGCAATAGCGATCTTGCTAGTTGGTTTGGGTGAACCGAAAGTTTCAATGCATACTTCGCGCTTCGTTGCTCTATTTCAGTTCGTACGTCTGGAATTCTTAAGTCGCGTTGGATGTTCTCATTTCGGATATACCACGGTGCTCCGGTGATTGTACGAAGAATTTTTGATTGCGCACGACGAAGAATTTCGATGTTGCTGCTACTCGCGTTGCCCCACAGCTCACACCCATAGGTCCAGATTGGTTTTAAAACAGTTTTGTATATAATGATTTTATACTCCAGACTCAGGGCTGAGCGAGAGTTAATAAGCCAACGCAAAGAACGTGCCTTTAACTTAAGGTAAGTCCTTTTAGCCTCTATTCACCTATTCTATTTCACCTATTTTCCGTTTGGGGCACTGTATTTATTATGAGTACAATTCCTGGCTTTATTTCTATAATTTCTGATGCATTGTTAAAAATGTGTATATAATTTTTCTTTATTAAGCAGTTTTTTAACGGCTTTAGTTTTTTCAACTCGACGGTACTTTCGTAAATATAAGTATTATTATTGTAATATAATGTAATTTGAGGTTCAAATAAGAGTTCCCTGTTATTTTCGTTTCCGATGGGTACAAGATAACTTATTGGAAGAGAGATAGAATCTTTTGGTATTTTAATGGCGAATATTATATTCCCATTGCTATCAATAAGAGTTCCCAATTTAATGTTTTGCAGTTTATTGAAATCTATTCCGAACTTAGTTATCTCTTCTTTTGTCAACATGCTTCCGTAAAAAATTCCTAGTTTTGATGCAGCTATGTTTTCCTGAATGTGTTCGATATTGTCTTGTATAATTTTTAGTTTTAGAGTAAAGTCAGTGCAATGAATATGTCTTTGTATTTCGTCGTTAATCTTATTTATACTATTTAATTTCGAATCTATTATATTACGGTCGCTTTCTATAATAGACTTGAGTTTAGAGAAAGTTTTATTAAAGTGTGTATTAATGTTTATCTGACTATTAAGATTTTTAATTGCATTATAATTATTTGTATCTATTGAATTCAGATGTGCTTCTATATCTTGTCTATCATTATCATCCATAGTGCCGAATAACCATTTTTGAGCTGTTCCAAAAATATTAATTATACCTCTTCGCTGTCTGTGTGGTATTAAAGTTAAAGCTTTGCTTTTTATATTGTTGAGTTGCATTTCCAAAATTTCTGTTTTTTCCTGTAGGCCAGCATGTTCTATATTTTTGTGAATTGTGTCGATTATACCTAATATTTCCTCTATATTTATTATATGTAGTATAGTGTCGTAGGTTTCTGCAAGTTGGACGTCTTCGATCCATACTTCCATGTATCCAAGATTAGTTTCAATTTTTACTATTGTGAGATGAGGTTGGATTGGTGTCAATGCCAGTAGTAGCATCAAAGAGGTTAAGATCCATTTCACCTGAAAATTTCTTTTTTCTTTTAATATTGGAAGAGTGTATGTTTTGCAAATTTAGTTTGCGATATCTTGGTTCGTATTTATGCCTAAGAGCCTTATAGTTTTTCACATACCCTTCCTGTTCCGTATTTTGAAAACTTTCGCGCTGTTCGTTCAATTTTTCAATTGTACGTTTTTTATTATCCTCTAGAGTTTTGTATATTTTAGCTTTATCTGTTCTACCTTCAATTACATCTATAGGTTTTGTTTTTATCGTGGAGTGGACTGAGTTGTTATACCATTCTATACTTTTAAAAACTCTTTCTTGAGTTGATAGTGGTGATTTCATGGCTTCCAGTGTTCTAAATTTTTTGGAAATAGTACTGTGTAGCCTTTCTACATCAGCGTTTCCTGTGTGATTATTTGGTTTTGTAAAATGGACTTCAATGGATTCCTGTCTTAAGAGTTCTTTTATGTTTACTGAGTTAAATTCGTTGTCTGTTATAGTTTTTGTTGGCTTACCTCTGAGAGGGAGATAAAGTCTAATTTTTTCTACGATTGTGAGGCTGTTTCTATCTTCTAAGGTTAGTGCCATTGCATATTTTGAAAATTTATCAATAAAAGTGATAAAACTATGTTTTTTGTTGGTGTAAACATCCATATGTATTATTTGGTTAATATTCATAGGTGTTTCAGTTAGCTTGTATTTCTCCTTAATAGGTTTTCGGTCGTATTTCGCTTTATTGCATATTTCGCAGTTATTTACATATTTTTGTTCTAACTTCTTTAGATAATTGTAGTAAATTAAGGTTTTCAGTCCTTCATAATTTCCGTTAATTCCTCCATGTCCAGTTTCGTTTTTATGATATTTCGCTATGTATCTATAAGCTTCATCTTCATTCTGCATGTCTTTTGCATTGTGCGTACATTTATAAAATTTTATTGTTCTGTTAAACAATTCAATTAATTTTTGCTGAACTTTATTGTATTCGTGGTCCGGTAGTTCCGAATATATTCCTACTTTGCCGTTTCTTAAGAATCGGCTGAATATGTCGGACATGTAATCCGTATTTATATCTTCTTCGCTAATAAAAATTTATGCTTTCCATTTACAAATTGTGACTCCTGGTTTTTTGAATGAGTAAGGATTATCTGTGTTGGAAATCTGTTAACAGCAGTTTCCAAGATACCAAAATGATCATGCAGTTCCTCTTCTTGAGAGTGGATTGTTGCCATGGTGCTCATATTCTCATTTTCTTGTAGGATATTAATTTCACCTGCCTCCACATTTATTCTGCTCATAAAGTCAGCGGCAGCATTGTCCTTTCCCTTGACATAACTTATGTTAATGTCGTATTCTCCTAATTTGAGGAGCCACCTCTGTAATCTAGGATTTATATCTTTTCCTTTATTTTTACAATATAGCCACTTAAGTGGTTGATGGTCTGTCATGAGGTCGAATTGTCTCCCGTAGATAAACGGTCTGAAATAGTTGACCGCCCAGACTATGGCTAGTAGCTCTTTTTCCGTCGCTGAGTATTTTCTTTCGTGGCCGTTTAGTGATCTGCTTGCATAGCTTATGGGGTGTCCCTCTTGTGTTAAAATAGCTCCAATTGCAAAATCACTTGCATCTGTTGTTACGGAGAATTTGAGTTTGAAATCCGGATACTTGAGTACCGGTAGGTTCGTCAAAAGTGCTTTCAATTTCTCGAACGAATTTGTATATTGGGGGTCACGAATGTTAATTTTAGCTCCTTTTTTCAAATATTTTGTTAAGCTTTGAGCCACTTTGGCGTAATCCCTTATAAATTTTCTGAAATAGCCGGTCATGCCCAAAAACGATTTTATTTGTTTAACCGTTTGCGGTAACTTCAGTTTCTGTATGTTTTTTATTTTGTTCATATTTGGTTTGATTCCCTCTGTGGTTAGTATATGGCCTAAATATTCTGTTGACTTTGCGAAGAATTTGCACTTATCTATCTGAATTTTTAAATTGTGTTCTGCTAACTTGTTAAAAATTTTTTGGATACTTTCTGTGTGCTCATCGATATTTGTATTAAATATTAATATGTCGTCTAGATAGACTACACAGATTTTATTTATGTATTCCCTAAGTACTGAATTTATTAGGCGTTGGAAGGTGGCCGGGGCGTATTTGAGCCCGAATGGCATTCTGATGAATTCATAGTGTCCTAAAGGGGTTGAGAATGCTGTTTTCTTTCTATCGCTTTCTTTAATTAGAACCTGGTGAAATCCTTTTGCAAGATCCAGGGTTGTGAAGTATTGAGCTCTTCCTAGTTTCTCTAAAATACTATCTATATTTGGTATCGGGAATTTGTCATTAACAGTAATTTCATTAAGGCTCCTGTAATCGATGACTAGCCTCCATTTTCTTTCGCCAGAATTGTCCATTTTCTTCGGTACTATCCAAAGGGGTGAGTTATATGGTGAATTACTTTCCTGTATTATTCCCTGCTCTAGCATATCCTTAATTTGTTTCTGTATTTCCCTCTCTTGTATTTGGGGATAGCGATATATTTTTGCGTAAGATGGTCTGTCCGTTGTTGTAATTATTTCGTGTTTAATTTCATGTGTATGCGTTAGCATCTGTCCTTCAGTAAAGAATAATTTATTATTTTTTTTCACTAACATTTTTAGTTTATTTAGTTCCTCGTCATTCATATTTTCATGATATAATTTGTTTACGATTTCCGCAATAGAGTTTTCCTCTGGGTAGCTTTCAATATTGTGGATTTCCTCGTATCTGAAGGGGCATTTATTTATAAAATGTGTTTTCACTTTATTAATTTCTATAAAACTTTCTCCTAAGTTAATGATTGCTTCCATTGGTTTCAGGATATTTTGTCCTATTATGGCGCCAAAATTCTTATCATTAAAACTTGTTACCTTCCAAGCAATATAACTGTTTTCGTTGAATTCTTTTGGTAATGGTGATATTAGTTCATGTGTTATAACGGTTTTTTCGGACAGAGTAATAAAGAAAAGTGGTTTTTTTAATTTGCTACGTTTATAATGAGAGAAAATGTTTGTGTCAATCAACGAGGTGGTAGATCCGGTATTTACTAGGCATTTTATTTTGTTGTAACCAATGGTTAGTTCGAAATATGGTTATCTGTAGTACTAGATTCCAGCATAAGAAGATACATCAAGCTACCTGGCTGTCTCCGGATCGAAAAACCACCAACCAGATCGATCATGTTGTGATAGACGGAAGGCACTTCTTCAGTGTTTTAGATGTGCGTGCGCTCCGAGGTCCTAACATCGACTCGGACCACTATATTGTTGCAGCCAAGATTCGCACCCGCCTCTGTGCAGCAAAAAACGCACGCCAACAAACACAAGGAAGGTTCGACGTCGAGAAGCTGCAATCACAACAGACAGCCGAACGTTTTTCTACTCGGCTTGCACTCCTGCTCTCTGAGAGCACTCGTCAACAGCTCGGTATAAGGAAACTGTGAGACGGCATTTCAAACTCCTTACGTACAGCTGCAACCGAAACCATTGGTTTTCGGCAAACGCAAAAGTACAGCTGGTACGACGAGGAGTGCCGTGTCGCAGTGGAGAGAAAACAGGCTGCCTACCTCGCAACGTTACGATCGACCACAACACGTGCGGGATGGGATAGATACCGAGAGTTGAAGAGGGAAGCGAGACGTATTTGTAGACAGAAAAAGAAAGAGGCCGAAATGCTTGAGTACGAAGAGCTTGATAAGCTGGCCGACAGGGGTAATGCTCGAAAATTCTACGAAAAGATGCGGCGGCTTACAGAAGGTTTCAAGACCGGAGTACACTCTTGTAGAACCCCCCAAGGTGATCTAGCAACCGATGCCCAGAGCATACTTAAATTATGGAGGGAACACTTCTCCAGCCTGCTGAATGGCAGTGCACGCACAACACCAGGAGAAAGCGAACCCGATACCCCAATCGATGACGATGGAGCAGACGTTCCATTGCCCGACCACGAAGAAGTTCGAATAGCAATTGCGCGTCTGAAAAACAACAAAGCGGCAGGGGCCGATGGATTGCCGGCCGAGCTATTCAAACACGGCGGCGAAGAGCTGATAAGGTGCATGCATCAGCTTCTTTGTAAAATATGGTCGGACGAAAGTATGCCCAACGATTGGAATTTAAGTGTGCTATGCCCATTCCATAAAAAAGGAGACCCCACAATCTGCGCCAACTACCGTGGGATTAGCCTCCTCAAGGTTCTGTCGAGCGTATTGTGTGAAAGATTAAAGCCCACCGCCAACAAACTGATTGGACCTTATCAGTGTGGCTTTAGACCTGGTAAATCAACAACCGACCAGATATTCACGATGCGCCAAATTTTGGAAAAGACCCGTGAAAGGAGAATCGACACACACCACCTCTTCGTCGATTTCAAAGCTGCTTTCGACAGCACGAAAAGGAGCTGCCTTTATGTCGCGATGTCTGAATTTGGTATCCCCGCAAAACTAATACGGCTGTGTAAACTGACGTTGAGCAACACGAAAAGCTCCGTCAGAATCGGGAAGGACCTCTCCGAGCCGTCCGATACCAAACGAGGTTTCAGACAAGGCGATTCCCTATCGTGCGACTTTTTCAACCTGCTTCTGGAGAAAATAGTTCGAGCTGCAGAACTCAACAGAGAAGGTACCATCTTCTATAAGAGTGTACAACACCCGCGCCGTTAGTTCTGCTTTCTCCAGACTGGACAAGGAAGCAAAAGAAATGGGTCTGGCAGTGAACGAGGGCAAGACGAAAATCTCCTGTCATCAAACAAACAAACGTCGCACTCGCGACTTGGCACTCACGTCACTGCTGACAGTCATAACTTTGAAGTTGGCGCTCACGTCACTGTTGACAGTCATAACTTTGAAGTTGTAGATAATTTCGTCTATCTTGGAACCAGCGTAAACACCACCAACAATGTCAGTCTAGAAATCCAACGCAGGATAACTCTTGCCAACAGGTGCTACTTTGGACTAAGTAGGCAATTGAGAAGCAAAGTCCTCTCTCGACAAACAAAAACCAAAGTCTATAAGTCACTCATAATTCCCGTCCTGCTACATGGTGCAGAGGCTTGGACGATGTCAACAACGGATGAGTCGACCTTAAGAGTTTTCGAGAGAAAGGTTCTGCGAAAGATTTATGGTCCTTTGCGCGTTGGCCACGGCGAATATCGCATTCGATGGAACGATGAGCTGTACGAGATATACGACGACATTGACATAGTTCAGCGAATTAAAAGACAACGGCTACGCTGTCTAGGTCATGTTGTCCGGATGGATGAAAACACTCCAGCTCTGAAAGTATTCGACGCAGTACCCGCCGGGGGAAGCAGAGGAAGAGAAAGACCTCCACTCCGTTGGAAGGACTAAGTGGAGAGGGACCTGGCTTCGCTTAGAATATCCAATTGGCGCCACGTAGCGAAGAGAAGAAACGACTGGCGCGCTGTTGTTGACTCGGCTATAATCGCGTAAGCGGTGTCTACGCCAGTAAAGAAGAAGAAGAATGGTTGGTTCGACTATCGGTAAATCTGATTGTGACCCTGCAATGAAAAATTTGATTCTTGGACATGATCAACTTCCATAGGTTGTACTTGATTGTTACTGTAGCGTCCCGGTTGGTGTTGTCGGTTTTGTCCTGAGTTTCTGTTTTGCCTAATGCTATTATTGGAGTTGAACCATTGCGTATCGTTTTGTCTTGTTACGCCTGATTCAAAGCGATTAGTAAAATTTCTGCTTCTTGACGTATTGGTGAATCTATTATTATTGGGCATTCTATTGGTGTTAAGATTGTCTCTGATGTCATTATTGTTATTATTATTCTTATTATGATTATTATTGTAAAAATAATTCCTTGTACCGTTGTTGTTATAGTTTATTAAGCCTGTTTCTTCTAGGGTGTAGTATGCTAATCTAAGCGAATTTATATTTCTCGCATACACTATTGAAGATAAGTTTTTAAAATAAGAGACTCATTAATGTTTGGGGAGAACTCTAATGGTTTCTCCGAATCTTCGTTATACTTAGCATTCATTTTATATAGTATGTTTCTTAAATTGTAATAGTATTGACTTACGTTATAGTTTTTCATCGATATTGCCTGATGAAGGAGTTGATTATACGTTTCTCGAACTCCAAAGTTCTTGATTAGTTCCAGTTTAATTTCAATCCACGTTGCCTCCTCGCTTAGGGTCTGGATGACCCGGAGTGCATCCCCCTGTATTTTTGTTTTGACGTGCCTCTCCAGGATGTATTTCTGTATTGCTCGTTGAATAGGGGAAGTATCAAATCGACCTCCCGTAGGAATGATGTTAAGTCCGAAATATGGGCGGATTCTCGCCGCTTCTTTGATCAGCTCCGTGACCGGGAGTTGTTGTTGTTCTTGGTTGTTCATTTTTTCGAATATTTTAAACTGATTTGTTACTGAGTTTTTTTTATTTATTTATTATTTATTTTTTTCACTTAATATCTTAAATTGATTTATAAAATAGTTTGTTTTTATTTATTTACTTTTTTCATTTAATATCGTAAATTGATTTGTAGAATAGTTTGCTTTTATTTATTTATTTTTTTTCACTTAATATTCTTTAGAATATTTTTCGATAAATGTTAGAACTGTGGTTCCGTACAATTCTTTGGAGTTGTACGCCGTCCGACTGCGCCAGAAATGAAAAACAACCGTACACTTCTGTGTCCAAATTATTTCTAAACTTTTATTGAATAAAACTGAAATTTCTTAGTCTAATTCTTCATTTGCAAAATTTGTTTAGTTGGCATTTCATAATGTAGAGCATTATTGCAATTTTCGTAACATGACCACCGTAGGAAAGAGATATGCAAAAATATGAAATTTAGTAGGTATTGTGTTACTTGTGTTTAAATATGCTTTAGTTGCATTTTATGCTTTGGTTACATTTTATGCTTTGGCTGCATTTTATGCTTTGGTTACATTAAGGCAGACCAGTCAATGTGGAAGTGGGATGACGGCGACGTCGGCAGCGATTTGGCGTACAACGACGGCGACGTAACTCTCGCGTGCTACGACGACTGCGCCCGGCTATCTCTGCCGACGCTCGTGTAGTCTTTACTAACGCTGTCCCGGTGCACACGTTTACGCTTTTCTGCCACGATAGAGAGGTCCTTTTTAACCGCGTACAGATCCCGGACCACGGAAGACTGCGTTAGCGACCGCGATGTTAAAGGTTGAGTTGGTCAGAGGATAAACTCACCACCCAGCTCACCCTTAACAGACGGCGTTCACAAGTCAGGAAACCAAGACTAGCCAGAGGATAAACTCACTGCGTAGTCTGATTCAGAACGTGCGTACGCTGTCACAGTCCCGTGCTGACTGATCATCTGCCATCCAACTACCCACCAAGCCTGTGCTGCGTGCTAACACATTCGCAACATGTTGCGTTGGGATGGCGTGTGTTGCTAGGACTGCGTATGTTGCTGGCAGTGGCGTGGTTTTACCGCTGCGTATGCATGCTTGATGTTGTTTCGTCTGCTTGTCTGATTTCTCCGTCTGCGCGGTTATCCCATTTAATTGTTTGCGCGGCGTATTTTTACCGCTGCGCATGCATTCTTGTTGTCATTTCATCTGCATGTCTGTTTCTCAGTCTCCTTGTGTTTCTAGAAGTGGCGTGATTTTCCCGTTGTGTTATGAACAATAGGGTGTGCCTTTACGTTTTGTGTGGACTAAATTCTGTATAGATATTTAGTTCTCACAATATTGAAATCCGAAAGTGAAGAAAAGTTGCGAATAATATTGGATTTATACCTAATACCCGATAGATTTTGGTAGTACACCTTAAGACAGGAGACAGTTGAAGAAGGTGCAGAAAACGCATGAAAAAAGTCGTGACAGCGCTGTTTTCCCCTCCCTTTGGAAAAAACTTAATGCCAGAAGGCCACACTGAAGAGGAGAAAACGGCGTTAAAAGAAGATGGGGACACACCTAACTTAAAGTTACTCCTCTTAAGATTATTAATATCAGTATCTTTCTTAATTAATTTATAACATGAAAGATGCTCTCTATCAACATTAGAATGTTTAACGACAAAAGAAATAATATCTTCTTCAGTGACAGAGTTTTTAAAGGCAGATAAGTGAATCCATTTCTTAGGTATGACAACATCCAGATCACAATTGGCATTAACACCAACAACAGCTGAAGCAGCTGGGGATTTTTTGTTTCTAGTACTCACTTTTATCTTCACATTTCCACTAGCAGTAATTGAAGTGGAAGAGTTTAGATTAACAGAATCATCAACGGCAACTGATTGAGCAGCAATGACAGCGACAGAGGGACGATCTGGTTTAGCAGCAACTGTTCGATTGTTTTTGGCTTTCGAATGAGTGTTGATATTCCTAGCAACAGCGTCAGCATATGTACTGACATAATTACACCGGTCTACATCAAAATTGCCTTCTACATGAAAATATACTATTTTGATTGTATTTCACTCGTTGAACATAAATATACAAGTTAAAATTCATAATTAGCTCTTATTGTGCATTTATGCCTTATAAATATAATAGAGGGTAGCGCGACAGATTTATCACATTAATGATGATAACTCAAAATATTAAGTGATTACCCGCGGAAATTTTATTATTTCACATTTGTTTGTTGTGTTTAACGTTGACTGTGTTTTGTTCAACAGTTAAAACGTGAAATTGTTACCGTTTCTTTGTCATTTTTAGTGAAAAATCTACAGTTTTCGTTATGTCGTGTAAATGTGTTAATAGTGCAGACAATTTTTGCTACATTTGTGGTAGGGTGACCCTTATTAACCAAAGATGTTCAATAACACAACGTTTAGAAACTGCTTACTTCCATTATTTTGGAATTAAAATTAAAAACCAAGACAAATCGTGGGTACCACAATTTAGTTGCACAACTTGCTCCATAAATCTGATAAAGTGGCTAAACAAAAAGATACGTTCATTGCCTTTTGGTGTACCAATGATGTGGAGGGAACCTACCAATCATGCGAATGACTGTTACTTTTGCTTGACTCTACCCATCCTGCACGGTATATCACGAAAAAAGAAACGAAGCGTAGTATACCCTGACGTAGCCTCTGTATCGCGACCTGTACTACATGGAATCGATTTACCTGTTCCTCGACCTCCCGAAGAATACCAGAAAGATTCTGAAGAAGCGATTAATTCAATGAAAGTTGACTACAATGAGCCTACAACCTCACAATCGCCACAGTTTGTGGGTGACAATATTTTTTGTGACGAACCTCATAGATTTTCGCAAGATGAACTCAGGGACCTTATACGAGATTTAAATTTACCAAAAGATAAAGCGCAATTACTAGGATCGAGACTTAAGCAATGGAATTTGCTGCAACCGGATGTCAAAATCAGTTTATACAGATATCGTCAGAAGAACTTGATGCCCTATTTCAAATCCGAAAATCAGCTTGAATTCTGTAATAATGTAAATGGCTTGATGAACGCTTTGAACATTGAATACCATTCACAGGAATGGCGGCTGTTCATAGACTCCTCAAAATTAAGTTTAAAAGCTGTTCTTCTCCATAATGGTAACACACAACTATCGATTCCGTTATGCCGCGCTGTGCATACTAAAGAAACATACAAAAATATGAAATTAATTTTAGATGCTATATCATACTCAGAGCACGAATGGCAGATTTGTGGTGATCTAAAAGTCATAGCAATGGTGTTGGGTTTACAAATGGGCTATACCAAGTACTGTTGTTTTTTGTGCGAGTGGGATAGTCGGGCTAGATCTTTACATTACATAAAAAAGATTGGAATGCTTGAGTAAGCCTGAATCCTGGAGAAAAGAACGTCCAGCACGTTCCTCTAGTTAATTCCCAAAAAATTCTTCTACCACCTTCACATATCAAATTGGGACTAATGAAAAACTTTGTGAAGGCTCTCAACAAGGATGGACCAGCATTCAAATACCTGCGAAGTAAATTTTCACGTATAAGCGACGTCAAAATTAAAGAGGGAATCTTTATCGGACCTCAAATAAGAGAGATTCTAAAGGACCAAAACTTGGATTCAGTTTTACAGGGCTTTGAAAAAGAAGCATGGGAATCTTTTAGAGTAGTCGTTCATGGTTTTTTGGGCAATAAGAGAAATGAAAATTATGTTGAACTTGTAAACAATCTCCTTCAAAAGTATCAACAGTTGGGTTGCAATATGTCCCTAAAAATTCATTTTCTTCACTCTCATCTTGATTTTTTCCTTTCTATCTGCGGTGATGTAAGTGACGAACATGGTGAACGATTCCACCAAGATGTCTCGACAATGGAAAAGAGATACCAGGGCCGATGGGATGCGTCAATGTTAGCGGACTACTGCTGGAATTTGAAAAGAGATACCCCTAACAGTGATTACAAAAGACAAACGAAAAAGAAGAGAAAATCTTAATCAAATACGTTATTTTTTTTTTTAATTGTAATACTTCCAATTTTATATAAGTAAAAAGCAAAAAATAATAGTAAATAAATATTATAGTTTGTT
The DNA here is from genome assembly GCA_037783105.1 of Bactrocera zonata. Classification (NCBI taxonomy): domain Eukaryota; kingdom Metazoa; phylum Arthropoda; class Insecta; order Diptera; family Tephritidae; genus Bactrocera; species Bactrocera zonata. The sequence goes on from JBAWJQ010006684.1 coordinate 533,998, forward strand.
TTTATAAAATGTTTTGCACTTTAACGTGTTACTAAAAGCAAAATTTTGTATATTAGGTATATTTCCAAAATAAGAGCTAATTCAAAAAACATATTCTTGTTTTCCTATTCAGTAACCTCAAAGCAATATAAATATAAAGTATTCAATTGAAAGGCACACAAAAAGTTACATTTTGTAGACCAGTGTTATTAGCATTGGGAGCAGCTGTATTTGTACCATTATCAGCAGCCGTAGAGAGAGTGGAGCAAGCAGCAGACGGAGCGGCAGAGATTGCTTTCGGTGTAGCGGGATAATCCATACTAACATTATCAGTAGGAGCAGAAACAACAACGTTAGATGACGGAGCATTTGTACCCACAATAGACGTAGAAGTGAGAGTGGAGTTAGCAGTAGTTGAAGCTATAGAGAATGTTTTCGGTATAGCGGGAGCGAGATAATTCACACTCTTATTATCATCTGAAACAACAGCGTTAGACGGAGAAGCGATTGAGGAGAGAGCATTCGAAGCTGGTGTAGAGAACTTGCCGTTATCGGACAATTTCTTTTGCACACTGCAGATATCTGATTTAAGTTCGTTAAGCTTAACGATTAACGAATTTCGATCATCACAGAGCGCCTTCGATTGTTCACTTCTCAGTGAACTAACTTCCAAAACCAAAGACTTATTAGACTCCAACAAAGGTTCGTTTACTTCCTTGTTTGATTGAGCATTGCGCACAGATGGCGACGCAAGCGGCGAGCGAATAGAATTTCTGCGAACTACCGCGTACAATTTACAATAAAAAGTGTTTTTAAACTTCACCAAAAAATCCACATCAGCCTGTGATAAATTCACACACGATAAGTGGAAGAATTCATTGCAATTATTGCAGCGGATCTTGGGCTGAGCACTATTAACTCTATGGCCGCAAACACACGGCATTTATAAAGATTAAACAATAGAACGCGCAGCAGAGAAAAAATACGTTCGTTCACAGCGACGACCGATAACATATTTCAGCGCCCAAGTCGTGATCGACCCGAACCTCTTCAAACAAGTGTTCGAGGCTGAAGACGGAGTCACCAATTGACGAACCGCCCCAACACTAGCCACATCCGGCGCCCTCTGTCGCATCGATTTCCACGGTCGTTTGGCCATCATCCACCGCAGTCACCGCAGCTTGGGGGCCATCAGCTCTGGCATCTGATGAAAGTACTTTCAGCATTACCATCTCAAAACCATAGCTAATGGCTCCTTTTGTTTTGCTGAGAGGACCGATGGATTCCGTGTTTAGTATTATAATCGCTTGCCGATACGGTTCATCAGTTCTCTCCAGCCTTAAGACTCTCCAGTCCTGCGTTGGAAGTGAGGGATTGTAATATCTGAGGATTTCCTCAATCTTACTTGGAGTGGAAGGTTCGGCCGGCAGCCAAACGCGAGCCCTAGGACGAAGAGGAAGATCCTCTTTGGCCATGGCCTCCAGTCTGGCCCTCTTCCAAACCTCCCAGATGGCCAATCTCTCGTCAGCACAACTTGTGAGCTGGTGCAGCCCCTGGTGCCAACCGGTACACACACATTTCGGGGGTGGCCCCGGGTTTTCCTTGACCACCCTCAGGAAGACCGACGAGATAGCCGCGCTACCCTCTTCCATTCATCAAGGGAGATGGCAGCATCCTACCTACTACGGTAGAGCACCCCCAATACTATGGTCCCAGCGCCTTTAGCGATTTCACTAAAGGTTGGCGCCTTTCCCGTTCGCGGTTTCTTAAAAAGGGAGGTTTCTCCCTCGTGCGACCTCTGCCGCTTGACCGCCGGTTCTGTCCTGCTGGTTTCCGGTCCTACCCTATCGTCCTCGCTCAGCACTTTCTTGGCCCACTCAAGTGTACTAGCGTGTTGCTGAGAAACCTGACCAACATGCTTGTCACCGTAGTGTTCCACGATTTTGGCCGCCAATCGACGGTCTGACTTTGGCTTTCTAGCTAAAGCTGCTTTGCATTTACCCCCTGTGGATCCCTTCACAACTCTAGCTGAGGTACCCCTGCTAGTGCTTGCGATTCCGCCGCGTATGAGGGATCCACCCTTCGCTACTTCTGTTGCCGGCGAGTTAGTCGCCATAGGAGCAGCATCCCCGCCTGAGTTGGATCTAGGTGCCGATTTCGACAGCCCTTCACCTCCCTTCGTCGTTCTTCCGTCATTTCTGTTATTAATCAAATTGTCCATGCAAAAAGGGTCCCAACTCAGAGCCGCTATCCGTCCCCCGGAAACGTAGTCGCCTTTTATCGTAATACGTTCAGAGCCGACCAGCGCAAAGAAGGAGTCATCTCAACATACACCTACCACGCCAACTTAACGACGACGGGGGAGGGGAACGTACTCTGAGGCCTGCCAGGGTTTTAACGGGACGGGGGCAGTTGCGACATTAGCCTGTCAGCCATTCCTAATGAGTCTCACCTCATCACCAGGGTTCTACCAAATCAAATAACAAGTTTCTCAAAAACCAGTCCAAAGCCAAAGTCGTCCAGGGAGTTGTTAGGCCGTGAAGGCCGCAGGTTATTTAGCGTTACCCAGGATGCACCAGCTTGGAGGCGACCTGCCTTACATCCCAAAATATGCGACTTTAAGGTTTTTTAAGATTGGAATTATTTATTTATTTTAATATGACCTGCAAATAAATTTACAGACATACTGGAAAAACAAAGGTAAACTGGCTGCTCAGGCCTTCGTCCCATTTTGTATAGTTACATAATAATTTACTTAAGTGTACATTTCAACTATAAATTAATTTTTATAGTATAGAAGGTAGATGTTTGCTTATATTTTCGTAATTTAGTTTTGCTATAGCGGTAGTCAAATCAACATTTTGCGATGTGTCGTTGTAGCAGTTTATTAGGTGTGGCAAAGTTAGAGTATCATTACAGTTCATGCAAAGTGGTGGTGATTCTTTTGAAGTAGTACGTTAGTTTATTATGGCAGAGAAAAGAAATAAAATAAAGTATTTCTTTAAAATTTTATCAATTGCTTATTTTTTGGCTTTAGGATAAAATACAAGAGCAAAATTTGCCTAATTTGGACGAAAAACTAAATTATTTTGAAAATTAGCTTTTGGCCTGTTATGATGACTCAACATATAATATAAACAATTTGAAACAAAAATGTTGGTATCTTAAAACATCCAACAAAGAAAATGTTCTAAAGCACATAGAAAAGCAGCTGTGATCCTTAAAATGAACGAGTGTTGGTTAAACGGAACGATGGAATTTCTGACAAATGTTGGAAATCGACCAGGCAGGCCATCAAAATCATTTAGCGATTGTAGTAAAAAAACTAAACGCAGAAGAACGAAAAATATTTTTGGTAAGGACGCCATAGTTCACGCAGCATACACCACACTACAGGGTCAAAGAAAACGAAACGCTTCGAAAATGCTTCATTAAAAATTCTCCAACACGTGCAGGGAAATACAGAAGAGCTTTCAATCCAAATAGCAAAATGAGATCGAACAGAAGTTTCTTGTCTTACACCACTGCAAACCCTTTCAATATTTGTTCAAACCGATTTAACAAAGCGACAATATGAAATCATTAGAAAGACAAATAAATCACTTTACCGTGATATGATCTGTTAATGAAGACAAAAAAAGAGTTTTACCCACCCAAGGATTGTATATAGATCACAAGTACCTGTGTGGAAAGCCGTTTACAAAGCCTAATTGATTATATAATTACGCACTTATCTATAGCAAATGAAGGAATTCTCTGTTCCCTTAACGATAATGAAAGGAATTCTTAAAAATAATTTGTAAGTGGGATTGTGACGGATCGTAACAGGCTAAATATAAGCAAAGTTTCGAAGATGCCGCTGACACAGACTTCAATATGTTTCTGAGCTCGTTTGTTCCTCTTATAATAATTTGTAGAAGGGAAGAAAAAAAATTTGTATGGTAGAACCCTATACCTCATCGCTTAGATATTGTAGATCAATTAGGTTTATGTAACAGAAGACGAAATAAGTTATGTTGAAGATGCTGTCAAAAAGTCGACGCGTGCAGAAGTTAAATTGCATGAGAACAAATTTTTCTTTGAACATACATATATTTAAAATGAAAGTGGTCGATGGCAAAATGCGCAATGCTGCAACTGATACCAAATCAACAAGAATGTTTTATATTTGTTGAGCCGCATCTAAAGATTTTAATAATCAGTCTCAGAAATTACAGACAAGTTCCAAAGCTTTCGAATTTGGACTAGCTAGTACTGCACGCCAGGATTTGATTTTTCGAAAGCATTTTACATCTGGCATATACGTACAAGTTCCCCGTAAAAAAGTACAGAGAGAAGAGATCGAAAGAAGAAAAAAATAGGCGTGTCATGAAGACACGCGATAGAAGTGAAACTGATTGATTGGATCGGCAAGGATTATTTAATTTTCTATGTTTAGGGGGAGAGTAATCATTTTAATCACGTGTCCAACACTTCTTGATAGTAAATATTAATTTATTCATCATATTAATTATACTTTTTTCAAGATACAATAATATTAGTATGAATATGATGAATTAAATCTCAATCAGCTTCACCTTCATTCTCTGGTAGACTCTTCATGAACGAAATGATAGGTTTGTGGTAACTAAAATAGGTAATGAAGACTCTTGACTCCAAATTTTCGATGTAACGTGAGAAAACTGTATCGATCGTGGTACCATGGCGTGTAGTCGATTCAATTGGTGAATTGTTCATTTCCAATGACAATTTCTGTTGCAAGAACTGAATTAATGGCTTGGAATCATCTGAAGCAAAATTAACATTAAAATCTCCACCTAGAATCATAGGTATTTTGTCCAGCTCTACTCCAACTTCTGCAGCCCCCACTGGAGTATACGGCAGCAAGTGAAGGTGAATAAACTCTATTATTTTCGCCATCTTCTGATTTACACTATCGTCCACACTGTCACGTAAGAGGTTAGCACGTGTTTGCCTCCGTTCCCTGCTATATCGTTCAATTTCAGTTCTACTTTTTTCAATTTTCTATTCTGATCAATTCCTTCACTCGCCCGTTTTTTCTCCCGCCACGTTTTTGTCCTTTCTGCACCCGACTTCGGCATATTTGCACAAAACTCTCGATTTAAGTAATGAAGACACGCACAAAAACAAAATACGTTGCTTATGATCACTGTGTTAGAAACCAAAAGCTGTTTTCCGCGATCGCGACGCCGCCTGAACGCAGAGAATGACATGAAAGACAGAAAGTCTTTCGTCTCATTCTCGCACGATACACGAAGGCCTCTCACTCTCGCCCGATAGACGAGACGTAAGGTAGTCCGTCTCACTCTCGCTCGATTCCCGGAGGCCTCTCACTCTTACTTACTACGTTAGAGCGTGCGTCACCAAAAAGGTTGCCGATCGAGATTTCAAAACCCTCCCATAAGAAGGTTTCACTTCAAAAATAGTTAGAAGCACAAACAAAAATAAATATTCAAGAAAGATTTCGGAATGAAACTGGACTGTTGGTAGACATGCCGAAAGCTAATTTCGGCAGTACCAGTGATGGCAATACATGTCGGACATTTTTTGAAAACCTGCAATTAGCTGCTGATATAACAAAAGTTGATTTTAAACTCATCTATAAATTAAAAGCTAAATTGGAAACTATCTCAAGTGGACACAAAATAGACACACAAAGATGATGAGTATGCTATGGCAACGGCCAGATTGTATTGTGTTCTCTATGGGTGGCATCCCATGAATATGCATAATATATTAATATATGGCGCCGAAATTATTGAAAATGTATTATTGCCAATAGCACAGTTGTCGGAGGAGACGGTCGGGACAAGAATTAAGCATTTTCGATTACATAGAAAATTACGCTAACATTTTCTAGGGAGCAATGCAACCTTGATATTCACAATAGATTATTGTTGAGCTCAGATCCACTATTAAACAGCATTAGACTAACAAAAAGAAACAAACAAGTAAGATAGTTTTGTGTAGAAATAATAAATATTAATCAAACACATAATCTGATATATCAGAGACAAAAAGTGAGGAATAAATAAATATCATTTTAATATATTTGCTTTAATCTATAACTGATGGTAGGGCGTTAATTATTTGTACTACCTTATATATTAATTTGAAATACATACAAAACCAAGTGGTATAATATAGCCAAAAAAGCAAAATGCTCTGTAAACTATTTTTGACCGCCTAAAATCCACCTACGTGCGTCGGTGAATAAAACTGATGACAAAAGCACGGCCACCCTATTTACGAACTGGAAGAACTGCCAATGACGCCAAACTTCCGCCGGGTAATAACCTTAAAATTTTAAATGCTTTATAAAACAGTCCACACTGCGCTTCCTCTAAAGGGATATATAGGGTCTTATATCTCCCCCAAACAGTATTTAGATAATCGCTTCAACAATAACATCACTATAAACATATAAAACAATAAAAAGAAAAGGAGGCATATGATAGTAAGGTGTGATGATTCAGAGTATTAAATCACAATTCTAAATCGTAAAAGGACATTAACTATTTGGCACTAAACAAGTTTAGTAAGTTTTTTTGTCATTGAGCCTATAGCACTATGCGTGCGGATTGTGTTTTGTTTATTTTTTTAGTACGCTTTTATTAGCTTCACTTGTATGTATGTATGTATGTTTGTAACTTTTTAAGTGGTACTGCAACCTAGAATACTTGAGCGACACTGTAGGAAGGCGATAGCAAGTTTAAGCAGCTCACCAAAAAAATGCGCTTAAAAGTATGCAACATCTATATAAAACTAGTTTTGGTGACTATTAAATAGTATACTGAGTTGGGCGTCGACCGTTCATAAGATGCAAGGTTGTACAGTAGAACATGCAGTAATTTATCTGGGTTCTCGACTGTTTGCTGCTAGACAAGCTTATGTAGCACTTAGTCGTTGTAGATCTTTGGACGGTATTCGAATTGAAGAACTAGACTGTTCAAAGTTGACAGGTAAAACCCCATGTAACAGTGAAGCTTTCGAAGAAATGATTCGATTAAGAAGTAATAATTCGTAAAGTCGTCAATAGAACTTGGTCGCAAATAATGTAACAATTAATCATGAAAGGTTAGGAGTAGATATTAAATGCTGCCTAATTATCGATTTACTTAACCAATACTACATGTCATATTTCATATTTTAACAAATTTGGGGTTTCTCACATCAAACTAAAAAATCAAAAATAAATATAGTTTAAAAAAACTAAAAAACACGCTTTTAAAGCATATCAAACTAAAAGGTGAAAAATAATTCTTTGTATAAACTAACAATAATAATGAAGAAAAAATTCCTGCATTATTGTGAGAAAAGCGTGGGGTGCTTTGTGACATATTTTTCATATATCGAGCATGCCACGCTTTTCTCACAATAATGCAGGAATTTTTTCTTCATTATTATTGTTAGTTTATACAAAGAATTATTTTTCACTTTTTAGTTTGATATGCTTTAAAAGCGTGTTTTTTTAGTTTTTTTAAACTATATTTATTTAGTTTTAACGGCCATGTAGATATTTACTCATCTAGTAATAAAAGAAGTGCGCTAGCCTGTCGGCCAAGAACGATTCAAGCGTATTTTTATACCCTGTTCTGATGTGAACGGTATTGCAAGGAGGGTAAGTAAGCAGAAACTGTGTAGCGGGAAATGTTTGTATGTATGTAAATGCAATTCAAAAACTTATAAAAAAGGTGGAATAGTTGGCGACTGCATAGTTTTCTTCATACACTTTCGCGTTTTGAAAATAATTTGTTACAAACTTTATATACTACTTGCAAGTAGTTGTTGTCGGTTGGGTTTCCTATTAATAGCCCGCTCTTCTGATCCCACAAAATAAGGAACATTACCATTGTGTAATAGATATTGGGCTTTCTCGTATATTTTACAGATTGGCAAAACACACATGTTAGATTTATTAAGATATCTCACACACGAATTGTATTAGATAACACACATCTGTCCACTGCACCGTTTTTCATCCAATTTGCAAATTATTTGCTGCAACAACAGGTACATATATCAACGCAGCAACAGCAGTTCACCATTTATCCGCACAACAACATCAACCGCCGCATTGGACAAAGTTAAGATACTGCAACAACAGCAACATCAGGTGCAGTTCATTACAGCAGCGGCAGCAAAGAGTAGGGGATAGGAAGCAGGGCTTATATTTTTATGCTCTTGGAACCAGTTTCCACAGAGTATTATAGTTTTGATCACCTAACGGTTGTACGTGTCACTTAAAACTAATCGAGACCGAAAACATATAAAGTGCCATAAATAAGCACTAAATTAAGATATAAAGCTGTAATTTAGTTCAGAGGATCGCAGTAACAAGGGGCACCTTTGGAAAAAATTTTTTGAAAGAGTGGGCGTAACTCCGCCCTCTGATAATTTTGTTGTACATATGACCCAAACCACTGAAGCTACAACAACCAAATTTGCCGAGTACAAATCTTTTAAGAACACCTACCGACAGTGTGAAAATGGATGAAATCGAAGGATAACCCCGCTCACTCCGCATATGACGGTACTGTTAAAAACTGCTAAGATCGCGATAAATCAATAACTAAATACGCCAGGGGCATTAAAATTCACCTCCCAGACGGTATGAGAGAGGTTTAAGGGAGCCAGTATGGACGATGGGCGTGGCACCGCCTACTATGTGCTCAAATCTCATATTTCGGGACCCTACCAACCGATTTCAATAAAATTTTGTACTTTGCAGTCTCCTTGAATTTTTATGTCACGCGAAAAAATAAAACAAGAAAAATATTTCATTAAAATAACAACTACCCAGCCTATTCATTAAGATTTTTCTCAGCTTCCCAATAGGATCAAGCTACCTGGCTGTCTCCGGATCGAAAAGCCACCAACCAGATCGATCATGTTGTGATAAAAGGAAGACACGTCGCCAGTGTTTTAGATGTGCAAACCCTCCGAGGTCCTAACATCGGCTCGAACCACTATCTTGTTGCAGCCAAGATTTGCACCCGCCTCTGTGCAGCAAAAAACGCACTTTAAGAAACACTAGGAAGGTTCGACGTCGAGAAGCTGCAATAAACTGACGTTGAGCAACACCAAAAGCTCCGTCTGGGTCGAGCCGTTTGATACCAAACGAGGTTTCAGACAAGGCGACTCCCTAGCGTGCGACTTCTTCCCTCAGCTACTGGAGAAAATACTTCGAGTTGCAGAAATTAATCGACCAGTTACAATCTTCTAAAAAAGTGTACAGCTGCTGACGTATGCCGATGATATTGATATCATTGTCATCAACACCCGTTGCGTTAGTTTCGCTTTGTCCTGAATAACGAAACCAAGCAATTGGGTCTGTTATTAAATGAGGGCAAGACGAAATATCTCCTGTCAGTCGTCGTACTCGCGATTCGGCTCCCATGTCGCTGTTGACAGTCACAACTTCGAAGTCATAAATAATTTCGCCTATTCTGGAACCAGTATTAACCTAAACATCGAAATCCAATTATACAAAAAACTCACCTTATAGCCACTCACACCTTTTGTTGGAAGGAAAAATGCACTGAATTCCGAAATTCGTTATAAACTTGTATTTCCTTAAAATTCACTTAAAGGTTATTATTATAAACTGAATTGAGATAATGCACTTTACTAAACAGTAGTTTTAAAACCGTTAAAATATATATTATATATAGATATACAATGATGAAAGTTTTTATAAAATTACTTTTATATAAATTGAAAAACTTTAAATGTGTATAAAGGCGGGTAGCGAAAGTGAACCGGGATGCTGCGATGCTGCGAAACGCGATGCTGCTTGATCGACGTCGTATCAACGAAAGGTGTGCGAGATCTCTTTTCCTTTTGTTCTAAATGGACTGCAGAATGTCATCGCGTTAGGGTGCATGTGCGTGTATGTGTGTTAATGTGTGGTGTTCAATCGCGTGATGAGGTGAATGGTTGATTCGGTGTGGTGAATTGATGCAGATGTGATGCGACGTCTTTACTCATTTAGCCATCCCTGCCCCCCTAGGCGAGTATTTAGCCTAGAAGCCGCTGTAGCTGCTGTAGCTACAACGCTGCTGAGACCTGTTGACCGGCGAGATTGCGGCCTAAGCTGATGGCGTCGTGTTGAAGTTGCCCGGTTTTGGCGCCAGGGACGGGATTCTGCTGGAGAGGGTCCGCGCCGGCGGTATGCCGTCACCGGAGTCCTTTGAGAACGCCTGACGTTACCACTGGCACGAAGAGCCGGTGGGCGCCCGGAGTCGCGTCTGCTAGTGCGATGCAGCAGCGTATGATGAGCCCGCATACAGATTTGGCAACCATTATGTGATGGGCAATAACCGTACGCTTGTGCTACCTGCTGGAGTTGCATCGGCGGCATGCCTTGAAGATACCGCAGTGCAATAGCCGATGCGGGCAGCGGCAGTGGACAACGAATTCATTGCAGATCCGCTGGTAATGCTGGCGTGCTTTGACGCAGAGCTGTTGTCGCGGGGGAGCCTGTGGTTTTTCGAGGCGCTGCCGGTGCAGTGTTGGTCCGGGGTGCTGCTATTGGGGCAGCTTCAGAGCAAGGGGCGGAAAGTGCCGAACGCATGGTTGGCGTAGACGATGATGACATATCTACGTCCATATTACTCTGTGAGAGAAATGATGATATTAGAAATATATTGTGAAATTTACAATAATATGGACTTTTGTGCCACGATATGTGGCATGAATAGGATGTCATTTTTTTATCAGACATTTATGTTAAGTCTTTTGTGTCATTTATGTTATTCGAGGTTTCGATTTGGTAAGCGGTATGTTTTATCGATTTATTGATTTATTAACATTGCGGTTTCGGTTTTACGTTTCTTTATCTTCGGCGGTTGGTAGAAAGTATAATTTGACGAGCGGTCTGGTTAGCGTTCCGGTTTGAGTGCGGAGATCAACTACTCGAACATGACCGTCGAAATCGTAATGAAGTTGTTTTATGCGGCCGAGTCGCCATTCCGTAGAAGGGAGACAATCATCTTGTATAAGGACGCAGTCTCCAAGCTTTGGTGCCTTTTCTTGAGTTTTCCACCGGTATCTCTTGTGAAGGTCCTTTATGTAGTCTTCCTTCGATTGGCGGCTGAAATCATGATGGAGGATTTTAATTCGCTCCCATCTGTTTAATAAGGATAGCGACTCCACGCCTGGCTCAGGTATGGCCAGGATGGGTGCTCCTTTGAGAAAATGCCCTTGGATTAAGGCTGTGAAATTGGAGGGGTCTTGCGACAGTGGTGAGATAGGTCTAGAGTTTAGTACGGCTTCGATACGAGTGAGTAATGTAGTAAACTCCTCATAATTGAATTTATGGTTACCAGCCGTTTTCTTTAAAAGGGACTTAAAGCTCTTTACTGCTGATTCCCAGAGTCCGCCCATGTGAAGAGAACATGGGGGTATGAATTGTCAATCAATCCCTTGGGGTGCATATTTTTTGACAATTTCGGGGGATACTTCTTTCATGAATTGTAAAAACTCCTTTTCCGTGGCTTTTTGAGCTCCGACAAAGTTTTTTCCATTCATGCATACGCATAATTTTAAAGGAAATCCGCGACGTCCGACAAAGCGGGCAAATGCTGCAAGAAAAGCCGCAGTAGTCAGATCCGAACATAGCCCGAGGTGTACTGCCTTTGTTGTAAAACATACAAAGACAGCCACATACCTTTTTCTAAATGAGGAAGACCTTAGTATCGAGGCCTTTATCTGGAAAGGTCCAGCAAAATCAACCCCAGTGATGGTAAAGGGTAAAGCATAGTTGCAGCGTTCAGGTGGTAGGGCTGCCATGATCTGCGTACGCATCTTGTGCTTGTACATAGTACACTGCTTACACATGAAAATGGTTCTTTTAATTTGTGGCTTTAGTCGCGGTATATAGAACTCTTGTCAGACCATTTGTTGCATCAAGCGATGCTCACCATGCAGTGTAAGCAGGTGGAGATATATTAGAAATATAGAACTATTTCTGAGTCTGACCAGAGATATATTTTGTAATCGTTTAATTTTAGATGGGTTTGAACTATTGAAATTAATTTTGAAACAGAAAAGTACCGTTTAGTTCAAGCCGTGGCAGGCTTAGTGTCTTCAAAGCTGCAACTTTTGCTTTGGCTACCAAAAGATGTGAAGTTATTTTGCTATCATACTAAGTGCGTATGTAGACTGTTGCGCAATAAGCCTTTTCAGAGGCACCACAGAAACCGTGTAATTCTGCGTTAATGTTAGGGGTGAAATTTACCCATCGAGGGATTCGAATTTCTGGTATAGTATGTAGATTGTTAGCAAATTGAACCCATTTTGTTAAACGTACAGGTTTTACCTGTTCATCCCATCTTGCCACAATTCTTGAATGAGAATTTTAGCTTGAATCATTATTGGCGAAAGCCATCCTGCGGGGTCGAAAAGTTTTGCCACCGAGGAAAGGATTTGTCGTTTTGTAATGGCGGACATTGCAGATATTGACTCAATTGTATATGAGAATTGATCTGTTATCGCATTCCATTGAATCCCTAGTGTTTTTGTTGTACTGGCCTTTTCGAATTTAAGGAAGTCAGTATCTAATAAGTCTTCCTTTTTTATGTCTTTGATTATTTCGAGATGATTTGAGGTTATTTTCCTTAGGGGAAAACCTGCTGAATTTAGTGCTTTGATCACTTGAGATAATGATTCGCACGCTATTGGTATACTGTGGCTACCTGATAAAATGTCATCCACATATGTTTGAGTTTGCAACACAGAAGTTGCTAAAGGTAAATTTGTTTCACAAGTTTTTGCAACTTCATGTAATGTCCTCATGGCTAAATTGGGTGCGCAGTTGATGCCAAAGGTAACTGTTTTAAGTTTGTAGTTGCTAATTGGACTATTAATTGAATTGCGGAAGACTATGCGTTGTAAATCTTGGTCATCTTCATGCACCAGAATTTGCCTATACATACATTTTCTCAACAGCACCGTTAAAAACGTATTTAAACATGCGCCAATTTAGTATTAGCAACATGAGATCAGGTTGTAATGTTGCCCTGTGTATAATACATCATTGAGTGATTTGCCTGAGCTCTTACACTTTGAGGCATTGAACACCACTCGTACTTTTGTTGTGATTTTTTCTGGTCTTATTACTCCATGATGTGGAAGGTAAAAATATCTACCTGTGGATATTTTTTCATATGGTACAGTTTCTTCCATATGATTGAGGTCAAGATATTCCTCCATCACCTTATCGTATGCTAATTTAAGCTCAGTTTTTTCCAGGCTTAGAAATTACTGGACTGCTGATATTCTAGAGTGGCCTAGAGCTATGGCTTCAGGAAAAGTTGGTTTGAATGGTAATCGCACAACATAACGCCCATGTTCGTTTCTTGTTGTTGTGGATTTGCAAAATGCTTCGCAATGCCTGGTCTTCTTCTGAAAGTTTGGTAATCTGGGGTACTTTTTCCACTTCCCAGAATTTTTTAAGTTTTTTATTTAAGTATTCGTTTGTTATATCTTCCACTTGTGTTGTGAAAGAATTTATTTTTTCAGTGACTTGTCCACTTATAATCTACCCAAAGATTGTATTTTGGGCTAACAATTTATTGGAGATTTTCTCTATACCTTCAAGAATTATTTGAGGTATTAAGTCACTGCCTAATAATATGTCGATTTGTGATGGGGTATGACAGTTTTGTTCTGCTAATTTGAGATGTGAGCATTTTTCCCAGTGTATTTTATTTACTTCATAGCTTGGAAGCAAATTTGTAAGTTGCGGTAAAACGATGGCTTGTGCATCTATTCTTATATCCGCATTTGGAGAAACTATGGTGATTGGGCATATTTTATTAGAATTTTGAATAATTCTTCCGCCCATTCCTGAAATTTGAAAATTGGAATGCTTTATTGGCATTTTTAGCCGATTTTGAACCTTTGATGATATAAAGGATCTTCGAGAGCCTTGATCTATTAACGCTCTTAGTTTGAATAAATCACCTTTATGTTCAATGGTGATGACCGCAGTGGGTAAAAGAATTTTGCTTTCATTTTCTGAATGAAGCGCTTGAATTTTTGCTGCTTTAGAGCAACATGGCTGTTCTTCCCTTTTTTCGGGGTTTGAGGTTTCGGGATTGCTTGATGTAGTTGTAGCGACTAACCCCGTGGTTTTTTGAAATGGATTTTTCTTCACATTTTGAAAATTGGTAACATGAAGCAATGAGTGATGTCTTCGTTGACAGTATACACAATTGAATTTGCTTTCACAGTCTTTTGTCGTGTGAGAATTCGACTGACAGTTTATGCAAAGTTTGTGTTGACAGACCAGATTGTTTCTATCTGAAACGGATAATTTTTTGAATCTCTCGCAAGATCTTAACTTATGACCTCCCTTCCAGAGTTCACACAATAATTGCCATTGACTACTTTGATTTGACACGAATGTGTGACTTTTATTAACGTGTCTATTATATTGTATGTTATTACTGGCTTGGGGTTTGAACAAGTTTTTACTTGAGTCATTTTGATGACTTTTGGCTTTATAGTTTTTTTTGTCTATTCGCTCAGCTATCTCGTATTGAGCAGTGAGGAATGTTTTCATCTGTTGCCAGGTGGGCATTATTTTTCTTTCCACTAGTGATTGTTCCCATCGTAGTAACGCAGCATCAGGCAGTGTTTCTGCGCAAATGGTTACTATAATAGGGTCCCACGATTCTGTAGATACATTTTGTGTTTTTAACACTGATAGACAATTTGTCACTGTGGAGTGTAAGTTTTGAAATTCCTGTCTAGTTTCTTGTTGGATTTTTGGCAAATGCAATAAAGTTTTTATTGGGCTTTCTGTCATAACCCTTTCATTTTCGTACCAGTTTAAAATTTTCGTCATTTAAAGCGAATTGCTTGACGATACTGCCTGCTTCCCCTTTGGTTTTATACCTGAGATGGTATAGCTTTTGTGCTTGTGAAAGTTTAGGGTGGTTTATATAAACGGCAGTGAACATGTCCCGGGAGGACGGCCACTGGTCATAACATCCATTGAAAACTTCAGTATCACAAGCTGGTACCTTTAGATACATGCCTTTATCTAGGTCTTCTTTTTGTGTTGTAACTACTCTGGGAGGGGGAGTAGTGGCTCTACTTGGCCTTACTAAACTCATTTGTTCTGTTATCATTCCCTTTGTCAACTCGTACTGATCGCGGCAGTTATCACACTTGGCTGTCGCCGAAACTTTTGTGTTTTCTGGGAGTTCTGCGTCGTCAGTATCTAGTACTGTATCGTACGCTGCTAGAAGGCGTGCCCATAGATTGTTAACACTTTCTAATTTTATATTTAAAACTGATTCCGTAATGTCAGTAATAGGGGAAGCTTGAAACCGGATGCAATATCTTATAAAGCTGTATCAAGTGATACATTTCGATATTATATGATCTATTGATCTCTTTTGCTTTGTACCGTGCTTAGAGCGTATAGCTTCTGCAGGTGTGCTTTGTTATCGTTGTCAGCCATTTTTGGAATGGTAAGAAACTGACCTGATTTAGATTCTTTTGAATCTGTGCTCATTTAGAATAAATAAGTATTTAGAATTAAAATTTGATGAGATATATCTGATAAATACCGAAAACCGAAAGCTCTTTTAAGTAAATAAGAGTTGTTATTCCCGTAAATTTACTAAAATACGCGTTAATCGTTTTTGTTAACCGTACTATTGTATTTAAGTAGTTGCGATTTTATATTTATTTTTATATATTTTATATTACGGATTTATCCGTATGTCCTTGTATATAAGTACTCGTACAGGCGGTATACGAAGTCAATAACCTTTGTATACATACCCAAAAGTTCGACCCAAATTGGGGGACATCAGAATTCGTTTCAGAGGTATGGTTCCTTCGGCAAAGTTTCTTATTTTGATCCCTAGAATATGATTTTCATAGAGCAATGGGCGATTTTTTTGCCTTCCCACAAATCGACCCGGCCTAATACATATACATACATATAAAGCCGGAAAAATATATATACATATATTAAAGTGAACACAGAACATACAAAGTCACGGTGAAAAAAAACACGGAAAGATCACACAAGTTGAACAGACAAGAAAAAAAGGAAATTGACCTGAAGTGAAGGAAAAAGATACAGAAAAGAAACAGAAATTGTACAGTGAGTGAAAAAACAACAAAAAACCCACTAACATTAAAACGGGCGCGGTATTAATACAACAAAGTTTAACAAATATAAAACCTAAAATCAAAAGCGGGAGCGTTATAATCACAGATAAATTAACAAACACTTACATATATATAAAAAAAAATCTAAAATCAAAAACGGGCGCCTTATAATCACAGATAAACTAACAAATATATTAACATATATACATAAGTCGCAGGAGACTACGCTAACGAACAACAAAGGAGGAAGAAACCTAATCAAAAGGGACAGCGCTGGACATACATACATACACATTTATAAAAATTAACAGAGGAACAAACAGGGACGAAAAAGGGGATAAGTAAAAAAGCCCAAAATCCCTGGCGGATAATAATGTGAGTCCGTTCCATATATTAATTTGATATATGTATATATAAAAATATATAAATTTCATTATTACGCACATACATATGTATGTATGTTAAGTACAGTTTGGACGGTATTTCGGGACACCGTTAACTGTTCTTAACAGTTCGATATATGTATGCATATCTACAAAAAAAAAATAATAAATGAAAAAAAGTACAGTACCCGCCTTTTGCTTAGCTTGTGTCGTTAGACACCCCGTTATATAATTTCCGAAAAAAAATAAAAAATAAAAAATTTTCCTAAGTCAAGTATAACTTGCGACAATTCTTGCGATACCCCTTGGGCTATAAAAAAAAGCAACAAGCAGGATCGCTCAAACCCTAAGCAAAAGCGGAAGATGCGGAAAGTAAACCAATATATGCATATAAAATTAAAACATACATACATACATATATATAAGCACATTTTTTTAAAATTGCAATTCCTCCATTTTAATATACATACAGTTGCGAGCATTGAAATAGTAGTGCCTATTGGCCAAGAGAGTTTTGCTTTAAATTTTGTTTCTTTTATGATATTTCTGAAGTATAACGGTCCTGTTATACACAACAATAAAGCTTAGTACGCAGCTCTCAAGAAACGTAAAAACTTCATATAAAAAAACGCTTAAGAAACGGTCCAGAAACGTTCCTGCGATAAAGTTACTTGTGCTAGTACGCAGCTCTCAAGAAATCTAGTACTAATTTTTAATACTTTTTTTCAATAAAATGTGAATATGGCAAACCTGGTTTTGCGAAGAAACATCAAATCAACAATTGTTTCTTGAGGGAAATTCGAAGTAATCGTCAAATTCATCCTAAATTAGTTGAAATCATTATTATAAAGTATATTCCATTTTGAAATGTTGTATAAAACCAACCAATCATCAACAACATTCCTTAAATCTCAATGAAAATATTTGTGTTACCATACACATACATACATACATGCATACGCACAAAGTTTGTTTACTTTGTTTATTCTCTCTTGCTCTTCTAATGTGGATCATTCACAATGCGTAACCAGCTGTCAACATTACTTGAGAAATAATGTATTTTTGTTCTTGAGCAATTACTTGAGAGCTGCGTACCAACCTTTAGTGTGAAACACTTACCGTTACTTTTTTAGAGCCAATTTTATTGGGATATCTGTTTTAATGAGCGAGCAATATTATAGTAGTGAACGGTGAGCTGATTGCAAGCAGATAATTTTTACTAAAAAAGATTTAATTTTGTCAAACAAAAAGTAACCTTCCTGATCTTTTATTTATTATTCAACGCAAAAAGCAAAAAAAATATGACTTTTCGCCTTTTATTGGACCGCGGGAAGCACTGTAGTGAAGAAAAACGAGAATGGATTAAATCTGTCATAAACAACGGTAAATCCTACAAGGGAGCGGAAAGACTCGTAGGGTGTTAAGCCACACCGATTTGCAATGCAAGTATTTATAAAAATAAAACGAAAAAAGGGGAGCAAGACGGATTATTTCTGAGAATTTTACACGAATAGTTGTAAGATGTGCCAAGACTCGACCTAGAATGTCAGCTATGGAGATTCGGAATGAACTGAACCTGGCCTGCGGTGTTCATACAGTGAGAAGACTTCTACATAAACATAATTTATATGTTCGCAGTCCTCGAAAAGTACCGTTATTAAAAAAAATCATTTATCAAGTCGTCTTAAATTCTCCAAAGGACACCTGAATTGGCTGATTGAGAAATGGTGCCAACATCTTGTGGACAGAAGTGCCGAAAGGTGTTCTAAGAGGCGGTAAAGGGTCCCGTCAATATCTAAGACGCCCCCCTAATACAGAGTACAACCCAAGATTCCGTACAAAAACTTTGAAGCATGGCGGTTTGAACATCATGGTTTGGGCTGTTTTTCCTTACAGGTCCAATTTTTTTGTGTAGTCCCAATTCACAAGACTTCTGGCATAATGGACCGATACACATACGTGGATATAATACAGTATGAGTTTTATAATACCATTTGCTGAAGAAGACATGCCGCTGAAGGATAATGACCCGAAGCACACCAGTAGGGTGGCAAAGGAGTTGTTTCGGGTCAATAGAATTGAGGTCATGGATAGGCCAGCTCAATCCCCTGCCCTCAATCCTATTGAAAACCGTTGGGAAGACGTCAAGAAAGCCGTGTAGAGGATAAACTCAAAAACAACAACGAGTTGTGGACCTTAGTGCAGCAACCATGGCAGAGCATTCCACTGAAAATATGCCACAGTCTCGTAGATTCTCTGAAGAAGCGGTGTATTGCTGTTATCAAAAATCATGGCCATGCTACCAAGTACTAAGATCTCCTATAGATGAAACTTGCAAAAATCCTTCAGTATTTAAAAAAAAAATTATTTATTTCTTCTCTACTATTTTACTGCTCCTAACAATTTTCATACATAAACACATCTTTGTAAATAAACATATCTTGTACATATTCAAATCTTAATACTTTTAATAATAAACTTAGCCTGGAAAATATGATACACTTTTTCATGTCAATGGAAGTTAAAATTTTTTGGCATTTTACATAACTCACAGATATGTAAAGCTCTAACACTCTTACAAAATCATATGGTACTTACATAACATAATTTAGCATAAAGCATACTAAAACTACCTGCTTGGATGTTCAAATCGTGTCTCCAAACACACTACCAAAAACCATAACAAAAACAATTTACAAAGTCAAGTACTCGTTGCTTGAAAATTTCCAGATGATACCCCTTGGGCTATAAAGCAACAAGCTAGATCGCTTAGAACATTCAAGCAAAGGTAGGTAATAAAAAAAAAGAATAAAGAAATAATAGAGGAAAAAAGGCATTACATTTATGTATGTACCAATGTGCCGGTAAACTTATGCATCTTCCGTGCGACATACATATGTACATTTGCACATTACGCTTCGTTCCTCACATTTGACTAATATTCAACTCTTACACATAATTACATAAAAATATAAACATACACACATTATTTTTTTCTATTTTCTATTTCTATTTTCTAATAGTGGTTCACATTTGAACTACTTTTCAACTCATATACATAATTACATAAATATATAAACATGTATATATTATTTATTTCTATTTCTTGCGCGCGTTTATACATTTATGTGGGATTAGTAAATTAATATATGTTACATTTTTATAACATATATACATTCAACTTGTTCAATCTGCTGCTTGAGAAAATTATTCGAGCTGCAGAACTTAATTGAGCAGGTACAATCTTTTACAAGAGTGTATAGCTGCTGCCGTATGCCGATGATATTGATATCATTGTCATCAACACCCGCTGCGTTAATTTCGCTTTGTCCTGAATAACGAAACCAAGCAATTGGGTCTGTTATTAAATGAGGGCAAGACGAAATATCTCCTGTCAGTCGTCGTACTCGCGATTCGGCTCCTATGTCGCTGTTGACAGTCAAAACCTCGAAGTCATAAATAATTTCCCCTATTCTGGAACCAGTATTAACCTAAACATCGAAATTCAATTGTACAAAAAACTCACCTTATAGCCACTCACACCTTTTGTTGGAAGGAAAAATGCACTGAATTCCGAAATTCGTTATAAACTTGTATTTCCTTAAAATTCACTTAAAGGTTATTATTATAAACTGAATTGAGATGATGCACTTTACTAAACAGTAGTTTTAAAACCGTTAAAATATATATTATATATAGATATACAATGATGAAAGTTATTATAAAATTACTTTTATATAAATTGAAAAAGTTTAAATGCACATAAATGCGGGTAGCGAAAGTGAACCGGGATGCTGCGATGCTACGGAACGCGATGCTGCTTGATCGACGTCGTATCAACGAAAGGTGCGCGAGATCTCTTTTCCTTTTGTTCTAAATGGACTGCTGAATGTCATCGCGTTAGGGTGCATGTGCGTGTATGTGTGGTGTTTTCTCGCGTGATGAGGTGAATGGTTGATTCGGTGTAGTGAATTGATGCAGATGTGATGCGACGTCACTACTCATTTAGCCACCAACGCAGAATAACTCTTGCCAATAGGTACTACTTTAGACTGCGTAGACAATTGAGAAGTAATGTAATCTCTCGACGAAAAAAAAAACAAACAAAACTCTATAAGTCACTCATTCGAATTTGATGAACGCTAAGCTGTATAAATTTCTCGCCGACATTGGCATAGTTCAGTGAATTAAAAGACAGCGGTTACGCAGGCTAGGTCATGTCGTCCGAATAAATGAAGACGCTCTACCTCCGTTGGAAAGACCAGGTGGAGAAAGACCTGGCTTCACTTAGGATCTACCATTTGCGCCAAGCAGAGAAAAGGAAGAACGACTGGCGCACTCTTGTTAAATCGGCTGTAATCGCGTAAGCCGTGTCTACGCTAATAAAAAATAAGAAAAGTTTTCTTAAAAGTTATGAATTTATATTAGTGGTTATCAATACGTATACATATATTATATAAATTTATCTCGTTTGGTGGAGTTTATATTACATATACTCTTTTGGGTATAGTTCTAATATAATTTTCGCTGCCGTGAAGTAAAATAAACTAATAAATTTAAATGAGTCTATGACTTATAGTTAAACTTAATAAAATACCAAATTTTACTGCAATCCATTCCAGATTTTGTCAATGAATGGTGAATTCCTTCGCAACAGTTCTGAATACAAAGTTTGGGAAACACTTTTAGGAATTTTCTCAACATTGATCTTTGTTAGAGTACCTTACGATCCTGCGATCAGCCCTGTCGATTACCTGACGTGCCACAATACCTGTATTTCGTCAGCCGAGTTGAATCAAAGGGTAACACGTGTAAAAAAACATTAAAGGCCCAAATTTCACTACCATTAAGTTAATTGATAGCGAAAGTTTTAACGCACAATAGAAATAACTAAACAAAAATATCCTGTGTGCTTTTCTACTAATGAAACATCACGTTAAGCTATTCAATTATTTCCTATGGAAAACTTTACCAGCATAATTTTATTGAATTTTTTAAAGTTATATTATACAATGTTCCGATCGATACTTAAATCACAATATTAAGGCTGTTTAGTAGTTTATCCCACTAACCTAATGAATCAAGCAAGATTTAGCCAAAAAAAATTCTGAGAAAACCTCAAATCTGGTTTGTAAAGTTTCTTTTGTGAAATTTGCTGTTAGTTTAATTTTGTGAGGTTACATTTGCTCAAACCTAACAAGAAAAATCTCAAAACACTCACCACATGAGTTGAGAAGAACTGTGAACCAGCTGTGTTAGAGAAACAAACGGTACAAAATAAAGAGATGGACAACTGAGAAAAGTAAGCAATTTCGGAATTTATTAAATTTTGTGCATATGTAATAATTTAATTAATTTTTAGGATATCCAAATGTGAAAGAACGTTCTTAGAAGCAGCTGAAGCATTACATCATATTTTTTAAACATAAATATATTTTTATTCGCACATATATTAAATATTACATACAAGTGTACATAAGTATATGTCGTTTTATTCATGCTCAGAACGTAGTAAAATTTACAAAGGCCGTAAGATACATATTTATTGTAATAGGCAAATACTCATATTTATAATAGATAACGCCTTTAAAATACTATACTTCCTCCTTTCTGTTTAAATAAAGTAATTGCAAATTTCTTTGAAATTATATTACTATTAACAAAACAAACACAACCGAGGTTTGCTTTCAGACATCACACATTTCTGAGGTAATTGTGAGCAGCATACGGTAAAGAGAGCACGAGAATAGGGTTGATAATTTAATCAGTTCAGATTTTTGGAGGGGACATGGTAACACCTTGTATATTGAACCTGAGGAATTGCCATATGATTAATATTTTTTTGTTTACAATAGTTGATTGTTTGAAAAAAAGTTTTTGGAAGTAAATTGTTAACAAATAAGTATTACAGATTCTTATAAAAGGGTTAAAGTATAAACTTTTGCAAAGTTAAACTGAGTAGAGAGTAAGTGGTATAGGCAGAGAACGTTTATCATATAGAAGGTTCACGGCGCAAAGAACGCAAAAATATTTTTGGCTAACTCGGTCGGAGTTTCACCACTGCCAGCTCGGCAGGAGAAATAAAAATTATGCTCAAAACTATATATTGCTCTAACAGACGTATGTTCGCTCTTTTGCTTAGACTGTAATACGTTTATATGCAAACATGTGTATTCGTATGAATTATTTTTGTGCTTATAAATGAATACATGTGCAATTGAATACATTTGGATTAAATTGTTAATGTGAAAATAAAGCCTATTTTATAATTATTTTTTGAATATATCAAATCATACTTATATGTATACTTCATAACATATGTATATAACAAACTATCATAATATTATTAAAAAAAATAAATATATTGCAATAGTGATAAATGTACATTAATCGTACATTTTATCACTCAAAACTTATATGCACATGTGTCATGACCATATGTATGTGTTTATGTTCGCTTTCGCGAATTCAAATCATATTATCACTTATTAATAATAACGTGTGCACGCTGCTCATATGTACATACATAAATATATGCGTATGACATTGGCACACAAATAACGCATACACAACATACATACTTCTATGCGTTCACATGCAAATATGTCACCCCAAAAAATTACAAACATAGCTTTACAAAAACAACGATCGTTTGAAATAGCATCATACATGCTTATATGCGTACACTTGTAAATATGTAACATTCCCACACAAATAATCCATACACAACATACATACTTATATGCGTTCACATTTTCAATTTCAATTATTGTTCTACAAAAACAACAAACGTTCAAGTAGCATCAGCAGCGTCACAAGCCAATAGGCATGGCAGCCAAATAGTCGATGCCCAAATTTGTAGAAAAACACACAACAACGTCGGTAAACTGTCTACGATTTCAATTTTTATTTTCGAACTGTATGGTACTCTGATAGGAAGGATCATTGTGAAAAAACTTTGAAGCAATATCAACGTATACTTTTTCTTCTTCTTAATTGGCGTAGACACCGCTTACGCGATTATATCCGAGTAAACAACCGCGCGCCACTCGTTTCTTCTCTTTTCTACGTGGCGCCAATTGGATATTCCAAGCGAAGCCAGGTCCTTCTCCACTTGGTCCTTCCAATGGAGTGGATGTCTTCCTCTTCCTCTGCTTCCCGCGGGGGGTCGAATACTTTCATAGCTGGAGTGTTTTCGTCCATCCGGACAACATGATCTAGCCAGCGTAGCCGCTGTCTTTTAATTCGCTGAACTATGTCAATGTCGTCGTATATATCTCGTACAGCTCATCGTTCCATCGAATGCGATACTCGCCGCGGCCAACGCGCAAAGGACTATAAATCTTTTGCAGAACTTTTCTCTCGAAAACTCGCAACGTCGACTCATCCGTTGTTGACATCGTCCAAGCCTGTACACCATGTAGCAGGACGGGAATTATGAGTGACTTATAGAGTTTGGTTTTGGTTTGTCGAGGGAGGGCTTTACTTCTCAATTGCCTACTCAGTCCGAAGTAGCACCTGTTGGCAAGAGTTATCTTGCGTTGGATTTCCAGGCTGACATTTTTGGTGGTGTTTATGCTGGTTCCCAAATATACGAAACTATCTACAACTTCAAAGTTATGACTGTCAACAGTGACGTGAGCGCCAACTTCTCAAAGTTATGACTGTCAGCAGTGACGTGAGTGCCAAGTCGCGAGTGCGACGTTTGTTTGTTTGATGACAGGAGATTTTCGTCTTGCCCTCGTCCACTGCCATACCCATTTGTTTTGCTTCCTTGTTCAGTCTGGAGAAAGCAGAACTAACGATGCGAGTGTTGAGGCCGATGATATCAATATCATCGGCATACGCCAGCAGCTGTACACTCTTATAAAGGATTGTACCTGCTCTATTAAGTTCTGCAGCTCGAATTATTTTCTCCAGCAGCAGGTTGAAGAAGTCGCACGATAGGGAATCGCCTTGTCTCAACCCTCGTTTGGTATCGAACGGCTCGAAGAGATCCTTCCCGATTCTGACGGAGTTTTGGGAGTTTCTCAACGTTAGCTTATACAGCTGTATTAATTTTGCGGGGATACCAAATTCAGACATCGCGGCATAAAGGCAGCTCCTTTTCGTGCTGTCGAAAGCAGGCTTGAAATCGACGACGAGGTGGTGTGTGTCGACTCTCTTTTCACGGGTCTTTTCCAAGATTTGGCGCATGGTGAATATCTGGTCGGTTGTTGTTTTTGTTTTACCAGGTCTAAAGCCACACTGATATGGTCCAATCAATTTGTTGGCGGTGGGCTTTAATCTTTCACACAATACGCTCGATAGAACCTTATATGCGATGTTGAGGAGGCTAATCCCATGATAGTTGGCGCAGATTGTGGGGTCTCCTTTTTTATGGATTGGGTATAGCACACTTAAATTCCAGTCGTTGGGCATGCTTTCGTCCGACCATATTTTACAAAGAAGCTGATGCATGCTCCTTATCAGTTCTTCGCCGTCGTGTTTAAATAGCTCGGTTGGCAATCCATCGGCCCCTGCCGCTTTGTTGTTCTTTAGCCGGGACCTGCGGATCTAGGTACAAGAGGATGCAAACCTCTGCATCTCGCCACCTCCACCCTCTGATGGAATAGCCCCCGATGGTTAACAGAATCTCCCGATTCTTGGCCGCATTCGTCTATGCGCAACATACTTGCCCCAGAAAGTCGTAAAATCGACACTTATCATGCAACACTGGATGACACTGACATCCTTGAACGATTCTCATCGTTCCCCCGAGCCCTCCGGGTAGTTGCCTATATGCTC
Source organism: Bactrocera zonata (assembly GCA_037783105.1). Classification (NCBI taxonomy): domain Eukaryota; kingdom Metazoa; phylum Arthropoda; class Insecta; order Diptera; family Tephritidae; genus Bactrocera; species Bactrocera zonata. Next base: position 559,305 of record JBAWJQ010006684.1, read on the forward strand.
AAGTTTTTAGAGCGGCTTAAACTTAAAGTTAAAGGAGCAACTTATCATTGCGATAAATTGACGCGCCAAGACTTACAAAAAGCAAAGGTCGCTCTTATCGCATCAACCCAAACGCGCTACTTCAGCCGCGATATAGAATTACTAAGAGAATCGAAGCCTACTGATAAAAAGAGCTCACTCTTAGTTCTAAACCCATTTCTAGATTTAGAAGGGTTTACTTCGTGCGAATGGTCGGCTTTCTAATTCAAGCCTAACGTACAATGAACGCCACCCTATAATCATACCAGAGAGGTGTCCGTTTGCCACTTTATTTATTAGATATATCCACATACTAATGCTCCATGCCGAACGTCACCTCATGCAACATATGGTCCGCCAAGAGCTGTACATACCCCGACTGAAGCCCCAAATAAAGAAGTGCATTTTCATGTGCAAAATCTGCACTATGCATAAGCAGAAAATGCGATCGCAGATTATGGCAGCACTTCCACCTGAACGCTGCAATTTTGCTCCGCCTTTCACCACTACAGGTGTAGATTTTGCTGGGCCTTTTATGATAAAGGCATCCATGCTAAGGCTCAGCTCCTACTCTCATGAAAGGCTATGTGGCTGTTTTTGTCTGTTTCACGACAAAAGCAGTACACCTTGAGCTATGTACGAATCTGACGACGGAGGTTTTTCTTGCGGCTTTTGCTCGTTTCGTCGGACGACGAGGCTTTCCATCAAAAATCATGAGCGATAATGGTAAAACATTTATCGGAGCTCAAAGAGCTACCGAAAAACAGTTTATGGACTTCACAAAACAAGTCTCACCGGACATTGTTCAAAAATACGCTCCCAAAGGTATCAATTGGCAGTTTATCCCCCCAAGCGCCTCTCACATGGGCGGCTTGTGGGAGTCAGCTGTAAAAAGCTTCAAATCTCATTTCAAGAAGCTAGCTGGCAACTATAAATTCAATTATGAAGAGTTCACGACACTCTTAACTAGAATTGAAGCCGTTCTTAACTCACGGCCTCTCGCTGCACTCTCGCAAGGTCCCTCAGATTTTACTGCCCTCACGCCAGGGCATTTTCTTAAAGGAGCGCCCATTCTGGCGACACCTGAGCCAGGCGTGGAGTCGCTTTCCTTATAAAACCGTTGGGAAAGAATTAGATTAGATTCTCCATCACGACTTCAGTCGCCGATGGAAAGATGATTATTTAAAGAACCGCGACAGAAGGTACCGATGGAAAATCACAGAAAATGCGCCTAAGCTTGGAGATTGTGTCTTAATCAATAACGATTGTCTCCCCTCTACCGAATGGCGGCTTGCCCGCATAGAGAAGCTCTACTATGGCTCCGACGGTCATATTCGCGTAGTCGATCTCCGTACACAATCGAGAACGCTAACTAGACCGCTCGTTAAATTATGCTTTTTGCCAACCGCAGATAAAATTGAAACGTAACCGCAACCAATAAACAAAGAAATAAATAAAAAAAATTTATGTATATGTATATATAATAGTAAACGCACCCACTATAAATAAATAGCCACCAAAAACCCAAACCAAAAGGGAAATGTCGATCCATACGACGACTCACTTCTGCCACATTACGTGCCACCACCGGCCATATGATTATATACATATATATATATGATAATTAAAAAAAAAAACCTATTTCTTAACAGGTCAATATGGAAGCCGAGATGCCCACTACTCCAACGCCCTCTGTACGTTCGGCCGTGACTTTTCCGCGCCCTAAAGCTACCCCTGTAGCAGCGCCGCGAACAACCATCATTACCGCAGCCCACCGAGAAGTTCCGACAGCTCCGCGTAGTGATACGCAAGCACGGGCTCCGGAACCAGCACTACTTCGGTGCGCGCTATGCCGCCGCCGACATCGATTGCCACATTGTGGCATATTCAAGGGGATGACGCCTCAGCAACGCCAGCAGGTCGCCCAGGCCCACGGGCATTGCTTAAATTGTCTGGCGCCTACCCATCTAACGCGCGAATGCACCACCGGGTATCAGTGCCAGGTGTGTATGGGTCACCATCACACGATGTTCCACCGCAATGCCGGACCCGACGTTGAGAGTCGTCATCCCCTTCGCGGCCGTACTGCCAGCCGACGACTCCTGCAACCGCAACCGCGAAGGCAAGCCTTCCCTTCGGAGGAGTCCCGCGCCTGGCGCCGTCATCACCATACCACACCGCATCGGAGGCACCATCCTACGCCGCAGGCCCGACGTAGGACAGGTCTCAGCAACGTTGTTGCAACATTGCAACAACTTCAGAGGCTACTAGGCTGAATACTCGCCTAGGGGGGCCAGGATGTACAAATGAGCATCCTCCCCCGGGCATTCACTATTACACCACATCAACTCGCTTCACCACATCATACCCACGTCACAAACCATAAAAACTTACATTCCACATTACATTCCACACTACACTCCAACCAACCACATCACACCAGCTGATTCCACACACAAACGAAAAGAAAAGGGGACCAAAAGGACAACTGCAACTCACTTCGCTTTCGTTCTCCGCAGCAACAAGTACGCGTGTGCGAACCATCTTTGAATAACGTTTTTATCAACCTCCAGTTTCAACATTTTTCATCAAGTCGGAGTTACGCGTGTGCGAGCATCTTTGAATAACGTTTTTATCAACCTCCAGTTTCAACAATTTTCTTAACAAGTCGGGGTTACGCGTGTGCGAGCATCTTTGAACGGCGTTTGTGCCATCCTCCAGTTTCAACATTTTTCTTATCAAGTCGGAGTTACGCGTGTGCGAGCATCTTTGAACGGCGTGTGTGCCATCCTCCAGTTTCAAAATTTTTTCATCCTGAGTCAGAGTTACGCGTGTGCGAGCATCTTTGAACGGCGTGTATGCCATCCTCCAGTTTCAACATCTTTTCATCCTGAGTCGGAATTTTCAGCCAATACTCATTACAAAGCATTAAAAAAAGTGAGGTTATGAATTTTATACCCGCATTTGTTATAGTATGACTAAGGAAACTTGTTTCTTTAGATAAAAATTTACTCTTATCAATTTGTACTTTTAGGTTAAATTCATTTAGTTTATTAAATATTTTTTGTAAGCTTTCTAAATGTTCGGTTAAAGATGTCGAAAATACTAATATGTCGTTCATATAAATAATACAGATTTTATTAATATAATCCGACAAAATGTAGTTCAGCATTCGCTGGAATGTGGCAGGCGCATTCTTGAGACTGAATGGCATTTGAATGAACTCGAAATGCCCCATAGGATTAATTAATACTTGATGAAAGCCCTTCGCCAAGTCCAATGAAGAAAAATACTGCGCCTTACCTAACTTATCAAATAGGGACTCTATGTTCGGTATGGGAAATTTGTCGTCTACCGTAATCTCATTCAATCTCCTAAAATCTATTACTAATCGCCATTTTTTTTTCATTTGAATTATCTGATTTTTTTTTACTATCCACAATGGGGAATTGTAAGGGGATTTACTAGGGCGTATTATATTTTCTTTCAACATTTCATTTATTTGCTTTTCTATTTCATTCTCTAGGATCTGTGGATGTCGGTAATTTTTGCAATAAATTATTTTATTAGAATTAGTTATGATTTTATGTTTTACACAAGTGGTTGTTGTTAAGTTTTGCCCTTTAATGTAAAATGTCTTTTTATTTTTATGTAGACAATTTTCTAATAATTTATTTTCTTCGTTATTTAAAGTTGTTGGTATTAGCTCTTTAAATTTATCCAGCTCAAACTTTTCTAAATAGTTTATTTCCTCATAGGATATATTAAAGTTATTATTATCAAAATTTATTTTATTGTTACTAATTATAAGATTATTATTCTGAAAGTCTATTAGTGCACCGAAAGGGCGTAAAATATTTATTTCTCTTATGCAATCAAACTTTTTATCGATAAAATTCCGTAACTTAACGGACATAGTACTATTTTTTTTCTTTAAATTCACTTGGCACATCAACAATGACTTCTTTTATTATATTATCACCAACAAGGGTATGCAACAAAATTGGTTTTATTAATTTTTTTGATTTTCCTAGTTTTGAAAAGAATGTGTAATCCCCTAAGGTTGTAGCAGCGCCACTATCGATTAGGCACCTTGTTTTAGTATTATTCATGGTTAGTGTAATTATGGGTAATGATAATTTCGAGGCTGAACAGGAAAATTTTCTGTATAATTTATAGCATCTATTTCCATTGACTCAAAATTATTATTTCGGCTGTTATTGTTAGACTGCTGAGGATTTGGTTGGAAGTGACTAGTATTGCGGAAATTATATTTATTACTTTGTGGGTATGGATTAAAATTTTGGTTATGAAAATTTCCGAAATTTGTATTGAAACTATTAGGGTAAGTATTATTTTGGCTTTGAAAATTCGAACAATTTGCTCTGGGATTATTAAAGTTATTATATTGGCTACCCAAATTAGGCAAGTTGTTAGAATTTTGACACCGCTGAACATTCATACCATTTGAATAGTTACATCTATTTCGAATGTTATGGGAATTATTTTTGCTGCTTGAATAGTTATTATTATTTTGCAAATTTTTATATGGAAAGCTATTTGCTTGTTTATAATTTACTAATTGGATATCTTTCAATAAATTATTTTGTAAATAAAACGTATTTATCGAGCTTATATTATTTTGCAGTAAAAGAGATTTAATATGTACTGGTAAATAATTGGCATAAACATCAAAAATTAATTTTTCGTTATTTAACGGAGTATACATTTCGTTAGGTTCTAAAGAGTATTTCGTGTTCATTTGGCTTAATATCACTCTTAACTTACAATGTAACTCTTCAATATTTATGGCTTCGATATTAAGAGCATCAATTCTTAAATTACAAAACGTTCTCTTTATTCCAAATTCTTCTTTAAGTTTACTCACAATATCATCCCAGGTAGGATTAACTAATGTCTCAACTGCTCTTAATGCGTTTCCCTGTAAACGGTTGTTAAGAACTCTTTGCAAAGTACCTAACTGCTCAATTGGAGTCAATTGGAGAACGGTTGAGACGTCTCGAAAATAATTACCATGTCATATGCTGAATACAATGCTTGCGACACAACATGGCATGACGACAGTGAACTGAAAACGGCGTTGTGCATCCTACTACATGAACGGATGTACACAAGACAACACAGCTCTCCATTTTGCATGTACACAATTTCGTTGTGGCCATACTAATACCATGCACTTCAATGAAAATTTAATATTTTGTTCAAAGTGAAATTTTTTATGCAAGAAATATTTAGATATGTATATATTTTTGTTTTAAATTTTGTTTTAAGATAATAATTTTACATTTTACATATTAGTGGCACCACCACTCTTCCTCATCTCTCTATCTTCCATTCTACTGTCAACTCTACTGTCGTTGGCAAATATAGGAGAATACTGAAGTTAGCGAGAACGACAACTGTCGGCCTACCGTCGTGTAGTCGTGCAGCTGTCAAAATAACAGTGTCCATTATTTCTTTTATATGCAAACCACGTTTGTAATTCGAAAACTATTTTTTTTTGGAGTTTTTCTTTTTTCCACAATATATATGTGTGGTCAAATTTATGAACAAACTCAAACCACAAACACAAAGTACTTATTTTAGTAGCATTAAGTTTTGAAGTGTACTTTTCATTTATTTATTTAATTAAATCACAAAAAGTTATTAATTTGCATTGCACGCAAAATGTTCGGTTAGGATACAAAAATTTAACACAACGTATCCCATCCTCGTCGCCAGAGATATTCAGCTGAATTAAATACTGAATGTTGCGGTTGAAAATGCAAATATATGAATATTTATTGTTTGATCATTACTCTTCAACTGACTTAATGATTGTCAAAAATCTGTTAACAACGTTTAGTTCAAACTTAAAAAACTAAGTACTTAAAATTAGCAGTAAATCTTATTCGAGAGTGAGAGCGAGAAAAGAAATAGTTTGACATATTTATTTATAACTAGCAAACATCATACAACGCTGTATTGAGAGGAGTGTTTGAGACCCCAAGACAGTCGTGGCTGCCTCCCACCATATAGGGGCTCCCTATGTGGCACAGGCCACAAACAAGCCGCGGTATATGGTGCAGCGATAAGTTTTTATAATGTTTTGGTATTAGAACATGTGATTACCAGCAACAGCGAATATCTGAATTTCATTAAGAAACTTCATAGATTGACCAGTATATAAGGTAAAAGTCAAGTGGATATTTGAAAATCTTTATATTAGGTACACCGGGACTAGTAGAAGAACTGTGTTATTATAGATAAGGATAAAACCAATATGAATTTCGATAATGTTAATGTTAGATATATGGATATATTTTTACTTATTTGGGCAAGCTATCAATACAGTATTCTCCCGAATTTCAATACGACCTCCCAGCCTAACCAACATGTTCGGTAAAAAATTAGATATATGCACGGGGGCATAAGTTTGGTGCCTGTTTTATTGAAGTTATTGCCGATTTCGACAATATTCGGGCGTAAAGTTAAAGAAGGAGATGGAATTTAAAATTCTATTTTACAGTTGCGGTGGCTGTAGTTTCCCCATTTCCAGAGCCTGGGTAGCCTAACATACCACAACCTTTTTTAAATCGGACTTTAAATGTTTTGCAATATATCCGTTATGTCTAGAGGTTATAATCTGATTTTACCCATTTTCACAGTTTCCATAAGGATGATACTTTGTAGCAACATATTGCGAAAGTATAATAAAACTGTGTATATAGTCCAAAAGGATTAGGATCACATTAACTAATACTATAGGCCTTATCACTAAGGTTCTATCGAGCGTATTGTGTGGGAGGTTCAAGTGCACCGTCAACAAACTGATTGCACATTACCAGTGTGGCTTTAATCCTAGGAAATCAACAACTGTGTAGATATTCATCATGTGCCAATCTTGGAAAAGACCCGTGAGAGTCGACACACACCACCTCTTCGTTGATTTCAAATTTGCTTTACAGCATGAAAAGGAGTCTTTGTGTGGCGACGTCAGAATTTAGTATCTTCCCAAAACTAATACGGCTCGAGCCGTTCGATAACAAACGAGGTTTTAGACAAGGTGACTGGCTATCGTGCAACTTCTTCAATCTGGAGAAAATTATTCGAGTTGTAGAAATGAATTGACAAGGTACAATATTCTACAAGAGTGTACAACTGCTGGCGTATGCCGATGATATTGATATCATTGGCCTAAACTCCAGCTCCGTTAGATTCGTTTTCTCCTGAATAAAGAAGCAAAGCAATTGGGTCTGGTAGTGAACGAGCGCAAGACGTAATATCTCCTGTCATCAAACAAACAGTCGTCGTACTCACGACTTGGCTCCCTTGTCACAGTTGACAACTTCTGGTGTGTTTAACGTGGGTGCCTGCTGATGACAGCTCCACGGCGCTCAAAAGCACAGCGGATCAAATCAATGCGTTGATCAGCGCCCTGAGAATGCTAACCAATTGGCAGTGTGGAATGGACTCACTAACCACCTTGGTCGGGTTCGAGGCCCATCTAAAACCTGTGCCGTGCTTTGGGTCCGGCAACCAGTTGCAAAGCAACTCCACATTCAACTGACAAAGTCTGTTCTTCCCGTATTTGGGTTTTAACCACAACCACCACGATACTCCCGGACGGGTCAGTCCGCATGAGCAGGTTGAAGTTACCTCCAAGGTCTCCTGCTTCCCGTGGTATCAGAATTAAGTCTCCGGTCAGACCTCGTAACCGAGGCTACTACCAGTTGAGCTTCCGTACGGCTCTGGAGTGGTGGTCAGGGGTTGGATCCAATACATACATCACATACACACACCACTCATACAAAAACTAACCCTAATTTCTAGCTAACCGCCTTCGCCGCTTAAATAATTTACTCGCAAACGGCCCTAGCTGTTCGGTATTCTGACTAGTGGAAATCACACCACTAACATCTAATCGTCCATCAGTCCAGCTAATCCCCATACAACCCAGATCCCTAATGTTCGGATACATCGGGCACTCCGCAATTAAATGCGACCAATTTTCTGGCCCCGCCCCACAAAAACACCCCGACGTATCCAATAGGTGCCTCTGATGGAAAAATGTTTTCAAAGGCCCATGACCGTAAGCAGAAAACCCAGACTCAGACAAAATCTGAAGACTGGGTTATCCTCAACGAACCCATCGTCCCGAATGTACTCGTACGTCACGCGGCCGTTGGGACTATTGTCCCAACGTTCTTGCCACCTACGCCTAACTCTATCATCTAGAAGTCTCTTGCTCCCTAGATACCCTCCACAGCAATGACACATTCAAACCTCTTCTTAACCTAAATGCAACAGCACGCTGTATGACAATCAGGTCAAGAGGAGGTGCACCTAATAAAACCTGCATCGCATCCGTTGAGACAGTGCGACATACAGGCAAACAAGCAAGCATCATACAACGCTGTATTGAGAGGAGCTTTTGAAACCCCAAGACAGTCGTGGCTGCCTCCCACCATACAGGGGCTCCCTATGTGGCACAGGCCACAAACAAGCCGCGATATATGGTGCAGCGATATATGGTGCGGCTTGTTTGTAGCCTGTGCCACATATGGACTGTCTTGCGGTCTCAAAAAGTCCTCTCAATATGCTGACCCTATTCACACGGACAATCGGTGGACGAACCGGTGGCAATCTACCTTTCAGCAGCATTGCCACCGTTTTATCCATCGATATGTCAACCTCTACACCTAAACCGCAAGAATTAACGATCTCTAAGAGATCTCCTGCCGCCCGCTCTAGCTCAGACCTCAAGCGACCTTCAACCATAAGAAGAAGGTCGTCCGCATACTCGCAACACTTACAGAGTGGCTCGAGCTGCCCAAGCAGAGTCTCCATCATAAGGTTCCAAATATATGGACCACAGATGCCACGAACAACTCCAATCTCCACACTCCCATTCATGCCGACAAGAGAGGACTTTCTGTCCGAAAAATAACTCCGTCAAAGAGTAATTTCCGGAGAGCCAAGCTCCTCAAGCCGTTGCACCACTCAATCTCAGCGTAGGAAATCTAACGCCCCTTGAAGTCAACAAATATGCCAAGGACATACTTGTTGACATTCTCCATAACGACATTCTGAAAAAAAAACCACGCATCCTCTATACTGCGTCCTTTCCTGAACCCAAACTGCCTATAAGACCACATACCCCGCGTTAGCTCTTGAAGTCGTTCCAACATGACTCTTTCCAGCACTTTTTCAAGTACTGGAAGGAGACTGATGCCCCGATAAGATCGAGGACCGCTCCTGACCTTATCAGGGGACTTCAGGAGAGGAACAACACAAGCACTTTTCCACTCGCGTGGAAAGTATCCCTCCCAAACGCACTTATTATAAATGGTCTCCAGGTATTCCTTAATGAAGTTCCATAAGCTTTTACACATCTCTCCGTTCAAATCATCAAAACCTGGGGACCGTTTAGACCTAGCTAGGCTAAAGGCGTACCACAAATCCGATCGGCTAACGTTTTAAATTGAAAGGTATTTCCCTGGCTTTGATTCTTGCAAGTTGCAAGATTATAAAATATTCGGTAGCATTCGAACTTAGCCCTAAACCACTTAACCCGCAATGAATGCAAAATCAACTTTCAATGTTTCTTGGCTATAAACTCAACCATATAATTATCTTACCTAAAAGAACATTTCCATAGTTAATACTACAAGAAAATATAAAAACAAGTGTCTGTATTTTGATCATACTTACTTTCGTATTTGTTAAGGAAGTAATTTTCTTCGATTAATGAATTATTGCACTGATAGTTTAGGTGTTTATTATCCGATTGCAATCCAGAGTAAGACTCCAGCGGTTTTTTATAAACTTTCGCGTTTTGAAAAGAATATGTTATGAAGTCAGTTTCCGGGGTTTTAAAACTTTTATCAAACATAATTATTTGTTCGGGAATGACTTTGCAAGACATTTCGTTTTTCGCAAATAAAACGTTTTCAATGTTAACACTATTTACGGATTCTAATTTCTTCTGTAAGTAATTATTTGCGCTCCATGAATTACTCGTGAATCCTATGAAAGTATAATAAAAATAAAAGTATATTATAACCACCATAATCATAAGTTCAATGTTTTATTGTTTTTGTTTTAGTACAAATTAAATAGTGTGTATTAATAATATCAGACGCACTATAAGGTATTTGAGGGAAACATCAACCATTATATAGTGTGCCGTAACTATGCAAGCACATTTTCGGCAATAAACTAAAGCATATCTAATACTATTGACCTTTTAATTTTGTTAAGATCTTACATACTGACCGATGTATAAAATATAAAACCAACCGGATGTTTGAATAGCATATAAATGTTTTTAAAGGAATAATTTGAACCAGTTTTTGTCATGTTTTGGTATTAGAACATGTGATTACCAGAAACAGCGATTATCTGAATTTCATTAAGAAACTTCATAGATTGACCAATATATAAGGTAAAAGTCAAGTGGATATTTGAAAATCTGTATATTAGGTACACCGGGACTAGTAGAAGAACTGTGTTATTTCATCAGTTTTAGGCAAACCTATACCTATAGATAAGGATAAAACCAATATGAATTTCGAAAATGTTAATGTTAGATATATGGATATATTTTTACTTATTTGGGCAAGCTATCAATACAATATTCTCCCGAATTTCAATACGACCTCCCAGCCTAACCAACATGTTCGGTAAAAAATTAGATATATGCACGGAGGTGCATAAGTGTGGTGCCTGTTTTATTGAAGTTATTGCCGGTTTCGACAATATTCGGGCGTAAAGTGAAAGAATGAGATGGAATTTAAAATTCTATTTTACAGTTGCGGTGGCTGTAGTTTCCCCATTTCCAGAGCCTGGGTAGCCTAACATACCATAACCTTTTTTAAACCGGACTTTAAATAATTTGCAATATATCCGTTATGTCTAGAGGTTATAATCTGATTTTACCCATTTTCACAGTTTCCGTAAGGATGATACTTTGTAGCAACATATTGCGAAAGTATTATAAAACTGTGTATATAGTCCAAAAGGATTAGGATCACATTTGGTATTTTATTAACTAATACTATAGGCCTTATCACTAAGGTTCTATCGAGCCTATTGTGTGGAAGGTTAAAGTGCACCGTCAACAAACTGATTAAACATTATCAGTGTGGCTTTGATCCTAGGAAATCAACAACTGTGTAGATATTCATCATGTGCCAATCTTGGAAAAGACCCGTGAGAGTCGACACACACCACCTCTTCGTTGATTTCAAAGTTGCTTTACAGCATGAAAAGGAGTCTTTATGTGGCGACGTCAGAATTTAGTATCTTCCCAAAACTAATAAGGCTCGAGCCGTTCGATAACAAACGAGGTTTTAGACAAGGCGACTCGCTATCGTGCAACTTCTTCAATCTGGAGCAAATTATTCGAGTTGTAGAAATGAATTGACAAGGTACAATATTCTACAAGAGTGTACAACTGCTGGCGTATGCCGATGATATTGATATCATTGGCCTAAACTCCAGCTCCGTTAGATTCGCTTTCTCCTGAATAAAGAAGCAAAGCAATTGGGTCTGGTAGTGAACGAGGGCAAGACGTAATATCTCCTGTCATCAAACAAACAGTCGTCGTACTCACGACTTGGCTCCCTTGTCATAGTTGACAACTTCTGGTGTGTTTAACGTGGGTACCTGCTGATGACAGCTCCACGGCGCTCAAAAGCACAGCGGATCAAATCAATGCGTTGATCAGCGCCCTGAGAATGCTAACCAATTGGCAGTGTGGAATGGACACACTAACCACCTTGGTCGGGTTCGAGGCCCATCTAAAACCTGTGCCGTGCTTTGGGTCCGGCAACCGGTTGCAATGCAACTCCACATTCAACTGACAAAGTCTGTTCTTCCCGTATTTGTGTTTTAACCACAACCACCACGATACTCCCGGACGGGTCAGTCCGCATGAGCAGGTTGAAGTTACCTCCAAGGTCTCCTGCTTCCCGTGGTATCAGAATTAAGTCTCCGGTCAGACCTCGTAACCGAGGCTACTACCAGTTGAGCTTCCGTACGGCTCTGGAGTGATGGTCAGGGGTTGGATCCAATACATACATCACATACGCACACCACTCATACAAAAACTAATCCTAATTTCTAGCTAACCGCCTTCGCCGCTTAAATAATTTACTCGCAAACGGCCCTAGCTGTTCGGTATTCTGACTAGTGGAGATCACACCACTAACATCTAGTCGTCCATCAGTCCAGCTAATCCCCATACAACCCAGATCCCTAATGTTCGGATACATCGGGCACTCCGTAATTAAATGCGACCAATTTTCTGACCCCGCCTCACAAAAACACCCCGACGTATCCAATAGGTGCCTCTGAAGTAAAAATGTTTTCAAAGGCCCATGGCCGTAAGCAGAAAACCCAGACTCAGACAAAATCTGAAGACTGGGTTATCCTCAACGAACCCATCGTCCCGAATGTACTCGTACGTCACGCGGCCGTTGGGACTATTGTCCCAACGTTCTTGCCACCTACGCCTAACTCTATCATCTAAAAGTCTCTTGCTCCCTAGATACCCCTCCACAGCAATGACACATTCAAACTTCTTCTTAACTTAAATGCAACAGCACGCTGTATGACAATCAGGTCAAGAGGAGGTGCACCTAACAAGCAAGGCAAACAAGCAAGCATCATACAACGCTGTATTGAGAGTAGCTTTTGAAACCCCAAGACAGTCGTGGCTGCCTCCCACCATACAGGGGCTCCCTATGTGGCACAGGCCACAAACAAGCCGCGATATATGGTGCGGCTTGTTTGGAGCCTGTGCCACATATGGACTGTCTTGCGGTCTCAAAAAGTCCTCTCAATATGCTGACCCTATTCACACGGACAATCGGTGGACGAACCGGTGGTAATCTACCTTTCAGCAGCATTGCCACCGTTTTATCCATCGATATGTCAACCTCTACACCTAAACCGCAAGAATTAACGATCTCTAAGAGATCTCCTCCCGCCCGCTCTAGCTCAGACCTCAAGCGACCTTCAACCATAAGAAGAAGGTCGTCCGCATACTCGCAACACTTACAGAGTGGCTCGAGCTGCCCAAGCAGAGTCTCCATCATAAGGTTCCAAATATATGGACCACAGATGCCACGAACAACTCCAATCTCCACACTCCCATTCATGCCGACAAGAGAGGACTTTCTGTCCGAAAAATAACTCCGTCAAAGAGTAATTTCCGGAGAGCCAAGCTCCTCAAGCCGTTGCACCACCCAATCTCATCGTAGGAAATCAAACGCCCCTTGAAGTCAACAAATATGCCAAGGACATACTTGTTGACATTCTCCATAACGACATTCTAAAAAAAAAACCACGCATCCTCTATACTGCGTCCTTTCCTGAACCCAAACTGCCTATAAGACCACATACCCCGCGTTAGCTCTTGAAGTCGTTCCAACATGACTCTTTCCAGCACTTTTTCAAGTACTGGAAGGAGACTGATGCCCCGATAAGATCGAGGACCGCTCCTGACCTTATCAGGGGACTTCAGGAGAGGAACAACACAAGCACTTTTCCACTCGCGTGGAAAGTATCCCTCCCAAACGCACTTATTATAAATGGTCTCCAGGTATTCCGGAATGAAGTTCCATAAGCTTTTACACATCTCTCCGTTCAAATCATCAAAACCTGGGGACCGTTTAGACCTAGCTAGGCTAAAGGCGTACCCCAAATCCGATCGGCTAACGTTTTAAATTGAAAGGTATTTCCCTGGCTTTGATTCTTGCAAGTTGCAAGATTATAAAATATTCGGTAGCATTCGAACTTAGCCCTAAACCACTTAACCCGCAATGAATGCAAAATCAACTTTCAATGTTTCTTGGCTATAAACTCAACCATATAATTATCTTACCTACAAGAACATTTCCATAGTTAATACTACAAGAAAATATAAAAACAAGTGTCTGTATTTTGATCATACTTACTTTCGTATTTGTTAAGGACGTAATTTTCTTCGATTAATGAATTATTGCACTGATATTTTAGGTGTTTATTATCCGATTGCAATCCAGAGTAAGACTCCAGCGGTTTTTTATAAACTTTCGCGTTTTGAAAAGAATATGTTATGAAGTCAGTTTCCGGGGTTTTAAAACTTTTATCAAACATAATTATTTGTTCGGGAATGACTTTGCAAGACATTTCGTTTTTCGCAAATAAAACGTTTTCAATGTTAACACTATTTACGGATTCTAATTTCTTCTGTAAGTAATTATTTGCGCTCCATGAATTACTCGTGAATCCTATGAAAGTATAATAAAAATAAAAGTATATTATAACCACCATAATCATAAGTTCAATGTTTTATTGTTTTTGTTTTAGTACAAATTAAATAGTGTGTATTAATAATATCAGACGCACTATAAGGTATTTGAGGGAAACATCAACCATTATATAGTGTGCCGTAACTATGCAAGCACATTTTCGGCAATAAACTAAAGCATATCTAATACTATTGACCTTTTAATTTTGTTAAGATCTTACATACTGACCGATGTATAAAATATAAAACCAACCGGATGTTTGAATAGCATATAAATGTTTTTAAAGGAATAATTTGAACCAGTTTTTGTCATGTTTTGGTATTAGAACATGTGATTACCAGAAACAGCGATTATCTGAATTTCATTAAGAAACTTCATAGATTGACCAATATATAAGGTAAAAGTCAAGTGGATATTTGAAAATCTGTATATTAGGTACACCGGGACTAGTAGAAGAACTGTGTTATTTCATCAGTTTTAGGCAAACCTATACCTATAGATAAGGATAAAACCAATATGAATTTCGAAAATGTTAATGTTAGATATATGGATATATTTTTACTTATTTGGGCAAGCTATCAATACAATATTCTCCCGAATTTCAATACGACCTCCCAGCCTAACCAACATGTTCGGTAAAAAATTAGATATATGCACGGAGGTGCATAAGTGTGGTGCCTGTTTTATTGAAGTTATTGCCGGTTTCGACAATATTCGGGCGTAAAGTGAAAGAATGAGATGGAATTTAAAATTCTATTTTACAGTTGCGGTGGCTGTAGTTTCCCCATTTCCAGAGCCTGGGTAGCCTAACATACCATAACCTTTTTTAAACCGGACTTTAAATAATTTGCAATATATCCGTTATGTCTAGAGGTTATAATCTGATTTTACCCATTTTCACAGTTTCCGTAAGGATGATACTTTGTAGCAACATATTGCGAAAGTATTATAAAACTGTGTATATAGTCCAAAAGGATTAGGATCACATTTGGTATTTTATTAACTAATACTATAGGCCTTATCACTAAGGTTCTATCGAGCCTATTGTGTGGAAGGTTAAAGTGCACCGTCAACAAACTGATTGGACATTATCAGTGTGGCTTTAATCCTAGGAAATCAACAACTGTGTAGATATTCATCATGTGCCAATCTTGGAAAAGACCCGTGAGAGTCGACACACACCACCTCTTCGTTGATTTCAAAGCTGCTTTACAGCATGAAAAGGAGTCTTTATGTGGCGACGTCTGAATTTAGTATCTTCCCAAAACTAATACGGCTCGAGCCGTTCGATAACAAACGAGGTTTTAGACAAGGCGACTGGCTATCGTGCAACTTCTTCAATCTGGAGAAAATTATTCGAGTTGTAGAACTGAATTGACAAGGTACAATATTCTACAAGAGTGTACAACTGCTGGCGTATGCCGATGATATTGATATCATTGGCCTAAACTCCAGCTCCGTTAGATTCGCTTTCTCCTGAATAAAGAAGCAAAGCAATTGGGTCTGGTAGTGAACGAGCGCAAGACGTAATATCTCCTGTCATCAAACAAACAGTCTTCGTACTCACGACTTGGCTCCCTTGTCACAGTTGACAACTTCTGGTGTGTTTAACGTGGGTACCTGCTGATGACAGCTCCACGGCGCTCAAAAGCACAGCGGATCAAATCAATGCGTTGATCAGCGCCCTGAGAATGCTAACCAATTGCCAGTGTGGAATGGACACACTAACCACCTTGGTCGGGTTCGAGGCCCATCTAAAACCTGTGCCGTGCTTTGGGTCCGGCAACCGGTTGCAATGCAACTCCGCATTCAACTGACAAAGTCTGTTCTTCCCGTATTTGTGTTTTAACCACAACCACCACGATACTCCCGGACGGGTCAGTCCGCATGAGCAGGTTGAAGTTACCTCCAAGGTTTCCTGCTTCCCGTGGTATCAGAATTAAGTCTCCGGTCAGACCTCGTAACCGAGGCTACTACCAGTTGAGCTTCCGTACGGCTCTGGACTGCTGGTCAGGGGTTGGATCCAATACATACATCACATACGCACACCACTCATACAAAAACTAACCCTAATTTCTAGCTAACCGCCTTCGCCGCTTAAATAATTTACTCGCAAACGGCCCTAGCTGTTCGGTATTCTGACTAGTGGAGATCACACCACTAACATCTAGTCGTCCATCAGTCCAGCTAATCCCCATACAACCCAGATCCCTAATGTTCGGATACATCGGGCACTCCGCAATTAAATGCGACCAATTTTCTGACCCCGCCCCACAAACACACCCCGACGTATCCAATAGGTGCCTCTGAAGGAAAAATGTTTTCAAAGGCCCATGGCCGTAAGCAGAAAACCCAGACTCAGACAAAATCTGAAGACTGGGTTATCCTCAACGAACCCATCGTCCCGAATGTACTCGTACGTCACGCGGCCGTTGGGACTATTGTCCCAACGTTCTTGCCACCTACGCCTAACTCTATCATCTAAAAGTCTCTTGCTCCCTAGATACCCCTCCACAGCAATGACACATTCAAACTTCTTCTTAACTTAAATGCAACAGCACGCTGTATGACAATCAGGTCAAGAGGAGGTGCACCTAATAAAACCTGCATCGCATCCGTAGAGACAGTGCGACATACAGGCAAACAAGCAAGCATCATACAACGCTGTATTGAGAGGAGTTTTTGAGACCCCAAGACAGTCGTGGCTGCCTCCCACCATACAGGGGCGATATATGGTGCAGCGATATATGGTGCGGCTTGTTTGTAGCCTGTACCACATATGGACTGTCTTGGGGTCTCAAAAAGTCCTCTCAATATGCTGACCCTATTCACACGGACAATCGGTGGACGAACCGGTGGCAATCTACCTTTCAGCAGCATTGCCACCGTTTTATCCATCGATATGTCAACCTCTACACCTAAACCGCAAGAATTAACGATCTCTAAGGGATCTCCTCCCGCCCGCTCTAGCTCAGACCTCAAGCGACCTTCAACCATAAGAAGAAGGTCGTCCGCATACTCGCAACACTTACAGAGTGGCTCGAGCTGCCCAAGCAGAGTCTCCATCATAAGGTTCCAAATATATGGACCACAGATGCCACGAACAACTCCAATCTCCACACTCCCATTCATGCCGACAAGAGAGGACTTTCTGTCCGAAAAATAACTCCGTCAAAGAGTAATTTCCGGAGAGCCAAGCTCCTCAAGCCGTTGCACCACCCAATCTCATCGTAGGAAATCAAACGCCCCTTGAAGTCAACAAATATGCCAAGGACATACTTGTTGACATTCTCCATAACGACATTCTAAAAAAAAACCACGCATCCTCTATACTGCGTCCTTTCCTGAACCCAAACTGCCTATAAGACCACATACCCCGCGTTAGCTCTTGAAGTCGTTCCAACATGACTCTTTCCAGCACTTTTTCAAGTACTGGAAGGAGACTGATGCCCCGATAAGATCGAGGACCGCTCCTGACCTTATCAGGGGACTTCAGGAGAGGAACAACACAAGCACTTTTCCACTCGCGTGGAAAGTATCCCTCCCAAACGCACTTATTATAAATGGTCTCCAGGTATTCCGGAATGAAGTTCCATAAGCTTTTACACATCTCTCCGTTCAAATCATCAAAACCTGGGGACCGTTTAGACCTAGCTAGGCTAAAGGCGTACCCCAAATCCGATCGGCTAACGTTTTAAATTGAAAGGTATTTCCCTGGCTTTGATTCTTGCAAGTTGCAAGATTATAAAATATTCGGTAGCATTCGAACTTAGCCCTAAACCACTTAACCCGCAATGAATGCAAAATCAACTTTCAATGTTTCTTGGCTATAAACTCAACCATATAATTATCTTACCTACAAGAACATTTCCATAGTTAATACTACAAGAAAATATAAAAACAAGTGTCTGTATTTTGATCATACTTACTTTCGTATTTGTTAAGGAAGTAATTTTCTTCGATTAATGAATTATTGCACTGATAGTTTAGGTGTTTATTATCCGATTGCAATCCAGAGTAAGACTCCAGTGGTTTTTTATAAACTTTCGCGTTTTGAAAAGAATATGTTATGAAGTCAGTTTCCGGGGTTTTAAAACTTTTATCAAACATAATTATTTGTTCGGGAATGACTTTGCAAGACATTTCGTTTTTCGCAAATAAAACGTTTTCAATGTTAACATTATTTACGGATTCTAATTTCTTCTGTAAGTAATTATTTGCGCTCCATGAATTACTCGTGAATCCTATAAAAATATAATAAAAATAAAAGTATATTATAACCACCATAATCATAAGTTCAATGTTTTATTGTTTTTGTTTTAGTACAAATTAAATAGTGTGTATTAATAATATCAGACGCACTATAAGGTATTTGAGGGAAACATCAACCATTATATAGTGTGCCGTAATTATGCAAGCACATTTTCGGCAATAAACTAAAGCATATCTAAAACTATTGACCTTTTAATTTTGTTAAGATCTTACATACTGACCGATGTATAAAATATAAAACCAACCGGATGTTTGAATAGCATATAAATGTTTTTAAAGGAATAATTTGAACCAGTTTTTGTCATGTTTTGGTATTAGAACATGTGATTACCAGAAACAGCGATTATCTGAATTTCATTAAGAAACTTCATAGATTGACCAATATATAAGGTAAAAGTCAAGTGGATATTTGAAAATCTGTATATTAGGTACACCGGGACTAGTAGAAGAACTGTGTTATTTCATCAGTTTTAGGCAAACCTATACCTATAGATAAGGATAAAACCAATATGAATTTCGAAAATGTTAATGTTAGATATATGGATATATTTTTACTTATTTGGGCAAGCTATCAATACAATATTCTCCCGAATTTCAATACGACCTCCCAGCCTAACCAACATGTTCGGTAAAAAATTAGATATATGCACGGAGATGCATAAGTGTGGTGCCTGTTTTATTGAAGTTATTGCCGGTTTCGACAATATTCGGGCGTAAAGTGAAAGAATGAGATGGAATTTAAAATTCTATTTTACAGTTGCGGTGGCTGTAGTTTCCCTATTTCCAGAGCCTGGGTAGCCTAACATACCACAACCTTTTTTAAATCGGACTTTAAATGATTTGCAATATATCCGTTATGTCTAGAGGTTATAATCTGATTTTACCCATTTTCACAGTTTCCATAAGGATGATACTTTGTAGCAACATATTGCGAAAGTATTATAAAACTGTGTATATAGTCCAAAAGGATTAGGACCACATTTGGTATTTTATTAACTAATACTATAGGCCTTATCACTAAGGTTCTATCGAGCGTATTGTGTGGAAGGTTAAAGTGTACCCTCAACAAACTGATTGGACATTACCAGTGTGGCTTTAATCCTAGGAAATCAACAACTGTGTAGATATTCATCATGTGCCAATCTTGGAAAAGACCCGTGAGAGTCGACACACACCACCTCTTCGTTGATTTCAAAGTTGCTTTACAGCATGAAAAGGAGTCTTTATGTGGCGACGTCTGAATTTAGTATCTTCCCAAAACTAATACGGCTCGAGCCGTTCGATAACAAACTAGGTTTTAGACAAGGCGACTGGCTATCGTGCAACTTCTTCAATCTGGAGAAAATTATTCGAGTTGTAGAACTGAATTGACAAGGTACAATATTCTACAAGAGTGTACAACTGCTGGCGTATGCCAATGATATTGATATCATTGGCCTAAACTCCAGCTCCGTTAGATTCGCTTTCTCCTGAATAAAGAAGCAAAGCAATTGGGTCTGGTAGTGAATGAGGGCAAGATGTAATATCTCCTGTCATCAAACAAACAGTCGTCGTACTCACGACTTGGCTCCCTTGTTACAGTTGACAACTTCTGGTATGTTTAACGTGGGTACCTGCTGGCGCTCAAAAGCACAGCGGATCAAATCAATGCGTTGATCCGCGCCCTGAGAATGCTAACCAATTGGCAGTGTGGAATGGACACACTAACCACCTTGGTCGGGTTCGAGGCCCATCTAAAACCTGTGCCGTGCTTTGGGTCCGGTTCTTCCCGTATTTGAGTTTTAACCACAACCACCACGATACTCCCGGAGGGGTCAGTCGGCATGAGCAGGTTGAAGTTACCTCCAAGGTCTCCTGCTTTCCGTGGTACCAGAATTAATCTCCGGTCAGACCTCGTAACCGAGGCTACTACCAGTTGAGCTTCCATAGGGCACTGGACTGGTGGCCAGGGGTTGGATCCCATACATACATCACATACGCACACCACTCATACAAAACCTAACCCTAATTTCTAGCTAACCGCCTTCGCCGCTTAAATAATTTACTCGCAAACGGCCCTAGCTGTTCGGTATTCTGACTAGTGGAGATCACACCACTAACATCTAATCGTCCAACAGTCCAGCTAATCCCCATACAACCCAGATCCCTAATGTTCGGATACATCGGGCACTCCGCAATTAAATGCGACCAATTTTCTGACCCCGCCCCACAAAAACACCCCGACGTATCCGATAGATGTCTCTGATGCAAAAATGCATTCAAAGCCCCATGACCGTAAGCAGAAAACCCAGACTCAGACGAAATATGAAGACTGGGTTATCCTCAACGAACCCGACGTCCCGAATGTACTCGTACGTCTCGCGGCCGTTGGGACTATTGTCCCACCGTTCTTGCCACCTACTCCTAACCCTATCATCTAGAAGTCTCTTGCTCCCTAGATACCCCTCCCTCTCCACATCATCGTCAGAAATCAAATTGTTCTGCAGCAATGACACATTCAAACCTCTTCTTAACCTAAAGGCAACAGCACGCTGTATGACAATCAGGTCAAGAGGAGGTGCACCTAATAAAACCTGCATCGCATCCGTTAAGACAGTGCGACATACAGGCAAACAAGCAAGCATCATACAACGCTGTATTGAGAGGAGTTTCTGAGACCCCATATATCGCGGCTTGTTTGTGGACTGTGCCACATATGGAGCCCCTGTATTGTGGGAGGCAGCCACGACTGTCTTGGGGTCTCAAAAACTCCGCTCAATACAGCCTCTAATATTCCTATAAGAATCAAATATTTACTGCGCATGCAGTTAGTCCTATAAGGACAGAAGTGAAGTGAAAGTGACGGGTTTTTCTGGTGTTCCGCTTATGGTACCAACTACTAGTGGAAATACCTCAAAATTATTTTTGCACGAAAAACACAGTGCCAACATCATCCAAGACAAATCACAGAACTGAAGAGGTGCTCTTGTGTAAAGAAGTTAGTGATAAAAAATATATTTTAAATATTTTGTTAACGTGTAACACTAGTATACTTATACCTCAGACAGACATGTAGTAACAATACCATAGTAAAGGTATCATGGTATTCTGTTTATTACGTTGCTGACGCACACCGCAATGTAGTAAACTCAAATACTACCTTTGTTTCATAGGCATTAAATATTAAAAAAAAATGTAAATAATAAATATGTAGATGTGTGTTATAGAGAAAATAAGTACAATTATTTTAAATACTGTAAAGTTAATCTTTTTTATCGCAAAAAAGCTACTTAGTTAAAGTCTCTTTAAAATCCTCACATAAAATGAGGCATTTCCTCTTTTTGCGGAAGAAAAAATGTGAAAAATATTTTGTTTTCCATTTTAATAATTAATTTTTTAAGTCATTTTGACAGAATATTTCGAAGAGCTTTTGTGTAAAAGCTTTTAACAAAGTTTGTTACCTGTTTTTTACCTGTGTTTATACAAATACCACAATGAAACATCTTAGTATTGTTAGCAGTAAAATACTACATTGCTCATATGGTATTTTGCTAGTATTTGGTGACACACATATGGTATTTGTACCATATATGATATTGTTACTACATGTCTGTCTCGGGTATTACTCGATATAGTTTACTTATGCCAAAGAAAAATCACTTTCTATTGCACACTCTGTATTCAAAATTTTTTAAGTTTATTTCACTAACTGAATATACTTGTAAGTATTTTTTTATTAATATAACAATTTTATTATTTTTTTTTTTTTGTTGGCGGGAAGTCACAAATCGAAAAAACGGAGGTTGCGGATTTTAAGAAAAAATTGAATAATTGCGGGTCGACCGTTTTTCTTCACGGATGAAACGAATAAGAGGATGATCCTGTACGGATCTATCCCTTTTGATAGTTTGGGTGGTGAATATTAGATTAATCCGAGTCGTCTCGTTGATGATCGTGTGGTTGTTGTGTTGTAATTATGAGCGTTGTTAGGTACTGTGATGCGTGTGTGTGTAGTGGCATGTACTGTGAACTGCTGTGTGATGAGGTGTTGTGTCGTGACATGATGCGATGTGACGTGAGGTGATGCGATGTGGGATAGTGCAGAATGCTTATAGCTCATGTGAGCATCCCGGCCCCCCTAGGCGGATTAATCGGCTAGGAGCCTTTGCAGCTGTTGTAGGGTACTGAGTACAGCGCTCAACCCTGTTGACGACGCTTTGGGTGCAGTGATTTCGGACCTTACGGTATTGGAGGTGGTTTGGGTCTCCTCTACGTCCATTTGTATGGGAATATAAGATTGCATTAAATTGATTTTATTTATAATGTTATGATGTAGTTTTTGTAGCTACATATCTAGACATGTATATATGTATAATAAGTTGATCTTCAACGCGCTTGTTTGATTTTATTTTTGTGTACGGATTATAGAGCGGGCTAATTTCGAATTAGCGGAATTGATTTATGATATTTTCGATTAATTTAGCGAGTTATTTTGCGGTTTTGGTTGAAGTTGTTCTTCCCTGTTTGGAAGAAAACACAGCTTAGTGACTGGTCGAGTTAATATGCCGGTTTGTGTTCGAACATCGACTACTCTCATGTGACCATCTGACCCTCAATGAACCTTTTCAGTGCGGCCTAGCAGCCATTCTGTTGGAGGAAGGCATTCGCCCTGTATGATGACTCATTCTCCTGCATTGGCTTCTTTCTGGGCCGTTTTCCATCAATATCTCTTATGGAGATCTTTGAGATAGTCTTCCTTCCATCTGTGGCTGAATGCGTGATGGAGATTCTTGATTCTTTCCCATCGATTTATTAAAGTGAGTGAGTCTCCTTCTGTCTCAGTTATGGTGAGAAGAGGAGCTCCTCTGAGGAAATAACCTGGTGTAAGAGCTGTGAAATCGGGGGGATCTTGCGTGAGGGGTGATATGCGTCTTGAATTTAACACGGCTTCGATACGAGTAAGTAGTGTAGTAAACTCTTCATAATTAAATTTATGATTACCAGCCGTTTTCTTTAAATGGGACCTAAAGCTTTTTACTGCTGATTCCCAAAGTCCGCCCATGTGTGGAGAACATGGAGGTATAAACTGCCAATCGATCCCTTGGGGTGCATATTTATTAACAATTTGAGGGGAGAATTCTTTTATGAAGTTTTTAAACTCTTTCTCTGTTGCTCTTTGGGCTCCGACAAAGTTTTTCCCATTATCGCTCATTATTTTTGATGAAAATCCGCGTTGTCCGACAAAGCGTGTAAATGCTGCATGAAAAGCCGCAGTAGTCAGATCTGAACAAAGCTCGAGGTGTACTGCCTTTGTCGTAAAACATACAAAGACAGCCACAAACCCTTTTCTAAATGAAGAAGACCTGGAAAGGTCCGGCAAAATCAACCCCAGTGATGGTAAAGGGTAGAGCATAGTTGCAGCGTTCAGGTGGTAAAGCTGTCATGATCTGCGTACGCATTTTGTGTTTGTACATGGTACATGGCTTACACATGAAAATCGTCCTTTTGATTTGTGGCTTTAGTCGCGGTATGTAAAATTCTTGACGGACCATTTGTTGCATTAAGCGATGCTTACCATGCAGCGTAAGCTGGTGCAGATATTCTAGAAATTGGTAAGTAAAACGGGATTTCTCTGGAATAATGATGGGATGTTGTTCGTTATAACTAAGGCTGGAGTTCGCTAATTTTCCATTTGCCCTTATTAATCACTTAGAGTCCAAGAATTGATTTAAAGCGAGAAGTGAGCTTCCCTTTTCGAGAGGTCGCTTTTCAAGCAACTTTGATTTCTCTCGACTGAAATAGCGAGTTTGTGTATATAATATTAGACTGACCTTGTCATGTTGCAAGTCGGAATGCGCTAGTTGTACGCAAGGATCATTTGGTGCTCCTTTCATTTTTAGTTTGAGTCTTTGAATGAATTTGTGCATGTAAGCGACTACTCTTAGTGCTCTAGCAAATGACGAAAATCGGTGGAAAATATCATCCTCTTCTAAAGTGATATGAAAATTTTAAATTTTCCGACTTTCCGGCAATATTATAATGATTACGAGCGGGAGACTTTGACCTCTTGGGATTCCGTTAGCCATGGTGGACCATTCCACCAGAGTGTAGCGCTGGTGAGGTGCAGTGGCTTGCAACCTCTTTTCCCTAGGTTGCAACATGTTGCCATTTTGCTGAGCCAACTAAGTCTAAGATTTGTGATATGCGATTCGATACATATGTCTTCCAATTATAGGGTGGTTTTTCCAAAGATGCTAAAACTATCTCTGAGTCTGACCAAAGATACATTTTATGATCATTCAATTTGAGATGGGTTTCGATAATTGAAGTTAATTTTGCTAACAGAAGAGCACCATTCAGTTCAAGCCATGGCAGACTGAGTGTCTTCAAAGGTGCAACTTTGGCTTTGGCTACCAGGAGGTATGAAGATATTTTATTATCGTACTGAGTGCGTATGTAAACTGTTGCGCAATACGCCTTTTCTGAGGATTCATTGAGTGATTTGCCTGAGCTCGTACACTTTGAGGCATTGAAAACCACTCGTACTTTTGTTGTAATTTTATCAGGTCTTATTACCCCATGATGTGACAGATAAAAAGATAAATATCTAAATTTAGATACCTTTCCATATGGTACAGCTTCTTCCATATGATTGAGGTCAAGATATTCGTTCATCACATTATCGTATGCCGATTTAAGCTCAGTTTTTTCCAGGCTTAGAAATTGCTGGACTGCTGACATTCTAGAGTAGCCTAGAGCTATGGTTTCAGGAAAAGTTGGTTTGAATGGTAATCGCACAACATAACGACCATGTTCGTCTCTTGTTGTTGTGGATTTGTAAAAGGCTTCGCATGCCTGGTCTTCTTCAAAGCTGGGTGATTTGGGGTAATTCTTCTATTTCCCAGTTTTTTTTAAGTTGATTATTTAAAAACTCGTTTGAGATATTTTCCACTTTTGTGGTGAAAGAATTGATTTTTTCAGGGACTTGGCCACTTATAATCCACCCAAAGATTGTATTTTGGGCTATCAATTTATTGGAGATTTTCTCTATGCCTTCAAGAATTATTTGAGGTATTAAGTCACTGCCTAATAATATGTCGACTTGTGATGGGGTATGACAATTGGGATCTGCCAATTTGAGATGTGAGCGTTTCTCCCAGTGTATTTTATTTACTTCATAGCTTGGAAGCAAATTTGTAAGTTGCGGTAGAACGATAGCTTGTGCATCTATTCTAATATCCGCATTTGGAGATACTATGGTAATTGGGAATATTTTGTTCGAATTTTGGATAATTCTTCCGCCCATTCCCGCAATTTGAAAATTTGAGTGTCTTATTGGCAATTTGAGCCGTGTTGCGTCATGCGACTCTAAATCTAAGAATATTTTTTTTTAAGAAATAAATTTGTTAAATTATTTGAATACATGCTAAAGCGTTTTCCATCATGTAAAATACTTACAATTTTTGTATCATATAACTATAACCATCATCTACTACCTATGTATTAGAATAATCTATTACCATGAATTTAAGATGCTGAATTGAATTAGAACTACATACTTACCCCTTTTTTGTATACATACTTACCTCTAGTCTAAGCCGTTAGGTTAAGATTTAGGCTAACTAATGAACTGTTGGAATAAAGATTATCATTGTATTAAAGATCATAACCGCGAACGGACGCTTTTCAATTTTTAATCGGAATTATTTAAATTCGAACTTAGCACAGGCGATTAGCTTTTAGTTACGCATCTTAGTGAGTCCATCGTGTTTAACTTCAATCTTAAAAACGCTTAAGATTTTTTCATGGCGCCCGAGCAGGGACTCAGTGCGTGGCTGTAAAATTTTCGAAGAAAGTAATACTTAGCGTATTAATTTAATTTCTAACGCGTGAGCAATCGCCTGTGAATTTTCCATTTCTTCCGGTTTCGGTCGAGTGCAAGTGACTAAAGTAACAAATATTGAAAATAAATGTCTGGACAAAGACATTAAAATATATATATATACATAAAAAAAAAAACACTTCACATTCAAAACCAGTGGCTTGTGAAAAATACAATATATCATCTACATATAAAATAATTGCGAAGTGTACACTTGCGACATATGCTGAAGTGAATAAAAACGAAACGAAGTGGTAAAATAAAACATAAGGAAAATAAGATATAAACGAACCAAAACTAAAAATTAAAAAAAAAAAAAAATTGATGGAAAGTTTGTGAAGTGTGTGGTGGAAAAATAATACAAGTGTACATGACAAACGTTCGGCAAAATTCACCAATCTAATAGTGCGCAAACAAAAAGAAAGAAAAGAAAAGAAACAAAAACCAAGAGGTGGATAGATAGTTGGATCAGGCATATTTGTGCAAATACAGTGGAGTGTCAAAATATAAGCAGTTGTAAATAAAGGCATTCTATTTTTTAGTGCGGTAAAACAAATTTATTAAAAACTACCGCCAAAAATATAAAGTTCCGTTGAAAAACAAAAAAAAGAAATAATAAGAGTGTCGCGAGTGCCGCAAAAAAGTGCCGGAAAGGAGGTACAAACCCGTTAAAAAAAAAAACCGTAAACCAAAACCGATAACTTTGGCCGTTAAAACGTTAGACTATTTGGGGTAACATCACGTCGGTACCGAACAGGCTCGCCGCTGCCAAGTCAACGTCAACACCATCGTCCCACCGCTGCTGCGTCAACGCGGATTCTCGCCGCTGCCAAGTCAACGTCAACAACACCGTCGCTGCTAACGTCGACGCCAGATCCGTCTCTTCGTGGGAATGAGCTGCAATTGCATTCTCTGCAAAAGGGAAGTGAACGCAGGCAAACCGCCTATGCATTCACAACAGGTAACGAGTGCGAATCACTGAAAGTGGTGCGAAAAAAAAAAAACGAAAAGTAAAAAAAAAAAAAAAAGAGCAAGTGCACACTTTCAGTTTTTGGCTCTCCCTCTTTTCACATTTTTTCACATACGTATATTTTCTTATTGCATATATTTATATTTTAATATTCACATACGTATATATACATACACTTGTACGTATGCATCTATGCATCTATGCATCTACATAAGTGAAAGAGGGATCGTGGGATTTGCGGTAGCGTTCTTAATTAAACATTAAGGTGCGACATTTTATATCTTGCATACAAAAAATTTTTAAAATTTTAAACGAAATAAAGTTTTACGGTTCTTTGGAAAATTTTCTCGCTTAAAAAAAAAAAAAACATTTTCAAGAACGTTCAATTGTGCTATTGCTTATTTTGCATACTTCATAGGTTTGGCTTTCGTATACTAGGGAATCGATATCATTTTTTCTCGTTCTCGTAACCGATTCCAAATATATTTGTTGCCAACCTTTATTGCTATTGGTCTGGCTTTCGTATATTTGGGAATCGCTATACATATATTCTTCGTTTTCGTTATCGATCCCTAATATATCTGTTGCCAACCTGTATAGTTTTTTTCCGGAAATTTAATTTAACAAGCAAAAATGAGTAAGCCAAAGCCAACTATCGCCAACCTCTCTCCGAGTAAGGAGTTGATCGACTTAAAATCATTAAAGCGTCAAAGGACGGTGGCGAAAAGTAGCATTTTGCGAATAAAAACGGGTCTTCTAGAAAAAACGATGTCATTAGATCCAATCGAATTGGAATGTCGTCTTGACATACTAAACTCACATAGTGAGAAATTGATGAAATGCCAATCTAAAATTGAAGAGATTGATGAAGACGACATGGCCCGAGGGGAGTTAGAGGACATAATTGTAGAAACAAAATCTATAATTAAAACAATTTTGGCCAAAAATAGAACATCTATTGCTGAAACATCGTTCGTAACGTCTCACAGCTCAAGGCTCCCAAAAATGAATTTGCCGAAATTCAAGGGAGAATATTCGGAATTTAAAAATTTCATGAGTTTGTTTGAGAGTTTGGTTCACAATGATCCAAACATCCCAGATAATGAAAAATTTAACCATCTGGTTAATTGTCTATCTGGGGAGGCTCTAGGCACGGTAAAAGCGTTTCAAATGTCGGATGAAAACTATCCGAAGGCGTTGGCAAGCCTCAAAAAGGTTTATGACAATAAATGTTTGATTTTTTTTAATACGATTTCAAAACTTTTTGAGCTGCCAACTATCCCTAAGCCATCAGCCCCTTCATTGCGCGCGATGATTGATGAAGTGTCGGCTGTATATGACTCATTGCTATCGCTGGGCGATGAGAAACAAATCACAAATGCGATAATTATTCACATAGTCATGACAAAAGTTGACTCTGCCACCCGATCAAAGTGGGAAGAACAGCTGGATTACGACAAGTTACCATTGTGGAAGGATTGTGAAGCTATCTTAAATAGACGGTACCAGCACCTATCAGCTGAAGGCGCATCATCTTCGAGGACGAGACCCATAGTGCCAGCCAGCGCAAACCACGTGAAGCAGCCTCACATGAATGGAACTAAATCCGCTTTAGTTGCAGCGAATACAAAGCAGCCAACATGCCAGCAGTGTAAATCGAAGGACCACTACTTAACAGCTTGCCCCACTTTTAAAACTCTCTCTGTTCAACAGAGATTTGAGTTTGTCAAATCAGTGCCCTTATGCATAAATTGTTTGCGTAAGGGACATACGGTATCCAAATGCAGAGCGGATCGATGTCGCGTGTGTAATCGGTCCCACCACACCTTACTGCACCAGTATCCTGTATCCTTCGCTGCTGAGCCTCATCCGCAACCAACAACAACTACACACGCAATGCATACAATAAGTGTGCCTGATCGGGTAATGTTGGCAACAGCAGTTATTCTGGTGAGATCAAGCTGTGGAGAGTACCTGCCCGCAAGAGCCTTGCTGGACTCGGGAAGTCAAGTCAACTTTATAACGGAGGATTTGGCCCAAAAACTGCGGATTCGACGCCAAAACAGGACTTTAAATATTATCGGGATTGGTAATTCAAGTACAAAAGTTGGGGCCAAATTAAGCGCATTTGTGAAATCGCGCGTAAATAATTATGAATTTTCGGCGGAATTCTGGATTATGCGATGTATTTCGGCTAATCATCCAGACCATACCATTAATATTAATGGTTGGAAAATTCCGCACAATATTAAATTGGCGGATCCAGAATTCCAAAAATCTCAAAAGATCGATATGTTATTAGGGGCGGAAACCTTTTTCGATTTATTAGCGGTTGGTCAAATTAAAAGTGGCCCTAATCAACCAACGCTACAGAAAACTCTTTTGGGATGGATTGTTTCTGGCAAATATGTCAGCAGTCTTAGTCCTCCTCCCGAAGTAAATAGCACATTATGCCAAACTGAAGAAGACTTAACGTCAATAGATTCAGTAGTCCAAAAATTCTGGGCTCTGGAGGAACTTCCTTCAGAAACAATTGGCAACAAATTCACACCTGAACAAAATGAATGTGAACAATTTTTCGTCAAAACAACTGAAGTATTACCTTCAGGAAGGCTTCAAGTCAGAATGCCCTTTAAAGCTGACCGTAAGTTACTCGGTCACTCCTATGAAATCGCAGTTCGGCGGTTTCAGGCCCTGGAGAGGAAAACATTGAAAGATCCAGAACTTCGTAAAATGTATCTGGACTTCATGAATGAGTATAAAGCGCTGGGTCACATGAGCCCAACAAATAATAAGATCCCGAGTGAACCACACTATTTCATTCCGCATCAGTGTGTTTTGAGGCCCGAAAGCACAACAACAAAATTACGAGTTGTCTTTGATGCGTCGAGTCGTACTTCTTCTCAAATTTCATTAAATGAACTTTTGATGGTAGGTCCAACCATCCAAGAAGAATTATATTCAACTCTTCTTCGTTTTCGCTTACATAAGTATGCACTAACAGCGGACATTACTAAAATGTACCGTCAAATAATTATGCATGAAGAAGACAGAAATTGTCAGCTTATTGTGTGGAGAGAGCATCCTTCTGAGCAAATTCAAATTTTTCGTCTTAACACCGTAACATACGGCACTGCGCCTGCTCCATTTCTCGCAACACGGTGTTTACAAATGCTCAGTGATGCTAATACAACTAAATACCCACTCGGTTCATTGGCCATTAAAAGAGACTTTTATGTTGATGACTTATTAACAGGATCTGAAAATTTTGAGTCTCTAGATCTTATAAGAAGTGAAGTAATTAAAATATTAAACTCGGCCGGATTCACCTTGACAAAGTGGTTTTCGAACCACCCTAAATTTTTCGACAGTAATTATACTGAAAAGTCATTAAGCTTCAATGACAAAAACTCAACTAAAACACTAGGAATCCATTGGTTGCCGAAAGAGGATTTGTTTCGGTTTGTTTTGGATGCCAATTTTCATGATCTGCGAGCTACTAAACGAAACATACTATCAGTCTCTGCTCGCCTTTTCGATCCTCTTGGATTATTAGCCCCACTAGTTACCAAAGCAAAAATCTTATTGCAAGAGCTTTGGATCCAAAAACTAGGTTGGGATGAGTCGATTCCATTGCGCCTTGATACTAGCTGGCAGAATTTCAAAGCCAACCTACTGCAGCTGTCATCAATTAGCATTCCTCGATACGTAAATCTAGAGTCGAGTGCTATCTGCCAAATACATGGCTTCTCCGACGCTTCAATAAGAGCGTACGGATGCTGCATATATATACGAAGCCAATCTGCTAGTGGTGTCAAATGTATGCTGCTTACTGCAAAATCTAGAGTGGCTCCGCTGAAGACCAAGTCTCTTCCGCGTCTCGAGCTCTCGGCAGCACATCTTCTTGCCAAATTATGGTCACGAATTGCGCCAATGTTGAATCGAAAATTTGAAAAAATTATATTTTGGACAGACTCTGAAATCGTATTGCATTGGGTAAAAACGCATCCATCGTCATTACAAACCTTTGTTGCAAATAGAGTGTCTGAAATCCAAGAATGGACTGACAATATAAATTGGCGACATGTGCCAACAAAACAAAATCCTGCGGATCAAGTGTCTCGGGGTTGCAACGTGGATGAATTGAATAATTCAATATGGTTTGGCGGTCCACAGTTCCTCCTAGAAGACCCCGCTTTATGGCCAATTAACATTCACTTCCAGCTTTCCCCAGACGATGAAGCATTAGAGAAGAAGAAAAATACTTTCACACTAGCCATAAATGTGAAAGAGAATTCACTATTGAACCTTATCGAAAAAATCTCTTCTCATCAAAAATTGCTTCGTGTGGTTGCCTATCTATTACGGTGGATTAGACGACCAAAAATACCTACGGAGGGAAGGGACCTGACATCTGACGAATTACACTGGAGTTTTTTAAAAATTGTTCAGGTGATTCAACATTCGGAATTTGCGAATGAAATCCAAAAACTCACGAAAGGCACCACGCTACCCGCAAACTTGCAAAAACTGAATCCGTTTTTGCATGAGTACTCGGATATGTCGCTGTCATTCAAATTAATCCGAGTAGGAGGTCGCCTTTTAAATGCGCCTCTCCCATACGATGCCAAATTCCCATTATTACTAAATAAGAATTCGCACTTCGTTATTAATTATTTACGGTTCCTGCACTTTCGAAATCACCACGCAGGGGCAAAAGCGTTGGTTGCGCTGCTTCGAGAACGTATATGGCTGATCAATGCAAGAGAAGCATGCAGTAGAACCGTAAGAAACTGTACACACTGCTTTCATTATAAGCCGAAGTTGCAAACCCAAATAATGGGAAACTTGCCAGTTGAAAGGCTTCGAGCGCTACGACCCTTTCTTATATGTGGCGTAGATTTTTGTGGTCCAATTTATACTACATTAAAAATACGCGGTCGACCACCCGTAAAAACCTATATCGCAGTTTTCGTTTGTTTCACGTCTAAAGCAGTACACTTAGAATTAGTCTCTGACTTATCAACTAATTCCTTTATTCTCGCCCTAAAAAGGTTCATTGGTCGCCGAGGGATGCCACAGACGATATACAGCGACAACGCAACCAACTTCGTCGGCGCCGATCGCAAGTTGCGCGAACTCAAAGAGGCGTTTCTGTCCCAGTCTCCGGAAGTAATGAAATTAGCCGCCGAAGAAGGGTTCAAATTCGCCTTTATACCACCGAGGGCGCCGCACTTCGGCGGGTTATGGGAGGCGGCAGTGAAGTCCGCCAAACACCTCGCCGTGCGCGCAATGGGCAACGTACTGCTCACCGCCGAAGAGCTAGGAACACTGCTGGCCGAAGTGGAGGCCATCCTCAACTCGCGGCCCCTCGCACCGTTGAGCCAGGATCCCAACGACGGCGAAGCATTGACTCCAGCACACCTGCTAATAGGGTGCTCCCTCCGAGCCTTACCACCGGCACAAGTGTCAACGGACCCGATTCACTATTGCGAGAGATGGCAACTTGTTTGCTGTCTCAAGCAACAGTTTTGGCGACAATGGTCCAAAACGTACATTACCAGTCTTCAGGAGCGCAACAAATGGCTGCACCCGAAACGCAACCTGCAGCCCGGCGATCTCGTCCTCGTCCACGAAGACAACACGCCACCGCAGCAGTGGGCACTAGGACGAATCGCCGCAACCGTAGAAGGACGAGACGGAAAGGTACGAGTGGCAGACGTGGCAACCAAGGCAGGCACCATTAAGCGCCCCATTCACAAGCTCGCCCTGCTGCCTGTCGAAGTTGAAGGATCATGATCCTGTCAAGGTGGCCGGTGTTGCGTCATGCGACTCTAAATCTAAGAATATTTTTTTTAAGAAATAAATTTGTTAAATTATTTGAATACATGCTAAAGCGTTTTCCATCATGTAAAATACTTACAATTTTTGTATCATATAACTATAACCATCATCTACTACCTATGTATTAGAATAATCTATTACCATGAATTTAAGATGCTGAATTGAATTAGAACTACATACTTACCCCTTTTTTGTATACATACTTACCTCTAGTCTAAGCCGTTAGGTTAAGATTTAGGCTAACTAATGAACTGTTGGAATAAAGATTATCATTGTATTAAAGATCATAACCGCGAACGGACGCTTTTCAATTTTTAATCGGAATTATTTAAATTCGAACTTAGCACAGGCGATTAGCTTTTAGTTACGCATCTTAGTGAGTCCATCGTGTTTAACTTCAATCTTAAAAACGCTTAAGATTTTTTCAAGCCGATTTTGAGCTTTAGATGATATAAAGGATCTTTGAGAACCTTGATCTATTAATGCTCTTAATTTGAATAATTCTCCTCTATGTTCAATAGCGATGACCGCAGTGGGTAAAAGAATTTTGCTTTCATTCTCTGAATGAAGAGCTTGAATTTTTGCTGCTTTAGAGCAACATGGTTGTTCTTCCCTTTTTTCGGGATTTGAGGTTTCGGGACTGTAGTTGTAGCGATTAACCCCGTAGTTTTTTGAAATTGATTTTGCTTCATATTTTGAAAGTTCGTAATATGAAGCAATGAGTGATGTCTTCGTTGACAGTACACACAATTAAATTTGCTTTCACAGTATTTTGTCGTATGAGCATTCGACAGACAGTTGATGCAAAGTTTATGTTGTCTGATAAGATTGTTCCTGTCAGAAACGGATAATTTTTTTTAATTCCTCGCAAGATCTTATGTTATGACCTCCTTTACAAATTTCACATAATGGTTGCCATTTATTGGTTTGGTTTGACACGAATGTGTGACTTTTATTAACGTGTCTATTGTATTGCATATTATTGCTGGCTTGAGGTTTAAACAAGTTTTTACTTGAGTCATTTTGATGACTTTTTAGATTTATATTTTTGTTGTCAATTCGCTCAGCTATCTCTTATTGAGCAGTGAAGAATGCTTTCATTTGTTTCCATGTGGGCATATTGTTCTTTCCACAACTGATTATTCCCATCGTAGTAACGCAGCATCAGGGAGTGTTTCTGCACAAATAGTTACTAAGATAGGGTCCCACGATTCTGAGGAGGTATTTGTGTTTTTAACACTGATATGCAATTAGTCACTGTCGAGTATAATTTTTGAAATTCCTGGCTGGTTTCTTTTTGAATTTTTGGCAGATGTAATTATATTTTTATTGGGTTTTCTATCATAACCCTTCCATTTTCGTATCTTTCGACCAGTGCTTCCCAAGCCAGCTTAAAATTTTCGTCATTTAAAGCGAATCGCTTGACGATACTGCCTGCTTCCCCTTTTGTTTTGTACTTTAGATGGTATAACTTTTGTGCTT
Source organism: Bactrocera zonata (assembly GCA_037783105.1). Lineage (NCBI taxonomy): Eukaryota > Metazoa > Arthropoda > Insecta > Diptera > Tephritidae > Bactrocera > Bactrocera zonata. The sequence goes on from JBAWJQ010006684.1 coordinate 594,052, forward strand.
GTGAGAGTTTAAGATGGTTTATATAAACGGCAGTGAACATGTCCCAGAAGGACGGCCATTGATCATAACATCCTAGGTCTTCTTTTGTGTTGTAATTACTCTGGGAGGGGTAGTAGTGGCTCTACTTGGCCTTACTAAACTTATTTGTTCAGCGATAATTCCCTTTGTTAACTGATACTGATCGCGGCAGTTATAACACTTAGCTATCGCCGAAGCTTTTGCGTTTTCTGGTAGCTCTGCGTCGTCAGTGTCTAGTACTGTATCGTACGCTGCCAGAAGGCGAGCCCAGAGAATGTTCACACTTTCTAGTTTTATATTCAAAACTGATTCTGTGATGCCAGTAATAGGGGAAGCTTGAAATCTTGTATAATATCTTATAAAACTGTCACTTTCAGTGATGAATCTAGATATTGTCTGATCTTTTGATCTTTTTTGTTTTATACTCTGCTTTGAGCGTGTAGCTTCTGCAGGTGTGCCTTGTGGCTTATCTTCATCAGCCATTTTAGGAATTTCTAATGATAGAGGTGTTTTTGGTTTAACCTCTCTTGATTTGTCAGATTGCATTAATTAGAATATAGTTTGATGCTTTTAGCTTAAAGTTTTGTCTAATAGATATTGGTTCAAAATTAACATTGCTATAGCAATTTAGTTAAATAGTATAAATTAAAATTTTATCAACAGAAGTTTTTTTTTTAATTTTTTTTTGTAAAAAATTATATATTTTACAAAAAGTATATTTGTGATCAAATTTTTTGATTCGCTACCGCATAAAAAGATTCAAGTTTTTTTTTGTAAAAGTATTTTATGTAAAAGTTCGATAATTTTTTTTATAAATGTGACTGAAAATTTTTTGACGTGTATCAAAGTATCTTTAGTGCACTCGCGCTTATTTGTGTATTTGTATCTGCAAACGAATTAAGAACGCGAAAGAAAAAATACAATACGCAAAATTGTTTGTATGTATCTATTTATTATCATATGTTTGCTTATGCTTTATATGCACCATATAACGTTTTCCTTTTAGCTTGGCTTTGCTCGTATCTCTTTTAGGTATGTAATTGTTATATATGTATGTAAGTATATATGTTATAAAAATGTAAAATATAACAATTTGCTAATCGCATATAAATGTATAAATGCGCGGAAAAAACAGTAGGATATAATATATATATATATTTATATATTTATGTCAGTATGTATATGGTTTGAATTATATATATATATTTTTTTTTTGTTTTAAATTTGAGTGAAGAATAATTGAAATATAATGTACAAAAAATAAAAATAATTGTATGTACGTATGTCACGCTAAGCTGCACACATTGGTAGATACATAAATGTAATGCCTTTTTTCTCTCTTTTTATTCTTTTATTATTTCTTTATTAGTTTTTCTTTTTTTTATTATTACCTACCTTTGCTTGAATGTTATAAGCGATCCAGCTTGTTGCTTTATAGCCCAAGGGGTATGGCTGGAAATTTGCAAGCAACGAGTACTTGTCTTTTGTAAATTGTTTTTGTAATGTTTTTTGGTAGTGTGTTTCGATTAGAGATGAGCGATATTGCGATTTTTCGATATCTGTGATTTCAGTGATTGCTATTTTTAAATCACTGTGGTTTTATATTGCTATTGCGATCGCAACTAAGTCGACGTTCAAACGGAGACCTTTTGTTTTTGTTGTTGTAGCGGCAGATTCTGCCGATTTGACAATGTTTGGCCGAATAAAAGGGCATGTCCCTTCCAGTTACGTAGACCCGACTGTCATGGGAACGACGGAACCTTTTGTCGTTATTGGCGGCAAATTCCCTTTTGGTTCCTGTAACTCGAGTCAAGTTTTTCCGCCTTTCTTTTCACTACATTTTCGCAAATGTTGGAGCGATTCGGCTACCTGAAACTTAGAGCTTATTGCATAGTTCATTTGTATGTTGGTATGATCCGCTTTTAATATTTTCAAAGAAAAGCTAATGTTAACAGTTGAAACTTCTGGTTGTTGAAGATGTTTTATATGAAATTTTTGTTTTGCAAATATTGCATTTTGCATATATTTCATCGAATACTTAAAACATCTGCCACACTTCACTTTTTTTCCTTAATAAATTTCCTGCCATTATTAAAAATTATAAGAACGTTATACTCAAAACTTCAAATCGCTATGACGAAAAATAGCATATACGCATGTATGTATAGTATATATACAATACCCTGAAGAAAGCTGCTACTTTTCTGCTACTTGCTATTGCAATCTCATGTACTGTACTATTAAAAAATCACAGTGTCACAAATTTATTGTGAACTGCTATCGCAATCGCAATTCACAGGTTCGAACTGCGATCGCAATTCACTGTTTCGAACCGCGATCGCAATTCACTGTTTCGAACTGCTATCGCAATTCGCAGGTTCGAACTGCGATCGCAATTCACAGGTTCAAACTGTGATCGCAATTCACTGTTTCGAACTGCTATCGCAATTCGTAGGTTCGAACTGCGATCGCAATTCACTGTTTCGAACTGCGATCGCAATTCACAGGTTCGAACTGATATCGAAAACCACAAGTTTTAACTGCTGTCGCAATCGCAGTTCATAGAAGCGAACTGCTATTTATAAAATCACAATGAATAAATCACCGGTAGTGAAATATCGCTCATCACTAGTTTCGATACATGAATTGAACATCCAAGCAGGTACTTAATATTATTATATGTTATAGCTTCATGTAAATGAAGTTAGTTCACGTATGTATGTACATGCTTATGTACCATACGATTATGTATGCATATAAATACTATGTACATATATTAAAATGGAAGAACTTGCAATATTAGAAGAATAATGTGCTTATATATGTATAAGTATGTATGTTTTAATTATATATGTATATATTTGGTTTTCTTTTTGTTTCGTATCTTCCGCTTTTGCTTAGTGCTTGAGCGATCCTGCTTGTTGCTTTTTTTATACCCAAGGGGTATCGCAAGAATTAACGCAAGTTGTACTTGACTTGGGAAAATTTTTTATTTTTTAAATTATATAACGGGATGTCTAAGGACACAAGCTAAGCAAAAGGCGGGTACTGTACTTTTTTTCAGTTATTATTATTTTTTTTGGTAGATATACATACATATATCGAACTGTTAAGAACAGTTAACGGTGTCCCGATATACCGTCCAAACAGTTCTTAACATACATACATATATATGTGCGTAATAATTAAATATATGTATTTTTATATATAATATATATCAGATTATCATATGGAACGGACTCACATTATTTTCCGCCAGAGGATTTGGATTTTTTACTTATCCCCTTTTTCGTCCCTGTTTGTTCCTCTGTTAAGTTTTATAAATGTGTATGTATGTATGTCCAGCGCTGTCCCTTTTGATTAAGTTTCTTCCTCCTTTTTTTTCGTTAGCGTAGTCTCCTGCGACTTATGTATATATGTTTGTTAATTTATCTGTGATTATAACGCGCCCGTTTTTTGATTTTAGGTTTTTTTCTTTTATGTATACTTATGTGTTTGTTAAGTGATCTGTGATTACAACGCGCCCGCTTTTGATTTTAGGTCTTATGTTTGTTAAACTTTGTTGTATTAATACCGCGCCCGTTTTAATGTTAGTAGCTTTTTTGTTGTTTTTTCACTCACTGTAAATTTCTCTTTCTTTTCTGTATCTTTTTCCTTCACTTCAGGTCACTTTCCTTTTTTTCTTGTGTGTTCAACTTGTGTGATCTTTCCGTGCTTTTTTTTTCACCGTGACTTTATATGTTCTGTATTCACTTTAATATATTTTTTTTTGTACTTAGGTGCCTTTAGGGAAGGCTCGAATAACCAATTGTTACCGTGTAACACTAGTATACTTACTCGATATAGTATACTTATGGCAAATAAAAAGCACTTTCTATCGCACACTCTGTATTCAAAATTTATTAAGTTTATTTCACTAACTGAATATACTTGTATGTATTTTGTTTATTAATATAACAATTTTATTATTTTTTTTTGTATGGGTTTTCACACACTGACACTGCGGCGAAATCCGGGACTCTCGTCACTACGTCACTTTGGCGGGAAGTCACAAATCGAAAATGCGGAGGTTGCGGATTTTAGGAAAAAATTTAATAGTTGCGGGTCGACCGTCTTTCTTCACGGATGAAACGAATAAGAGGATGATTCCGTTCGGATCTATCCCTTTTGATTGTTTGGGTGGTGAATATTAGATTAATCCGAGTCGTCTGGTTGATGATCGTGTGGTTGTTGTGTTGTAATAGTGAGCGTTGTTAGGTTTTTTTTTTGTTTCCGAAGAGGGAATCTTCTAATGGTACTACCAGGGTGGGACTGGTAGAATGCACGAGATTCATATTGTCCGGGGTACACCTCTTTCGGGACCACGCCCAGACAGTAATAATTAACTTTTATGGACTTGCGGGCCAGTATGCCTACGTACTAAACCCTTAACTCCGGCTGCTGTAGCTTATATTCGGACCTGCGGGACCGCCGTTAGGCACTACTTCGCAGGACCAAGTTGGGCGATAACTGCCTCTTCACGACCTACCGCTTGGGTTATTCATGTGGTCTTATGCTTCTTCGCTGCCTTTCTTTTGTTCTAAGTCCTAGGAGCGCTATTGCGGCCCACTCTTTCATTTTAGCCCACACCAGCTGTGATCGCAGCATGTGACTCACTATGTTGTCGGGCGTTATGCTTTCATTTGTCAGCTTTTCTATGGACTCTCTCTACTACATACCTGGAGCAGGTGAAAAAGACATGCTCTGCGTTTTCTGCGGCATTTCCGCAGAAGGAATATTGTGTTTCGTCATCGTGGCCAAATTTGTGTATGTTTTCTCTGAAACAGCCATGGCCCGTTAAGAACTGCGTTAAGTAGAAATCTGTCTCCCCGTGTTGTCTGTCAATCCAGGCTGATATATTCTTAATTAATCTATGGGTCCATCTTCCTTTATCTGCCGCATCCCATTGCTTTTGCCACTCATCGAAACTTGACAGGGCACATAACCTGGACGCAGCCTTTGCCATATTTACACAAGTTTTTTGACGCAGGGCTGTCCCCCATATGGGAACTGCGTACATAAGCATTGACTGGCTAACTTTCGCCAACAGAGCTCTCCTTCTTTGACTTGGGCCACCAATGTTTGCCATGATCCTCGACAGGGCCGCAGTCACTTTAGCCGCCTTACCACAGGCCTTTTCAATGTGCGCCTTGAAATTCAGCCTCGTACCGATCATAACGCCAAGGTACCTCAAAGAATTTTGCGTTACAACGTTATACCCATCAATGTTCAATGTGACCGTTTCTAGCCTTTTTCTGCTCGTGATGAGCACTGCCTCTGTTTTTTTCACCTGCAAGCTGCTGCTTGTTACTCGTAAGCCTGTCTTTGATTTTCGACACAGTCTCATTGCATATGTTCTGTATCTGCAAGAGTTCTTTAGCTACGATCGTTACGGCAATATCGTCCGCATAGCCAATTATCTGTGCTTCTTTTGGCAGCGGTAATCGTAACACCCCATCGTCGTACAGCACATTCCAAAGTGGTAGGCCTACTACGGAGCCTTGTGGTACTCCACCTGTCACCGTGTAGGTTTTTGGACCTGCATCGGTATCGTACAACAGTAGTCTGTCAGACAGATAGCTGCTAATTGTCCTCAGAAGATACCCCGGGGTATTTCTTGCCTCTAATGCTCTCAGTATATGTGGCCAGTATGCCGAGTTAAAAGCGTTTTTCACGTCCAGCGTAACAACTGCGCAGTATTTTTTATCACCAAGCATCCATCTGGTGCCCTCTATGGCTTTGGCCGCAATGTCCGTCACTTTTCCTACTGCGTCTAAAGTGCACCGATGCCTTCTGAATCCAAATTGGTTTTCAGATAACCCAGGAGACTCTTCTTCTAGGTGGCGTTCTAGCCGTGTGCAAATCAATCTTTCTAGTATTTTTGCCATCGTGTCGATCATGCAGAGTGGGCGATACGCACACGGCTCCCCAGCCGGGTTGTTTGGCTTTTGTAGAGGAACCAGCCGCTGTTTCTTCCATACTTTCAGACAACGTGTGTAGAGTTCGGCGAATGCCCTCTTTTTATGGCTGATGGCAATTTTCAATGCCTTGTTCAGGATGCCATCAAGTCCTGGAGCCTTTGCGTTGCCAAATCTCTCTGCCACTTCCATTATTTCCTTCTTGCTTACAATTGCAGATTCCATCATGGTTGGTATCGTTCTACTCGATTGTGGTTCTTGCGTTGGGAAGTGCGTTTTCACCACCTTTTCTAGGAGGATCGGACAGGTTGGTGCTTGACTTTTTCCTCCTCTAATTTTCGCCATCACTATTTTATAAGCATCACCCCACGGATTCTCGTCCACCTTTTCACATAACTCTTTAAAACTCGAAGACTTACTTCTTTTGATCGCCTTCTTGAGTTCTTTACGTTTTCTTTTAAAACTCTCTCGCAATCTTGTATGGTGTGGTATACCTTGGCCCCTTTGGCAGAGGCGTCTCGCTTTATGGCATTCGCTTCCCAATGTGCTGATCTCCTCGTTCCACCAGTATGCAGGCCTTTGGGTTATGTTGTGCCTTTTTCTACATAAAGCAGCATCACAGGCTTTGCTTATGTGCTTCACCAGTTTTTTAGCTTTTCGGTCAACGTTGATCGCACCATCTATGTTCCCATCCAACATAAGTTTGAAAGTTTCTTCATCGAACGTTTCCACCTTCCATCCTTTTTTCCGCAATTTTTTTAAGCTGGATCGAGTTTGTGTTTGCTTGCGGATTTCCAGCAAGATGGCCAGGTGATCGCTATGTGTGTAGAAGTCGCACACCTTCCAATTTGCAGATCGAACCAACGTGCTGCTGGCGAATGTGATGTCTATTATCGATCCCCGTCCATTCTTTTCGAATGTATTTCTACTGCCGGTATTGAGCAACACTGCGTCTAACACAGAAAACGCTTTGAGTAGAGCATTACCCCGTCTGTTTGTGTAGCTACTACCCCATTCAATTGCCCACGCGTTGAAGGCACCTGCTATCACGTTTGGCGTGGTAGTAAGGGCGTCTCGTACTAGCTCATCGAGAATTCTTTCATAGTCTCCATGCAGCAAACTCGGGGGAATATAGCAGCTGTAGAAATAAATGCCACCTATTTTCGCTCGTGTATATTAAGATCTTCCCAGAAGCGGCTTATCTTGGAAGGCGTTGCCCCCCAGGCCCATATAGCAACTTTCTTTTCCTTGTCGGAGATCCACGTGCCAGCGTTTATGTTTTTATATTGCTCACACACTTTCGCCACATCTATCTTTTTTTCGAATATTGTTTGTTTCAGCAGCTCTTGAGCTGCTTCGCAGAGGTTTAGGATGATTTGGACAACTCCCATTTTGTCTTTTTACGCGCCACTTGATAGAGTGGACACTTCCAGCTTCCGATCCGGTGTCCGGTCTCTTTTTTCCCGCTGCTTTTGCATGCTGCACACGATGAGCTTTGGTCACATTCCTTTGCGAAAAGTCCCTTTTCACCACATTTTGCACAACATGTGCTTCGATCTTCCTCACTCATACATGCCCTCGCCAGATGACCATATTCCAGACACCTGAAACACTTTCTGAGGTTCGGCTTTTCCCTTATTCTGCAAACCGCCCATCCAGTCTTAAGCTTATGAGCGTCAAGCAGCCGTTTTGAGTCCGCTGCGGAAAGGCTGATGACGGCCGTCTGCGTGCCCGCGTATGCCTGTCTGATGGTTTTGATGGCATTTACATCAATGGAACTCAGCTCTTTAATTTGTGAGCGTATTGCCAACGCTATGTCCTCTTTGGTGGCGATTTCGTCCAGGTTTCTGATCTCCACTGATACCTCGTGGGTTAGGCTTCTTATTTTCGCCTGGTCGCCAAAGGCTTTGCATATCTCCCTGTCATATGCTCACGTGTTTTTCATCTGGGCCTTCTTCATTTCAAGCAGTATTTCGCCTTTTGCCGTTTTCCGAATCCGCGAAACGTTCTCGCCAAGCTCTTTCAGAGCATTTTCCTTTTTAAAGGCTCTAAGCATATTGCTGTACGACATGTTTCCCGTGCGCGTAATGATAATTGCATCGGGCCTCGGACTTGAAGCAAAAACAGCATTTTTAATCGGGTTTGGTGTTTTTTGTTTCACCTGTTTCCATATATCTGCCTTTTCCTCTTCCTTCCGTTCTTTTATAGGAATGTTTCCATCATTCCTCTTGCACGCGGTACTCCTCTTTTGGACTTCCTCTTGGCTGGCTATTTTTTTAGGCGGGGTCTTTCGCGTCAGCTGCTCATCCTCGCAGGGTCTTTTCGGCGTTGAGTTGATTCCCGTAAGCCTTAGGGAGGCATTTCGTCTGCTTTCTTTGACTCTGTTGTACTCGCTTTGGAAGCGTGCGTGGAGTCTTGTGACCGATGTCGGTAGGTCACGGATCTGGTTATTAATCGATCTTTGAGGCAGTTTCATTGCTTCTGTTAGCCTCTTGATCATGTCTCCTAGTTCCGACATAGTGTCACCCTTCGCTTGCGTTGGTTTCGGTTGAGGTGAGCTGTCTTGCAGCGCAGGTGGTGACGACCTCGCTATTACAGGTTTTTCAACAACTAGCGCTTGTTTTGGTGAACGCATCAATCTTGGTGCACGTTTAAATGGATCCGCTTCGCTAGATCCGCTAATCGTCGGCGTTTCCCTGGATAAATCAGTTTCTAAAAACATGCTGCCAGGGCTTTGAGTGCCGTTGCTCATCATGCAGTGAGGTACACTGCTGCTATTGGTTTTGGTGTATTTTCTCAAATTATTCTCCATTGGTTTGTTTTTCACAGCGCATCGTGTGTAGGGGGCCGGGCCGAAATAGACAGGAACGGGTGTACCCTCGGAGACTATGCTCCTACCCCAGTTCCTGGCCAGTCCTTCGCTTTACCAGTCCCGGAAAACACGGACGGACCGGCGCTCGCCCGGGGCAACGCAGGCTACTACCCCTGCGCCCAATGCACACTCCCTGACCAGGGACCGAAGTGGCTGTTTACTGATACACCACGCGGCTAACACCTCAGCAGAGCAAGCTCACATCACCCTTTTTACCCTAACAGCGGAGACATCGCTGTTGAGTTATCCAGGGACTCCCAGTGCGCCGCGCTGTGTACCGGTCACGTTGTAATATCAGCCGCACCTAACATGGTGAACAGACGCTGACCAGGAAGCCGCCCATTATGGGTCCGTCGCACCTTGATTTTTTTTATTACACAATATGCCCTTGCATGTTGCGAGGGACACATACTTCAAGGGGCGGTGTCGATTTGCCCACTGTCGTAGGAGTTTCAAGGGTCTTGCTGGCTTTTATATCGCAATCTCCACTCCCGCCGCTTCTCGTCGGGGATTGCTTATTCGTTTAAACTTATTTCGCAACTAACCTACTACTACAGGCCGTCCGGCTATCCACGACCTGCCGAACCCCCCGGTCGCTTAAAGCTCAGCGACGGTGACTATTCCCACTGGAATTTGAAGTCCCACCGGAGAGCGGTGTCAGGTACTGTGTTTGATGCGTGTGTGCGTAGTGTTTTTTTTTATTTTGGAGAGGGAATCTTCAAAAGATACCGTCATTTTTCCGGACGGTATGCACGATTCGTATTGGCCGCTGAAACCATTGGCCAATACGCCTTCGTACTAAGCCCTTAACTCCATTGTCTTTGCTTGTTTATTTGTTCCACGGAACTGCCGTTAAGCATTACATCGTGGGGCCAAGCTTAGCCATTCAGCTCGTCAGCCACGTCATTCAGACCTACTCCTCATTCATCCTTCTGATTTCACTGCGTTGCCACTCTTTCCTTCTTAATTCTTCCAGAACTATAGCACACCACGCTCTCACACTATCCCACACTTGTTTTGACTCAGTCATGAACCGCACTATATTATCCGGTGTCACTTGTTCCGTTGTCAGTTTCTGTAAAAGAAAAAGAAAGATGTGCAGTGCGTTTTCTCCGCTGCTGCCGCAGAAGGAACAATTCGTCCTGTCGTGTCCATATTTATAGAGATACTCTCTAAAACACCCGTGTTCCGTCAAAAATTGAGTCAGGTAAAAATCTGTTTCCCCGTTTTTCCTTTCTACCCATGCTTGTACATTTCTAATTAGCATGTGGGTCCATCTCCCCGTCGTAGCTGCATCCCACCGTCCTTGCCATTCATTGAGGCTTGTTTGCCTCTCTTCCTTCCGCTCTTCAGCTGTTAGTCGCCCACCCAGTCTTGTAGACCTGTCATATACTCTTTTGAGTTCCATGGCCATTATCTCTGGCGGCATGATGCCTGCTAAAACTCCAATCGCTTCGTGGGATACGGTACGAAATGCACACGTGACCCTTATGGCACTGAGCCGCATTGAAAGTTTCGCTTTCTTAGCATACGTCGTTTGCTGTAGTGCTGGTCCCCATATGGGCGCCGCCTACATCAGAATTGATTGGCTCACCTTGGCCAATAGTGCTCGTCTATTTTGGCTTGGTCCACCAAAGTTGGCCATTATTCTTAATAGGGCGGCCGTTACACGTGCTGCTTTCTCACATACCTTTTCGATGTGCGTCTTGTAGCTAAGTCTATTGTCGATAAGCACTCCTAGGTACTTTAGTGCCTTTTGAGTCATTATACTGTGGCCGTCAATATTTAATTTTATGTCTTCGAGCTTTTTCCTGCTTGTGATCAGGACAGCTTCAGTTTTTTGCCCAGCGAGTTGAAGTTTTGTTGCCGTGAGCCACTCTTTGATCGTTAACGCCGCTTGATTGCAGAGGTATTCAAGTTGTCCCAGTTCTTTTGCTACTACTGTTATGGCAATATCATCCGCGTACCCGATTATCTGTACCTGCTTCGGGAGAGGGAGACGCAGCACCCCGTCGTACAAAACGTTCCACAACAATGGGCCAAGCACGGAACCTTGTGGAACTGCGCCCGTTACCCTATATGTTTTTTGTCCGTCATCCGTATCGTACAGTAACAACCGGTCAGACAAGTAGCTGGATATGATCCTAATCAGGTAAGCCGGGGTTTTTTTACGTTCTAGTGCTCTTATAATATGTGGCCAGTACGCCGAGTTGAACGTGTTTTTAACGTCAAACGTGACTACTGCGCAGTATTCCTTAGTGCCATACAGCCATCTTTTACCCTCTATTGCCTTGTTATCTATGTCAGTAAACTTTTTAATCGCATCAGTGGTGGATCTCTGTTTACGGAATCCATATTGGTTGTCAGACAGACCTTTTTCTCCTTCCTTTTCTAGATGCAGCTCTAATCCTACACAGATTATCCGCTCTGGTATCTTGCCGGCCGTATCCAGCATGCAGAGCGGTCGATATGAATTGGGCTCTCCTGCTGGTTTATTGGCTTCTGCAACAAGACCAGTCTTTGCTTTTTCCAGATTTTCGGGAAGACACCTTTTTGTAAGCACCGTGCAAACAATTCAGCAAAGGTTTTCGCATTGTTCTTAATAGTAGTCTTTAATGCCTTGTTAGGAATACGATCCACGCCTGGCGCTTTGGCATTGCCAAATCTCTACGTGAATACCTGCCTACGAAGGCTCAAATCCACGGTGTTTTCTATTTCTAGAAACACGTAGATCAGTATAACGCGCCGATCAACGCCCCAAGGCATAAGTGCATGCACAACACTACACCATGGGAGAACCAAAGCATGAGTGCCGCCCCGTCACCTATGCCTTTGTTCCAATCGGTTCGGGTGAAAACCAAAGGAAACACCCTAGCCACCTTGGTCGAGTTCGAGGCCCATCTAAAACCTCTGCCGTACTCTGGATCCGGCACCCGGCCGCAGTGCGCCACAGTGGACAAAAGCCCTTCCTGCATTTAGGTTTAAACCACAGCCACCACGAATCTCCCCAAAGGGCCAAGACCCAATGAGCAGATTGGAGTTACCTCCAAGGGCAAACTGCTCCCCGTGGTACCATGTTTTGGTCTTTGGTGTGACCTGTAGATCACAGTGTTACCTGTGACCTACTGCCAGTCGGGGACCCTAAGAACTCCTAGGAATTCCTAAGGACCCGGCTGTATGATGTGTTATGTGTCATTTTATTTTTGTGTTTGTTATACAATCGCAAACCCATACAAAGAATATGATATTATTTCAATATAACACTTTTCTGACATCTCTGACTATGCTGACATTCAATAAACCAGACATGCGAATGTCAGGCATAGTGCATTTGGATTTTAGTCGCCTCTTACGACAGGCATGCCTTACCGCGGGAATATTCTCTTCCCCCTCCCCACAGGGGGATGTCACTGTTGACAGTCAGAACTTCGAAGTCATACGTAATTTCGTTTATCTTGAAACCAGTATTAACCTAAGCCTCGAAATCCAACGAGAATAACTCTTGCCAACAGGTACTACTTTAGACTGAGAAGACAATTGAGAAGTAATGTAATCTCTCGACGAACAAAAACTCTATAAGACACTCATATTTCCCGTCCTGTTATATGGTGCAGAGGCATGGACGATGACAACATCTGATGAGATGACAATACGAGTTTTCAAGAGAAAGGTTCTGTTAAAGACTTAGGGTCCTTTGCCTGCTGGCAACGGCGAATATCGCACTCGATGAACGATCGGCTGTATATGTTATTCGCCGACATTGACATAGTTCAGCGAATTAAAAGACAGCAACTTCGCTGACGCTCCACCACCGTTGGAAATACCTGGCTTCGCTTATGTTCTCCAATCAAGACGCCAAGCAGCAAAAAGGAAGAACGACGAGCGCACTGTTGTTAAATCGGCTATAATCGCGTAAGCCTTGTCTACGCCAATAAAAAATAAGAAGAAGTTTTGTTAAAAGTTATGGATTTGTATTAGTGGTTTTAAATACGTATACATATATTATATAAACTTACCTCGTTTGGTGGAGTTTATATCACATACATATACTCTTTTGAGTATAGTTTTCATATAATTTTCGCTGCCGCGAATTAAAACAAACTAATAAATCTAAGTGAGTCTATGACTTACAATTAAACTTAATAAAATACCGAATTTTACTGCAACCCATTCCAGATTTTGTCGATGAATGATGAATTTCTTCGCATCAGTTTTTAATACAAAGTTTGGAAACACTTTGAGGAATTTTCTCAACCTTAATCTTTGCTAGAATACTTTACGATCCTGTGATGAGCCCTGTCGACCACCTGACGTGACACAATACCTGTTGGAAAAATGAGTAGCGACGTCGCATCACATTTGCATCAATTCACCACACCGAATCAATTATTCACTTCATCACGCGAGAGAAAACCACACATTAAAACACATACACGCACCCAAACGCGACGACATTCTACATTCTAATTAGAACAAAAGGAGAAGAGAAAAGATCTCGCGCACCTTTGTTCGTTACGACGTCGAGCAACCAACATCTTCGCTTTCCGCAGCATCCCGGTTCCGATCCGCTTACCCTAGTGTATATATCTAATATATATTTAACCTAATATCTACTGGTTCCAATATATAATTGATGAGTTTATATTTATATAATATATATTTAACGTTGTTAAACTATCCAATACTTCAGTTCAATTAAACCCATTTTATTACAATAATTGTGAAGTGAATTTCGCAGAAAATAAAAGTTTGTAACGATCTTTGAAATTGGTGCATTTTATTTTAACTAAAAGTATGAGTGGCCTGTAAGGTGAGTTTTTTGTACACGTGCACTTCGTCAGCCGAGTTGAATCAAAGGGTAACACGTGTACAAAAAATATTAAAGACCCAAATTTTGCTACAATTAAGTTAATTGATAGGGAATTCTGAAACAAAGTTATTTAAAAAGAAAACATTTTGAAGGGAACAAATGTTTAACGCAAAATAAAAATAACTAGAAAAATATCCTGTGTGTTTTTCTCTTATTTAAACATCACGTTAAGCTATTCACATATTTCCTATAGAAAGCTTTGCCAGCACAATTTTATAGGCTTTTTAAAAGTTATCTTATACAATATTCCGACCAACACTTAAATCACAAAATTTAAGCTGTTGAGTAGTTTATCCCACTAACCTAATGGATTAAGCGAGATTTAGCCATAAAAAAAATTGCACTTCTTATTTTCTTCGAAAAGATTTGAAGCCAATCTATTCGAACCGACATTTTTACTCTGCAACTTGCAGGAATCAAAGCCAGGAAAAATCCTGGCATTAGTTAAATTGGGGCTAGACCAAGTTTTCACTCAAATTTGTCTATTTTAGGCACAAATGTATAAAACACGCTCTCTAATTTTGATTGGGATAACTCACATATCGAATGAAACAAGCGGTGCAAAGTCATCCCGAAGTTACGAAATTTGTATATTAGGTATATGGGGGCTAAGGGAAGTGTTGGTCCGATTCAATCAATTTTTGACATACAGACATAAGAGAAGGATTATTCCTTACTTTCAGTTATATGTTATATACAACACATTTACCGACATTTTCGATCAAAGGTCACTATAGGTACCGGGGTCTGAACCATGTTTATTGGATTTAAACCATTTTTGACAAAAAGGTGGCACACACTAAAGACATTATTCGTGCAAAGTTTTATTCCATTATATTAATTGCTTCTTGATTTGTGTACTGGAAACTGAACGAATCAAGTAAAATTTAAAATTGTGCTATATGCGGACTAGACGTGGTTGTTGTCCGATTTCGTTCATTTTCGCTATGTGACATCAAAATATGTATAAGAATGTCACGTACTAAGTTTGTCGAAATCGGTTGGTGGGGTCCCTAGATATGTGATTTCACCAATATTTAGTACTTGATTTATCAAGCTTTTAGTAGATTTTAACTGTACCGTTATATGGGGAATGAGTGGGGTTATCTTATGATATGCGATGTTAAGTTTGTTGGAGGACGTACTATTACCAATAAATTAAAAATATTTAAAACAAGACGACTTTTATAACAATGTACGACATTACAATGTTTTCTTTTGATAACAAAGTTTAATGTCAAAAACAGCTGTTTTTTAAATCCCCGGCAGTAAGAATAGTCTAGATTAAATATTATTTTATCACTTTTGTTTTGGTGGGAACATGGTAATACCTTTGAACTTGAGGCATTGCCAGTTGGTTAGTTTTTTTCTTCACAATAGTTTATTGTTTGAAAAAAGTCCTTGGCAGTAACGATAAAACTTAGTTTTACAGATGAAATTGTAAACAAACCAGTACTATAGATTCTTGTAAATGGGTTAAAGTGTAAAGCTCCTATTCAACTGTCCAAAGTTAGCTTCTGCAAAGTTAAACTGAGTGGAAACGTAAAGTGATATAAGTAAATTACGATTTCAGTTGTTATTTTCAAACTGTATGGTACTTTGAGTTACGTAAAACTTTAAAGCATTATCAACGTCTACTAAATTTAAAAATTTAGCAAAGTTTTCAGAATGAAAATAATTTGTTAAGGCTCAACTCAAAGATTTTTTCTAAAAACTTAGGAAACCTTCTTCTATTAAGGACAATCGATCACATATATTATATAATATTTGGAATTTTTTTTATTACTCATTACAAAAATCAAAAACTGAAGTTCTAACTCTTTTTTTTAAATAAAAGTTTTACCGAAAGTTATAAAAAATTACCTTAAGAACATTAAAACTGCAAATTAAATTACATTTGTTTATGTTTGTGAAATATACTACGCTCGTTTTGAAATAATATCTTTAAAGAAAACTTGACTAAGCAAATTTGAAGTTTAAATGTTTTAATTAAGATATTTAGAAATTATGATATTCATTAGTTTAAATATATACAAATATTTTTAAAAAACCCCAATATGTTTTGTTTATGCTTTGTAAAAATATAATTTTATTCAACGTTTTTAAATTTAGACTATTTCTTTGTTAAGTATTTGAAAGGTTCTTTATATAATTTAGGAAATTGTGTATGTAATCCGTTCCAAACAAAATTGTTAAAGTCCCTAGGTACCGACCCCACTATCTAAGTTATAAAACTTTTCTTTTGTTATTAATAAAAAAAATATTTTTAGGAGCTATGCTCCTTTATTGTATTCTGTCTTAGAACTAAAAATTAAAATAAATTATACTTAACTCTAAGCCTGCTTCCCACAGGTTGACACTGCACGTGTCGCAGGTCTCAGCGATTTGGTTGGTGTGGTAATCTATTAATTTGCATCATATGATAATAATGCATCATGTGTAGAGTGCTAACTAGTCACCCTTGAAATTCTAACGTTCTCCTTTGAATCTTTAGGTGTATTGAAAATTTGATTGAGTCCCTCTATTACCGGTTATGATAGTTTATTTCATATTTTCATTTTTTGAGATTGTTTAAAATATTTTTTCCCGAAAATTAAGGCGATCACTATTGCTGGTTGCATGTTTGGTTCTATTTGCTGCTTTTAACAAGCTTACTTCTTTTGCATTGTTGAAGCTTAGCTGTTTCAGCATCTCCAGGGAGAGAAATTCTCTATGCTGAGTGGTGTGGATGACGGTTGTGGGATGGCTGGTAATGATTTACTTGCTATTATTTTTTATATTTATTAAAATTTCTCCATTGAATTAGTTTAATAGTAGTATTCCATATCCCATTTCCTTTATAGTTGGAATATTTTGGGTGTTTGACCTCCGTGCAATTTGGCAAACAACTGTTTAAAAGATTGTTTTTACATGAGTCATTACTTAAATCAAATATTGTTTTTATAAATTCTCCAATTATTTTTACAACTTTAGGGTCTAAAAATTTACAATTGAGACTTTCAATATACATTATAATTTTATCATTAGTTGCAATTTTAATTTCAGAAAATTCGAGAGCTTCATCAAGATTTATATGAATATCTACATATTTCTTCATTTGACAAGATAAATAAATTTATTATATTGGCTTTTGCCCAATGCAATATCTAAAACTTCTTTAATTATTTCTAGCTTGTATTTTAACTGTAAGAATAATTCTATTTGTAAATTGTTTTGTATAGTTTTGATTATATTGTTCGTAATGTTTGTTGTTTCACTAATTTTGCCTATTGTAAGTTTATTTATTCTGGCTATTATTATTTTGCAAGATGTTATTTATTTTACTAGAGATTACTTCGTAGTCTTGTTTGGACTTCCTGCAATCCATTTCTATGCCCTACCCAGGAAATTCATTGATCTTTTTATTTTCTTTTCTACTTTAAGATTATTCAGTTGGGCTCTTATTTGTGTTATTAGGTGGAATATGAAATGGCAGTTAGGGTTTTTGCGGATTATTTCGGTTTCGATAGTCGCTTTTATGTGGTCAAGTGTCTCCGTGTATTTTTTCTATGTTCCGTTAGGAAAGAACAGATATATTCTAGAAAAGAATGTCAGTACATTTTTAGTTACGCATTCTACCTTTGTTAATTATTTGTCCTTTTTTCAGTTAACACGGGAAAAATTCTCTCTTCTTTAACTACTTTCTTACTGTAGGGTTTACTTAGCTAAAATCCTAATCTCTTATTTTTCTTAACAAATATTTTTCCCGCTTGTGGAACGAAGTGAGTGGAGTCATGTATAGAAGTTCACGCAAGTGAGGAAAGTTCTCTGATCGCCATTCACTTGGGAGTGGCCAGAAACGATTCTTTTACATATGGCTCAAGCAGCTCAAGACTTCCGATCTTTGACCAAGTATATTCTGGGTAGCCTAAGGACATCCGTTTGAAGACAAAACACCCCGTACATAGGTATGCGCGCTGGGTTTGGGACTCGTCACGTAAAAAACCGCGCCCAACGAAAGGAAACAACAAGCCATAGCAAACGAAATAATGGTTACGATTTGAGCGCATGCACCTCGAATGTCCGGTACCTTAATTGAGAAGGCGCCGCTGCCCAGCTGGATGATATCCTCGTAAAAACAAAGGCTGACATCACCGCCGTCCAAGATATGCGATGGACGGGACAAGGACAAAGACGAAAAGGTCCTTGTGGCATTTCCCACAGTGACCATATAAAAGAGCGAGACTCCGTCTCCGAGTACTAGCGTGCTTGGCGACTTTAACGCCAGGGTGGGCAAAGAAGGTATCTTTGGCACTACGGTCGGTGAATTCAGCCTCCACGAGTGAACATCCCCAAATGGGTTGAGGCTGATCGACTTCGCCAGGGCCCGAAATATGGTTATCTAAAACTCATCAAACTACCTGGCTGTCTCCGGATCGAAAAATTACCAACCAGATCGATCATGTTGTGATAGACGGAAGACACGTCTACAGTGTTTTAGATGTGCGTGCGCTCCGAGGTCTTAACATCGACTCGGACCACTATCTTGTTGCAGCCAAGATTCGCATCCTGCTCTGCGCAGCAAAATACGCACGCCAACAAACACAAGGAAGGTTCGATGGCGAGAAGTTGCAATCACAACAGACAGCCGAACGATTTTCTACTCGGCTTGCACTCCTGCTCTCTGAGAGCACTCGTCAACAACTCGGTATAAGGGAACTGTGGGACGGCATTTCAAACTCCTTACGTACAGCTGCAACCGAAACCATTGGTTTTCGGCAAGTGCAAAAGAACAGCTGGTACAACGAGCAGTGCCGTGTCGCAGCAGAGAGAAAATAGGCTGCCTACCTCGCAACGTTACGATCGACCACAACACGTGTGGGATGGCATAGATACCGAAAGTTGAAAAGGGAAGCGAGACGCATTTGCAGACAGAAGAACAAAGAGGCCGAAATGCGTGAGTACGAAGAGCTTGATAACCTGGCCGACAGGGGTAATGCTCGAAAATTCTACGAAAAAATGCGGCCTCTTACAGAAGGTTTCAAGACCGGAGCATACTCTTGTAGAACCCCCAATGGTGATCTAATCACCGATGCCCAGAGAATACTTAAATAATGGAGGGAAAACTTCTCCAGCCTACTGAATGGCAGTGAACGCACAATGCCAGGAGCAGGCGAACCCGATTCCCCAATCGATGACGATGGAGCAGACGTTCCATTGCCCGACCATGAAGAAGTTCGAATAGCAATTGTCCGCCTGAAGAACAACAAAGCGGCAGAGGCCGATGGATTGCCGACCGAGCTATTCAAACACGGCGGCGAAGAACCGATAAGGAGCATGCATCAGCTTATTTGTAAAATACGGTCGGACGAAAGCATGCCCAACGACTAGAATTTAAGTGTTCTATGCCCAATCCATAAAAAAAAGAGACCCCACACTCTGCGCCAACTACCGTGGGTTTAGCCTCCTCAACATCGCGTATAAGGTTCTATCGAGCGTATTGTGGGAAAGATTAAAGTCCACCGTCAACAAACTGATTGGACCTTATCAGTGTGGCATTAGACCTGGTAAATCAACAACCGACCAGATACTCACTATGCGCCATGTCTTGGAAAAGACCCGTGAAAGGAGAATCGACACACCACCTCTTCGTCGATTTCAAAGCTGCTTTCGACAGCACGAAAAGGAGCTGCCTCTATGCCGCGATGTCTGAATTTGGTATCCCCGCAAAACTAATACGAATGTGTAAGGATCCTCCGAGCCGTTCGATACCAAACGAGGTTTCAGACAAGGCGACTCCCTATCGTGCGACTTCTTTAACCTGCTTCTGGAGAAAATAGTTCGAGCTACAGAACTAAATAGAGAAGGCACAATCTTCTAGATGAGTGTACAGCTGCTGGCGTATTTCGACGATATTGATACCATCGGCTCCAACACCCGCGCCGTTAGTTTTGCTTTCTCCAGACTGAACAAGGAAGCAAAACCAATGAGTCTGGCAGTGAACGGGGGCAAGACGAAATATTTACTGTCATCAAACAAACAGTCGTCGCACTCGCGACGTGGCACTCACGTCACTGTTGACAGTCATAACTTTGAAGTTATAGATAATTTCGTCTGTCTTGGAACCAGCGTAAACACCACCAACAATGTCAGCTTAGAAATGCAACGCAGGATAACTCTTGCCAACAGGTGCTACTTCGGACTGAAAAAAAACCAAACTCTATAAGTCACTCATAATTCCCGTCCTGCTACATGGTGCAGAGGCTTGGACGATGTCAACAACGGATGAGTCGACGTTGCGAGTTTTCGAGAAAAAAGTTCTGCGAAAGATTTATGGTCCTTTGCGCGTTGGCCACGGCGAATATCGCATTTGATGGAACGATGAGCTGTACGAGATATACGACGACAATGACATAGTTCAGCGAATTAAAAGACAGCGGCTGCGTTGGCAAGGTCATATTGTCCGGATGGACGAAAACACTCCAGCTCTGAAAGTATTCGACGCAGTACCCACCGGGGGAAGCAGAGGAAGAGGAAGACCTCCACTCCGCTGGAAGGACCAAGTGTAGAAGGACCTGGGTTCGTTTGGATTATCCAATTAGCGCCACGTAGCGAAAAGAAGAAACGACTGGCGCGCGGTTGTTAGCTCGGCTATAATCGCGTAAGCGGTGTCAATGCCAATTAAGAAGAAGAAGAACTGCTGAAAATACCTGCGTTAAACTGCTGTCTTTGCCACCCAAAAGAGTATTTTTACAAATTCAAACATGGCTCGTAAGAGAAATATCACCAGAAAAATGGAGTTGGAATTATGAATGCGGAATACTAATACCGCAAACAATGATGCCGCGACAAGCTCCAGAATCTTTACTGAAAATTATTTTTTGCACATGCGAAACAGGATGTGGAGCATCTTGTGGGTGCAGGAAAAGTCGATTAAACTGCATTGCAGCTTGCTTAGAATGCAATGGTGAAAGCTTTACTAACCCCTTACCTACAATCAACCTCAACGAGATCGACGACGACAATAATGAACAATAATGTATAAGTAATGATAAATTTTTGTTGCAAATCATTATGTTTTGCAAAAATCTAATATATTAACATTAAAGTTACTTTTCAAACATAATTAATTACATCTAAACTTTAAAATTTTACTGTAAACATTTTCTTTCGTTTCGCCTCTCATTTTTCTTGTTATACGGATTCACTGATTATCCCTGGGTTCCGAGATTTTACTATTCTTACTACTTTAGAAGGAGAACACATATATTCAAAAGAAATAAAAAAATCATCAAGTAAAAACATATTTGCGCGATATGGCTTTATTAATTGAGAGTGGCTAACCACACATTTAGAATCCAAAAGCTAATAGCTGTGAGCTGAGCGCTAATTTGTGCACATGTGAGAAACGTTATGAGAGTGTCTAAAATTTAAAAAGAAAAATTAATTAATTTATAGCGGAATTGGAAGAAAAGTCGGGAAAGCTCTGGCAGCATACAATGTCTGCTATTTAAAAAACATGTTAAGATGAAGAAATACACTTTTCAAAGGCAATATGAAGCGCAACACGAATAATATAATCGGTATACATGTGAATTCCGTACCGATTTTTTATGAACTTTTGACAACACAAAAGCAGAAGTTTCTAAGTTATTAAGTTGTTCCAAATATGGTATAATCTGGAATATTGTACTTTTAGGAGTCTTCTGTTGATAGTAATAGTGCAATTCATGTTAGCTATGCGATTGCACTTAAATTGGTTTTAAGCAAACACTCATTTTTCGATGGAGATTTCATTAAAAAATGCATTTTGAAAGCAGCAGGAACTTTAACCAAAGAACATCTTCCGAAATACTTATTATACTTTTATTATTTGTCTTCTTCTTCTTTATTGGCGTAGACATCGCTTACGCGATTTTAACCGAGTTAACAACAGCGCGCCAGTCCTTTCTACTTTTCGCTACGTGGCGCCCATTGGAGATTCCAAGTGAAGCCAGGTCCTTCCCCACCTGGTCCTTACAACGGAGTGGAGGTCTTCCTCTTCTTCTGCTTCCCCCGGCGAGTGCTGCGCCGAATACTTTCAGGGCTGGAATGTTTTCGTCCATTCGGACAAATGACCTAGTCAGCGATACCCCTGTCTTTTAATTCGCTGAACTATGTCAATGTCGTCGTACATCTCGTACAGCTCATCATTCCGTCGAATGCGATATTCGCCGTGGCCAATGCGCAAAGGACCATAAATCTTTCGCAGAACCTTTCTCTCGAAAACTCGTAACGTCGAGTCATCAGTTGTTGTCATCGTCCAAGCCTCTGTACCATACAGCAGGACGGGAATAATGAGTGACTTAGAGAGTTTGGGTTTTGTTTGTCGAGAGAAGACTTTGCTTCTCAATTGCCTACTCAGTCCGAAATAGCACCTGTTGGCAAAAGTTATCCTGCATTGGATTTCTAAGCTGACATTGTTGGTGTTGTTTACGCTAGTTCCAAGGCAGACGAAATTATCTACAACTTCAAAGTTATGACTGTCAACAGTGACGTGAGTGCCAAGTCCCGAGTGCGACGACTGTTTGTTTGATGACAGGAGGTATTTCGTATGTCCAAATGTCCTATATGGTATATATACGAGTATAGGTGGATCTTTTATTTATTATGTAAGATATTTAGAGATCACACCACTTTGTACATATACATATGTACATGTACATGTTTCATACATAATCCTGCTTGTTTTTGTTGATCAATAACCAAGGGGTATTGCGGGAAATATGCCAATGTGGACTAATACATTTTATACGCAATCCTGCTTGTGTTTATTAGCCAAAACCCGATGCACGTATCTACATGTATCTACCTGGTCGAAATGTTTTCTGGGAGCTATGCTCCTTTATTGACTTCCGCTTAAGAACTAAAGTTTACAATTAATTATACTTAAACGGGTATGGAGCTGCTGAGGCTGCGCTTCCCACATGTTGCCACTACACGTGTCGCACTCTCAGCGATTTAGTGGTGTCATATAATATTATATTACTTTGTATCATATGATATTAATGCATCATATGATACTTTTTGAATGTGTGGGGTGCTAACTAGTCCCCCTTCGAAATTCAAACGTCCTCGTTTGAATCTTTAAGTGTATTGAAAATTTGGTTGAGTCCTTCTATAGCCGGTAGTGACAGTTTATTGGGTTCATCTTCTTTTTGTTTCATCAGAAGATTCTTCCCGGAAATTAAGGCAGTCACTATTAAAATGCTGATTAGCTGATGCTGGTTCCGTATTTGACTCTGTTTGCCGCTTCTAATAGACTTACTTCTTTGGTATTGTTGAAGTTATGCTGTTTCAGCATCTCCAGCGAGAGGAATTCTTCTATACTGAGTGGTGCGGATGACGGTTGAAGGATGGCTGGTAGTTGTTTACTTGCTGTTCGTTCTTCATTATAGAACTTTTTTCCATTGATAACAATTGTTACGTTATTCCAAGTCCCATTTCCTCTATTGTTGGGATATGCTGGTTGTTAACCTCCGTGCAGTTTGGCAAACGACTTTTTAAAACATTATTTATACAAGTATCATTACTTAAATCTATTACATTATTGCTTAAGCATATTTGTAGGGAATTGTATTTTCTACAATAATTTTCTTTTCCATAAATTCCCTTTTCGCAGTTCAAAATAGTATTGAAATTGATTTTCCCGTTATTTTTTACTACTCTAATATCTACAACACAAAAAGAACTATTCAATTCGAACCAGCTCACAAAAAAACAAATTTAAAAATTAATTGGCGATCCTGCCAGTAGATGAAATAATCTCTGGTGGACCAAAATGTGATAATAAAATTCTGCGGTAAGCATTTATGGGGACAAAAATCCTCGTGTTACCATATAAAAACACAAACAAGTATCGCGAATTCGCGAGAAAAGAAAACCAAAATCCGAAACATAAATCTGCAATCAGATGTGTAGTATTATATAAGAAGATCCAGGAGATTCAACTCATTCTCAAGCGGACCAAATAATAAACGCAAATAAAAAATTTTGAATATAATAAAAAAAAAAACTCTGTGTCGTTACTTGTGCGAAAGGGGATACTGAAGTTGAGTGAAAGTTAAAACAAATATTCGTAAAAACGGAGAAAAAGGAAAAAAAACAATACGAAGGAAACATTTGCGTGAAAATTATAAATTTAAAATTACGGAGTAGAAAGAGCAGAGTAAAAATAAATACAAACCTCTTCCCTCCTCAGATTAGAAAAAGAATAAATGCAAAAGGCAATGAAAAAAAAAATGAAAAAAAACATTTGTACTTCAATATACATAAGATTAGTGCAAAAACTTTACAACAGCAGTAGTAGTAAAAGCAACAACAGAAATAGCAGTAGAAAATTTCAAAGGCAGCAACTTCTTTAACAATAACAACAACGTCTTCAACAGCAGCATCAAATGCAACAACAAAATAGTTGTTAGTAGCTCTTATATTCATTAATTGCATGGGAAAGAATTTCTCTAGTATTATGTGCAAAATGTTTACTCTGCGTATTATAAAAATAATAATCATGCCACTCATAGCTGTCCGTGTTTACATAAAAAAAGAAAACAAGATAAATTCTTATCTCAACAAGATACATTGTATTAGTAAATCAAATAAGTTAATAAAATACTTTTTAATTTTTTATATAAAAAAGATTTTATTTTATAATATAATTTTTTTCGTTTATTTATTATTATTTGTTGGAATGACTATGTCTTCTTAATCCAACTTCTTTTTCTTAACTATTCTTATTGACTACCACTTAACTACTGCTCTGAAACTTAAGTTAACAATTAGTTATATCGGAATTAAAAGTGTGTGAGCAGCGATCATCACATGCAGTGCAACATGACCGTGCATTCAATGCAGACGCTACGTCAGCACTTTTGGGTCGCGCGTGCACCGATCGGAAATGGGCTAAACAAAATTTGGGACGTAAACAGGAAATGATAGTCAGCGAAAGTATAGCAAAAATATGCTTATACGTTTCGTAATAATTATTAAGAAATGTAAATATGTTTGGTGTTAACTAATATATACATATTATATTAAATTAAATCTTAAAAATTATAAATGTAGGTCCGACTAGCCAAATAATAAAATATTTTTTAAAACCGCGATTCACCACCGCAAGGGGGACCCTCCGGTTTATAATATAAACTCAATTCTGCGAATCTGAACTCCAAACCCTCCAGAATAAAAGAGTATCTTTTCCCAGAAATGATTAAAACAAATATTTAAATACAGATAGGCAACAAAATATATGCCAATTTAATATTTTTAATATGAAGTTATTACAATAAATTTATGCAAAAGGAAATTTAACTATATTTTTGTGAGTATAACTATATATGCTATTTCAAGAAACTCACAAATATATACAAAAAAAACCGAAAAATAAGGAAAAAGAAAAGAAAAATATCATTCTTTGGGAGAAGAGACTCCTGAAGAGCCTGCCGGAGATTTTACCGGCAAGATTTTATTAAAAAAAAAAAATATTTTGGGACAAAAAGGTTCTAAAACGCCAGCTGAAGATTTATACCAGCAGAGTAAAAAGAATAATTATAAAAAAATATTGTTTAACGAAAATGTTCTACAACGCCAGCCGAAGTTCATACCGGCAAAATAAAACAAAAAAATAATGGTAAAAATATAAAATAAATATAAATATATCAAAATATGGAAATAAAATTTTTTATTAATTTGGGACAAAAAGGTCCTAAAACGCCAGCCGAAGTTCATACCGGCAAAATAAAACAAAAAATAATGAAAAAAATATAAAATAAATATAAATAATAAATATAAATATATATACACATAAAAATATTAAAATACAAAATTTATATTTCTTCAGACAAGTAAATCCTAAGACGCCAGTCGATTCCCATCCACTAATCTATGTGGAGCGCTTATGTAGGTGCGATAAGAGCTACCTTTACTTTTGGTAAGTCTAGGTGCAACACAGTATCGCATTGGGCATATGGTGCACCCTTAACCTTAATTTTGAGTATAAATAAATTTATTTTTTATTATTGCAAAATTAGTAGGCACTAGTTTATGATAGGTGTCGATTTTTTGACTTTCTGAACCATTTTATTATATGTAATATTTGAGTGCCGGTGCATTAATTTGGTTTTTAGTAGCCCGCCACCGCTCAAGGATTTATTCAGGATTGTGTATTTTCCATTATTGGCGAAAGCCATCCTACGGGGTCGAAAAGTAACATATATTTGAGTTTTTAATATTGTTGGACCGAAATCTTACTTTGTTTTTTCTATCAATATGTGAGGTATTGAAAAATTGTGGCTCTAGTGGTAGTCGTACGACGTACCGGCCATTTATTGGGCGAGTAGTTGCGGCTTTGGAGAACTCTTCACAATACTGACCTTCTAGAGTTTTGTTTATTATAGGGAGAAGTTTCCTTGACGTTTAAAATTTCCTTAATTGTGAATTAAGACATTTGTTATTATAGTCAACTTGAGTTGGTATGGTGGTAACTAACGGGTGATTTTTTTGAGGTTAGGATTTTCATGCAGTAGTATTTGACAGATCACGTGGGATGTCAGACATGGTGTCAAAGAGAAAGATGCTCAGTATGCTTTGACATTTCATCATGAATAGACTTACTAACGAGCAACGCTTGCAAATCATTGAATTTTATTACCAAAATCAGTGTTCGGTTCGAAATGTGTTTCGCGTCCGTGTCCGATGAGCGATGAGGCTCATTTCTGGTTGAATGGCTACGTAAATAAGCAAAATTGCCGCATTTGGGGTGAAGAGCAACCAGAAGCCGTTCAAGAACTGCCCATGCATCCCGAAAAATGCACTGTTTGGTGTGGTTTGTACGCTGGTGGAATCATTGGACCGTATTTTTTCAAAGATGCTGTTGGACGCAACGTTACGGTGAATGGCGATCGCTATCGTTCGATGCTAACAAACTTTTTGTTGCCAAAAATGGAAGAACTGAACTTGGTTGACATGTGGTTTCAACAAGATGGCGCTACATGCCACACAGCTCGCGATTCTATGGCCATTTTGAGGGAAAACTTCGGACAACAATTCATCTCAAGAAATGGACCCGTAAGTTGGCCACCAAGATCATGCGATTTAACGCCTTTAGACTATTTTTTGTGGGGCTACGTCAAGTCTAAAGTCTACAGAAATAAGCCAGCAACTATTCCAGCTTTGGAAGACAACATTTCCGAAGAAATTCGGGCTATTCCGGCCGAAATGCTCGAAAAAGTTGCCCAAAATTGGACTTTCCGAATGGACCACCTAAGACGCAGCCGCGGTCAACATTTAAATGAAATTATCTTCAAAAAGTAAATGTCATGAACCAATCTAACGTTTCAAATAAAGAACCGATGAGATTTTGCAAATTTTATGCGTTTTTTTTTTTAAAAAAGTTATCAAGCTCTTAAAAAATCACCCTTTAGTTTTGAACTGGTCCACTTTGTGTTTCGATGTGCAGCGTTTGAGCTTCTTATGCCTTCTAGTAACATGGTGTCTCTTGGCAATTTTTCGAATTTTGGGTTTCAGGGTTTGCTTGTGCAATTAAACCTGTGGTTCTTTGTGTATAAGAGCTCCTTTGTGGTGAGATGGGATATCTGCTGTAATGAAGCATTGTATGATGTCTTTTATGACAATACAAGCAGTTAAATTTGCTTTTGCAATTTTTAAGATTATGTGTGTGGGACAAGCAGTTTGTACAGAGTCTTTTTGATCTGACAAAGTTGTTCCTTTCATTAATGTTTAATTTTTTAAACTTCTCGCAAGTTTCAAGCTTATGCCCTCTTGTGCATAGTTCGCATGACGTATGTCTTCTCTGTTCGGATGTGAACGCTTGTATTTTGTTAAAAATTCTATTTGATTTGTTTTTGCTTCTAGCTTGGGGTCTATTGAAGCTTTTATTTTGGTCGTATTTAATATTCTTATTTCTGATTATTTTTCCTTCTAACCTTTCCGCAATTTCATATTGGGTGGTAAGAAAATTTTTGATTTTTTGCCATGTTGGGCACTTTTTTCATGATGAGAACGATTGCTCCCATAGAAGTAACGACTTTTCTGGTAATGCGGCGGTGCACATGTTTACCAGAATTGGGTCCCAGCTGCCTATGGGAATATTTTGTGTCGACAGAATCGACAAACAATTAGGAACAGTGGATTGTGGTGTTATAAATTCTTCACTTGTTTCTTTCTTGATTTTAGGCAAGTTTAATAGTGTCGTTACTTGCTTATCGACCAATATTATTTCGTTTTCATAACGTGCTTTTAGAGCTTCCCAAGCAAAACTAAAATTTTCGTCATTCAGAGCGAACTGTTTTACTATGACGCCTGCTTGACCTTTTGTTTTGTATCGGAGGTGATACAATTTTTGCGCTTGTGATAGTTCTGGATGGTTGATGTAAACGGCTGTAAACATGTCCCGGAAGCACTGCCATTCTTCATAACCTCCATAAAATGTTTCTGGAGTTGAATGCCTGAATTTGCCCTTTGACTATCTATTTGTGGTAGCTCTACTCTACTGTGGGGAGTAGGTGCAATTGCTTTTATTAACTTTAGTTGATCGGAGATCATAGCTTTTATTTCTTCGTACTGGTCTAAGCAGTTTTCGTAAATATCGTAAGCCGATGATTTAAAATTATGTGGCAAGTCTGAATCATCAGATTCTAGTATGGCGTCATGAGACGCTTGGAGGCGAGTCGAAAAATTTTTAAGATTTTGGCCTTTTACTTCTAATAACGATTCAGAGTTTTCGTGAATCTGTGAAGAGGCAAATCTAGTATCTTGTTAAAGCAACCTGTTTTGAGCGTGTAGCTCCAGGTGTACTTTGATTTTTGTTATTGTTCATTATTTTGTTTGTATGTAGATATTTTTTAAAATGAATTAAAGTTTTCTCAGTGTGAGCTGAACACTTTTTTAAGTATGTATACGTTTTTCGTTTTTTGTAAAAGACGGGTTATTATTTATTTTCTTTAAGTATTTCTATATATAGGCACACCCTAATGATTGGCTTGCATGGACTTGTTTTTGTGCAATTGAGAGCTCGTCGAAGAGATCAATATGCTTTGTACACGCACGAATTGTTTTTGCTAATGATTTTATGCTTATGTTTTTGTTCTTAAGCAATTGAGCGCTCGTTAAAGAGATCAATTCACTATTTGTTCGTAAGTATACACGAAATGTTTGTGCTAATACATACCTACAGTTGTCCACAAAATAATAGGAGTGCCACTATGAAAAATTTGTTTAGCTGCATAACTTTTTTAATTCCCAAGTAAAGGACGCGAAACAATAATGGTACACATAACGGGATACTAGCATTAAAATACAAAACAAATTTTTATTCTGATGATTGCTGTTCTACTTCTGCTTTGCTAGTTCTCGGAGACACTTGTTATTGCTTTCCACAAAATAATAGGAGTGTTAGATATTTCGTTTTCAAAATAGTCCTTAACATAAAAAATATTCACAAAATTAGAAAAATAAGTATAGTTCCATAATATAGCAGCAATTTAAATTAGTTAATATTTTATTTAATCATTGGGTTTTTCTCCAGTGGGTAGAGGAAATCATTGTACAGAGGAAAAGCGGAAAACGACAAAAAAATTGAGAAAACTAGGAAAAACTTATAAAGAGATCCAAAAAATCGTAAAATACTCTTCTCAAGTGATAGCAAATGCCCTAAATTATATAAACAAAAATTAAACTCGTAGACAAAAGCGCGAAACATCCACTGCAGACGATCGCAATATAGTACTGGCGGTAGCGTTAATCCTTTTGCTTCAGCCAGGAGCATCCATGACAAACTAAATTTGTCAGTTAATACTGAAACTGTTCGTATACATTTGGAGCAGATCAAATTATTTACTAGAAGTCCACGAAAAAGACCCAATTGAAAAAGAAACACAAGGAAGCCCGCATAGAATTTTCAAATGAGCATGGCTCCTGACCCGCGTCTATATGGCGAAACATATTGTGGTCAGACGAATCCAAAGTTGAGTTATTTGGTAGTATAGAATCTAGGAACTTTGTTCGACGTCACCCTAACTCAGATTATAATCCCCAGTGTACCACAAAAACCGTTATACTTGACGATGTCAAATCATGGTATGCGGTTGTTTTTCAACATTGTGGTGTTAGCCCAATACACTTAATTGAAGGCATCATGGACCAAATGGTATATGTCAAAATATTCGATGAGGTAATGGTATGTGGTACCTCACGGAATATGTCATTGATATGGGTGCATTAATATAATAATGACCCTAAACGTACCAGCAAGTGCGCAAAAAAATGGTTTAGGGCCAATGGAGTTAAGGTTATGTGGTGACCTGCTCAGTCTCCTAACTTCAACCCCATTGAAAACCTATGGACAGATATCAGCAAGAAAGTAGCTGAAGAGAAACCAACCAATTCGAGAAATTTATGGCAAGTAGTGAAAGAGGCTTGGAAAAGAATACCAATAAAACGTTGCCAGGATCTCATAGACTCCATGCCTCGGAGATGTGATGCTGTATTAAAAAAATCGAGGTTATTCAACGAAATATTAATTATTTTAATATTCTGCGAAACTTTGGAAGCATTATATATTAAAATTATAGAACGGTCTCTTATTATATAAAATACTCCTATTTTTTTGTGGAACTAGTTTTTTAGTTCACTTGATATAAACTGCGATATAAATTTTTGTTTATGTTTAATTGAAATAGATGGAATCTGGTAATATTAATAGAACTTTAGCAAATTACATTATGCAAAAATTTTGAAAAAATAAAACATTTTTGTTAATGAAAATTAACAATTCCTTTTTCCCATGTGGTCACTCCTATTTTTTTGTGGACAACTGTACATACATATATGTCTGTTTAATTTATGTTGTTTTTTTTTTGTATGCAAACCTGCTTGTTTTTGTTTAACAAAGAACAAGAGGTATTGCGAACCAATGTGAGCTTTGCATATACATACATACATATGTACTTATGTATGTGGTTATGTATAGGAATGTACGGACAATTGTAATATTTATGTGTATATAGTATTCATAAATTTAATTAATAATTTAAACAAAATTACAGGCAGATTCTATGCTATTCTCAATGTACGAATATATGTATGTACATATGCGCAGGTATGTTCCTTTTGCACTTATGTATATATTTTTGTATATACATATACATATATATTATAATACGGAATTTCGCATATATGTATGTATGTGTGTATGTTTGTTTTTTGTTTCTCTTTTCGTTTTTGATTTATGCAACCCTGCTTATTGTTCTTGTTAAACAAAAGCGGTATTGCCAGAGAATTTTATTAGTAAGTATTTGAATTTATGTTTTCTTGGATTATTAAGCCGTATAATATTGCCGTGAATTAAATCAGATGAGGTTGATTTTTCTTTAGGTTTTAAATTGGAAAACCGTAACTTAGAACATATATACATATGTGCATATACTAAATTTGAAGTGAAATTAATACGCTCACTTATAGCAGGAACAGTCAAAAACGCTACTCCCTTCCTTCCTTTTCCTTCCTTATCGGCAAAATGTGTGCACAGTGGAGAACGTAGGAAAAACGCAGAAATCAGCCATCTTTGTTTGTTTTCATTTGAACAATGTTGCCATTTGCTCAATACGCATATGTAATTTTGTACACATCTATGTTTTCAATTACAATTTTTTACAATATAAAATATCAAAACTGAAAACAAACTATTAAAAATAGTTTATATACTTATAAATAATAGCATTCGACTCTGATTTTGAGTTATTTTAAGAAAATTTCAAACATATTGAACAGATTGAATTATAAAAGTTGATAATTGCTGCAGTATATCGATATTGGCAACCTTGCGTTGTGAGAGAGCAATCAGCTGCCACGTTATCTGCGGCAAAATCCAAATGTCGTGGATTCTCACGTCATCCCACGTCAAAGAGAGAAAGGAGTAGCGTTTTTCACTGTGCAGTTACATTGCGCGCCCATAAGATAGGTCGTGCCAGCTGACTCGGGCCATGATTCTGCGTTTTTGACTGTTCCTGCTATTAGATTTGTAAGGTATATTCCAATGTTTACTATGCCTGTTCGTTTGTTCTAATTCCTCTGCTCCTGCTGGCTACCTCCTCGTGCTGTTGTTTTGTTGTATGTATATACTACTTGTATATTTGTTTTAATGTTCGCGCCCGTTTGTTTCGTTTCAGTAGTGCTTTAGTTTTTCGCGCCCGATTTATGTTTTGTACTTATACTATGTTCGGACCGACAACGAAAACATGTTTTCGTGGGAAAAACTGGTTTTCGCACGAAAACTTATGTTTTCGTTCATTAAAAATCTGTCAAACGAAAACACGGTTTTCGCTGAAAACTACTTGAATACAAACATTCCACTCATTATAATCGGTGCCTGCTCTAGTTTAATCGATTTTTTTTTTTGAAGACATATTTTACCAGTCCTAAATTGTCACTTGATATTTGTTTATATTCCATATACAAATACAGCTGCTCCTGTTCTTGCAAAACCCTTGCACAGTGCACCAATTGCAGAATTTCCTTCTTGGTGCAGCGGCACAACAAACAAACGCAAAAATTTATTTGCAGTAGCTTAGTATCCAGCTCTCAAGAAATGTAAAAACTTCATATAAAAAACGCTTAAGAAACGGTCAAGTAACTTTCCAGCGATAAATTTACTTGTGCTAGTATGCAGCTCTAAAGAAATCTAGTACTAATTTTTAATACATTTTTCAATAAAATGCTAATATGGCAAACCTGGTTTTGCGAAGAAACATGAAATCAACAATTGTTTCTTGAAAGAAATTCAAAGTAAATCGTTAAAATCATCATAAATTAGTTAAAATCATTATTATGAAGTATATTTCATTTTGAAATATTGTATAAAACTTACCAATTATCAACAACATTTCTTAAATAGCAATGAAAATATTTATGTTACTACATACATAATACGCACAAAGTCTCTCTTTTGCTCTTCTAATGTGGATCAGATCATTCACAATGCGTAACTAGCTGTCAAAATTACTTGAGAAATAATGTATTTTTTTTTTGAGCAATTACTTGAGAACTGGATACCAACCTAATGGCTGTAAAATATGTCAGACCAAAACCCATATTTATTTTCGTGCCGTCATATGTATATCTCTAGATTCGCAATGGGTGCTCTCTTGGCCTTGCATATTTCGGTATAGAATATTTTGTGTCATCTTGAAAGAGCGAGAGAATCCCCGTATTGATAGTTGTCAGTGAAAACTCATCGAAAACACACATTGTCAGTCCGAACGACTTACATTCCACTACATACAAATGTGTTTTCAAAATGTTTTCAATGTCGGTCCGAAATAGTATTAGGTTTCGCGCGTTTTTGTTTTTTGAAATTGTTTTGTTTATTTTGTTTTTTCCGTGTAATTTCTTTCTGTGTCACTTCCCATCAATGTTGTTAAATACATATATATATATGTATGGGTATTGTATCTAGTTTTTTGTTTGTTTTATTTGCATTTTGTTTGGCACTGCACTTTTGTTTTTTGTTTTGTGGTTTGGTCACCGCACAATTCCTTTGGTTTTGGTTTAAATTTTTATTATTTTTTAATTGTTTCATTAGTCCATAGTGCCTCTCACTATGGCTCGAAGGACCATGTTTAATTTGATGATAATGCTAACCACACATGCACAATATGATTGTTTAAAAGAAGAAGTCCGAATCTCGTTTAGTTATAATAAAACAATTTATTTAACTTTTATGTATTGCGTACATATTACTCTTATATATAATGGAGGGCGATGTTAAAACGGAAATTAGGACCCAAAATATTTATCGCACAAGTTCGTCGTCGTATCACGTCAGTGTTGCCTTGACCGTTACGCGCAGGATCTATATACTTCGGAGCGAAAGGTACTTTGCGAATATTGTTTGACGAATTCTACTGTCGAATTGTGAGTAATGAAGTGTATGTGACGAATGTTGACCTGTGCAGTGTGTCGAACGAATGGTGGTAGCGAATCGGACCGGGTGATGACGACGGGGCGCAGTGTGTCAGTGAATGTGTGTATGGCGAATGTAGTCTCCTCTCCTGTTGTCTATCCTTTTTGTTTAGTGGGTAAGAGCACAGGTGTGGTGAGTTGCGTTAAAGTGCCGTCAGTGATAAATTGCGCTGTTGCATTAGGATGCGCCAGTTTTTCCGTTTAGAGTGGATGCTTAACTCATTTAAACAATCTGCAAAAGCTAAACGTGAATTTTTTCCATAGCGCCCTCTATTGATTACTTACTCAATCCAATCATTAATTATCGCCATCTGTTAGAATCTTTTTGAGCTAATAGATAATTGTTATCCTAACTGCAACGTCCCCACTCAAATAAATATTATATTAGGCGATCTCATACCACAGATAATATTCGAAGGTGTTGAGAAATTTTCAAAAACACGAAATACTATATTCGGTTGGATACTAAGTGGACAAGTTAAAGAAACAGTTTCCCATTACTAACTCGAAATGAAACCGTTCTCAATTCACGGTCAATCACTGTATTTCGTAAGATACCTCTAACCTCACAACCCAACCCCAAAGCAGGTTTTCAAAGGAGCACCCATTCTGGTCACATCTGAGCCAGGCATGGAGTCGCTATCCTCAATAGGACGCTAATAAACAAATTGTAAATAACCGCCAATAAAATTAATAAACCCAAACAAAGTATACACTAAATAATAAGTCGTCGGAACATTTAAATCAAGTACCCCATAAAGTATCTTATATTTAGGACCTACACACATATTAAAATGAATACCAAATATATCTTAAAGGAAAATACGTTTCCATACAAACGGGTAAATATGGATACATTACAACTCCAACACAAAATATTCCTGCGGTCGCCATGTATTCATAAATTCTTAAATGAAATAAAGATGGCCAAAATAAAAAGAGAATGCTGCGATTATATACAAACTTAAACGGATATTTTATTCATGTAATTCAGTGCGAATTGCGCGGTGGGATTCACATTAAAACTGTACTGTCATTTTAATACTAGTTATATACGTACCATTTGCTATAAAAGTGCATATTGTTATATAATATTATAAGCTGGTAACATTGTGACATACTTAAACTCTTAACTTAATTTATTATAAATATATCTTATTTATTTCCAGGCTTCCAAACTGTCAAAATGCTTGTCTTAACTATGGTGGTGGCATATTCTCGCGGGGCGCAAAATTTAAATATACTGGACGAACCGAGAGAGAAATTTTAAACGACATCTTATATTCATCTTATTCACCATTGAAAGGAAATAGTTTAGAAAACAAAACAAAATCCAACAGCGTACCAGTCACACCATCTAGTCCAAAAGGCGACTTGTCTTATATCCGTAATGTATATTACATTTTTTCGTACGATTTTATTAGCTGTAACTAAAGCTTAAATTCCATACTTATACCTACAGTGTCTGCGTTAGCTAAACCACGAGCATAATTAAATAATCAAAATCGGTTTTTCTTAATAGGTAACCTGCTAAAACTAACAATAAATCTAAGTATTTATGCTATTTTGTTTTCTGCCGAATAACACACTTACTATTCGTAAAATTGAAAGTCTATTTCTATGTTACTTAGCAAAAAATCTTAACCATACTTAGTTCTTCCAGTATAACTGACTGGGTTTTATCAAATAAAAATATGAAATATATAAATACTTCAACAATACTAAGCTGCTTAAGCTTTTTTTGCACTGCAGGTAATAAAAATATTAAAGAGTAACAACATAATTTACAATTAATACATGGTGTAGGTTTGGCTAACAAATCGAAATTGAGAAGATTCAAGGGTTTATTATAAAAAAGTCGGGCCTACCAACTGACTAAATAACAATTGTATTTATAACCTTTTCGCAAAAGTATCAATGACTTCGTTTAAATCCAGGCTGGATGCGTTGTTGTTTTCAATTGATTTTAACGATAAATGTCGAAGTCGAGATTGGCCCATATTATTTCTTAAATAATTTCTTATTATTTTTAATTCGCTAAATGACCTTTCAGCTGCTGCAGAAGTCACAAAAATTGTAAAAAATAATAACATTGCTGTAAATACTTCCGTTAGATCGCATTCTATCACTCCATATTTGCTCATTATTTCCTTACATGTATGTTGTGTAATTTGTTGAACAGTCCATGCTTGAGTTAATTGAGGTAAAACTAGATGGTAAATGTTAATAAATTGAATTAATAATATTAATATTAATAAATTGAAGTGAAACGGGTATGTTATATCTGAATATTATCTTTGCAATTCGTTACACTTTTGTAATAAAGTTGCTTTATCAACATGTAATAAACATGTCGATGTTAGGAAATCGAATATATGACAAACTGCACTCATACCAATAAAACGTGTATCTAATTGAGATATTATTGTGTCTAGTACAGTAGCTGATTAACAGCTAATTCATCAAAAAGTTTTTTAACTTTTCTTTTCCTTTTTACTTGAAAATTGATATCAATAATTCGAAGTCATTTCTATAAATTTCCAACTTTGCTTTGATCTCTGCTAAAACTTTAATCGCCTTACTCAAATTGACGTGGTATCCTTCCTGACTTCTTAAAGTCCTCTCAGAGCCAAAGAACTCTTTGCTAGGGTAAGTATGATATCGAATAACCTTTGATTTTTGTTTACTATCTTCTCTTTCTTGGCGTTGTTTGCATTTAAATGCACCACTGGCTTTCTTCTTTTTATCCATAATTCTTGAATTTCTTTCAACTGAGTTCTCATGATTAAAGTAGAGTTGCAACTGTCGTATTAATTATGAAAATGGGATAAATTTCCTAAAGTTCAGTTCGATCGAGATTTCTGGTAAGAATTCAGAACCTTCTTATGCCATATTGTTCCTTAATAAAATAATTTCTTTTGATGGAGTTATATACATACATTAGAATTAAAGGGGCATCTGTGGTTTTAAAATTTTTGAAAAAGTGGGCGAACATTTATAATCTTCTTTGGCATTTATGTTTTGAAGATTATCTTTTTCAAATGTTAGCTGCGGCTATGTTTCAGATGGCCCGTTCGAGCAATTGGCGAATGCCACTCGTGATGTTTTGCTCAACGACCTGAATCGAAGCAGTATTATCCGCATAGACTTTAGACTTTACACATCCTCCCAGGAAAGGTCTAACGATGATGACCAATCGACCGGTCCAAAATCGACCGGTGATCAAATTGAAAGGATAATTTTTAATTTATACTTCATTATACATGTACCATGGTGAATGTTGCAAACATTTTAGATTGGAACCATTGTATTATATCAATGTTGGTTGCACAGGTTTTTTTACGAATCGGTAATTTTTTTTACTGTTAGTGACATCTATGCTAAATTTCACGTCGAAATATTCATTAGTATTTAAGATACGCGTCGTTTTGTGAGGCTCTAAAAGTGAATTCTTCGTTTTTACTATGTCTGAATTTATTGAACAAATAAGTGCGATTTTGCACTATGAGATGGGTTTTCATTGGTTATTCGTGATCATTTCGCCATATTTTCTACTAATATCGCCCCTCAATCACCGCATACGCCTGATTTACCTTTGTGTAACTTCTGGCTATTCAGCAAATTCACATGACACGGTGAATCCAAGTACACCGTTTTAACTCAATTGAGGATATAAAAGCTGAGTCTAAGAAGGCTCTGATGGCCATCACGACGGAGGATTTTTCCAAGGCCTATGACGACTGGAAAATTCGTTGGCATAAGTGTAATGCAACGGGAGAAGATTACTTTGAAAGAGATGAAATAGACAAAAGTCACATTTCAATTTGATCACAGTAGCAATTCCATCCATTGATGTGATGTGTGGAAAGTGGAGTCGTCTTGTTGATAGCAGTCTCCATCGACGATTACGTTCTCACCGTGATTACTTGTGAAGAAATATGGGCTGCAAATATAGAAATATTAGGTTGTCAAAAAAGTCTTACGGTATTTTTTATTGAAATTTAAATGAATTTTTGATGACTCTTGACCGATGCTGCTACAATGCTGGTCTCTTTCGACCAATTTAGCGATTTTATAGCAATTTTCGACGACAGGCCTTCCGGAGCGTGGCGCATCTTCGACCACCTCTACACCAGAATGAAAACGTTGAAATCATCGTTGTGCAGTGGAAATGGAAACTGTATCGAGTCCATAAACTGCACAAATTTTATTGGCGGCTTGAGATGCATTTTTGCCTTTATCGTAGTAGTACTGTAAAATACGCCGCATTTTATCTTTATTTTGCTCCATGTTTGCGACGCTTTAAGTCACGAACGACTTAAAAGAAACGACAATCAATCAAAAACCTGTTAGCGCGTGAAATGAGCTTTTCAAAAAGGTAAAGCATGACCCGATGCGACGAATAAAACTAGAACTACGCGCTTTCAGCACCAACTAGCCAAAATACCGCAAAACTTTTTTGACAACCTAATATGTTGTTAAAATGCTCCAAGTTGCTACGGCTGCTACGAGGTGTGTTCAGAAAGTATCGCGAATCGCAACTGACAATTATCTTCGATTCCAGGGGCGTGGTACATCATGAGTTCTTGCCACAGGGAAGAACGGCCAATAAGGAATATTACCTGCAAGTTATGCGCAATGTGCGCGAAGCAATCCGCCAGAAATGCATGGATTTGTGGAAGACCAAAAATTGGCTTTTGCACCACGATAACGCCCCTGCTCACACACAAAAACAACACACTAATGATGCCGCAGCCACCATATTCCCCAGATCTGGCTCCCTGTGACTTTTTCTTGTTCCCTAAACTGAAGAGGCCCATAAAAGGACGGCGTTACGCTTCTCTTGACGAGATAAAGACGGCATCGAAGGAGGAGCTGAAGAAGATAAAAAAAAATGATTTTTTGAAGTGCTTCGAAGATTGGAAAAACCGTTGGCACAAGTATATAATATCTCATGGGAATTACTTTGAAGGGGACAAAATAGATAGTCATGAATAAATAAATAATTTTTGAAAAAAACACAAAATTCGCGATACTTTTTGAACACAGCTCGTACATTTTCTACACTGCGTAGCGGACGAGGTCTTTTCGGTCTAATATTATCAGATAAAGAATGCTACATCTCAAGATGGGTGATGGTGTTGCGGCACATACCAATTATGTGGATCATAAGTTGAGCGAAGCGCGCGTAACGCACTTGAATTCACAGAAGTGAATTTTTGTAATAAAGTTGAACGGTTTGTAAAGATTGGTCACGCGTCCTCTGTCAAAAAAGGCTATTGAAAAATTACCCCTGCTTGGATCACCCATTACATACATACTATATAAACAATTTCGTTATTTTAGTAGACTGTATGATTATTGTGTGTTGTCTCTTTATAAAATTGCAAAGAAAGACCCAATATACTCGAATAATGTCTCAAGTTAACACAATCAGGTCACTTCTTCTTCTAACCCAAATATACCCATATAATGATTTCCTGCTCTCTATCTCACTCGAAGCGTAAATCAAAAATTAAAATTTAGAAAAAAAGTATGTTGAAAATTTTCTCACCGAATTACAATACTATACCTCAGAAATTGTCCGATATTTTCGGTAAAAATAAGACAAAAGCGCAATGAGCCATCAAGGATCTACATATTTGATGTATGGGTTATTGAAAAGTTACAGTTATATTTAATTGTGCAAACCATATGCAATACCGACCAAGGTGCAAAGGAACATGTAGCAAGTTTCATCAAGATATTTAAATTTTTATTCAAGTTCCTACTTGCACGGACAGATAGTCATTTATTTCAAATTGTTTCGTCTGCCTGATCATTTGTAAATGTACTCTATATCAGTGGCGGATTCAAACGAGGGATATGGGAGAAATTATCTTTGAGTAAGGACAACGCCAGGAGAAGGCGAACCCGATTCCCCAATCGATGACGATGGAGCAGACGTTCCATTGCCCGACCATGAAGAGGTTCGAATAGCAATTGCCCACCTGAAGAACAACAAAGCGGCAGGGGCCGACGGATTGCCAGCCGAGCTATTCAAACACGGCGGCGAAGAACTGGTAAGGAGCATGCATCAGCTTCTTTGTAAAATATGGTCGGACGAAAGCATGCCCAACGATTGGAATTTAAGTGTGCTGTGCCCAATCCATAAAACAGGAGACCCCACAATCTGCGCCAACTACCGTGGGATTAGCCTCCTCAACATCGCATATAAGGTTCTGTCGAGCGTATTGTGTGAAAGATTAAAGCCCAGCGTCAACAAACTGATTGGACCTTATCAGTGTGGCTTTAGGCCTGGTAAATCAACCACCGACCAGATATTCACTATGCGCCAAATCTTGGAAAAGACCCGTGAAAGGAGAATCGACACACACCACCTCTTCGTCGATTTCAAAGCTGCTTTCGACAGCACGAAAAGGAGCTGCCTCTATGCCGCGATGTCTGAATTTGGTATCCCCGCAAATCTAATACGGCTGTGTAAACTGACGCTGAGCAACACTCAAAGCTCCATCAGGATCGGGAAGGAGCTCTCCGAGCCGTTCGATAGCAAACGAGGTTTCAGACAAGGCGACTCCCTATCGTGCGACTTCTTCAATCTGCTGCTGGAGAAAATTATTCGAGCTACAGAACTGAATCGAGCAGGTACAATCTTTTATAAGAGTGTACAGCTACTAGCGTATGCCGCGCCGTTAGTTCTGTTTTCTCCATACTGAACAAGAAAGCAACGCAAATGGGTCTGGCAGTGAACGAGGGCAAGACGAAATATCTCCTGTCATCAAACAGACAGTCGTCGCACTCGCGACTTGACTCCCACGTCATTGTTGACAGTCATAACTTTGAAGTTGTAGATAATTTCCTCTATCTTGGAAACAGCGTAAACACCACCAACAATGTTAGCCTGGAAATCCAACGCAGGATTACTCTTGCCAACAGGTGCTACTTCGGACTGAGTAGGCAATTGAAAAGTAAAGTCCTCTCTCGACGAACAAAAACCAAACTCTATAAGTCGCTCATAATTCCCGTCCTGCTATACGGTGCAGAGGCTTGGACGATGACAACAACCGATGGGTTGACGTTGCGAGTTTTCGAGAGAAGAGTTCTGCGAAAGATTTATGGTCCTTTGCCCGTTGGCCACGGCGAATATCGCATTCGATGGAACGATGAGCTGTACGAGATATACGACGACATTGACATAGTTCAGCGAATTAAAAGACAGCGGCTACCCTGGCTAGGTCATGTTGTCCGGATGGATGAAAACACTCCAGCTCTGAAAGTATTCGACCCCCCGCGGGAAGCAGAGGAAGAGGAAGACATCCACTCCATTGGAAGGACCAAGTGGAGAAGGACCTGGCTTCGCTTGGAATATCCAATTGGCGCCACGTAGAAAAGAGAAGAAACGAGTGGCGCGCTGTTGTTGACTCGGCTATAATCGCGTAAGCGGTGCCTACGCCAGTAAAGAAGAAGAAGAAGTATCTTCTCTCTTGGCATACAAGTATAAGGCGGGTTTTCTCATTATAAACAAAATCAACGGTACCCATCGCAAC
Source organism: Bactrocera zonata (assembly GCA_037783105.1). Classification (NCBI taxonomy): domain Eukaryota; kingdom Metazoa; phylum Arthropoda; class Insecta; order Diptera; family Tephritidae; genus Bactrocera; species Bactrocera zonata. Next base: position 635,311 of record JBAWJQ010006684.1, read on the forward strand.
CATGTGCAAATTTAAATTTATCAAATATGATAAATACATACGTACGTCGCTTGTAGTGCTCTGAAATCGAAGACAAAAAGCTGAGGAAAGTTTTCGATCCATTTATTCAGACACGAAAAAATGGCGGGAGAACTGAAAGGTGACTAAGAAAACCCTGATGCCGATCAACAAAACCCTAAAATTTTTGCGAGGGAACTTGCAAATAATTCTACAGGGTCTTATGTACATTAGTCTATTGGATACAAGGTGAAGAATTGCGACGTATATAGTTATGTACCCCATACTCGTAATTCACCAACACGCTCTGAATGTGGCTGAGGGCGAACATGCTTCAAAATAAGTGATCAACCTGGCGTTGCTGCATTCCAATCTTGGCACTGGAGTCATTAAAGAAGAAGATTCTCAAAACATGGCCAACATCGTTTTGTTTTGTGATTTTCTCTATTCAATACACGTATACATACTATTATTGCATTAAAGTAATTATGTCAATATAGTAGGATTTGATATCAGAAGGTCGATTTCAAATTTTTCCACCTTGATATTAAATTGTATAAAGACTACTATAATTAATATAATACTCTTCATGTTTCAAATAAATGTTTATTTATTGTACATGTTTTAATGTGCTGTTAAGGAAATGGTGTCAAAGAAAAAAGAGCATTGCTCTAAAGGCGGAATAAAATGACAACAATCAAGAATGTTTAGCAAAGTTCTATTTCAATTAATTAATATAAATAATGTAAGTTTAATGTATTCAAAAATTGTATTTATTATATAAAATAATCCATGAGAATAAAAGAATATATGCAGCGTTTGACCAAAGGTCTTCGTGTCGTATGACATTGAAATGTTAATTAAACTATATTTTTTTCATTTATTTAGACTATTTCGCTTACAACGTGCGTGGTCTTGGTCTTGTAGCTAGATAATGCTACTGTTTTTCAGGGCATATACATACAAGTTAACTAAGTAAGTTTCTTGAACTGCCAAAACTACAATCATGCAGTCTGAAGTCGGTCGCGCATGGATCAAATGAAATTACAGTAGCCATCGAACGTGTGACCGTTAGGTATAACGCAACACTAGCTTTGGCATCAGCAGAAAATTGTGAAAACGGCTTCAACGGCAGCAGCAGTAACAATAAAAGTAGGTTATATATAAACAAATTGCGCTGTCAATGAAGCAATTTTAGAACGGAACTCAAGCATTTATTATTAAAAACAGCAAAATCGTAGGTGGTCGATATCACTGTCGCTACAATTCATACCGAATATTTCATACTTTTACAACTCGCAGGAATCAAAGCCAGGAAAATACCTTAAGACGTAAACCGTTAACGAGTGGATCTAAATCTAAGCAATTTTATTAAGACATTCACTTTATATGTATAACTTAACACTGACCTATATATTCAGCATAAGATTTGTTTGAAAAACCAAAATCATTATACGTGGTTATTATACAAAATCAGCTGGATGTTCGAAAATCCTAGCAATGGTTATATGGGGGCTAGGTCAAGTTTATCTATTTTAGGCACAGAATAACTCACGTCCACATATTCAGTACCTAAAGTCTTCAACAGTTTTGGTTGGATTTGGCCAAATTTTAATCAAAAGGTGGCATACTTTCTGGTTATTATTACTGCAAAATTTGATTATGTTCTACTGGGGTCCACATATTCAGTACCTAGGGCCTTGAACAGTTTTGGTTGGATTTGGTCAATTTTTAATCAAAAGGTGGCATACTTTATGGTAATTATTACTGCAAAATTTGATTCCGATATATTTTATACTATTATATCAAAGAGCATAAACATCACAAGTCAATATGGCAGCCAAAGTGGCAAAATCCAAAACATTTTCATTCATAAACGCAGGCGCACATTCAACAAGTGACCTCGCTTTATTTATAAAAAAACAGACGCCGTAACATCTCCCTGAGCATACCTTTGCCTACTAACGTCTTTTCTCGACGATGGCAAAAGCTAAAAATCATAGATTGATAAACTTTCTGATGTTCTTCTGGAAGCGAAAACTGACAACCCCCGCAAACTTGTAAAACCCAGAAAAAGTGATAAAACTGGCAACATAGTTCTTGTCGATTTAAAATATTTGCAAATCTGAAATATTTTGTCGTGACTCGCAAAAATCAGTGTGGATATGTATCCAAGTTCATACCTAAACATACATATGTATTTACGATGGTTTCATGGCAAAGTTGTTCGAGCGGCAAGAGAAACGGTGACAATCGGCGATCGTTCGCTTAGTTTTTCGGCATAGCTCGGATTTTCTACCAACAACACAATGTTGTGACGCTTTGTCGACGTTTAAGTGCTTCGACACTTGACCCTTTGACAAAACGTGAGCTGCGGCCACTGGTTGCCCGTGACAACGGAGATGTGGAAAAATTTTTTTATTTGCAATATCTTGTTATTTATAGAATCTGCTTTAATATAAATGTACCAAAGCATTAGCCAAAGGGTTTGTATGACCTCGGAGTTCAGATATATATTTAATTCTACTTCTTTCTTTACCATAGAAATACCAGATTTTAATGGATATATTCATTACGCATGTACCATGGTGAACATGTGGTTGCTCCAAACATTTTTGATTGGAACCTCATATCAACATTAGGAGGTCGCACCCCACACTTGAATGCCATACATCCAAGTCGGCTTTATGACCGCATTATATAAAAGCACTTTGTTGTCTAGGCTGAGTTTGGAGTTTTTATTTAAAAGTCAATTTGAATTTACAGCTCTTTTCTTCATGCAAGTTATTTTACTAGATACATATATATTTTCTCCACGTAAGTCTTCTATCTAGGTGAATACCGAGATAAGTTATTTCACTATTTTTATTTTTACTGCCGGTCACATTTTTGGTCTTAGCGAAAACGTAAGAAGGATACACTTTTGTTCATTCATATTTATATGCCAATTGGCTAGCCATTCTTCGACAGACCTTAAGTGCTTGGCTAATATTATTGATGCTACTATGTGGCATTTGTTCCGGCTCACTAAAGCTGAAAGATGCGTGCGGCACTTGTTATTCCGTTAGTTTGTACATATGGGGCTCGTATTTTCTTTCGTAAACATACCGACAAATGTGCCAAAGAAATAATATATGTATGTACATGTACATATGTACATAAGTTATAGGTAAACTCGATTACTTTATTGAATAATTTCCTTTTTATACAAAATTTTGCTTATTTACTTTAAACTTACTTAGGTATGTCCGAATACTTACTTACTACTACTTAAGTATTTCTATATACTCAGTTACGATATATTATGGCGTCACGGCTTCTGCTCTGGTTTAGTGCCGACGAAATGTGTTGTTGTAATCTTTGGAATACAATTTTATTGAGCCATAATGATATTATTTTTTTGCAGATTATTGCTGAATTGAATTTCTAATATACAGTCGAAACTCTATATAACGAAACCCAAGGGGCTGGATATTTACTTCACTATAAATAAAAATCGCTATGTAGAAAAGAAAAAAGTGTTGCTTTTAACATTTTTATTTGTAGTGGTCCTGCTATTTCAAAAAAATCTTGCTTGTTATCCATGGTTTCGCATTAACCCCTTGAGGAATTTCCACGTGTCTTAATCGAGGTACAATTTTTCTGCCTAACATGATTATCACGAGTCTGACTCGTGGTGTGTCGAAGTGTACATTTGATGAAAAGATAAATGAAATATTCCCGTTATTTTTAGCTAATAATGTTAACAAAAAACATTGTTGAATTGAGTGCATTATCTACTGCAAATCAGTTGTGTAATTATATATATTTTTTGTTCCGTTTTTAAATTTTTCAAACCAACTTACACTTGCTTCAAATTCTCCCTGGTCCAATGTTTCAGCGAATTGTTTTGCTTTTTCTCTCAGTATTAGTGCAGATACAGGAAGATTCCGACCACTTGCCGCGTATATCCATTTCAGCATTGTATCGTTAATATCGTCAAAAGTTCAAGTTCGAAGCTTCTTGCGTTTAATACTGGATATCTGTGACACTGGTTAAAAGCTTATCCATGTTTTTTAAAATCGTATTAAGCTACTGGCAGGAATTCCAACTTTCGTAGTAATTTATTTTTTTGAAGCTTTTCCCTTTTCAACTTCTTTTATAATCAATTCTTTTTTCCACAGTAATACTTATGCGCGGAATCATTTTACAACTTACTAATACGGTATGCAAAGGCAAACTGAGAGCGACTGCAAGAAATATGAGAGATGGTAATAATTTGAGTTGACACTTGCATAGTTCGATAGTTCCCCGAAATACGCTTTCAAATTTATGGAAAATAAACTGTTCAAAGCAGAGGTCTCTGCTTGTGCGTTGTGAAAGCAACAAAGGAACAAGAATAACAACACCAATAACACACAACAAAGCGACGTCGATTTCTTTATTTGTTGGTGTAATATTTATACAACATTTATTTGTGAAATGAATCATAAGACTGACTTATAATATTCTTATTAAGCTTATACGAGACCTTAATATGGTACATATGTATTATATAATATATCGTAATGAGGTTAGTGGAGGGATAGTTGTCAGACTGTCATGTTAGGCTACGTAACTTCCCCCCGTTAAAAATAAAGTTTACAAGAATTGTGACATAATATCATAAGTAATCAGTAATAGAAATAATGCAATTAAATTTTTTAATAATTAAATAAATCAAGTATTTTCATATATCCATAACACTTTTAATTTTCTCTTTTGTAAAATTCTTTTGTTTTACATATTTATTTTACATATATGTATATTTTTTTACATATATATTTTTTTGTCTGTGTTTGTAATCCATTTATTGATTTTTTGTTTTTTTTTGTTGTTTTATGTAATTTCTTGTATGTTAAATTTTTCATGAAATTTATATTTTCTTTTAACATTTTTAGCATGTATATTATCCAATTCATTAAATATAAACTTCGGTTGTTCTTTATGACGAACATTTTTATAATTTTTAATGTAGCCCTTATTCCTGTATTCTTGATAATTTTCTCTATGCAGATTTCTTTTATTCAAATATCTATTATTTTCATTAATCATTTTTGTGTATATATTTGTTTTGTTACAATTTCCTGATTCTACATTAATTGGTTTTTCTTTCGTAATGGAATGGTATGAATTATTGTAGTACTCAATGGATTTGCTTACTTTTTCTTTAATGCCTAACAAGTTATTTTCTATGTTTAACATCCTAATTTTTTCAGTTAGTGTATTATGTAACCTCTCAATGTCGGCAGTTCCAGTATTATTATTTGGTTTTGTTAGATGTAAATTTATATTTTCTGTTCTGAGGTAATCCCTACGCTTTTAAATTCGTTTTCTGTTATCAATGTTTCAAAATGTCCTTTCTGTGATTGGTATTGTCTTAGTTTCTCAATTATTGCTTGGTGATTTCTGTCTTCAAGGTAGTAGGCAAATTTCGAAAAGCGATCTATAAGTGTTAAAAAATTTTATTTTGAATTCGGGAAACGTCCATATGTATGATCAGATTCTTATCTTTAGGGGTTTCGGTCATTGGGAACTTAGGTTTCACGGTTTGCTATCGTATTTTATTCTATTACATGTATCGCAATTATTAATATACTTCTATGTCAAAGTTTTTAAATTTGGATAATATTTTTATCAATCCTTCGTAGTTTTCATTAATACCAGTGTGACCTGTCTCATTTTTATAGTGCATGTGAATTTGTTTAAAAGTTTCGTTTTCTGAAGACATGTCTTTTTCGTTGAAAGAAAATCTGAAAAATTTGAAATTTGGCTTATTTTTGTATATATGTATCTACAATTTTTTGCTGTAATTCTGGAACCTGAAATGTTGCGTTCTAAATTATTACTGAGATCTTCTAAACTGATGTAAATCTTTCTTTTATTATTTATTATTTCGAATTCTTTACTTTTAGTGCTAGCTAGTAAATATAATTTGAACAGGAAATTTATTTACTACTGTGTCTAAAATGCCAATGAAATTGCTTTTATCATCAGCTTTGGGATGCATTGTAATTGTATGCTTACTTGCGTTATTATTTAAAGAGCTTGAACTGCCATCATTACCTACGTATATTTCATGAGTATCAGAATTGATTCTGCTTAAAAAATCTGCTACATGGTTATCTCCCTTAATGTAGTATACTTCTGTATGTAATATGCTCCCTTAATGTAATAGATGTTTAGATTGTAGTCCCTTAGTTTCACTAACCATCGGTAAAGCCTTGGATTAGCATCCCTTGCGTTTTTGTATACAACCATTTTAACGGCTGGTGATCGGACGTAATATTAAATTCAAAGTTCGGCTGGCGAGGCAAACAGGATGTTTGTCCTGCTGCAACACTGCTCCGATTGCAAAGGAGCTGGCATCGGTTGCCAACTCAAAACGTTTGCTAAATCCGGATGTTCAAATATCATTGAACATGTTTACTTATCAGCAAAGCCGAAATTCTACTAAATATAAATATCTGTTTATATATTAATATACACACATAGAAACATATATACACATGCATTTAAATGCAACCTGCATCTAATAATAGTAAAAATGCAGGCACACAAGTCATAAATTTACAGAAGAGATAACATTAAACATACACGCACACACACATGTATTAAATTGTACACTTGGAAATAACCCTATGTCAAGCAGCAATAAACAAAATGCTACAATACATACAAACATACACACATACACATATATTTAGTTATTTGAGATAGTTTTAAAATTTGTAAAGAAGCAAGAAAAATACCAAAATAAAATCAGATTTGAAAGACAATCTCAACAGAAAACAAAACTTTTATTTATATCTTTTACTTCCCCCAATCAGTGGTAAGGGGTAAAAGAAAATAAAAGGAAATATTTCAAGTAAAATAGCAGTGCCTATCACTTATTGCCCCCACCCGAGGTAAAGAATAAGTGACGCAGCGCTGCAATAATTTCTACTAAACACCGAATACTTAAGCACTGGAATTTCTACAATTATTCGCTTTAGTTTCACGAATTGATAAAATTTGGATCATTTATATTTATTTTGGCGTCTTTCTTTAGAAACTTTACCATCGGGTACGCTACATTTGCGAAATCCTTAAAAAATTTGCGATAATAGCCGCACATACTGAGAAATGATTTTATTTGTTTAACGGATTTTGGAATCTTTAGTTCTAAAATAGTTTTTATTTTATTTGCATTAGGTTTACCGCATTCAGGTGTCAAAATGTGACCTAGGTATAGGGTTTCTTTTGAGAAAAATTTTCATTTATTGATTTGGATTTTTAGTTTCGCTTCTCTTAACTTCGTCAAAACTTGTTTGATACATGTAACATGTTCGTCAAAACTGGTAGAAAAAATATGTATGTATATCGTCCAGACACACAACGCAAAATTTATTAATAAAATCTTTCAAAACACTGTTAATAAGTCTTTGAAACGTTGCTGGAACATTTTTTAAGCAAAAAGGCATCCGAACGTATTTATAATGTCCGTAGGGGGTAGAAGAAGCAGTTTTCAGCTGGTCTTCTTTGACAAGGATTTGGTGAAATCCTTTTGCTAAATCTATCGCCGAGAAGTACTGTGCTCGTCCAAGTTTGTCTAGTATATTGTCGATGTTCGGTATTGGAAATTTGTCATCCGTTGTAATTTCGTTTAATTTGCGATAATCTACTACTATTCTTCATTTCTTCTCGGTAGTTATGTCTGTCTTCTTAGGTACGATCCATAAGGTGCTATTATAAGAAGAGTTACTTTCTTTTATAATGCCTATTTTCAGCATATCTCTAATTTGTGCACTTACTTCTTTTTCGTGAATTTGAGGATATCTATAAGCTTTTGTGTAAATTGGTCTGTCGGTAGTTGTTTTAATTTCTGTGTGAGTAAAATCGTGAAAACTATTGAGTATTTTGTTTAAAGTGCTATTTTCTTCTATCATTTATATTGATTGTATTTAAAATGAAGCTCGTTTATTTTACTATATCGATAATCTTTCACAAATTTTATTTTTATGTTATTTATAGTAATACTTTCTTTGTTCATGTTAATAATAGCCTTAAGTGGTTTTAAAATAGTTTGCCCTAGAATTGCATCAAAACTTTTTCCCTCAAAGCTGGTTAATTTCCATGACATTGTTGCATCTTTTTTAAATTCTTCTGGTAAATTGGTAATAATCTCAAAATTAATTTTAGTTTCACTATTTAAAGACTTAAATTTTAATGGAACTTGAAGTGGAATTCTTTTGTAGTAAGGTAGTACTTTTTCATTTAGAAGTGAAGTAGCTGAGCCAGTGTCTACTATACATAAAACAATATTATTTTCTATGTGTAGCTCTATTATGGGTAATGTTCCCTTGAGGCCATAACATTGAAGCTTGGCTTCTATCGCAATCGGTATTCATTAGCTCACTTCTTCTAAAATGTGGACTATTATATTGATTGGAATTTTGCAACCGAAATTTTTTATTAATTTGACTTGAATAATTCTTTGTTTCTTGCCTTGACCAAAAATTTTTATTTTTATCAGGATAGAATTTTCGAAAACTTTTATTATGATTTCTCAAATGTTGTTGATTTATTTTATATTCTTGTTGATCTCTGTTATAGTCGTAACTTCAATCTGTATGTCTACTTTGTTTTGCATAGTTATAGTAATCACCGTTGAAATTAAAACTATTACACTTATTCTGATGGCGAATTAAACCTTCGGTTTCTAATAAATAATAAGCATCTGATAAGCAATTTATGTTCCTATTTATGATTATCGAAGCCAAATTGGCGTCTATATTACTCAAAAATGTTCTTAAAATAATTTTTTCATTATTTAGAGAACTAAATTCTATCGGTTTACTTACGTCGTACACAAATTTTTCGTTTAATTTTTATAATATATTTATTAACAATTTAAAATAAATTCTAATGCTAGTATGTCGAAGTGCAAACGCTTGCTGGAAAAGTTGATGGTATGTTCCTTAATGCCGAAAGTTCTGATTAGGGTTGCTTTGATTTCGATCCAGTTTGTATCTGGCGATATAGTACGAATTGCATGTAATCCCTTACCTTGAATTTTATTTAGGATTACCCTTTGGTATACATATTCGCATGCTGTTGGGCCTGTATACAGCATTGCCAGTACGGCGTCGACTTCTCTTAAAAATGAAGGGAAAGCATATATGTCGTCTCCGCTGAATTCGTGAACTCTATGTGCGTCTTTCACAATGTCGCTCACTGACAGCTGCAATGCTGGTCGATTCTCACTGGAACTAATTGGATTAGTTGTCATTGCCATGTATCGCTAGTCGAAGTTACTAATTGAATTTTTGGAGTTGATCATCCGATCACAAAACCGTTGTTATATGATATTACTTCTTTTTAAAGGTGACCTTATTGTTTGCTACCATGTGGTGACATGAAAGTCAAGTTAGAACGTGTTGTATTTTATTTTGCACATTAGCGATGATAATTTTTTTTTATATCAAGAAAGTATTTGTGGTGTATTTGTAATAGTTCAGAGCATTTAATTTTTGCATATACATGTATATAACTACAGATTGCCGTGATTAATTTGCAGGTTACCGAATTGTCTATTTTGAGTTTGCATATCTTGTTGATATTACCTTCATTAGTTTACAGATTTTGCGTTTTGTCTCTTACTTTATTTCAATATGATATTAGTTTTTTGAATTGTAGTATAAAAAATGTGATTTGCCGAATTAGGTAATTTAGAAGCTACTTTCATTTATTTTATTTTAATTTTTGGAATTTCGGAGTACGGTACTGAACTGTGAATGTTAAATACAGTTTTTCACTTAAAAAAAGTTATAATTTGTTGATTTCAATCTTATGTAGTTGTGTAGTTCTTGTAGGTTATGTAGATTTAATGAAATTTAGCTTTCCTTTTTATTTTTTATTTTTTTTCTTTGGGTCAATTATTATAGATTTTTATTTAACTTCACAAAATTATTATCTTTGATAGTTCCACCAATTAACTTTATTAACTTTTGGGTATAGGTAGGTTCCTTTTTGTTTTTTTGGGACCGACTGCGCCAGTTATGTTAGTATAATATATAAACAACATTTATTTGTGAAACGAATCTTAAGATTGACTTATAATAATCTTATTAAGCTTATACGAGACCTTAATATCGTACATATATATTATATATCGTAATGAGGTTAGTGGAGGGATAGTTGCCAGACTGTCATGTTAGACTACGTAACTCACGTGCGTTCAGTTTTGCCTGCCGTGATGTATGTAAATGAAAACGAAAAATTATTTGAATAAATTCGATATATGAAGATTGAAAACGCTTTAATCATGAAGTAACGGTCGCAAAAAAATGCCTCGTTATATTGAATTTTCTGCCATAGGGAAATTCGCTGTATGAAGATTATTTTACACTCATAGTACTTGTAGACCCGAAACACAATTATTTATGCGACATCTGATCTTGCGATATTTTGCTACTTCGCGCACATCCTCCTCGCAGCACTCACCGCACAAAACCCACATACCACATACCAAAAGGTCACACAACCCAATGGAACAGAACATATCATCCACACAACCCCAGCTACACATCATACCAACCACACTACACACCAACACTTAATTTTTTTCACCACCCACCACCGATACAAAAGGATTGGTCAGATCGGAATGGGCGCTTTTTTCGTTTTTACTCGTGACCTCGAAGGTTTTCGCCATCGATACGTCCGTCGAAGCAACGCTGCATAATATTAGTTTAAAATTGTTAAGTGAAACCAAAGTGCTAACAAAATTTTGTACAAAGAAGAAGGACATATTGTGTGATTATAAAATAAGCATTTATAAAGGAATAAAAGAAAAAATATAAAAGTTATTCATTTGAAAGTGAAATACTCATTTCCTTATTAAAAAAAAAAGAAAATTTGCGAATTAACCATTCCAGATGCAAGTGCAAGTGAGTATATTACCGACATCAGGGCGAATAAAAGGAATACAAAAACTAAAAAACAGTGTTCTTATAATTACTTCGTAATAAAGAAAACTTCGTTATATAGTAGTTCGTTATAGAGAGTTTCGACTATATTTTGTTAGCTACAACTACTTTGTTGTTGGTATATTTTGTTAGTTATATTAACTGTGATAACTCCCCCCTTCTTAAGCATCAGCGGCTCGCTGATTATTAATTATTGAGTACTGAAAACTGTGGATAATCTGTTATTGGTGGGATAAAGAATAAATTTCATGTTCTTAGTTTAAGTATGATATACAAAGCTAACGAAAGTGTTACTGCAACAAGGATTTGCTACGAAGCTTGAACTAATCAATAGTTTAAGTCTAATTTTATTTCTGAGGTTATTCTGTTAGGTTATTCTCAAGTAATGCGGGTAAGATCTGATAGGAGCTTATTTGCTGTTATTTAAGGTTATAGTTTCGTTAGAGAAGTATGAAAGAAAATTACCATTTAGTTTAAAAGATGTATTATTAAAAGTAACATTTCAAATAAATTTTTGAAAGAAATATTGGTCCCTCTCAAATTAATTCAATTATAGCTTGGTTTACATACTGGTAATCGCAAAGCGCTTTTTCTCTGCTAATGATTTGTGCAATGCAATTGGCAGTTGGTTTCTCTTACTTATAGAAGTATCATCTAATTCAATGCATTTTCCAAGTATGCAGTATTTGTCTTTTTGGGATATGAAAAGATTGTTGAATTTTAAGTAAACTCGTTTAAGGTGTTTGACAGTTAAACGTATGATAATATTATTGTAAAGGGTGTCTGCGGTTTTTGGTAGTGAAATTACATTAAAATAAAGTAAGTTTTCAATGACCATAGACGGTTGTTATTATAATTTTTGCAATTTCGTATTTCACTATCAGTTTTTAAACGTGACTTAGGAATTTTTCTGTTATTTTTAGTAGTTATTGTGACGGCATTGTCTGTAGCGATAGTTTCTTTCTTAAAAATCGGGTTTTTGCTACTTTTAATTTGTTTGTTCTTTTTAATATAATATCACCTGGATCGTAATTCTTTATTTTTGATTATTGATAATTTAGCCTATTTTTTTGGTTTCTGGCTATTTCATTTCGAAGATCAGAATTCACTGTTTCCCTGAAGTTTGTTAAATCTTGGTAATTAATTCTCACTGTTCTTCCAAAGAATACAGCGGCTGGTTTCTTATTTGTTACTAAGTATATTGTGTTATTATATCTTTCAACTGCAATGGTGAGAATTCCTTTAATAGAGCAATCAGGATATTCCACTTGGAGTCATCTGATTATTTCAATAATAGTGGAATGCACACGTTCTATTGCACCATTGACTTCACTTTTCTGAGGTGGTGCTAGATACTCGTAGATTTCAATTCCCAACCTTTCCAAATAGTTAAGAATTATTGGGCTTATAAACTGCCTTCATTGTCCATGACTAAAGTCTTTGGTACAGTGTAATATAGTAGTGTAGAGGCTTTATCAATTTATCCTTGAATCCAATACTGATTTATTTTTTGTACCGAAAAATTTTACAAATTTAGAAAATTTGTCAATGCACGAAATAAATTTTTCACCGGATATTTCTATAATTAGACATTATGCAGTATTTCTCCTGGGTACGAAGGTATGGGTGTTGCCTGCAACTTGGGATTTTGTGGAAAATAGTATTTTTCCAATATCTGACCTTTATTTTCATTACCATTACGAACTCTTTTGTGTTCTTATTAAATTATTTAAAATTTAAACTATTTATTTGCGATATCGGTGTTGTGAAATTGTTTTCTTGATATATTTGCGTTAATAAAGAATTGTATTATCCTTGGACTTCAATTCCATTGATTATGTTTGGGTTTAGAATGCCTTTCAAGATTTTATTTAGGTTTTGCGTGGCTGTGGAACCTTCTTCATGCATAATTTCTTTCTTTCCTTCTTAATAATTAATATAATTTGATTTTTGAATACGTTTAGACCTTCACAGTGAGGAATGAGCTTGTAAATTATCATCTTTTTTCATATATTTAAACTTTAGACCCTTAAGAACATATCTTCCAAAGGATTTTTAAAAATTAAAATTATTTTAAGAGCTACAGTTACTTTAGTGACGCAGTACCTAGCCCGGTAGGTAGGTAGACTCACTTTTTTAAACGCGTTTTTCTCGAAACTACTTTTTTCCACACGGTACCGGCATTAACACAAGTTCTATACAACCGATTACTTGAAATTTTGTGTGAACCTTCTTATATAATCCTTTTATTTTTAATATTTTAAAAATATTCAGGAATTTCAAAAAAAACTTAAAAAATTATTTTTATTTTCAGGCAGTTGCCATTTATCAAAAAAAAAAAAATTTTCGTATTCCTTGATTTAGGGACTATAACAGCATCCATACTGATTAAGAATTTATTTTGATTTTTTTTTTTTCAGACCACCAGGAGAAACAGGATCAATTTCACCAGGATGCGCCATTTCTTTTTACATCTGTCTCTCCCCTCCCCCTCTCTAATTATTTTAATTTTTAATATTTTTTTGTAAATTTTTTTTCCTGTATTCTTAAGATATCAATAAAAACACCATACATAATGGATAGTAAACATATTTTTTGGTTGTTTTTTAAATAAGGTTCAAAAAACTGCCCAAAATTTGATTTCTAGACTAGAATACCCCCTTAAATTCAATTGGCACTCGTGATAACGCATCGGCGACTAAGGGGTTAGGGGTAGTTAGAATTTTCAAAAAATTATTTTTTTTGCATTTTCGTTAAGTGAAATATCTTAAAAATATTCCCTGAAAATTTCACGTTCGAGAAATAAGAAAGAGAGCTCGGGCACTTCAAAGCGCTAGTGAGAAACTTTAAACGCGTTTTTCTCAAAACTATGTTTTTTGAATCGGTGACAACTGCAACTCGAAAACCGTTCAGTAGGTTTTAATGAAATTTATACAGCTTTTAGATAACATAATAAACTCCGGCCTGATCGAAGGATTTTTATTTTTTCGAAAATTTCGATCTTAAAAGACCACTGATTTTTTCGCAAAAAAATTTTGAAAAAAAAAATCCTTCGATCAGGTGAGGGACTATCTATTTATAAAATTATTTTTTTTGTCCGTTTTAGATGAATCTCCAAGGACTTGTGCTTGTCACCGCAAATACCTTTTTTTGGAACAGGGTCAACACAAACAACTATATTTTTGGAAATTAAATTTTATTTTTTTTGAAATTTTCATGACTTCAAGTCAACACATCCTTTTATAATGCCATATTACTACTTTTGTAAAATAACATGATTTAGTAGCAAAAAAAAAAATAATGAAAACTCTAATTTTTTCGTGCCTCTGACTACCTCTAACCCCTTAATGCAGGGATGGGCACATTTTTAGCCCGCAAAGTTAGCAAAGTGCGCACGGGGGCTAGATCAGGGGAATATCAGTTTACGGAGAGAAGGGCATAACAAGTTGCGAAAAGTTGCGAAAAAAATCAATTACATTCCTCCGTAACTTAATGTACATCGCAGAGTCATGGATAAATTGATACGAAACTCTTTGATTCGAGAGAGCGCTGTCAAAGTCCACATTTTTTATAACATTTGCCAATGATGCCACTATGGAAGAAATGTGTTAGGGAATTTTTAGTAAATGTTTTGGGAGTTTGTAATTTCCACACCACCGCTGAGGTATACAAAAAGTGCGTTACCGAAGTTAGTTTTGGGTGCTCGGTTCCCCTATAGGCCTATATCACCCATATAGGTACAAAATAATATCACACAAATAACAATATTTGTTTTGTATTTACGATGGCTTTAATAATACACTTACCAACTTTATTTTTAGTAAAAACACTTATACACTGTATTTTTAATAAAAAAAACCTAAACACTATATTTTCACAACACAATTACTTATGTACTCCACAATGAAAAATAACGAACTGATTTTGTCAGTTATTTTTAACGGGATTTTGTCTGGCAGTTCATTGTTTTGCTTGTCACCTGATTCGTAGCCCATGAACTTTCAGTATTGCCATACCAAACCGTGAGATCATGGGCTCTCTCAGAAAGCGAAGAGAGGAGTTTCGGATCAATTTATCCATGGCAGAGTGGTTGCGGCAATACTGGCATTGTGCACAAATTATAGAGCGGAAGTTTACTTCATATCGGAATTGTGCAGTTGTGTGAACAAAAAGAGGTAAACATAATTTGCAGGGTTCAGAGTTTCGCATTAAAATTTGTTTTTATTTACTTTTGCATGGTGGGAAATTCTAATCACTGTTTGGAAAAAATATATAAGTTATACTTGTATCTAAAAACAATTTTATTTAATAAGAAAACAGCACATTTTAAAATTTCACAACATCTTATGGTTGTTCCTATTTTGTTCACACCACTATACATGAGATAGAACAGTTAATGGTGGTGATGCCAGTTGTAAAAATTCCTTTTAGCTACAATTGAGAAAACTTTTCTCAAGTTGTGGGCTTTTATAAGTACATATGCAAGGCAGTTGTATATACATATATGCATATATAAAAAAAAGATACTTGTGACCATAATATATATATATATAATTTAATGAAAATGCTTATATAAATATATATGTATATATATATATATATATATATATATATTTAATATACTATATTAATATTTGTGATATTTTCATTTTGGTTCTTTTATCAAAATATTTAAAGAATTTAGGTTTTTTCTATAATTGTTCTGTTAAATTTTAAAAATCTAAAATGCCTCTGGAAATGTATTAAAATAATAATACGCGCTATAGAAAGGGAACACATATTTTCAAATATATAAGATATCATCAAATAAAAATATATATGCGCGGTATGGCATTATTGATTGAGAGTGGCTAAGCACACAAATAGAATACAAACACTAATGGCAGAAAAACCGTATTTCGATTCTCCCTCCGCTACGAGCGGAAGGCGTTTTGTTCTCGTGTTCATTCGAACAATGTTGCCATTACTCAATACGCATATGTAGTTTTGAACACATCTAACTTTTCAATTATAATTTTTCATAGTATAAAATACCAAAACTGAAATCAAACTAGTAAAACTAGTTTATATATTTATAAATAATAGCATTCGATTCTGATTTTGAGTTAGTTTAAGAAAATTGCAAATATATTGAAGACAATTTTTATAATTACTACAGTATATGGAGCCTGGCAACCCTGCGTTGTGAGAGAGCAATCAGCTGAATCGTTTCATTGCGCATAAGATTCATTTATGTATGTATATGCGTTTGAAGACAGTGGTTGAGAAACTGAAATTATTATAATTTAAATGTGCCGAAATGTCATCAGCGAGGGAAATCAGTGTAAATTATATAATATCTATGTTTGTGAACAATTTTTTTCAATAATGAAATTAAACAAACATAAAATAAGAAAAAGGTTATAGGATTTAAATTTTGGTAAAATAATGCGCGTAGCTGCAGCTAATGAGATTAAACCAAACATAGAATTTATTATGGCAAATAAACCAAATTAAATGCTGTTATAAAGACATGTTAAAAAATTATTACTAAAATAAAATATTTATTATACTTTTTTTATTTGTCTTACATTTTATAAATTTATAGTAGTTACAAAGAAACTTAAAATAGTCAGGAAATTTTACAGTTATTACCCACAGTGCAATTTTTTATACATGCGCGCGCTCTCATTTGTAAATATGGTGTGGGAAAATACTTTGCTCTCATTTGTAAATATGGAGTGGTAAAATACGTTGCTCTCACTTCCCTCTTCATGTTTGCCCGCGATTATCCCCTCACCTAGCCCTCAAAATGTGCACTCGTGCCCGCACGGGCAAAATGCCACTGAGGGCTAATATGCCCATCCCTGCCTTAATGCAAACGTCAGTGGCTGGTGATCAGTAAGGATTTTTATTTCTTTAGCTCCATACAGGTAGGTCCTTAATTTTTCGAGGGACCATACTATAGCGAGCATTTCTTTCTCCATTGTGGAGTAATTCTCTTCCGTTTTATTGAGTGATCTAGATATGTAAGTTATAGGTCTGTCTTGACCGATTATCCATTGTGAAAGGATTGCTCCAATTGTGGCGTTGGTAAATTAAATGATTTACTGAAGTCTGGGAATACCAGAATTCCAGAGACGTAAGCACATATTTTATATCATTAAATGATTTTGAGCCTTCTTCTGTCAGTGAAATCTTTACCCGTTTGGATTGACATGCTTTCATTTGAGCATTTTCATCTCTAGTTAAATTGGTAAGTGGCTTGACGATTTATGCAAAGTCTTTTACAAATCTCCCATAATATGATGCTATACCCAGGAAACCTTTTAATTCCTTAGGTTAGCAGGTGCAGAAATTTTTTAATAGCGGATATTTTTTCAGGCTCATGCGAAATACCTGCTCCCGTAACGATATGACCTAAAAAAATCATTTCTATTCTAAATAATTTAGATCTTTCCAGGTTGACTTTTAAATTTGCTTTATTCAAATGCGTGAACACCTCCTAAATGTTCTTTTTTAGTTTTCCCTGTTATAATAATGTCGTCGATATAAACACAGGAGCCGTTTTGAGAACATCATTGATCATTCTATGAAGAATGAAGGGGCATTTTTAAGACCGAATGGCAACTTAGTAAATTCATGTTTACCATTGCCTGTAGAAAAGGCTGTCTTTTGTACATATGTCCTTTTCCTTCATCCTGATTTAGTGTAATCAGGACGTAAGGACGTAGTAAAATACTTACATTCGCCTAAGCTGTCGAGAGTGTTATTTATATCAGGTATTGTTATTGCCTTTAGTCGTTTAAAATCTACAACTACTCTGTACTTTTTATCCTGATGAACCTGGTTCTTTTGGAACAATCCACAATGGGTAGTTGTACGGATTCCTTGAAGGCCTTATTACACCATTGTTTAAAAGTTCTGTTATCTTTTTTACTACTTCGCCCCATAAGTTGGTTGGATAAGGATATGATTTTGAATACACCGGTTCTTCACTTGTTGTTCTAACTTCTGCTAATACAGTTGTCCCACTATCGGAGACTGGTCCAGAAAGTTCCGAATATTTATTTATCATTTCCTTAACTTCGTGTTCATAGGAGGGTTTTTGAATATTAATTGCTTGTTTAGAGATATTTTGTTTTAGTGGCAGTACCTTGAGGGTTATTGTGTCATTTTTCCTATTTATGACTTCTCCCAATCTCTTGAGGGTATCATCACCAATGATGCCATCAAAGGATTTTAAATTAGGTAACATAAAGAAATCAAAATTATTTGTAATTCCTATACTTCCGGAGAATGGTCCACATAGTATATGGATTATATTTACTGAGGCTGAGTGGTCCTTAAAAGTACACTCAAGTTGAATTTTTTGAAAGTATTTCGGAAACAAAGTTTTTACTATCTCCCGTATCTATAATGAACTGGACAATAATCCCGTTTTTTAAAGGTCTAAATGGGGTAGGCTGGACGGGCGTCTGTCATAAAATTTATTTCCTCGTCTTCTATTTGGACATAAAATAATTTTTGGGTTTTCTTAGGGATATTTGAAGAATAATTGGATGGCCTTTCCATAGGCGTATTATTCGGACAATTTATAGTTTATTCTTCGGGAATGTATTGAAGATCCACCTGGACTGGAGGTTTAAAATTGGATTGGTTGGTCTGGGTGGTGGCGGTGCCTGATTTTGAATGCTTTTGTTATAAATAAAATTTTTTTCGGTCGGGTTTAATTCCCTTGGTACAAATTTTGCTTCTGTTTGATTTGGCTTTTTTGCATTTGATATGGCCTACCTCCATTCATTGCGTAGATTATTCCTTACGTTAATATTCTGAATTTCAAGGCAGGAAGCGTACGCTTCGGGTAGGTTCTTAGTTCGTTGAATGACTAGCATTCTGCACAACTCGTCGTTTAGGCCTTTGATAAATATATCAATAGCCCGATTCCTATGGGTTTCTAGTAGAACGTTATTTGTTTCTCTGGAAAAACCCCCTCTTAATTTTGTTTATTATCAGCGATAATTGAGGATCGATTCTCGCGAAGAATTGTTCTACCTGTCCTAAAGTCTTAAGATCGCGTTTGTCTGCATAGTGCAGTGACAAACAGTTTTTGATTGTTCTCCAATCATCATTAAATGTATCACGTCAGATTAAGGTCGTATCCGTAGGGCCTTTAATTTTGTGCCTAATATGCCGTAAGATGGCTCTATACAGTGGCTTCTGACTACTTCGAAGTCCTGTAAAACAGGTTCGACATTGTGGATCTCGGATATGAATTGGATCGGATCTTATTCCAATACTGGGAGATTTTTCACGCTGACCGTTAACCAACTAATTTCTGTTAAGTCTGACTCAGTTAAGGGAATAAGGTTATTTGAAATAGAACTGTCGTTGTGGTGACTAATTCTTTTTTCTAACTGGTTTATCCTATTGCTCAATATTTTGAATTGTTCGATCTGTGAATTAACAGCACCTGTTAAGTGTGCAATGGCGTCCTGAATTTGTTCCATTTCTGAGGTTTTCTGCGATTTACAAGTTGGCTTTATTGCTTACAAGAAATTTTAAAATATGTCACAACACTGCGGCGATTTTTGTGTTTGCTTATTTAAAAGGCAACTTCAAATTATTGAATTCTCGGGCGCTAGTTATGGGTCGACCATCGTACAATCGAAACACGCTGTTTGAATTGCAAAGTTGAACTCGATTACTTTATTGAATAATTTCCTTCATATATACAATTTTTCTTATTTACTACAAACTTACATATGTACGAATTCTTACTTACCAGTATTTATTTTTATAATATCAGTTATGATAACGTAAGGTAGGTAGTTAGGAGTGTAGCCCTGTTGTCTTTCGGGCTCAATTAGCACTGGCTGTGCCATTTTGATGCACTATTCGTAGACATTTTATATTTGCTGTCACGTTTCATCTTCTCTTTCAAGCCATTATGAGGTTTCGATGAAGCTACTTATATCCGATATGCTTTTAGTAGAAATCCATTCAAGGTTTGGTGCTTGATGGATTCCAAGTATTCTGTGTCGGATCTGTGATAGGGCTGGGCATTCACAGAGAAAGTGGAAAATTATTTCCTTGTTCCCTGCTATTTTGCAGCTTCGACAAATGTTTCGTAGCTTCGGCATTTGTTTGGACGCATGTTCTCCAAATGGCCAGTGCCCTGTTATGATAGCTGTTACTCTGTAGATACTTTTTCAAGACCTATTTAATAAGTCGTTAGTTCTTTTCTAGTCATATGTTGAATATTTTTGTTATTATATATTTTGTAATGTTTTTTCATCTGTTATTTGCAATTTGCTGAAATTGTCTACATATTGATCTGTCTTTTGATCGATCATAGCGGGCTCGGTATTTGCTCCTCCTCGGGTTTGTTATGGAAAGCTACAAATCAAGTCTACATGGAGCTTGTCTTTTATTGAGCTCAGTGTTTTCTTGCAATTGTGGACTATGCTGAAATTTTCATTGGCGAAGACAAGGCCAGGAGCGCTGCCTGGCTATCTGTAAATATAACTGCTGCACGTATCCTGAAGTGGTTTTGCAATAGAGCTTCGCAGGCCTTCTCTATGCCCAGTACTTCCGCCTGGAAGATGCTAGCCGTGTTCGGTAGAAGGATAGAGAGAGAAACGTCCAGATAATCGGAAAATACTCTCGTGCATACTCCACAGTCCATTTTGGACCCATCGGTATAGACTGAGATAGTATCTTCCTCCCTTACTGAGCCCCTTTTTCATTTTCGTCTTGAGGGTGTCCTCACCTGGAAGTGTCAATTCTTTTAATCTTGTAGCAGAACATGCTGCTATTTTGTGATTAAAGATGTCTATGGGTAATTGATGTAGAACCACATTGAACGCGTCAGTCGGACATGACTTGATTGCACCAGTAACACCTGCACATGCTGCTCTTTGTATTCCATTTAATTTTCTAATGTTGTATTGTTGGTTTAGCGCTGGCCACCATACCTGAGCTCCATAAGTAAGTATAGGTCTTATGACAGTCGTATACATCCACATGATTATACTACGATTTCTGGCAAGTACAGTAGGCCATATAGCTTTATTTATTATTTTTTCTATGTTTATTTTCCAGGACAGTTTGGTGTCAATCGCCACCCCTAATTATTAAGCTGTGGGGGATAGGGAGAGTGTTGTACGTTTAGTACCGGAAGTTGAAACTGAGGGATTTTGGTTCTGCTTGGGAATAACATCAATTCTGCTTTATTAGGGTTAATAATACCTAGTCCATTGTTCTTATCCCATAGGTTTAACCTTCGTAGTGATCTTTCCATAATCTCCCTGATTGTTGAAGGAAATATGCCTGATAACAACGACACTATATCGTCTGCATATGCTACTGCTTTCTCTCCTCTACCGCTTAGTTTAAATAATATTTCGTTCAGCGCTATATCCCATAGAAGCGGGGAAAGGACCCCTCCTTGAGGAGTCCCTCTACTCTAATTAATGATAGCACCTACTTCTATATTATTGAACACTCCCTTTATAACGTAAGCAATAATCAATGCAAACCTCAGTTTGGTCAAGAAACGGCTTACATTATGGCGGCACAGCTTCCGCTCTGGTTTAGTGCCGACGAAATGTGTTGTTGTTGTAATTTTTGTAAATGGACTTTATTGAGCAACAATGATATTGTTTATTTACAGAATATTGCTGAATTGAATTTCTGATATATTTTGTCAGTTACGACCACTTTCTTGTTGGTATATTTTGTTAGCTATGCTAACTGTGATAACTTGTATGTCCTGTGTAATCATTGGTTTATTTTGTTTGCTATGAGCAAAAAATAAAATTTAAAATCTTTATTGCAAATAAGATGAATCTGAAGATATATTGTACTTATATACTATACATCTATATTTTTAATTAGTCATTAATTTATTAAATTATACTTTTAAAAATTACAAATGGAAAGATTTTTATTTGTTAGTTATAATATTAACTTTTTTTTTGATATTTTCGCAATTACCGAGACTTGTTAATGGAGCCAAACAAGTCAAAGGTATCAATATATGCTGACTTCCAAACATATTTTGTATATTATACTTATATTTACACTATTCCCTGGTTGAAAAAAAACTGTTTATTGCGCATAGATAAGAAAATGCCTACGGAAAAACGCAATCTATGCTTGTTTGATTCCCTCATGGAGTCCATTACATGAATTATCTAAGGAAACACTATATATCAAAGTATTTACTACTTTTTTAACTCATAATGAAAACTAATTTATAAAAAATACAAAAACAAAAGAGGATAAAAATAAAAAAAATTGTAAAAACATAAAAAAAGATATGTATATAAATCGCATGGCATAAATAGAATTCATCCTCGGTTCATCAAGAATATTTCCTGGTTGATAATGTTAACAAACAATATTAACATTTCACGGGGTGAACCAGAGAACATAAGAACATAGAGAAGGTGCAGGTTCCATATCGAACATTTGTAAAATTTCTATCGAGGAACTCCTTCACAACGATCCCATAAAATTTTAACATTGTTTACAGATATCTCTCATACTCAACCAGAGAACATGAATACTCGTATGAATATGTAGAGAAATAAATATATATATACTAGCAGACCTGGTCACGCGTCGCTGTGGCTAAAATTTTTGTTATATAACATTGTAGTAAAATCTTCACGGGGAACAGTGAAATTATTATATCGAAAGAAAACGGAAACGCTAAAGCTGGTATAAGCAACCATTGGATTGGAATTGGAAAGGGAAGTACTTTTAATACGATTGAACAAAATTTTCATACTATTGAATTTGGCAAGAGTTAATACAAAAGAATTAATTTAAAAATAATTTTTTTTAATTGAAATATCCAAATCTTTAAGAATAATATTCAATATTTTGAATTATCAATCCTTTTAATTTCAATTTAATTTAGCACTAATTGGGGCACAATATTTTTGGTTAATCCGTATTTAGCTAACATAAATAGATTCTCTGCCTACACGTGAACATGCAGCATATACAAAGTTGCCTATGAGAAAACATGGATTTTCCAAATCTAAACCACAAATGGACATTGTTTGGCCTTGAGATAACAGATGACGTTAACTGTTGGCTGGATTGAGTAAGTATTCAATAGATGGCGTTATGTTAAAAACACAAATTTAATAGCATAATAACTACGTATTGCTGAAACTAAGGTATACCCTAAATTTATTTTATATTTAAATATTAAAATAATTAGGTATTATGCTATTAAATTGTAGTTTATATTAAACGTTTGTATTTTTTACATAGCGCCATCTGTTGAATACTTACTTAATCCAATCAATAATTATCGCCATCTGTTAGAATCTTTTGCAGCTAAGAAATAATTGTGTAAAATAATAGACAAATAATATACAAATAATTTGCAATATATAATATTCTGCTTCTTCTTTACTGGCGTAGACACCGCTTACGCGATTATGGCCGAGTGAACAACAGCGCGCCAGTCGTTTCTTCTCTTTGCTACGTGGCGCCAATTGGATATTCCAAGCGAAGCCTGGTCCTTCTCCACTTGGTCCTTCCAACGGAGTGGAGGTCTTCTTCTTCCTCTGCTTCCCCCGGCGGGTACTGCGTCGAATACTTTCAGAACCGGAGTGTTTTCGTCCATCCGGACAACATGACCTAGCCAGCGTAGCCGCTGTCTTTTAATTCGCTGAACTATGTCAATGGCATCGTATATCTCGTACAGCTCAGCGTTCCATCGAATGCGATATTCGCCGTTGCCAAAGCGCAAAGGACCATAAATCTTTCACAGAACCTTTCTGTCGAAAACTCGTAACGTCGACTCATCGGTTGTTGTCATCGTCCAAGCCTCTGCACCATATAGCAGGACGGGAATTATGAGCGATATATAATATTGCGATTATGAATTGAGATGTAAGCTATCCTGTATCTCAAGTTGGGTCAAATTGCAAACGGTGTGCAATCAAATTTAAAATCGATTCAGTAGTTTAGGCGTCCATCGCGAACAAACAACGTGACACGTTATTTTTATATATAAAGAAATGCCCATGATGATACTCCCAAGCAGAAAATATTGAGAAAGATAAGTTCTTTGAATTCCATTTTTAACAGCGAAAAATGTGTACAAATACAGCTCTCTCACATATCCCGCTAGGGATTATATTCTTCATATATGAAGAGAATTAAATATATGTATGTAAGTACGCCATTTGATGATACTCTCAACGAATGTAAAAAATTTCGTTTTACCGTCGGGACTTCATTTATTTTATAAATAAGTGATGTTAGCTATTGGTGGCGTCAACTCCCCCACCTCCAATTCGAAGCGTCTCGTCTTCGAATATATATTCTGTAAGTTATTAATTTGTGCTGATAGTTTTATTAACATTTCCTCTTTTGAATTTTTAAATTTAATATTTAATATAATATATGTTTTTACTTTTGTAATCAAATAACATAATATGATTATCCATAATAAAGAACAAAATGTCCACCAATCAGGATTTATTTTTATTTTTAAAGTTTTTATTTTAAAGTTTTCCAGCCTTAAATCAATATTTGATGTTTCAATATATTCTTTTACAAAAAATGGCCTAAATTTTCCTTCTTTGACATATTTAAAAGTTTTTCCAGAAGGATCTTCATTTTATATATTATCAATTATTACATTATCTTCAAAAGTTATCAAATATGCTCCATCTCTTGTATGATTATTCACATTATATTTTTCGGAAACTTCTTGTACAATATTTATTACTTTCTTTGCTTCATTAATTTTTGTGCAGTTAGCATGCTTATTATTTAATATGTTTGATAAACAAGTATTATTACTTTTTATCATTCAAAATGCAATATTTAACTCTTTTTTGCAAAATTGGACTGAATAAAATTTATTTTCGCAGTTTATTATTTTAATTTGCATTAGTAATTTTCTCTTGTGTAGTCAATTATTTCTGATATGGTATGGTTGATATATATGTAAAAGTATCAACGCAATATGTGAAAATGTGTTCACATTGCCTATAAGATAATGCAGTTAAAGTTTAATATTGTCTTTATGTATTATTCTATTTCTATTTTCTTTTTCGACTTTATTTCCTTAGTCTTCTGCAACTATTACTTTTTCATAAATTTTTTATCCAGAGTGAAACGGGAAGCTTGTATTACTGCCTGAACAATAATCATTATCAACATTCATTTCTGAGCCTCTTTCACCCAATATCGAATAGTTATCATTCATGTTGCCGGTTGCATCGGCTGGCGTTGTAGAACATTTTTGTTCTACAATATTTTTTTTAATTATAATTTTTATTTCGCTGGTATATTCCTTCAGCTAGCGTTTTAGGACCTTTTACTTTGGAACTCGTTTGTTCTACAATTTTAATATTTTTCCATTTTTAATATTGCCGCTACTTTCTTCGGCTGGCGCCTTAGTGTTTTCTTGTCCCAAGTGGTTTAGATTTAGTATTTTTATACGTTTATTTGAGTTTTCACCATTCTTTTTTGTTTTATTTTGTCCGTATGAACTTCGGCTGGCGCTGTAGAACATTTTCGCTCCACAATATTTTCTTATAATTATTATTTTTAATCTCTTAGTATAAATCTTTAGCAGACGTTTTAGGACTTTTTGTCCCAAAATAAATTTTTATACCCTGAGCAGGGTATATTAAGTTTTTAACGAAGTTTAAAACAACCAGAAGGAAGCGTCGGAGACCCTATAAAGTATATTTATAAATGATCAATATGAGCTGAGTCGATTTAGCCATGTTCGTCGGCCTGTCTGTCCGTCCGTCTATTTGCCCGTCTGTATATGTACGAACTAGTCCCTCAGTTTTTAAGATATCGTTTTGAAATTTTGCAAACGTCTCTTGAAGAAGCTGCTCATTTGTCGGAACTGCCGATGTCGCACCACTATATCATATAGCTGCCATACAAACTGATCGATCGGAATCAAGTTCTTGTATGGAAAACTTTCACATTTGACAAGATATATTCACGAAATTTGGTACAGATTATTTTCTAAGGCAACAATGTAATCTCCGAAGAATTTGTTCAGATCGGATTGCTATAGCATATAGCTTCCATATAACCTGAACACATAGTTACTAAAAGAAATGCACCTTTGAAGGGTATATTAGCTTTGGTGCAGCCGAAGTTAACGTTTTTTCTTGTTTTAATATAATATTGCCGGTAAAATCTTCGGTAAAACTTTTTGTTCCACAATATTAATATATTTTTTTTATTTTTAATATTGCCTGTAAATTCTTCGGCTGGCGTCTTAGGACTTTCTTCTCCCAACACGTTTAATAATATTTAATCATTGAGAAAATGTATTTTCTCTAGTTTTTTACTTTCACAAATAAATTTGCAATTTGGAATATCAATTGTGGCTCCGATTTTATTTAAGAAATTAATTCCAATTAACAGAGCGCTCTCTAAGTTATCAATTTCATAAAAACGTTCTTGTACACCCTATGGATAAAAAATATAAAAATATTTTATGATGGTCAGATCATTACCCTCTTCTTAGTTACTAAAATGATTTTGTTATTATAAATTCCAGTCCTTATATATGAACTGGTTACTCCCGTATCTATTAAAAATCTGATAATTTGCCCGGTTTTCATATCTGTTTTCATAATATAGGGCACATCAGGGTTTACCCTAAAAATGGTTTTTAACAATGTTATTAATTCTTTGAATTTACTTGTGCACTTTCATTTTGGCTCTTTGGTATATTTGTTTCTTGATCATTGGTTCGCCAATTGTATCTGCTACTCCCAGCCTAAGCTTGGTTTGTTTCTATAGGAATAGGGTTATTTATTATTTGAATTGATTGATCTACGTCCACTGGTTCTGGGCGATTTTGATACTTTTGTAAATCGGTAGGCGTTAATTTAGCATTGCCATCTAAGCAATCTTATTTATCAGTATTGTTAGGGCTCCAAAATATCTCCTACTCCTTTATATATAGAGGCTCATTGAATTTTTTGCAGCTTCCCTCAAGCTGACGTATGACCTTCCCTAAAATTCCTGTAAAGATTTCACAATTTCTAAATTTTCTTTACATATAATTGAGTCATTAGTTGTCTGTGTTTCGTATTCTGTCACCTGCGTAGCAGTTGTCATGTTTTTTATTTGGTTATTTAGCTAAGAGCCTTTAGCTCTAAAGTCGAGATATGTCTTCTGCAGTAAAATTACTAATCGCCATTTTTGGAAATTATCTTGTCCAGTTTACAAAAGCCTTATTTCTCTTTTTTTATGTATATTGAATGCAATAATAAAATAATTTACCTCGTTTTCTTTTTTATTTATTTACATTTAATATATAAGAATTTATCTTGTCTTCCTTTTTTCTTAAATAAGACCATTTAATTAAGATATATAGGATTTACTTACAACTAACTTGATGTTGTTGTTGCTGTTTAGTTTTGGCCTTTGCTGCTACAGCTGTTGCTTTTGCTGCTTTTGTGGTACTGTTGTTTCCGAAATTTGTTGTTTTTTTTCCAAACTTGACCGCTGCTTTATCGATTTATATAAATGGTCAGGATGAAATATCTCGTTGAAACGTGGTATGTAGGTTCCTTGGTACAAAAAAAAATCGAGTTCGTAGATCGGCGTAATCGGATCAATTAACCGTAAACATATATGCCCTAACTAAGCACTGAATTAAGATATAAAGCTGTAATTTGGTAAAGAGGAAGAGAGGAGCAAGTGGCATTTGTGGGAAAAGTTTTTTGAAAAAGTGTCCATGGCCCCGCCCTCTAACAAATATACACCCCTATTCTGTGCACTTGAAAAACTATTAAAATACTAGCTGACCCCGCAGCCGTTGTCCTGCGTGAAAATATGTGTTTTGAAATGAAAAGAAAGTTAAATTTATCATTTCATTTTTTTTTTTCAATGCAACACAGCTTGATAAACAACATTTTTTGGTTTCTGTTCTGGTGTACAGAAAAGATGGTTTTCCAACTCGTGAGCATGCCACGTATATCTGACCGTGTGAAAAACATAGCATTTCCAAATTTATGCCACACACTATGCGAATATCCTTGTGTCCTGTCATCTCAAATGCAATTTTCACTGGAAACGGAATACGTTTAAACTGAAATGGCAACTCGATAGAACTCAAAGGAATTCGTAGAATCAAGCATTCTGCTCCTTGTATTCGATAGGTGCGTTACAATCAGTCAGGTTTCATTACACAGTTTCGGCGCATGAAGATTGCGAAACATACGAGTAATAACAACAAATCCAAATTTGAGGCGCAAGTGGTGCGGTGACATACCAAGCCTCTCCAAAGAATTTAGAAATTCCACTGGATAATTGATGTCATAAATTGTCAAGACGAACCATCGATTTGTATGAGCGCAAGTCTCCGGAATTTGACTTAGAAACTTCCAGTTTAAGTCAACAACATCGGTATTTTTGGCAGCTAACATTGCACGTGCACTTAAGGAATCGTAGATACGATAATTTGGCCAATGTCCGAACATTCGTGATGAGTTCATATATCGTGAACTGATAAACGGCAGATGGAAGTGATATCAAACCACCGGAAGTATCAACCGGAATTGATCCATTTCCAATTTTTAGCGAAGACGATGTAAAATGTCTTCGGTAATTTCATTTTGGTTCGTATCGCATAATAATGTGATGATTATCGCCAAAAGTGTGCGAACTTCATTTGCATTCCAGTGATTATCATTTTCCAGCAATTGTAATTGCTGGCTTGCTTCTCAAAAAATTGCACCGTACCATTCACAGTACGCAATGACTCAAATGAAGTTGAACAGCGAACGTTTATCAATAGCAACCGAAGCACTATGGTTCCTAGGACCTCATTTTCTGGCCAAAATCGATTTTTAAAAGTTCCGATTTTTCGTCTGTTTTTTTTACCATCACTAAGCTGATACTTCGCATGAGTTAACTGCATATTTTGTTTTCCCTTTAACCGGTTTACCGTTATGTGGTCAGCAGTTAAATTGTAACTTTGCCTATTTGCTTATGCAAGTGAAATTTGGCTGAAACTCAAAACTGAATATTTTATAAACATATTAAAATTAACTAAAAGAAAAAAATGGAAACTAACAATAAAGGTAATTATATTTTGTTTCTCGAATATTAATATATTCAACTGTTCTTAAGTTTGAAAAAAATTTATTTAAATATTAACTTTGGCTTAAGTAATATTTTTCAACTTTACGTAGAGCTTAAACAAATTGGTAGCAGTTGGTAGTCTTGGTACTATGTGATTGTATAAATAACTCAAATTGGAGTTTGTGTGCAAAAAATTAATTTGGTTTTTTGAATTATTCACATTTTTCTTAGACCACTACTCCGCGCGATTTGCTGATTTATTTGAAGTATGGAAGGAGGAAGCAAACACGTGCCTTAGACAGACAGCAGTTTTTAATTTTTTGTTAGAAAACGTTATTGCAATTGACGTTTCCGATGAATTCACTGTCTATTTAAAGGAAAAAAATAGAATTACGAGTATATGTAAATATATTAATGACAGATGGGGAAAAAGTCATCGGCGTGTAGATGTATTTTTGAAATAAAATGCAAACTGGCTTTTTACAAAAACCGAAATAATGAAACCGGAGTTGTCATATTCTATACCAAGCACATCAAAAGTAGGCCGTAAATCCCTTACATTTAATGAAAAATCTGCAAGAACGCAAAGAAGAGAAACTGCGGAATTATCGAAACAGCAAGGCGACAATATTGACTTAATGGTGTCTGCTGCGTCTACGGCTGCCCGTAAAAGAGGTCAAATAGATTTGGCTGTAACTTTAAAAAGGACTTTAAACAACTCAAATGAAATGTCTAAAATAAGAAAACTATTAGAAAATAAAACCGACGAGAAATGCCCAATTCGCATGTCTGCTGAAGAGGGGTTGGCTTTCTTGTTGGAAAATAGCTTTACCAAACAGCAATATATAAATATTCGAGAAGAAAGTCTTAGCCGAAATTGTGATATCTTTCCTTCTTACAAAGAAGTATTAAATAAGAAATGTGCATGCAGACCGAAGGAAATAGTAGTTAACGAAAATTTGGCAAAAGTTCCTTTGAAAAGATTGCTTGAGCACACAGCAGAGAGGCTTAGTATAATACAAAGAGATGTTATGGTCGCGGTGATGGAGGATAGGAAAGAAACCTTTTTGAAAGTGGAGTTAATTGTAAACTATGGATTTGACAGCAGTACAGGTCATTCTAATTTCAGGCAGAAATATTCAACTGATTCATCGCTTCTTGCCACTACAATTACTCCATTACGTATGAGTGACGAAAACGGCACAATTTTGTGCTACAATCGGACACCACAGTCTATACGATTTAGTCGTCCTTTAAAACTTGAGTATATTAAAGAAACAATAACTAAAGAAAACAACGATATTAAAGCGGAACTGGACAAATTAGAGGTCTTTAAAATGAAAATTGACGATGAGAAAACAATTGAAATAAATTATAGGTTGTATTTGACGGCAATTGATGGAAAAGTGTTAAATGTGTTAACCGGAACAAAAGCAACTCAATGTTGTCCTATATGCGGTGCTACTCCTAAGGATTTTTTGAAAGAAACAAATCTTAAATCAGAGAAATTTAAACAGAAATCAAGTAATTTAAAGTACTGAATTTCTCCTCTATATTGTTGGATACGGTTTTTTGAGTTTGTACTTCATTTAAGTTATAAAAAAAATTTAAAAAAGTGGCAAATACATACGTAACGAATCAGATAAACACATCGACGCAGAAGAAAAAAAGAATATTCAATGTTTGTTTTGGACACTTCTCGGTTTACATGTAGATAAACCAAAAATTGGGGGATTCGGCAATACAAACGACGGAAATACTTCCCGCCGCGCATTTCAAAATCACGAATTATTTGCTGAAATTATTGGTGTAAACAAGGAACTTATATACAATTTAAAGATAATATTAATATGTTTTTCTTGCCAACTTCCATTAAACTTAGCACAGTTTGAATTATTCTGCTTCCGGACCACCGAACTTATAATGCAAAAATATCCCTGGCGTCCTAGTTCACTCCAAAAAGATCATCGAAAACATGGTACTTCCAATTGGTTATTTTGGTGAAGAAGCCTCAGAATCGCGAAATAAAATTTATAAATCTGATAGGGTACATCATGCTCGGAAAAACAGCCGAATTAGCAATCTAACTGACGTGATTAATAGAGCTTTTGACACATCAGATCCTTTAATTTCTAGCATTAGCCTCGACAAACGTATAAAAAAACAAAAACGAATGCAACTTCCTAAGGAAGTTATTGCTTTATTAAGCTCTGCGGATAGTAACGCTGATGCAATTTCTGCAAGCGACGTTGATGAAAATTATGAGAACGACGAAGGTAATTTGGGCCTTAACTGTGGATACGAAGAGCTATTAAATAATTTAGAATTAAAAAATGATTCAATTTAATATTTATGTACATATGTTACTACGCTGGTGTTAGCTTCTTATATGTTTACTAAAAAAATATTTTATTATTTACTACTAACGGTAATAAGTTTGAACATACTTACATACAAATATTATAAAAATATCACCCAATAAAAATCAGAAATTATTTAAATTTCCAACCTATTTTGTAAAATTTTCCACAGTTTTAGAGAATATTTTTCGTATAACGAAAATTGTTTTTGTAGTTGAAAGGTTCCAAGAGAATATACGATAATTATTACAAATCAACGAAAATTTAAAAAAAAATTGTACGTTATACGAAAAAAGTTTTCGAAAATATTGTTAAAATCATTGCGCAGTCTGAGCCGACGAAAACGTGTACTTCCTTATACCAAAATTCATTGGGCTGCGTACTCGCAATTTGTTTTAAAGCTCTAAATACAAGGTTCAAAATTTTGGGAAAACTCATCGAATTTTTTGAAATTTTGTGCAGAATGTTTAACGTTTATTTGCGCTATTTGTGTTGAATTATATTTTAATAAAAAACTTAAAAAAAATTCGAAAGAAAAGTATTCCTGCTATGGCAAAATATTCCCCACGGGGTCATTTGTTTGAGTCACTGTATATTAGATAGATGCGCGTGGCGGCTTTTTAAACACTCCCATTCTTTCTATAAACCCAATTTACTATATTTATGCAAAATTTCAAAACTATATTACAGTTATTTGAATTTTGCCCAGAAAATGTGGTCCTAGGAACCATAGTGTGAAGGTACAAATGCATTATTTGATAACACACCTGGATGTCCATCTACTGGTTGGCCTTGCTTTCTGCGTCATTATTTCTTCAACGATGCGTTCCATATATAATATCAAGGTATTTCCAAATGTCCTCGCAAACGGATCTCTGACGGAAGTTGAGCAAAAACTCGTAAATGTTAATTTTGTTGCTTGCGGTGTTTCCACTGGCTGTACTGTATTCTCTGGGTTGAAGTACACACTTTAGCCTTCTCCAAAATAACTGTGAGACGAACAACAGCCGAAAAACGTTCATGAATTGCAAAAGTAAATGTCCTACAAAGCGCTTTATTGCAGTTTAGGTATCAACCGTATCGTTCAAGTCCAATAACCCCCATGTTGCTTCCTATGGTGGCGTACTTTCAAACGTATTTTATCGATTACACCAAACTGAAATACTAAACACTGATATGAGTTTCGAATATGAATAAGACAATAATGGTGAATATAGTACGATCCATGTGCTGTCAAATTCGATATTCAATCATCTAAACTGAATGCTGAATGTTCTGCCATTGTCGTCTGGTGAGCGACGCCGATAGAGTAGACATCCCTCATTTCTAGTTTGTGTTTCCGAAAGAAACGTGGATACTGTTTCGTGCATTTATTGTCAGACATACAAACCGAAGTGGAATTGTGGTGTCCGCAAGGTCCATGAACCATATCGGTTTTCATCACTTCGTATAATACTGCACCTTTCTTTGCATCAGGAATTTCCACGTGATTGAATGATTTCATCAATTTGATCTGGTGTAACCACCATCCACCATCCAAAGAAGAATGTGTGCGTGTAGTAAACCTCTGTTTTGCCACTCACAGGTACATCTAGCATCTAACAGCGCCATATATACGTTGCTTCAAGATAAAGTCCATCGAAGCTCTTGCTTGAAAAGTCTTGCTGTGACATCGGGACGATCGCTTGCTGATTGACCGCGATCCATAATACCGCACGTATGTCATCGCATCCTGGGAGTACTCGGTCATGTGCCTTGGGCTGCTAATGTATGTTGATGCCAAAAAGAACACCGATTGATATTAGCGCGACCTCTTCGTGGCATCGTAATAAATTTCAATCTGTAATTAATCACTTTGTGTGCAACACACATAGCGTTTTCACTGAATAATTTTCAAAAATTTTTGAAGCAAACGACAAATTTGAACGATTCAAATGATTGAAAAACAAAACAAAAAAATTAAAAAAAAAAATTGTATGGAAAAAATTAACTTTTTGGAATTTTCCAATTTTCCGACTTTTCCTCACGAAAAGCATACGGGTATTTTATTTTTAAACCTTCCTTGATCCACAACAAACAACCTCTTAAAATTTCATCAATATTGGTTCAGCCGTTTTCTTAGCGTTACTAACGAACAAACATTAATTCGTTTGTATAAGAAAAAGAAAAGGGCTGTTTTTAGGGGTTTTCCGGCAATTATTCGAATTTTTTTCTCCGCAGAAACCATCCCTGTACCTCAACGAACATTTTAAAAAAATAATTATCAAATTTGGTTCAGTCGTATGAAAGTTATGAGCGTACATACATTTTGACGATTCATTTTTATTTATATATATTGAAAATTAACTCAAATATTTATCAAGCGAGAATCTGTGTCAATCTTGATAAAAGTAAACGATTCAATTCGGAAAGCTTTTCCCCACACGTGTGGTGAACAAAATAATGTAAATAGAAACAGCTGATTTCTATTCAAATTATATTGATAGCAATATGCGTGCCTTTTATTCCAAATTTTCTAGAAGCTCTTGAATAAATTTCAAGTAAATTAGCTTAAATAGTATATTGTTATATGGGTCTGGCAGTGAACGAGGGAAAGACGAAATATCTCCTGTCATCAAACAAACAGTCGTCGCACTCGCGACTTGGCACTCACGTCACTGTTGACAACGTCCGGTGTGTTTTACGTAGGTACCTGCTGACGACAGCCTTACTCCACGGCGCTCAAAAGCACAGCGGATCAAATCAATGCGTTGATCAGCGCCCTGAGAATGCTAAGCATTTTCAGTACCAATTGGCAGTGTGGAATGGACACACTAACCACCTAGGTAGGGTTCGAGGCCCATCTAAAACCTCTGCCGTGCTTTGGGTCCGGCACCCGGTTGCAATGCAACTCCACATTCAACTGACAGGGTCAGTTCTTCCCGCGATTTGGGTTTCAACCACAACCACCACGATACTCCCCGAGGGGCCAGTCCGCAAGAGCAGGTTGGAGTTACCTCCAAGGGCTCCTGCTCCCCGTGGTACCAGAATTAAGTCTCCGGTCAGACCTCGTAGCCGAAACTACTACCAGTTGAGCTTCCATCCTGCTCTGGACTGGTGGCCAGGGGTTGGACCCCATACACACATCACTTACACACACCAATCATACAAAAAACTAAAACCCTAACTTCCAGCTAACCGTCTTCGCCGCTTAAACATTTCACGCGCAAACAGCCCTAACTGTTCGATATTCCGACTAGTGGAGATCACACCACTAACATCTAATCGTCCATCAGTCCAGCTAATCCCCATACCACCCAGATCCCTAATGTCCGAGTACATCGGGCACTCCGCAATTAAA
This sequence comes from Bactrocera zonata, assembly GCA_037783105.1. Lineage (NCBI taxonomy): Eukaryota > Metazoa > Arthropoda > Insecta > Diptera > Tephritidae > Bactrocera > Bactrocera zonata. Next base: position 670,080 of record JBAWJQ010006684.1, read on the forward strand.
TGCGACCAACTCTCTGACCCCGCCCACAAACACCCCGACGTATCGAAGGTGCCTCTGATGCAAAATGCATTCAGAGGCCATGCCAGCAGGAAACCCAGACTCAGACAAATCTGAAGTCTGGGTTATCCTCAACGAACCAACGTCCCGAATGTACTCGTACGTCACTCGGCCGTTAGGACTATTGTCCCAACGTTCTTGCCACCTACACCTAACCCTATCATCTAGAAGCTTCTTGCTCCCTAGATATCCCTCCCTCTCCACATTATCGTCGGAAATCCAATCGTTCCGCAGCAATGACACACTCAAACCCCTTCTTAACCTGAATGCAACAGCACGCTGTATGACAATCAAGTCAAGAGGGGGTGCACCTAATAACACCTGCATCGCATCTGTTGAGACGGTGCGACATACAGGAAAGCAAGCAAGCATTATACAACGCTGTATTGAGAGGAGTTTTTGAGACCCCAAGACAGTCGTGGCTGCCTCCCACCATACAGGGGCTCCATATGTGGCACAGGCCACAAACAAGCCACGATATATGGTGCGGACAGCACGACGTCCGAGACCCCAATCGCTCCTCAAAATACGTCGTATTTTGCCTACGGTTGCCTGCAGTCGCTCCTTCACCCTCGCAAAGTGTGGAGTAAAAGACATACTTTCACTTATGGCCAGCCCCAGATACTTGACTTGCGTCACGTATCTGATGCTGACCCCATTCACACGGACAATCGGTGGACGAAACGGCGACAATCTACCTTTCAGCAGCATTGCCACCGTTTTGGCCATCGATATGTCAACCCCCACATCTAAACCCCAAGAATTAACAATCTCTAAGAGATCTCCTCCCGCCCGTTCTAAATCCAACCTCGAGCGACCTTCAACCATAAGAAGAAGGTCGTCCGCATACGCGCAACATTTACAGAGTGGCTCGAGCTGTCCAAGCAGAGTGTCCATCATTAGGTTCCAAATATATAGACCACAGATGGAACCCTGTGGGCAGCCTCGAACAACTCCAATCTCCACACTCCCATTCATGCCGACAAGAGAGGCCTTTCTGTCCGAAAAATAACTCCGCCAAAGAGTAATTTCCGGACAGCCAAGCTCCTCCAGCCGTTGCAACACTCGATCCCAGCTTAGGTAGTCAAATGCCCCCTTAAAGTCAACAAATATGCCAAGGACATACTTGTTGACATTCTCCCTAACGACATTCTGTACAAAAAACCACGCATCCTCTATACTGCGTCCTTTCCTGAACCCAAACTGCCTATCCGACCACATACCCCGCGTTAGCTCCTGAAGCCGTTCCACCATGACCCTTTCCAGCACTTTTCCAAGTACTGGAAGGAGACTGATGCCCCGATAAGATCGAGGATCGCTCCTGACCTTATCAGGGGACTTCAGGAGAGGAACAACCCTAACACTTTTCCACTCGCGTGGAAAGTATCCCTCCCAGACGCACTTATTGTAAATGGCCTCCAGGTATTCCGGAATGAACTTCCATAAGCTTTTACACATCTCTCCGTTCAAACCATCAAAACCTGGGGACCGTTTAGACCTAACCAGGCCAAAGGCGTACCCCAACTCCCCATCATCTAATGGAGGGACAGGTACCTCTTGTGCTTGAGGTACCTGCACCTCCGACCTAGGAAAGAACGCACCTAACAGAACCCCCGCACACTCTCTCCACGACGATAACAGAGTGTCACCGACGCGAAGAGAGGTGATATCCTCCCTCCTACGACCCCTGCAGATCCTATAGACCTGACCCCAGGGGTCGTTCCTATCCTCTCTAACAAAACTCCTCCACTCTTTTTCTTTAATTTTAACTAACATCTCTTTATACTCCCTATCCGCACAACTAAATTCCCGCCTAAGCTGGGACAGCCTATCAGAATTGGACCGACGAGCACGTTGAAACTTTCGCCTCAAACGCCTGACAGTCCTCCTCTTCAAGGTTAACTCACGCGTCCACCATTTAATTTTGCTAATCTTACGACTTTCACACCTCCTAAATACCCTATCATTTAACCCCCAAACTACCCCGTATAGACGAGCAATTTGCTCGTCAACCCCCAACTCCTCAAACTCACTAAGCGGTATATCGGATACCGCTTCCCTAACCAAGAGTCCATATTGGTTCCAGTCAGTACCAGAGGTACGCCATCGCCGCAATGGACTCTCATAAGGTGAGGGAGGGGATCGAGGAGTAACCACAATTTGAAGCAAATTATGGTCACTCAATCCCCACCCTCCCCTGACCTCCCAACTAACACTGAAATCCCTACTTGCTGCCTCGTTCATAAGCGTCACGTCAATGTCGCTCACGCCCCCAGGCCCATCGAACGTATACCATTCGCGCGGCTCATTCAGAACGTGGAGGCTATTAGCCACCACCCATTCGCTTAATGCCTCGCCTCGACTGTGGCTTTGGTATCCAGACGAATGCCGGGATACCTTACTAAACCACATCGAGGACGAGGCATTCGCATCCAACCCTAGGATAAATGGGCTACTACTCGCAAGTAGTAGTAGCTTATCCATGTAGCCCAGGTAGGGCTCTAGGGGCTCGCTATATTTGCAATACAAACTAGCGACAACCATCCTACCGAACTCCCCTTCTACGGCTACACATATACCCAGTTGTGAAGAATCCACCACTACGCAATCGTAGCGTGGATTATTCACAACTATTGCGGCGTTAGCTCTAAGGTCAGTGAAGACCCTAAAACCCCCAGGAAGACCCCGAACCACACCATTGGTGGCGTAGGGCTCCTGGAGTAGAGCAATACCGCACCCACCCTCTACCATACAACCCCCCAACTCACACATCACGGCATAGGAGCCTTGACAGTTAAGCTGGATGATCCCACCCATCAATGTCTGGCGAGGGCGCGCTCAACAATGCCACAGTAAATAGGGCAGACAGCTGACATCATAAGATGCCCAGCTGGCCTACCCTTAAACTCACAGTTGCGACAATGGGGTGCATTGACGCAACCGGCAGCTTTGTGGCCTTCCTGACCGCACCTCCGACAGACATCTGCTCTAGCCCTACACTCAGCCACCCTATGGTCAAATCCCATACAACGGAAGCATCCAGCGACGGGGCTATCCGGTCGCACCCTGAAAGAAAACCACTTTATGTAGCACCGACCCGCCTCCAAGAGGGCGGACATCAATTTGTCCGTACCCTCAAGGACCACATTGGTGCTACCATCAGCGGCCACCTTCCAGGGACGACTGACCATCCTCACGTCAGTCCTCTGGGATGCCGGGCTGAAATCCTGGAGGTTCAGCCGGAGTAGTTCCTCCATGAATTCCTCATGGGGGATCTCCGTATGGACCCCCTGAACCATCACCCGACGACCCAACTTCCGGTTGACAGTCAGGTCCAACCCCACCTCCTCAAACTTCTTATTATTCGCCATTCGTTCTCTCTCCAAAACAGAGGGAGTGCGAATGACGGCCCCACCTCCCTTAATTGGTCGCACTTCGTGGACCCTCACTCCAAGTGAGGGACCCACCTCCTTGACCACTTTTTTAATAACTTCCTTAGAGGAAGTTGCAGGCCCCTTACTCCTGACCACGACCGACCAGGTCTCTACAGGCTTCGGCGTCACCGGTGCGATTGCCTCAAGCACAGGTGCTGGAGGTGCAGGCATCGGTGCCGACGGAGCCGGCATTGACCTGCTCGGCGCCGAGGAGTGACCCCCACAACTCCCCCTAAGGGCATCGACTTGACCGCGAAGATGGGCATTCTCGGTTATCACCGTCATCAGGAGCGCCTCATACCTTGAGGCAAGCTCCAACAGCCCCTTCGCAGTCCCTACCTCGAAACTCTTGGCCTCAAAGACCAGCTCGTTGAGCTCCCCCGTAATACGCTTGGCAGCAGCAACATGGCTGACTGCCCCACCTCCAACAAAAGGTCCCCGCGAAATCTCCCGCTTTTTTGCGGCCTCTTTGGCACGCTCGGCACCCGATTCCTTGCCAACCGCCCTAGACGGTTGGGCAACCGTTTTCGCAGTGGTGGCCACGCTGGCCTTTCCACCACGACTTCCCTCGCCTTCCCCCTCACGCGCTACCGCCTTCTCGGTGGAGGCCACGATGGCACTCCCGCTCCCTCCCGCATTTTCCCCAACGTTACGCGGCGACCCCGCACGCGTAACCGCCTTCTCAGCGGAGGCCACGTTGGCACTCCCGCCACAACTCCCGCTCCCTTCCTCGCTTACGTCGTCTTTACGCGGCGACCCCAACCGCGCCTTGCTCCTCGGTGGAGACCTTACCACTCCCGTCGCTCCCGACGCTTCGTCCTCGCCCCCCGACGTGGAATACTCCACGACTGTTGAAGCGGCGGATTCTCCGCTTCCAGCGAGGGACTTCGTCCTCTTCTTCCGTCCACGAGGCATCCTACTTCAAAACTAACCCCTTAGTAGAACTGATCCGCTGGCGTACCACTAACGCAGAAGGCACACGGACAGAAAAATACTGGAGCAGCTGCTCTCCAGGTGTTTGCGTCTGAACGCGCTGAAAAGTGCGACCCACGCAAAGGCCCGCTCAATATCAGCGACCACCCAAGCGGTCAATTATAGCGCGCACGCAGTGACACAGCCCACAACCCCAACGCTTGGTCGGGGACAAAGTCCCCGAAACGGTCCGGAGTCGACCGATGTGGCGCTGAGTCGAATCGCACCGTGGGCTAAACGGTTCGCTGATATGACCGTTGGTCCTCACAAGAGTCGCACTCTCCAACACTGGACAGACGCTTGCACCCTTTGGGCAATCCTGTCCAGACTCTCCTGCCACTGAGCCGACTAAACGCCAGATGCTCAGCACAGTCAGCAAGAATGCCAACAGCACGGAGCTACACTGAAACCGTGCGAAGCTTCCGCCAATAACAACAACGTGGATGACCACGTTGTCCGTATATAAATTAATAATAATAATAAAAACTCACCGCTATATAGTTCGCTGACCGTACACAAAAGTGCACAAAAATGTGTAACCGCCCGAAAACACTCGCGGTCAATAACCCATGCACCCGCAAATCGCACAAACAATTCCACTGTACCGCTACGCACACGCGCCAGGCAATAACGGTGCCAACCAAATCGCGTAAACAAATACCCGCACAAAAGGGAATCGCAAAAATCACCGAAAAAAACACTTTGAAAATCACAACGATGCGCACGCACGTCTATCCGCGTCGACAGTCAACTAACGAATGGGTCACTGTTGACAGTCATAACTTTGAAGTTGTAGATAATTTCGTCTATCTTGGAACCGGCGTAAACACCACCAACAATTTCAGCCTAGAAATCCAACGCAGGATAACTCTTGCCAACAGGTGCTACTGCGGACTGAGTAGGCAATTACTCAAACTCTATAAGTCACTCATAATTCGCTGTTCTTGCGATTGATTTTTCTTTTCGTTTGATATATTTTGGGTTCTACGCGACCGACGTCCAATGTCAGCTCTTGCTCTTCGTGACATTTCTAGAAGAAACTAAACTAATGATAATAAAGAACTTCAGTAATAAATTGATGAAATCCAGCAAATTCTGGACTCGAAAAGCATCAAAAAGTCACGAAAAGACACGAAAATTGTTAAAAATATGCTGAAAATGTGTCAAAATTCAATTAAAAATTGGCCAAAAAGTCGAAATAATTTTTGCCTTACCGTTCGGAACATCGTTCGAGATCGTCTGCACTCGAAAAGCATCAAAAAGTGACGAAAAGACACGAAAGTCTGTTGAAAATGTGACAAAATTCAATTAAAAATTGGCCAAAAAATCCAAGTAATTTTTAGCTCACTGATCGGACATTAAACAAAGAAAATTCACTAAATTTTTTAATTTTTTTCACAAAATATCAAATTTGAGATTATGTCACAAAATCATATGATGCACTTGCAAGAATCAGAACACTTGTTTAGCAAAACAATCGATCTTTATCCTTTAATCATTATTTTTTTTTAATTTTTTTTTTTAACAAAATATTCAATTTAAAACGATGACTAGAACGAAAATTAATTTATTTTTATCAAAATACTCACCAAAAAATGCGAAGAAATTAATATTTTCAAAAATCGATTATGATAAAATCAATCACCAATGACGTCCAAAGAGAAATGATAACAAATAGCTATTTGCATCACTCCGTGCAATGCTCTCCAATACACAAACGACCAAAATGTATTCAATACTAATGAATGCTATATGCGGTACAAAAAATGCCTGCGGCAAAAACGCACTAACTTCACATACGCACCGCACACACATGGTTATCGAATTTCAACCAAGCTTCATACAAACCATATTCGGGCCACTGCCTACGTAGTGTATAGGTTTGGTTGAAATCGCACGACGCGTTTATGATTAGTTCGGCGACGTACATATACGGACTTATTTTTATATATGTATATAGATTTTCGAACTTCTAGGCCACTTTATGCTGGATAGATCAGCCAATATTTGAGTTATATCAATGAAATTGGGAGAGCGTGTTTTAATCATGACAATGTATCTTTGTGCCAAAAATGGATAAATTTGAGCAAAAATTTACCTAGCCCTCTTATACCCATTACCAGGATTTTGGATCATCCGGCTGACTTTGCTCCATATGATTGGTGATTGTATGTGAGGTATCGTAATGATAATAGTTAATGGATACTATTCCAACTCCCATATACTACATACAAGGGCTTTCCTTTTTCTAACAATTCTTATGCTGAATTTGTCGGCCAGTGTATGAGTATATGTATGAAAATATATATATATATATATATATACATATGTATAAAAAATATATATACATATGTATAAAAAAAACTTCTTAGATTCCGATCCTCTGGTTAACGTTTTACATCTTAAGGTATTTCCCTGGCTTTAATTCTTGCAAGTTGCAAGAGTAAAAAATGTTCATTTTCACTCGAACTTACCTCTTCCTTTTGTGTTTTTATTATATTTCTATAGTTAAACTATAAAATTAGTTTGATTGAGTAGCTTAATCGCTTTGTTTGCACTTTTAGTTTTTTCTATCTGATTTGATTTTTATGCTTTTGCTGATTACACTGTCGCCTATATGCATTGTTCGCCGCTTTACCTTTCATTTTGTTGCACTTTGTTTAGTTTGCCTTCGCAAATCGTCACGTTGCGTGGTATATGCAAGGGATTGTTACTTTATAATAACGATGTTGCTTTTGTAATTGCCGTTATTCGAACGCTTAATGAGTTTTTAAAATTTTTTCTATCATATTAATTTTATGTATGTACATATGTAACCGCCTGTGCGCATTCAGAAATTTAAATCATGATTTTATTACTTACCAATATATAATATTACATGTGCGCGCATTGGTCTGCATGTTTATACACTCATATATATTTATATGTACATATATTTGTATAAGTTAACTCAAAACGCTGGCAGTAAATTGTTTGAATTATCTGATCCGTCCCTGGTGTTAGCTTTCTCGGCGGTGAATTTTCTATGGCTGTGTTTGTTTACAAAAGCTGATGCTTTCCTAAGCCAATCTTGTTTTTTTAACTTTAAATTCGCTTATATATAAAATTATATTCTTATATCTAAATGCAAATTACAACAAAATTTTTTTTTGTAACGCCCAACAAATTTGTTCATGTCAAAAGATAGCTTACCACCCAGGACTATATCTTTTTGCATGCAAAAGTTAATACTACGTTCAGACCGAAAATTTAAAAGATTTGATTACATTTAAGTATTTCAGAACCCAAAAGTGTTCTCACTGCCCTTAGAAAGATCAAAAAACAGCTTAATATTTATCAAAAAAAAGATTGCCATATAGTATTTTGAAATAAAAGCAGTCTTTTTTCAAATATTTTCCATATAATAGAAATAATGGATGTTCAAATATCATTGAACAGCAAAAGCCGAAATTCTACTAAATATAAATATCTATTTATATATTAATATACATACATACATACGTACATATGTATATACATAATGCATTTACATGCAATGAACATCTAATAATAATAAAAATGCATGGGACACAAATCATAAATTTACAGAAGAGATAACATTAAACACACACACACACACATGTATTAAATTGTACTCTTGAAAATAACCCCATGTCAAGCAGCAATAAACAATATGCTGCAATAGATACAGACACACACTCATACACAGATATTTAGTTATTTAAGATAGTTTTAAAATTTGTATATAAGCAAGAAAAATACGAAATAAAATCAGAATGAATAAGTTCTCCCTGAATAAAAGTCCTTCATTGCCCCCCACCAGAGGTAAGGATTGTAAGAAACTATATTGAGTTATTAACAATGGATGCATATTTTCATTTGTTAAGTCGATTTTTAGGTGAAATTAGATTCATTGCTTTAAAAAGATTTGTTTGTTTACATTTCTTCCCCTTTGTAGCGTGTAAATCAGCTGTGATAATGTAACAGATTTCCAGTGCTGACAAGTACAAGGTCTGTTCAAAAGGTATCGCGAATTTTGTGTTTTTTCAAAAATTATTTATTTATTCATGAATATCTATTTTGTCCCCTTCAAAGTAATCCCAATGAGATATTATACACTTGTGCCAACGGTTTTTCCAATCTTCGAGGCACTTCAAAAAATCATTTTTTTTATCTTCTTCAGCTCCTCCTTCGATGCCGTCTTTACCTCGTCAAGAGAAGCTTAACGTCGTCCTTTCATGGGCCTCTTCAGTTTAGGGAAAAAGAAAAAGTCACAGGGGGCCAGATCTGTGGAATACGGTGGCTGCGGCTTCATTAGTGTGTTGTTTTTGGCCAAAAAGTCGCGCACAAGCAACGATGTGTGTGAGCAGGGACGTTATCGTGGTGCAAAAGCCAATTTTTATTCTTCCACAAATCAGGGCGTTTCTGGCGAATTGCTTCGCGCAAATTGCGCATAACTTGCAGGTAATATTCCTTATTGACCGTTCTTTCCTTTGGCAAGAACTCATGATGCACCACGCCCCTGCAATCGAAGAAAACTGTCAGTTACGATTCGCGATACTTTTTGAACACACCTCGTAGATTGCGTAAAATCAGAGTCGCACAGAGAGATTTAGCGTGGATCAGTTTCAAATCATTTCAATGAATTGATTTGGAACTGTCATTTTTGTATGGCGAAATCTTTATAAATTTTTAATATTAGTGGGATAATCCATTCAACAGCCGAAATCGTGTGATTAAGTGTCGGTCTGAACATAGTATAAGAAATTCTTGAAGCGTGTTTAACACCTGTTAAAAAAACAACTTACATAACATGTAATATCCCAGTAAAATTTAAGAAACATGTAATAGTAGGAGATCCCACCATAGTACGACCATCACCCATCGTATTAAGGGATGAGAATAATTTTTATATAAAATTTATTACATTGAAATATTAATTTCGAGGAGGTTGCCTGGAAATTGTGATGCTAAGTGTAATTAATTAATAATTAAATTTTTTTTTTTAACATTACACCCACTCTCTTACGCAATAAGCTGTAGACTAATCGAAAGTATATATAAAATATGTAAACACTGGGTTGTCTTCTTTTTCCCGGTGCAATTATTAGGTTGGCAGGTACATACAGGTAACTTAAAAATAGTGATTTCCACCTATCCACTTACTCGATAAACCTTATACCAAAATAAAGATAATTTCATTGCGAGTGTAATGGTATAAGGTTGGCTGCGAAAAATTGGTGCTGAATCCCGGTTGTCGATTTTTAAAAAACGAAATATTCAAAATCTGATTCCTCGGAAGAAAAACTGGCATCTTCAAGTTCTGAACATTCGTCGTCACTATTTTCTTTTTCTGTCATTTCAGCAATATCTTGTACTAATAAATGCATTTGGTCCCCAATGAATCCTGTTGGTTTTACATAATCATCAACAAACCAACCGCAGGTTTCAGGCTGTAGTTTAACACATTCAGACTACAAAGTAATTCAAAATAATCCCTTCAATAATCTAAATGCTTGCATTTGATAATATCCATTAAAGTGTAACTTATCAAACTTTAAAATTTATATGTAGCTTAAATGCTAACACAACACCCTGATTACTATGAAAGTAGCAAAAAAGTGTTACACAGCACCCTAAGATTTTCTAGAGAAGGTTCACGGCGCGGAGATCGTAAAAATATTTTTGGCTAACTCGGTCGAGATGGTCCAGTTTCACCACTGCCAGCTCGGCAGGTGAAATTTTAATATTTTCGCTTGAACAGAGCTGAGCGTGAAATAAAAATTATGCTCAAAACTATATATTGCTCTAACAGACGTATGTTCGCTCTTTTGCTTAGACTGTTATACGTTTATATGCAAACATGTGTATTCGTATGAATTATTTTTGTGCTTATTAATGAATACAAGTGCAATTGAATACATTTGGATTAAATTGTTAATGTGAAAATAAAGCCTATTTTATAATTATTTTTTGAATATATCAAATCATACTTATATGTATACTTCATAACATATGTATATAACAAACTATCATAATATTATTAAAAAAATGAAATATATTTCAATAGTGATAAATGTACATTAATTGGACATTTTATCATTCAAAACTTATATGCACATGTATCATGACCATATGTGTTTATGTTCGCTTTCGGAAATTCAAATCATATTATCACTTATCAATAATATAACATGTGCGCGCTGCTCATATGTACATACTTAAATATGTGCGTATGACATTGGCACACAAATAACGCATACACAACGTACATACTTCTATGCGTTCACATGTAGATATGTCACCCGTAAAAACTACAAATATTGCTTTACAAGAACAACAATCCTTTGAAATAGCATCGTACATACTTATATGCGTAACACATGTAAATATGTGCGTATGACCTCCCAACACAAATAATCCATACACAACATACATACTTAAATGCGTTCACATGTAGATATGTCACCCGCAAAAATTACAAATATTGTTTCACAAAAACAATAATCGTTTCAAGTAGCATCAGCAGCGTCACAAGCCAATAGGCATGACAGCCAAATAATCGATGGCCAAATTTGTAGAAAAACACACAACAACAACTTTTTCATTCATGAACGCAGGCGCACTTTCAACCGGCAAACTCGCTTCATTCATAAAAGCAAATGGTGTCATCTCCCCGAGAATGCCTTTGCCTACAAGCGTCTTTTCGCGACGATGGCAAAAGCTAAAAATCATAAATTGAACAATTTCTGATATTTTGCTAGAAGGTAAAAGTGTCAACTCCGCAAACTCGCAAAACACAGAAAGAAGTGACAAAAGTGGCAACATACTGTTGTCGATTTATAATATTTGTCAATTCTAAAATATTTTTCCATGACTCGCAAAAATCTTCGTCGATATGTATGCAGACTCATACGTATATATTCATACATTTTTACGGAAGTTTGTAGGCAAAGCTGTTAGAGCGGCAAGGGAAGCGGTGACAATAGACGATCGTTTGCTTATTTTTTCGGCACAGCTCGGATTTTCTGCCAATAACACAATGCTGTGTCGACAGATTGACTCGTTGACATGAAAGCAAAAAACGCGAGCTTCGCCATTGGTTGTCAGTGTCAACGGAGATTTCGCATGAAGCATTGAGTGTACATATTTACATACATATGTACTGCATCTAGACAAATTTACAAACATTATCCCTATGGTCTATTATATTTGCTTAAATCAGTGGTCGGCATTTCTTAGCACAATTGTGCAAACTAACTTCACATGTACGCTTATGCTCTATCGTTCAGTCGTTGTCGAGCCATCAACGAATTAACATCACGCGAGACCATAGCCCAAAACGAAATATGCCTTGCGAGAAATATTTTATGATTCCAAATGCCTTTGATGCCATGCAATGCCTTTTATGTTCCAAGTCTTTTAAAGATAAAATGGAATATATCCTCAAAAGACAATTTGTTAATTTTCATTATACTATTAATTAATAATAAAAATTGCTTAATTTTAATTCCAATTTCTCACTGGGCTACTTTTTTTTCGTGCTCACCAACACAGTGACAGATCCTCTCATGCCGACCACTGGCTTAAATGCACACATAATTATATATGAGTACATGTGCGACCGTTTGGTCTTTTAACATGATATCGAAACTTTTAATAATTAAAGCAAATATACATACATATATGTACATATTTTTGTATATAAATACATATATGACCTGTCAAACCCATATAAAATGTATATTTAAGTAGTAATACTTGCAAAGATTTTATGGAATACAAATACATATGTAGGTCAAATTCAAAATACACACTTACATACATATGTGTTTTCATAACAAATATACATATGTATGTATGTATACCGATCTATAAATTATAAGCAGAGTCGTTTGAACACAGTGAATAAGCGAATCTGTACGCATGCATTCCTTTACATCGGAATTCGCATTATTTTTCTCATTTAACACTGAAAATGCTCAATTCTGCTATATTCGTGGTGAAACACGCTTATAATTTGTCTGTGGCGAAACTGGACCATCTCGACCGAGTTAGCCAGAAATATTTTTACGATCTCCGCGCCGTGAACCTTCTCTATGATAAACGTTCTCTGGTTTATTACTGTATTTACTGATATGCTGAACACAATGACCGCGAAAGACTGCAAACGAGACAGCTGCTCGACTACACGACTGCAGGCCGACAGTTGTCGCTCTCGCTAACTTCAATATATTCTTATATTTTCCAACGACAGTAGGACGACAATTGAGTTGACAGTAGAGTTAGAAAGGTAGAGAGATGAGGTAGAGTAGTGATGCCACTAATATGTTAAATGTAAAATTATTAAAAGCTCTAACAAACCTGACGTTATTTTACAAATGAAAGCATAAAATAGCTCTGTTGTAGCATTTGTAATAACAATTGATAATTTAAAACAAATAAATTTACCTATTTACTTATTTTTGCATACAAAATTTCACTTTGAACAAAATATTAAAATTTCATTGAAGTCATGGTATTAGTATGGCCACAACGGAATTGTGTACATGCAAATGGAGAGCTATGTTGCCTTGTATACATGCCGGCCATTGTTATGTTGCTGCCTTCTCACAAATGTTCATGTAGTAGGATTCACAACGCCATTTTTAGTTCACTGTCGTGCTGCTGCAGTCTGTCGCTGTCATTGTGTTCAGCACATAAGAAATTTCATTAAAACTAATATTTGAGGAAAAATATTGATAAAAATTAAAAAAAAAATTGTGACAGTGTTGTTATTCTCTTTTGTGTAAACGACGCTTTAATGAGCAATAACCACAATTTAGAGGATTTGATTGAAAAAAATAGTGATTTACAAACTTCTAGACGAAATATATTTAACGCTAATCAATTAACGGCCTTAATACAGGCTGCCATGACTGGCGCCCTGCAACTACAACAACAGACTTTTGATCATAAACTGCAACGATTTACGGAGCAAATGATCACTCTGGCCTCTGGAAAACTGTGAAAACTCTACAAACATTCGAACCAGTAAAAATATTACCCCACGTAAAGAGTGAGAAGCCCCTTGATCTGGTAAAATCATTACCAGAATTTGATGGGCGAATAAGAAATAAGTGTCCTGGCAGTAGGCCGCCCATACGGCATGTGATGTATTTAAAACATACCAAAGCAACTCGAGACATTTTCAAGTGGTTGTATGTTGATGTAATTTTAGCATCATTTGATACAGTTTTAAATTTTGATGCGATAGTAGCGAGATTAGACTTTACATATGCAGACAAACGTCCATTACATATAATGGAACAACATTTAGGACAGGGTAACCTTTCAGTGATATAATACTTCGATGAGGTTAGGAATAAATTGACTCTTCTCACAAATAAAACTATAATGACCCAAGAAGGTGAAAAAGCAAATTCAATTTGCGAAAAGTATAGGGCAGATGCTTTACGAATTTTTGTATCAGGCCTTAAAAGACCGTTATGCGATATACTGTTCGCTTTCCGACCCACTGAACTACCTAGTGCTTTCGTATTAGCACAAGAGGTTAAATCAAATAGGGAAATATATTTATTCGCTTCAAATTTCGCGACATCCATTGAGGATCAAAATAAATTTAGAGGAAACATTAATTCAGAGAAAGAGATACAACATCAACAAAGAAATCCCCATCCATGGATATAGATCCGTCGATGTCAAGATTACAGCAAAAATTAAATTGGCGTACAGAACCAGGTCAACAACACTATCGAAATAAATACGGCTGGCGGATTCCGATAAGGTCACTGGACCAAAGATGCAATGAATGAATACTTTAAAGCAAAAAGAAGATAACGAGACACTCTATAATAAAAAAACTGAAGCTGAAATTGAAGACCTCGAGGAGAAAAATTCAGTTTTTTAGTCCATTTCAGTAAAGTCTTTACATGGCAATAGGCCTGTGAGTAAAAAGTGTAATGCAAGTAAATGCTCAAATAAACTTAAGCAATGGAATAATACGACATGATTTTGGAAACTTGTTGTTCCATGAATGCGAAATGTTTTCTGAACGAAAGAAGCAAAGATATTTCTTCTTCTGTCCGAAATCAATTTTGTAAAATGATTACCAATAAAAAGGTCATTAGAACATAAACCGAAAACCAGTTTACTCCAAACTCTACCCTTATCATATGGGTGTAGCAGATTTTGTAAACAAAGAAGTTGCCGACCTTTTTCCAATAGCATCATTCGTCCGTTAAGGCTCTCTTTCAATAACCCGATTTGGGTTGTTGATAAAACGGAATAGATCAAGCAGGGTGTTAATGAGTTAAGCCTCCATCCGTTCTACCCGGAAAAACTGGCACACCTTAGCTAAACACAGCTCGTCATCCAAGTCACCGGTGATGCGGCTAATTGAATGATGCGTCTTTGCCGCTATAACGCGGTATTCGTGCAATAATCTGTTCCGGCACCTCGGCCTTTTCTGGCATCTAGAAAATTAAAATATAAAAATTAGCTTCTGTTTTCATGTAATACTGCGTTACTTACTTTGTCTTTTAAGGCCTTTTCAATGGCAGTGAGACAAGTGTCAATGGCATCCAGCTTCTGGATTATATCTGAAATATATAAATGTATTTTTTTTTAAGCAAATACTAATATATTTATATATTAATGCATTATACCTGCATGGGCGCCAGACGATGGTGACGGTACCACAATTTTTAATGGTTCTACTGGAGGAGCGCAAAAGAGATTATAAGATATTTTTTTAAACACTTCATCTGTAAAAAAATATTGTTAGAAAGTGAAAAATTTTATGCTCAGTGCAAGCTCTATGAGGGCTTAACGGTTGTGAGCAATCCACTTCGGAATCCATTTCTTCCACCAGGGCATCGAATTCATTCTATGAAAAATCATAAAAAAGTTGATGAATGAGTGGAACTAAAAGATAAAATTTTATCATCTGTAGAATGAAAAAAATTAATTTATAAAATGAAATGTTAGTACTTTATGTTATTAATATTAAGTTTAGTAGTTTATAGCAACAAATATTAGTTTGATAAAGATTTTTGATTTGTAAATATTTACAAATAGTATATTACAGCAGAAAAATAATAGGTTGTCAAAAAAGTCTTGCGGTATTTTCGCTAGTTGGCGCTGAAAGCGCGTAGTTCTAGTTTTATTCGACGCATCGGGTCATGCTATACCTTTTTAGAAAGCTCATTTCACGCGCAAACACGTGTTTGATTGATTGTCGTTTCTTTTAAGTCGTTCGTGAGTTATAGCGTCGCAAACATGGAGCAAAATAAAGAGAAAATACGGCATATTTTACAGTACTACTACGATAAAGGCAAAAATGCATCTCAAGCCGCCAATAAAATTTGTGCAGTTTATGGACCCGATACAGTTTCCATTTCCACCGCACAACGATGATTTCAACGTTTTCGTTCTGGTGTACCAGTCGAAGATGCGCCACGCTCCGGAAGGCCTGTCGTCGAAAATTGCGATAAAATCGCTGAATTGGTCGAAAGAGACCGGCATAGTAGTCATCAAACCGTTATAAACCATTTGAAGAAGCTTGGAGTCACTAAGAAGCTCGATGTGTGGGTGCCACACGAATTGATTCAATAAAAATACCGCAAGACTTTTTTGACAAACCATTTTATTTAAAAAATTGTCTTTTTAAAAGATAATATGTACATCTTAATTTATTTTTCTAAACTGAGAAAACATAATAAGGGAAATATTTACTGATTTACCGAATAATTGTATTTCTGTTTAGGACTCACAATTTAACCTTTTTTTACTTGCGAAATACCTTCTAGAGATCTACATCCAAGTAAAGAAGTTGTGTATTTCAGCACTAAGGACAAGACTGTATAAATAGTTTAAAAAAATTAAAATGTAAATATCCTCTTTTGAAAAGACTCTAGTCCTTTTCTTGAAACAAGCTGAAAAAGTAGAATCGTACGAGACAACTATTATTTAATTTTAATTTAAAAATCCTGCTTCGGAGCAGTAAATGTATATTCGAACTATGTTTACTTTTATTCATTATGAAACACAAGTTTTGTTTTACGAACAAATGAACATTTTTAGTTATAGAGGAGGTTATCCAATATTCGAGATATTTGCGTTTAAATTACCACTATTTGAAGGACGTATTTCTTCGATTTAAAATTAATTGTACACTTACATTTCGCATTTTTATGTCCACTAACATTTCACTAATTCGTGTGTATTTTTTTTTATATTAAATTTATTGTTCAATTATATTTATTTAACATCAACTAAAGGATTGCAATATTGATCTGGAGAACCTCCTCTATCCGACGATACCGATTTTATTCCCGAAATCTTGGGACGGTATTCTAACGTCGACACATTTATAATTGTAACCGCACCATTCGTTTCAATTTAGATTTTAAATTTTTTACATTTACACATGTATGTATGCATGTGTATATGTATACATATATCGTCACCTAAAATGCAAAATAACGTAACAACATATTTGGAAATTCACAGGGAAAATATGTATGTACTTATATGTATGTAATTTGAAGTAGTGGGTCGTAATCAATGAAACACTCAATTTCGAAATTTTTGATCATACGTTATTTTGCATTATTATACACTATTTAACTTTAATAATTTAAAACTTACTCCTTATTTGTTTGTAACTCGCAATATATTTGAAATCTCCAAATGATTTCTGTAGTATTAACATTTTTAATTCTACACACAACATTCAAATCACAATGCTTACCTCTTTCTCCTTGTTAAGATTTTTCGTTTTCTATGTATAAAAGAAATTAATTATACATATATATAATAGAAATTAATTATAAAATATTAAATTATCAAGTAACGAACTTACCTCTTTAAAATCCAAAATAAATTGTGTGGATTTATCGATAGTTTTTCTCTATCTTACTTACGTATTCTCCCATTCAACTAAAAATTCCAGAAAATGTAACAGTGTTAGTGAACAACTGAAAACGTTTCAATGTGTTTATGCAATATGTTACCTCCGTCTTGCAGGGTAATACCTTTCACTTCAAAGAAATTTTAATATTTTGTCCAAAGTGAATTTTTTTATGCAAAAAATAAGTAAATAGGTAAATTTGTTTGTTTTAAATTATCAGTTGTTATTACAAATGATATAACAGAGCTATTTTATGCTTTTATTTTTAAAATAACGTCAGGTTTGTTAGAGCTTTGAATAATTTTACATTTTAGATGTTAGTGGCATAACTCCTTCGTCGTCGGCAAATATAAAAATATATTCAAGTTAGCGAGAGCGACTACTGACGGCCTGCAGTCGTGTAGTCGTGCAGCTATGTAAATAACTGTGTCCATAAGAACGTGTGTATTTTAACATTTGACAGATGTCGCTTGCAGTGTGCCGCGCTCTATGTGTTCAGCACTTAAATGAAAACCCTGAAAGAAACTAAAAACAACACACAAACCGGGGGCGAAACCCTCAAACTAAAAATACATATGTATGTATTAACATTAAAAACTTAAAAACATATGAATATATAAATATATAAGTTAACACAACACTTGTTACTCAAGCATCGACTTACAACTTCCGACACGTGTGACCGAAATGCACCCGAAAGTGCATGGTCAGCGTCTGCTCTACCTGTTGTGCAGCATAAGATTCGTGGAAGCGAATCACGCCACTTATAACTATTCAAGTTAGAATTATATTGTAATTTTGGTTAAGCAAGTTTCAGTTCTAATTACTCAATAAAGCTACGCGGTAACGCTGCCCTAATGCAGCGCCGCTAAAAAAATATATATTTTTAGTTATTTAATAACTAAAAGGCTTAACTGGCGCCCGAGCTAAAAAGTCATAAATAATAGAGAAATAAAGGTCCCCTAGTAGCTAAAGTAAACGGGAAGCACTAGTTGTTAGCCAGCTCTATTCGAAAGTGTCTAAATCGGTAAATACAACTTTTCCAAGGTGAAAAAAAGAAAAAGTTAAATTAAAAAAAAAAAAACACAATAAAAGCAAACACAACGTAATATAATCAAGCGCAATGTGCCGTAGCGTTTAAAGGAAAAGCAGAATTAAAGAAAAAACGCCACAGAAAGCAAATAAAAATATGAAAAAAGCTTTAAAACAATAAAAAAAACACTGCATTAATTAAAAAAAAGCAAGAATTTTGCGTAAAACAAGTGAAAAGCAAAAGACACACAAAGTGTTATCTGGCAGATTTAGCGTCTGGCGGTGAAAATTAAGAAATCTATGACATGTATAAAAACACGGAGATATTATGAATAAAATTTAAAACAAAACTAAAAACGAAACGTGTAACAAATACCAAACAACTGAAGAAAAGCATGCACAAGTGAAGGAATGAACAAAGCAATAATACAAACCTAACGATGTGAGAAAACTAAAAAATATCGAAGGATTGCGTAAGAAACTAAATCTAGAAACAGTTGAGAAAATACGCAGTTCATCATTAATCAATTAATTATTATTAATAATTAATTATTAAGAGCAAACACGTCTTCCAAAACTATACAGTCCAGCCATAAACATCGATGTATTGCATATAACTACCACAACAACAACAAGCATTAATACAACAACAACGCCCCCAACAACAAACAAATACAGCTCAGCAATTGGATGACGATTCTATATCCTGATCGGCAGCTAATAGAAATACTATCAGTAGAACCAGCGACAACAGAATCCCCAACAATCCTGTAAGTGGAAGCAGCCTACAATAACTATACTTAGACATTATATCAATTTAAGAATTATATTAAATATAGAATATTAATATATTATTAATAATATTGTACTGAGAATATTAAAAATATACAAATGGCGAACTCCAATAATTTAATCCGCCCTCCAATCCTTCCTCCCAATTCGGCACCTAATACCCCTCAGACATCCCAAAATACACAATTAAGCATGGACGACCTGTCCAGGCTCTTAGCTAGTATAGCTTCATAGTAAAGACACAGGAACCGCAATTGGTACATGCGGCATTACACCCAAGTGCAATGGCAACCGACATTATGGACCAAACAATAGACATAGAACATAGGAATAACTTAGGTGAATTGGATAGGATACCTGATATCGTAAAATATCTAAAGGAATTCTCTGGCAATCCAGGAGCATTCAACTCATGGAAAAAAAGTGTAGATCGAGTTTTAGCTATCTATGAACCTCAAAAGGGGACACCGAAGTATTACGGAATTTTAAGCGTAATACAGAACAATAAGGGCAATGCCGATGCGGCATTAAAAGCATACAATACGCCACTTTATTGGCCATCAATTTCAAAATGTTTAATTATGCATTACAGTGACAAGCGCGACTTGTCAACATTAAAATATCAAATGACTACTTTGGTCCAAGGAAATAGAACAGTTTCAGATTTCTATCAACAGGTGTATAGCCACCTTTCATTGATACTAAATAAATTAGGTTGTCTCGATATGGGTAACGAATCTCTTCGCATGCTGACGCAAGCATATAGAGACAAAGCATTAGATACCTTTATAAGAGGGCTTAACGGCGGTTTACCTAGACTATTAGGAATACCAGAGCCGGCAGATCTGCCGCAAGCTCTTCATCTCTGTTTAAAACTACAGAACCAAAATTTTCGTATGAACCATGCGTACAATGCAAAACCAGTACAGCCTCCACCCTTACCTCCAAGAAGGAATTTCCCACAGCCACAGAGGCACCAATTTTACCCCCAGCTAGCGCATTTACCTCAATCACAGCGGACAACTTGGCAACCAAGACAACAACAATACAACAATTTTCAATACGATAATAACCCGTCAAGACCTCCGAAACCGCAGCCACGTCCAGAGCCTATGGCCGTCGACCCGAGCATACACTCTCATCGCGTTAACTATATGAACAGTCCCCAAGAAAGTGAGCGCTTTGGCAAGAGGCCACAACAATTTCCGAATCAACAGAGAAGGAAAGAGCAACGAACATTTCACATTCACACAGCTTCACAGAAGACGGACAATTTAGTGAACCAAGCGATATTAATTTTTTAGAATAATTAGCTCTTCGCTCCCCTTCTTCGAAGTAAAGGCGGAGAGCGGCAGAATTTTAAAGTTTTTAGTGGATACAGGTTCCAGTAAAAATTATGTTAAGCCAGAGCTGGCAAAAAAAGAATCAAAAACGACAATCCATTTTTTGCAAAATCTGTTGCAGGAAATTTAGAAATCAGCGAACATACTTATGTACCACTTTTAAACTTTAAGGATAAAACTAAATTCTATCTAATGCCACTTCTCAAAACATTTGACGGTATTCTAGGGAATGATACCCTTCGGGAATTTAAAGCTATTATATATACTGGTGAAAATTACATGACTTTAAGTAACGGCTTTAAGGTTCACCTCAAACAGCTCCCCTCACAGCGGGTGAACGCAATTAATGTAGATGAGGGAATCCTCTCAAAAAATCAAATGAACACGATGGAAAGCATCGTAAATAGATACCCAAAGCTTTTTTTCGAACCCGATGAAAAGCTAACTTATACAACAAAAGTTGTCGGACAAATTCGGACAACATCCGATTCCCCTGTTTACACAAAATTCTATCCATATCCTGCAGCATTGAAACAGGAGGTGGAGTCTCAGGTAGAAAAGCTTTTAAGTGATGGTATAATTAGACCATCTAGATCACCGTACAACTCCCCAGTGTAGATTGTACCAAAGAAGCCAGACGAGGCAGAAAATAAACAATACCGTATGGTCATTGATTATAGGAAATTAAACAAAGTAACGATCGCGGATAGATACCCCATTCCAGAAATTACAGAAGTAATTTTCCAACTAGGTGATAGCAATTTCTTCTCTGTTCTCGACCTAAAAAGTGGCTTTCACCAGATTCCACTAAAAAAATCTGATATAGAAAAAACTGCTCTCTCTATCAACAATGGGAAGTATGAATTTACTCGACTACCATTTGGCCTAAAAAATGCGCCATCTATTTTCCAACGCGCATTAGATGATATATTAAGAGAACACATAGGGAAATGTTGCTACGTGTATATCGATGATATAATTGTTTTTAGCAAAACAGAAGAGGAACACTTCGAACATATATATAAGGTGTTTGAAACATTAAAAAACGCTAATATGAAAGTGTACTTAGGAAAATGTAAATTTTTCAAAAAAGAAGCAGAATTCTTAGGATATGTAATCACACCGGTTGGCATAAGAACCAACCCAAAAGAAGTTGAAGCCATTTCAAACTTTCCACAACTACAAAATTTAAAACAACTTCGCAGCTTCCTCGGTATGTCAGGGTACTACCGGCGTTTTATACGAGATTACGCTAAACTTGCAAAACCCCTAGCATCTCTTTTAAGAAGGGAAGATGGTCGTACGTCAAAAAATAAATCTACTCACATAAACATAAATTTGAATAGGGAAGCCATAGAAGCTTTCAAGAAAATAAATAAATAACTCACATCAGAGGATATCATCCTCACGAATCCAGATTACAGCAAAGAATTTGAGCTGGCCACGGATGCGTCCAACTTCGCCATAGGCGCAGTATTATCTCAGTCAGATAGACCAATAGCATTTTTATCTAGGACATTAGGCAAAGCGGAAGAGCACTATGCAGGAAACGAAAAAGAAATATTAGCCATTATTTAAGTATTGAATTCATTTGGAAATTATCTGTATGGATAGGCCAGAGTAGACATATCATTGATAGGCAAAAAGCTAGTTCTGACAGCAATGGACAAGTTTTCAAAATATGCTATGGCAAAACCCATTAAATCCAAGGCAACAGAAGATATCAGGTAACCTTTAAGGGACATTCTTTTCTTCCTTGTACCGGAAGCATTAGTAATAGATAATGAAAGATCATTTAACTCAGAGTCTATCAATTTTATGATAGAGAACGAATTCGGCACAAAAATATATCGCACCCCTCTTACACAAGCTTCTCGAACGGTCAGGTTGAGCGCTTTCATTCTACTCTACAGGAGATTATGCGTTGCCTGCAAACCGAGAAAACTCACCGATCGTTCCAAGAACTTCTGGAACAATCAATCAAAGAATATAACTACACTATTCATTCGACAACGGTCAGTAGCGACCACAGGCTAACAGAAGAGGAAAGAAAGGAAACGAAAAAAAGGCTTCAGGATAAGCAATTGGCAGATCTTTCATACCACAATAAAAACCGAACTCCACCCAAACAATATTTTGAAGGAGATCAAATTTTTGTTAAGATAAATAAGAGATTAGGAACAAAGTTATCACCCAGATTTAGGAAAGAAATTGTCGCGCAGAATTATAACACCACCGTTAAAATTAAAACAGGCAGGATTGTTCACATAAAACAATGTTAAGAAAAAGAAATTACTTGCAGGTGAAGAAAAACTTCGAAATGGAGAACCTACAAATTTACCTGATCCTAATCATATTGGCACCCACTACGAAAACCAACAAATTGACGTTCTGGACTTGACAAACAATAATGGATATCTACCAATCAACACAGGAGAAGTAAGGACAATCAACCATTATGATAAAGTCCTATATTTTATCAACTTAACCAAATATGAAGAAACACTTTCACTTATTTCGGACAACATTAAGACACTAAAGACAACTGCTTTCGAGGACAGACAATTGCTTGACACAACTCACAAAAATTTCATTTTATTAGAAGCAAAGCTAGAAGGTTTACACCCACATTTTAAATCTAAACGAGGTCTCCTTAATATCATAGGGAAAGGACTAAAATACATAGCAGGTACTATAGACAGTGAAGACGAAAAAGGAATTAGTGACGCACTTACACAATTGCATAAAAGCGAAAGAACAGATGCACAAAATATTAATAATTTATTATACTTTAGCAACCTTATTTCCGAACAAATAAGCAACGTAACGAACCATATAAATAGGAAACAGCACAGAATAAGATTAAGACTTTAGAAGACGGCTTACAATTTATCAAACACACCTATCAGGTTAATAACGATATATCGCTTTTACGCAATCACGTTGGCGACATTGGACAGATAGTTTTTTCAAGCAAGTTAGGAATAATACCAACAGACATACTGACAGCTACAGAACTAAACCTCATTACCAATTTCGAAAGCTATAGCCACATAAGGACAGCAGTACTTTTTCAGGATAACCTGATCATTATAACCGTCCTCATACCCCAATATTCCAACAGCATCCTATCCCAAATTAAAATTGAACCCCTTCCCAATATATGTAAATAATAAAACATTAGTTTTGGATAAATATAATGTATTAGTTGATGAGGACAATAATACTTATATACAAGGTAGAAATTAAGGACAATTTGGAAAAAAATTTAATTGAGATCAATGCTTAAGAAATGTACTAAACTTTGAAGAAGCAGATTATAAGCTCAGAATTTGTAATGAACAATTTGTAAAAGAAGTGTTACCAGGCAAATTATCATTTAAAAACTTCCAATCAAAAATTACACAAAATTGTAATAAACAAAATATAAAACAAAGAGGAACCTTTTTAAATAAAAAATTCAAAGATTGCGAAATAAGTGTATTCAATAGATCATATACTAATGTAAAAACAGAAGTATATGAATCTTTTATATTACCAAATGTCATAACTAAAATTAAAGAAAATATGAGATTTGCTTGTAAAGAATTAAGACTGGAAACGTTGTATGTGAAACAACTACAGCATGAAAACAATATTGAATTTTTGATAAATAAAAGGGACAGTTTCTCAATAATTAGCTTAAGTTCTGATATAATAATAATTGTAATAATCATAATCGTTAAAGCATTTTTGTATAAAAATCGTCAAAAGGTATATTTGTCTCACGAATCTAGCGCAGAGGACGTACTAAACGTGCGAAAAGGTCCTTTTTTGCAAATAACAACGGGGGGAAGAGTTAACACAACACTTGTTACTCAAGCATCGGCTTACAACTTCCGGCACGTGTGACCGAAATGCACCCGAAAGTGCATGGTCAGCGTCTGCACTACCTGTTGTGCAGCATAAGATTCGTGGAAGCAAATCACGCCACTTATAATTATTAAAGTTAGAATTTAGCATAAATATTGTAATTTTGGTTAAGCAAGTTTCAGTTCTAATTACTCAATAAAGCTACGCGGTAACGCTGCCCCATTGCAGCGCCGCTAAAAAAATTGATTTTTTTAGTTATTTAATAACTAAAAAGCTTAACTTATATACAAACAATAACACGCACAAGAAGACAGCAGAGAACGTGTATTATACTCGTATAGAAGACGTTCTCTGAGGCCAGACTGCTGGAAGATTATAGAGGAAGAGAAATACAAGGACTTAACGATAAAATCGAATTCACATTCGTATACATACATACACATGGGCAACTTTTGAACCCGACCCCTTTAGATTTTGCTGAAACTTATCCAACCTTTTCTACCCTTTGAAAAACATTTTTGAGAATTTTTTCAAAATTTTTTGTCCAACTTCAAAAAAGTTATGAATTTTTCAAAAAAATGGCTTTTTTATTTTCAAATAGCCATAAATTTTGTAGAAATTGACTTTTGGGGACCATTTTTTTTTTTAAATTTTTGTTTTTGAATGAACTTTTCGAAAAAATACACGAAAAAAATTTTACACTAGCAATTATATAAAATAATTGGTTTTTTCGTCATTTTTTGAAAGTTCACTTTTTTTGGAAGTTCGCCATTTTTGTATTTTTTTTGTTTTATCCCTTAAAAAAAAACATCAATTAATTTGACAACTGTCCCTGCTAATCGCGGAGTGGGCGGAACTTTTTTATATTTTTTTTTATTTATTTAAAAAAATTGTTGAATTTTCAAAAATGAAAAAACTTTTTTTCCGTAAACTTTATTTCTATCATATAATTTAATGATTTTATGATATAATATTCTCAATTTATAGACTTAATTTACGAATATAATCACCAAGATTCAAATTTTTGACATTAGTAAGGTCGATAAACTAGGGTTGGACAATTATAGACTTACCTATAGTCAGTATACTAGAAACTATAAGCTAGTGTGTATCGCTTTACGAATACGGTTTTTTCATACTGTATAAAACATAACCATAACATATATTTTTTATATTATAGAAATAAAGTTTACGGAAAAATAGTTTTTTCATTTTTGAAAATTTGAAAATTTTTTTTGTAATAAATAAAAAAAAGTATAAAAAAAAAGATCGGCCCACTCCGGGATTAGCAGGGATAGTTGTCAAATTAATTGAAGCTTTTTTGAGGAAAAAAACAAGAATGGCTATCTTCCAAAAAAGGCGAACTTTCAAAAAATGACGAAAAACCCGATTATTTGATATAATTGATCGTGTTAAATTTTTATTGTGTATTTTTTCGAAAAGTTAATTCAAAAACAAAAATCAAACAAAATGGTCCCCAAAAGTCAATTTCTACAAAAGTTATGGCTATTTGAAAATAAAAAAGCCATTTTTTTTTGAAAAATTCATAACTTTTTTGAAGTTGGACAAAAAATTTTGAAAAAATTCTCAAAGATGTTTTTCAAAGGGTAGAAAAGGATGGATAAGTTTCATTAAAATCTAAAGGGGTCAGGTTCAAAAGTGGTCGATTTGGTATGGAATACCCCATATGCATTAACCCCAAAAAATTGCCCTTGTGGGAAGATAAACTGAGTTGTATCGATTCCATTTATTATAATAACATGATTCCATTTATTATAATAACTGTGGAACATTTTTGGTATTATTGTCTGTTGAGTGAGAAATTCCAATTCAGGGTGATGGTACTAGGTCAGTATAGTAAAACCCTCAAAGGGTTTGGCGTTTGTATGTGTCAGTTTTTTTTTTTTGTTAATTTAAAATTTAAAAGGTCATACAAAAAACTGACACATACGAACACCAAACCCTCTGAGGGTTTTACTATACTGACCTAGTACCATCACCCTGACTTGGAATTTCTCACCCCCCAGATTAGCTGTTGTACTGTTTTATTATTGTATCTTATGCACATGTGTACCTATGTATGCCTTAAGTTATAGTATGAATCATATGTACATAGAATTTGTATTCAAAATCTATTTAGTCCAGTCATTATAATAAGTTCACCTCGGAATTCGATATACCCATATATAAATACTTGTACATCGACACCCTAAAGTTGTCTCAAAACCTACATATGGTAGGTATAGGTACCCAAAAAGTTTTGCGGTATTTTTATTGAATCAATTCGTGTGGCACCCATACATCGAGCTTCTCAATGACTCCAAGCTTCTTCAAATGGTTTTTAACGGTTTAATGACTACTATGCCGGTCTCTTTCGACCAATTCAGCGATTTTATCGCAATTTTCGACGACAGGCCTTCCGGAGCGTGGCGCATCTTCGACCATCTCTACACCATAACGAGAACGTTGAAACCATCGTTGTGCGATGGAAATGGAAACTGTATCGGGTCCATAAACTGCACAAATTTTATTGGCGGCTTGAGATGCATTTTTGCCTTTATCGTAGTAGTACTGTAAAATATGCCGTATTTTCTTTTTATTTTGCTCCATGTTTGCAACGCTGTAACTCACGAACGACTTAAAAGAAACGACAATCAATCAAACACGTGTTAGCGCGTGAAATGAGCTTTCCAAAAAGGTATAGCATGACCCGATGCGTCGAATAAAACTAGAACTACGCGCTTTCAGCGCCAACTAGCGAAAATACCGCAAGACTTTTTTGACATTTTTTGGTATTTACAGACATATAAATGGGTATATCGAATTCCGATATTCTTACCAAATTTAAGCTTAAATGACTGGACTAATTTGGTTAATATAACAAAACTTGTACCAAATGGTAATAACTTACGTTTTGATTCCCCGAAAATATCAAAATCTCTATATAAAATAAATATGTATTTATATGTCTCCTATTAAAATTGTATATAAAACTGATAGCTTTATATGCTTAAGTTTGTTAACAGTCAGAAAAACTAATATTCAAGCATTTGCTTGCGAAAATGTTCCGGCAGTACCCCTTCTGTTTAATAAAGCAGCAAGTAGGACTGCATAAAGGTAAACGTTAAAATTATAACATAAAAAGCAACACAAAAAATATAAGACAACAGAACATACGTACATACAGTTGCAATCAAAATTAAGTGAACATGCAGACCAGGTGTATTCTGCGATAAGTAACATTGTAGAAAGTCACCAAAATATCGGTGACTATTTGATTTACAGTTCCTCTAAATTCAAAGTAGCTAAGGCATATTGAATTTTGTCACTTAGATTCATTTAAGTGTGAGTTCTTGACGAGTAAGTAAACAAACAGAAAAATTGATGGATAATAAATAAGTGAACAAGCAACACTTTGTCAATTCACATTGTGTAAAATCATTCGAAGTGAAGTATATAGTATTTTTATTCGAAATATTGAACGAAATAGCATCTGCTGAAGATTTAAAAATTTCTCCTCGTAAATAATATAAATTTCATTAAGTAAGTTTTTTATACATATACTTTTTTCGTAAATATTTGATTACTGTTTAGTGTTGACCAAATTTATTGGGAAGTACAAATCACTGATTTCAATATGCACTCACACTCGCGCGAGTGTTTAAAATTAAAAAAAGAAAATGTATTTAAAAAGTACAATTTATTTTAAATTATCCTTTGTTTAGAGTACAATGTGTTGCGAAAATATATCGTGTGGAATCTAGGTTGGATCGCTGTAAGTCGATGCGGGCGGAACGTTGACGATCGAAGTCTTAGGTAGTGTTGACGCGGCACAGTATCGAATCGAAAGTGTGTATGGCGAATGTTGATGTGTTGATGGACGAACTACATGTGACGAATTGTGTTGAACGGTGTCGACGCGGCGCAGTGTAGAAACGAATGTTGTGCAGACGGATTGTTTAGAACGAATTAAACCTGCTCAGCGGACCATCCTTTATGTTTAGTGGGTTAATGTAGAAGTGTGGTGAGTTGTTTTGTGTGGTAATGTATGTGTTATGGTGTCATCGGCTGAGGTATATTAGCTGTCTTATTAGAGTGGGCCAGTTTTTCCGAGTAGAGTGGGTGGATGCTTAACTCATTTAAACAATTACAGTTAATAAATATGGGGAAAATACAACATTTAAGTACTTCAGATCGCATTACAATTGTTAATTTACATAAAAAATATGAAACACGCTCAATTGCAAAACTTTTAACAAAAATCCTTCAGCAGCATACAAAATCATTAAAATATTCATGAATGAGAATCGAATCGCTCGAAAGTTTTCCGCAGGAAGACCTAAAATTAAATCAAAACGTGTTGATTCCAGAATTACAAATGTTTCTACGTCGAATAGGTTTTATTCCACACCATAAATAAGGGCTCTGCTGGTGGCCGAACGAAAAAGTGTACCGTTTTTGCCTACGGTTCGTTGATGATAAGATAATATGTACGGTCGAATACCACGGAAGGTTGCTTATAAACCTTTCCTTATATACCTATAAACAAAGTCAACTTGGCAAAAAGGATTAAATTTTATGCTGACCATGCCTTGAAACTAAATGATTTGTAGTCAAAAATTCTTTGGATGGACCAATCAATGATAAGGATGAAGTACAGTGGTGGCCAAATGTATGTGTGGCGTAAACAAGGCGAAGCATTGACATTCAAGTGTGTAAAACCTACACTTCAAGAACACAATAGGGCCCTCATGGTATGAGGCTGCATTTCTGCAGAAGCGATAGTAAAAAAAGTGGTACTTGAAGGCAAAGCTAACGCCCAAGTGTATCTCAATTTAAGGGGTCCCGGTGGTCTAGAATTTCAAAAAAAAAAATTTTTTTTTGATAGTTCGAAAGTATAGTCCTTTACGAATATGCTGTAAAATTTTTGGAAGGATATTCACATTATATTAGCTTCTACAGCCGGTTTAGCGGTTAGCGCAGGTATCTAAAATATAGACAATCTAAACCTTAAACTCATTTATCTCAAAACTACTTTTTTCGGCGTGCCGTTGATGAAAGAAAAAACTATCCATCCGAATCACTTGAAATTTTAATATGGTGTTTATAAGATCAATATCTATCGCTGGGGCTACGATCAAATTTTAATTTTAAGAACTTCAATTTTTTTCGATCTAAAACTTGACCAAAAATAGCTGTTTTCAAAACCTGAACTTCAAAAGCGCGAAATTTTTTTAATTTTTAAATTTTTTTTGGTTGTAGTCCCAGCGATAGCTGCACTCCTACTGATTAATAATTTACTTAGTGCTTATGTTTCAGATGTTCAGAAGAGACAAAATCCACAAAGGAACCGGGAGTCCCTTTTAAAAATAGCTTTTTTTGGACGCCATTTTTAATATTGTTATTTTTTTATTTAACAAAAAAATATTTTTGTTATTTTTATAAGTGTATAAATAAACTGTAAAAGTTTTAAATTGATTGCTCTTTGTTTTTTAACCTTAAAAAAAACCCAGAAAACACCCTTAATTTGAGGGTTCTAGACCACCGGGACCCCTTAATAAAAGAAGCCATCATTCCCAAAGGCAGGCGACTAAATGTCAAGGATTCTATCCTTCCACAGGACAACGCTCCTATTCATAAGGCCAAAATTGTTAGCCAGTACCTTGCAAATAGTATCGGGAGCTTGCTGGAATGGCCCTCACAAAGCCCTGACCATTCCCCCATTGAAAATGTATGGGCGTGGTAAAGTTACCGAGAGAATGCCTCGAATTTAAAATGAATTAAAAGATAAATTTATGGAAATATGGCCAACATTTTCACCAGAAATGTGTGAAAAGTATTGTCTTTTATTGCCGTAACGTTTGTCGAAGCTTTCTCAAAATAACGGTGGTCATTGTGCTTGTTAAACTACATGTTTGATTTGCATCATAAAACATTGACCTCAAAAAAAGATTCTTCAAGTTATTACCGTTGGTGGGGGAAAAATAAAGATCTTTGTTTGAGTGAGAATATATGTATTCACTCTAATTTTATTTTGATATTTTCATTACTTATATACTATTTTAAATAACTAAATATATGTGTATGTGTGTATGTGTGTATGTATTGCAGCATATTGTTTATCCCTGCCAATCACGGCTACCTACTTTTGTCAAATATTTCAATACAACTTTACATTTTTTCTTTACGCACTAACACCAACGCACATTTTCAGGTTATTTTTTGTTTACCTAAATGCGATAAAAAAGTTTCTTTCATTTCTTGATTTAATTGATTGAGTGCGAAGGAGAAAACATAATTGTCAATAGTGCCAAAACAAAATCCCAAAAAGGATATATCCAAGATAAATAAAAGATTGAAACTTTCGTACATTTTAAATCTGAGTCAAATCAGTAAAAATGTCAGATTCTTCTTCTATGATAAAATCTTCTAACATCACGTCACGTTGAAGAGAACTATAAGTTATCTCGGGCTCTCCTTCTTTTAATCTCGCTTTACAAAGCTTAAGATTCTCGAAATAATATGCCGTCATATCAAAATACAATTTTTCAACTTTGAGAAAACTTTTTGAAAAGAAATTTGTGTGAAAATTGTGCATTTGAAGAAACAAAAATTTCAAAAGTTTGATGTCATCACTTTTAATTGTAGTGATTTTGTGGAGATCATTAATTACTTTTCTAAGGGGTTGAATTTTCCTCTTGAATATGGAGATCCCATGATTAAAATCAAATGTATCTGATTTGTAGTATTTATTTGTTGAAAAAGGGTTGGACGTGTGCAACGCCGTTTCGGATAAATCCGCTTGGGCATCAAAAATTTTGTTTCTGTTTATAGCCATGATTTTTTCCGCAACACTTTTCGTATTTGTGTAACTGCTGGCAATCTCCAAAGAAATCGTTGGAGGTATGTATTTATATTGATTTCGTCACCTAGTTGACCTTGCTGCCATAGTCGCTGAATATTTCTTATTTTTTTTATGTTGTTAATATGCGGGAATATACACCCGTTTTACAATTATTATGAATATGCGGAAGTATACACCCGTCTTACTATTATTTTGTTTTAATTTGCCTGTATTTTGAACAGAGCTTTTTTGTACATTGCCTGTTTTCTAAATAAAGGACTCTTTTATTTTGGCCGGGCACTTAATCCGGCTCGAAGGACCAAAAATGTTTCCTTTGTATCATCAAACATTGACCTCAAAGAATAATCTTTAAATTCTTACCACTAGTGGGGGAAAAATGAAGATCTTTGTTTGAGTGAGAATCAGAGAGCTGCAACGAGTATGATAAAATCAGAACAAACAGTCGTGCCAAACACACCATCAAATCAATTCAGTTCAGCATAGACAACATTGTTGATCAATTCAAGTAGCTGCCAGCGTCAACTGATCTGATGCAACACGAACAATTTGTTGTTGTCACGATCGAGTAAGCGACATGGATGGCTTCGGTTCCAATCGTATCATGTCAGTTCATAGCCTTACGACGATTGCTTGAATTGATGGGCAACTTTGGGTAAACTATAAGTAAATCTATGGGTAAATCTATAAGTACAGCAAACAACATCAATTTTCTGCTGGACTGATTTGAATCATGTGTGGCAAAATATATATCAGCTTTGAAAATGTGCGCATGTTACAAATTTTCGAAGCGTAAACAATGGAAATTCCATCGAGTACGTACATACTTATATATGTACATACATTTATTGTATGTATGTAGATACTCGATGGAATTTCCATTATACATATTATATAACATATGTACAAGTATATACATACCTACATACATACATACATGTATACACAAGCATATGTATTTGAAATAGAACAGAAGTGCACGAATATGTCAGTGTTTAGGGGATGACATACAAACCGAACGCTGTCGACCATTTCAATCATTGAAGCATAAGTTTGCATCACTTCGGGTATTTTCTGCTGATGCGAACGTTCATAAACAAATCAGGTATAAGCTGATCGCTAGTGATTCAAAGTTGTTCTCTATCACTGATTTGAAGACAAACGGTTCGCTTCGTGTACATGCACCGAACTGAGGGAATCAGACAGAGTAACGGATCAGTACTTAAGTATAAGCAAAAATTTAGTACTCGTTGCAGTTCTCTGCTGAGAATACTATATATTCATTCTAATTTTATTTTGGTATTTTCATTACTTATGTATTATTTTAGAAAACTATCTTAAATAACTAAATATATGTGTATGTGTGTATGTATTGCAGTATATTCCTTGCCAACCACGGCTACCCACTTGTGTCAAATATTTCAATACAACTACACATTTTTGTTCTATGCACTAACACCAACGCACATTTTCGGGTTATTTTTCGTTTACCTAAATGCTATGAAAAAAAGTTTCTTTCATTTCTTCATGTATTTGAATGAGTGCGAAGGAGAAAACATAATTGTCAATGGTGCCAAAAGAAAATCCCAAAAAGGGTAATAAACAAACGATTGAAAGACGCATGTCATTCGTGCTTGTACAACAAGAAGGTAAGTAAGTGAATTTTATGTGATTTTTTTTAAATAGTTTGCCAAATAATTAGTTCATTTGTTTTTATAGCATTGGAAACCAGAATTATTATATAATGTGTTGAATTGAAGTCACGAAAATTTCAAAAAAAAAATTTTATTTCCAAAGTTATAGTTGTTTTTGTTGATCCAGTTCCAAAAGAAGGTACTTGCGGTGACAACGATAAGTCCTTGGAGATTTATCTAAAATCAATCGGACTTAAACTAATTAGTTTCAGAAATAGATAAACTCGGGCCTGATCGAAGGATTTGTTTTTTTTTTTTTTTTTTTAATTAACAAAATGACGGCCTCAGGATTTTTTATATATTTTTGGGAAAAAATCAACAGTTAATTGGTCTTAAAAAATCGAAATTTTTGAAAACAAAAAATCCTTCGATCAGGCAGTTTATTATGTACATATTCTAAAACCTGTATAAATTTCATTAAAATCTACTGAGCGGTTTTCGAGTTACAGTTGTCACCGTTTCAAAAAACATAGTTTTGTGAAAAACGCGTTTAAAGTTTAACACTAACGCTTTGAAGTGCCCGAGCTCTCTTTATTATTTGTCGAATAACTCAAACACTAATTATCGGATCAATGTGAAGTTTTCAAAGAATATTGTTAAGATATCACACTTAACGAAAATGCAAAAAAAATAATTGATTGAAAATTCTAACTACGCTTAACCTTTTAAGGCGCCCTGCACAATCCAATATAATACATATGTGAAAACAAATGTTTGTTTTACATTTTAAATGGTCAAATAATATTTATCTTTTCTTTCATACGTTATTATTGTTTTTACTTAATTATTCTTTTTTTTCTGATTTTATAACTATTTTTATTTAATTAATCTTTGCTTTCAGAGTAAATTCTATTTGTATTTAATATATTCTATTTTTTCAGACAATATTAATATTTTCTTTCAGATATTATTATCATTTTATACAATTATTCTTTCTTTTTCTTTTAGATATTACAAATTCAATGTAATTATTGTTTATTTTCAGGTATTAATAACCTTTGATTTGTTTCAATCTTTTTTCAGATATTAATTATTATTTTTTAAATTAAATATATTTTTATTTATTTATATAAATTATAATAAAAAATAAAATAAAATAAAATAAAAATTTTAAAAATTAAAAATTTTGTTTAAAATTTTAAAAGCAGGAATCAAAAAATACTACCCTGCATCAGCTGTTTAAAATGCAACCCTGCATCAGCCGTCGATTGGGGACATTAGAGCAGGACAACAGATATACTTTTTTATATAACACTGCTGAATGAGCGCAACAGAGATGTATGGTCACATGTATACATACGTGTAAGGGGAATATATACAGATATACGTTTTTTATATAACACTGCTGAATGAGCGCAACAGAGATGTATGGTCACATGTATACATACGTGTAAGGGGAATATATACAGATATACTTTTTTATATAACACTGCTGAATGAGCGCAACAGGGATGTATGGTCACATGTATACATACGTGTAAGGGGAAAAGTGGGTAGAATCTCCACGCCAACTACCCACATGTTTACCCACTTTACAACCTACTGATTCACTGGTTTTTTACCCGCTCATGGTTGGCAGGGTTTTTTATGCACATTGCATATAAATCCATATATTTGTTTATGTATATATGTATGTACATATATTAAAATATAAATAGATATTTATATTTAGTAGAATTTGGGCTTTGTTGATAAGTAAGCTCGTTCAATATTTGAACACATGTATGTACATACATGTTCCCTTAATTTTGATTCATTATATTTTCCTTTTGTACATTTCTTTATTACTTTTTGTTGTTAATAACATGTGTAATATGGTTTAAGTTCTAACTTATAATAGGTAAATGTTCAGCAGAGCGGCTTTTCCGAAAACGTTCACCAATTTTCACGGGAAATATCTTAAAATACTCGCTTTTAGTTCTACTTTATGAATATGTTAGGCGCGTGCTTTTAAAAACAATATTTTCTTTATTTTAATAGAAAGACATCGTATTTGACGAAATCAAAAATTCACTTTTGCACTTTACACGTCTTTAGATATTAAAATTATACTTTCTATAAGTTATATACACGTAATTATTGATGTTGTTTAGTTAATCAATAAAAGAAATTGGTTTTTTTTGTTATCTTTATAAAAATATGAAAAACTTTACAATCACTTCACTTCAACAAAAATGGCAAGGTTATGTTCGAAATTATGGCACAGCTGTTGTAAATTCGAATGGCCACTCATGCACTGATCGTTTTCGAATTATCGATACTCTCAATATACGAGTCTGATCGAGAATTGGCAAAAATGAGAAATAAATAATAGGAAAATTTATAATTCATTATTATTGCAGAAAGAATAAGAATTTGGATACAGAAGAATTTTGAACACCGGGGTTTTGGACCGACCAGGGATAGCGCTCGAAGAGAATATCGATATTTCGAACCCGATCACTGTTTGTATCACTAGTTCTCAATTGAATTTCGAACAGTGATGCCATTTATGGCGTAAATATTGTGCAAAATCGTAATATTTTTTATTGTTTTTATTGCAAAAAAAAAAAACATAAAATTAGATAACGCGCCATACATATTCGTGAATCGGAATTAAAAACGAATTTTTTAAGACATTTCCCGTGAAAATTGGTGCACGTATAATAAACTGTGTATAATACGTTTAATAAATAAGTAGAAATTAATTTAATAAAAGCCATGATAAAAACAAGAATAACTTCATAAAGCTTTCTATTATAGATTTGCACTTAATTTCGATTGCAACTGTGTATGCATATTTACCCAGAGCAGATGCATATTTTACATATACCAAATATAATAACAAAGTGCATACGGGAGCATACCTGCACATTATCCAACTCGCTTTTGCGATCTCTTCGCAGTGCGAACATACATACATATGTATGTATATTTGTACATATTATCATACGGCATGGAATCTGTCGACGATATAATTTTCTACCCTACAATGGGTACCAAATTATTAAAAATATAAATATTATTTAATTTTCAAAAAAGGTAATCGCAATTATCCGTAAATAACTAAACGGTATGGTAAAGTAAAACTTACAGAATACGTTTATTAGAACGAATAAAAAACAATCAGTTTCAAAAAATATACAGAAGTTTGTGTACATAAATTCAAAAATAGGTATTGTATATTTAAACATACACATCCATTTAAAGTCCACATTGACATCTATTCTGCAACACCATTTGTTCTTTGTCAAACAAACACAGGCCGGAATGGAAAAACCATTGCAGCATAGGGTTAGTTCGTAAACGCAGTAATTTTGTGCAACCCTGCTGCATTCTTGCCGGCTGTGGTTACTACTGCACAATCAGCTGTTTCTACTGCCTTGCATTTGCGATTGTGCTGCGAAGAATTTTTTGGCATTTACGAACGTCTGAGAAATGGAATTTTTAATTAACGTAATTATTGATAACCAGGAAACTCAGAGTGAGAATATTTTATTGAATTACAATAAAAAAAATAAACAAGTAAAAAGAAGAAATATTTTACTAAAAAGTGATTTAAAAAAGAAAAGGCGGTCCGTATCAAAAGTGAGCAATTACCTGAATATAATAAAAAACTATCCAGAGGATGTATTTCAATCGCATTTTCGGATGGCGCGATCAACTTGTATGGTAAGCTTAACTTTTAGTTGTTGAATTTGAAATGTATGTAATGTGCTACTTTGTGTTTTAGATATTGGACCAGATCATTGCGCGGCCGGTTGGGGCATTCCCTTGAAATGTGCCTTTATGTAACGCTGTGGAAATTGGGTAACAGTAACGTCACGTTTCGCGAGCTTAGTGACCGGTTTGGTGTTGCGAAGGGAACCACGCATAAAATATTTTTTAATGTTATTAAAATGGTTTCTTCATTAAAAAATGAAATAATATGGCCTTCTGCTGTTAAACAAAGGCAAATAATGGAACATTTCGAAAGGAGCCGATGCAATCCTTTTCCATTTGTTGTGGGATGTGTAGATGGGACGCATTTCAACATCTCGCTTCCAAAAAATGATGCGATTAGTTACTACAACCGAAAAGGAAATCATACAATTATTTTGCAGGTTTGTGTATTTAAGCTTCAGTTTTATCAACACAAAATTTCTGCTAACTCTTATGTTTTTCGCTTTCTGGATGTATTTATTGGATGTCCAGGCAGTTGCCATGATGCTCATGTATGGAAAACTAGCCCTATTTATAAAGGAATTATTTCCGGTGAAGTGGAACTTGCTGAAAATGCAGTCATTTTAGGAGATTCTGCCTATCTTTTATCAAAATTCCTGCTCAATATTGCACAACTTTATTATAAATAGAGGAAACCCTTCGGAATATCTTGTTGGATTACCAGAATATAATAACGTCATAAATGAATAAAATGAAAATCACCTTAGTACTTCACTGGCACCTCAAGAAAATGACGATTTAGATGGAATTGCTATAAGGCGCAATTTGACAACGTTGTTTTGTTCTTAAATAAATATGAGTAAAATACTTATGAGTGGAATCCATTGTGTTTTATTTGTGTACTAATTAACAACTTAAAATTATTCGTAAGTAAAAATAAAAAAAAAAACTCTAATTACTCTGTTTTACAGCCATATTCATATTTAAGACTAAATACTATCATCTTATCTGTCAAAAAACTTTTGAAGCATATCTCTAAGGCTAGCCATGGTTTGCGTTCACGCTAAAACCAAAAATGTGTCCGGCAGTAAATATGAATAATATTTTAGTACCCCAAGTGAATGAAGTAACTTATCGTGGTGTTCACCTAGATAGAAGACTTACATGGAGAAAACATATATCTAGTAAAAAAATTTGCATGAAGATAAGAGCAGCAAATTTAAATTGGGTTTTAAATAAAAACTCCAAACTTAGCCTAGACAACAAAGTGCATTTATATAATGTAATGGGTTACGACCTGTGAAACTAATATTGATATATTGCAAAGGTTTCAATCAAGAATTCTTATAACAATCACGTGTTCACCATGGTACATGCGTAACGAAAGTATCCATAAAGACCTTGGTATTGTGGTAAAGAAAGAAGTAGAAGACAGCAGAATTAAATATATATCTAAACTCCGAGATCACCCAAACCCTTTGCTTTGGTACATTCCTGCGATCAAACACGCCTTCAAAGAAGAGACATGCCTGCGTATTAAACAGCAATGTATCAGCAAAACAGCTCAATCACTTGCTTGAGCCTGTCTAGTTTTTGAATAGATTTAAGATTTTAAAACTTATGATTAGGCTTAAAAAAGAAGCTGATTCAATAAATAAAATAATTTTGAAAAAAAAAATCCCGAGTTTAGCGGGGGGTCTAAATAGTACGTGGCATTGAGGCAATCGGCCGTAGAGTAAGAGTTGTTTAAACCATTTAAGGGCAGCACGCCTTACCAAGCGGTAACAATCATTCATTCATTCATTCATGGTGCTCAATGAAAGAATACAATATTATGTTTTTTTCCAGAAAATGATGACAGATAGTTTATTCAGTGAACATTTATTTTCTTTATATGTGACCTGGTCTACGAAAAGGGAGCTAACGTGCGAAAACTAGCGTAAACTTTCTGGGACGTGAAAAAGAATATCATCTTCCATCCGAATCAACTAAAAAGTGAAAATTGATTTTTTGACACCTAAGCCCCCTTTCCGTAGACCAGGTCACATATACAAAATTTTATCCAAATATTTGTTTTAAATCACGTCAACTCAATTTCATCAGTGACATTCGAAGTTGGCTCTGAAGGTATTCCTGTGACAATTAGTCGATGATAACTGAAGTATGTTACAAAAGTATTAGACATCACATTGTCAAGATATCTAATAAATACAGCATCTATTGTTATTCCATATCTTGTAGTACATCCTCTCGGATTGTTGTTTATTTCCAACTGAAATTCTTCTTGGAGGAATGATATTAATAGCATATACCCATATACTTACATAGATATGATTGTCGCCGAGGCGATACAGGCCGTGCGGATAACATTTATAATAGAGAAGGTTCACGGCGCGAAGAACGTAAAAATATGTTTTGCTAACTCGGTCGAGATGAGGGAGGGAGGGACTGACAGCTCGGCAGGAGAAGTTTTAACATTTTCGCTTGAACAGAGCTGAGCGTGAAATAAAAATTATGCTCAAAACTACTTATGTATGTATACATTGCTCTAACAGACGTATGTATGTATGTTCGCTATTTTGCCTATACATACGTTACATACATAAGTATTCAAATGAATTCCTTTTGTTCATATTTATGAATATAGATGCAATTGAATACATTTGAATTAAATTACTTTTCCAAAGCAATTTTCGTAGTTAATATGAAAATAAGGCTTATTTTTTAATTATTTACTGTATTTGATATATTCATACTTATGTATGTGCATACTTCATTACATACATATGTACTATATAACAAACTATAATGATATGTATATTAAAAAAATTAAATATAATACAATAGTGATAAATGTACAATCAATCACAACTTATGTACGCTTTCGGGAATTCAAATCATATTATCACCTATCAGTAATATCAAGTGCGCGCTGCTCATAAGTACATACATAAATATGTGCGTATTATATTGGCACAAATAACGCATAAACAAGCCTACATACTTGTATGCATATGCGTACACATATTGACTATTGGCTACTGCGAAAAAAATTAAAAACTCTAAAGCGCCTGGAACAGATGGTATACCAAATAGAGCCCTTAAGGAAGCCATAACTCTAAGGCCCAGCTTATTTGTTAATATGTACAATGCGTGTATATTAGAAGAGGTGTTCCCTGATCCGTGGAAGATACAGCGTCTGGTTCTACTCCCAAAGCCAAAAAAGCCACCAGAAGAACCTTCATCTTATCGATCTCTTTGCATGCTCGACACAATTGGGAACGTGTACGAAAGCATTGTAAGAAACCGTTTGGAGTTAGCAATCCAAAAAGCTGGCGGATTATCAGAGAGACAATACGGCTTTATTAAAAAGAGGTCCACTATTGACGCACTAAGAGAAATAGTTGATACTGCAAAATGTGCAATAAGCGGAAAAAGATGGAAAGGATGTGAAGAATGCGTTCAACACCGCAAAGTGGGCAAATATAATAAAACCTCTACACGATATACACGCTCCTCAGTATCTGATAAATATTATAATGAGTTATTTTCAAAATAAGAGATTGCTATACGAGACCGTCGAGGAAACTCAGCGCTACACTATCTCCAGTGAAGTACCGCAAGGCTCGGTTTTAGGCCCGCTGCTATGGAACCTGATGTACGACGGGGTGTTAAGAATACCGCAATCAAAAAATGTGAAAACAATCCCTTATGCGGATGACCTCATAGTAGTAGCTGTAGCTAAACATCTGGATGACCTCCGGATCACATGCAATGACAGCATAAATTGTCTGCGCCGATGGTTGCCATGAGTCTAGAGCTGGCTGAGCGGAAAACAGAAGTCCTACTCATATGCTCAAGGAAAATTGAGGAGAAAATATCGCTGACCATCGGAGAATGTGAGATTACTTCACAGCTGCAGTTGAAGTATCTCGGGGTAATAGTTGACTCAAGACTCAAGTTCAAAGAACACTTGGAAAATGCACCAAGTAAAGCAAATAAATTATATAATGCGTTGTCTAGAATGATGGCAAATAAGGGCTGTGTGCGTTCCAGCCGGCGATGTTTAATAGCTAAGCCAATAAGTTCAGTGATCCTGTATGCGGCTCCAATATGGATACAGGCGCTAGAAACAAAATCATATGCTAGACCAATTAACACAGTGCATAGGCTTTCAGCAATACGAGTGATAAGTGCTTTTCGAACCATTTCAAATGACGCTGCTGAGGTAATAGCCAGTATGGCACCGATTGACATCCAGGGAGACGAATTCGCGCGAATATATAACTTATCAGAGACGTCTACCACAGCAAAAATAGAAGAGAGAATAAAAAGCATAGCAATGTGGCAGCAGCGGTGGCAAACTTTATGCAAAGGACGGTGAAAAAGGAGACCTGGATTTCCACCTTACCCAAATACTCAGTGGGCATGGTTGCTTCGGAAGCTATCTATTCAAATATCGTCATGACTTTAGTCAATACTGTCCGACGTGTACAGAGTGTATAGAAAACTCTGAACACGTGTTCTTTTATTGCCCACGGTTTTCAAGTATAAGGGAAATGTTGAAAACCACCCTGGGAGGTAGTATCACGGTGGAGAATTTGACTGCACATATGTGCGAGTCCTCTGTAAAGTGGAAAGCTGTCAGCAGAGCGGCAAAACTAACTATGACAAAATTGAGACATTTAGAACAGATTAGGCGTCAGTCAGTCCGTGCAGTAGAGGAGACTTAAACGTCTTCTTCTCTCCCATGAAGTAATACTTTGTCCAGTGGTCCCGTGGGAGAGACATGAGGAGGGAGTAGGTTAGGTTTAGCGGCTTAAAGTCCCGCACTCCGGCTGTCGATGCTTCCTCCTACTATATAAAAAAAAAAAAAAAAACAATGCGTACACATGTATATATGTCACCACCAAAAACTACAAACATTGCTTTACATAAGGGATATTCCATACCAAATCCACCATATTCGTAAATTAAGTCTATAAATTGAGAACATTATATCATAAAATCGTTAAATTATATTTTTTATATGATAGAAATAAAGTTTACGGAATTTTTTTTTTTTCATTTTTGAAAATTTGACCATTTTTTTTAAATAAATAAAAAAAAATATCAAAAAAATCGGCCCACTCCAGGATTAGCAGGGTTAGTTGTCAAATTAATTGAAGTTTTTTTTGAGGAAAAAAGAAAAAAATGGTGAACTTCCAAAAAATGGCGAACTTACAAAAAGGGACGATTTTATTTAAAAAAAAACCGATTATTTCGTGTAATTGATCGTGTTTAATTTTTTTCGTGTATATTTTCGAAAAGTTCATTCAAAAACAAAAATGTAATAACAAGGTCCCCAAAAGTCAATTTCTACAAGAGTTATGTCTATTTGAAAATAAAAAAGCCATTTTTTTGAAAAATTCATAGCTTTTTTGAAGTTGGACAAAAAATTTTGAAAAAATTCTCAAAAATGTTTTTCAAAGGGTAGAAAAGGATGGATAAGTTTCAGCAAAATCTAAAGGGGTCAGGTTCAAAAGTGGTCGATTTGGTATGGAATACCCCACAAACAACAATCGTTTGAAATAGCATCATACATACTTATGTGCGTACACATGTAAATATGTGCTTATGACATTCCCACACAAATAATGCATACACAACATATGTATGTACTTATTTGCGTTCACATGTAGATAAAAATGTCATCCGCTAAAACTACAAATATTGTTCTACAAAAACAACAATCGTTTCAAGTAACATCAGCAGCGTCACAAGTCAATGGGCATAGCAGCCAAATAGTTGTTGCCCAAATTTGTAGAAAAACACACAATAACAACATTTTAATTCAAGAACGAGGATGCCTTTTCCTACAAGCGTCTTTTCGCGACGGTGGTAAAAGCTAGAAATCATAAATTTGAAAACTTTCTGATGTTTCTTCGCAGAAAGAAGTGAAAAAGTGGCACCATATGTAGCTGTTGTCGATTTATAATATTTGTTAATTCTAAAAATCTGCGTCGATATGTATACATATTTATATAAGTTTGTTGGTAATGTGTTTAACTCCTGGAAGTGAGAGAGCAATTGCTAAACGTCAAAACCTACTGAAATTCGACAGCTAATCAAGACCAATCAGATTAAAATCTTACCAAAAAAATATGTAAACGGAGGGATTTGTTGCATCGTTCAAGACCACTTATAAAAAATATAAAACAATGAAAATTAAATAAATTTGTTAAATTTAAAGGTTTTTGATGAAACGTTTTGTAATTTGAAGCCTTATTTTTAATGGAAAATGATTAAAAACATTTAATGATTGAGAGCTAACAAGCTTAAATCCTTTTATTGGGTATTGAAAGGTCTAAAGTCAGTTGTTCGAATATACTTTAAAAAGATTTAAATAGTTTCCCCATTTAATAAATAACCACTATTTAGTAATAATTATTCGCACTAAATGTTGGGTGTTGGGTTGATAAATGCCCAAAAATTATTATTTTGTTTAATCTGGCCATAATGGAAAATGTTATAAAAAAACGCTTATTTTGAGGCGCTCTCACACTGGAATAAGTTAAACATCCCTTTATTCCTGTTAGGAAGGCAGTAGAGAGATTAGGTACAGTGGTGATGCCACTAATATGTAAAATGTAAAATTATTCACAGCTCTAACAAACCTGACGTTATTTTACAAATAAAAGCATAAAATAGCTCTATGATATCATTTGTAATAACAATTGATAATTCAAAGCAAATAAATTTACCTACTTACTTATTTTTTGCATAAAAAATTTCACTTTGAACAAAACATAAAAATTTCAATGAAGTGCCACAACGAAATTGTGTACATGCAAAATGGACAGCTGTGGCGTCTAGTGTACATGCCGGCCATTGTTGTGTTGTTGCCTTCTCACAAATGTTCATTTAGAAGGATTCACAACGCCATTTTCAGTTCTTTGTCGTGCTGCCATGTCGTGTCGCGCTCAATGTGTTCAGCACATGACTCTTTGACAAAATGCATGAAGCACTGAGTGTACATATTTACATACATGTGTGCCTATGTTGCATGTAGACAAATTTACAAACATTATGCGTATGGTCTGTCATATTTGTTTACATGCACACATAATTATATACTTATCAACACATGTGAGACCGCTAGATCTTTTAAGATAATATCAAAACTTTTAATGTAAATGTAGAAATTTAAAACTATGTATATACCTTAAACTTATATTCATTATTAGGGTAATAATACAAACTATACTCTATTATATATTTTTAATGATTTTATGGAATCATATGAAATACATACATATGTATGTAGGAAAATTTTAATATACATACATACTTATATACTAAAGATATGCTTTGATACGAAATATATACCGATCATATATGTATGTAAGTATATGTAAATTATATGCCGAGTCGGTTGCGCATAGAAAATAAACGAATCTGTAGGCGTACATTGTTTCTTTACATTGAAATTAGCATTATATTTGTAATTTAACATCGAAAATGCTCAACATGCGTGGTGAAACACGCTTAAAATTTGTCTGTGGTGAAACTCCCTCATCTCCGCCAAGTACCTCTGCGAAAAGTTACGATATCTAAAACGTGAACCTTCTCTTTGAAAAATGTTCTCTGGAGAAGGTTCACTATTAGGAATATTTCACTTTTAGATTATTTACTGTTTTGGATGAGCGTGTTCACCACATCACAGAAAAATTATTAACACATTTAACATGAGAGGACACGAAAATAGCAGAATTGAGCATTTTCAGTGTTAAATGAGAAAAATTATGATATTTCCGACGTTAAGAATGTACGCTTACAGATTCGCATATTTATAATGCACAAACGACTCTGCATATAATTTATATACATACATATGTACATATGTATGCATGCAAGTTAACGATAGCCTCCGCATAGAAACCTTACCATAACTGTAAACAAAATTGTATATTAACGTTTTTGATGATTTAAGAATTCAATATGCTTTTTCCGTCCTGATTCCAATAATCCATTTTTATCAAAGCAATATCGCTCGCCCTCACAAGAAGGCATAACAATAACATTTATAAAGAAAACAGAACGCTTAACGTTCTGCTGGAAATTGCTGTCATAGCTAAAAATGTAACTTCAGCTTTAACCTTAAGTAAATAAAACAAAATTGTATAAATACTAGTATTGTAGAAATAAAGATAGATTTGTATCTGGCAATCCACGCTAACTACAAGCGTTTTCTTTTAATCCGCGCGTTCGCG
The DNA here is from genome assembly GCA_037783105.1 of Bactrocera zonata. NCBI lineage: Eukaryota > Metazoa > Arthropoda > Insecta > Diptera > Tephritidae > Bactrocera > Bactrocera zonata. Next base: position 714,925 of record JBAWJQ010006684.1, read on the forward strand.
GATATAAAAATATATTTTTTTATAAATTCCCTCGTTACGGGAATTAATTGGCGCCCAACGTGAGGCATGAATTCAAAAAAAGTGCTTACCACAAATAAAAAGTTAAAATAACGGATCGTTTTGCTTGTTTATCTCAGTTAAAAATTGATGAATTATAAAGCCAGATTTTAAGTGAAAATCAAAAAATAATTAAAGTGATAACACGCCCCAACAAATACAAAAAGAGGGTCAATTAAAAGAATTAATACCAGATAAAGCAAAGTTAAAAACAACAAGAATAAAACAAGTGCTTAAGAACACTAACAACAAAAACAAAGCAAGAACTCTAAAACAACTAAGTAACGGAAGCAACAACAGTAGCAGAAATAATTATAAAAACAACAAGAACAAAGCAAGTGCTTAAGAACACTAACAACAAAAACAAAGCAAGAACTCAAAAACAACTAAGTAACAGAGGCAACAACAGTAGCAGAAATAATTACAAAACAACAAGAACAATAAATAGCGGCAACAAAAGCAACAGAAGCAGAGAACAGCAAGAAAATAAAAGGATTTTGGAGGGAGACCACTCATCGTCAAATATACATATGACCCCCCTTAGCTTCAACAACGAGCCTAGTGCGATTTTTCATGGAATTGACCAGCTTACTGTATCTAAAGCAACTATTATCAGCATCATCAGCGGGAATTTATTGACAGCGACGGAATATATATTAGTAAGTTAAAATTAAAATAAATATGTTAAAATTATAAATTATATATATATATATATATATATATGTATTTATGGGGAACACCCAAACTAAACCTAAGTATATTAGATTATACTATTGTAAAAATTGCGGTGGGGATCACGAAGAGAAAAAGTGCCCCAGGAAAAAAATAAAACAAAGTGCCCCAGGAAAAAAATAAAACGTAATTTCTAGTTTGTGCAACCAATAATAAAATAAATTAAAGCTGCGATTCACCACCTTCGGGGGGACCCTCCAGCTTAAAATAAAAAAAAACTCTGCGATTAACTGCGATAAAATACAAATATAAATTAAGGCTCGACCAGCCACATAACAAAATAAAAAGACCTCCATAACTTAGCTCAATTCTGCGAATCCTACATAAAAGGACCCTCCAGAATAGAAGAGCATCTCTTCCTAGAAGAGATTATACAAATATAAATTAGGGCTCGACCAGCCGCATAAGAAAATAAAAAGACCCCCATAACTTAGCTCAATTCTGCGAATCCTACATAAAAGGACCCTCCAGAATAGAAGAGCATCTCTTCCTAGAAGAGATTATACAAATATAAATTAGGGCTCGACCAGCCGCATAACAAAATAAAAAGACCCCATAACTTAGCTCAATTCTGCGAATCCTACATAATAGGACCCTCCAGAATAGAAGAGCATCTCTTCCTAGAAGAGATTATACAAGTATAAAATAATAAGAAAGTTCTTTCTCTAAACTAAAAAATAATAATAATTAATCATGACTAATGAGGCAGGATTAACGGTAGATTTAATTACGCGCCTAATTGCGGAAAGCAATATTACATTAAGGCAAGAAATTGACAGATTAAAAAATCAAGTTGAAATTGAAACACACAGAGTAACAGATTTTCAGACGGAAATAATAAATGACAACATTCAATGTCATGAGTCACTAGATGTTATAAAATCCTTACCAGAATTCTCAGGAAGGATAAACGCTTATGTTAGCTGGCGCGAAGCCGCACATAACGTTATGAGCTTATATGTAAGAGGTAGCCGAAAGTACTTCGCAGCCCTTACGATTTTGCGTAACAAAATTACACTAGAAGCAAATGACACATTAACCAACCATGGTACTGTGTTAAATTTTGACGCGATAATTGCGCGTCTCGATTTTGCGTATTCGGACAAACGTTCGATACATATCATAGAACAAGAAATGAGTGTTCTACGACAAGGCTCAATGACGGTCATTGAATATTATAATTTAGTTAACAAAAAACTAACGTTGATGATTAATAAAACCATTATGACTTATGGAGGGGCCGCACCAATAACAAAAGAATTGAATAAAAAGAATAGAGACCAGGCTCTTAGAATATTTATAACTGGGCTTAACGCTCCATTAAGAGATATTATATTTTCCCTCTGTCCGGAAGATTTGCCCGACGCATTGGCCAAAGCTCAGGAATTAGAGTCCAATAATCAGAGAGCTCGATTTGCACAAAATTTTGCAAATGATAGGACAAGAGTTAAACAGTTTTATCCAAGTAATAATTTACGATTTCATCAGAGGAGCAACATGCCAAAACCAGAACCAATGGACATAGATCCATCTATGTCTAGATCATACCGAAGGGAAAATTACCCAAAGCCCCAACTAAACAATAGCCATAAATACCAAAATTTTGGAAAACCATTGGCCACTACAAGCCATCAAGCCAATATGGACCAACCAAATAGGTATATTCCAAATAGAAACATCCAAGGAATAAAACGACCAAGGGAAAGCAATTATAGCTTTCGCCCACAGGAGAAAACCCAGAAGATAAACAACATGAATGAAAGTCATTTTTTAGACAAAGAGGGGATGAACTCCCTATCTAAAGCTCTACGACTCAAAAATAAAGAAAAGTTTAAAGGCTCTAATCGATACAGGAGCAACCTCTTGCTACATTAAGCCTGAGGTTTATAATAACAAAAAGGAACTAGCCATTTATAAACGGATAAAAACCGTGAACGGCTATTCCATAATAAAGCATTACCATATAATAACCATATTTGGGGTCGAGGAAATTTTCTACGAAATAGAAGGTATAGAATCGGATCTCCTATTAGGATATAATTTCCTTAAAAAAATTGAGGCACTTATCGACGTGCCCAATAGGAAAATAAATTATATGGAAAAAAATAATAATAAAAATGAAGCAAACAGTATGAACATTTATTTCGAAAATAAAAAAGGAGAAAACTTAGAAATCGAGGAACAAAAAGATTCTGCGCATTTAACCGAGGTAAATATCGGTATAAATAAAAAAATTAAGGAACATAAAGATTCCGTAAAACCAGCCGAAGCAACTACCGGCAATATTATATTAAAAAATTTATTGTGGAACAAAGAAGTTCTACAACGCCAGCCGATGATAATACCGGCATATTAAATAAAAAATATATTGTGGAACGAAAAAGTTCTACAACGCCAGCCGATGAATTTACCGGCAACATGAACGATAACTATTCAATATTGGGTGAAAGCGGCTCAGAAACGAATGGTGATAATGATAGTTATTATTCGGTAAAGAATTCCGAAAGTTCAAACAATGAAAATCAGGATGAAGAATTGCAGGATCTTAAAACACATATAAAAGAAAAAATTGCTCAAATGCATTCAAGCATCAATACAAACTTTCCATTCATGACAAAAGTAAAAGCAGAAATAAGAATGAAAAGTGAGGATCCGATATGGAGCAGACAATATCCATATCCCTTATCTGTAAATTCGTTTATTAATGAAGAAATAAAAAAATTGATTAATGAAAATATCATAAGACCGAGTAAAAGTCCGTATAATTCACCTATTTGGGTGGTACCAAAAAAAGGTACAAATGAGAATGGAACACCAAAACTTAGAATGGTAATTGATTACAAAAAGCTAAACGAGCATACAATTTCCGATCGTTACCCTATTCCAGATACTAACGTAATATTGTCTAATTTAGGCAAGGCAGAATATTTTTCAAGCATCGATCTAGAATCAGGATTTCATCAAATTATAATGTCAAAGAATGATATTGAGAAAACAGCTTTTTCCGTTAATAATGGGAAATATGAATTTTTGAGGATGCCTTTTGGTTTAAAAAATGCTCCTAGAATTTTTCAGAGGGCAATGGATGACATATTGCGAGAACATATTGGAAAAATTTGTCACGTTTATATGGATGATATAATTGTTTTTTCGGAAAATGTAACTCAACACTTAAAGGATTTGGAAACAATTACGCAAATTTTAAAAGAAGCTAATATGAAAATTTCATTAGAAAAATCAAAATTTTTCGAGAAAGAAATAGAGTTTTTAGGTTATGTAGTAGCTCAGAATGTTATCAAAACAGACCCAAATAAAATAAAATTAATATTAAATTATCCAATACCAAGAAGTTTGCGCGAATTAAGAGGTTTCTTAGGGCTTGCAGGATATTATCGTAAATTTGTTAAAGACTATGCAGCGATAGCTAAACCTCTGACAAAATACCTATCAGGAGAAAATGGTAGGATTTCTAAAAATAAATCAAAAAAATTTGAAATAATTCTAAATGAGGAAGGAATATCTGCATTAAATAAATTAAAGAATCATTTGGCTTCAGAAATGGAATTAACACAACCCGATTACTCAAAAATATTTGTATTAACTACCGATGCATCTAACTTTGCAATGGGTGCGGTACTATCACAAGGAGGTAAACCAATTACCTTCATTTCAAAAACTCTTAATAAAACTGAAAGAAATTACGCAACTAATGAGAAGGAGCTTTATGCCATTGTTTGGGCACTAAAAAATCTACGAAATTATCTCTACGGTGTAACCAATTTGGAAATACATACTGATCATCAACCATTAACATTTGCTTTATCACCCCGTAACCCGAATCCAAAAATGAAAAGATGGCACGCAATTATAGAAGAATTCTCTCCTAAATTTGTGTACCAACCCGGTAAAACCAATATAGTAGCAGACGCACTTTCCCGTTTTCAGTTAAATCATTTATCAAACGAATCGGAAGATTCAGAGCACTCGGCACAAAGTAGCGAAAGCGTTCAAATACAAGAAACAAAAAAACCATTAAATCAGTTTAAACAACAAATTATACTAAGTAAAAATAGGTTTACGATTCATGAGGTAATCGAAACCTTTGGGAATAAAAGGCATTTAATAGAGTATGACACAGTAGAAAATTTAATGACTATTTTGAAAGAATATATTCAACCAAAGTTAGTGACAGCGATTCACTGCACTATTGAAGACTTGCACGAAATCCAAGAAGCTCTGAAACAAACTTTTCAAAACAAATTTGTATTTACCAAACTTTTTCCAATGGATATTATTAATAGAGAGGATCAGTCCGAATTAATAGAACAAACCCATAATAGAGCTCATCGAAGCTATAATGAAAATCTTAAACAAATAGAGAAATTGTATTATTGGCCCGAAATGAGGAAAAGAATGAAAGAATACATTCGAAATTGTATAATATGCAATAAAAATAAATATGATCGCCATCCTAAGAAAATACCAATAGGTAAAGCCCCAATTCCAGAGAAAGAAGGAGAGCAGCTCCATTTAGACATTTTTTACGCACAGAAACTAAAATTTATCACATGTGTAGACGCTTATTCAAAATTTTTAATATTAAAACATATAGAAGACAAGTCAAATATCGAAGAAAAGGTTTTAGAATTACTTCAAACCTTCACAGATGTAAAACAAATTACTTTAGATAATGAACCAAGCTTTACCACACCAACATTTAAATCCTTAATGCAAAGGTTAAATATTGAAATTTACTTTTGTGATCCACGTCATAGCACAACTAATGGACAAGTTGAAAGAGTTCATTCAACGATAATCGAAATAGCTAGATGTATAAAAGAAGAATATAATATTGTCAGTAATTTAGAAACAGTACTTAGAGCAGCGCAACAATATAATACAACAATTCATTCAGTAACGAATTTTAAACCAAATGAAGTACTTTATAATAGGGTAAACCATGAAAACTTACTAACCACTTTAAAGCAAGCACAGGAGAAAATGCTAACATTTCATAATAAACATAGAACAGATAAGCAATATCATCCTGGACAAATTATTTATGAAAAAATAATAGGAGAGAGAAATAAATTACAACCTAGGTATAAGAAACAACAAGTTAAAGAAAACTTGGGGAATAACATAATAATTAATAATAGAAACAGAATTATTCATAAAGATAATATAAAATCATAATTTTATAGGTTTCCAATATGATCATTTTAATTTTGACTGCACTAATCAGCTCAGCAACCGCTGATGTTATAGACTATACTCGACAAGACTACGTACTTATCGAAAATGGAGATGTTTCCATTTATGAAGAATACGGGGACCTATTCCACATTACTAATTTATCTTATTTTGAAAATATAATAGCAGACGAAAATAGAAATTTTTACAGTATGAACAAAATCACGATAGCTTAGGAGTTATTACACAGGAAACAGAATCTGAAATTTTGATAATAAAAACTTTATTAGAACAATTAAAACAAACTAATTTTCGGCAAAAAAGGGGTATAAATGAATTAGGAACTCTTTGGAAATGGATAGCTGGTACACCAGACTATGACGACATTGTAAAAATTAATAATAAATTGGACGAACTGATAATAAATAACAATAAGCAATTTACAACCAATTCAGAAATTTTTAAAATAATAACAGAATTAACTGAAACAATAAATAATATTAAAGGCGGTACCATAAACAGGAAAATAATAAGAAAACGAAACCAATATATTACACATGAACTGCAAAATTTAATAAATACAATAACTTTTGGTAAAATTGGGATTTTAAATCCAACAATTTTACATTATGATGAATTGAAAAACATAACATATTACCAACACGGTATTATGACTATAACAGATTTAATGGACATCTCTAAATTTAAAATAGCCCAAAAAGAAAACATAATAATAATTTATATTAAATATCCTAAAATAGAACTAACATGTAAGTACTACGATGTAAGAGCCATAGCTCAATTAGATGGTAAGCTTATAATTGATCAAAACATAACATACTGTAATAATAATTTTTTTAATATACAAAATTGTAAAACTGAAATTACAAAAACATATTGCAAATTAAATAAAAAAAGTACATGTTTGTCAGAAATATTAAATAAAAAACAAGGAAAATGTAAAAAACTAAAAGAGAAAAACTTGAAAATTGAAGAAATAAAACCAGGAGCAATATTAATTTCAGGAAAAAATATTGTAAACAATCAAACACTAACTGGAACATATTTAATTACATTTGAAAATAATACAGTAATTAATAATCAAACTTATGAAAATATAGAAACAAAAATCTGGAATTATCTGAAAAATAACCATATCAATAATTTTGAAATTTTAGAATATATTGAAACAACTAATAAACTGTTGAAATTAGATAATATAAACATTTTAGCAGAACGGAATAAGCATATCACAGTCCATTCATATTTTTGGTACATAATTTTAATCTTGGCGCGAAATTCCCAAACCAATAGAAAATGTGAAATTGCAAGAAGTCACATATAATGCTCTTTTAAATCAAATACATAAATTAACTCAAAATAATAGTGAATCGGGGACGATTCATCTTAGGAAGGGGGGAGTTAACGATAGCCTCCGCATAGAAACCTTACCATAACTGTAAACAAAATTGTATCTTTGCACTCTGCAATTACACTATTAACGTTTTTGATGATTTAAGAATTCAATATGCTTTTTCCGTCCTGATTCCAATAATCCATTTTTATCAAAGCAATATCGCTCGCCCTCACAAGAAGGCATAACAATAACATTTGTAAAGAAAACAGAACGCTTAACGTTCTGCTGGAAATTGCTGTCATAGCTAAAAATGTAACTTCAGCTTTAACCTTAAGTAAATAAAACAAAATTGTATAAATACTAGTATTGTAGAAATAAAGATAGATTTGTATCTGGCAATCCACGCTAACTACAAGCGTTTTCTTTTAATCCGCGCGTTCGCGGATATAAAAATATATTTTTTTATAAATTCCCTCATTACGGGAATTAATTTGCATATTTTCTATATATTTTATATCAAAGCACACTAGCATGCACGTATGAATTGAACTATTTCCTGACGAATTCCTTAACATCTTTGGAAATATGTAATAAAGTCATGCATTGCATTATTACCTAAATATTTAAATAATGTAGGGTTAATTGTATATATTTTCATAACTATGTATTTGCTGGGCGTTACATGTTTAATGACATATTAAAAGACCAAGCGGTCGCGCATATTCACGTACATAAGTATGTAAATATGTGTGCATGCGTACGAGGGCTGCTATATATATTTCTGGCCTAATTATGAAAATAGGCATATTTATCAACGAAAATGGTTTTTTTTTCTTTTTTTTCGTTGGATTTGGCTCGTCTTGAAAGACCCACACGGTCGATTCATGATTCGTCACTTGTGACGATCTTATAAACGTCTTTTGAAGCACCGCGATCGTATTTTTTCAGCATTTCTTTACACCAATTCACACGAGCCTTTTTTTGAGCGATTGTCAAATTGTGCGGGATCCAACGAGAACAAACCTTTTTTACGGCCAGGTGTTCATGCAATATCGAATGTATGCTGGTGGGAGAAATGCATAGGCATGCCTCTATCTGAAGGTATGTTCCATGACGGTCTTGCATTATCAGTTCACGTACGGCATCGATGTTTTCTAGCACAACGGCTGCTTTTGGACGACCCTCCGGAATTCGTCTTTGAGCGAGCGTCGGCCACGATTGAATTCGTTGTAACAGTTTTTCACAGTGCTTTAATATGGTGCTTCATAGCCATACAAAGATTTTAGTTCATCGATGCACTCTTGTCGTGATAATCTACGTCGAAAGTTGTGAAAAATGATCGCACGGAAATGTTCACGAGTTAATTCCATTTTTTGGCCGAGATGAATTTTTTAATTCCCTGTAAATAAAACAATTCACGATTAAATGACAAAACGTTCTGAGTGATGTTATGCTAAAAAATGTCAAACTTTCAAATGGAAATGTCAGATTGCAGTGTTGCCACTTAGTTTTGCCTAGTCCAGAAATATATATAGCAACCTATGTATAATATTTGTAAATTTGTCTACACACAACTTTGTATGCAAATGTGCACACTTATTGCTTCATGCGAAATCACCGTTGTCTCGGGCAACCAATGGCTAAAGCTCACGTTTTGTCGAAGAATCAATGTGTCGAAGAACTGACGCGACGGCAAAGCGTCGCAACATTGCGTAGTTGGTAGAAAATCCGAGCTGTGCCGAAAACACAAACGAACCATCGCCAATTGACACTGCTTCTCTTGCCGCTGTAGTAGCTTCTCCACAAACCAGCGTAAATATGTATGTTTATGTATGAGCTTGTATACATATCGACACAAATTTTTGCAAGCCGCGTAAAAATATACATATATGTATATGCTACATATAGACGCGTGGCGATAGGCCTGTATCGCCACGGCGACAATCATGTTTACCCGCGCCTATATGTAGATGCTTTACATCAAAAATACATATGTACATAAAAATAATAAACCTAACAAAGAAACAACCGCAAATATAATAACTACGAAAAGTAGTTATAAATTCGTAAATCTGCAAAATATAATTTAATATCGAATGCACATAAAAGCAAATGTATGTATACTCAGATACATATGTTTAAAAACTAAAGCAACATTTAGAGGTATTCTGTGCCCTCGAGTACTCTACCAGAGTTACTCCGAAATACATGCAATCGCATATATTTATTACACACGTGTAATACTAGGCAAAATATTCGCCTAGGGGGCCCAGGATGTTCAAATGAGTTAAGCCTCCGCCCACTCTACCCGGGGAAAACTGGCGCACGCTAGCTAAACATAGCTCGATACAGGACAGCCAATGACAGCACAACACAAAACCAATGCAACTCACCACACCTATAGACCAAACCACTCAAAATAAAGGATGCACATCGGGATCGCAGATTCGATTCGTTACCAACTGTCGCTTATATACTTCGATGGATATCAGTCCTGCGCGCTACGTCAGACACAATACGTATGATCAACAAATTATCTTTACTATATTACTTTTATTAATTAAATTAAAATAAATGCTATTAACCCTGCATAACCAATCATATTTTTTATGCGTTATAACCAATGTTAGTCGATTCGACTAATGTACCCTAAAAATCGAATCTATGGAACCGGTTCTTCATTAAATATTATAAAAGATATCAAAAGAAGAAAATAATACAGTTTTTTGTTTTTAAAAATAAAAAATCATTCATATTTAGTTTATTTTTGATTAATTTTGGTATAAAATTACTTGCTATTCTTATTCAGTCTTTGTAGTATCATTTGGTACAAAGAACAAAAAAAAAAAAAAAAAAATAGAACATAACTTAAAAACATAAAAGGCTTTCTGCCGTTATAAAATTAAAGCATTACTTTAAGTAACTAAACTAAAAAAAAACTTTTAAATCATTATTTTGCACAGAAGGCACAAAACTCAACTTTGTGCTCACCACAGGTACTTTTGCCGCATTTTGTGCATACTGTCTTCGTACTGTCTTTTTGATATGGGCAGAAGGCGCAAATTTTTCTTCGGTGTTTTTTTTTTTGGAGCAGCATTCTCTGTGTTAGTCTCCTCGACATGTGTCGATAAAATATTTTGTATGTTTTCGCGTACACATGACTTAAGAGTCTTCCATGAATGGTGTGACTAGAGATGAATGAAGTTGCTTCATGAAATCACGACGAGAAAGGGGTTTTTTCTTTTCGCTTATCATATTGTGCATTTAGATCACATAGCTATTAACAAATGCCAAAAAATAGACACATTGGCCATCTCTTTGTTTTTCGTGGGCACGACATAACACTACACATCTGGTCAAGAGTGTCAACACCACCCTTTGTTTTATTATAAAACTCGGCCAAATTTTGCTTATCACTTAGTGGATTAATTGCCCCTTCTTCCCCACAAGAAGACAGCAAATACACAATCTTATTAGGTTTTGCCATGTAGGAAAGCAGTGTTAGTTTTTCTTCCTTTTTGCAGTTTCATTTCCTGCGAAATTTCTGCTTTGTTTGCACGCAATGTACCAACTAATGTGAGCTTGTACGGCTCTTGTAACAGCGACTTTTCGAGCGGAACTGACGTGAACCAATTGTTCATCGTAATATTTCGATTGGAGCCGTGAACAGTTTTTGTAATTTCTTTTACGCACTACTCACCAAGAGGAATATTACTACAGTTGGCACCCTTTCCTAAATAAGGCATTGCATCCACTACATAATATGTTCCACTATCGCAGAGAACTATGATCTTTAGCCCATATTTAGCTGGTTTGTTTGGGATGTACATTCGGAACAGGCATCTTCCACGAAATGCTAAAAGCTGCTCATCAATCGTGAGATAGAGCCCGGGGTTATAGTTCTCCCGACATTTGTGCATAAACATTTCCCAAACATTTTTATAGGTGCCAATCTGTCATTAAGACGTAAAGTTCTATGAGACCTATCGTCAAAACGCAAACACGCCATCAAGAAAGTAAACCGGGAGCGGCTTATTGTTGCTATGTATCTAGTGCCAGAATATTCTGAGTTAAATAGTTCATGAGAAGTCAAATAGGGGGCGGGGCCACGCCCAGTTTTCCAAAAAAATTACGTCCAAGTATGCCCCTCCCTAATGCGATCCTTTGTGCCAAATTTCATTTTCTTTAACATCTTTATTTATGGCTTAGTTATGATACTTTATAGGTTTTCGGTTTTCGCCATTTTGTGGGCGTGGCTGTAGGCCGATTTTGCCCATCTTCGAACTTAACCTTCTTATGGAGCAAGGAAATACGTGTACCAAGTTTCATCATGATATCTCAATTTTTACTCAAGTTACAGCTGCACGGACGGACAGACGGACGGACGGATAGACAGACATCCGGATTTCAACTCTACTCGTCACCCTGATGACTTTGGTATATATAACCCTATATCTGACTCTTTTAGTTTTAGGACTTACAAACAACCGTTATGTTAACAAAACTATTAGGTTGTCAAAAAAGTCTTGCGGTACTTTCGCTAGTTGGCGCTGAAAGCACGTAGTTCTAGTTTTATTCGTCGCATCGGGTCATGCTATACCTTTTTGGAAAGCTCATTTCATGCTTAACATTTGATTGATTGTTGTTTCTTTTAAGTCGTTCGTGAGTTATAGCGTCGCAAACATGGAGCAAAATAAAGAGAAAATGCGGCATATTTTACAGTACTACTACGATAAAGGCAAAAATGCATCTCAAGCCGCCAAAAAAATTTGTGCAGTTTATGGGCCCGATACAGTTTCCATTTCCACCGCACAACGATGGTTTCAACGTTTTTGTTATGGTGTAGAGGTGGTCGAAGATGCGCCACGCTCCGGAAGGCCTGTCGTCGAAAATTGCGATCAAATCGCTGAATTGGTCGAAAGAGACCGGCATAGTAGCAGCCGTAGCATCGGTCAGGAGCTGGGCATGAGTCATCAAACCGTTATAAACCATTTATATAAATTCAATAAATCATTCAATAAAAATACCGCACGACTTTTTTGACAACTACTACATTTTGGAGAAATCAATACCGTTGCTGAATGCGGAAATAATGCGTACGCCGAGAAATACAAAAAATCTATGTTTGCTACCTTTTGTAAAATTCTAAAAACTACCACTTGCGGTCAACAGCTCATTATGGGAACAGTGGCGAACTGCTCAACTTCCGCCAATCATAATAAGGCCGTTAACGAAATTGACAATGGCATTGTTATTATTAATAATGTCACGGCTGAAATAGAGGATCATCTTGGCAATATCAGTACCGTCAGCGGTACCTATTCGATAACTTTTGCTCAGTCAGTAAAACTAAATGCTACTGAATATCACAATACACTTTTTCTTGTACAATTTTAACTCCAACAGCACAGAAAATCAATTTTTTGGGTCATCTAGACACTTTGAGCCTTATCTATCTTCAGGAAATTAATTTGGAAAATGTGAGTTATATTGGCGCTCTTCTAGAAAAAGTCAACTCTAAAACAATGGTTTTTATAGTTATAATGACGACAGGAAGCAAGGAGTTAATCCAAAACGCTGACAGTCAAATTATTCAGTCTGCATTGTCTACATAATATCCGACCAGACAATGCAGAACATAGTAACCCAATCCCAACAGCAAAAACCGTGGGATTCGTTGACTCAACACACTCCCAAGGTCTAAACACCAATAATAAAATAACTTATAGATTACCGAACAAATAATGCACAAGCATACAAACATACATATGCGTAAACAAGTAAATATGTCACCAACAAAAAATTTAAACATTGTTCTACAAACCCAACAATTGTCTCAAATAGCATAAGCGCCACAAGTCAATACGGTAGCCAAATTGGCGAAGCCCAAATGTAGGAAATCAGGCGCACATTTAGCAAGCGACCTCGCTTTATTCATAAAAACAGACGACGTAATATCTGCGCGAGCATGCCTTTGCCTACAAGCGTCTTTTTGCGACGATGCACACTGGTCGATTTCATAGGCCAAAAATAAAAAAAATTAAAGTTTGAAATTTACCACAGTTTGTATCAAAGCTATTTCTTAAAATACCAATAAAACTAACGATAAATACATTTTTGCTCTATCCCATTCGTAGGGGCTACGAAAAGCGCGAGAAGTGAGACAATAGAAACACGCGGACTGTGCAGTGAAAATAGCTTTAAAATTATCTCTTATAATAAATTAAATTTGCAATATAAAATCGTGCTTAATTACCATAAGTCGAAATATGTATTGAGAATAAAGGTATATGTTATATAGCAAAGTAGTTTTTATATAATAATATATTGTTTTATTATTTTAAAACAATTGTTTTATAAGAGCCCTTCTTAGTGCTATGTTTTTCTTTATAATACATCGATTTCAGTTATACAAAAAGTTGTGATTCCAGTCTCACCCTCAAATGAATCAAGTTTGTTTACGAGGTGTATTCAAAAAGTATCGCGAATCGTAACTGACAGTTTTCTTCGATTGCAGGGGCGTGGTGCATCATATGTTCTTGCTACAGGGAAGAACGGTCAATAAGGAATATTACATGCAAGTTATGTGCAATTTGCGCGAAGCAATCCGCCAGAAACGCCCGGATTTGTGGAAGAACAAAAATTGGCTTTTGCACCACGATAACGCCCCTGCTCACACACATCGTTGCTTGTGCACGACTTTCTGGCCAAAAACAACACACTAATGATGCCGCAGCCACCGTATTCCCCAGATCTGGCTCCCTGCGACTTTTTCTTGTTCCCTAAACTGAAGAGGCCCATAAAAGGACGACGTTACGCTTCTCTTGACGAGATAAAGACGAGCTGAAGAAGATAAAAAAAAGTGATTTTTTGAAGTGCTTCGAAGATTGGAAAAACCGTTGGCACAAGTGTATAATATCTCATGGGGATTACTTTGAAGGGGACAAAATAGATATTCATGAATAAATAAATAATTTTTGAAAAAACACAAAATTCGCGATACTTTTTGAACACACCTCGTATATTAGTTAATGTTTTCTAAGTCTATACTATTGATTTCAGCTGCACCTTTTTGCAACTTTCCTGCGATTTTTTGTGTGTGTTTTTTTTTTATAATTTCTTGTATTTACATGTGCATATTTTATTGTTTTTTATGTTTTTTTGATCATACATATATGTATATACATATTGAGCTGTGGTTTTAATTTTTTCATTTTCTCACTTTTATCAAATATTTCTTTTATACGTACTTTTATTTAGACACATCATATCATATCATATATTTGGTGTTTAGAAAATGTGTGAAGAAATATCACTTATCACCGAACCAAATTTAATAAAGCAGTATCTCAGTATCTACTTATTAGAAGTTTCGATAACAAAAAGCTTGATATTCACTTTTTACCCTGCTATGATAACATTTTAAAGGAAAATCAGTTTTCCTGAGCAAATAAAGGTCTCAGAATCTGATGTTGAAGTTGAGATAAAAAAAATTATTGCACCACATTGCCTCACAAATGTAGTTAATGAACGGAATGAGACCTCTAATTCTTCTTCTTCTTTACTAGCGTAGACACCGCTTACGCGATTATAGCCGAGTCAACAACAGCGCGCCAGTCGTTTCTTCTCTTCGCTACGTGGCGCCAATTGGATATTCCAAGCGAAGGTAGATCCTTCTCCGCTTGGTCCTTCCAACAGAGTGGAGGTCTTCCTCTTCCTCTGCTCCCGTGGCGGGTACTGCGTCGAATACTTTCAGAGCTGGAGTGTTTTCATCCATCCGGACAACATCATAGTCCTTATTTTGTTTGCCATTGGCGTCATCAAAAGGGGGGTCTCTCATCCGAGGCCGTTTTTTTCTTTTCATTGGGGGTGTTTTTTTACGTGGCGGGTCCCAAACCCAGCGCACAACCCTATGCAGGGGGTGTTTCGCCTTCTCACTTTAGCTCGCCTTCAAACGGGTGTTCTTAGGCTACCCAGAGGATACTTGGTCAAAGACCGGAAGTCGTGAGCTGCTTGAGTCATATGTAAAAGAATCGTTTCTGGCCACTCCTAAGTGAATGGCGATCAGAGAACTTTCCTCACTTGCGTGAACTTCTATACATGACTCCATCCTCCAGACCTCTAATTACCTATTATCAATAGGAATATGTGGCTTTGATGGCAATTATGGTCAGAGCAAATATAAGCAGAAATTTGAAAATAATAATTTGTCACGACATATGTATGTCCCTGTACAATTAATAATAAAATAGCAAAATGATGAAGATCACAAACAAATTTAGAAAAACTGCAGACCTTCGTCCACCCGCTATTGTCATCCTATTCGAACTCAATTTCAAAAGCAATTAAACCCTTAATACACTAGATTTGTGCTAGATTAACTTCAAAATTGTCCTGATATTATCTTCCTTCGTCTGTCATAACATCGCTCCCGATGTTATTCAATATGCACCAGTTTCAATCGGAGAACTCTCATAAGAATCTGCTGAGTCAAGCAATAAGGACGTGAAGATGTATCGACTCCATCATAACCGAAAGAACAAATTAGGACTTGCAGCCGATTGCTTTTAGATCGCTTCATTACCAGTCAAAGAAACTATCATGCAAAAGTAAATCAATTTTATTAGAATAAATTTTTGATTTAGCTGAATAATATTCAAAAAATTCCTTTTTTTGTTCATCAACTTTTTTAATTTAATATAATTAATTAAAATTTGTTGCCATCGGGGGGTGGCGGAGTGGGAAACGGGAGAGGGAGATTTTAAAAAGCTTTGGCAAAAGTTTCACTTTAATATAGGCAGTGGAAGTATTTTTGGCCGCTGATTCCATACAAGACCGACCACTGTGCGATGGCAAAAGCTAAAAATTATAAATTGAACAACTTTCTGATGTTCCTCTGGAGAATAACTGACAACACCCAGAAAAGAATGACAAAACTGACAACATACACAGTTCACGTCGATTTAAAATATTTGTTAAATCTAAAATATTTTGCCATGCCTCGCATAAATCAGCGTAAACGCTTAGTTTACGAGATATTTGACCTTATAGTTCAAAAATTCCCAAAACTCGAAATGGAACGCTGCGATATGATAATATATAAATATGGCAATTCGCTATAATTCCTCTTTATTTAGCAATCTTAGTTCTTATACAAACAAGTGTGTCTATAAATTACATTTTAAATTAAAATGAGTATAAACAATCTTTTCATGCTTATGGATATTTTTTTATTTCAATTTAATAAATAACTAAGTAATATTATATAATAATATCGGGTAATAAAATACTTAGGATACCCCAGGTATTGGCCCGAACAGAATTATTTATTTTAACCCTCATCAAGACCAACGGGTCCGGCCAGGCCATATTTTGTTTTTAAATGTTACTTAAATATATTTAGAGTGCAGCAAACGACTTGCGCTTCTAGGTAGCTTCCTAGAATTTTATTGTCTATAGAATTCAGAAAAAAAATTCAAGGATATCGTATCGAAAAGGATGAAAAAAGGATATTATAATATTACACCTTAGTCGAGACCAATGTTACTTGGCTAGACCCCATATATTTTGTATGAAAATATATGAACTTTGGTATGTTTCTATCACTTCGCACGGTTGATTTATCTGTTTTCATGTTCGTTACATGTCCAAATTGGTTTGTATGTTTATGTAGCACTCATATAAACATACTCACATGCATAGATATGTTCATTCGGGTCTATAGCGGGCTCTTTGCGCTCGACTTGTTCGTGCGAAAGAAGAGAAAAAGAGGGAAACAGTCAAAAGAAGAGTGTGTTTACAAACAAAATCAGGATTTTGTGTGTTTATTTTTGCTAAAGTATTATTCTTCTCTCTCTCTAATGAATTCGTTTTCTGAATTCTTTTGTATTATGCAAGTCAGTTGATGACAGATAGTTCAACGCACAACATATTACTGTGAAAATACGCATATTTCGCGCCAGTCATCTTGTTTTTTATTATTCTGTTCACTTTGGTTATAATAATGAGTGATATAGTGGAATATTTGTATAATGCACGATTACGTTCTAGAAACATCAGTGCAGATTTTGATGATCGCTTAACATCAGCATTGGTAAATGACATTCAGAATGAAAATAATGATGTTGTGCGTGAAGAAGTGGATCCATTCGAAAGCGATGAAGATGATAGAGATGTCAATTATGTGCCATTTGAAAATGCACCGGATATTGAAAATGAAATCGAAATCGAACCGAATGAAATATTAGATAGCGATGAAGACATCAGCATTGGTAAATGACATTCAGAATGAAAATAATGATGTTGTGCATGAAGAAGTGGATCCATTCGAAAGCGGTGAAGATGATAGAGGTGTCGAATATGTGCCGTTTGAAGATGCATCGGATATTGAAAATGAAATCGAATTCGAACCGAATGAAATATTAGACAGCGACGAAGTGGAAGTAATCGATGGTGTAGAAGAAGAAAAGCGTGAAACTCCAGCTGCCACTGAAACTTCTTACTACGGTAAAGATGGGACAGAATGGAAAAAGAGCCTAATGAAGCAATTCGTACTCGTGCACACAATATTATGCGCTTTAGGCCTGGACCGAAGCAACAAAACTCTGTTCCCATTGAGGTATTCAAACAGTTTTTTACTACCAATATTTCATTCATTATCATCAGTCAAACAAATCGTTATGAAAGAGACATTTATTGACATTCCTATTGCTTCTGGTGTAACGCACAATAATATGCAGTTTACACCACTTTTGTGGCAAACAGATGCTCTTCCCATCTTTCGAGCGGCGATGCCATTCAAACGATTCAAGTTATTGACGCGATATATCCGTTTCGATGATGTCCGCACACGTTCATTCTGACTACAATCTGATTAGGCTGCCGCAACTCGCGATATATGGAATTTTTTAAATGAAAACCTCGCCAGAAACTATGAGCCGCATGGAAATTTAACAATTGATGAGCAAGACAAAGTTTACGTAATTCATACCATCAAAACCAGCCAAATACGGTGTGAAAATCTGGTGGGCATGTGACTCACAAACAAAATACCCATTGCAAGGTATATTGTACACGGGGAAAAAAGGATGGCGGAGAGCGTGAAGTGAACCAAGGAGAGAATGTATTGCTCAAACTTGTGAAACGGTACAAAAACACCGGCAGAACAATAGTAGCTGACAACTTTTTCCCAACACTGACAGGAGCCAAACGATTGGCTACCATTGGACTTGCTTTCATCGGTACTATTCGCGCCAGTAAGAAGTGTTTAACCGAAGAATTGAAAAAAAATCCGTCTCGTCCGTTGTTTTCTACTCTTTTCGGGTTTCACGATAATCTCGTTTCGATTTGTAGCTATGTTCCGAAAAAGAACAAGGCAGTCAATTTGATTTCAACCCTACACTACACAAAGGATTGTGAAGGTTAAGCTAAAGAACCGGAAGCAATTTTATTTTATAATTCAACAAAGGCCAGCGTTGGATCAGATGGTTACCCATTACACTACAAAACGGTCAACGAAACGATGGACATTTGCTTTTTTACAACTTGTTGGATGTGATGGGATTGGCTGCTTTTGTAGTTTGCAACGAAATCGACCATCTAGATAAAAAGGATGCACGACGCACTTTTCTTTACAATTTATCGAGAACATTGGCAACGCCTAATATCGAAAATCGTATGAACAATCCCAATGTCATCAAACATCTATCTTGTCGTTTGGCTTTTTCCTTTTTCGGTCGTTCACTCAACATCCCATCACGATTAGTAGCTTCAACATCAAAAGGTGCTGACACACTCAAAGGAAGGAGAGATTGCAGACTTTGTTTGCAAGAAAGCGATAAATTACATCGTAAAACTCGATTTTTCTGTTCTAAATGTTCAAATCTAGCTTGTCAAAAGCATTAGAAAATTGATTACATATGTTTTTCTTGTATTCCTCAGGACCCATCATCATAAAATCAATTGAAAAATCGCTCAAAAATGATTCATATGCTCCTAAATAAATCAAAAAATGTACGAAAAGGAATGCGTTGTATTTCATTTTAAAAGCCGCATGCAAGTCTCAATTTTCTTTATCAGATAGTTCAGAGAATGCCCAAACCAAATCGAGAGGTAAGAAATTTCAAAAATGTATTTATATGAGCGTAAATACAACACGTATTTCCATACAAATGTATGCAAACACATAGGGCACCATTGGCCTCGACTAAGTGTATCAGACCGTTGGTCTCGACCAGGGTTAAGGAGTACTACGCAAAAGTACTTCAATCACCCCGGATATTGGCTCGATCAGCGCTGCCGAAAGCCTCCAAACGCCGAAAAGAGTACTTTAAATGCTATATTACAGCTTATACTATGTTCGGACCGACATTGAAAACATTTTGAAAACACATTTGTATGTTGTGGAATGTAAGTCGTTCGGACCGACAATGTGTGTTTTCGATGAGTTTTCACTGACAACTATCAATGCGGGGACTCTCTTGCTCTTGCAAGATGACACAAAATGCAAAAATCCTATACCGAAATATGCAAGGCCAAGGGAGCACCCATTGCAGAATCTAGTGATATATTTTTGTTTCAATATCTTTTTATTTATTGAATCTGCTTTTTGTTTTAAAAACCTAACAATAAGTTATAAAATCTTAACTCTATTTAAAAACTAGACACGCTCAAGCAAGTGATTGAGCTGTTTTGGTGATACATTGCTCCAAAGTACGCGGGCATATCTCTTCTTTTAAGGCTTGTGTGATCGCAGGAATGTACCAAAGCATTAGCCAAAGGGTTTGGGTGTTCACGGAGTTTAGATATATATTTAATTCTGCTGTCTTCTACTTCTTTCCTTACCATAGAAATACCAAGGTCTTTATGGATATTTTCATTACGCATGTACCATGGCGAACACGTGATTGATCTAACCATTTTTGATTAGAACCTTTGTATTTTGTCTATATTAGTTGCACAGGTTGTACCCCACAGTTGAATGCCATACATCCAAATCGGCTTTATGACCGCAGTATATAAAAGCACTTTGTTGTCTAGGCTAAGTTTGGAGTTTTTATTTAATAGCCAACTTAAATTTGCAGCTCTTATCTTCATGCAAGTTATTTTACTAATTATATGTTTTCTCCACGTAAGTCTTCTATCTAGGTGAATACCAAGATAATATACTTCATTCGCTTGGGGTACTAAAATATTGTTTATTTTTACTGCCGGACACATTTTTGGTCTAAGCGAAAATGTAACATGCTTACACTTTTGTTCATTTACCTTTATACGCCAGTTAGCTAGCCATTCTTCGACAAACTTTAAGTGCTCGGCTAATATTCTTGATGCTATGACGCATCGGCACGAAAATACATATGGGTTTTGATCTGACATATTTTACAGCCATTGCAAATAAATTTTTGCGTGTGTTTGTTGTGCCGTTGCACCAAGAAGAAAATCTGCAATTGGTGCACCGTGCAAGGGTTTCGCAAGAACAAGAAAATCCCCTTAACAGTGAGCAGCTGTATTTGTATATGGAATGTAAACAAATATCAAGTGACAATTTAGGGCCGACAAAATATGTCTTCCGAAAAAATCGATTAAACTAGAGCAGGCACAGATTATATTGAGTGGAATGTAAGTTTTCAAGTAGTTTTAAGCGAAAACTGTGTTTTCGTTTGACAGATTTTACATGGACACAAGTTTTCGTGCGAAAACCAGTTTTTCCCACGAAAATATGTTTTCAATGCCGGTCCGAACATAGTATTAAAAAAAATTGGAAAGAATTTTTTTAGTTAATAAAACAAAAAATCAGGCGAAAATACAAACAAAGAAAACGATGTCGTTAAAAAGTCTCTCATAATTGGTGTTTAAGATGTGGCAAAAGACGTTTCCTCATAATCGTAAACAATCTAACCTTTTCAACGATGAGAGTGTTAAGCGACTTTGAAATAAATAAATTTAGCTAAAAAATAACAAAATAAAAGTTAAATATTTAGAATGTACTATATATTTAAATATACAATCTGAAATATGTGAATTTTTTATCGGAAATAATTTAATAAATATGTATGAGGGTTAGCAACACTATTTTTACCGAAATTCGTGTTTTTTACCAGACCGCCAAGGTAACCGGAAACGTACCGGCGTACATTGGAGTATTTGGTCTCAAAAACCGGACCAAATTATTTAAAGTGATTTTATGAATGAAAATTAATAAAAATGCATGACTGAATATAATAATGCAATATATTAAAATGAAACTAGTAAGGAAGGGCTAATTTCAGGTGCAACCGAACATTTTATATTGAATATATTTGAGTAGGGGGTAGTATCGACCAGATTTTATCTATTTTTGCTCATCCCACATATTACTAATATGCCACATACTCACAAAAACGTTCCCTGTGTTTCTTTAAGGTACCTTACTATACAATCACCAATCATATGGAGCAAAGTCAAGTGGATGTTCGAAAATCTTGGAAATAGTTATATGGGGGAAGGTAAAGTTTTCGGCCAATTGTATCTATTTTAGGCGCAAAAATACACTGTTATGAATAAAACATGTTCTGTAATTTTCATTGAGTTGGCCCAAATATTGGCGGATATATGAGGTTTGACAATTAAGTAATGAGACTGAGTATTTTGCCGCGCTTGTGGTAAACCTGTGACCTTGAAATTCCCTCTCTCTTTTTCTGGTATCCCTCCCCTCTCCACTAATATATGTACCATCACTCTAGCTTGTTTAGTTCGCCTGCTGCGTCAAGTTGAGTAGACGTGTGTTTGTAGTGCTCGTCACGAAAATGGAAAAACGAAATCAAGAGCAACGCGATAAAATTTTGCGCCAGATTGGGCGAAACAGGTTCGGAAACGTACGCTAAAATGAATTATTATAGGCGATGAGAGCTGGTTTTTCTTATACGACCCGGACACCAAGCGCCAAAGCTCACAAGCAAGTTGAAGGTGAAAACGATGATTATTGCCTTTTTAATAGCCGTGGAATCGTCCACAAAGAATTCGTTCCACCGAGGAAAACTGTGAATCAAGTCTATTATTGCCAAGTACTCGAAAGATTGTGAAAACGAGTCAACAAGGTGCGCCCAGACATCGCTCGTAACTGTATCCTTCATCACGACAACGCGCCGTGCCACACCGCCTTCAGCGTGTCCCAGTATTTGGCCTCTAAAGGGATCGCCGTGTTGCAACAGACGCCTTATTCGCCCGACATGTCACCCTGTGACTTCGGCGGTCAAAGGAACCCATTTTGAGTCGATTACGGACATCCAGGCGGCCGTGACGAGGGTACTCGCGGACATCGCAGTCGAAGCGTTCCAGGAATGTTACGAAGCATGAAAAACGCGCTGGAATCGCTGTATAGCTGCCCAAGGGGACTACTTTGTAGGGGATGGCAGAGTTGTAGAATGATTTTCAAATATACGGTTTTCATGGAATCAGTCTCATTACTTAATTGGCATACCTCGTATTCAGCATAAAAGCACCTGTAAGTTCGAAAATCTTTATATTATGCATATGGGCGCTCAAGGAAATATTGGCCCGATTCAACCCATTTTCGATATGCAGAAATATCCTTGTCAGGAAAATTCTGAATTGCTATTGCATATCTCACATAAATACTGATATTTTCGACCAAAAGTCAACTATACCTAAAGGGGTCAACATATTCGGTACCTATGGGCTTGAACATTTTTGGCTGGATTTGGACAATTTTTAGTCAAAAGGTGGCATAATTTAAGGGAATTATTACCGCAAAATTTTATTTCGTTTTATCAAATACTTTTTAATTTGTGTACTGGAAAGTGAAAGAATCAAATGGAATTTTAAATTCTGTAATATGGGAAGTGATTGTAAACCGGTGTCGCTAATTTTCACACTGTGACATAGAAATATAAAAAGAATATCACATAATAAATTTAGTCGAAATCGGCCTGTCGGGTCCCGAGATATGGGATTTCACCAAAAAGTGGGCGGTGCCACGCCCATTGTCTAATTTTCATATCTTATACCATCTATATACCACCCGTCTAGAGTAATTTAGCAGGATTTCAGTATTTAATTAAAAAAAAAATAAATAAAGCTCTCATTTTAAGCAAGTGATCAACCTAATTCAAGGTTTTTTTTAAAGGGGGAAAGATAGGGAAAATGTTAGCTTATAAGTTAAGAGGAAACCTTATAGTTTAGTAAAAAAAATAAGTTTTTAGCTCGACCTCTCCCGACACTGTAACAAAAGATATAAAATATTAAAAATTGTTCTTAGTTTTTTTTTGATGATTCATAGTTTTCCCGAAAAAAAAAAAAACAAAACAATACAATAACTAAATTAATCATTAAACCGAATGAAATATTAGACAGCGACGAAGTGGAAGTAATCGATGGTGTAGAAGAAGAAAAGCGTGAAACTCCAGCTGCCACTGAAACTTCTTACTACGGTAAAGATGGGACAGAATGGAAAAAGAGCCTAATGAAGCAATTCGTACTCGTGCACACAATATTATGCGCTTTAGGCCTGGACCGAAGCAACAAAACTCTGTTCCCATTGAGGTATTCAAACAGTTTTTTACTACCAATATTTCATTCATTATCATCAGTCAAACAAATCGTTATGAAAGAGACATTTATTGACATTCCTATTGCTTCTGGTGTAACGCACAATAATATGCAGTTTACACCACTTTTGTGGCAAACAGATGCTCTTCCCATCTTTCGAGCGGCGATGCCATTCAAACGATTCAAGTTATTGACGCGATATATCCGTTTCGATGATGTCCGCACACGTTCATTCTGACTACAATCTGATTAGGCTGCCGCAACTCGCGATATATGGAATTTTTTAAATGAAAACCTCGCCAGAAACTATGAGCCGCATGGAAATTTAACAATTGATGAGCAAGACAAAGTTTACGTAATTCATACCATCAAAACCAGCCAAATACGGTGTGAAAATCTGGTGGGCATGTGACTCACAAACAAAATACCCATTGCAAGGTATATTGTACACGGGGAAAAAAGGATGGCGGAGAGCGTGAAGTGAACCAAGGAGAGAATGTATTGCTCAAACTTGTGAAACGGTACAAAAACACCGGCAGAACAATAGTAGCTGACAACTTTTTCCCAACACTGACAGGAGCCAAACGATTGGCTACCATTGGACTTGCTTTCATCGGTACTATTCGCGCCAGTAAGAAGTGTTTAACCGAAGAATTGAAAAAAAAATCCGTCTCGTCCGTTGTTTTCTACTCTTTTCGGGTTTCACGATAATCTCGTTTCGATTTGTAGCTATGTTCCGAAAAAGAACAAGGCAGTCAATTTGATTTCAACCCTACACTACACAAAGGATTGTGAAGGTTAAGCTAAAGAACCGGAAGCAATTTTATTTTATAATTCAACAAAGGCCAGCGTTGGATCAGATGGTTACCCATTACACTACAAAACGGTCAACGAAACGATGGACATTTGCTTTTTTTACAACTTGTTGGATGTGATGGGATTGGCTGCTTTTGTAGTTTGCAACGAAATCGACCATCTAGATAAAAAGGATGCACGACGCACTTTTCTTTACAATTTATCGAGAACATTGGCAACGCCTAATATCGAAAATCGTATGAACAATCCCAATGTCATCAAACATCTATCTTGTCGTTTGGCTTTTTCCTTTTTCGGTCGTTCACTCAACATCCCATCACGATTAGTAGCTTCAACATCAAAAGGTGCTGACACACTCAAAGGAAGGAGAGATTGCAGACTTTGTTTGCAAGAAAGCGATAAATTACATCGTAAAACTCGATTTTTCTGTTCTAAATGTTCAAATCTAGCTTGTCAAAAGCATTAGAAAATTGATTACATATGTTTTTCTTGTATTCCTCAGGACCCATCATCATAAAATCAATTGAAAAATCGCTCAAAAATGATTCATATGCTCCTAAATAAATCAAAAAATGTACGAAAAGGAATGCGTTGTATTTCATTTTAAAAGCCGCATGCAAGTCTCAATTTTCTTTATCAGATAGTTCAGAGAATGCCCAAACCAAATCGAGAGGTAAGAAATTTCAAAAATGTATTTATATGAGCGTAAATACAACACGTATTTCCATACAAATGTATGCAAACACATAGGGCACCATTGGCCTCGACTAAGTGTATCAGACCGTTGGTCTCGACCAGGGGTAAGGAGTACTACGCAAAAGTACTTCAATCACCCCGGATATTGGCTCGATCAGCGCTGCCGAAAGCCTCCAAACGCCGAAAAGAGTACTTTAAATGCTATATTACAGCTTATACTATGTTCGGACCGACATTGAAAACATTTTGAAAACACATTTGTATGTTGTGGAATGTAAGTCGTTCGGACCGACAATGTGTGTTTTCGATGAGTTTTCACTGACAACTATCAATGCGGGGACTCTCTTGCTCTTGCAAGATGACACAAAATGCAAAAATCCTATACCGAAATATGCAAGGCCAAGGGAGCACCCATTGCAGAATCTAGTGATATATTTTTGTTTCAATATCTTTTTATTTATTGAATCTGCTTTTTGTTTTAAAAACCTAACAATAAGTTATAAAATCTTAACTCTATTTAAAAACTAGACACGCTCAAGCAAGTGATTGAGCTGTTTTGGTGATACATTGCTCCAAAGTACGCGGGCATATCTCTTCTTTTAAGGCTTGTGTGATCGCAGGAATGTACCAAAGCATTAGCCAAAGGGTTTGGGTGTTCACGGAGTTTAGATATATATTTAATTCTGCTGTCTTCTACTTCTTTCCTTACCATAGAAATACCAAGGTCTTTATGGATATTTTCATTACGCATGTACCATGGCGAACACGTGATTGATCTAACCATTTTTGATTAGAACCTTTGTATTTTGTCTATATTAGTTGCACAGGTTGTACCCCACAGTTGAATGCCATACATCCAAATCGGCTTTATGACCGCAGTATATAAAAGCACTTTGTTGTCTAGGCTAAGTTTGGAGTTTTTATTTAATAGCCAACTTAAATTTGCAGCTCTTATCTTCATGCAAGTTATTTTACTAATTATATGTTTTCTCCACGTAAGTCTTCTATCTAGGTGAATACCAAGATAATATACTTCATTCGCTTGGGGTACTAAAATATTGTTTATTTTTACTGCCGGACACATTTTTGGTCTAAGCGAAAATGTAACATGCTTACACTTTTGTTCATTTACCTTTATACGCCAGTTAGCTAGCCATTCTTCGACAAACTTTAAGTGCTCGGCTAATATTCTTGATGCTATGACGCATCGGCACGAAAATACATATGGGTTTTGATCTGACATATTTTACAGCCATTGCAAATAAATTTTTGCGTGTGTTTGTTGTGCCGTTGCACCAAGAAGAAAATCTGCAATTGGTGCACCGTGCAAGGGTTTCGCAAGAACAAGAAAATCCCCTTAACAGTGAGCAGCTGTATTTGTATATGGAATGTAAACAAATATCAAGTGACAATTTAGGGCCGACAAAATATGTCTTCCGAAAAAATCGATTAAACTAGAGCAGGCACAGATTATATTGAGTGGAATGTAAGTTTTCAAGTAGTTTTAAGCGAAAACTGTGTTTTCGTTTGACAGATTTTACATGGACACAAGTTTTCGTGCGAAAACCAGTTTTTCCCACGAAAATATGTTTTCAATGCCGGTCCGAACATAGTATTAAAAAAAATTGGAAAGAATTTTTTTAGTTAATAAAACAAAAAATCAGGCGAAAATACAAACAAAGAAAACGATGTCGTTAAAAAGTCTCTCATAATTGGTGTTTAAGATGTGGCAAAAGACGTTTCCTCATAATCGTAAACAATCTAACCTTTTCAACGATGAGAGTGTTAAGCGACTTTGAAATAAATAAATTTAGCTAAAAAATAACAAAATAAAAGTTAAATATTTAGAATGTACTATATATTTAAATATACAATCTGAAATATGTGAATTTTTTATCGGAAATAATTTAATAAATATGTATGAGGGTTAGCAACACTATTTTTACCGAAATTCGTGTTTTTTACCAGACCGCCAAGGTAACCGGAAACGTACCGGCGTACATTGGAGTATTTGGTCTCAAAAACCGGACCAAATTATTTAAAGTGATTTTATGAATGAAAATTAATAAAAATGCATGACTGAATATAATAATGCAATATATTAAAATGAAACTAGTAAGGAAGGGCTAATTTCAGGTGCAACCGAACATTTTATATTGAATATATTTGAGTAGGGGGTAGTATCGACCAGATTTTATCTATTTTTGCTCATCCCACATATTACTAATATGCCACATACTCACAAAAACGTTCCCTGTGTTTCTTTAAGGTACCTTACTATACAATCACCAATCATATGGAGCAAAGTCAAGTGGATGTTCGAAAATCTTGGAAATAGTTATATGGGGGAAGGTAAAGTTTTCGGCCAATTGTATCTATTTTAGGCGCAAAAATACACTGTTATGAATAAAACATGTTCTGTAATTTTCATTGAGTTGGCCCAAATATTGGCGGATATATGAGGTTTGACAATTAAGTAATGAGACTGAGTATTTTGCCGCGCTTGTGGTAAACCTGTGACCTTGAAATTCCCTCTCTCTTTTTCTGGTATCCCTCCCCTCTCCACTAATATATGTACCATCACTCTAGCTTGTTTAGTTCGCCTGCTGCGTCAAGTTGAGTAGACGTGTGTTTGTAGTGCTCGTCACGAAAATGGAAAAACGAAATCAAGAGCAACGCGATAAAATTTTGCGCCAGATTGGGCGAAACAGGTTCGGAAACGTACGCTAAAATGAATTATTATAGGCGATGAGAGCTGGTTTTTCTTATACGACCCGGACACCAAGCGCCAAAGCTCACAAGCAAGTTGAAGGTGAAAACGATGATTATTGCCTTTTTAATAGCCGTGGAATCGTCCACAAAGAATTCGTTCCACCGAGGAAAACTGTGAATCAAGTCTATTATTGCCAAGTACTCGAAAGATTGTGAAAACGAGTCAACAAGGTGCGCCCAGACATCGCTCGTAACTGTATCCTTCATCACGACAACGCGCCGTGCCACACCGCCTTCAGCGTGTCCCAGTATTTGGCCTCTAAAGGGATCGCCGTGTTGCAACAGACGCCTTATTCGCCCGACATGTCACCCTGTGACTTCGGCGGTCAAAGGAACCCATTTTGAGTCGATTACGGACATCCAGGCGGCCGTGACGAGGGTACTCGCGGACATCGCAGTCGAAGCGTTCCAGGAATGTTACGAAGCATGAAAAACGCGCTGGAATCGCTGTATAGCTGCCCAAGGGGACTACTTTGTAGGGGATGGCAGAGTTGTAGAATGATTTTCAAATATACGGTTTTCATGGAATCAGTCTCATTACTTAATTGGCATACCTCGTATTCAGCATAAAAGCACCTGTAAGTTCGAAAATCTTTATATTATGCATATGGGCGCTCAAGGAAATATTGGCCCGATTCAACCCATTTTCGATATGCAGAAATATCCTTGTCAGGAAAATTCTGAATTGCTATTGCATATCTCACATAAATACTGATATTTTCGACCAAAAGTCAACTATACCTAAAGGGGTCAACATATTCGGTACCTATGGGCTTGAACATTTTTGGCTGGATTTGGACAATTTTTAGTCAAAAGGTGGCATAATTTAAGGGAATTATTACCGCAAAATTTTATTTCGTTTTATCAAATACTTTTTAATTTGTGTACTGGAAAGTGAAAGAATCAAATGGAATTTTAAATTCTGTAATATGGGAAGTGATTGTAAACCGGTGTCGCTAATTTTCACACTGTGACATAGAAATATAAAAAGAATATCACATAATAAATTTAGTCGAAATCGGCCTGTCGGGTCCCGAGATATGGGATTTCACCAAAAAGTGGGCGGTGCCACGCCCATTGTCTAATTTTCATATCTTATACCATCTATATACCACCCGTCTAGAGTAATTTAGCAGGATTTCAGTATTTAATTAAAAAAAAAATAAATAAAGCTCTCATTTTAAGCAAGTGATCAACCTAATTCAAGGTTTTTTTTAAAGGGGGAAAGATAGGGAAAATGTTAGCTTATAAGTTAAGAGGAAACCTTATAGTTTAGTAAAAAAAATAAGTTTTTAGCTCGACCTCTCCCGACACTGTAACAAAAGATATAAAATATTAAAAATTGTTCTTAGTTTTTTTTTGATGATTCATAGTTTTCCCGAAAAAAAAAAAAACAAAACAATACAATAACTAAATTAATCTTTATATTATTAATATTAAATACATACCATGTTGTCCAGAATCCTTAAAAAATATTTTCCAGAATTCACTTGACGCGACACAGAAAACCACTATTTCGAGAATAATGGAGAGTATCTCGAATAAGGACTTGCGTTCTGAACGAAGTCTAGGTTCCGACTACTTGTGTGGCAATGTAGTGGGTTCAAGGTCAATAATTTAATCGGTTTATTGTAGTACGGTTACTTAGGTACAAAAAAAAATCAATTTTGAGTAATTCTCACTTTCGTCCGGTTTTTGAAGGAAAATGCTGCTATGTGCGGTGAAGCTGTTCGAGCGGCAAGGGAAGCTGTTACAATCAGCGTTCGTTCGTTTGTGTTTTCCGGAACAGCTCGGATTTTCTGCAAACAACACAATGTTGTGACGCTTTGTCGTCGCACCAGTGCTTGATAGACATAAATAAATTTATAAACAAGTAAGGAAGGGCTAAGTTCGAGTGCAACACAACATTTTATACTCTTGCAACTTGCAGGAATGAAAGCAAGGGAAATACCTAAAGATGTAAAAAGTCAACCTGAGGACGAAATCCAAGCAATTTTATATATACCATACGTTTATTCCATATAAGTCATATGCTGACAGTTAAATAAAGTTTGTTAGAAAAACGAAAACCAGTTGGTGTGGTATGGACCAAATTGTATCCATTTTTCTCAATACCACATACAATTAACATGTCACATAATAACAAACTAATATATCGTATAGAGTAAAGTCAGTCGGATGTTCGGAAATCCTGATATTAGTTATATGTGTAAGTCAAGTTTCGCTTCATTTTATTTTTTTTGGCACAAAGATACACCATTATGAGTAAAACACGCTAGCTCATTTTAATTGAGATAACTTACATATCGGGCGATATACTCGTATGCGGTACAAAGTCACCCGAAAATTCGATTATCTTTGTGTTAGGTATATGGGGGCTAAATAATTATTGTTCCGATTCAACCTACTTTTAACATGCAGACATACCATTGTCAGAAAAGTACTTTACCCGAAATTCATCAGACATTGGCCGATATTTTCTAACAAAAGTCAACTATAGGTACCGTGGTCTAAATATTCGGTACCTAAGTATACGGCATACACTAAAGGCATAATTCGTACAAAGTTTAATCCAATTATATTATGACACTCAGCTTCTTGTCAAATGGACCTTTCGGTTTTATTACTTCTTGTCAACTGTCTTTACATTAGCATTGAATACAAACTTGAACTCAAAATTAACAAATACAGAAAATTAATGAAAATTAATACATAGACGAAAATGAACAAGTGTATGAGTATATGTAAAATAAATAGAGATCACACGTCATAGTGATGACAACTCGGCCTCTCCTGACAAAACTCGTCCCGAGTTTACGTGGCGTCAACTTCGTCTTCCGAACTATAATTGTCGTCTACTTCCGGAAACACGGCTCACCAAGGTTTCATTTTGTCGGAGGCTGCAATTGTACTGTATCGTCTTCGTGTACATTGCGCCCCATCAACGTCTTCAATCACGTACCTATCGAACCTTAACGCCTTCTTAACAACGTAGGGCCCCTTGTATTTGGGTTGGAGTTTACGCGACTCTCCAGTACTTTGTAGTGGTGCTTCTAACCCATTTGACCATGGTGTTCTCACGGCCACTTTAATGTGTTGCATGCTGTTGGTTTCACAATTGGTTGTGAATGCTGCTGACGTGAATGCTGTGCCACGGTCCGTGACAATTCGTTGCGATAAGCCAAAATACAGTGTTAGCTGGTTCAAGGCATCAATAACTGGTTTCGTTTTTGTTGACCGGGTCGGCACGACAACTGTGTACCTCGTCAATGCATCGACAATGACTAATACATATTCATACCCATGTCGACTCTTGACAAACGGACCTAAATGATCTAGGTGTATAGTTACAAACGGCAGAGGCGGGATATACATCCCATAAAGTTCGCATTGCTTCCGTGATGGCTCACGACTATAACAGCAATCGATGCACGACTTAACAAAAGATTTTACAAAGTTTCTAAGTCGAGGGAACCAGAAGAGTTGCAGAATTCTTTTAACTGTCCCATCCACTCGCGGATGACCCACATCGTCATGACACATCTTTACTATTCTTCAACGCATTCCCTTTGGCACAACAAGCAACAGCTCCCCCTTCCCGGTTTTGCGAAACAATCTGTGATTTTTCAACGTGTATTATGAATTTATATTAGACCTTTGATCGGACTGCACAATCCCTTGCAATACGCCTATAATATGCTTGAGGTTGTCGTCTTGCATTTGCATTGTAGCCAGCCAATCATCAACTGACAACATCAATATATTGGCCCCGACGTCTTTTACTTGTTCTGACACCTTGATTGGTGCCCGACTCATCGCATCAACGTGACCCATAGACGACCCAGCCCGATGTATTATATTGCAATCGTACTCAAGTAACTTAAGGAGCCATCGGGCCACCCTAGGTATCATCGGCTTCGATAGTTTTGCAGTTGTTATTGCTTGGCAATCAGTAACAACATTGAAGCGCTTTCCTAACAGGAAGATTCGAAAACGCTGGCACGCTTCCACAACAGCAAGCACCTCTAGTTCGTAGGCATGATATTTCGCTTCTTGGGCTGTACACGCCCTGCTGTAGTAAGCGATCGGCTGCAAACTTGCATTGGCTTCTGTCTGAAGAAGAATTGCGGCGACGCCAACACTGGAAGCATCAGGGTGCAGCTCATGCTCTTTCGAGGCGTCGTATATGGTGAGGACTGGCGCTGCTGTCACTGACCGAACCAGATGCTGTAATGCTTCTTGACATGCTGTGGTCCATACGAATTCTGCACTCTTCTTCGTAAGCTGGGTGAGCGGTTTGGCGGTCAAGGCATACCCAGGCTCAAATTTGCGGAAAAATCCCGTCAAACCCAAAAAGCGTCGAACATCTAACTGGCTCCTCGGTGTCGGATACTCTCTAATGGCTGCCGTTTTCACAGCCCCCGGTTGAATACCATTCGCGTCTACCACATGGCACAAAAAATTCACGCTCACGTTCTCTTCCCTTGTATCCGGCGCTATAACAACCTCATCCACATAACACACCAATCTATTCCCCAACAATTCTATTAATTGTGACATCATTCGTTGAAACACGCATGTCGCATTCCGAAGCCCAAACGGCATTCGGTTGAACTCGTAATGGCCATTAGGAGTCACAAACGCTGTGAAAGGTTTAGCACTTTCTTTCAGTTCTACCTGGTAGTATCCTGACATGAGGTCTAACGTCGTGAAATATTTCTTGCCTTACAACGTGGCTAAAACTCCATCTACCGTGGGCATCAACCATGGCTGTTTCTCTGTTACCGCATTTAGCTCCCGGAAATCGATACATAATCTGTCCTCCCCATTTTGCTTACGCACCAACAGAATTGGTGAAGCGTACAATGAGGAAGACCTGCGAATTATCCCTAGCTGTAGCAACTCTTCAATAATACCCTCTACTACACGTTGTTTTGGAATGGGGATACCATACGGCTTTTTCGAAATCGGCCTCGGTGACGTTATCTGTATATCCATTTTGAACCGCTTCGATTTCCCTAACTCAATTAGCCTTTCTCCAAAACAATGTGCGTACGTATTTAACAACTCAAGTAGTTCTTGCTCAACCCTAAACTGCAACTCACTCCCTACGTCGATGTCACTTCTTTCAATTGCCATTATCCTACATGTACCTCCCTCAATTACCACCTTTCCCTTTGACAGTATGTCAATACCAATTATGGCATCGTAATCCATTACGTCATCATTTATAACCAATAAATCAACTAAACGCGTGACCTTATCAAATTCTACTTTCACCGACACCTTTTCCCTGCAAACTATCTCACCTCCCGCAAAACCAATCAGCTTTTCAAAACATGTTGATGTACTTTCACCACACTTCCCTACAATTGAACGCTTAACAAGCGACCTGCCGCTACCCGAGTCAATGAGCGCACTGCAGCTGACATACTTTTGACCAATAATAATGACATCCTCACGGAGTTCTGTGCATTTTTTTACTAGGAACAATTTTTTTTACTGATGCACCACTGTTTTCCGTCACTTCAATGCACTCGTCACTCACTATCTGATTTACATGCTCAGTTCGGTTCACTTCACTAAATTTATTTCTTGGTTTCTTGCAATTTCGGGCGATATGCCCCCTTTCCCTACAATTATAGCAAACAGGCCCAATACCATTTCTATTTGATTTAACCACAGCAGTTGGCGTTTGCTGTGGAACCCGCATTGAAACAAATTCATTTGACCTACCATAGCGGCTCTTATTAATGGTCGATATATTCAATATTGATTGCAACAAATCTGCACATTTTGCAAATCGCATTGCGCTTAATATCCTGCGCAAGTTATCATCACTCAACTCATTAATCGTATATTGAATTATCGAACAGTCATCGATTCCATCGCGACGACCCATTGCGAGCATTTTGTAATAAAATTCGATAACACTTTCCCCTCTTCCTATTGTTGCGTTCATTAGCCGAATATGAGCGTCGGCAGAATTTCGTACATATGGGAAATCAGTTAGGAATATACCCACAAACTCATGCCATTCGCGGAACACAGGCTTTGCGTCAGCCCACCGTTTTGCTACACCCTTGAGCTTACTGAGAACGAAGAATATCAGCAACGCGCCCTCCCAACCATACAAGTTTCTCAGCTGCTCGACTCTCTCGATGAATTGTACAGATGAATAGATGTTGTCGCATGGATCGAACTCTGGCAACACTGATGCTACTTTGTTAGGTGAATAAACGCGTCTCTCTCTTGCCACCGATGAACTCGCTGCTTCTTCTGCTATCAAACATGGAGGGTACATTAACGGCACTGCTCTGTTCATGTACGCAGACGGCGCCGTTAGATGATGTGCTCTGGCGTAATCACCTGATTGTGTTGTTGCATACGACTGCGCAGCGAACGTTGAAGTTGTTTGTACGGGCATACCAAACTGTTGGTATGAATACTGTTGTGTTAGTGGAGTACTCGGTTGCCCTGGGGACAAAGAGAATATCGGCGGCGGCGCTGATCGCATATGTGGCTGCGGCGGCAGCGCGTACGATGTACGTGGTGAAATGTGCGCCTCGCATAACGGTACGTTGCTAGCGTGTAAAGATGTGCCGGCGTCTGGAACATTCGGCATCGTTGGACGAAGAGCCTGCAACTATGCGGCCAGTGACTCCACAACACTACACAGATTACTGACCTGCACTTCCAATTGCGTCCTGACCCTATCGTCGCCCCTCGATGGCTCCTCCTGACCATCATCTCTCCTGGAGACACCTGCTGTATCCACTGGAATCAAGGACTCTATGACTGGTCTAACCGTATCCCCGCTCAGTTCCTGGAGTCTGGCCACTAACTCCGTTTTATTGCCACACGTCTTAAGATTCAGTTGTTGCAGTGCTTGTTTCAACTGCGCCATGTTAAGTAAATTGTAGTCCATACATAGGTACAGTTTGTTCATTCCACTTCTAATATTTGACACTCAGCTTCTTGCCAAATGGACCTTTCGGTTTTATTACTTCTTGTCAACTGTCTTTACATTAGCATTGAATACAAACTTGAACTCAAAATTAACAAATACAGAAAATTAATGAAAATTAATACATAGACGAAAATGAACAAGTGTATGAGTATATGTAAAAGAAATAGAGATCACACGTCATAGTGATGACAATTAATAAATGGAAAGTAGGCGCGTTTATTGTCTAATTTCGTTCGTTTTTACATAAGAATATGAAAAAAATACCACGTACCAAATTTTATCGAAATCCATTTCACACTGTCGGTAAGAACGTTTGTAGTATTTGTGCTGGGTGAATTTGGTTGTTGTAGATTAAGTGGTTTAGTAGATATGTACATTCAACTTATTAGAGGGCGGGGCCACGCCCACTTTAAAAAAGTTTTTATCTTAATTTAGTGCTTAATTATAGCACTTCATGTGTTTTCGGTTAATGACCCGAATTTTTTTATTTCCTGATCCAAAATAATCACGCATACACACAAATTTTTTCTTCAAAGCATTTCAATTTTCTCTTTAAACATCCTCGCGAGAAATCAGTGTTTTACATATATTTCTGCCAGAAAACGAACTCATTTCTGCTAAATAGCGGTGAAAATGGTGAATTCCCTACTTCAAGTTTTTCAGCTCTGTTAGTCGTCCAATCGAACATCATACAAAATTAAATTTGCAAGTTCTCTATGTTTTTACATTCTCTGTTTGATTCTCTTTGTCGAACAGTAAATGTACTAACACAATGTCAATAAGAAATTGACAAAACAAAAAACAACAAAAACAAAATAATAATAGTATTGCAAAACTGGGACGATTTAATGATTTTGTTTCAATCAGTCCAATTTTTTTGTGACAATTAGATATTCTTTTCGGACCACATACACGTATGATGTTAATTCAGAATCTTGTGTAACTGAGTCTGCAAAATTATGCAATTGCAAATATTTACCGTCAACAGTGTACGTCTTTTTTGTAGTTTCTTTGC
Source organism: Bactrocera zonata (assembly GCA_037783105.1). NCBI lineage: Eukaryota > Metazoa > Arthropoda > Insecta > Diptera > Tephritidae > Bactrocera > Bactrocera zonata. The sequence goes on from JBAWJQ010006684.1 coordinate 751,081, forward strand.
AACTCTTGCAAAGATCATTAATTCACAACTGATCGGTGAAGAAAAACATTGTTTCTAAGCAAACTTTTCGCATAACTTGAAAAAAAAAATTTATTTTCAATATTTCAATAATAATTAAAGAAGCTCAAGAATGTGATTGAGCTTGTTTGGTAGAACGTTGCTCTCTGGTAGGCTGGTAGATCACTTCTGATTAAACGTGTTTGGCATGAATTTACCAAGGCGTTAACCAATGGGTTGGGATGTTCGCGAAGTTTAGAAATATATCTCATTCTGCTGTCCTCTATCTCCTACCTTACCATAGGAATATCAAGATCTTTATGAATGTTTTCATTACTGTGATTGTTCTAAGCATTTTGAATTGGAACCTTTGTATTATATCAATATTGGTTGCACAGGTCGTACCCCACAGTTGAATGCCATACATCCAAATCGGTTTTATGATTGCATTATGTAACAGGACTTTGTTGTCTAGGCTAAGTTAAGAATTTTTGTTAAAAGGATCGGATACCTTTCATAAGTTGCCGGTTTATATTGGATATACTGATGATGATTAAATTGGCGGAATCGCCAATCGAAGACCATACATCTTACTTCTCCAGAAACTACATATATTGAATAAAAACCATTAGTTTGGGACTATAAACGAGTAATTCGACATGTTGTGGTTAGTCATGAGCTGGCATGATGCCCATATATGTCGAAATAACTCACTCTTTAAGCAAAATGCATCGATGGATTGCTGGGGAGACGACATACCCTTTATCTGGAACGTAAATAACCCTCTACAGAAGCTACACAAGGCAGTTGGATAGAAACGCCCAAATTGTTTTTAATGTACGGCACAGCAAACATCGGGTTAGAGTAGAGCATTGTTTTGGAAGCCTTAAGCTTAAGCAGAATACGAATATATTTATTTTAATTAATAATGATTTCACTTCGTTCGACGACGTTTCAGATCCGTCAACCACTACGGAAGATCCTATTGAACCTGATGACCATATACCCAACAATGTTCGAGAAACTAATTAAAAGAGAAGCCATATACGCATTAATGTTCTCCTTAATTTATTTTAATGCATCTGTCAGCTTTTAAATTACATAACATTACTCTATACAAAATAAATGTTTATTTTAATTTCAGTATTTAGATAACGCTTTTAGTGACAGAAATTTAAAGAGATAAAACATCAATAACCATATTAAATAAATATTTCTCTCAACAGTAATTGTACTTAAAAATTTTACAATACAAAGATAAATAAATAATTTTTTTTTGATTGAAATACATTATATTTCATTTCAATTTTGAACTTTTTAAAGGGTTCTTCTTTTTCATTTTGAAGTTTTTTTCGATATATCTTTTTTATCCAATTCTAGAATTTTTAAATCCAACTCACGGTTCTTGAATTCTATTTCAGCTTTACCCCTTTTCTGTTTGCAATCTTCTTTCACTGAAGGCGGGATCTTTTTCATGCTTCTCTTTTTCCTATTCCTTTTTTTTTGTAAAGATTTCCCTACGCTAGACTTGAAAATCAACAAGATTTGAACTTTGGGACATACTTCTTAATTTTTTCAGCGAAATCTTTTGATTTTTCTGGAATAATTGGCAATTCTCTTACATTGCCTGGTGCAGATTTTCGTTGTTGGTTATGTCAATTGGAGAAGCAATTTCTTCGCCGACATCAGAAAAGGTGATTTCAAATATTTGGCTGGTCGCACTTTTGTTCATAATGGATGCGCTGCCACTATCAACCACTTCAAACGTTAATCCATTTGTGGGTTTTGCTTCAAAAATATATTTTAGTTGATTAAAGTGTGGGCATATCTTGCTTGAAATATAAACATTAGAAAAAATTTTGTTGCATTAATTACGCATACCTTAAACACACGACGTCCCAGCATCGGTCTCGAGAAGGCCTGCTCCTGTTGACATTCGCCAATTACTTGCTTTTTTAAATGAAGCCTTCAGGTGCCGCACTTTTCAACTTATGAGATCCCACGTCGCATCTATTCTTGTTTTCTCAATTAACTTTTTGTAGAAAATTTGAGGTTTTGGTGCCTATTAAAATTAAAATTATTCTTAAATAAACTGTGAAATAAGTGCTGATAGCTAAAATTTCACTTACCTCTACTTCTGGAGCTTCCTGCAAGAAGTCCAGTATACTCTGGATTTCTTTTACTCTCCACTTTTTGTTTGGCTTTTCTCTTTTTAGCCTTTTTTATTCCTCTTGATTTTTGACAATATTTTTATTTTTGACAACAACTAACATACATAATATATTTGTAATAATATATTTGTTTGTAATCCGACAGATTTTGTTTAGTGTGTGGAGAATTAACTTTTAAATTTCAGCGAAAGCATGATGCTCATTAATTGAACAGTTCTACATAGACTATTTTGGATTTTCTGTGAAGAATCATGATAAGTCCTGAACAAAAATACAGACATGTGCCATTTCTTGTGCATGGATAGTTTTAGGAGAGAAACCGAAATTCAGGAAGCGTTGCAAAAACGAAAATAGCTTTTGAAATAATTGACTACCTAATACATTTGTACATACTTGTACATTATATACAAGCGTCCACTAATAATGGTTTCTTTTTGATATTTCAGGGTACAACAGCTTACCGCGATCAGGCGTATCTATCGTAAATACGGATATTTGTAATCGGAACCAGTACTTGATGGATTTTTCGGATTATTTAGGGATTCAAAGTGAATATGTAAAGCCAAAACAATCGGACATAGATGATAATGATAACAGACCCTTTTTTGATACTAATGACGAACAAAAATTTTCTTCACTCTATTTTCCTCCCTCCTTAAATAAAAAAAAATTAAATACTATAAAATATAACTCTCACTCTTTATCCACATCCCCTCATAGTAAAAATATGGACGGCACGGCATCTTTATATAAAAAATTTAAACACAGCAAAATTAAAAATCCTTGGAGTTTTTATATATGTCGCCTATTTTTCCCTTCAATGGCTTTCGTTATAATAATCATAACCATAACTGCGTTTTTAATTTTTGAATCCAATACAGAATTATTTGACAGCATTCGACATGCTCCTGAAACTATTGCATTTAGAGATGATTATTATTTACCTTTAAAACAATTTATTAAGAGTAAAATTATTAACTAAATATTCAATGTATCATCTGGTCAGCCTCAGCACCAGTAATTTATTACTTAGCATGTACTATCTCTATTATTTTCGGCCTAGCATAAACTAAAAACCCAGCAACCTTATTTACAACTTTAAAATTAATAGACCTAAAAATAATTTTAAATATTATAATAATATAACTAAAAATTATTGGAAATATCATAATAAAAAATTAAATAAGTGAAAACCATAAAAATATTAAGTATATTTAAAGGATTAAAGCCCATTCCATTTGCGCTAATAACATGTTGCCTGTTAGGAATGTATATAAGATCAATTTTCATCTTAATAACAAAAATGTTTTGAATGAATTTTATTTGAAAAATATTCAAAAATCAAATTATATTAAAATATTGTGTAATATTAATACTTTTATTTTTCATTTCTTTGTTTTTTATTTTCTGAAACAAATAGAGGAATAATATGTTTTATCAAAAAGGGAATGATGTGGCAATCGATATTGAAATTTACATTCATTCCTTGATTCCCATTACTATCATAGTACTACGAAACAGATAAGAAAGTTCTGCCTGTGAACTGAAGATATTACGGTAAATTTGTAAAAATTTAAACTCAGTTAGTCAGGATGCTAAATATTGTATTAACCTTTAATTCTTCCAAAGTTTAAATGAAAAACCGATAATCTTTTATTGTTTTATTACTTAACACGTTGAGGACGGCACTAAGGTTTCATATTTGATTCAGAACTATTTTTTGTTAAAAGAAATAAAACTGTTTGGTATAAAAAGAAATTTTTAAATGTATTTATTAATATTTGTGATTTTTTTTTTAACAGACGGCGCCGTTAGATGATGTGCTCTGGCGTAATCACCTGATTGTGTTGTTGCATACGACTGCGCAGCGAACGTTGAAGTTGTTTGTACGGGCATACCAAACTGTTGGTATGAATACTGTTGTGTTAGTGGAGTACTCGGTTGCCCTGGGGACAAAGAGAATATCGGCGGCGGCGCTGATCGCATATGTGGCTGCGGCGGCAGCGCGTACGATGTACGTGGTGAAATGTGCGCCTCGCATAACGGTACGTTGCTAGCGTGTAGAGATGTGCCGGCGTCTGGAACATTCGGCATCGTTGGACGAAGAGCCTACAACTATGCGGCCAGTGACTCCACAATACTACACAGTTTACTGACCTGCACTTCCAATTGCGTCCTGACCCTATCGTCGCCCCTCGACGGCTCCTCCTGACCATCATCTCTCCTGGAGACACCTGCTGTATCCACTGGAATCAAGGACTCTATGACTGGTCTAACCGTATCCCCGCTCAGTTCCTGGAGTCTGGCCACTAACTCCGCTTTATTGCCACACGTCTTAAGATTCAGTTGTTGCAGTGCTTGTTTCAACTGCGCCATGTTAAGTAAATTGTAGTCCATACATAGGTACAGTTTGTTCATTCCACTTCTAATATTTGACACTCAGCTTCTTGCCAAATGGACCTTTCGGTTTTATTACTTCTTGTCAACTGTCTTTACATTAGCATTGAATACAAACTTGAACTCAAAATTGTGATTTTTTTTTTTAACATTTTAAACAAAGTGGTGGTTTATTTTCGCAAAATTGGCAGAACGTTGTAACTTTTTTAGTTCTCTTTTCAGTAAAACTTTTCCCTCGTTGAGTACTATGTAATGTTTTATAACATTCATGGCAGCAACCGATACCTTTTTGCCGTTCCAGGATATTTCTAAAGAAAACGTATAGTTTTTCTGGGCGCTTGCCATTCTGTAGACATTTCATTCAGGAGCCAATCTATAATATTTTCTATAAAGTTTAAAACATCGTACTGCCTAGTACCCCACTTTTAATGAATATACTATGCATTTATAATTGACATTGCGGAAATCAACTCAAAATTCTCCTGTACCATTTTATAGTTCTGCGCAAAATGGTCGAATATATTAATTTCAGTTTTTGCAATATTATAATCAAAACTAGCATCAGGTTTTCGCTTACCACAATTTTCGCCACATATATTAGTTGGTTTATCTAAAAGCTCTTCAGCTAAAGGCACACTTGTATAGTAACTATCTGTATACATGCGTCCTTTAAATAATAATCCATCCATCAATCGGATTACAACATACACAACCATGCTTTCATATGTTACCACTTTTTTTCCAGGTTTCACCGTATTTTTGAACGAATCTCCTTCTACCTAATTGGCGTAGACACCGCTTACGGGATTATAGTGGCGCCAATTGGATATTCCAAGCAAAGCCAGGTCCTTCTCCACTTGGTCCTTCCAAGGGAGTGGAGGTCTTCCTCTTCCTCCGCTACCCCCGGCGGGTACAGCGTGGAATACTTTCAGAGCTGGAGTGTTTTCGTTCATTCGGGCGACATGACCTAGCCAGTGTAGCCGCTGTCTTTTAATTTGCTGAACTAAGTCAATGTCGTCACATATCTCATACAGCTCATCGTTCCATCGAATGCGATATTCGCCGTGGCCAACGCGCAAAGGACCATAAATCTTTCGCAGAACTTTTCTCTCGAAAACTCGCAACGTCGGCTCATCAGTTTTTGACATCGTCCAAAATAGAGGAATTAGGAGTGACTTATTATCTCAATTGCCTACTCAGTCCGAAGTAGCACCTGTTGGAAACAGTTAGTATTATCTACGACTTCAAAGTTATGACTGGCAATAGTGACGTGAGTGCCAAGTCGCGAGTGCGACGACTGTTTGTTTGATGACAGGAGATATTTCGTCTTGCCCTCATTCACTATCAGACCCATCTGCTTTGCTTCCTTGTCCAGTCTGGAGAAAGCTGATCTAACGGCGCGAGTTTGAGGTCGATGATATCAATATCATCGGCATACGCTAGTAGCTGTACACTCTTATAAAAGATTGTACCTGTTCGATTAAGTTCTGCAGCTCGAATTATTTTCTCCAGCAGCAGGTTGAAGAAGTCGCACGATAGGGAATCGCCTTGTCTCAACCCTCTTTGGTATCAAACGGCTCGAAGAGATTCTTCCCGATTCTGACGGAGTTTCTCAACGTCAGCTTATACAGCTGTATTAATTTTGCGGGTATACCAAATTCAGACATCGCGGCATAAAGGCAGCTCCTTTTCGTGCTGTCGAAAGCAGGCTTGAAATCGACGACGAGGTGGTGTGTGTCGACTCTCCTTTCGCGTGTCTTTTCCAAAATTTGGCGAATGGTGAATATCTGGTCGGTTGTTGATTTGCCAGGTCTAAAGCCACACTGATAAGGTTCAATCAGTTTGTTTACGGTGGGCTTTAATCTTTCACACAATACACTCGATAGGACCTTATATGCGAAGATGAGGAGGCTTATCCCACGGTAGTTGGCGCAGATTGTGGGGTCTCCCTTTTTATGGATTGGGCATAGCATTAAATTTCATTCGTTGTGCATGCTTTCGTCTGACCATATTTTACAAAGAAGCTGATACATGCTCCTTATCAGCATGAATAGCTCGGCCGGCAATCCATCGGCCCCTGCCGCTTGGTTGTTCTTCAGGCGGGTAATTGCTATTCGAACTTCTTCATGGTCGGGCAACGGAACGTCTGCTCCGTCGTCATCGATTGGGGAATCGGACTCGCCTTCTCCTGGTTTTGTGCGTGCACTGCCATTCAGCAGGCTGGAGAAGTGTTCCCTCCATAATTTAAGTATGCTCTGGGCATCGGTGACTGGATCACCTTTGGGGGTTCTACAATAGTATGCTCCAGTCTTGAAACCTTCTGTAAGCCGTCGCATCTTTTCGTAGAAATTTCGAGCATTACCAGTGTCGGGCAGCTTATCAAGCTCTTCATACTCACGCATTTCGGCCTCTTTCTTTTTCCAGTTCCTTTATACCGAGTTGTTGACGAGTGCTCTCAGAGAGCAGGAGTGCAAGCCGAGTAGAAAATCCTTCGGCTGTCTGCTGTGATTGCAGCTTTTCGACCTGGAACCTTCCTTGTGTTTGTTGACGTTCGTTTTTTACTGCACAGAGGCGGGTTCGAGTCTTGGCTGCAACAAGATAGTGGTCCGAGTCGATGTTAGGACATCGGAGCGCACGCACATCTAAAACACTGGAGACGCATCTTCCGTCTATCACAACATGATCGATCTGGTTGTTGGTTTTTCGATCCGGAGACAGCCAGGTAGCTTGATGAATCTTCTTATGCTGTAATCTAGTACTACAGATAACCATATTTTTGGCCCCGACGAAGTTGATCAGCCTCAAACCATTTGAGGCTGTTTCCTCCTGGGGGCTGAATTTACCGACCTTTGTGCCAAATATACCTTCTTTGCCCACCTTGGCGTTAAAGCCGCCAAGCACGATTTTGACATCGTGGCGGGGGCAGTTCTCTTAAGTGCGCTTCAAGCGCACATAGAAGGCATCTTTGCTCACTTCGTCCTTCTCTTCCTTCGGGCGTGGGCGCAAATCTGCGATATGTTGAAGAACCTCGCTTTGATGCGGATTGTGGCTAGACGTTCAATCACCGGAGTGAGTGAGTGTCGACGGAGTCTCTCTCCCACCACAAATCCCTCACCAAACTTGCGCTCCTTTATATGGCCACTGTAGTAAATGCCACAAGGACCTTCTCGTAACTGTCCTTGTTCCGTCCATCGTATTTCTTAGACGGCGGTGATGTTAGCCTTTGTTTTCACGAGGACATCAACTAGCTGGGCAGCGGCACCTTCCCAATTAAGGGACCGGACATTCCAGGTGCATGCCCTCAATTCGTAGTCCTTATTTCGTTTTTCATGGTCGTCATTAAAAGGGGGGTCACTCATCCGAGGCTGTTGTTGTGTTTTCATTGGTATGATTTTTTACGTGGCGGGTCCCAAACCCAACGCACAACCCTGCGGAGGGGATTTTTCGGCTTCTCCCTTTAGCTCGCCTTTAAACGGATGTTCTTAGGCTACCCAGAGGATACTTGGTCAAAGACCGGAAGTCGTGAGCTGCTTGAGTCATATGTATGTTTCTGGCCACTCCCAAGTGAATGGCAACTTTCCTCACTTGCGTGAGCTTCTACCTCCCGAATCATTGACTGCATTTATAATGTTACGAATTTTATGCAACCGATCGTCTGTTATGCCGAATTATCATCAGTGAAGTGCAAGTATTTTATTTATATACGAGCATTTGAATAAATTGTGTTTTTCGACCAATACAACTTAATTTCTGGCAATTGCCATAATAAGCACAAGTATGCCTATACATTTTTTCATTTCTCCTACGGTAGCAGATATCCAGGATTGATTGATGTTTCCTTGAGTTGGATGAAGAACTGTTTTCAACATCATTGGCTTGTTCAGCAAATCGATTTGTGTCGAATACAATTAATTTGAGGAGATTCCTTGACAGAAATATCTGATAAATTGAAAATGGATCATCACAATCAAAATTTTTTGCAAAAAATTCTTCTTCTCCCGTAAACTGATTTAACATATTGCTTCTTGCTGTTACTTGTCATTCTGTGTCATCACTTTCTTCAGAATCAGTTTCTAAAAAATCTTGCGTCTTAATATGTATGTAACAGTCACTTTCCTCTTCTGAAGATGAAAGTATCATCAGCCTTGATCATTTTCTGCGGAATACAACTAAAGGCTCTCTTGACAAAGAATCCATTTTCTGAATTAAAAATTCCATTTATCGAGAAATTATATGGGCTATGTATTTTAAACCTACTTTCCAATTAAAATCAACTTTTAAAATTCAAAATTCTTTACCAAATTCTTATTGCATTCAGACAAGTATTCACAGACACTCAGAAAGAAATTAAGTTTTAAATGAAAAGATTAAAAAGTAACTACAACAAGCGAGTTGCAAGTTCAAACAGTTATGCAAGAGCTCTTCAATCATTTTGGTTTCTTGCATTCTGTGCTTTAATTGCCGTTTATTTTCAAAGCACGCGTCTATGAAAGTTCAGATGGTAATTTTGTTGGTATATTCTGAGCTTTATTTACCGTAAATCATAAAATCATGCATTTTTGTGCATTTGCATTTGTTACAAGAATGCTTCTCTCAACGCTCTCACTCTGCCATGATCTCGCGTTGCCAGATGAAACTAACTACTGAAAGCTGGGTCGTTATCAACGTGTAAATAACTATATTTATTTTTACTTCTTCATATCGGCATAACTTGTAACAGACAAGTCCTTTTATAGAATGAATTTAACTAACTGAACTAGAGAAGAGAAAACCATAAAACTGCTGATTCTGTCACTTGCTCTCCGCTCTTTCTCTAATTTGTCACTGTAGCTTTTACATGTATGCTCAAAAGATATGTACATTGACACGATAAAAAAATGTATGAGTTAGTTATTGATATTCAGGTAATGATGTATTAACATGAACTTTTGCGGAAAAGACAGCTTTAGTGAGCCACAAAACAGCATCAAGAATACTAGCCGAGCACTTAAGGCCTGTCAAGAATGGCTACCCAACTGGCGTATAAATGTGAATGAACAAAAGTGTAAGGATGTTGCGTTTTCGCTAAGACCAAAAATGTGTCCGGCAGTAAAAATGAACAATATTTTATTACCCCAAACGAATTAAGTAACTTATCTTGGTATTCACCTAGATAGAAGACTTACGAAGAGAAACCATATATTTAACAAAATAACTTGCATGAAGATTAGAACTGCAAATTTAAATTGGCTTTTAAATAAAAACTCCAAACTTAGACAACAAAGTGCTTTTATATAATACGGTCATAAAACCTATTTGGATGTATGGCATTCAACGACGTGTGCAACTAATATTGATATAACACAAAAGTTCCAAGATAATTTTTTGCAATCAAAAATACTTAGAACAATCACATGTTCACCATGGTACGTACATGCGTTATGAAAATATTTATAAAGACCTAAGTATTTCTATGGTAAGGAAAGAAATAGAAGACAGCAGAATTAAATATATATCTAAACTCCGAGATCACCCAAACCCTTTGGCTAATGCTTTGGTACCTTCCTGCGATCAAACACGCCGTTTTTTTTTTGTATTTGTTGATTTTGGAGGGGGAATCTTCGAAAGATACCGTTATTTTTCCGGACGGTATGCACGATTCGTATTGGCCGCTAATGCAGAGACAAATACGCCTACGTACTAAACCCTTAACTCCATTGCCTTTTCTTGTTTATTTGCCCCACGGAACTGCCGTTTAGCATTACATCGTGGGGCCAAGCTTAGCCATTCGGCTCGTCAGTCACGTCATTCAGACCTACTCCTCATTCATCCTACCCTTTTCACTGCGTTGCCACTCTTTCATTCTTAGTTCTTTCAGAACTATAGCACACCACAATCTCACACTATCCCATACTTGTTTTGACTCAGTCATGAACCGCACTATATTATCCGGTGTCACTTGTTCCGTTGTCAGCTTCTGTAGATCGGCTTTCTCCTTTTCAAACCATCGGCAGAAAAAGAAGATGTGCAGTGCGTTTTCTCCGCTGCTGTCGCAGAAGGAACAATTCGTCCCGTCGTCGTGTCCATATTTATAGAGATACTCTCTAAAACACCCGTGTCCCGTCAAAAACGGCGTCAGTAAAAATCTGTTTCTCCGTGTTTCCTTTCTACTCATGCTTGTACATTTCTAATTAGCGTGTGGGTCCATCTGCCCGTCGTAGCTGCATCCCACCGTCCTTGCCATTCATTGAGGCTTGTTTGCCTCTCTTCCTTCCGCTCTTCAGCTGTTAGTCGCCCACCCAGTCTTGTAGACCTGTCATATACTCTTTTGAGTTCCATGGCCATTATCTCTGGTGGTTGAAAATTTCGCTTTCTTAGCATACGTCTTTTACTGTAGTACTGTAGAATCGATTGGCTCACCTTGGCCAATAGCGCTCGCCTATTTTGGCTTGGTCCACCAATGTTGGCCATTATTCTTGATAGGGCGGCCGTTACACGTGCTGCTTTCTCACATACCTTGTCGACGTGCGTCTTGTAGCTAAGTCTATTGTCAATAAGCACTCCTAGGTACTTTAGTGCCTTCTGGGTCATTATACTGTGGCCGTCAATATTTAATTTTATGTCTTCGAGCTTTTTCCTGCTTGTGATCAGGACAGCTTCAGTTTTTTGCCCAGCGAGTTGAAGTTTTGTTGCCGTGAGCCACTCTTTGATCGTTAACGCCGCTTGATTGCAGAGGTATTCAAGTTGTCCCAGTTCTTTTGCCACTACTGTTATTATTATTTGTACCTGCGTAGGGAGAGGGAGACGCAACACCCCGTCGTACAAAACGTTCTACAACAATGGGCCAAGCACGGAACCTTGTGGAACTTCGCCCGTTACACTATATGTTTTTTGTCCGTCATCCATATCGTACAGTAACAAACGGTCAGACAAGTAGCTGGATAAGATCCTAGCCAAGTAAGCCGGGCTTTTGTTACGTTCCAGTGCACTTATAATATGTAGCCAGTATGCCGAGTTGAACGCGTTTTTAACGTCAAACGTGACTACTGCGCAGTATTCCTTAGTACCATACAGCCATCTTTTACCCTCTATTGCCTTGTTAGCTATGTCAGTAAGCTTTTTAATCGCATCAGTGGTGGATCCCTGTTTACGAAATTCATATTGGTTGTCAGACAGACCTTTTTCTCCTTCCTTTTCTAGATGCAGATCTATCTAATCGTGCACAGATTATCCGCTCTAGTATCTTGCCGGCCGTATCCAGCACACAGAGCGGTCGATATGAATTGGGCTCTCCTGCTGGTTTATGTGGCTTCTGCAACAAGACCAGTCTTTGCTTTTTCCAGATTTTGGGGAAGACACCTTTTTGTAACCACCGCGTAAACAATTCAGCAAAGAGTTTCGCGTTGTGCTTAATAGCAATCTTCAAAGCCTTATTTGGGATACCATCCACACCTGGTGCTTTGGCATTGCAAAATCTCTCTGCCGTTTCTATTAACTATTGTCCATTCCGTATCAGCAGGTTCTTGCGCTCGCGCCGTTCGATTCTCCAGAGGCTGTTAGGGAATAGAGTTTCCACAACGGATTTCAGTAGTGCTGGGCACGTTGATGCTTGTCCTTTGCCACCTCTTATTTTCGTCATTACCAGCTTATAAGCATCACCCCATGGGTTTTCGTAGATTTTTCCGCAGAGTTCTTTAAAGCAGTAGGATTTACTTTTTTTGATTGCTTTTTTGAGATCGCTACGTTTTCTCTTAAAGCATTCGCGTAATTGCGTGCTCTCTGCAAGTCCGCGACTCCTTTGACACCTCCTCTTCGCTTTGTGGCATTCCTTCCTTAAGGTATCGATCTGTTCATTCCACCAGTAAACAGGCTTTCTATGGGCGCCATTTTTCTTCCTACTCATAGAAGCGTCGCATACTTTATAGCAGAACTAGTGAAAAACGTAAAATCGTGGCCCGAGTCAGCTGGCACGACCTACATATCTTATGGGCGCGCAATGTAACTGAACAGTGAAAAACGCTACTCCTTTCTCTCTTTGACGTGGGATGACGTGAGAATTCACGACATTTGGATTTTTGCCGCAGAAACGGCGCAGCTGATTGCTCTCTCACAACGCAGGGTTGTAAATATCGATGTAATGCAGTAATTATCAACTTTTATTATTCAATCTGTTCAATAGGTTTGAAATTTTCTTAAAATAACTCAAAATCAGAGTCAAATGCTATTATTTATAAATAAATAAACTATTTTTAATAGTTTGTTTTCAGTTTTAATATTTTATATTGTAAAAAATTATAATTGAAAACATAGATGTGCTCAAAACTATATATGCGTATTGGGCAATGGCAACATTGTTCAAATGAAAACAAACAAAAATGGCTGATTTCTGCGCTTTTACCACGTTTTTCGATGTGCACACATTTTGCCGATGAGAAAGGAAAAGGATGGAAGGCAGTAGCATTTTTCACTGGTTCTGCTATTACGGACGTGCCGCACTACGGTCTCCGCCTGTCGATTTATGTCTTTCTATGACCATCTAACATGAGTTTGAAGAGTTCAACGTCCATGGTTTCCATCTTCCATCCTTTTCTCTGTACTTTCTTAGTGGACATATTCCTTCGACTGTGCACCGAGTATTCGATTTCGAACATAATGGCATTATGGTCACTGTGTGTATATATGTCGCACACCTGCCACCTTGTTGTCCGTGCTAGAGAACTGCTAGCGAAAATAATGTCAATGACCGATCCCCGACCGTTCTTCTCGAACGTATTTTGATTTCCGGTATTTAGTAATACCATGTCTAACGACGAGAAGGCCTTTAGGAGAGCATCTCCACGTCTATTTGTGCAGATGCTACCCCTCTCCACCGCCCATGCATTAAAATCGCCTGCTATCACGTTTCTTGTAGTAGACAGAATTTCTCTGACTAGTTCGTCCAGGATTTTCTCGAAATCAATTTGCGATATGTTTGGCGGTATGCAGCAGCTATAAAAATTGATCCCACAGATTTTCACGCGTGTGTAAAAAGATTTCCCTTATAGCGGTTTGTCCTGGAACATTTTTCCTCCACGTGCCCATATGGCAGATTTGTTTGTGTTGTTAGAGATCCATGTCGCTCCGCTTATATTTTTGTACTGTTCGCAAAGTATAGCTACATCGACCTTTTCCTCGTAAACCGTCTGTTTAAGAAGCTCTTGTGCAGCCTCACAGTGGTTTAGATTTTTGATGTTTTTACATGCCTCTTGATAGAGAGGACACTGTTGCTTCTTATTTGGTGGTCGATGTTTTCCCTGCCCTTTTTCTTACATGCACTGCATGACGGGTTTTTATTACACGACTTCGTCCAGTGTCCACACTTGACACAGCACTCGCTCCTGTCATCTGTATTGTTGCATGCTTTCGCCAGATGTCCGTATTCAAGGCATCTGAAACAGCTCCTGAGGTTTTGCTTCGCCCTTATTCTGCACACTACCCAGCGTTTTTTTAACTTGTGTGCATCAAGAAGTACTCTTGCTTCAAACGCGGGTAGACTTACCACGGCAATTTTTATTTGGCAAGTTTTATTTTCCTTCGGCGGTGTTCTTCGCTTTGGCTGTATTTCGTCTCGAGGCCTCTTGGGTGTATTCTTTGTGGTGGTTGTCTTTACTAAAAAACTACAACGTGCTTCCTTATTTGCCATGTACTCCTCCTGAGCACTTGCGTGTAGCTTTGCTATCACACCAAGAAGATCTCTCATGGCGTTATTGATAGACCGATGTGGTGGGCGCATTGTTTCGATCAACTTCTTAATCGCTACCCCTAGTTCAGCCATACAGTCTCCACGAGGTTGCACGGTTTTTTCCAGGGGAGTGATGTCACCCAACGCTGGTGGTGATGACCTCGCTCTTATAGGTTTGTGAACACCAAGGTTTTTAATCGGGGACCTACCCAATTTTGGTGCCCTCTTAAAGGGATCTGCTTCCGCAATAGTCGCACTTCGGGGGGAGTTTTGCACTGTATTACCATCATCGCTCAGGCTTCCGGTGCTGCTGCCTCCTACGATCCCAAAAATGTTGCTGCTGTTGTTGTTTGTGTTTTTATTTCTCGTGTTATTCTCCATATATTTGATTTACCAGCGCATCGTGAGCAGGGGGGCGGTCGGAATAAACAGGAACGGGTGTACCCTCGGGGATACTGCCCCTATCCCAGTTCCCTGAGGCCTGTCCTTCGCTTTACCAGTCCCTGAAAACACGGACGGACCAACGCTCGCCCGGGGCAACGTAGGCCACTATTCCTGCGTCCAATGCACACCCCTTGACCAGGGCCCGAAGGGGCTGGTTCCTGATACACACCGCAGTAGACACATCGGCAGAGCATGCTCACATCACCCTCTTCATCCCGCCAGCAAAGAAATCGCTGTTGACACTTTGAGGGACTCCCAGTGCGCCGTGGTGTGTACCGGTCATTTTTGAGGACAGCCGCACCTAACATGGTGAGCAGACGCTGACCAGGTGCCGCCCATTGTGAATCCGTCGCGCCTGGATTTTTGTTGTTCATCATGCACATAAGTGATGATGAGGGGGACACTTATTTCTGTGAGGCGGTGTCGATTCGCCACAGTCACAGGAGCTTCAGCAGATCTGCAAGCTTTTATGGCGCATCCTCCACACCTGACGCTCATCGTCGGGGATTGCTTATTCGTTTTAACTTATTTCGCGACCTGCCGACCCCCCCGATAGCTTACAGCCCAGCTAGAGAGCCGAAATTCGATAGAATACAGCACTCCGTCCGGGTGCGATCAAACACGTCTTAAAAGAGGAGATATGCCTGCGTACCAGGGAGCAACGTATCACTAAAACGGCTCAATCACTTGCTTGAGCTTGTCTAGCTTTTAAATAGATGTAAGATTTCATAACTTATTGTTAGGCTTTTAAAACAAAAAGCAGATTCGATAAGTAAAAAGATATTGCACAAAAAAATGTTGTGCCTTCTGGCGACTAAAGTCAATATGATCAATATTTGTCCAGAAATAATTTTTAAATGCAATCAAAAATTAGTTCCGAGATTAAAGGAAAACCAGGAAAAACCTTAATCAGAGCAGTGGTTAATAATAATAATAAGAAAAATAATATTGTAAGTAATGGAAGATGGAGTCATGTGTAGAAGTTCACGCAAGTGAGGAAACTTCTCTGATTGCTATTCACTTGGGAGTGGCCAGAAACGATTCTTTTACATATGACTCAAGCAGCTCATGACTTTGACCAAGTATCCTCTGAGTAGCCTAAGAACATCCGTTTGAAGGCGAGCTAAAGTGAGAAAGCGAAACAACCCCCTGCATAGGGTTGTGCGCTGGGTTTGGGACCCGTCACGTAAAAAAAAAACACTCCAATGAAAAAACAACAACAGCCTCGGTTGAGAGACCCCCCTTTTGATGACGACCATGGCAAACGATATAAGGACTACGAATTGTGGGCATGCACCTAGACTGTCCGGTCCCTTAATTGGGAAGGTGCCGCTGCCCAGCTGGTTGATGTCACAAGGACAGAGACGAGTAGGTCCTTGTGGCATTTACTACAGTGGCCATATAAAGGAGCGCAAGTTTGGTGTGGGATTCGTGGTGGGAGAGAGACTCCGTCGCCGAGTACTATCATTCACTGCGGTGAATGAACGTCCAGCCACAATCCGCATCAAAGCGAGGTTCTTCAACATATTGCTGATTTGCGCCCACGCCCCGACGGAAGAGAAGGACGATGTGACCAAAGATGCCTTCTATGAGCGCTTGGAGCACACCTATGAGCGATGCCCCCGCCACGATGTCAAAATCGTGCTTGGCGACTTTAACGCTAGGGTGGGCAAAGAAGGTATCTTTGGCACTACGGTCGGTAAATTCAGCCTCCACGAGGAAACATCCACAAATGGGTTGAGGTTGATCGACTTGGCCGGTGCCCGAAATATGGTTATCTATAATATTAGATTCCAGTATAAGAAGGTTCATCAAGTTACCTGGCTGTCTCCGGATCGAATAACTACCAACCAGATCGACCATATTGTGATAGACGGAAGACACATCTCCAGCGTTTTAGATGTGCGTGAGTTACGTCAGCTCCAACTCCAAAAAACACCAAAACGACAGCTAAGGCTTAGCCTTCACAAATAAAAAACCAATGCACGAAAAAACATCTAAACAATCAAAAATGAAATATGCCGATTAAGCATAAAAAGCAGTTTGTATTATTGTCGCTTATTACTTTTAGCGACACTTACACAATTTATGTACAGAACGACACTTAAGTAATTTGCTATCATAAGGGTCGTTCACTTTATTATTGTTTATATTACTTTTCGAGCATTGAACAGTTAATTCTGCATATGCGAATTTGTACACAAAGAAATACACAAAATGGTATAGTATAACAGCCTAACAGGTGAACAATTTTTATTATAAATAGCAGTGACATTGACATTTTTAGGGCAGTTCAGAAGAACCTATAAAGAAGAGTGAAATTAAATATAACTTTGTGTTTTTATTTAATCTACACACTTAACTGGCCCAGTCGAAGAGTTATTTTTTCTGAAGAAAAATAACAAAAAGTACCTACTATCGATATCCACAAGGATATTCAACCAGAATTTTATTGAATCATTATTGATGAAAATTCAGCATTACTTTCGCTAGACACGGTGGTGAAGAAAAAAAAATAAAGAAAAAAAAATTAAAAGTTATTAATTAAACTGTGAAGAAAAAAAACTTACGCTAAAAATTTAGAAGTGAAAATACATACTATACTGTTAAAATTCAACCAAGCAGTAAAATATAGAAGAATTCGGACGTATTCACTACAAAATATCTTTAAACTATAAAACAACAAAAAAAAAACATTAAAATGGAAATACATAAAATAGAGCAAGCACCCACATCGGCAGTGTCAATAGAAGCATCAATATCAGCTGCAGGAAATCAAACTCCATCTGCTGCAACACGCCACTTGCCACCTAACAATTCAACTTTTCAATTACCACTATCGGAAGCACTAAAAGAAGCAGCGAGAATCCAGGAGTTCCGAGGAGATAACACATACGACGTCACATCATTCATTAATGAAGTCGAACTTTTCATCGACTTGTTTGCTGGTACCAATATGGAGGAGTATTTCTATAAGCGGCACGTCCAAAAAAAAATCAAGGAGAAGCAGCTAACACAATTAGAGCCCTCGACAATCCAAGGTGGACGGAAGTAAAGCAAGAACTCCTGAGGAATTTTGGAGTTCGCGAATCGTATCTATTATCTTAAGAATATATTAGATAAGTTAAACAATAAATACTATCAAGACCCGGGAAAACCAAAAGAGTTTTCTCCGGCAATAAATGGGCATACAACAATTTTCAAGAAATTTAGGAGCATATAGAAATCCAATATACACAAGTAGAAACCAAAATAATGTCGCTCATCTTCAAGAAAATAATACCGATACAGAAGAACTGGTGAGGTAAATTTTCAATTAACCAGCGAGAACAACATTTACCAATAGTAAATTTAACAATAGGTAAAAATATAATTAAATGTGTAATCGATACCGGTTCTACGATAACCCTGATCGACGAATATTCCTTAAAAGAATATAAAAGGACTAAATTAGTAAAACCTAACATATATAGTACACTATCAGGACAGACAAAAGTAGACTTTGAAATTACAACAGAAGTACCTCAAGAATTCAATAACCCGAATAAAATAGCTTGGAAGGTAACCTCATTCAGAAATAAAAACTTCAACGGACTAATTGATCAAAATATACTAAAAACATTAAATGCAAAAATTAATCTCAAAGAAGATTTTCTTGAAATTAATAACAATAAAATAAAATTCATAAATACGAAATTCTCTACACTGGAACCCTCAACCTTAAATTTGGAAAACGTATCAAAACTCTATAGAGATGATATGGATGAGGAGGAAACATATATAGATTTGATTTTGCGAAAATATTCGAATATGTTTTATAGAGAAGGAGAAAAGTTAACCCACACACATAATATAAAACACCAGATAATAACAAATACGAATAAACCTGTATATTCTAAAATATACAGGTATCAAAAGATGCACGAAGAAGAAATTAAAAGGCAGGTGAATGAAATGTTGGAGCAAAACATTATTAAAGAAAGCTTTTCCCCTAACAATTCTCCAATTTGGATAGTACCCAAAAAATCGGATAATTCAGGGAAACAAAAATGGCGTATTGTTGTAGATTATAGAAAACTCGACAAAATCACAGTCGATGATAAATTTCCTATTCCTAATATAGAGAATATATTAGACAAATTAGGAAAAGCAAATTACTTTTCAACAATTGACTTGGCGAAGGGATTTCACCAAGTATTAATGAATGAAAACGATCAAAAAAAAAACTGCCTTTTCTACCCTTTTCGGGCATTACGAATTCATCCGTATGCCATTTGGATTGAAGAATTCCCCTTCCACTTTCCAACGTTTGATTAACTCGGTACTTAGGGAATATATTAACAAAATTTTTTTTAGCACTTCCATAGAAGAGCATATGAACAGCATAAAACAAGTTTTTGCAAAATTAAGGGAGTTTAATCTTTAAATCCAAATAGACAAATGCAATTTTTTGTGCAAAGAAACTGAATATCTTGGTCACACTTTGACCACAGAAGGAATTAAACTTAATTCAACAAAAGTTGAAACCATTCAAAAGCTAAAGCTTTTCCACACTGAAAAACAAATAAAATCATTCTTGGGTATAACAGGCTACTATTGGAAATTCATAAAGGATTATGCTAAAGTAGCACACGGACTTACAAAGTACCTAAAGAAAAATGCCACAATTAATATAAAAGATACTCAATATATAGATGAATTCGAAAAATTGAAAAAAATGCTCATGAACCCTCCAATTTTGAAATACCCAGACTGGTCTTAAAATTGTAAACTAAAAACAGATGCTAGTGATAATGCAATAGGAGCAGTTCTTTCTCAAGAAAATCATCCCATCGCTTACGCCAGTAGAACCTTAAACGACCACGAAAAACATTATGCTGCAATCGAAAAAGAATTGCTTGCTATCGCCTGGTTAGTCAACTAATTCCAACCATATTTATATGGCAAACCATTTGAACTCCTAAGAGACCATCAACCACTTGTTTGGTTGCACACAAAGACGAAAGGAAAAGATATTAACCCAAAACTCCAAAGGTGGCTCTTGAAACTTGACGAATATAACATACATATTAACTACATAAAGGGCAAGGAAAATAAAGTAGCCGATTTTATGAGCCGAATAAATAGTCAATCAAGCAACATATTAAATACCGAAAACGTTGAAGAAGATAACAGTACCTATCAAAATTTTACACCACTTAATACAGTAGTTAACAGATTTGCAACTCAAATTATAATTACAAATAATAAAACGCAAGACACGAAAGTAGCCAACAGTAAAATAAAAATATATATAAATTCAAATGATATTGAGACTAATTATATGGCCGATTTGTTTAGGCAACATATAAAGTCGAAAAGGGTAGGAATATATACCGAACTTCCCAATAATTTGTACAAGCAGGTTCAATCCAAGTTAGTAGAGTTATTTAACACTGAAGTAAAATTTTATAAATGTAGCTTTAACGCGAAAGAAGTTAGCAGTGAAGATGAATTATTTAAACAAATTGCTGAATATCATATTAATGAAAATCATGAAGGTATAAAATCAAAACTTTACTACAAAAACCTCAAAATTTTCGTACAAAAATATATAAATAATTGTGATATTTGCAACAGATCAAAATACAGTAGGAACCCTATTAAAACAAAATTTAATATCACAGAAACACCATTTGATGTAAATGATATTTTACATATCGTCACCTGAAATGCAAAATAACGTAACAACATTTTCGGAAATTTACAGTGGCATGAATGAAACACGAAATAAAATGGAACATGAGTGAAACAAAATTTTAATATTGGTTAAAACTGGTTTATATCTGACCGCAGAACCTGAAAATGTTGAACATACTTATGTAATATTATGTATGTTATTTGAAGCAGTGAAGCGTAATCAATAAGATACTCAATTTTGAATTTTTTGAACATACGTTATTTTGCATTTCAGGTGACGATATGGATGTTTACACTATAAAGAAACATAGCTTTATCACATTCATTGATAAGTTTTCAAAACATGCAACAGCCATACAATTAGAAGACAGAAATAGTAACACAATTATAGAAAAAATTAGAATGTACTTTTCAATGAAAAGTAAACCAAAAAAAATAATTATCGATAACGAGTTCAACTCAATAAATGTTAAAGATTTCCTAAAGACAGAAGATATTGAAGTATATTTTACGAAACCAAACAACCATACCGGGAATGCAGACGAAGAAAGGCTGCACAGCACATTATCCGAAAAATTTAGAACACTTGAACCACAAAATTTTCAATGGTCAACACAAGAAAGGGTATACAAGTGTATCGTGTGGTATAATTAATCCATACATTCCACAATAAAAACAACACCTTTAGACATAATGGAGGGCAAGATAGAAAAAACACTAATTAGAAACAGAATGGACGGCGCCCGGCCTTTTTTGTTCTCTATCCATGGGCATACACGTTAACACCTCGCGATCGCCGATCACCACACGTTTATCCAAACCAGTCATACTTCGTCCGAAAGGTGAGTGCCGGTAGTGCTTTGCCAATATAATATACGGTCCTTCGAAGCCGTACCGGACGGACTAGTGATAACATAAAAAAAAAAAAAACATTTAATTAATCACGGTAACGCGACGACGCGGTAAACATCATCTATTACAAAATTGTTGAGAAGTGCAATAAAATATTTTTACATAAAGTATACGGAAACAAGCACATTTTATGTGCACACAATTATAATTTAACAAAGAAAAAACACTGTGAAAAATCATGACAAAATCTTGCAAAAGTGGGGGAAAAAAATGGTTAAACCTGGAAAAAAAACGGTGAAAAATTGTAAAAAGTAAGAAAACCCGTTGGTGACAGAACTGTAAGAACAAAAAACCCAAAAACAAAAAAATTTAAATAATAATATTGTGGAAAAAAATCAAAAATCTTGCTGGTGACGGTGAAAAGTGAAAATAAACGGTGGTGACAAAATCTAAAGGAAAAAAAATATATATATACATTAAATTTTATATACATATATAACATATGAAAAAATGAACGGAAAAAGTTACAAAAAATAAAAATGAGGTGACCGCAAGTGTTAGAATAATTCTTATACGGTATACACTTACATATGTTTATGGGTACAGTGCCAGTGGAGTAGAGCTCCCACTCCCGGAATGTTTTCGAATTCCCGGGATTTCGGGATATAGAAATTTCATTTCCCGGGATTCTCGGGAAAAACGGGAGAAAACAAAAATTGTTAATTATTGCTTATAAATTTAGAAAAATTAAATTAATTTTTTATTTCCAATCAGTTACATACATAGATTCAATTAAGTATGCCCATGTTATTGGGTTCTTTATAATAAAAAAAATTATTATTTAATAATAATTATTATTTCTTATAAATTGAAAAAAGTATATAATTCACTTTTTATTTCGAATCAGTTGCATGAATTAAATTAAAAATATACCCATGTATTTGGTATTATATCTATATTATTTTGTCAAAAAACAAATAATAAAAATCACAGATCGATTTCTGTAGGAACTAATTTTAAATAGTATTTTAAAAATACAAGCGCCATACCATTGTTTCATCGTTTGAACTAGATCTGATTTTAGTGCAAATGCGGCCAGACACTGAAAAACAACGCTCGCATTCGACACTAGTTGGTGGTATTGTCTTTAAAAAATTACAAGCAACCTCCAGATTGCTGCCAAGCCCGCCACCCCCAAGAAGTAAATTTATTTCCTTTGGTACCGCTTCCTCTACTGATAATGAGACATCTCTTTTTAAAACGCGAGATTCTTTGACAGTTTCTTGCAACCTTTCCTTCAACGTTTTTTCCTTTTCATTTTCGATTATTTTTAAATCGATATCGCGATTCTCAACATCATTAGTATTGTACTTTTTGACAATTTCTACAATAGTGTTTGTCATTTCTTCTAAATTCGGTTCATTTGTGGTACTTACAAAATTTCCCGTTATCAATAGTTTCAATATATTCGTGTATATTGTGCGCCTTTCAGAAACGCGTTTTTTAATTGATTCAAAAAGATTGAAAGCTATTGATAAGTCCACATTTTTAACTTCGTCCAGCATAAAATGTATCACTGCATCAGCAGAACAGAGGTTCATGTCACGGCGACACAAAGCTTCTATAACTAACTCTGCCGGCTTTAAAACTTTAATAATGCTTTTAATAATATTAAATTCAAAATCTTCCAAGCAATCTGCCTTAAGGTCGACCATCGCTTTTTTCAAGCAAGACTCCAGCATATGAAACCGTTCGATCATTTTTAGTAAACTGTTCCACCGAGTCTGACAATCTAGGATGAGCTGCAACTCTTTGTTGAACTCCATTTTCACATATTTTTGTAAAATTTCATTCTTTTTGAGAGATTTTCGAAATGATTTTTGATATCAAATTCTAACTAAAAATACCATAAAAATTAGATTTTCATATTTAAAAAATAAATAAATATGTCTACCTGTATGCAATCAGTTTGATCTCTCGTATCTTCTTCGGAATCATCATCTTCACATATAGGAATTTCATTTGGCTCAACTCTTATTTGTCTTTTGTACATCACATCAAGGATGCCTAGCTGTATTCCATGTGCCAGGCACAGCTGTTGATGTAGACCTATGAGTTTGCCAATTTTCAGCATAGTTGAAGCACCATCCGTGATAATAGAAATAATATCAGTTGCTAAACTCAAGTCATAATCTATCAAACGAGATTCAATCATATCAATGCAGTTTTCAGAAGTTGTGGCACCTTTTATTCGGACGAGTCCCAAGTTCCATCTGTTTTTTTGACCATGCAGTATTAAATTCAAGTAGCGTTTATTGGCCATAGAAGTCCATTCGTCGAATGAAATGCTAAATCTATTATTTTTCACTTTCAAATCGATTATTTCCTTCTTCACTCTTTTGCGACATTCTTCAAAATATTCCATTACATATTTTCTGATTGTGGTGTCAGATTTGGGAACTTTAAATTTTCTGGCTTCAATACCTTTTCTGATTTGTTTTGATTGCGCAATGGCTGAAAACGCTAATCTATCCACAGCTACCCAACTGGCCATAATAGCACGAATATTTTCTTCATTTTTTGGTGAAAAATGTGAAGTAATTTTTGCCACTTTCTTGGGAACAGCAATTGTAGGAGTTGCTTCGCGGCATAACTTTATGCCATGAACCTAAAATTATCAATTTCTCTACAATCTTATTTTCATTGCGGATTTATAATTTTTACCTTTAAATGTTCGTGTAATCCTTTTGTTGAACCACCCTTTGTTTTGAGGACTGCATTACATTTTTTGCACTTGGCTTCCTCTGAACTTGTTGATATTAGAAAATAAAACCATGCTGACGATTTGTCGTCTCCTTTTTTGTGTGCTTTATAAATGATGCTAAGTGAATGAAAAATTGTTATTTTAACATTTATAATTAAAATATTTAGTACTTACATTCCATTTTTCCAATTTATACAATAAGTACAAGTGTAAGTTTGTAAAATGCAGTGCGGTTGATCGTATGCTTGGCACATGCTACAGCTTGCCAATTAACAGCTGATCAAACAAGTGCTGTAACTTTGATCAAACAGTGTTGTAAAGTACTAAATTCTTACTAATTGTTTTTTGGCAATGTTCATCTATTGTAAATACAACTTTGTTTATGAAAAAATAATAATTAACAGTGTTTAAAGAAAAAGGACAAAAATCCCGAATATCCCGGGAAATTTATTTTAAATCCAGGGAGGAGATTTAAGTCCGGGATCCCGGAGCCGGAGTGGGAGCTTTACAGTGGAGTGATCGAAGCCAAAAAAAAAAAAGAGTGAAGTGACAGAATCGTGATGCGCAAATATAAGCACTTATGCAATATAGGCATAATTAGTGCTGTGAAATGTGGTTACATATAACCCATAGACCAAAAAAAAAAACAAACTGAGGCAACAAGAGGAACGTCGAAAACGCAACAACACCGGCAGCAGAAGAATTGGAGAAACGGAAAACAAGGAACAGGCACAGTCACAAGCGCAGGCCCCAACCAATTCAAACATACACTCATACAATTATTACCCCAAAAGCCCCTGGCGGAAATCAAAGTGAGTGTATCGTTTCCTTTCAATATTTACTTTCTATATACATACATATATGTATGGTATAAAATCACGAAATTAAATTTGCAATTCTGACCAAAATCCCGGTCAAAAAAGAAAAACCGTGCTGTATATAGCGGATTATTGATTGCCAGTAAATGCTTACCGTTGTGTTATAACACAAACTATAAAATTTTCAAGTATTTACTTCCAGAAAGTTCCAGCAATACCACTTATCCTTAATCAGCAGGATTGCTTAAAATAAGCTGCGGCAATCATAAGAAAAAAAAAAAACAAAACATAAGCATATGCCAATTAATATCCCCTTTATTATAAATACATACATACATGTTAACATGGCATATGTTAACATTGCCGAAATAATAAACTAATTCGTCAGCAATACTTACTAATGGAGGTAGAGCGGATATGGAACTCAAGTTACACAATGTTTCCCACAGCACAGCCCAGACGCACTGTCAGCACACGCGCCCCCTAAATTAGCGAATTCGTGGAATTTAATTATGTTTTGCCCGGTGCATTTAGTTAAGCTTTTAGATTAAGAACATTGTAAAAATCAGTTTTAAAATAAAGTTATAACGAGAAGGTCGTGCTGACCAAAAAACAATTTTTTTATTGGAACCAGTAGGAAAATCGTTAAGTGGCGCTCAACGTGGGGCCTAGTTGTGGTGAATCGTGAGTAAAGTGTAGGAAAAAAGGACACGGTAAAGTCCTTACCGTGAACCAAGAAGGACTTAAAATTAAAAGTCTACAAGGAAACCGGCTCACCACGGACTTCAGGTCCATAACGTCGCAATAAACGCCAGGACGAAGGAACATCAGCACTAGGCCACAGAACCCAGTGACCAAAGTCACCATCCCAGGACAAAAAGTGTGAAGGAAGGGCCCCTCAGTAGGAAACAAACAGGAGATGCTAGTCGTCAGCCGCCCCACCATTATTTTAAGAATTCTAATGTAAGTCATCTATTATAATTAAGATAAGTGAATTAAAAAAAAAACAAAAATAGTGAATATTGAAAATGAATTAAAAAGGTGAAACTAAATAAAAATTTTTGGTGAAAGTGGAAGAAAAAATATTTTTAGCGAAACTATCTCAAAAATTATTTGAATTGGAATTGTAAAACGAAAGTAACAAGTGAAATTTAAAAAAAGAAAATTAATTTAAAAAAATTAGAAATTGGAAAAGAACGTTTAATCGTGTATAAAAAATTCCAGGGTCAGTTTTAAAAAAAAACGAGAACTTAAACTTAAATATATACAACTTATTAGTTTTAGACATCCTAGTTTTACATAATATACATAAATACGTATATATCTAAATAAAGGCTTGTACAGCCAATAACTTACTAAAACCAAACATAATATAGCTTAATTCTGCGAATCCTACGGAACCCTCCAGGGTAGAAAAGCCCTCCTTCCCAGAAGGAGTAACTAAAATGAATAAAAATAAAACAAGTTAGATTCGTAAGATCAGTCAAAGTTCAAGCCAAACTTTTAAATATATATAAGAAATATGGCTAATCCTTCAAACCTCGTCCGATCACCCGTGCTCAGCACACTCCCTCCTCAACCAGCTCCTACCACCTCGAACACAATTAACATGGACCAACTGACGAATATAATAACAGGAGTTGTAAAAAACATTTTTAAACAAGAAGGGCGAAACTTAGTTCAAGCGAATTTCAAATGCGAATTTCTCAGATTTTTCCGATATTTCAATTGACTCTAACTTCGCAAATAACGTTAGCGAATTAGATAAGATACCGGACGTAGTGAGATGTCTCCGGGAATTCTCGGGAAACCCAGGGGAGTTCAACTCCTGGAAGAAGAGCGTAGATCGGATCCTCCAGATCTACGAACCACAAAGAGGAACCCCCAAATATTATGGGATCCTCAATGTCATTCGCAATAAGGTTGTAGGCAATGCCGACATTGCTTTGGAGTCGTACAATACTCCGCTCGACTGGAAGGCCATCACCAGATGCCTGACGCTTCACTACGCAGATAAGCGCGATTTGGGTACACTGGAGTACCAAATGACTTCACTTGTGCAGGGTAACCTCACAATCCAGGAATTCTACCAGCGAGTGTACTCTCACCTTTCTCTGATCCTTAACAAATTAGGATGCATGGAAGCCCGTGCCGAAGCCGTACATTTGTTAACGCACACATATAGGGATAAAACCCTTGATACCTTCATTCGTGGGTTAAGAGGAGACTTAGCCAGACTACTTGGCATGAAGAAGCCAGCGGATCTCCCCCAGGCTCTCCATTTATGTTTAAAACTAGAAAATCAGAACTACCGTTCACTCTACGCCTTAAACAGCAATACCCAAGCTAGAAAAGGCTAGGACATTCGTCCACCCCTTCCCCCAGAAGGGTTAACAGCGAATTCTACCCAGAATTTGCATGCATTCCCCAGCAAAGGTTGAATCCAACCATGCCCTATAGAACGCCACAACCGAAGTATCAATACCAGCAAGAGCTAACCCCATATACGCAACAACCGAATAATCCACCACCGCGACCTTTACAAAAACCCTTACCGCGACCAGAACCGATGGATGTTGATCCATCGCAGCGTACCAGAAATATCAATTACATGAATAGACCACGTCCCGTTGACCCGACCAACAAAAGACCTTCGACTGGTAACCCGCCAGTACCAAACAAAATACAGCGGAATTACCACATTAATTCAGACCCCGTGCAAAGCCCAAATCAAAAGAAATATCCTCAGACGCCAACTGACCAACACACAGGTAATGACGTTGGCTATTATGATGAGGAAAGACAGGACGACAACTATATTGACACTACAGATTTACATTTTTTAGAATGAACCACTCTTCGCTGCCTTACTTCCAATGCAGGTTGAAGAGTGGAAATATAGTGAAATTTCTAATAGATACTGGATCAACGAAAAATTACATACAACCTTCTATCGTGCCCAATCCAATAAAAATGAGACAAATTTCTTCGCCAAATCAATAGCAGGAGACATTGAAATAAAGGAACACACTTTTATAAATCTTTTTAACGCAGACACCAAATTGAAATTTTACCTTCTTCCATCATTGCGCTCGTTTCATGGTATCCTTGGAAATGACAGTCTTAAAGATCTCGAAGCTGTTATTCATGTCAAAGGAAATAACTATCATGGTAATAAAAGGTAATACTACAGTAAAGATCAATCAGCTTGTATCAAAGTCAGTAAAGGCAATTAATATCGAAAAGGATCACATGACACCAAATCAACAGTGTTCAGTATGTAAAGAAAATAAGTACGATCGTCATCATAGCAAACCAGAATTAGGTGAAACGCTTATACCCCAATATCCAGGACAAATTTTACATATTGATATCTACATAACAAGCAAAAATTTAATCCTAACAGCGATAGGCAAATTTTCGAAATATGCGCAAACCAAAATACTGAAATCGAGAGCAATAGAGCATGTTAAAGAACCTCTTCGTGAACTACTCTTTCAATTTGGCGTACCTGAATCGGTCGTATTTGACAATGAAACATCCCTCAACTCAGCAACTATAAAATTTTTATTGGAAGACACACTTAACATAAAAATTTTTAAAACACCGCCTTACGCAAGTTCTGCTAATGGTCAAGTAGAGCGTTTTCTCTCGACAATCACGGAAATAATGCGTTGTTTAAAAGCAGAACGAAATTTCAATTCATTCGCCGAACTCCTTGATAATTCCGTATACGAATACAATTATACAGTTCACTCAACCACGAAAAAGAAACCAATAGAGGTATTTTTCGGTAGAAGAGTCTCCACGGATCCAAATCAATTCGAAAAAGCAAGGGAAGAAAATATCTCGGAATTAAAAAACAAGCAAGTAAAAGACCTTTCTTATCATAACAAAAAACGACATCCCATAAAAATTTACCACCCAGGAGAAATTATTTATGTGAAAATAAACAAAAGATTAGGTACGAAAATCTCTCCAAAATTTAGAAAAGAAATAGTCAAGGAAGACAGAAATTCAACAATTTTAACAGAATCAGGAAAAATAGTCCATAAAGGTAATATTAAAAATCAAAATTAAACTCTCTCTTTTAATTTACGATGCCACTGCGACAACGGACATCTACGACTATTCGAACGCACAATTAGTTACAATAAATGACGGACTAGCAAAAATTCAGAACGGAGCCTTTAGACTAATACACGTAATAGACCTTAACAAATACGAACAATTTCTGACGGACATTGGTAAATTCGTTTACTCGGACATACCTAAGGACACTATCCTATATCCTATCCTAGAGCACGAACTAACCCAATCCCTCCAAATCTTAGAAACCATTAAACCGGTTGAAGAAAGATCTAGAAGATCAATAAATATTTTGGGAACGGCTTGGAAATTAATCGCCGGATCCCCGATTATGAAGATCTGGAAATAATATCCAGTAACCTAAATGAAATTAATAATAATAATAATAAACAAGTAATTATAAATGACATCTTTAACGAAAAATTAAATACCTAACGTAACTAAAATAGTAAATATACTTTTTAATAATATAAGAAAAGATTCGGATGTAGAAAATGAAACAATTATTAATTTGCAAAATAGAATAAGATTAATAAAAGAAGAATTGATTAACGTAAAATACGTCATACATTGGGCGAAAAAAGATATTTTGAAAACATTATTGTTAAATAAAAAAGAAATTGAAATTGCTTTAGAAAAAGTAGAGAATGATGAAATTCCATTTAAAAATGCAGAAGAGGCATTAGAATTATCAAATACTAATATTGTTAGCAAAAATATGAAAATTTTTTACTTGGTAAAAATACCATTAACTCTTAAGGAAAATTTCCAAAAAATTATATTAAGACCTGTTTTTAAATCTGATAAATCTATTATTAATATTGAATATAATAAAATTTTAAAAAGAAAAAAAAAGAAATATATGGAATAAAAGAAAATTCCGATAACTTTAAGAAAATTGAAATTTGTAAACAAAATCAAGTAATTAACATAAGTAATAACACCTGTGTACCTAGAATAATCAATAGTCATAATTCAACTTGCACCAAAAGTAACGGGCAGCACATTCCACAAATTGAAGAAATAAAAACCTTAATTTTACTACTTAATGGCTTTCAAGGACACATAGATGCTGACGGAATGATCAAAAACTTGTCAGGAACACAGCTCATCAATTTCCATAATTCAACGCTGAAAATCAATGGTCAAACTTATATTAACCTCGATTTAATTCCACTTCCCGCTATCCCAGCAGTCCTGCAATCCGCACCAATTGAGAAAAATAGAATTGAATTACTTTAACTAGAAGCTTTGAAAGAACTGCACATAAGTAACATTCGAAGAATAAATCTCCTGAAGGCAGCAACTACATATATCCAACGGCTCACTTTCGTTTGGAGCAGTTGCAGCTACCTCCATCGGCACAATAATTTTTTGCAAATTTTGGAAGAAATCTCAAAATAAAATAAGTATCTCATCCAATAGCGATGCTAACCAGATCCCGGCAACAAACCTCAGGATGAATCAAATCAAAGATTCCCCAAATGATCAGCCAACATACATAAATTTCAACAACTTACCTTATTTTTGACAACGCTCGAGGACGAACGCTTTTAAGAGGGGAAGTGTTAACATGGCATATGTTAACATTGCCGAAATAATAAACTAATTCGTCAGCAATACTTACTAATGGAGGTAGAGCGGATATGGAACTCAAGTTACACAATGTTTCCCACAGCACAGCCCAGACGCACTGTCAGCACACGCGCCACCTAAATTAGCGAATTCGTGGAATTTAATTATGTTTTGCCCGGTGCATTTAGTTAAGCTTTTAGATTAAGAACATTGTAAAAATCAGTTTTAAAATAAAGTTATAACGAGAAGGTCGTGCTGACCAAAAAACGGTTTTTTTTATTTGAACCAGTAGGAAAATCGTTAAGTTACATGTATGTCCCATATCGCATGTATATAAAATATTACATACAGAGAGCATAACTTGCTCACTTATTATTCTAACCAACTTGATACGTATGTTTAATCATATTCACATCAATATTTTTCAAATACATATACATACATATATCTCAAATTAAAAGATTACTAAATTCTCTTTTCGCGGCTTCTTAACACTGCGAACATATGTATGTACTATACATACACATGTAAGTTAGCAACAATAACATTGTAAGCACACGCGCATCCGTTCTACTTGCAAAAGTGCTGACGATGCGTTTAGCGCAGTGCGGCGTGATTCCCTGGAAATCCAGCGGAATGTGGGAACCGACGTCAGCAGAACGGCAAGCGCATTAAGTTACTTAAGTTACTTTAAGAATTATAAAAATTGTTAATTCAGAGTTAAGCGAGCAGTCAAATAATAAAGGTCGCAAGACCAGTAAACTCATAACATTTTTTTACTTTTGACAAGTAAATTCATAACTGGCGCCCGAGCTAAAATAAGCTCCTACGTCGCGAAGGAAAACAAAAGGCGTTAAGAATCCTTCTTCGGAGAACGTGGAGTGATAATAAAAACAACTGTGCTAGTGTGAGAGCAGGCCCCTTAGTAGCAGAGCAAAAAGGACGCGTTGAACGCAAGCCAACTCATCAGAATCTATCAACATTAACAACCAACAATATCAAGAGGCGAAGAATGAAAGTCGTTATTGTATTGTAAGTTAAGTGATAATTACTAATTAAGAATATTAAGTGAAACCCAGATTGTGAATTTTTTTTTTACCAAACTAAAATTGAAATAAAAACTTTAAGCATTAATTTGTAAGTGCAAAAACTGAAACGTTATTGAAGTAGAAAAGAACCCGACACGTACAGAGTAGTGGACAGTGACAAAAAATATAAAACGAACTCTTCAACAGACACAACAAAATAAACAATGTCGAATCCAAATAATCTGGTTCGTCCACCAATAATCAGAGCGAATAATCCTGCAGGAAATTCAGGATCAGCTAACGTTACAATAAACGAAGATGACCTCGTAAACCTAATAGGAAGGGTAGCTTTAGACGTGGTAAACAGGCAGGGGCTCAGCATAGTTAGGGCAACCCTTAACCCGAATGCGGGCTTAGCAGACGCGTGCGACCAAACCATCAATATAGAACATGCAAGCAACTTATCAGATTTAGACAAGATACCCGACGTGGTAAAATGTTTACGCGAATTCTCGGGAAATCCCGCCGAATTCAATTCATGGAAGAAAAGTGTAAATCGAATATTTAATATTTACGAAGCGAGTAAGGGCACACCTAAATTCTACGGAATCCTTACGGTGATAAGAAATAAAATCGTCGGCAACGCGGACGCTGCCCTTGAGTCATACAATACACCCTTAGACTGGGGTGCTATTTGTAAGTGTCTAACTTTACATTACGCCGACAAGCGTGATGTATCCACCCTAGAATACCAAATGACTTCTTTGGTTCAGGGAAATAGGTCAATTGAAGAATTTTACCAGGCCGTTTATTCCAATTTATCTTTAATACTTAATAAACTAGGTTGTATGGAGGTGGGTAGCGAGGCTCGTAATCTTCTTACTCACACATACAGAAACAAAGCGCTAGATACGTTTGTGCGTGGCCTCAACGGCGACTTGCCTAAACTATTGGGCATGAAGGAACCAATGGATCTGCCCCAAGCATTACACTTGTGCCTGAAGCTGGAAAATCAGGGATTCCGCACACGGTACGCACACAACACCAATATGGATCGTAGAGGGATGCAGCGAAACACCGCACCACCTTTACCTTCAAGAAATTTTCGGAGGCAAGTAAACCAACAAAGTTTCTTCCCTGAAATTGCTTACATACCACAGCCACAACCACAAGTTATTTCACATAACTTTCCAAATCAAAGATTTGATCGGAACTTAAATGCTCAAACACACTTTAACCAACCGCCTATGCGCCCCCCAAAACCGCCGGTGCCCATGGAGATAGACGAAACTTTGCGCTCGCGCCGCATTAACTATATGAACCGGCCACAAAATAATCAATTATTCGGCAAAAGGTCACCAGAGACCACTTCTGAAAGAAATCTCAAGCCACAAAAGGCACAACGCAATTTTCATATAAGTAATACTCCAAGCGCTACCTCGAACACTGGCTCAGAAGATAATCTGAATGATTATTTTGGTGTGGCGGACGACAATATACAGGATGAAGGACAATATTACGAATATAGCGATATTCATTTTTTAGGCTAAAATGCTCTTCGTTGCCATACTTTGAATGCCGCACGAAGAGCGGCGAAGTATTCAAATTTTTAATTGACACTGGCTCCAGCCAGAATTATATTCAACCCAATTTAGCAAAAAAAGTACTAGAACACAAAGATATATTTTTAGCGAAAACTATTGCTGGTGATATAGAAATAAAACACCACACATTTTTACAGCTTTTTAATCAAACAGAAACTTTAAAATTCTTTATATTACCCCCTTTAAGAACTTTTCATGGCATTTTGGGCTATGATAGCTTTCGGCAGCTAGATGCTGTAATTAACATTAGAGAGGGAACCTTGACAATTAAAAATAATTTAAAAATATTAATTAAAGAATTAAAAACAGATGCAGTAAATGCTATCAAAATACACGACGACAACATTACTCCCCTTCAAAAAATAGCTCTACAGAAATTGGTTACAGAGCATCCCAACTTATTTTCAGAACCGGATGAACGGTTAACTTATACAACCAAAGTAGTGGGAGAGATCAGAACGTCATCCGATTCTCCAATATATAGTAAGTTTTATCCATATCCAGCATCGCTTAGAGGCGAAGTAGAGAAACAGGTGGAAAAACTACTAAGTGATGGCATTATAAGACCATCCAGATCCCCCTATAATTCCCCTGTGTGGATCGTGGCAAAAAAACCCGATTCCAGTGGAAATAAACAGTATAGGTTGGTGATCGATTATAGAAAATTAAATAGTTTAACTATAGCGGATAAATATCCGATACCCGAAATAGAGGGTATGTTATCGCATTTAGGCGGCAATTCGTTTTTTACCACACTAGACCTCAAAAGTGGGTTCCATCAGATCCCACTAAAGCCTTCAGACAAAGAAAAAACGGCATTTTCGGTGAATAATGGGAAGTTCGAGTTTACTCGGCTACCATTTGGGCTGAAAAATGCGCCCGCCATTTTCCAGCGTACACTTGACGATATCCTCCATGAACATATAGGCAAGATTTGCTATGTGTATATAGATGATATCATAATATTCGGAAAATCTGAAGAAGAACACTTACAGAATCTTCGAAAAGTTTTCGAAACCTTAGAGGAAGCAAATATGAAGATTCAGCTGGACAAATGTCACTTTTTTCAAAAGGATGTAGAATTTTTAGGATTTATAGTATCACAAGAGGGCATTAGAACTAACCCAAAAAATTACTAATATTAAAGAATTGCGTTCATTTTTAGGCCTATCCGGCTATTATCGTAGATTTATTCGCGATTACGCGAAATTAGCAAAGCCATTAACAATATTACTAAGAGGCGAAGAAGGCCGAATTTCAAAAAACAAGTCCGCAAAAGTACCGATTGAATTCAATGAACAAGCTAAAGAAGCATTTCAGAAAATTAAAAATACATTGGTTTCGGATGAGGTAATTTTATCTTTTCCAAATTACAATAACGATTTTGAGCTCACAACTGATGCCTCAAATTTTGCACTTGGTGCCGTTCTTTCCCAAAGTGGAAAACCTATTTCTTTTATTTCCCGAACTCTAAGTAAGGCGGAGGAACATTACGCCGCAAACGAGAAGGAAATGCTAGCCATTGTCTGGGCATTATCCACTCTACGGAATTTTTTGTACGGGCACGCTAAGGTCAAAATCTTTACAGACCATCAGCCCCTAACTTTCGCTTTAAGCAACAAAAATACAAATAGTAAAATGAAACGATGGAAGGCAGAACTAGAAGAGTATAATCACGAAATATTTCATAAAACTGGTCGAACTAACGTTGTGGCTGATGCACTATCAAGAATTACAGCACAGCAACAAATAAATTCAATGTCAGTTATGACCCATAGCGATGACAGTTCAGGTCAAAACTTGATTCAATTCGTAGATGTACCTATAAACGTTTTCAAAAATCAGATATTTTTCAATTGGTCTACAGAATCAAGCTATAAATTTCAAATTGTTTTTCCAACTATTCACCGTCACACTATAACAGAAATAGAATTTTCCAAGGAGACAATCATATATTTATTGAAAAAATATTTAAACCCTTCAGTAGTAAATGGGATCAGCGCTCCCGAACCAATAATGGGAATAATACAAGAAGTTTTTTCAATCCACTTTAATAAATATCGTATTAGGTTTGCACGAAGAAAAGTAGAAGATGTATTAGAAGAACAAAGGCAGGAAGAAATTATCATAGAAACACACAGAAGAGCTCATCGTAATGGTAGAGAGAATAAATCTCATATACTAGAGACATATTTTTTCCCCAGCATGAATAACAAAATAAATAAGATAGTCAAACAATGTAGTATTTGCAAAACAAATAAGTACGATAGACACCCTAATAAGCCCGTCTTTAAAGAGACACCTATCCCCTCATATGCAGGACAAATAGTGCATATAGATATTTACAAAACGGAAGGCAATCTTGTGCTCACTGCTGTCGATAAATTCTCAAAGTATGCGCAGGTAAAACCAATAAAATCAAAAGCTACTCAAGACATAAAAGAACCTCTAAGGGAACTTCTCTTTCAGTTTGGAGTACCCAAAACCGTAATTTTTGATAACGAAAGGGCATTCAATTCAGCGACTATTACTTTTATGTTGGAAGACATATTAAACATTCAAATTTTCAAATCCCCGCCATATAAAAGTGCAGTGAATGGCCAAATCGAGAGATTCCATTCAACACTTTCCGAGATTATGCGTTGTCTAAAAGCCGAAAATCGAGATCAATCATTTGCACAACTTTTAGACAGAGCTGTCTATGAATATAATTACTCAATTCACAGCACAATTAATAATAGACCAATAGAAATTTTTTTCGGTCGTACGGTAAGCACAGACCCCGAACAATTCGAAAAAGCTAGATTAGATAATATTCAAAGAATAAAAGATAAACAACAACAAGATCTTAAAAATCACAATAGCAAATTACAACCAATTATTGATTATAATCCAGGAGAAACGATTTACGTGAAGGTCCACAATAGGTTAGGAACTAAAATCTCACCTAGGTATAAAAAGGAAGTAGTTAAGGAAAACAGGTCGACTACGGTACTGACCGAGTCAAATAGGGTAGTTCATAAGAGTAATATTAAAAGCTAAGTACTAATTTTTTTCTTTTTGCAGACTAACGCTTACAGCGACAACAAATGCTCTGACCGACTTCCAAATTACAGACTTCTCAACAGCTCATATAATTACAATAAGCAAAGGACTGACCAAAATACAAGACGGAACGTTTAAACTAATACACCTTATCAACGTTGAACTGTACGAACAATTTTTGGCAGAGGTAAAGCAATTCACGGACAAAAACATACAGACAAACAGTATATTTTACTCAACTTTAAAACAAGAAATAGAACAGACCAAAGAAGCAATGAAATCTATTAAACCATCAGGTAGAAAAATTAGAATATCAATTAACATCCTGGGTACAGCATGGAAATATTTAGCTGGAACCCCAGATCACGACGATTTTGCTGCATTAGAATACGACACAAAACAATTAAACGACAATAACAATAAACAATTTCTAGTAAATCAAGCACTAACAGAACGTATGAATAACCTCACAGTAATTACGGACAAACTAGCAAACGCAATATCAAAAGACAGCTACTTCAACGACGAACTAGTAATAAGTATTCAAAATAGATTACGTTTAGTTAAGGAAGAAATTGTAAACATTAGATATGCCATCCAATGGGCAAAATTAAAATTAGTAAATAGCATTTTATTGAACAAGAAAGAATTAGAATTAACTCTTAAAACACTAGAAGAGGAAAAGATGCCTTTTTCATCAACTGAAGAAGCCTTAAGTTTTGCAGAAACAAGCGTCCTTTATAATTCAACAATGTTAGCGTATATCGTAAAAATACCAATTACGGAAAAAGAAACTTATGAGAATATTTTAATTAAACCTGTTAAGAGAAATAATACGATTATAAATATTGTTTTCAATAATATTATTAAGAAAGAAAATAATATACTTGGAATAAATAGCGAGTGTAGGACAATAAATTCTATATGTATTTGTAAGAAAGACCAAATTGTTAGCCTGGTTAATGAAACCTGCATAACAAAACTTCTAAATAGTGAACAAAATCCAACTTGTCAATATAGCAACGCAAATCATGTTAAACCAATAGAAATACTTCAACCTGGACTATTTCTACTAAGCAACTTTAATGGTACCGTAAATAATAGCCTGGAAGAAATGTCTGTTGCAGGCACATTCGTCGTAAAATTCAGCAATCTTACCATAAAAATAAATAACGATTCTTTCTACAATGGCGAAACGCTTTTAACCGGGGCGTTACCAGTCAGAACACAATTTGCTCCAGCGGAAAAGGAAAGAATAAATCTTTTGTCATTGGAATCAATCCACGAGTTATTCATAGACAACATAAAACGTTTGGATCGCCTTCAGAATAATACGAATACCACTCAAACTTCTGTGGCAATCATGGCCATTTTCACTCTAGCAGCTTTTTCAATAATATTCTTCAGGCATAGGAAAAAGAAGATAATCCTGCAAACAAGCTTTACATCAGAAACATCGTCTAAAGGTAAGGACCCAGCAGTACCAGAAATAGTACCAAAAACAGCAAACCCCACAACATACTTCAATTTTGACAACCTACCATATTTTTGATCAATTGAGGACAATTGATTTTAAGAAGGGAGGAGTTAGCAACAATAACATTTAAAGCAATAGTTAGCAACAATAACATTGTAAGCACACGCGCATCCGTTCTACTTGCAAAAGTGCTGACGATGCGTTTAGCGCAGTGCGGCGTGATTCCCTGGAAATCCAGCGGAATGTGGGAACCGACGTCAGCAGAACGGCAAGCGCATTAAGTTACTTAAGTTACTTTAAGAATTATAAAAATTGTTAATTCAGAGTTAAGCGAGCAGTCAAAGAATAAAGGTCGCAAGACCAGTAAACTCATAACATTTTTTTACTTTTGACAAGTAAATTCATAAATTCAATTTATGCGGCGCAAGTATAAAAATATATGTGTATATACATATGTACATAAAAACGAGTGAGCAGGAGAAAATTACATGCGGTCGGTTAATTCTCTTTTTGTGGTTTCTTCGTAAGAAAATACATACATATATAATACATGTGTACATATATATGCACATACGGGCGCATATAAATATATTCAATATACTGAAAGAAATACCCAATCGACATTGGGTACAAATAAATATAACAAAAAAGGATTTTATAAAATACAAAAGTTTTACATAAGTGTATTGTCACATATACATATATGTATGTAGATACGCTCACTGCTTCAGAGTCCACAGTGGCATATATTCCGCGATACCCCTTGGATTTTGGCTAACAAAACCAAGAAGGATTGCGTATAAAATATATTCAAAGTCCACATTGGCATATTTCCCGCAATACCCCTTGATTTTCGATCAACAAAAACAAGCAGGATTGTGTAAAAAACCAAAGCGTAATACATATGTACAAAGTGCAGTGATCTCTAATACGAGCGCTCATTAGCACATAATAAATAAAATATCCGCCTATAGGTATACCCTATAGGACATTTGGACATAAAGCTTATATAAAAGAAATATACACGGAAAAATAAAATACTTAAAATAATTTCCGGTCATCAATAGATATTTAAATCAAATTTAAGCGATATTCTGTATACGTGTAATATTTTAATTGATTTGGAAAACTCTTATTTACTTAAAAGAGTTCACGTCATATCAAGTTCGTTCAAAACTCTTATTTACTTAAGAGTTCTCGTCTAATTATATAAATAAATACGCACATATACTACATATACGAAAATATTTTGAAATCCCAGCTTATTAAAAAGCCATTGCTTTTACTGATTTTTTTGAAACTCTCACATACAAAAGAGTCTTCTATTCAACATTTAATATACGAAATATTTTCAAAACATCTACAAGTCTAGTTTTTACTAAGACGATTTGATTTATTGTATAAGTTAACCTTAGTTAAGACAACAACTAACATAAGATGAATTAGTCAGCTAACATAACGTAAATTGCTTTCAATGCTACGCACGTTCCTGCTGGGCTCTTCATGCTGGAATGCTTACTACGGTCATTTGCATATCATTACTCTTATCATTGTTATCAACAATAAGAGCGCACAGCAACAGCATAACTCTTTGATGGGTGATATTCGGAAGGTGATGCGTGAAACACTGAAGTGTAGTTGCAATGATAAAGCTGCTCACAGCAAGAACACCTGAAGAGTAAGATCTCATAGCAACAACGATATTTTACCTTTGGTAAAGGGAGCTACAAGTAAGTTGTTGCTGCACCAATATGGCAAAGCAGCGGAATATATGCTTGGGCTTTAGCTTAGTTAGGGCAGATGTAATGTAAACGTGAAACTATTAACATCGGTAATAAAAGTACCTAAATAAAATAATTACATTTTTAACTGGCGCCCAACGTGGTGTTAAGGACATGCAAAAAGAACATAGGAATTCTGAAGTACCAAGGACCTGCAAAATAAATTAGAAATTCTAAAGGACCAGAAACCCACAAATACCGAAAGGACATAAGGAATCCCGAAGGATTGCGAAACAACAAATTCATCATTACTAAAAATATTTAAAAGAGTAAGTGATTATTTAAACAATTTCCAAGTGGTTATTTAAAAATATATTAATTATAAAAAGTCTGCAGTTTATCAGAGTACTATAAGAGTGCTTTCAAAAGAATCTAATTTCCAATTGAAATAAATCGCAGATTTGCATAAAACTCCCTTGTGTTATAGAAACTGTCGAAGAAAACGCTAAGTTTTATGAAATAACCTTAAAAAATTACACGTGATAAATATAGTGCTATTTAGATAACCTTCAAAACGGACACGTGTTAAATATACAAAAGGAACATTACTTCCGATATTTGAATTAATTTAGTGCCAATCATAAAACTGCTAAAAAGTTCTTATTAATTATTAAATAAATATTATTAAAAATACTTTTAGAAAAGGTATATTCAAAAAAAAAACAAGATCTTAAATAATTTCAACAATTAGAAACGAAACTTACCAAATTTTCTTTACCGAGCCTTTTGGAAAAAAATTATAAATAGATAAAATGTCTTTGAATAGAGAGCAAATAGAAGAAATTGTTAATAAAGCCAATGAAAATATAAAACAAGAGTTTTTGCGTAGTAAAGTAACTTGACCTGGGCAATTAATCAGTTGCAACCACGTGGCGTTGAAGAACATTTACCCGTTTCAATTAATCCGTTAGTAACAGAAAACAACGCAGGTTTAGATCTAATAAAATCTCTGCCTGAATTTAGTGGAGATTCTGTTTCTTATCCCGCTTGGCGAACTGCAACTGAATTCGCCATTAATTACTACTCAGAGGGTTCGGAAAAATATTACATCGCTATGGGTATTTTCCGAAACAAAGTTATTGGTTCCGCAAATACCACACTCGTGTCTTTTAATACAGTGCTTAATTTTAAAGCAATTTTAGCTAGACTAGATCAGGAATATAGCGATAAAAGGCCTCTTTACATTTTGGAGAACGAGCTAAGTATCCTTAGACAAGATAGTCTTTCTATTACTGATTATTATAATAAGGTGGACAAAAAACTGTGCCTTATCATAAATAAACAAATCATGACGTATAGCGGAAATAAAGATATTATTGCCACCTTAAAGGAGCACGCTGGAGAAAACGCCTTACGCGTTTTCATATCAGGACTTAGACGTCCATTGTGCGATATCCTTTTTTCCTTTAGATCCAAAGACCTTCCAACTGCTCTTGCAGTGGCTCAGGAGCTGCAAACGAATCACAGAAGACATAATTTTGCAGAAGCATTTGCTGTTGGAAATACTTATAAATTCAATAAGCCGATAACGTCTCAATTTAAACAAATAAATTACAATAATAGACTGAATGTAGGTATTAGCTTCAATTCAAATCATAATAGACCAACCCCAATGGAATTCGATAGCAATACAAGTTACTACCGACAGCCTACTAGTATTCCGAAACTATCCACTCAGCAGACTCAACCTACACCTAAATACATTCCTAAACCACAGCATCCAAATCAGAATATGCAATCAACCTGTAAACAAAATCGCGAACAGTTCCATTCTGATCGTGCACTCTTTCACAGACTGCAAAAGGTAAATTTCATGCCGGAAGAATTAGAATCCTTTCAAAATGTTAGGGAAAATTTCAGTCAGGATACCAATTTTGAAGATGAATATTATTACAACAACTCGGGCATTGACCACCATAATTATAATGACGATGCTGCAGCGGAATATGGGGACGAAATAAACTATTTAAACTAAAATCGCTCCTACCATTTATTACGAAAAGTGCAAAAGCGGACGGGAGCGTCGCATTTTAATAGATACAGGCACATAAAAAAATTATATAAAATACTTTCCATTTCTTCAGGGAATTAAATGTTTGGAGAAACCTTTTAATTTGAATTCCATACACGGCAAAAATCTAATAAATAAAAAGTGTTTAGTTAATGTGTTAGGCAATACCTCAACGTTCTTTCTGCTTTCAAGTTTAAGTACATTTGACGGTATTATAGGTTATGACTTTTTAAAGCATATTGATGCTAAATTGATACTGTTGAAGGGTATTTATTTTACCGAAATGCTAAAAAAAAAATTACACTTTCTTCCATGTGAGCAAGTGAACTTAATAACAATAGAAGGAAATTCAGTTCCACTCAAACTCTGAGGACAATTTCGGCAAATACTCAGTAAATATATTAATGCATTTGCTGACCCAGATAGTGTCTTGCCTTGCAACACAACCGTTAAGGGGAGAATTCGCGCAAATACAGGTGAACCGATATACAGCAAGAGTTATCCATATCCCATGTCTGTAGCCCCGTTTATTAATACAGAAATAAAAAGACTTCTTAAAGATGGAATAATAAGGCCATCTTGTTCGCCTTACAATTCTCCTGTACACGTGGTATCAAAGAAGATCGATTGATGAAGATCGAAAGCCAAAACTGCGAATGGTGATCGATTTTCGGAAGCTCAATGAAAAAACCATTCCAGATCGATACCCTATTCCGGATACATCTGTCATCTTAGCCAACTTAAGAAAGTCAAAGTTTTTTACAACATTGGATCTTAATTCAGGATTTCAACCAATCATTATGTGTGAAAAAGACAGAAAAAAAAACAGCGTTTAGTATAAACAACGGAAAATATGAATTCTGTAGTTTACCCTTTAGGTTAAGAAATGTCCCCAGTATTTTTCAAACGGCCATTGACGATGTTTTACGCGAAGTCATAGGGAAATATTGTCACGTTTATGTTGACGATGTAATTATCTATTCTTCAGATGAACAATAACATTTAAAGCACATCAACCACATACTCAAACCCTTGTAACGCAGGAATGAGAGTCTCACCTGAAAAATCGAAGTTTTTTAAAACTCAAGTGGAGTTTCTAGGGTTTCTTGTTTCTAATGCGGGTATTAGAACTTGCCCAGATAAAATTCGTGATATTGTTAACTACGAACCTCCGCAAACTCTTCGAGCATTGCGCTCATTTCTGGGACTTTCCGGATATTATAGGCGTTTTATTAAAGACTATGCTGCCATAGTCAAGCCTTTGACAGCTCACCTTCGCGGTGAAAACGGACAATAGGTTCATGGTATTCAAAAAATGTGAAAATTGACTTTAGCCCTCAAGCTCTTCAAGCTTTTGAACGAATAAAACAAATATTAGCTCCAGATAATGTTTTACTTCAATACCCAAATTACAATCAACCTTTCGAACTTACAACAGATGCCTCTTCTACTGCTTTAGGTGCAGTTTTGTCACTAAAAGGTCGTCCAATTACCATGATTTCACGAACACTCTCAGCTGCCGAACATATTTATGCTACAAACGAACGAGAGCTACTTGCGATTGTATGGGCATTAAAAAAGCTTTGTTATTATTTGTATGGAGTGAAAAATATAAAAATTTTTACGATCATCAGCTGCTCATATTCGCAATGTCTGAAAAAACCCAAATGCAAAAAAGAAAAGATGGCAAGCGTTCATTGAAGAGTTTGCGCAAAGTTTTCATTTTAAGCCGGGAAAAGACTACAAAGTTGCCAATGCCCTTTCTAGACAATTCTGCAACAATTTAAGTGAAGCCCCCTCAAATGAAACTGTGCATAGTGAAGAATCCTTAACTAACATTATCAAAACCGTCATTTGTCCTATTAACCAATTCAGAAACCAATTAATGATTTCTAAATATAATTCTTTTAGCAACAAAAAAAAAAAAACGGATACGTCATACAATCACTTTCGATACTCTTAAGAATCTAATAGAATGCCTAAAAAGTCATGTCAACCCTAACGTCACCAACGGAATTTATTGCGATCTCCACACTCTAGCAGAGATACAAAATAAAATAATATCAGCTTTTCCTGCCGTTAAGTTTATTCACACTCAGCTTCTTTTAATTGATTTAATTAATAATGATGATCAAATGGAATTGATAACGATGGAGCACAATCGAGCTCATCGTGGTTTACACGAAAACTTTCGCCAAATTTCTCGTGAATACTATTTTCCAAATATAAAACAAGGAATGTGCTGTCGTGAGACACCAGGTAGGAATGAAGTTCCTTCGGATAATGTAGAATCGATACAATTTGCAAAAAAAATTGTGCTTAATTTTATTTTATGTAGGTTGTCCTTATTTTTCTCTCAAATTTCGCTGATTAGTTTTTATTTAAGTACAGATAAGTATTAAGAAAATTTAGTATTTTAAGAAATAATAAATTACGTAAAATAAAAAAATAATTCAAATTATATCTAAATAAAAATTGGTAAATATTTTTGAAGTAAAACTTCTTTAGGCGCGCTTGGCATGGGGAGTGAACTGACAAACGTGTAACGAAATCGTGTAACGAAGAAGTGTGATTCGCCGAACGTGTAACGAAATTGAAGTAAAACTTCTTTAGGCGCGCTTGGCTTGGGGAGTGAACTGACGAACGTGTAACAAAATCGTGTAACGAAAAAAGTGTGATCAGGCGAGACGAACGCAGAGACTTGCCATTCATATGCTATTTAGACAATTGTTGTTTTGTTGTTGTAGAACAATGCTTCAATTTTTTGTTGAAGCACATATTGACATGTGTCTGCATATGTTTGTTTGTATTCTTGTGCATTATTTGTTCGGAAGTGTAAACAAATATACATATGTACATACAAGTACAAGCCCGTTGCCTTGGCTTCTCAGTGGGGCCAGACTTTTCAGCTGAGCTCTAAGCTACCGGGGGGTCGGCAGGTCGCTGATAGCCGGACGGCCTGTAGTAGCAGGTTAGTTGCGAAATAAGCCATG
This sequence comes from Bactrocera zonata, assembly GCA_037783105.1. NCBI lineage: Eukaryota > Metazoa > Arthropoda > Insecta > Diptera > Tephritidae > Bactrocera > Bactrocera zonata. The sequence goes on from JBAWJQ010006684.1 coordinate 795,506, forward strand.
ACGAATAAGCAATCCCCGACGAGGAGCGGCAGGAGTGGAGGTTGCGGTACAAAAGCTAGCTAAGCCGATGAAACTCCTGCGACAGAGGCGAGCCGATACCGCCTCTCAAAAATAGGTGTCCCCCCCATCATGCACGGGCATGGTGGGTAATATAAAAAATCCAGGCGCGACGGACTCAAAATGGGCGGCTTCCTGGTCAGCGTCTGTTCACCATGTTAGGTGCGGCTGTTTGTTTTTCTTTGACCGATGTACATCGCGGCGCACTGGGAGTCCCTTTAAATCTTGCCAGCGACTTCTCTGCTGCCAAGATGGATAGGGTGATGTGAGCTAGCTCTGCCGAGGTGTTAGCCGCGGTGCTCATTAGTAACCAGCCCCTTCGGGCTCTGGTCAAGGAGTGTGCATTGGGCGCAAGATTAGTAGTCTGCGTTGCCCCGGGCGAGCTCTGGTCCGTCCGTGTTTTCCGGGACCAGTAAAGCGAAGAACAGGCCTCAGGGAACTGGGGTAGGTGCATAGCCACCGAGGGTACACCCGCTCCTGTTTATTTCGGCCCGCCCCCCTACACACGATGCGCTGGTACAATAGAAAGGAATGGATATGTACATGAGAAAAAACAACAATTTAAACGGCAGCAGAAGTAGCAGCAACAGTAGCAGTAACATTTATGCTACTATAATGAGCAATGACGCGGGAAACCCAAAAGACCCGAATAATACCAAAGCGGCAGGAACTGACTTGCAAAGGACACCTGTAATGGAAATAGATCCATTCAAGCGGTCATCGCGACTTAGTAGATCCCCAATAAAGATGCTAAGCGTAGAAAAACCGACGCGAACAAGATCGTCGCCACCGGCGCTGCAAGACAACACGCCGCAAGCGAAGACAGTAAAACCTTGCGGCGACTACATGACGGAGCTTGGCGAAGAAATTAAGAAAATGATAGGTTTGATGCGCCCACCGCAACGAACAATTAACAACAACCTTAGGGACCTCGTTGGCAATATAACGAAGATCTACGAAAAAGCCTTAGAGGAATACCAGAAGAGCAAGGAAGCAAGACGAAATATTTTAAATATGCCCGTAACAACGGAGATAACGCCTAAAAGGCCTCGCGAGGAAAAACAGGCGAAAAGGCAGACTCCTCCAAAAAAGAATAAAACCACCCATGGAGAAGAACCAAAGAAGGCAAAAAATAACGAGGAAAAAGTAAATAAGTTAACCTCAATTAACAATGGAAAGGTACAGGGAAAACAAGATGGCTGGACGGAAATAAAAAAGAAAAAGAAAGCAACATATAAGCATCGACCAAGGCCTGATGCGATAGTGATCGAGCGAACTGGTAACATGACATACAGCGATATTTTAAGAGCTGTTAAAAAAGAAGATGCCCTGCAGAAACTGGGGGAAAGTGTAACCCGGATAAGAAAGACGGCCAAAGGCGAAATTTTAATGGAACTGAAGAGCGCACAGATGGAAAGCACTGCTGACTACACCAGCGAAATAGGCAAAGTGCTTGGAGATCAAGCTAAAATTAAAGCCCTAACCAGTGAGACCACTGTGGAAATCTGGGATCTGGATGAAATAACCGGAGAGGAAGACATTGCAAATGCTATTCGTACGCAAATAGAAAAACTAGAGGAGTTTGATAAAAGCTCAATCAGAGCCATTAGGGCGTCATACGCAGGCACCCAAACAGCCGTAATAAACCTCCCCACCTTACAGGCTAGGCTACTTGTTGAAGCCAAAAAAATTAAAATAGGATGGGTGGTGTGCAGAATTAGGGAGAAACCAAACCTTAAAAAATGCTTCCGATGTTTGGAATATGGCCACCTGGCGAGAACCTGCAAAAACTCAGATGATAGGAGTCAGTGCTGCCTCAAATGTGGGGAAAAAGGACACTTTGCAAAGACATGCAGTAAGGAGCCGTCCTGCAGTGCATGTATAAAACATGGAAAAGAGAAGTCTGACCATCAGATAGGCAGCAAGAAATGTCCTCTCTACCAAGAAGCGTGCAAAAGAGCCAAAATATGAGAGTCCTACAGCTCAACCTCAACCACTGCGAAGCAGCTCAAGACCTACTTACGCATACAGTGTTTGAGCAGAAAATCGACGTGGCAATAGTCTGCGAACAATATAAAAACATTAGCGCAGCAACGTGGACCTCCGACCTAACGGGCAAAGCGGCCATTTGGGCCTGTGGAGAAAACGTGTTTCAGGAAATACCATTAACAGGACAAGCCTATTACACGCGGGCAAAAATCTGCGGAATAAACTTTTATAGTTGCTACATCCCGCCAAGCATCGCACAGGATGAATATGCAAGAATCATCGGTAACCTAGTACGAGAAGTGTCGAACACCACAGTGAACATAGTGGCAGGTGACTTCAATGCATGGGCAGTGGAGTGGGGCAGCGCGTACACAAACAGGCGAGGAGAAATCCTTCTGAAGGCTTTTTCGGTACTGAACACCGTCTTGCTGAACATTGGTAACAGAAATACGTTCGAAAAAAACGGCCGCGGCTCTGTGATCGATATTACGTTCGCTAGTAGCTCTCTGGTGCGGTCGTGTACATGGCAAGTCAGCGACTTGTACACACACAGTGACCACTTAGCAATCCTGCTTGAAATCGGCAAAACGCACAAAATGCCTAAGGCTCGTAAAAAGGTTCAAACCAGAGGCTGGAAAGCCGAAACACTTGATGAAGATATCTACAAATTAATGCTAGAAGATAATCCGAACTACGCTATGGACACAGAACAGAAGGCTGAATGCCTAGTCAAATATGTCAGCAAAGCCTGCGATGCCGCGATGTGCAGGAAAAAACAAGGCGCATACAGGAAACCCGCATATTGGTGGAATGACACTATTAAAGCCCTGAGAAGTGAATGCCACAAAGCTAGGCGTCAGTGTCAAAGGGGACGACAAACGGCAGATTTTGCAATGCTAAACGAGCGATTTAAACGAAAACGAAACGAACTGAAGAAAGCAATAAAGAAGAGCAAAGCTTGCTGTTTTAAAGAGCTATGCAACAAGGTCGAAGAAAACCCGTGGGGAGATGCATACAAAATCGTCATGTCTAAGTTTAAAGACAATAAAGGACAAGCGCCTACATGCCCTAGACTTCTAAAGACGGTTGTCCAAACGCTCTTTCCGACGCAATTGCTACAAATGCAGCAAATAAAGGAAGCTACAAACGCACCGTTAGTTACTGAACAAGAAACTATTGAAGCAGCAGAGAGATTCGAAAATGCAAAAGCACCAGGCTTAGATGGCATACCGAATAAGGCCCTAAAACTCGCTATTAACTATAAACCCACCCCATTTACGGAAGTCTATACGCAATGCTTACGGGAGGGAGTATTCCCTAAGATTTGGAAAAAGCAGCGGCTAGTGCTTATACAAAAGCCAAATAAACCAGCAGGAGAGCCAGGCTCCTACCGACCACTATGTATGTTGGACACAATGGGGAAAATACTGGAGCGTATAATCTGTGCGCGGCTAGAGCAACATCTAGAAGGACAGCCACCGGGATTAGCTGAAAACCAGTATGGCTTTCGAAGGCACAGGTCGACAGTAGACGCCATAAAAAAGCTAACAGAGATCGCAAGTAAGGCAATTGAAGGAACCAGATGGTTATATGGCAGCAAAGAATATTGCGCGGTTGTGACGTTCGACGTTAAAAATGCTTTCAATTCGGCCTATTGGCCGCATATCATGGACGCCCTGAAACAAAAGAAGACACCACTCTACCTACTGAAGATCATATCTAGCTACCTCTCGCACAGATTACTGCTATATGACACCGAAGAAGGCCCTAAAAACTACACTATAACAGGCGGTGTACCACAGGGCTCAGTACTAGGGCCACTACTGTGGAATGTCTTATACGACGGTGTGCTACGTCTTCCACTGCCCAAAGAAATACAAATAATCGGGTACGCTGATGATATAGCAGTAACGGTAGTGGCAAAAGAAATAAGACATGTAGAGTATCTATGCAACCACGTGGCGATAAAAATAAAAGAATGGCTCACAAAGGCAAAGCTCCAGTTAGCAGGCCAAAAAACTGAAGCGGTACTAATAACGAGTAGAAAAAAGTTAGAGGCGACTACGCTCAACATCGACGGATACAATATCCCAACGCAACAATCGTTGAAATACCTGGGGGTAGTTATTGACGCGAGGCTAAACTATCGGACCCACATCGCAAAAGCCTGCGAGAAAGCGGCAAAGGTGACGGCTGCACTAACCCGAATCATGGTCAACATAGGTGGACCTAGCCAAAATAGACGCGCTCTTCTGGCAAAAGTTAGCCAGTCAGTACTGATGTACGCCGCACCCATATGGGGACCAGCATTGCTGAATAAAACATATGTGAGTACGGCAAAAGCAGTAGTTCGGCTAAATGCAATCAGGGTAGCTTGCGCTTTCCGGACTGTGTCGCACGAAGCGGCTGGAATTATCTCAGGTATCATGCCTCCAGATATTATGGCGATGGAGCTAAAAAGAATTTACGACAAAACAAAAAATGCGGACAGACGACTAAATAAACAAGAGAAGCAACAAGAAAGACAAACCAGCCTTAATGAGTGGCAGAAACGATGGGACGAAACAACCAAAGGTAGATGGACACACACGTTGATCAGAAACATGCAGGAATGGGTAGAGAGAAATCACGGAGAAACTGACTATTACTTGACGCAGTTCCTGACTGGGCACGGCTGCTTTAGAGAATATTTATACAAATATGGACATGACGATGGGTTTAACTGCTCTTTTTGCGGAAACGAGAATGAGAACGCGTGGCACATTTTCTTCCTGTGCCCCCGTTATAAAGATGAAAGAGAGGAGCTAGAGCAACTTCTCGCAGAGCGGCTAACCCCTGAAAATATTGTACCACACATGTTACGTTCTCAGCAGGTGTGGAAGTTTATTAGAGAATGGAGCGCGACAGTCCTAATAGAGCTTAGAAGGAAGGAATGGGAAAGAAATAGCGAAAGACGAGCGATCAACTTGGAGCTGGAAAACCCGTAGAAAGAGAGCCAACCGGCTAAAGCTATCCTTGCGAAGAAATGCCTAGCGGCGGTCCCGCAAGGAAATAAATAGCGTGAGGAGACGGAGTTAGGGTTTAGTACGTAGGCGTCCTACTCCGCAGGTTCCGCTCTTGGTAACAATGGCGGCACATGCGCGAGTGGGATGAATCGTGCATGCCGTCCGAAACAAGACGGTATCTTTTGAAGATTCCCCCTCCGGCAACAAAAAAAAAAAAAAAAAAAAAAAAAAAAAACATATAAGTATATGTGAATGTATGAGCATGCAGATTAATGCGCGCACATGTAATATATTGATAAGTGATAACATCATGATTTGAATTTCTGAGCGCGCACATGCGTATACATACTTATGTATGTATGTACATATATTCATATGGGCAGATAATAAGATTAATATGATAGACGATATACATACATAAATAAGTATTTATATATTGTTGTGATAAATTTAATTTCTATTAGTAGGAAATATAATACAAAAATATTTATTAGTATAGTCTATTATGTAAAAATCAAAGATAATTATTAAATATGCAAGTCCAAATTGACTATAAATATTACTATGCATGCATTAATATAAAATTGTACTCATGTCATAATTATGTGTACAAGTCAATATTCAATTGCCAACGGCAAAACGCAAAAGCATTACATACTTATTTGAACATTGCGATTCCCAAGTTGAAAAATTGAAGCTGAAAATATAACAAAGTAGGGAGATCATAAGGAGTAGCATGCTTATGTTTATGTCTTAATATTCATATTCATGCATACATATATTTATGTCTCTTCATATTCCTGCGTATGTGAGATAGAGAACATCATGTATTTTGTACACATTTTTCGGTGTCAAAATGAAACAAAATATCAACAAGCAAAACGAAATTCTTCGTTGCGAGTAAGTATGCATTGCGATTCCCAAGTTGAAAAATTGGAGCTGAAAATATAACAAAATTGGGAGATCATAAGGAGTAGCATGCATATGTTTATGTCTTCATATCAGTGTTGTCCAACGTGACTGTGTGCACGTTATGCTTGTGTTGGTTATTCTAGCGTCAACTGATCGCAAAATTCTGCTTTGCTTGCCTACGAAGTTGAATACAGTAGCACAATCGTGCTTTCACAGACATTTGTCGCGACATGTTGGTGTGAGGTGCCTGGCACTGTACGTGCTCTATTCTGCGCATAGGCCGTGGACAACGCTGCTTCATATTCATATTCAATGCATGCATATGTTTACATATGGCTTAATATTCATATTCATGCATACATATATTTATGTCTCTTCATATTCTTGCGTATGTGAGACAGAGAACATCATGTATTTTGTACACATTTTTCGGTGTCAAAAGGAAACAAAATATAAACAAGCAAAACGAAATTCTTCGTTGCGAGTCTCTTCATATTTTCTGCTTCGACATGTACATACATATATGCTATGTCATCATATGCCGTTAATACATATTCTCTTCATATTCTCGCTTAGAATATGTGAGAGAATGGTAAAAAATGTTAAAATTTTAGTTTTTCTGATTGAACTTAAATAGAAACTTTTGCGCATGAGCTGTATGAGCACAGTTTGTCGGCAGACGTGCGCGAGTAAAGGTAAAAAGGTACATAAATTTTCGGCAAATGCAACTGATTTTGTGAAATGGCTGCCTGTGACGAGTAAAAACAAAAATATTAAAATACAATAAAATTAAAATACAAATACTGCAAGCGTTGTTACCACAGTAACTTGATAAATAGTTGGTAAATGTTTAGCGCAAATTGAAAACCATATTTTGGTAAAATAATAATCATAAAGTGTTGTTGTGTGTGCGTGAACAAACACGAGCGAGCCGAATTGCCAACTATTTGCAACTGATTTTGTGAAATGGCTGCCTGTGACGAGTAAAAGCAAAAATATTAAAATACAAATACTGCAAGCGTTGTTATCACAGTAACTTGATAAATAGTTGGTAAATGTTTAGCGCAAATTGAAAAACATATTTTGGTAAAAATATTTTGGTAAAATAATAATCATAAAGTGTTGTTGTGTGTGTGTGAACAAACACGAGCGAGCCGAATTGCCAACTATTTGCAACTGATTTTGTGAAATGGCTGCCTGTGACGAGTAAAAAGGTAAACTTTCGGCAAATGCAACTGATTTTGTGAAATGACTGCCTGTGACGAGTAAAAGCAAAAATATTAAAATACAATAAAATTAAAATACAAATACTGCAAGCGTTGATACCACAGTAACTTGATAAATAGTTGGTAAATGTTTAGCGCAAATTGAAAACCATATTTTGGTAAAAATATTTTGGTAAAATAATAATCATAAAGTGTTGTTGTGTGTGCGTGAACAAACACGAGCGAGCCAAATTGCCAACTATTTGCAACTGATTTTGTGAAATGGCTGCCTGTGACGAGTAAAAAGGTAAATTTTCGGCAAATGCAACTGATTTTGTGAAATGGCTGCCTGTGACGAGTAAAAGCAAAAATGTTAAAATACAAATACTGCAAGCGTTGTTACCACAGTAACTTGATAAATAGTTGGTAAATGTTTAGCGCAAATTGAAAACCATATTTTGTTAAAATAATAATCATAAAGTGTTGCAATGCAACTGATTATGTGAAATGGCTGCCTGTGACGAGTAAAACCAAAAAGTGAATCATCAAAAAACAGGCGAAAAAACAGGCGAAAACTGCAGCTCGACGCATACGAGAATATCGTGAGAGAAGAAAAGATAATGTCAACATGGAATCGTAATTATCATTGAAATTATTAAAATTTTGAAATTATATATGTTGTGTTTTTGATAAAAATATTTTAATATATATCTTTTTCTGTTCATAGCAATAATCCATCGGGAAATAATGAAGAACAATCAGACCTCTGTGATTTAACTTTGAAGTATAAACAACGAAAAATATGAATTCTGTAGTTTACCCTTTGGGTTAAGAAATGCACCCAGTATTTTTCAAACGGCCATTGACGATGTTTTAACCGAAGTCATAGGGAAATATTGTCACGTTTATGTCGACGATATAATTATCTATTCTTCAGATGAACAATCACATTTAAGCACATCAACCACATACTCAAACCCTTGAAACACAGGAATGAGAGTCTCACCTGAAAAATCGAAGTTTTTTAAAACTCAAGTGGAGTTTCTAGGGTTTCTTGTTTCTAACGCGGGTATTAGAACTTGCCCAGATAAAATTTGTGATATTGTTAATTACGAACCTCCGCAAACTCTTCGAGCATTGCGCTCATTTTTTGGGACTTTCCGGATATTATAGGCGTTTTATTAAAGACTATGCTGCCATAGTCAAGCCTTTGACAGCTCACCTTCGCGGAGAAAACGGACAAGTAGGCGTTCATTGAAGAGTTTGCGCCAAGTTTTCATTTTAAGCCGGGAAAAGACTACAAAGTTGCCAATGCCCTTTCTAGACAATTCTGCAACAATTTAAGTGAATCCCCCTCAAATGAAATTGCGCATAGCGAAGAATCTTTAACTAGCATTATCAAAACCATCATTTGTCCTATTAACCAATTCAGAAACCAATTAATGATTTCTAAATCTCATTCTTTTAGCAACAAAAAAAAACTGATACGTCACACAATCACTTTCGATACTCTCAAGAATCTAATAGAATGCCTAAAAAGTCATGTCAACCCTAACGTCACCAACGGAATTTTCTGCGATCTCCACACTTAAGTTTATTCACACTCAGATTCTTTTAATTGATTTAATTAATAATGATGATCAAATGGAATTGATAACGATGGAGCACAAATGAGCTCATCGTGGTTTACACGAAAACTTTCGCCAAATTTCTCGTGAATACTATTTACCAAATATAAAAAAATTATTGAAATCTACGATTGCAAATCGCAAGATATGTTTGGAGAATAAATACCATTCTACCTACATTCCTACTCTTCACAGCGAAAGTAATGGCCAAGTAGAAAGGTTTCACTCCACGCTGTTGGAAATTGCACCCTGTATAAAAGAGCAGCAAAAAAAAAATGATATTATTGACCTAGTTATTTTATCAACGCACAAATAATGGTTTGTCAAAAAAGTCTTGCGGTATTTTTATTGAATCAATTCGTATGACACCCATACATCGAGCTTCTTAGTGACTCCAAGCTTCTTCAAATGGTTTATAACGGTTTGATGACTACTATGCCGGTCTCTTTCGACCAATTCAGCGATTTTATCGCAATTCTCGACGACAGGCCTTCCTGAGCGTGGCTCATCTTCGACCACCTCTACACCAAAACGAAAACGTTGAAACCATCATTGTGCGGTGGAAATGGAAACTGTATCGGGTCCATAAATACAATTGCAGTTTTCATTCTGTTATCGATGCTAGGCCAACCGACATCTTTCACAACTGTGAGGAAGAAAAATTAAGGTTCATAAAAGAAAAATTATCTGAAACTCAAGAAAAAACTCTGCAAAGAAACAATCAACAATTATAAAGATATAAAACTTGAGCGACGCTGAATTATTTGAACAATATTTACGTAAATAAATCACTTGTTAATTTTTTAAATTATCTTGAGGATGGAGTCATGTGTAGAAGTTCACGCAAGTGAGGAAAGTTCTCTGATCGCCATTCATTTGGGAGTGGCCAGAAACGATTCTTTTACATATGACTCAAGCAGCTCACGACTTCCGGTCTCTGACCAAGTATCCTCTGGGTAGCCTAAGAACATCCGTTTGAAGGCGAGCTAAAGTGAGAAGGCGAAATATCCCCTACTTAGGGTTGTGCGCTGGGTTTGGGACCCGCCACGTAAAAAAACGCACCAATGAAAACCAACAATCAGCCTCGGATGAGAGACCTCCCTTTTGATGACGACCATGGCAAGCGAAATAAGGACTACGATTTGAGGGCATGCACCTGGAATGTCCGGTCCCTTAATTGGGAAGGTGCCGCTGCCCAGCTGGTTGATGTCCTCGTGAAAATAAAGGCTGACATCACCGCCGTCCAAGAAATGCGATGGACGGGACAAGGACAGAGACGAGTAGGTCCTTGTGACATCTACTACAGTGGCCATATAAAGGAGCGCAAGTTTGGTGTTGGATTCGTGGTGGGAGAGAGACTCCGTCGCCGAGTACTATCATTCACTCCGGTGAATGAACGTCTAGCCACAATCCGCATCAAAGCGAGGTTCTTCAACATATCGCTGATTTGCGCCCACGCCCCGACGGAAGAGAAGGACGATGTGACCAAAGATGCCTTTTATGCGTGCTTGGAGCGCACTTATGAGAGATGCCCCCGCCACGATGTCAAAATCGTGCTTGGCGACTTCAACGCCAGGGTGGGCAAAGAAGGTATCTTTGGCACTACGGTCGGTAAATTCAGCCTCCACGAGGAAACATCCCCAAATGGGTTGAGGCTGATCGACTTCGCCGGGGCCCGAAATATGGTTATCTGTAGTACTAGATTCCAGCATAAGAAGATACATCAAGCTACCTGGCTGTCTCCGGATCGAAAAACCACCAACCAGATCGATCATGTTGTGATAGACGGAAGACACGTCTCCAGTGTTTTAGATGTGCGTGCGCTCCGAGGTCCTAACATCGACTGAAAACAGGCTGCCTACCTCGCAACGTTACGATCGACCACAACACGTGAGGGATGGGATAGATACCGAGAGTTGAAGAGGGAAGCAAGACGCATTTGTAGACAGAAAAAGAAAGAGGCCGAAATGCGTGAGTACGAAGAGCTTGATAAGCTGGCCACTAGGGGTAATGCTCGAAAATTCTACGAAAAGATGCGGCGGCTTACAGAAGGTTTCAAGACCGGAGCATACTCTTGTAGAACCTCCAAAGGTGATCTAGTCACCGATGCCCAAAGCATACTTAAATTATGGAGGGAACACTTCTTCAGCCTGCTGAATGGCAGTGAACGTACAACGCCAGGAGAAGGCGAACCCGATTCCCCAATCGATGATGGTGGAGCAGACGTTCCATTGCCCCACCATGAAGAGGTTCGAATAGCAATTGCCCGCCTGAAGAACAACAAAGCGGCAGGGGCCGACGGATTGCCAGCCGAGCTATTCAAACTCGGCGGCGAAGAACTGGTAAGGAGCATGCATCAGCTTCTTTGTAAAATATGGTCGGACGAAAGCATGCCCAACGATTGGAATTTAAGTGTGCTATGCCCAATCCATAAAAAGGAGACCCCACAATCTGCGCCAACTACCGTGGGATTAGCCTCCTCAACATCGCATATAAGGTTCTGTCGAGCGTATTGTGTGAAAGATTAAAGCCCACCGTCAACAAACTGATTGGACCTTATCAGTGTGGCTTTAGACCTGGTAAATCAACCACCGACCAGATATTCACCGTGCGCCAAATCTTGGAAAAGACCCGTGAAAGGAGAATCGACACACACCACCTCTTCGTCGATTTCAAAGCTGCTTTCGACAGCACGAAAAGGAGCTGCCTCTATGCCGCGATGTCTGAATTTGGTATCCCCGCAAAACTAATACGGCTGTGTAAACTGACGCTGAGCAATACTCAAAGCTCCGTCAGGATCGGGAAGGACCTCTCCGAGCCGTTCGATACCAAACGAGATTTCAGACACGGCGACTCCCTATCGTGCGACTTTTTCAACCTGCTTCTGGAGAAAATAATTCGAGCTGCAGAACTCAACAGAGAAGGTACCATCTTCTATAAGAGTGTGCAACTGCTGGCGTATGCCGATGATATTGATATCATCGGCCTCAACACCCACGCCGTTAGTTCTGCTTTCTCCAGACTGGATAAGGAAGCAAAAGAAATGGGTCTGGCAGTGAACGAGGGCAAGACGAAATATCTCCTGTCATCAAACAAACAGTCGTCGCACTCGCGACTTGGCACTCACGTCACTGTTGACAGTCATAACTTTGAAGTTGTAGATAATTTCGTCTATCTTGGAACCAGCGTAAGCACCACCAACAATGTCAGCCTGGAAATCCAACGCAGGATTACTCTTGCCAACAGGTGCTACTTTGGACTGAGTAGGCAATTGAAAAGTAAAGTCCTCTCTCGACGAACAAAAGCCAAACTCTATAAGTCGCTCATAATTCCCGTCCTGCTATACGGTGCAGAGGCTTGGACGATGACAACAACCGATGAGTCGACCTTAAGAGTTTTCGAGAGAAAAGTTCTGCGAAAGATTTATGGTCCTTTGCGCGTTGGCCACGGCGAATATCGCATTCGATGGAACGATGAGCTGTACGAGATATACGACGACATTGACATAGTTCAGCGAATTAAAAGACAGCGGCTACGCTGGCTAGGTCATGTTGTCCGGATGGATGAAAACACTCCAGCTCTGAAAGTATTCGACGCAGTACCCGCCGCGGGAAGCAGAGGAAGAGGAAGACCTCCACTCCGTTGGAAGGACCAAGTGGAGAAGGACCTGGCTTCGCTTGGAATATCCAATTGGCGCCAAGTAGCGAAGAGAAGAAGCGACTGGCGCGCTGTTGTTGACTCGGCTATAATCGCGTAAGCGGTGCCTACGCCAGTAAAGAAGAAGAAAAGAAGAGTATCCACCTGAAAGAGCTTTTATGTCACACCATATTTTTTTAGGGCTTCAAGTGGGTTTTATGCTAGCTGTTAATTTTGCAAAAGTTTTCCTTTTTGCGGATTTAAGTTCTCTCCTGAAATTGGAATTTACTTTTTTATATCTAATTAAATTTTCTGTTGTTCTGTTTTGTATAAATGTAGTCCAAAGTGATTGCTTTGTTCTTCTTAGAGCAGTTAATAGCTTGAACCAATACGGGAGTTTGGTGGTAAATTTTCTTGTGTTTGTTTGAGGAATGGCTAGATGAGCAGCGGAGCGTATAATTGTTTTCACATTTGACGCTTCTGCATTTATATTCTTTGACGTTGTTCTAGTGTTTGTAATTGTGTTAATCAGGGAGCAGTACTTAAGCCAATCGGCTTTTTCTATAAGAAATTTTGATCGCGGTTTAATCGTATATTGCATCGGCGTAACGAAAGAAGTTATGAGCGGAAAATGGTCGCTATTGTGAAGGCCTTCTAAAGTGTAGGAAGAGAGTTTATGGGCTATGGATGCTGAACAAAGGGCAATGTCTACATGAGTGAACGATTTGTGTGTAGAAAAGTGGGTTGGTAATCTGTCGTTGAGAACTACGAGATTTCTTGCTAGTATAACGTCTTCTATTATTTGACCTCTTACGTTAGAGGAAGTGGATCCCCTTAGTGGACTCCAAGCATTGAAATCTCCGATGATTATGGTGGGTGGAGAAACAGCGTTTGTGATATTTATAAGATCACCTGCGTCAAACTTTTGATGCGGAGGGATATAGCATGAGATTATAGAAAATTTGAAACCAATGTCAACTTCTATCGCAATGACGGAGATGTTTGATAATATTGGGATAATTTTATGTTTGATTTGTTTTTTTTATAAATAAGGCAATGCCTTGTTTAGATGATTTGTTTTGTGGTAAATTATGAAAATTACCGATGTATTTGTGGGGCGTATACGCTGTTTTGTTTACAGGGAGGTGAGTTTCCTGTAATGCAATGATTACTGGAGAGAATTCATTTATGAGTAAATTTAAGTCTGGGTAATTGTTGAATAGACCTTTCATATTCCACTGAAAAATTCTCATGATCTATTCTGTGGTGGGGTTTTTTGTAGGTAACGGAGTGACAGGTGTATTACTGAGTTGGCTGATCAAATTGGAGATGAGTGAGGTTGTTGTAGAGTAATCAAAGGGAGTTGTGAATGAGTCATCGACTACACTTGTTGTTGGGAGAGAGTACGTTGAATTTGTTGCGTTAACTATGGTTGTTTTGTTTTCAATATTTGTGCTATTTGTTTTAGAGTTAGAATTGGTTGAGTTTACTGTGGTGGTTTTATTTTCGTTGATTCGTTGTTCGTGTATTATTTTAGAGTTAGATGGTGAAGATGAAATAGGAGTAGAAGAAGAGATTTGCGCTCCTCTTTGGGTATTTTGTTTGTTATTAGAGAGATCTGTGTTTGTCGGATTGCTAAGTATGTTAGCGAATGAAGGAGATGAAGAATTAAAAATATGTGGTATTTGTGCTTTGTGAATATTTACCGCTTCGCGAAATGAGCATTTATTATCTGTTTGAATTGTTATTATTTTTTTTTATTTCACTGAACTTTGGACACAATTTACTTGAGGCGGCGTGTTCAGCAGAACAATTTGCTCAGAGAGTGCGAGTGCAGGGTGAGGGATTGTGTGTTGGTAATGCACATGTGTCGCAGATAGGGATCTTAATGCAGCGTTTTTTTTTGTATGGCCAAGAAGTTGGCAGTTTTTGCATCTCATTGGGTTTGGGTAATAGGGTATTACCATGAAACATCAATTTTTTCGGGTAAGTAGTAGCAATCGAAGGTTAAAAGAACCACGCCACTTGGAGTGGGTTGACCATTTATATATTTTAGAAACTTGTAAATGGATGGAACACCCTGTTCTTTCAAATTTTCAATTATTTCATTGTCAGAGACTTGATTTAAACACGGAGCGTAGATGGTGCCTTTTGAGGAGTTTAAATTTTTATGGAGTTCAATTTTTACATCACAAATGCCAAAGAGGTGTTTTGATGATGTGAATTTTTTAGCAATTGTGCTATTTTTTACAAGAGTAGTAACTTGCCGTCTTTAAATTCACTGATTTTTATTATGTCAGAACTAATATGTTTTAGGGCTTTATGCACAGCGAAGCATGAACATTTATTTAGAGGTTTGCTTGTTTCACTTGAACTTACCACCACATACTTAGGGCTATCTTTTTTTGTTGTTGGTAAAGTAGGAAATAATTCATCCTTCGATAATTGCTCCATTTTTTTTTTTTTTTGGTTAGAGACTAGAAGATAATAGGTCGAACCTATGATTTTCTGAAGCGACCGCCAAGGGGACATTTTTTTTTTAAGATTTTGATTCAGTTAAGATAATTCACTGGAGGATGGAGTCATGTGTAGAAGTTCACGCAAGTGAGGAAAGTTCTCTGATCGCCATTCACTTGGGAGTGGCCAGAAACGATTCTTTTACATATGACTCAAGCAGCTCACGACTTCCGGTCTTTGACCAAGTATCCTCTGGGTAGCCTAAGAACATCCGTTTGAAGGCGAGCTAAAGTGAGAAGGCGAAATATCCCCTACTTAGGGTTGTGCGCTGGGTTTGGGACCCGCCACGTAAAAACACGCACCAATGAAAACCAACAATCAGCCTCGGATGAGAGACCCCCCTTTTGATGACGACCATGGCAAGCGAAATAAGGACTACGAATTGAGGGCATGCACCTGGAATGTCCGGTCCCTTAATTGGGAAGGTGCCGCTGCCCAGCTGGTTGATGTCCTCGTGAAAATAAAGGCTGACATCACCGCCGTCCAAGAAATGCGATGGACGGGACAAGGACAGAGACGAGTAGGTCCTTGTGACATCTACTACAGTGGCCATATAAAGGAGCGCAAGTTTGGTGTTGGATTCGTGGTGGAAGAGAGACTCCGTCGCCGAGTACTATCATTCACTCCGGAGAATGAACGTCTAGCCACAATCCGCATCAAAGCGAGGTTCTTCAACATATCACTGATTTGCGCCCACGCCCCGACGGAAGAGAAGGACGATGTGACCAAAGATACCTTTTATGAGTGCTTGGAGCGCACTTATGAGAGATGCCCCCGCCACGATGTCAAAATCGTGCTTGGCGACTTCAACGCCAGGGTGGGCAAAGAAGGCATCTTTGGCACTACGGTCGGTAAATTCAGCCTCCACGAGGAAACATCCCCAAATGGGTTGAGGCTGATCGACTTCGCCGGGGCCCGAAATATGGTTATCTGTAGTACTAGATTCCAGCATAAGAAGATACATCAAGCTACCTGGCTGTCTCCGGATCGAAAAACCACCAACCAGATCGATCATGTTGTGATAGACGGAAGACACGTCTCCAGTGTTTTAGATGTGCGTGCGCTCCGAGGTCCTAACATCGACTCGGATCACTATATTGTTGCAGCCAAAAATCGCACCCGCCTCTGTGCAGCAAAAAACGCACGCCAACAAACACAAGGAAGGTTCGACGTCGAGAAGCTGCAATCACAACGGATAGCCGAACGATTTTCTACTCGGCTTGCACTCCTGCTCTCTGAGAGCACTCGTCAACAACTCGGTATAAGGGAACTGTGGGACGGCATCTCAAACTCCTTACGTACAGCTGCAACCGAAACCATTGGTTTTCGGAAAGTGCAAAAGAACAGCTGGTACGACGAGGAGTGCCGTGTCGCAGCGGAGAGAAAACAGGCTGCCTACGTCGCAACGTTACGATCGACCACAACACGTGCGGGATGGGATAGATACCGAGAGTTGAAGAGGGAAGCAAGACGCATTTGTAGACAAAAAAAGAAAAAGGCCGAAATGCGTGAGTACGAAGAGCTTGATAAGCTGGTCGGCAGGGGTAATGCTCGAAAATTCTACGAAAAGATGCGGCGGCTTACAGAAGGTTTCAAGGCCGGAGCATACTCTTGTAGAACCCCCAAAGGTGATCTAGTCACCGATGCCCAGAGCATACTTAAATTATGGAGGGAACACTTCTCCAGCCTGCTGAATGGCAGTGAACGTACAACGCCAGGAGAAGGCGAACCCGATTCCCCAATCGATGACGATGGAGCAGACGTTCCATTGCCCGACCATGAAGAAGTTCGAATAGCAATTGCCCGTCTGAAAAACAACAAAGCGGCAGGGGCCGATGGATTGCCGGCCGAGCTATTCAAACACGGCGGCGAAGAACTGGTAAGGAGCATGCATCAGCTTCTTTGTAAAATATGGTCGGACGAAAGCATGCCCAACGATTGGAATTTAAGTGTGCTGTGCCCAATCCATAAAAAAGGAGACCCCACAATCTGCGCCAACTACCGTGGGATTAGCCTCCTCAACATCGCATTAAAGCCCACCGTCAACAAACTGATTGGACCTTATCAGTGTGGCTTTAGACCTGGTAAATCAACCACCGACCAGATATTCACTATGCGCCAAATCTTGGAAAAGACCCGTGAAAGGAGAGTCGACACACACCACCTCTTCGTCGATTTCAAAGCTGCTTTCGACAGCACGAAAAGGAGCTGCCTCTATGCCGCGATGTCTGAATTTGGTATCCCCGCAAAACTAATACGGCTGTGTAAACTGACGCTGAGCAACACTCAAAGCTCCGTCAGGATCGGGAAGGACCTCTCCGAGCCGTTCGATACCAAACGAGGTTTCAGACAAGGCGACTCCCTATCGTGCGACTTTTTCAACCTGCTTCTGGAGAAAATAGTTCGAGCTGCAGAACTCAACAGAGAAGGTACCATCTTCTATAAGAGTGTACAACTGCTGGCGTATGCCGATGATATTGATATCATTGGCCTCAACACCCGCGCCGTTAGTTCTGCTTTCTCCAGACTGGATAAGGAAGCAAAAGAAATGGGTCTGGCAGTGAACGAGGGCAAGACGAAATATCTCCTGTCATCAAACAAACAGTCGTCGCACTCGCGACTTGGCACTCACGTCACTGTTGACAGTCATAACTTTGAAGTTGTAGATAATTTCGTCTATCTTGGAACCAGCGTAAACACCACCAACAATGTCAGCCTGGAAATCCAACGCAGGATTACTCTTACCAACAGGTGCTACTTCGGACTGAGTAGGCAATTGAAAAGTAAAGTCCTCTCTCGACGAACAAAAGCCAAACTCTATAAGTCGCTCATAATTCCCGTCCTGCTATACGGTGCAGAGGCTTGGACGATGACAACAACCGATGAGTCGACCTTAAGAGTTTTCGAGAGAAAAGTTCTGCGAAAGATTTATGGTCCTTTGCGCGTTGGCCACGGCGAATATCGCATTCGATGGAACGATGAGCTGTACGAGATATACGACGACATTGACATAGTTCAGCGAATTAAAAGACAGCGGCTACGCTGGCTAGGTCATGTTGTCCGGATGGACGAAAACACTCCAGCTCTGAAAGTATTCGACGCAGTACCCGCCGCGGGAAGCAGAGGAAGAGGAAGACCTCCACTCCGTTGGAAGGACCAAGTGGAGAAGGACCTGGCTTCGCTTGGAATATCCAATTGGCGCCAAGTAGCGAAGAGAAGAAACGACTGGCGCGCTGTTGTTGACTCGGCTATAATCGCGTAAGCGGTGCCTACGCCAGTAAAGAAGAAGAAGATAATTCACTAAAATTCACTAACAAATTTGAGCGAGAAGAATGCGATGAAGAATGAGATAATAAACTATTCTGTTTTAACTGAATTCGCAGACATTACAACTGAGAGCACAACCGTTTGCGTCAAGTATCAGTCGATGACTGTATATCGGCTCAGAATACTAATTTTTGTACTTTAGTCTGAGCGAGTACACAACATTGTGTACTACTCGTATACATTAAATAGCCAAGTAGATTCCGGCATGTTGCATCGTATCTTTCATTAGAATTCAAAGCTTCCTAATTGAGCTTACTTGGAAGTGGTGTACTAACTGAGTTACATTCTTTCATATTAAATTTATCAAGAACATTGTTAATGTACGCTGACTGGCTTATATATAATTTATCTTCATAACTCTCTACTTTAATTCTAAAAAAGTATCTAATTTCTAATAAATTTGTAATCATAAATTTACCCATTGAAAGTTATTCATAGTAATTTTCTTTTCAGTTGCAATTACCAAATCATCTTCATACAAAAGCACATCATGTTTTTATTTATATTCAAGAAGGTAAATGCAACCCTTCTGCAATCAACTATATCTTTACCCTTTGGTGTCTCTACTAAAGTCCAAGTTTTATTATAAATATGAGAATCTAACTCCTCTTCTACAGCTGCTTCTCAATTAGCTCTATCTCTTCTATTCCTAATTTTAGCATGATAAATGCTGTTGTATCACTAGACTGTTTATTTGATTTTAAATTATCACATTTCTCTTACGTTCATTCAGGAAATAAGACTCTTTCAATTCTGAATTTAAATTCGTTATATATTGTAGACTATCCATACTATCATTAAGAATATTTTCTATTTGTTCTATACTAAGATTTTGGAACTTTGAGTCATTTACCACAGTCCTAGAATTTTCCAGATTTTTCTCATCTACACCAACATCTCTTGCTACTATAAATTTATTTGAATTCATATTCCATAATTTATAGCTATTTGGTTCATACCCAACGAGAACAGCTTTTAGTAAAACCTAACAATAAGCAACCAAATCTTAAATCTAAAGAAGCTCAAGAATGCGGTTAAGCTTTTTTGATAGAACGTTGCTTCTAGTGTGCTAGTAGATTAGACTTCATTTTTAGACGTTTTTGATTGCTGGATTTTACCAAGGCGTTAGCCAATGGGCTTGAATGTTCGCGAAGTTTAGAAATATATCTCATTCTGCTGTCCTCTATCTCCTTCTTTACCATAGGAATATCAAGATATTTATGAATGTTTTCATTACCGTGATTGTTCTAAGCATTTTGGATTGGAACCTTCGTACTATATCAACGTTGGTTCGTCGTACCCCACAGTAGAAAGCCATACATCCAAATCGATTTTATGATTGCATTGTATAACAGGACTTTGTTGTCTAGACTAAGTTTAGAATTTTTGTTTAAAAGCCAATTTAAATTTGATGATCTAAACTTCATGCTAGTTATTTTACTCGCTATATATTTTCGCCACGTGAGCCTCCGATCCAGGTGAATCCCAAGATAAGTTACTTCATTCGCTTGAGGGACTAGGATATTGTTTATTTTAACTGTCCGACATGTTTCAGGTCTTGCTTGCATTTTTGCTTATTAATATTTGTACGCCAGTTGATTAGACCTTATCGAACGCCTGACCTACATCTAGAAAAATAGCTGAGCAGTACTCTCTGTGCTCGAATGCTTTCCTAATTTTGTTGCTAGTTCTCTTTACTTGCTCTACAGGGCCATGTTTAGCACGAAAACCGAATTGGTTGGTTGTTATTATATTATTTTCGTGGAGGAAAGGAGTCATCTTGGATAACACAACTTATTCAAATATTTAAGAAATACATGGTAAAAGACTTATTGGTCTGTAGGAAGACGGCTGTGTTAAGTCTTTCCCAAGTTTATCTATCATGATGATCTGTGACTCTTTCTTGGAATTGTATAGTATACGAAACCAAGTATTGCATTAAAGAGCACTTTTATAGGAATGTTTGGTAACTTAATTAGAATTTTGGGAGTAATATTATCCTCTCTGGATGCCTTTTTCGGATTTAGCTCTTTTATGATTTGAGTAACTTCAGAAGTAGAAGCTCTAATTGACAAAAGCGACTCGTTAGCAGTATTGGGAAAAGTTGGCAACTTAAAGTTGTTCTTTTATAGGTGATTTGCAAAGCAATTTGCCTTTTCCTGATCACTATGTGCCCAATTACCATTCAACTGTCTTAGGGGCATATTGGAATTTACTAGTGCCTTAAAAGACTTCTGGGCTTTCCAAAGTGAGTTTTGCTTGCTAAAATTTGAGCACAGTTTCTTCATAAAATTTTCAATGTTGTGTTCTTCCTCGCATTTAAACGCTTTTTTAACTTACGTGCTGCATACTTCAATTGAAGCAGAGTTAAAAGGGATCATCTTAACTGCCATTCACATCTAGCTCGTCTTTTCTCATTTACAAGCTTTTCTATTTCATCATTAGTGATCTTTTTAAAACCAACTGGTTTATTTCTTCTTTTTGGTGGTACCAATACAGCTGCATTAGTTATTACATCATTAAATTCTTTCATACTTTCATCAATGCCTTTTCTGTATTTATTTTGCAATCAATATTGATGTGACTGCTGATATGTTTTTTATACTTTAACCAGTTAGTTTTATGAGATGTTAAAGAAACTTTTGGCTCAAATATCATGGGCTGTTCGTATAACTTTATAAGTACAGATGTCAAAAGCGATCTATATATATTTTTGACTGTAGCAAAATCTAGTAAGCCTGGTATATTTTTTCACTTGGTCATTATGTCCAGGTAGTTATGCTTATTCATAACAGTGTAGTCAGTGGCGTAGCTACAACTTCGGGCGCACGGGGCCAAGGATGTTCTGCCGCCCCCCTTTATCTACCTACCTACAAGTTTCATGAAAAGTGAATTTTTACAAAATATCTTCGATATTAAGTATACAAAATTTAGGAACTAGAAGCCACGCAAATTCTGAAGTTCCAAAATTCTCACAATACGGTTTTTGAGGAAATTGATAGTAAATTTACAATACGTCTTATTAAGTCATAGAAAAAACCCATTTTCGCGCTATATCTTGTACACTTTTGACACAATTTGCAGGAATTTCTGCCCGAATCGGAGTTTTTAAATACCATTTTTGAAAATTTGGAGAAATAAAAGTATTTGTTACATTCAAAGCATAGGGTAACTGTGAGAGTAACACTTCGCGAAGATCGTTTTGCCGCCCCCAAGACGTTGCCCTCGGGGCGACGGCCCCCTTCGGTCCCCCGTGAAGGGTATACTATTTTCAGTGCAGCCGAAGTTAACGTTTCTTCTTAATTTTATTTACTATTAATTTAGTTGCATAAACTTTACGATTTAATTTAAATTTAATATTAGGTTCATTTTATTCACACATACATATGTACCTTTAAGAACTTTTTTCCCATTTTTTGTGACTTTTACTTGTATAAATTATTCATCCTTCCGCTTAAACGTGGAAAAAAAACAAATTTTTTAAAGTTTGATCATGTTTTATTGAACTCTACTTTACGACTACTTAATACTAACAATTATATCTTACTTTATACCTATCAATAATTTATGGTCACATTGCACTTCAATGTGACCGTATAAAACTCGGCTGCGCTGTCGTTGTAACTCTGCTGTGGTGTTGTTGTTAATTTTCGCAATTTGTTATTTTGCGTTTCCTGTTGTTGAATTAATGCAGACATGTCGTCAGCAATGTTGGTTTATTAATTTTATTTGAACTTTGTGTTTTTAGCTAGATTTTGGTGTTAACCAATTTGGTATTAACTCCTCCGCCCTTAAATTCGAGCGTCCTCGTTCGAAGGATTTTCACAAAATTTAGGTAGATCGTCAACGCATACTTTCGTGGTATTACAGCCGGTTATTATTTTATTTAGTCTTCTATTTACTCTATGTTTTTTTAATTTTGCTTTTAATAATTCAAATATGCCTACAGTTATTATTATTGATATAATTGTTACATTTGCAGAAAAATAAATATAATTTTTTGTCTTTAGCCAAAAAATTTCTTTTTCTTCATTTAATTGTAGTTTTTTTTATGGACTTGAGAGATAACATTTCTTCTACTTTACTATTATTTGCCATTGGTTGCAATATTGCTGGTTATTACCTTAGAAAAATAGCTTTTACCATCTATTTCGATATTAGTATTGTAGTGTTTTATTAAATACGTGCCATTTAACTTCATTGTTTCGTTTTCAAATTTTACGAAACCTGTATATTGGTTTAGAAACAATACATCATTTGTTATTTCTTCAATCTCTTTTACATGATGATTATTAATTTTCGTACAATTATCGACTTTACTTTTTAGCAGATGTGCTATGCATGTGCTATTCGTAATATCTTCTACTATATTTCTTGAGCATATCGGTAATTTATTATATGACTTACATTCTTTACTTTTTCTGTAAACTTTATTCTGGCAAATTAAAATTGATCGACTTTATTTATTAATTCTTTTTCTTTTATTGGTCTTATTTCTAAAGTTTTACAATCGTTTTGCTCTGTGGTAGGCAAATTTATTATATAAATTAAGCTTTCTTTATTTGAAGCGATTTTTATTTCAGCAAATTCTAATGCTTCATCTACATTAACGAATGGTATGTTTTGATCTATTAAAAATTGTTTAGTTATTTCCATTTCTTTATCAGACAATATGTATGAATTTATTATGTTAGATTTGGCCCTGTGTATGGCGGATGCTATATTAATTAGCTCTTCCTTTATAATTTCTAATTTAAATTTTATTTGTAATATTAAGTCATTCGCAACTTCTTTTTCTTCTCTCACCACTTTAGATATCTTATTAGTATTGTCTATGATTTCGTTTATTTTCGCATTTGTCAGTTTGTTAATTATTAGCTGTCTATTATTACTTCCTAGCACATTATTGATTTTTTCCATTAAGATATTGTAATCGACATGGTCTGGATTTCCGGCAATCCATTTCCATGCGGAGCCTATAAAGTCTAGTGATCTCCTAACCTTACTGTTTATTCTAATTCTATCAAGATAATTTTTCGATTGGTTTATGAGGGATGTCAGGATGGGTTTCAATGGATGGTTTGCTAATTTAGCATTAATTGTCATTTCTACACGGTTTATTGTGTTGTCGTAGTCTTGTAATTCAATTGTATGGATTATTTTGAATGTGCCTGTTTGTAGTTTTGCGGGACCTGCGTCGATTGTGACTAGTTGGGATGATGAATAGTCTAGTATTTGTACGTTTCTGCATGCCATGCAGGCAAAAAGTCTAAAAAAAACAAATATATATATTTCTGTCAAAAGTGTAATAATAAGCGTGCTATGCGCTCTTTTTATCCTTATAAAAGAAAAAAAAATATATTTTTTTTTATTAATAAGCGTACTATGCGCTCTTTTTTTATTCATTGTTTTGATTAATTTTTAATTATTTTTTCCTATTTCATTTTTTTTTTTAACTTTTTATAAGACTTTTGTGGACTACCTTGCCGGTTTGTGTTAAAACTGTAGAATTCTTATTTTCTTTTACTATTTCTTCTTTGTACCGTGAAGTTACCTTATTTCCGTAACGTTTATTGATTCTAACATAGATTGTCTGTAGAATTTTATATTCTTTAAATGGGCTTCTGTTTTTATTGTGAAATATTAGGTCTTTCTCTTGTTTTTGTTTTATTCTTTGTATGTTATTCTGTCTTGCCTTTTCGTACTGGTCGGGATTAGTGAATATTCTTCGTCCAAAAAATGATTCAATCGGTTTTTGTCCTGTAGTTGTGTGAATTGAATAATTGTACTCATATACTGCCCTGTCCAGCAGTTCTTCAAAAGATCTTTCTGTATTTTCCGCTTTTAAACACCTTAAAATTTCTGATAGGGTTGAATGGAATCGTTCAACCTGACCGTTAGCTGTACTAGTATGTGGAGGTATCTTATGCATTTTTATTCTGAGTTGGTCTTCTAACATAAAAGTTATTGAGTTGGAATTTAATGATTTTTCATTGTCTATTATTATGTTTTGTGGAATTCAAAAATTGAAAATGATCTGTCTAAGTGGTTCTCTAATGTCTTCTGTAGCTCTTGATTTTAATATTTTCGCTTGGG
This sequence comes from Bactrocera zonata, assembly GCA_037783105.1. Lineage (NCBI taxonomy): Eukaryota > Metazoa > Arthropoda > Insecta > Diptera > Tephritidae > Bactrocera > Bactrocera zonata. Next base: position 819,878 of record JBAWJQ010006684.1, read on the forward strand.
CGTATTTTGAATACTTATCTATGGCAGTCAGTATTAGTTTTATTCGGGAATAGGAGTTGCTTGAATTTTTGGGTTATTGGGATGTCTGTCGTACTTGTTTTCTGCGCATACGCCGCATTGTTTAACTATTGCTTTAATTTTCTGGAGCATTTTAGGGAAATAAAATGTTTCTATTAATTGCTGTTTATTTTCTACTGGGTTTCGATGAGCTCTTTTATGTGTTCGTAGTATTTCATTCTCTTGTTGCTCGTTTGTAATGAGATCTTTAACTTGCGTTTGTGTGTACCTAGCTTTGTAGTTCTTGAAGTGTAGGGGATAGATTTGTTGAATCTGCCCCATTATTTTTGCGGTTGTGAATATTCCGTTAATAACTGAAGGGTTGAGGTAGCGCTTTAGTATTGCTGTCAAGTCGTCTATTGAATAATTAGGTTTAGTCAAAATGTGCCTATGGTACGTAGGGAAGGGTATTTTGAATTGATAGCTATCGATTTGATCTGTTAAGATCCAAATTTGATTTTTGAATACATTTATTGGGGAATTAATGGTCGGAATTAAATTATGCGAAGAGCTTTCGTCTGAATTAGTGGCAACTGATAACGAATTTATTTCAAATGGTCTGGAGAGTGCGTCTGCAACAACGTTTGCTTTACCTGGTTTGTATTTTATTTCATAATGATATTCTTCTAAAATTGCCTTCCATCTTTTCAATTTGGAATTGTTGTTTTTATTACTGAGTGCGTACGTAAGGGGTTGGTGGTCCGTATAAATGGTTATTTTAGCAGTACCATACAAATAATTTCTTAGAGAATTTAGTGCCCAGATAATGGCAAGCATTTCCCTTTCGTTAGTTGCATAGTTTTCCTCTGTTTTGCTTAAAGTTCGCGAAATGAAAGTGATTGGTCTTCCATTTTGCTCTAGGACTGCTCCTATTGCATGTTTGGAAGCATCGGTGGTTAGAGAGAATTCCTTTTTATGGTCTGGATATTGAAGAATCACATCTTCGGAAGTGAGTGCAGATTTAATTTTTTCAAATGCTTCTTTTGCTTCGCTATTAAGTGTAATGGGTACTTTTTTTGACATACATATTTTTCGAGATGCGACCTTCTTCGCGCGGAGTAGGGTTGTTAATGGTTTTGCAAGTGAAGCATAACTTCTTATGAAGCGTCTATAATATCCTGAAAGGCCGAGGAATGACCTCAAATCTTTAAGGTTTTTGGGGTATTGCAAATTGACTATTGATTGAACCTTGGTGGGATTGGTTGAGATGCCATCTGATGAAATAATAAAGCCTAAAAATTCCACTTTGGTTTTAAAAAATTCACATATATCAATCTGAACTTTCATATTAGCTTTATTTAGGGTGTCAAAAATTGTATCAATGTGTTTTTGGTGGGACTCTTTATCTTTGCTGAATATGACTATGTCATCTATGTAGACGTAGCATGTTTTCCCTATATGGTCTCTTAGGATGTCATCAAGCGCTCGTTGGAATACAGTAGGGGCGTTTTTAAGCCCAAAGGGTAGTCGCGTGAATTCATATTTTCCGTTGTTCACGGAAAAAGCTGTCTTCTCAACATCGGATTCCCTAAGAGGAATCTGGTGGAAGCCACTCTTCAGATCGATTACAGAAAATATTTTGTTGTCTCCTAGTTGAGAAAGTACCTCGTTTATTTCCGGTATTGGATACCTATCTGACACGGTGACACTATTCAGTTTTCTATAATCGATGACCATTCTATACTTTTTCTCTCCCGATGCGTCCTCTTTCTTGGGGACTACCCATATCGGAGAGTTGTAGGGCGATCTGGATGGTCTTATTATGCCGTCTTCTAATAATTTATTTATCTGTTTATCTATTTCGTCCCTGAGGGAAAATGGGTAAGGGTAGGATTTCGAGTAAACTGGCGTTTCGGAGTTTGTTCTTATTTCGGCCACTACTTTGGTGGTGTAGGTCAGTCTTTCGTTAGGTTCGGAGAAAAGATGGCTATGTTTATGGATGAGTTTCCTCATTTCTTGTCTATCTTGAGTATTCATATGCGTGTCCCTAATTTGGATTGCGTTTACGTCCTGTGTTTTGTATTCTTTTAGATGAATTTTCGTGTGGTTTGCTATAATCATAAAATTATCCTTACTATGGATTATTGCGTTAATTTCTTTTATGCTGTCATTACCTAATATTCCGTGAAATGTGGTTAGGGTGGGTAGTAGGAAAAACTTTAATTGATTTTTGAGCTTGAAAAGATTTATATATGTGTGATGGGTGATCTTTATTTTGCCTCCTATCGAAATTGCATGAATTATTTTCTATTATTTTCCTTCCTAAATGAGGCTGTATGTAGTTCTTGTTAGAACCTGTGTCTAGTAGTATTTTAAGAATTTCTCCGCTCCTTGTTCTACATTCGAAGTAAGGAAGCGAAGAAGTTTTCATTCTAAAAAATGTATATCTGTTGGGTCTAGGATCGGGTTGGTTCTGATTGTAGTTGAGAGAGTCCTGGTCAAGACATATTCTTGTGGTATGTTGGTTCTTCAAGAGGGTTTGCAGAATTGGGGCCTTCCGGCTGTATCTGAGAGCAGTTTATATGGAAATTTCTTTGAATTTTGCGGGGTGGATTCGTAAAATTCGAACTTGGTCCTTCCTGTCGTTTTCCGGCATACTTGAAGTTCGGTCTATTGGCATAATTTATTGCGTTTGTACTAATACTTTGGTCTATGTCCATTGGTTCCGGTTTTGGTAATGGTTTTTGCGCTAGAGGTCTTGGGGTGGATTGTTGTAAAGATTATATTGTGGATTGTTATAGGTGTTATACTGTGGGCTGTTGAATGGTTGATAGGTGCGTTGCGCGAATTGTTGTGGGTGGTACGCGTTTGGCGAAAACGCTTGTTGTGTGCGTGGCATATATGCGAGCTCTGGGTGAAAATATTGTTGAGAGGGTTGTGTATAGACTTGTCTTTGGAAATGTTGGTGTTGTGGCTTTGGGGGAAGTTGTGGTTTATCTATTCTGTAGGGTGTATTGTAATTGTTCGCGTGTGTGGTTCTAAAATTTTTATTTTCTAGCTTCATGCAAAGGTGCAGAGCTTCTGGCAGGTCGGCAGGTTCTTTCATACCAAGCAATTTGGAGAGGTCTCCTGAAAGTCCTCGTACGAATGTATCGAGGGCTTTCTCCCTATAGGTTCGAGAAAGAATTTGTATTGATTCTTCGTTCATCTCCATACAGGCGATTTTGTTAAAAATTAATGACAGATGTGCGTATACTTGCGAATAGAAGCTTTGTACTGATCGACGTCCTTGGATAACGCACGTCATTTGATATTCCAATGTACTTAAATCTCTTTTATCCGCGTAATGCGTTGTTAAGCATTTAGAGATCGCTGTCCAATTCAGCGGTGTGTTGTAAGATTCGAGTACCGCGTCGGCCTTACCAACTTTTTTAAATATTTTGGAGTGCCTATCAAATTTTCATAGATTTTGAGGATGCGCTCAACGCTTTTCCTCCAACTGCTAAATTCGGTGGGGTTTCCGCTAAGTTCTCTAAGTGACCTGACAACGTCTGGGATTTTGTCCATATCTGAAAGATTGATCCTATAACGTTCGTCAAACGTTTGGTCCACTATGGGTGCTGGGATCATGTCATTCTTAATTATACTTTGTATTATGTTTCGTCCATCTGTGAGTAGTAATTGACCTAGTAGTTCTCTTACTTGATTTGCTAAATCGGGTTGTGCAGGATTTGCTACGTTGTGTGTAATTGGATTAGGAGAGGGTAGTATTGGTGGCCTTATGAGATTATTTGGATTTGCCATTTCTTTCTTCCCTTTTACTTATTTGAGGATTACGAAATATTTAAAAAAAAAATTCTATTTTTTATTTTATTCTCGCTAAAACTAATACTTCCTATTTTTTCGTTGCTAACCCTTCTAGGAAAGGTAGCTTTTCTACTCTTGAGGGTCCGGGGGAATCGCAGAGTTAAGCGTTGTTATAGGTTTTTATTTATTTTTAGTTACTGGCTGTACGAGCCTTTTGTTATTTAATTTATAATTTATAAATCTCTTTAGGGTCCGGGGGAATCGCAGAGTTTTTATTTGTTATAAGCTGGAGGGTCCCTCCGAAGGTGGTGAATCGCAGCTTTAGTTTTTGTAAATTATTGGCTGTACAAGCCGTGTTTAAATATGTACCTAAATCTAGTTTATTTGATTCGAACTATGTGTTTGGAGAAACCAAAAAATGAAAGATATTGTCTTCTTATTTTATAACAAGATCTAGTAGTGCTTATTTTTAGATAAATTTATTAATATAATATCTATTTGGTTAAAGTTTATTAATATGGTATTTATTTAGCCAAGTTTGTTAAATTTATTACAATTGTCTCTTGTAAACTGAATTTAGAATTATATATGTACATTTGAAATGTAACGTGAGCATTTATTTATTTAAAACAAAGGTGTTCAAGAATATTTATACTTTGTTTGGGTTATCGATTTATTTACATTAATAATATTTTGAGTCGCATATTAATTAAGGCTTCTACTTTCCGGGATGGCTGTCCTATGACGTCCTGTTTGGATTCGTTTATTATCCTACTGAGGGGCCTTTATTTCCCGTGATGCTGCCTTGTTGTGTTCCTCGGGTGGAGTGTTGCATTCTGGGTAGCACTTTCTGCTTTACCCGTGGTACTATAGCACTGTAGTTTATAGCACTGTTGTACGTAGCACTGTTGAAGTGTAGCACCGTTGGACTGTAGTATGTAGCACTGTTGAACTGTAGCACCGTTGAACTGTAGTATGTAGCACTGTTGAACTTTATGTGATATTGTTCAATTCAGGTAGCACTTCCTGCTTTACCTGTTGCACTATATGTGATATTGTTCAATTTAGGTAGCACTTTTTGCTTTACCTGTTGCACTATATGCGTTATTGTTCAATTTAGGTAGCACTTTCTGCTTTACCTGTTGCACTATATGCGTTATTGTTCAATTTAGGTAGCACTTTCTGCTTTACCTGTTGCACTAAGTTACTATATCCACGCGAAGGAAACACTTTCTTTTAGCTCGGGCGCCAATTATTCATCCTTCCACTTAAACGTGGAAAAAAAAAATTTTTTAAAGTTTGATCATGTTTTATTGAACTCTACTTTACGACTACTTAATACTAACATTTATATCTTACTCTATACCTATCAATAATTTATGGTCACATTGCACTTCAATGTGACCGTATAAAACTCGGCTGCGCTGTCGTTGTAACTCTGCTGTGGTGTCGTTGTTAATTTTCGCAATTTGTTATTTTGCGTTTCCTGTTGTTGAATTAATGCAGACATGTCGTCAGCAATGTTGGTGTATTAATTTTATTTGAACTTTGTGTTTTTATTCGTTTGTGTTTCCGTGCTTGTATTATTGCTGTGTTAGCTAGATTTTGGTGTTAACCAATTTGGTGTTAACTTATACCTTCTGAGATGAATTCAATTTTCATACCTGCATCCTGCATCTTTGATACGGATAGGAGATTACATGATATGTCCTTGCAAAATAATACATTTTCTTATGTAATATTGTCCTTGAGATTACTCCGAAGTCGTAATCTTCTCATTGCAGTGGCGTGTTTATACTCTCCTTGTTTTGCGATTACAATCTCACTTGCTGATTCCAAAATAACATAATTGGTAAAAAGATTTATGTTATTTATCATATGGTCTGATGCTCCAGAATCCAGTATGAATGATAATGCATCGTCATCCCCTTTGTTCATATTTTGTTTCAACATAAATACTAATATTCTCTCTGGTTGTGTAGTTGCCTGTTTTTCTTTCTTTTGGTGTTGTATATTCTTTTTAAATATAAAACAATCCCTTTTGAAAATGACCCTTTTTCCCACAATGATGGCATTTTAAGTTAGTCTTTATGTTCTTAACTCGTTTGGGTTTGAATTTAGTTTTTTTCTTACAATAGATTTACTTCATTTTCATATTTCTCATTTGTTAATACCGCTTGCAGAATTTTAATGCTAGTATCTTTACTTGAATTTTTAAGTTTTCAGCGTCAAAGTTTCGATGGCAGTTGCTTCTCCATCATAGGTACATACGTAGATGGTAAAGTTAAAAGTAAGTGTGACACTTTGTCCGCCTCCTCAATTTTTGCTCCCGATGCCATTAATTCATTAATTAATTTATTAAAATGAATAATAAGTGAATCATCACTTTTTAATTTAAATGTTAGTAATTGTTTCCGTATTGATTTTGTCTAGTTTAAATTTCTTTGGAGGAACTATAGCCATCGGCAAAAGAAAGAAAAAAGTCATGTAAATTCAGTTAAAATACTTTTGAAAGTTCTTTCCGCTTAGACTATTTTTAATATCTTTTATCCGAATTTTCTTTTTCTATAACATATAAACATCACTTTCTGCCAACAAAGCTTTTACGCGAAATTTCCAAATAGAATATTCTTATGTTTTTCAATTTGGTTTCCTTTTGCATTGTTTTTCGTTTTGCGTTTTTTTATAAATTTCATGAATGTACAAGAACACAATACGTCGTTTCTCTTGATTGAGTGGTTGGGTGGAACCCAACATTTTCTTTTTCCCGAAACTTGTAATACTCAAAAGCGGAAAATACTTTCTGGTGTGGCAAAGTAAGGAAACATATGTAAACGAATATTTGATACTCTTGCAAGAATCAAGGTAGAGAAAACAACTTTAAGTATTGGCTAAATTTTTTGTTAAAAAATAAGAAATGGCTAAGTCCGGACGTAACAAAACTCTTTATACTCATGCAACGATCGAACCCGGTGAAATATCTTCAGAATTTTACAAAACTTCAATTTAAATAGGAAAGGTAGGGCTAAGTTCTGGTGTAGCCGGGTACTCTCACACTTACTATGCAATGCTCAAAGAAAGGAAAATTATTTTCAAATTTTAGCAATACATTTGGACAGGATGACCGATATTTTCGATAAAAAGTTTGCAATAGGACCTGGCGTATACATATTTGGTACATCGGACTTTGAAGAGTTTTAGACCGACTAGACAATTTTTGGTCATAGCGTCGCATATTTCGAGGGCACTATTCGTGCAAAGTTTTATCCAGACACATTGTTTGACTCTTGATATTTGTTCTGGAAAATGAAATAATCGAATGGATGGATTTAAAATTGAGTTATATGGGAAGTAGGCGTGGTAGATTTCACCCATTTTCACTGAACTTCAGTATAATGTTGAAATTTCAGGATAATGCTACTCACCTAATTTTGTAGAAATTGATGGAGTAAGTCCTGAGATGTGGAATTGAACTATGATCGTCAAATGATATCGCAGACCCTCTTATTTCATTTCGGATATAAGCTTTAAGGCCTCTGATGGATTTAGTTATTGATTTATGGCTCCTTTAACAGTTTTTAATAAAATCTTTATATGCGGAGTGGGCGGGCTTATAATCCAATATGTATTTTCACAGGAAAGGATTTCTCCCGCGTATATTTAGTTGACAACGTTAGAATTGTTTGGGAAATGTATACTTTAAATCTGTTAGATGCGGTTCACTGCACCAAATATGTAATGTATCTTAGATTTGAGCTAATTACAATTATAGGTTTTCCTTTAGTAGCATTGTGTGAGCGTTGTAGTGAACCAATTATGCTCTTCTGTAAAACCGAACTTTTTGTTGTGCCAAACAACTTGTGTAGACCTTGTATTGACAGAGAGACAGAAACTCGCATTTCAACTCGTCTTATGATCCTCATCATTTATATATGTATATATATACGTACATGTATAACTATATATCTAGTTTCAGGTGATATAAACAACAGTTAGGTGAAAAAAACTAGTATGTTCTGTAGAACATGTTGCAAGAGAATTTAAAAGATTGAATTTTGTGAACGAGCACGAAAATAAAGACGAACCTTTCTGGAATTCTATTTTTTTTTCCAATAAAAGTAATTACAGTATTTTTGGCTGGATTTAACATAAAACCGTTTGAAGAAAAGTAAACGCTGAGTTTTATCCATGGAATATGCGAAGCAGTAGGTGATGATCTAAAAGACACCGCTCACACTCTTAAGGAATGCAATTTTTCACGTCAACCAAATCTTCGGATTTTTATGAATTTATGGAATTATTTAGAAAGAAAAAGGACTCCAAATAAACCTCCGAAGAAATGAGCTTGGTTCTTAATTCCTTAAGTGGATTAAAAAACTGCTGAAATATTATATTATATACTAGCTGTGCCCGCGACTTCGTCCGCGTGGAACAGTGATTTTGAGCTTCGTCTTTATCTTCGTCCGCGTCAATTTCTGTTATCAAAGAACTTCTGCGTAAATTATATTTTTTGTTTTATTTTCTGGTGGCAGAAGAACATATTGATTTTCTCCGCAACCTGATCTTAACAACGCGACATATAATTGGCCATGTTAAAAGCAGTCTTGGCGTAAATCGATCCCCACGTGTTTAAATGTTTGCCCCTGCGATTTATTAATTGTAACGACGAAAGATAGCTTAAGAGGAAATTGAATTCTTTTAAAATTAAAAGGTATATCATTTGGGATCATCGGGATGCGAGGTATAAGTACTGTTTGACCAACTGCTGGACCAGTCAAAACGATTGCAACGATCACGTTATTGCGAAGAAATTTGACTTGAAGTTGGGTCCCGTTGCATAAATTTGGTGGTTTCAGATTTCTAAGTAAAATTATTGGGGCGCTTATTTTTAGCTTAAGGGCATGTGGAGGAATGCCACTTGGGTTCAAAGAATTTAGAAACTCCTGTGGGTAATGGATATCTTTGTGATCCATTTTTATCAATAGATGTGTATGTGACTATATCTCCTTCAAGTTTATTTAAAATTATGTCATTAATTTCGTCCAAGGTACTGTTTCTCGCCGCCAATATTGCCCTTTGACACATCCATTGGTAATCTTTATTTTCTATTTCGCTGATATCAGGGTAAACTTTTGATATTAAATTATTAATGTTACCTACTCTTATTTCTAAATCGCCGTCAATTTCAATATCATAATATCTCCTTCCTTAGAATCAACCGGCAGTTTTACGATTTGTTTCGAATTTGCCTCTATTGTGAATTTATCAGAGGAAAAATTTGGTTTCATTTTAAGAGGTATTGTAATATTATTTGTAATTAGTATTTTATTTTCAAGATCAATTTTAGCTTTATTTTTTGTCAGAAAATCTAAGCCTAACAGTCCGTCAAAATAATCATGGAATTTAAAAACTAAGAATGTAAGAGTTCCTGTTTTCCTAATTTCTTTGAAAATTGGTAATGTTACTTGCTTGTCAATTATATATTTATGTAAGATGGTCGATATAGTTATTGGAGTACATTTCTTGATATCTAAGGGATTTATAAATTCCGGGTTTATAAATGAAGAAGAAGCTCCGGTATCTATTAGGAATCTTAATTGTCTGCCAAATGGAGAGCTTATACTGATATAGGGTAAAATACTACCATGTTTATTGCAGTCTATATATCCTGTTTGTTTCTTGAGGCTAACTGTAAAAAATCCTGATTATCGTCAATATTGTAATTTTCATATTGGTCCAGGTTTATCTTGTTAGCGTGGTCAAGACATGGGACAGAGCTTTCATTTCGAAGACTTCTAAATTCGTTAATATTATTCATTTCATTCCTATTTGTTATCCTACTAAATTGAGTGCTTGGGCTAGTTTTAAATTTGTTTGTACCCTTTTCAAATTTTGAAAATCCACTACCGGTATCCATAGGTTCTGGTGGAGGCTGTGATTGCCTCCAATTTGTTTGTCTCGAAAAATTATCGAAGCGTTGGCTGGGTTTAAAATTTGAAAAATTCTCGCGATGTACTTGGGAATTTTGGAGTAACAAATTACGATTCTGATTGTTTGAATTTGGCTCAAAGTTATTGTTATTAACATAGTAAGGTCTGGTTGAAAAATTAGAATATCTTTTAGGTTGGTAATAATTTTCTTGTCTTGGTGCATTATTTACAAAATTTTGTGGATATTTAGGATATGGATTATATTGGTAATTTGGTCTCCATTGAGGATATTTGGGTTTATTCAAATTGGCCCTAATATAATGAGTAGTCAAGGGCAATCGGCAATGATTCTGGTCTCATTGCTCTAATCGTAGATCCCATAGGTTCCCGTAAACCTGACAAAAATGAGTTTAGGCACATTTCAGAAAATATATTTCTCTTTGCATTAATTACATTAGTGTCGGACTCATGGATAGATAAATTATTAGACAAAGCTGATTGAATTTCCATTATTTCGCTGTAATATTTTTCAATCGGTTTGCTGTATTGTTTTAAACAATGAAGATCTCTAATTAGGGATGTTTCTGTCCTTTTATCTGAATAATGCGATATAAAGTTTCCTCTGATCTCATCCCAATTGAGGGATGTGCCATACATGTTCAAGACTTCATTGGCTTGACCATCTATTTTATTTCTTATGGCCCTCAAGAGGATTAGTCCATGAGGAGTGTTATCTGCTCCCCTAATGTGAAGGAGTATTTCTTCCACATTACTAATGAATTCGTGGAGCAATCTTGGATTACCATCAAATTTGGGTAGGTCCTTGATTGCATCTGGAATCCTAAGTGAGCTAAAAATGTCGATATTATTCATGTTGTTACTACTACTTGTCGTTTGAGTCCCTGATATACTTGGAACTTCTGTATTTGAAAGCATATTAAAATTTAATGTACTGTCCTCGGATATAACGGGTAGGCTTCTTGACTTAAAAATCTTAAAACTTTTAGGATATGGAAAATTTCTAGATTTATTAGTCATCAAAAATTTTTTTTTTTTTACTTTTTCCACTTTTTCACTTTTCCACTTCGTCCTTTTCCTTTTTAATTTTATTGATTTTGGCAAGAAAATATAACTATTTTCTTTTAAATTGTAAAGATTATATATATATATATATATATATATTTTTTTTTTTTTTGATATAATATATTTTTATTTAAAATTTTTCTAATTTCATATACTTTTGCATTATACATACGTTAGCTTTTCTTCAAAAAAATTTGTTTTGATCTTTCCAATCTTTCTTTTGAATTAATATATTTTTATTTCAAATTTTCTAATTTCGTCTACTTTCGCAATATACTTATGTACATTTGTTAACTTTCTTCAAAATTTATTTTTATTTTTTATTTGTTTTATTATATATATATATGTAATTCAATAACCGCTAGTTACTTACAGAGCCCCTATGAGAATGGTGTGCATGAGGGGTGTAGGTCCTTTTTTCCACCGGTTCACTTATGTATCTCCTTGTGGCCTTATACCAATGTTCCCTTGGTATTTGTTTTGCTTCCGATATTCCCTCGGATTTAGAACAGGCGGCCCCTTGTTCAAGGATTCACAAAGTTTTATTTCGATAGCACTTTTAGACTTTCGACTCGAACCGTTGGCTTTTCGACTGCGCCAGTTATGTTGGTTACGTTGCTCAAACTTTCTTTCGTTCAATAAAACACCTTATTCCTTCGAAGGTTACACCAATAATGAATTTTATTCTTAAACCAATTTTACATCAAGTCAAACAAGTAAAATAAATTTGATGAGTCAGTAAAAATAAAAGTTGATAACAGGAAGTAAGCATTAATTACAATTTTTGCAAGTGAGTATTAATTACCATTTTTGCAATGTTTTAAATAATAAAATAAATTTAATGATACATATGTTCTTATTATTTTATTGGTGTCTTATGAAGTCAAGCAAATAAATTTGATGAGTCAGTAAAATAAAACAATAGTGAGTGCACAAAAGTTGATAACAGGAAGTAAGTATTATTTACAGTTGTTGTATTGTTTTAAATAATAAAATAAACTTAATGATATGTTCTTATATTTATTGGTGTCTTCTTGGTTTTGGTGGGGGTTGATGTGACGATATAACTCGCGCCAGTCATTTCTTCTCTTCGCTACGTGGCGCCAATTGGATATTCCAAGCGAAGCCAGGTCCTTTTCCACTTAGTCCTTCCAACGGAGTGGAGGTCTTCCTCTTCCTCTGCTTCCCGCGGCGGTTACTGCGTCGAATACTTTCAGAGCTGGAGTGTTTTCGTCCATCCGGACAACATGACCTAGCCACCGTAGCCGCTGTCTTTTAATTCGCTGAACTATGTCAATGTCGTCGTACATCTCGTACAGCTCATCGTTCCATCGAATGCGATATTCGCCGTGGCCAACGCGCAAAGGACCATAAATCTTTCGCAGAACTTTTCTCTCGAAAACTCGCAACGTCGACTCATCGGTTGTTGTCATCGTCCAAGCCTCTGCACCATATAGCAGGACGGGAATTATGAGCGACTTATAGAGTTTGGCTTTTGTTCGTCGAGAGAGGACTTTACTTTTCAATTGCCTACTCAGTCCGAAGTAGCACCTGTTGGCAAGAGTAATCCTGCGTTGGATTTCCAGGCTGACATTGTTGGTGGTGTTAATACTGGTTCCTAAATAGACGAAATTATCTACAACTTCAAAGTTATGACTGCCAACAGTGACGTGAGAGCCATGTCGCGAGTGCGACGACTGTTTGTTTGATGACTGGAGATATTTCGTCTTGCCCTCGTTCACCGCCAGACCCATTTGCGTTGCTTCCTTGTTCAGTCTGGAGAAAGCAGAACTAACGGCGCGGGTGTTGAGGCCGATGATATCAATATCATCGGCATACACCAGCAGCTGTACACTCTTATAAAAGATTGTACCTGCTCGATTAAGTTCTGCAGCTCGTATAATTTTCTCCAGCAGCAGATTGAAGAAGTCGCACGATAGGGAGTCACCTTGTCTGAAACCTCGTATGGTATCGAACGGCTCGGAGAGGTCCTTCCCGATCCTTACGGAGCTTCTGGTGCTGCTCAACGTCAGTTTACACAGCCGTATTAGTTTTGCGGGGATACCAAATTCAGACATCGCGGCATAAAGGCAGCTCCTTTTCGTGCTGTCGAAAGCAGCTTTAAAATCGGCGAAGAGGTGGTGTGTGTCGATTTTCCTTTCACGGGTCTCTTCCAAGATTTGGCGCATGGTGAATATCTGGTCGGTTGTTGATTTACCAATAATACGCTGTTCAGAACCTTATATGCGATGTTGATTAGGCTAATCCCACGGTAGTTGGCGCAGATTGTGGATTATGGATTGGGCATAGCACACTTAAATGCCAATCGTTGGGCATACTTTCGTCCGACCACATTTTGCAAAGAAGCTGATGCATGCACCTTATCAGCTCTTCGCCGCCGTGTTTGAATAGCTCGGCCGGCAATCCATCGGCCCCTGCCGCTTTGTTGTTTTTCAGGCGGGCAATTGCTATTCGAACTTCTTTATGTTCGGGCAATGGAACGTCTGCTCCATCGTCATCGATTGGGGAATCGGGTTCACCTTCTCCTGGAGTAGGGCGTTCACTGCCATTCAGCAGGCTGGAGAAGTGTTCCCTCCATAATTTAAGTATGCTCTGGGCATGCTCTGGGCATCTTGAAACCTTTTGTAAGCCGCCGCATCTTTTCGTAGAATTTTCGAGCATTACCCCTGTCGGCCAGCTTATCAAGCTCTTCGTACTCACGCATTTCGGCCTCTTTCTTTTTCTGTCTACAAATGCGCCTCGCTTCCCTCTTCAACTCTCGTCTGGCTATCAGTATAGGAGTAATATAAATCTGCTTATATTGCGATCCTCAGGTTGACGATTTACACCATAAAGTATTTCCCTGTCTTCGATTCTTGTTACTATTAAAAGTTCGGTTACACCCGAATATAGCCCTTTCTTACTTATTTGATATTTAATTTGTTGAGTGCATGCGTACTGTATTAAAATACATACGAGTTTTATGTTAATATATCTGTGTTGCAAAAAATTGTGTATATGTTTATGTGTTTATTTATGTATATTCCAGCAAAACCAGCGTGACCGAAACTCCTGCACATTTACACAATTTTATTACTTTCGCAACAAAGTTGCTAAGGAGAGTATTATAGTTTTGTTCGTATAACGGTTGTTTGTAAGTCCTAAAACTAAAAGAGTCAGATATAGGGTTATATATACTAAAGTGATCAAGGAGACGAGGTGAGTTGAAATCCGGATGTCTGTCTGTCCGTCCGTCCGTCCGTGCAAGCTGTAACTTGAGTAAAAATTGAGATATCATGATGAAACTTGGTACGCGTATTTCTTGACTCCATAAGAAGGTTAAGTTCCAAGATGGGCAAAATCGGCCTACTACCACGCCCACAAAATGGCGAAAACCGAAAACCTATAAAGTGTCATAACTAAGCCATAAATAAAGATATTAAAGTGAAATTTGGCACAAAGAATCGCATTAGGGAGGGGCATATTTAAACGTAACTTTTTTGGAAAACTGGGCGTGGCCCCGCCCCCTACTAAGTTTTTTGTACATATCTCGGAAACTACTATAGCTATGTCAACCAAACTCTATAGAGTCGTTTCCTTCAGGCATTTCCATATATAGTTCAAAAATGGAAGAAACCGGATAATATCCACGCCCACCTCCCATACAAAGGTTATGTTGAAAATCACTAAAAGTGCGTTAACCGACTAACAAAAAACGTCAGAAACACTAAATTTTACGGAAGAAATAGTAGAAGGAAGCTGCATCCAGGCTTTTATTAAAAATTGAAAATGGGCGTGGCGTCGTCCACTTATGGACCAAAAACCATATCTCAGGAACTACTAATTTTATAGCAAAATAAAAAAATATGTAAATAACGGATAATGAAATCTCGATTATCACTTTATCATGCGAGAGTATAAAATGTTCGGTGAAACCCGAACTTAGCCCTTCCTTACTTGTTACTTATTACTAACACACCCTCACAAATAATTTAAACGCGTAAAGAGTCAATCAGCTGTGTCTTTTATTTGTTTTATATTATATACTACTAGCGGACCCGACAGACGTCTTGTACACATGTCTTTAATCCGAAAATTTCAAACTTTTTTCAATATGCTGTAACATTTTTTGATGAAACGTATTGTTAAAAAGTTATTACAATACCTAACCCCATTACAGGTATATTTATCACAATTCAACCAATCCATATCGTGTGAGTTTATGTATACTGTATGAGTGAAATAAAAACTAGAAGCTCTGTTTAGTAAAAGTTTTAAGTCGTTTTATTTAAAGGTAAAAACACTTACATTGAAACTATTTTATTTTATATCACATATTTTTTGTAAATTTTTTATAAACTAAGTTTATGCGTAATGGTATTGGATATACAATATTTTGGTTAATCCTTGAGGCGTATAAACAAATAAATTCGATGCTTTTCCAACTCTGGAACATGCAACAAATACGAGGTGTGTTCAAAAAGTATCGCGAATTTTGTGTTTTTTCAAAAATTATTTATTTATTCAAGAATATCTATTTTGTCCCCTTCAAAGTAATCCCCATGAGATATTACACACTTGTGCCAACGGTTTTTCCAATCTTCGAAGCACTTCAAAAAATCATTTTTTTTTATCTTCTTCGATGCCGTCTTTATATCGTCAAGAGAAGCGTAACGTCGTCCTTTCATGGGCCTCTTCAGTTTAGGGAACAAGAAAAAATCACAGGGGGCCAGATCTGGGGAATACGGTGGCTGCGGCATCATTAGTGTGTTGTTTTTGGCCAAAAAGTTGCGTACAAGCAACGATGTGTGTGAGCAGGGGCGTTATAGTGGTGCAAAAGCCAATTTTTATTCTTCCACAAATCCGGGCGTTTCTGGCGGACTGCTTCGCGCAAATTGCGCATAACTTGCAGGTAATATTCCTTATTGACCGTTCTTCCCAGTGGCAAAATCTCATGATGCACCACGCCGCTGCAATCGAAGAAAACTGTCAGTTACGATTCGCGATACTTTTTGAACACACCTCGTTATTGACCGTAAGAGAAACACGGATTTTCTAATTATAAGCCAAAAAGTTACATGGTTTTGGAGAACGTTTTGACAATTTTCCATTGCCCATTCATGGTGACATCATATTTATAGTACCACATGGACTTATTTATTAATATTTTTCATTGAACATTTTTTTAATATACTATACTTCAAAAGTTGTACAATAATATGCCATTAAATTTAATAAAATTATAATATAGCACAAATATGTCCTTTTTTTCCTTTAAAACCTTACCCATTCATAGAAGTGAAAGGTATTAGTATGGCAGCACGACAATAAACTGTTAATGGCGTCGTGGATCCTACTGCATGAACATTTGTAAGAAGGCAGCGACATAACAATGGCTGGCATGTAGTACATAATACAACACAGTTGTCCATTTTGTATGTACACAATTTCGTTGTTGCCATACTCAAACTTTTCACTTCCATGAAATTTTAATGTATTGTTCAAATGAAATGTTTTATGCAAAAAATAAGTAAATAGGTAAATATTTTTGTTTTAAATTATCAATTGTTATTACAAATGGTAAAACAGAGCTATTTTATGCTTTTATTTGTAAAATAACGTCAAGTTTGTTAGAGCTTTGAATAATTTTACGTTTTACATATTAGTGGCATCACTCCTCTCTATTGTCGTCGGCAAATTTAAAAATATTATCAAGTTAGCGAGAGCGACAACTGAGAGCCTTCAGTCGTATAGTCGTGCACCCTAAGTAACTGTGTCCATAAGAACGTATGGATTTTAATATTTGACAGATGTCGTTTGCACTTCCGTCTGTCGCACTTCTTGTGTTCAGCACAATAAGCTTTTCACACAAAAGCTTTTCTGTAAAAACAAAACAAAAGGAGAAAAACTGATTCCGAACTGGTCGCCGCTTATGGAAAACGATGCATGTAAAAAATAAAACATGATAACATGAAAACATTCGTTTAATCGTTGCGAAAATTCGAATTCAAAGAAAAAGAAATTCGGTACGCGTGTGCAAATGTGAAATTTTCGGAATTAAGTCAATTTTATTTTAAATTTTAACCACATACATTAAGCAAAAGTATATATGTATCCATAATTTGAAAAGGTGAGTGAGTAAACGAAAGAAATTTTTATATGAAAAAAAAATACATTTAGTGCTTATATGCGCCGAGTAAAAAAAGCTTTTAATCACAGTGCTTCTGAATCCAAGAGGAAGAATAGAGCTCTGTAGGGGCTAGGCCAAGTTTTCACTCAAATTTACCTATTTTAGGCACAAAGACACACTGTTACGAATAAACACGCTACCTTATTTTCATTGGGATAACTCACATGTTGCCCGATATATGCGGTAGAAAGTCAATTCGAATTTCGAAAATCTTTATAACGGGTGGGCCATCTAACGTTTTAAATTTGAATTATCTATATTTCGACATTGGAAACGTCAAATACCATTCGGAAAGGGACAAATATTCAGTAAAAAGTCTAAAACTTACGAAAAGTTTCGCTATTCACTAGAAGAAAACTGGGAAATATTGAAAAAAAACCGAAGATGGTCAATTTTACCGAAAAATCATCTTTTCGGACGAGGCTCATTTCCACCTCGATGATTACGTTAACAAGCAGAATTGTCGCATTTGGGGCACAGGACGGCGCTACGTACCATACAGCAAACGCTACACTCAATCTTTTACGCCATATTTTCGAAAATCGTATAATCAGCAAAAGAGGTGATGTGAATTGGCCTCCCAGAAGCTGCGATTTAACTCCGTTGGACTATTTTCTGTGGGGAACCATCCAGAAACAATTCAAGATCTAAAGTACGAAATTCAAGCTGCTGTAGCTGTCATAAGGCCTGAAACCATCGAGAAAGTACTCCAATATTGGGTGGATCGGATAAGCTACTGTAAACTCAGCCGTGGTGGTCATTTGTCCGAAATTGTTTTCCACAAATAAATTTCATAAAACAACTTTTTAAATAAATATTAGACCTTTAAAAAATATCAAGCCGTTTTTTTATTGACTTTTTAAATTTAAAATTTTATATGGCCCACCCTTTATTAGGTATATGGGGGCTAAGGAAGTATTGGTCCGATTCAACCCATTTTTGACATACAGACATACCGTTATAACAGAAGGATTATCTCTTAAAATCAGTCATATTTACCACACATGGACAAACATTTTCGATCAAAATTCAACTATAGGTACCAGGATCTAAATATTTGGTACCTAGGGACTTGAACAGGTTTTATTTCGTTCAAAAAATGTTTAGTCATAAGGTGATAAACACTAAAGACATTATTCGTGCAAAGTTGTATCACGTTATATGAACTGCTTCTTGATTTGTGTACTGGAGACTGAACGAATCAATTGGAAAATAAAGTTGAATTGTATGAGAAGTTGGCGTTGTTGTTATCCGATTTCGTCCATTTTCACAATATAACATAAGAACGCTACGTATTAAATTTCGGTTGGACGCTTCAAGAGATATGAGGTTTCACCAAAAAGTGAGCGGGCTCTCATGAAGCTCTTTCCTACCATCTCGGTGGTAAAATTTAATGTCTTTGGCGTATTTAGTTATTAACTTTTCGCGCTTTAGTAGTTTTTAACAGTACCTTATACGGGAACTGAGCGGGCTTATCCTCAGGTTTTATTAATTTTCACACCGCCGGTGAAAGTTCTTATAAGACTTGAGTTCAGAAATTTGGTTACTGAGCTTAAGTGGTTAAGAAGATATGCAAATTAAACTTCTAGAAAATGGAGTCATGTGTAGAAGTTCACGCAAGTGAGGAAAGTTCTCTAAACCGCATTCACTTAAGAGTGGCCAGAAACGATTCTGTTACATATGGCTCAAGCAGCTCACGACTTGCGTTCTTTGACCAAGTATCCTCTGGGTATCTTGAGTACATCCATTTAAAGGCGAGCTAAAGCGGGAACGCGAGAAATACCCTACATAAAGTTGTGCGCTGGGTTTGGGACTCGCCATATAAAGGACCGCAAGTTTGGTGTGGGATTCGTGATGGGAGAGAAACTACGTCATCGAGTACTATCATTCACTCCGGTGGATGAACATCTAGCCACAATCCTCATCAAAACGAGGTTCTTCAACATATCGTTGATTTGCGACCACGCTCCAAAGGTAGAGAAGGGCAATGTGACCAAAGATATATTCTATGAGCGCGTCGAGCGCACCTACGCACCTACACCGCCACGATGTCAAAATCATGTTTGGCGACTTTAACGCCAGGGTGGGCAAAGAAGGTGTCTTTGGCCAACAGTCTGCAAATTCAGCCTCCACGAGGAAAGATCCCTAAATGGGTTGAATCTGATCGAATTCGCTGGAGGCCGAAATATGGTTATCCGAAGTACTAAATTCCAGCGCAAGAAAACACATCAAGCTACCTGACTGTCTCCAGATCGAAAGACCACTATCATTTTGTGATAGACGGAAGTCACGTCTCCAGTGTTCCAAACTGTGTACGCTCCGAGGTCTGAACATCGCCTCGAACCACTATTTTGTTGCAGCCAAGACTCACACCCGCCTCTGTGCAGCAAAAGCCGCATGTCAACAAGCACAAGGAAGGTTCGACGTCGAGTAGCTGCCATCACAAAAAATAGCCGACTGATTTTCTACTCTACTTGCACTCCCGCTCTCTGAGAGAACTCGTCAACAACTCGGTATAAGGGAACTGTGGGACGGCATTTATAAATGCAGCTGGTAGGATGAGGAGTGCCGTGTCGCAGCGGACAGAAAACAGACTGCCTACCTCGCAACGTTACGATCGACCCACAACACGTGCAGGATGGGATAGATACTTACAGTTGAAGAGGGAAAGGAGATACATTTGCAGTAAGAAAAAAAGAGAGGCCGAAATGCGTGAGTATGAAGAGCTTGACAAGCTGACGGACAGAGGTAATGCTCGAAAATTCTACAAACAGATGCGGCGACTAACAGAAAGTTTCCCGACCGGAACATACTCTTGCAGAACCAACAGAACTGATCTAATAACCGATGCTCAGAGCATCCTAAAATTATTGAGGGAACACTTCTCCAGCTTGTATAGCAAAAATAACGCCAGGAGAACGTTAATCCGATTCCACAATCGACGACCATGGAGCAGACGTTCCATTGCCCGAACATGAAGATGTTCGAAAAGCAATTGGCCTTCTGAAGAACAACAAAGCGGTAGGGGCTGATGGATTGTCGGCCGAGCTATACAAACACGGTGGCGGGAAACTGATAAAAGGCATCCCTTTCGTGCGACTTCTTCAATCTGCACTTGGAGAAAATATTTCGAGCTGCAGAACTTAATCAAGCCGGTACAATCTACTATAAGAGTGTACAGCTGCTGGCGTATGCCGATGATATTGACATCATTGGTCTTAACAACCGCGCCGTTAGTTCTGCTTTCTTCGGAATAGATAACGCAGCGTAACAAAAGGGTCTGGTAGTAAACGAGGGCAACACGAAATATCTTCTGTCATCAAACAAACAGTCGTCGCACTCGCGACTAGTCTGACGCCACTGTTGACAACGTCAGCCTCGAAATCCAACGCAGAATATCACTTGTCGACATGTGCTACTTCGGACTAAGTAGCCAATTGAGAAATAAAGTCCTCTCTCGACGAACAAAAATAAAACTCTATAAGTCACTCATTATTTCCATCCTGCTATATGGTGCATAGGCTTTGACGATGACATCAACTGATGAGTCGTAGCTCTGAAAGTATTCGACGCAGTTCCCGCCGGGGGAAGCAGAGAAAGACCTCCACTCCGCTGGAAGGACAAAGTGGAGAAGGACCTGGCTTCGCTTGGAATATCCAATTGGCGCAACGTAGCGAAAAGAACAAACAACTGGCTCGCGGTTGTTAACTCGGTTATAATCGCGTAAGCGGTCTGGGCCGTCTTAAGCCATGTGAAGGCCCCAAGGCAAAAGTTATCTTGGGCCCCCTGTGATTTTTTTTTTATTTTATTTTTTTTTTAATAAACAGTTAATAAAGAAAGACATTCAAAAAAGTTTTTACATTAAACTTAGTATTTTATTAATTCATAAAAATAATTTTTTCTTGACATTCGAGTTACATACATAGTAGAATAGCTTACTTTATAAATTCACTTTTCGAAGTTTCATGGTAGTGAAAATTTTTAAAACATCTTCAAAGTCAATTTTTTATTACCATGACAGCTAGACTATTTAAGCGATTCTGAGTCATTGATGAACGTAGACAGTTCTTAACTAATTTTAATTTTGAAAAGCTACGTTCACCCATAGCATTTGTTATCATCAGACATCTATATATTTTCAAGGCTGTCATGACATTAGGAAATGAAGATTGTGACATATTATCAACAATTATTTTATAAGACTCCTGAGGCGACAAAAAGTTGTTAGATTCTAAACCGTTTAATGTCTTTACAATGACAAATGTATCATTTCTTCAGCGAAGTTACATTCAATGTCTTCGAAATAACACTTTCTAAACTTTTCACAATCATTCCTCAATTCTTCATCAGATTTTATTAAAAACGTTGTTAGGAATCCAAATAAGTTTTGTATTTCTGAGTATGCTTCAAGGCGTTTTTTCAACTCTGCACAAAGCCTATCAAATATTGGCAAATATGTTTATATTTTAAATTTATCTTGTCCTCTAAACACAACATCTTCTGCATTTCCTTCATAGTATTTTTTTTTTCGTTTCCTATTACGTTGGTTTTCATCAGTCCATTCAGTATCAATAATCTCATTGGCTTTAGTAAGGTAGTAATCAAAATTTTCTCTTTCAGCGATCAAAAGGTCTAACAGCGATTTTAAAAGATTGACTGCAGAAATTAATTCAATTTGTTTGTTTTGTAAAGATATACTAACAGCATTAATCCGCGCTAGAATGACACTCCAAACTACAGACATTACAACATTTTTATTTAAATCCTTTAATAGGCACTTAGCTTCGTGAATAACTTCTGGTTTCTGATTTACGTTGTTGTCTTTCAACAAATACAAATTTGTTGTTCTAATTTTTTTAGTGGGCCCCTAAGTACCGATGGGCCCATAGGCACTTGCCTTATTTAACTCGAGGCTAAGACGGCACTGTAAGCGGTGTATACGCCAATTAAGAAGAAGAAGAAGATATATTCAATATATTTGGTCATAGATATTTACGTTTAGGGGACTATATGTGTTTTCTTAATTAGTACTATAACAATAAATTAGATCTAAATATTCTACCCAGCACCGATTAATTGGCAACCCACGGCACAAACGCACATGTTCATTTTGAACATTAGTTGACTTTTGACTTGAAAATATGGCTCATATGGAAACTCAAAGATTATTCTTTTTTAATAATAAAAATTTTATGTATAAAAAATATGTTTCATTGGGTCAATAGTTCCCTGAACCTATAATACCTAATATAAAAGTTTGCGAAACATATATATTGGCCAACAATTATTTCAATAAAAATTAGAGAGCATGTTTTACTCATTATACTGTCCCTATGTGTCTGAAATAGATACAATTGGATTTTGGAACACCCGGTTGTCTTTCTCTGTTTCTACCCGTTTTGCCGTTCATATTACGTCATTCTTTTGAAAGAGTGCAGAAAATATTTTTCTAATAATACATATATTAGTGAAAAATTAGTTTTTTATTTTAGATAATACTGCAAGGGCCATATAAAGGAGCGCAAGTTTGGTGTTGGATTTGTGGTGGGAGAAAGACTCCATCGCCGAGTACTATCATTCACTCCGGAGAATGAACGTCTAGCCACAATCCGCATCAAAGCGAGGTTCTTCAACAAATCGCTGATTTGCACCCACGCCCCGACGGAAGAGAAGGACGAAGTGACCAAAGATGCCTTTTATGAGTGCTTGGAGCGCACTAATGAGAGATGCCCCCGCCATGATGTCAAAATCGTGCTTGGCGACTTTAACGCCAGGGTGGGTAAAGAAGGTATCTTTTGCACTACAGTCGGTAAATCCAGCCTCCACGAGGAAACATCCCAAATAGGTTGAGGCTGATCGACTTCGCAGGGGCCCGAAATATGGTTATCGGTAGTACTAGATTCCAGCATAAGAAGATTCATTAAGCTACCTGGCTGTCGCCGGATCGAAAAACCAACAACCAGATCGATCATGTTGTGATAGACGGAAGACACGTTTCCAGTGTTTTAGATGTGCGTGCGCTCCGAGGTCCTAACATCGACTCGGACCACTATATTGTTGCAGCCACGATTCGTACTCACCTCTGTGCATCAAAAAACGCACACCAACAAACACAAGGAAGGTTCGACGTCGAGAAGCTGCAATCACAACAGACAGCCGAACGATTTTCTACTCAGCTTGCACTCCTGCTCTCTGAGAGCACTCGTCAACAACTCGGTATAAGGGAACTGTGGGAGGGCATTTCAAACTCCTTACGTACAGCTGCAACCGAAACCATCGGTTTTCGGAAAGTGCAAAAGAATAGCTGGTACGACGAGGAGTGCCGTGTTGCAGTGGAGAGAAAACAGGCTGCCTACCTCGCAACGTTACTATCGACCACATCACGTGCGGGATGGGATAGATACTGAGAGTTGAAGAAGGAAGCGAGACGCATTTGCAATCTGCGCCAACTACCGTGGGATTAGCCTCCTCAACATCGCATATAAGGTTCTGTCGAGCGTATTGTGTGAAAGATTAAAGCCCACCGTCAACAAACTGATTGGACCTTATCTGTGTGACTTCAGACCTGGAAAATCAAAAAGCGACCAGATATTCACCATGCGCCAAATTTTGGAAAATACCCGTGAAAGAAGAATCGACACGCACCACTTATTCGTCGATTTCAAAGCTGCTTTCGACAGCACGTAAAGGAGCTGCCTCTATGCCGCGATGTCTGAATTTGGTATCCCCGCAAAACTCATACGGCTGTGTAAATTGACGTTGAGCAACACCCAACGCTCCGTCAGACAAGGCGACTCCCTATCGTGCGACTTCTTCAATCTGCTGCTGGAGAATATTATTCGAGCTGCAGAACTTAATCGAGCAGGTACAATCTTTTATAAGAGTGTACAGCTGCTGGAGTATGCCGATGATATTTATATCATCGGCCTCAACACCCGCGCCGTTAGTTCTGCTTTCTCCAGACTGAACAAGGAAGCAACGCAAATGGGTCTGGCAGTGAACGAGGGCAAGACGAAATATCTCCTGTCATCAAACAAACAGTCGCCGCACTCGCGACTTGGCTCTCACGTCACTGTTGACAGTCATAACTTTGAAGTTGTAGATAACAACAGTGTGAGCCTGGAAATCCAACGCAGGATTACTCTTGCCAACAGGTGTTACTTCGGACTGAGTAGGCAATTGAGAAGTAAAGTCCTCTCTCGACGAACAAAAACCAAACTCTATAAGTCGCTCATAATTCCCGTCCTGCTGTATGGTGCAGAGGCTTGGACGATGACAACAACCGATGAGTCGACGTTACGAGTTTTCAAGAGAAAGGTTCTGCGAAAGATTTATGGTCCTTTGCAAATTGGCCACGGCGAATATCGCATTCGATGGAACGATGAGCTGTACGAGATATTCGACGACATTGACATAGTTCAGCGAATTAAAAGACAGCGGCTACGGTGGCTAGGTCATGTTGTCCGGGTGGACGAAAACACTCCAGCTCTGAAAGTATTCGACGCAGCAACCGCCGCGGGAAGCAGAGGAAGAGGAAGACCTCCACTCCGTTGGAAGGACTAAGTGGAAAAGGACCTGGCTTCGCTTGGAATATCCAATTGGCGCCACGTAGCGAAGAGAAGAAATGACTGGCGCGCTGTTGTTGACTCGGCTATAATCGCGTAAGCGGTGTCTACGCCAGTAAAGAAGAAGAAGAATACTGTAAGGGAAAGTATTTAATTACTACTTACTTAATATATTAATTTATATATTGAGACTGAATAACATAGGATTTAAACGCTGACTGAATAAAATAAGTTTTTGATTTAGATTTTTTTGTTTCTAAATAAAATATTATTATTCAATTTTTTCTCTCAAATAATTTTATTATGACAGAAAATAGCAAAAACAAAAAGAAACAACAAGCATATGCGAGAGCTGTAGCCCACGAAAATTTTAACGAGCTCTGCTCTCTAACCGCTCCCAAGTTTTTGCTACCGCTACTCCAGAGCAGAGCACAGCACTTCATTTTCGACTATTGCTACGGCTATAGTTTTTTACCTAACAAAATTCCGAACAGAGTAGAGCACATACTTTTATATTGTTCTGCTATGGGTCTGCTATGGATCCCGTCAAAGTGAGAGTGGTAGCTATAGCATAGCAATAATTCCAGGAATATTGCTGCTACGGAGTAGTAAATGAAACCCCTGGCAAAAACACATACAGCCCGCAAAACATAAATATCTGCATATGTTCAAATATATTGAACACACACGCGTAAACATAGATATACATTTATATGAGACACGTGTTTAAATGAGTTCAGCCTGCCCCCATTCTACCCTGGAAAAACTGGCGCACTCTAATAACAAATCAGCTCAATCCACCATCTGATGACACCATACTAATACATTACCACTCAACACAACTCACCACACTTCTACATTAATCAACCCACTCAACAAAAAGGATGGGCAAAAAGGAGAGTGGACACGATTCAATTCCCCACTGCGCCTCGTATATATGTGGCGATACCCACATTTAAAGAATCTTTAAATTTATTTAATTAATGCATTTACAGGTTAATACTAGGTTCATTTATATTAGTACAACTAAAGGTTAAGTTATCCTATATTCTACTTTACATTGTTATCCTAAGAGTTACTACTGCCTTCTCTTTTACATACATTAATTAAGCTATCATAATAATGCATTACATATTGACAGCAGCATCACCTGATGCTTGTCCATCACCGTTACCTAAATAAGCATATAAGATGTTAAATTCTAAGCTAAGCATAACAGTTGGAATTTGGTTACCACGTCGCCCAGACGTGTCTTATTAAACCAGTACTCCACAATTGGTGACCCCGACGTTGACTTTAGCGGTCACCTTGGATCAACGGTGGAATTTTACAGCAAGCGCCCCGTTACCAAAAGCGGACCACACCACTGAAGGTGACAACAGGCTAAAGTCACACCACTTAACCATCACCTGGCATCATTTTGTACAACATTTCGTAACTATTATTCATTATTTTATATATTTATTATTTAAATATTATTCGAAATGCCTACCGACGATGACACGCCACGCCTACCGAAGCCTTCTATGTTCCTGAGAAACAATTCCAGCCCTGCGACAATGCGTGTTCCAAGCTTCAACCAAGACAGGCCAGCCCTCTGGTTCGTGCAATTAGAATCACAGTTCCGCAATCACAACGTCACGAGCGAAGTGGACAAATTCCACCACACGATTCCGTTGATAGACACGCGCATAGCTGCCGACGCTGAAGACATAATTTTAAATCCACCGGTCGACAAGCCGTATCAACGTTTAAAGACCACACTGATCGCTTGCTACTCTAAGTCGAGAGAAGCAAAAATCCTACAACTTCTGGACGGTGAGTGCCTCGGTGACAGAACGCCCTCCCAACATCTTCGACACCTTCGAAGTTTAGTTCCGGACATAGATGAGGAAGTATTAAGAGCAAGGTGGCTCTCACATCTCCCCGACCAAATGCGCGCATGTTTGGTTGCACAACGCACGGCCGAGCTACAACCATTAAGCGAAGCCGCGGATCGTTTACATGACGTTCTTCAACCTTCTCAAGGGCATAATATAGCTGCAACATCGCTTACAACAACTCACGACTCAAATTTTACAGCCGTAGAGCAACAACTTGCTCACATCACGAGAAGTCTTCAGAAGCTTTTAAACACCCATCAAATCACTGGACGAAAACGTTTTCGTTCACAACGCATCAACAGAAGCAGACCGGTTTCTCCTGCCATGTCCACCAGTAATACCTGCTGGCATCACAAAAAGTTTGCCAGCCTGGCTCAAAAATGCACACCGGATTGCCAGCAAGCGGAAAACGCAGCAGAGAGACGTTAGCGGCGGAAAGCGCCTCTCTTCCACCATCGTACCGCCTCTTCATCACGGACCGCCACTTACACACATAATTTCAAGTGGACACAGGCTCCGAAGTCTCAGTCTACCCTCACAAACGGGCAACTAACACGAAGATGGCGACCGGCTACCAACTCATCGCAGTTAACGGAACACCCGTTAATACATATGGTGTCGTAACAATCGCTTTAAACATCGGCCTTCGTAGAGTGCTAACTTAGCGTTTCATACTGGCAGATGTGTCCAATCCAATCATTGGCGCCGATTTACCTTCACACTACGGCATCCTCGTCGACCTCAAAAACCAACGACTCATCGACGAAACCACACGACTGTGCACCTCAGGCACAACTAAAAGCGTGACTGTGCAGTCGATCAAACTCCAACAGCCGAATCAATCGTCAGGATTTTGGCAACTGCTTGCCGAATATCCTAAGATTACACGTCCCGATGGTGAACCCAAACAAATTTCACATACAACGCAACATCACATCAAGACAACACCTGGCGTTCCAATCAGCAGTCGTGCTCGGCGATTAGCTCCCGAACGACTAAAAATAGCAAAAGCTGAGTTTCAAAAGATGATCAACCTGGGTATTGCAAGACCATCCGATAGCCCTTGGTCATCACCTCCACATCTGGCGCCCAAAAAGAGTGGCGAATGGCGACCATGCGGCGATTACCGTCGTCTCAACGAACGTACCATACCAGATCGGTACCCAGTTCGATGCTTAGAAGATTTCACCGCAAATTTACATGGTACATCTTGCTATTCAACTATCGACCTAATTCGTGCCTTCAATCAAATTCCAGTAGCTGAGGAAGACGTCCACAAAACGGCTATAATCACACCGTTTGGTCTCTTCGAGTTTATAATTTATAACCTTCGGACTCCGAAACGCAGCTCAGACCTTTCAACGCTTCATCGATGAGGTAACCCGAGATCTACCTTTCGTTTTTGATCGATGATCTACTGGTCGCATCTACCAACGAAGTAGAGCACAAACAACATTTGCGTATCGTCTTTCAACGCCTTCAACACTATGGCTTAGTCATCAACACAACAAAAATATGTCTAGGTCTCAAATATATCGAGTTCCTAGGGCATACAATATCCGCCCATGGAATAAAACCACTTCCGGAACGAGTTAAAGTCATCACCGACTATCCTCGTCCTTCAACAATCACCAAGCTACGCAACTTCAATGGTACAATCAACTTTTACCGCAAATATATTAAAAATGCAGCAAACTTACTCGCTCCAGTCAACGCGCTACTGGAAGGTCCTAAAATTAATGGAAAAACTCCAATAAACTGGACAAAATCGCTTGAAAACGCATTTACAAACTGCAAGAAAGCTCTCGCTAACGCAACACTCTTGGCACACCCGGACAACAACTCCGAGTGGGCCATCTTTTCAGACGCATCTGAATGTAGAATAGATGCCGCGCTTCAGCAACGTATTGGCGAACATTGGCAACCGCTTGCATTCTTTAGTCGCAAACTTGCACCATCTGTTCAAAAACGATCGACCTATGATCGTGAACTCAACGCAGTGTACGAAGCAGTCAAATATTTCCGTCATACATTTGAGGGACGACACATCGCAATCTACACAGACCACAAACCCTTAATGCACGCAATCAAACAGAAGCCTGAACGCGCTTCACCATGGCAATTTCGACGACTTGATTATATCGGTCAGTTTACCACCGATGTACGGCACATATCCGGTTCCAGCAATATCGTTGCGGACGCTTTATCTCGAGTCGATGCCATTCACACAGCAGTAACATCCGAAGAACTTGCATGCGCTCAAATCAACAACTACTCAACAGCTCGAATACACCATTAGAGCTACGCAAAATCAACAGCAATACCACGGACGTTGCTATATACTGTGACATATCTACAGGTACAGCACGTCCGTTCGTTCCAAAACAACTAAGACGGCGAATTTTCGAGACTCTTCATTCAGTCTCACATCCTGGTCGCCGAGCTACAAGACGCCTTATCACAAAAATATATGTTTGGTCATCAATCAACAAGGATTGCATCACATGGACCAAAGCATGCATTCAATGTCAAAGGAATAAAATTTCACGTCATACAATTTCAGCCATTGCAACATTCCAACCACCTTCGCGTCGATTTGAACATATTCACATAGATTTGGCGACACTCCCGCTTTCAAAAGGACACATCAAATGTCTCACAATAATCGACCGATTCACACGCTATCCAGCAGCCCCACCACTTATTGATGGCACAGTCGACCGAGTAGCACATGCACTCATGCAAACTTGGATTTCCTACTTTGGAGTCCCACTTCGAATAACAACCGACCTTGGAGGACAATTCGAGTCAGACCTTTTCAGGAAGCTCGCTGATCTCTTCGGTTTCAAACATCAACGAACAACGAGTTATCACCCACAATCAAACGGACTTATCGAACGCTTTCACCGACAACTCAAATCATTCCTTCTTTGCCATAACGATAGTTGGTACGATGCACTCCCTGCAGTTATCTTAGGACTACGAGCTGCATTCAAGGAAGACGTCCAAGCCACACCAACAGAAATTGTTTTTGGTGAGTCAGTCCGACTCCCGGGTGAGTTTTTAACACCATCAAATAAAACCTGAACTCGTTAAAACGCTAAGAAAAGCGTTTCAAAATCTAACGCCTACGCCTGCTTCTCGTCATAACCGAGAGAAAATCTTCATTTCAAAGGATCTTGCTAATTCAACGCACGTTTTTATTCGAAACGACAAAGTCAAACAATCTTTTTCATCACCATATGACGGACCATTCCCAGTTATGGACAGATATGAAAAATACTACAAATTACTACTATATGGAAAACCTGCACACATATCCATCGATCGCCTAAAACCAGCTTATCTTTGTAGTGACGATATCGAGCATCTACAATCCAATTCGTCGGGAAATAACTTAAGCAACACAACTACCAGCGACACGAGTCCTGATCTTTCTACTACAATACAAAGAAGTCAAAAAAGAGTGCGCTTCAAAATATCTTCATAGTTCAAAAAAAAAAAAATAATTATTGCTATCATTTTCTTTTTTTTCCGCAGGGGAGATATGTGGCGATGCCCACATTTAACGAATCTTTAAATTTATTTAATTAATGCATTTACAGGTTAATACTAAGTTCTTTTATATAAGTACAACTAAAGGTTAAGTTATCCTACATTCTACTTTACATTGTTATCCTAAGAGTTACTACTGCCTTCTCTTTTACATACATTAATTAAGCTATCATAATAATGCATTACATATTGACAGCAGCATCACCTGATGCTTGTCGATCACCGTTACCTAAATAAGCATATAAGATATTAAATTCTAAGCTAAGCATAACAGTTGGATTTTGATTACCACGTCGCCCAGACATGCCTTAATAAACAAGTACTCCACATATATTACATTGGGTTTATATACATTCGATCTACACAAGTCACACATCGACACTGCGCTCATCAACATTTCGCTCCGAAGCAGATAGATCCTGCGCGCTACGGTCAAGTCGATATTAACTTAATACGACGAGCCTGCGTGATAAAATCTTTTGGGTATTAGGTTTACTTCTCTAAAGCAATATACTGTAACGACACACGTAATTTACAATAAATTAAATAAAGTGTAAGTATACCAAATCGAAATACAGAAGTTTTACTTTAACCAACGATATTTTACGTGTGTCCTTCGATCCTTTCTGAAAGACACCTCGGATATTTAATAAAAACAACTAAATAAATAAATAAAAACACAAAAAAAGAGAAACAATTAACATATATTTATAAACAGTGACAATCTGCTATGAAAAGAACATACATAAACGTGTATCAGAAATTATGATGACAAAAAGCTGCGGTAAACAAAACAAAGCAAATGCTCAGTAACACAAGTAACGCACACATAAAACAAAAGAAAAAAAAATTCGGCAACAAAAACAAAGGTGCAGCAAATTGCCGAAATATATATACAGTAGTGGCCTTATATTTAGAAACGACTTTGCTGCATATAGTTTGCTTAATTTATTTACAAAATTAGATTGCCACATTAAAACTATAAATTGGAACCAACAAAATAACGCCAAAAAAAAAACATGTGCGACGAATTTCCAAACTATACATACAATACAAAACTAAGTACGTGCAAGTAAAAAGCAAAAAATAAAACATACAAAAAGGCAATCAAGCCAAAAGAGCGCAGTGTGCTAAGATTAAAAAATGAAAAGTGCAGTGGCACAAGCAGCAAGAAGAAAATTACCATAGGTGAAAAATCTACCTAATACAATATTTGTAAATAAGTTTGTATATTTACAAATACATAAAAAAAAGAAACGGAAAACAACACACAAAAACTCGCGCGCGAAACGGTAAATAAAACAAGCAAGACATAAATAAAAACAAAGAAAATGGCGCGAATTTAAATTTAACTAGAATAAACAAAACTAAAAGCAGCAAAAACATACATACTGAAACCAGGGGAACAACCAACTGGAAGCGAAGGAGAAGAAATTAGCATCAACGCCCCGAATACCCGCAGACACATATACGAGTATCTTCTTCTTAATTGGCGCAGACACTGCTTACGCGAAGCCGAGTTAACAACAGCGCACCAGTCGTTTCTCCTTTTCGCTACGTGGCGCCAATTGGATATTCCAAGCGTAGCCAAGTCCTTCTCCACTTGGTCCTTCCAACGGAGTGGAGGTCTTCCTCTGCTTCCCCCGGCGGGTACTGCGTCGAAAACTTTCAGAACTGGAGTGTTTTCAACCATCCGGACAACATGACCTAGCCAGCGTAGCCGCTGTCTTTTAATTCGCTGAACTATGTCAATGTCGTCATATATTTCATACAGCTCATCGTTCTACCGAATGCGATATTCGCCGTGGCCAACGCGCAAAGCACCTTAAATCTTTCGCAGAAGTTTTCTCTCGAAAACTCGCACCATCGACTCATCAGTTGTCGACATCGTCCAAGATATAGCACCATATAGCAGGACGCAAATTATGAGTGACTTATAGAGTTTGGTTTTTGTTTGTCGAGAGAGATTGCCTACTCAGTCCGAAGTAGCACCTGTTGGCAAGAGTTATCCTGCTTTGGATTTCTAGGACTTCAAAATTATGACTGTCAACAGTGACGTGAGAGCCAAGTCGCGAGTGCGACGACTATTTGTTTGATGACAGGAGATATTTCGTCTTGCCCTCGTTCACTGCCTCACCCATTTGTTTTGCTTCCTTATCCAATCTGGTGAAAGCAGAATTAAGAGCGTGGGTGTTGAGGCCGATGATATCAATATCAACGGCATACGCCAGCAGCTGTAAACTTTTATAGAATATGGTATCTTCTCTATTTAGTTCTGCAGCTTATACTATTTTCTCCAGAATCAGGTTGAAAAAGTCGCACGATAAGGAATCGCCTTGTCCGAAACCTTGTTTGGTATCGCACGACTCGGAGAGGTCCTTCCCGATTCTGACGGAGCTGTTGGTGTTGCTCAACGTCAGCTTACACAGCCGTATGAGTTTTGCGGGGATATCAAATTCAGACATCGCGGCATAAAGGCAGCTCCTTTTCGTGCTGTCGAAAGCAGCTTTGAAATCGACGAAGAGGTGGTGTGTGTCGATTTTCCTTTCACGGATCCTTTCCAAGATTTGGAGCATGGTGAATATCTGGTCGGTTGTTAATTTGCCAGGTCTAAAGCCACACTGATGAGGTCCAATCAGTTTGTTTACGGTAGGCTTTAATCTTTCACACAATACGCTCGATAGAACCTTATATGCGAAGTTGAGGAGGCTTATCCCACGGTGGTTGACACAGATTGTGGGGTCCCCCTTTTTATGGATTGGGCATAGCACACTTTAATTCCAATCGTTGGGCATGCTTTCGTCTGACCATATTTTGCAAAGAAGGTGATGCATGCTCCTTATCAGTTCTTCGCCGCCGTGTTTGAAAAGCTCGTTCGGCAATCCGTCGGCCCCTGCCGCTTTGTTGTTTTTCAGGCGGGCAATTGCTATTCGAGCTTTTTCATGGTCGGGCAAGGGAACATCTGCTCCATCGTCATCGATTGGGGAATCGGGTTCACCTTCTTCTGGTGTTGTGTGTTCACTGCCATTCAGCAGGCTGGAGAAGTGTTCCCTCCATAATTAAAGTATGCTCTGGGCATCGGTGGCTAGATCACCTTGGGGGGTTCTACAAGAGTATGCTCCGGTCTCGAAACCTTCTGTAAGCCGCCGCATTTTTTCGTAGAATTTTTGAGCATTACCCCTGTTGGCCAACTTATTAAGCTCCTCGTACTCACGCATTTCGGCCTCTTTCTTTTTCTGTCTGCAAATGCGTCTCGCTTCCCTCGTCAACTCTCGGTATCTATCCTGTCCCGCGCGTGTTGTTGTCGATCGTAACGTTGCGAGGAGGAAGCCTGTTTTCTCTCCTCGGCGACACCCTACTACTCGTGTTACCAGCTGTTCTTTTGCATTTTCCGAAAACCAATGGTTTCGTTTGCAGCTGTACGTAAGGAGTTTGATATGCCGTCCCACAGTTCCCTTATACCGAGTTGTTGACGAGTGCTCTCAGAGAGCAGAAGTGCACGCCAAGTAGAAACTCGTTTGGCTTTCTGTTGTGATTTCAGATTCTCGACGTTGAACCTTTCTTGTGTTTGTTGGTGTGCGTTTTATGCCGCGAATCTGGTAATTGGCTGAATCGATGTTAGGACCTCGGAGCGCACGCACATTTATAACACTGTAGTTGGTAGCTTTTCGATCCGGAGACAGCCAGGTAGTTTGATGAATCTTCTTTGGCTGGAATATAGTGCTACAGATAACCATATTTCGGGCACCGGCGAAGTCGATCAGCCTCAACCCATTTGGGGATGTTTCCTCGTGGAGGCTGAATTTACCGACCGTAGTGCCAAAGATACCTTATTTGCCCACCCTGGCGTTGAAGTCGCCAAGCACGATTTTGACATCGTGGCGGAGGCATCTCTCATAAGTGCGCTCCAAGCACTCATAAAAGGCATTCCGTCGGGGCGTGGGTGCAAATCAGCGATATGTTGAAGAACCTCGCTTTGATGCGGATTGTGGCTAGACGTTCATTCTCCGGAGTGAATGATAGTACTCGGCGACGGAGTCTCTCTCCCACCAGGAATCCAACACCAAACTTGCGCTCCTTTATATGGCCACTGTAGTAAATGTCACAAGGACCTACTCGTCTCTGTCCTTGTCCCGTCCATCGCATTTCTTGGACGGCGGTGATGTCAGCCTTTATCTTTACGAGGACATCTACCAGCTGGGCAGCGGCACCTTCCCAATTAAGGGACCGGACATTCCAGGTGGATGCCCTCAAATCATAGTCCTTATATCGTTTGCTGTGGTCGTCATCAAAAGGGGGGTCTCTCATCCGAGGCTGTTTACGCTTTTTCATTGGGGGTGTTTTTTTACGTGGCGGGTCCTAAACCCAGCGCACAACCCTGCAGAGGGGATATTTCGCCTTCTCACTTTAGCTCGCCTCCAAACGGCTGTTCTTAGGCTACCCAGAGGATACTTTTTCAAAGACTGGAAGTTGTGAGCTCATTGAGTCATATACAAGACACACTTATACTATACAGTCGCGTTAGCCACAAAAACCCTTTTTTGAAAACAAAGTGAGCGTATTATGTCTACTACTTATTTTAATTTATACACATATGCATGTCTATGCTTAAAATTACACTGTAGTTAATATTATTCCTGCGATTAAAATTCATTTCAAGTGCTATTAAAATTTATCAAAAGGAAAAATACAAACACATATTCTAAACATTGGCAATTATCCGGCAATACCTCTTGTTCTTTGCCAAACAAAACCAAGCAGGATTGCGTACAAAAAGCGAATTGATCTCTCTAATGAGCTCTCAATTACTAAAGAACGTAACTCAGAAATACGTATTAACATTTCGTGCATACTTGGGCACAAAGCGAATTAATCTCTATGACGAGCTCTCAGTTGCACAAAATATAAGTACATACATACGTACATATGTATATACAAGTCCGAGTATTAGGGTGTACAAAATACAAAATATTCGGACATTAGCTACACGCTCAAAACAGGCTATTAAATCCATTTCAGAACGTGACAGTTTAACAAGATGCTGCACAAGATTTGCTCTGCACCGATTCACGAAAATTCGGAATCATTATTAGAAATAAGAAGTCAAAATCTTA
Source organism: Bactrocera zonata (assembly GCA_037783105.1). Lineage (NCBI taxonomy): Eukaryota > Metazoa > Arthropoda > Insecta > Diptera > Tephritidae > Bactrocera > Bactrocera zonata. The sequence continues at coordinate 855,002 of JBAWJQ010006684.1, forward strand.
AAAATTTTTGGACTCGCCTCCATGACGCCATTGTAGACTCTGACGATTCAGATCTACCACACAAGTTTAAATCATCTGCTCACCATCACGCAGCCACCTCGAGGTGCCCGCATGTGACACAGAAATGTTCTATGGAGGTTATGAAGAATGACCGTCCTTCCGAGACATGTTTACAGCCGTTTACATCAGCCATCCACAACGATCAAAAGCACAGCAAATTGTATCACCTCCGATACAAAACAAAAGGTGAAGCAGGGGAAATAGTCAAACAGTTCGGTCTTAATGACGATAATTTCAATTTTGCTTGGGAAGCTCTAAACGCTAGATATGAAAACAAAAGAATACTGGTTGACAAAGAAATAACGAGACTAAGGAAATTGTCAAAAATTAAGAAAGAAACAAGTGGAGAGAGAATTCATCAAACTAGAATCCACTGTTTCTAATTCTTTGTCGATTCTGTCGGCACAAAATATTCCCACAGACAGCTGGGACCCAATTCTGAAAAACATTTGCTCCGCCGCATTACCAGAAAAGTCGTTACTTCTATAGGAGCGCGATTCTCATCACGAAAAAAGTGCCCATCGTGGCAACAAATGAAAGATTTTCTCACCACCCAATATGAAATTTCGGAAAGGTTAGAAGAAAAAATAATCAAATTTAAGAACATTAAACTCGACCAAAATGGAAGCTTAAATAGAAGCAGCTAGAAGCAGCAAGAATTTAAACAAAAGCTTCTACAAAACACAAACCTTCACATCCGAACAAATAAAACAAACGTCATGCGAACTATGTAAAAGAAGGCATAAACTTATATCTGGCGAGAAGTTTTAAAACTTAAAAGTTAACGAACGAAATGGTTTTGTCAGGGCAAAAAGACTTTGCACAAAATGTCTGTCACATGAGCATACATACACAAATTGCAAAAGCAAATTCAAATGTTTATATTGTCAAAAAAGACACCACTCAATGTTTCGTTACAGCACACATCCCATCTCACCCCAAAGAAGCGCTTATAAAACAAGAATCACGGGTTTAATTGCAAAAGCATATCCCGAAAACCAAAATTCGAAAAATTGCCAAAAGACAGTTCAAATTATTAAAAGCACATACAACTTTTTGGCCCCGCAGGATGGCTTTCGCCAATAATGAAAAAACCATTCTGAACAAATCCTAGAGAGGTGGCGGGCTACTAAACGTCAAATTAGTGTATACGCACTTAAACACACAGAGCCACAGAGGCTTAAATTTTCAAATAAATAAAATCTCAAAAGCAAGTTAAGGGATCACCATACTTTCAATGTGATACAGTGACGCACCTACTCTTACAAATGGCTAAGGTCGCTCTTATTGTATCTATCTAAGCGCTTCTCATATGGATGGGTTATAGGAATCAGCTATACAAAGCATCAAATTAAATATAAAGAATTCTCTACTTTACGAATCGAAGCCGTTCTCCATTCACGGGCACTCCCTCGCAAGATCCCTCTAATTTCATAGTCCTGAATCTAGAATTAAGGAATACCCATTCTGGCCACTACTGAGCCAGACGTGGAGTTATTATCCTTTATAAGCCGACGTTCTATGTTAGAAAAGGCAAATAATAAACAACCGGTATACCATACCGATGAAATAATACATTTTAAATAACCGCTAATGATATTAATAAAATCAAACCACGTATACACTTGTTTGCCATAGTAATGAGTCGTCAAAAAAGCAAAATCAATTAAACACGCAAAATAAAGTTGATTCTTTTAAATACCTGCACGCAAATTAAAATGTATACAAACTACATGTGTCATGTTTAAATCAAAATTCGTTCTCTGCACATCCGTATAAATGTGAGTATATTACAACTCCATCATCAAAAACTTCTGCTGTCAGAATGTATTCTGCGCCTTGGCTACTCCACCAGCAGTACGCAAAATACAGACAACAACATATTCGTGGAATATGTTTAAATGAGTTCAGCCTTCCCCCACTCTACTCAGGAAAACTGGCGCATCCTAATAATAGATCAGCTCAATTCACCATCTGATGACACTTGTACTTACATCTATCAACCCACTCCACAAGGAAAGCGGACACGATTCGCGACTGCGCCGCGTAAACATTACATTGGGCTTATACAGGCAAATTAAAGCATAGAGAAGGTGCAAATTGAATTCTGTATGATGTTCGATTTGGCGGCTAACAGAGCTGATAGAGTCGAGGTAAGGGATTCACCATTTTCGCTGCTATTTAGCAGAATTGAGCACGTTCTCTGGCAGAAATAAATGTAAAACGACTGAATTCATGCGAGAATAAATAAAGAGAAATGCTTTGAAGAACAATATACAAAGTACACAGAGAATGTAAAAAAAGCATTCTCTGAGTCACATATGCGTGAATATTTTGTATCAAATAAACCATTTTTTCCGAAAAATGGTAAAAATTTTAATTTTTTTTACAAAACCGGGAAAAATTAGGTAAAAATAATTTTAATTTTATTTCTCGTTAATTTTATTTTTTAATTTTTAAATATTATATTTATTTCGACTATTACAAAGTAAAGCTGTACAAAACAAACTTCATTTCTTCAAAGAAAATTGATGACCTTAATGTAATATGCATATTCGCATTATTTCGTTATCATTTCCTTATTTGCACCAATAGAATTTCTATGGCATATACATATGTATGTTTATTATTTCTTTGGCGCATTTGTATGTTTACGAAAGAAAATGCCCAGCAAAACTTGCGTGACCGAAACTCCAATACTTTTACGCAATTTTTACTTGTCACTCCCTCACAAATCTTTGAAATGAGTAAGAAGTCAATCTATTGTGTCTTTTATTTGTTTTGTATTATAAGCTCTTCACTCAACAGATGTTAAGCAAAAATAAAACAAAAGAAGACAAAAAAATTTTTTAGCTGTCACTGCTTATTGAAAACGATGGATGTGAAAGTGTACAGCATGATACCGTGAATTTGACGTTTGCTTGTTCGTTGTGACAAATTGAATTCGAAGAAAAAAAATCGGTTACAAACGCGACGATAATTGAGAATTGTGCGTATCTATGCAAAATTATTTAAAATAAATATTTAAATCTATTCTAATTGTGTTTCGTTAAATTTGTGAACATTTTGTGTTTACAATATTTGGAAATATTTGGAAAAAGGGTGAGTAGAGAAAATAATAATTCTATATGAAGAAAAATACATTTAGTGCATATATGAGGCGGGGAAAAAAGGCTTTTAATCTAAGTGCATCTAAATTTGTGAAAAAGATATAAATTTTGATTGTGATCCTGATGTGGAAGGATGTACAATAGTTCACTAAGCTCCCTTGATTTTTCTTCAAATTGCAGTGATAGCTTGTATGTTATACCATGTTCGGACCGACATTGAAAACATTTTGAAAACACATTTGTATGTTGTGGAACGTAAGTCGTTCGGACCGACAATTTGTGTTTTCGCTGAGTTTTCACTGACAACTATCAATACGGGGATTCTCTTATTCTTTCAAGATGATACAAAATGCACAAATCCTATACCGAAATATGCAAGGCTAAGAGAGCACCCATTGCGAATCTAGTGATATATGACGGCACGAAAATAAACATGGGTTTTGGTCTGACATATTTTACAGCCATTGCAAATAAATTTTTGCGTGTGTTTGTTGTGCCGTTGCACCAAGAAGAAAATTCTGCAATTGGTGCACCGTGCAAGGGTTTGCAAGAACAGGAGAATCCCCTCAACAGTGAGCAGCTGTATTTGTATATGGAATGTAAACAAATATCAAGTGACAAATTAGGGCCGGCAAAATATGTCTTCCAAAAAAATCGATTAAACTAGAGCAGGCACCGATTATTATGAGTGGAATGTAAGTTTTCAAGCAGTTTTCAGCGAAAACTGTGTTTTCGTTTGACAGATTTTACATGGACGAAAACACAAGTTTTCGTGCGAAAACCACTTTTTCCCACGAAAACATGTTTTCGCTGTCGGTCCGAACATAGCATTAGTGATAGGGATAATAGTGGTAGAAAATAATTCATTCAGTTTAAAATTAAAAGCCTGGGCTTTAAGAAATAGGGTATCCCATAATACAGTAACCGATCTTCTGCAAACGTCGCGAAAAATAGGTTGCGCAGATTTACCTCTAATGGCTAAAAGTAGTAAAAGTACTAGCCGAAAGAAAGTAAATATTCAAACGATTCCAAGTGGATCTTTTTATATAGAGAAATTCAAAATCATTTTGAGAAAAATTCTTTTCCTCATCTTGAAAATTAAAATAATATTGTGCTTAATGTGGGAATAGATAGCCTCAAATTATTCAAGAATTGGAATAAAGTATTGTGGCCTATTCTAGCATCGATAGTTAATTTTCCAAACGAATTGCCGTTTAAAATTGCGTGCTTTCCTGGAACAGAAAAACCGTGGAGCATCAATGATTTTTTAGAAGAATTTTGTGAATAAGTAAATTATTAAAAAAAAATGGTCTTCACGTTGGTATTTATCTTATTAAGAAGAAATTTAATATTCGTTTGTTTTGCTGCGATGTTTCCGCTCGAGCTTTTGTTACAGGTGTGCAGTCGAACACTGGAAAAAGTAGTTCTTCTAAATGTGATCAAGTGCGTGACTACAAAGAAAGGAGAGTTTGTTTTTCAAAACAAATAAAACATTTAAGAACCGACCAATCTTTTAAAAATAGAAGTGACAGATCACATCACATTAATCCTTTTAAATTTAGAGAAAGCATTTTAGAGTCAGGAAATTTCAAAATGGTTTTCCAATTTCCTTTAGACCCACCTTGTAGATCTTGGTTTATGTAAAAAGTTGCTTCAATTGAGGTTATAAAAGGCAATATAAACGTAAGCAAAGTTAACGAAAAAATAACATTTCTTTCCAATTTAGTTCCTTAAGAGTTCGGTCGAATATGTAGAAGTTTAGATGAAATCAACACTTTGAAAGCGACGGAGTTTAGGCAGTTCTTATTGAATATAGGTATATTTGTCCTAAAGGATTGCATTGGTGGTGACCATTACTACCATTTCCTCTTATTGCACGCAGGTCTTATAGCACTGAGGCCAATGTTGCCCAACAAATCTTAGAAGAATTCGTTGATAAAAGTTACAGAGAAATCTGGTATCGCAACTTTAGCGGCACGCTGTTTCTTGGACGTTGAAAACTACTTTCAAGAACCATTGGAATCGTTATCTGGTTTAGGTATTTTGTTGGCAAATAAATTGGACCCACATTTGTTTAAAATAGAAAAAGACGATATAGTTTATAAATATTTTTCTATTCCACATGTGGGCAAGTTTCTTCTAATTCCGATTTTACATCATCAATTTCATGAATTTTCAAATTAGTACTTTTCACTGTAATTATTGCATTGTCCCAACGGTATTTTATTATATTATGTTAAGTTATTTAAAATGAATTTTTTTGCTGCCAAATTTTTATTTCTTAATCAGATGGATTCACCAGCACTTTTTGATGACACCTATTTGGGGGAATGCCCAACAATGTCTTCGACTCCCGTAAAAGGTACATGTAAAATTGTCATTTTAGTTTTAAATTTATTTTTACGCATTTGTATTGTAGAACAATTGACATTTAAACGGAAGAAATTCAACATTTCTGGTTGCTACAACTCAGAGGCAAGCTTTTCAAAGCAACAAAAAAACAATTTGCTTGTGGATGGAAATGGTAATCCAATATATTGTTTAAATGCATTTCTTAAAAACTTGTACTTTGTTATGTGTTTACACCTTTTTCAGATGTTTTTAACATATTAAAAACTATTTCCACCCAACTACAAGAATTGACTTCAAGAGTTGATAATATGGAAAGATGGACAGCTTTTTGAAAGAAAATGTAAGTTCATGTCCGTAAAAGTTTTTATTGTTCTGTAAGTATTCATCAATACAAAAGAAAACGGATTGTTTAGATATTGTTGTTTAGGCATTATTTAAGTATTCTCTAACTGCTCTTGTTCTTTTTTCAGATACTTCGAAAAAGCGAAGAAATGGTCCAACAAAAAACCGTCCGCGAATGTAAGGTGCTAATTAGGAAAGTTCACCAATCAGTATGTCGACTGACTGGTGAAGAAATCGACAACGCACAAACAGAAATTGCTTCCACCCTACCATTAACAAGACTAGCTGCAGCTTTGGAAATGGAAGAAAAACTTAAATGCGAAGAATTTGCTACAGCAACGGTTAGTAACGCATACAATTTCTTCAATAAACATTATTTATTTTGCATAATATTTTAAAATTACAGAAACAGTTTGTTTTGAGGATGAAAGGTAGTTCCAACAGTGTATGTGATGTGTTACGGCATATGTACACTGACGAATTCCTAACCTTGTGTAACTGGGACGGTAGGGGAGGCAAGCAACCGCTATCAAAATTTCTGTTTTCCAACATATTATATGGTAAATTTTATACATACATATTTACCTACTCGTAAAAAGATGTATTATAAATTGATTTTTCATTACATCTTTTATAGATTCTTTCATCACTTGTGGACTTGCAAATTTCGAGCAACAAACGCGGAAGTCCATCGAAATGAGCCACCATAGATTTAAGCAAAAAACATATAGGAAGCGAAAAGCTGAAGAAAGATAAATATAATATTGTAATAATTTTTTGATATATGTATATGCATATATTATTTTTTGTATCTATATAAAAATTTACAGAAATAATTTTTATATTATTAAAAACATGTCAAAAGATGAAGGAAATTAATTTAATGTTAATATAAATAAAATTATTTTATTATTAAAATTAATAAAAAAAAATATTTTATAAAAAAAAAAAAATCCTTATATTTTAGAGTTTCGAACTTTAGGTTGAAGGAATGACAAGCGAGACGCTTACCCACTGCGCTCTTGCAGAATGCACCGTCACGCTTTCCTGAAAGCAGTTTTGTTGATTTGTCAGAAATTTAATGAAAATTTGAGAAAGAAGTATATAGTTTTATTACAACAGAAAATATGTGAGCGAGAAGGTGATAAAAAATCACATGTATACAAAAGTTTTGGGAGCTTTTTTGATTCGCCCTTAAGAACGTGATAGGAAAAAGTGACAATTAAACCAGCACACGTTACCGGCATCTCACTAGGTAACATGACCGTCACTGTTCTAACTGGGTGCGAGTCACATATATACATATGTACATACATTCATAATAGCAAGTGTCGCACACATCTTTCGCATATTGACTTGTGATACTTCTGCTATTTAGACAATTGTTGTTTTTGTAGAATAATATTTCAATTTTTTGTTGGTGACATATTCATGTGTACGCATGTGTATGTACATTATTTGTTCGGAAGTGTATACAAATATATGTACATATAAGTATATATGAATGTAGGAACATGCAGATTAATGCGCGTACATGTAATATATTGATAAGGATGGAGTTATGTGTAGAAGTTCACGCAAGTGAGGAAAGTTCTCTGATCGCCACTGACTTGGGAATGGCCAGAAACGATTCTTTTACATATGACTCAAGCAGCTCACGACTTCCGGTCTTTGACCAAGTATCCTCTGGGTAGCCTAAGAACATCCGTTTGAAGGCGAGCTAAAGTGAGAAGGCGAAACATCCCCTGCATAGGGTTGTGCGCTGGGTTTGGGACCCGCCACGTAAAAAAACACCCCCAATGAAAAAGCGTAAACAGCCTCGAATGAGAGACCCCCCTTTTGATGACGACCACGGCAAACGATATAAGGACTATGATTTGAGGGCATGCACCTGGAATGTCCGGTCCCTTAATTGGGAAGGTGCCGCTGCCCAGCTGGTAGATGTCCTCGTAAAGATAAAGGCTGACATCACCGCCGTCCAAGAAATGCGATGGACGGGACAAGGACAGAGACGAGTAGGTCCTTGTGACATTTACTACAGTGGCCATATAAAGGAGCGCAAGTTTGGTGTTGGATTCCTGGTGGGAGAGAGACTCCGTCGCCGAGTACTATCATTCACTCCGGAGAATGAACGTCTAGCCACAACCCGCATCAAAGCGAGGTTCTTCAACATATCGCTGATTTGCACCCACGCCCCGACGGAATGTCTTTTATGAGTGCTTGGAGCGCACTTATGAGAGATGCCTCCGCCACGATGTCAAAATCGTGCTTGGCGACTTCAACGCCAGGGTGGGCAAATAAGGTATCTTTGGCACTACGGTCGGTAAATTCAGCCTCCACGAGGAAACATCCCCAAATGGGTTGAGGCTGATCGACTTCGCCGGGGCCCGAAAAATGGTTATCTGTAGTACTAGATTCCAGCATAAGAAGATACATCAAGCTACCTGGCTGTCTCCGGATCGAAAAACCACCAACCAGATCGATCATGTTGTGATAGACGGAAGACACGTCTCCAGTGTTTTAGATGTGCGTGCGCTCCGAGGTCCTAACATCGACTCGAACCACTATATTGTTGCAGCCAAAATTCGCACCCGCCTCTGTGCAGCAAAAAACGCACGCCAACAAACACAAGGAAGGTTCGACGTCGAGAAGCTGCAATCACAACAGACAGCCGAACGGTTTTCTTGCACTCCTGCTCTCTGAGAGCACTCGTCAACAACTCGGTATAAGGGAACTGTGGGACGGCATTTCAAACTCCTTACGTACAGCTGCAACCGAAACCATTGGTTTTCGGAAAGTGCAAAAGAATAGCTGGTACGACGAGGAGTGCCGTGTCGCAGCTGAGAGAAAACAGACTGCCTACCTCGCAACGTTACGATCGACCACAACACGTGCGGGATGGGATAGATACCGAGAGTTGAAGAGGGAAGCGAGACGCATTTGTAGACAGAAAAAGAAAGAGGCCGAAATGCGTGAGTACGAAGAGCTTGATAAGCTGGCCGACAGGCGTAATGCTCGAAAATTCTACGAAAAGTTGCGGCGGCTTACAGAAGGTTTCAATACCGGAGCATACTCTTGTAGAACCCCCCAAGGTGATCTAGCCACCGATGCCCAGAGCATACTTAAATTATGGAGGGAACACTTCTCCAGCCTGCTGAATGGCAGTGAACACACAACACCAGGAGAAAACGAGCCCGATACCCCAATCGATGACGATGGAGCAGATGTTCCATTGCCCGACCATGAAGAAGTTCGAATAGCAATTGCCCGCCTGAAAAACAAGCTATTCAAACACGGCGGCGAAGAGCTGATAAGGCGCATGCATCAGCTTCTTTGTAAAATATGGTCGGATGAAAGTATGCCCAACGATTGGAATTTAAGTGTGCTATGCCCAATCCATGAAAAATGAGACCCCACAATCTGCGCCAACTACCGTGGGATTAGCCTCCTCAACATCGCATATAAGGTTCTGTCGAGCGTATTGTGTGAAAGATTAAAGCCCACCGTCAACAAACTGATTGGACCTTATCAGTGTGGCTTCAGACCTGACAAACCAACAACCGACCAGATATTCACCATGCGCCAAATCTTGGAAAAGACCCGTGAAAGGAGAATCGACACGTCGATTTCAAAGCTGCTTTCGACAGCACGAAAAGGAGCTTGCTCTATGCCGCGATGTCTGAATTTGGTATCCCCGCAAAAATAATACGGCTGTGTAAACTGACGCTGAGCAACACTCAAAGCTCCGTCAGGATCGGGAAGGACCTCTCCGAGCCGTTCGATACCAAACGAGGTTTCAAACAAGGCGACTCCCTATCGTGTGACTTTTTCAATCTGCTGGTGTAGAAAATTATTCGAGCTGCAGAACTTAATCGAGCAGGTACAATCTTTTACAAGAGTGTACAGCTGCTGGCGTATGCCGATGATATTGATATCATCGGCCTCAACACCCGCGCCGTTAGTTCTGCTTTCTCCAGACTTAACAAGGAAGCAACACAAATGGGTCTGGCAGTGAACGAGGGCAAGACGAAATATCTCCTGTCATCAAACAAACAGTCGTCGCACTCGCGACTTGGCTCCCACGTCACTGTTGACAGTCATAACTTTGAAGTTGTAGATAATTTCGTCTATTTAGGAACCAGCATTAACACCACCAACAATGTCAGCCTGGAAATCCAACGCAGGATTACTCTTGCCAACAGGTGCTACTTCGGACTGAGTAGGCAATTGAAAAGTAAAGTCCTTGTTGCGTCAAGTGACAAAATATATATTTAGACCTAAAACTAAAATTAAGAAAAATGAATTATAAAAAAATTATAAATATTGAATTATATTAGTATTGTATACTTACCCTAATAATGTTATATATACTTACCTTAATCTATTACTATAATTACTATACAATTGAATTACTCACCTCTTTTTGTACATACCTGTATACTTCCAGTCAAACTGTTCTATACCGTTAGTTTTAAGACTTAGGCTAAGTAACTAGGTAAACTGAAATAAAGAAAGATTTGTAATTGAACCGCATAACCGAACGCACGCTTATTTTATCTTTTCGCAAAAATATAATTTTCGACAGGCAATTAGGCTTTATTTTATTCGCGCATTCCCAGTTTATATTTTCGCATCTCAAAAACGCTTGAGATTTTTCATGGCGCCCGAGCAGGGACTAAGTGCGTGGATTTAGTAAATTTTTTCTAAAAGTGCCAACTAATCGTGTTAGTACTAACTTTCGTTATCGTAACTAATTGCCTGTCAATTCTTCTCGGTGTTCGGTCTTCGCAAGTGAAGTGCGAAAAAACAAATTGAACAAATTAAACCTAAAAAAGAAAACACAAAGCAAAAAATTTTAAATACAAAATATATACATATGTATGTACATATATATATGTATGTACATAATTTATACACATAGTGAACGTGTTGTGCAGTGCAGTGATAGTGATACCTAACTACATGAAAAATAAAAATAAAACATAAAATATAAACACGAAACTAAAGCGAGACTAAAAAAATATATACTTACGTTAAAGTGAGGGTGTTACTTTAAAAGTGGAGTGATCCCTACATACGTGAATACCTTAAAAAATTAAGTGGCTAAATATAAAAGCGGAAACATATGTGAAACAGAAAATTTAAACATAATATAGAAACCAAATATAAATATACATACATACATACATAAAAGTGAAGTGGAGTGCTAAATAAATATTTACCCATATACCCACTATAAAATCAAAAAAGAAGGGAAGTATTGTGAAGTGTGTGCATATACATACGTATATACATAAATATAATTCGCATACGAATTTAACTAAAGAAAATAAAAAGTGGGATGTACAAGCCAAGGTGAATTAGTTTTGCGGTACAGTGGTGGGTGCAAATAAAAGAGCAAAAGACGAAGTGATACGTTAGTATATAACTAAAAAACAAAATTTTTAACAATTTAAAAAAAAGCCGGTGGAAAAAAAACACTGTTTGAAGTGCCGTAGGAAGAAAGTAACAGTTGGAAAAAGCCGTTCGAGTACGGTTCAAAACTGTTGAAAGTGCCGCAATAAAAATAACCGGTAAAAGCAAAAGTGCCGATATTGCTAATCCGTTGCTTCTACAAACACTTCGCTGACATCAACCCGCTGCTGCCATCATCGCTGCTGCCATCAAGCCGCTGCTACCAACGTCGCCGCTGCTGCCGTCGTCGCTGCTACCATCAAACCGTTGCTGCCATCAACGCCGCTGCCGTCGTGGGAATGAGCTGCCGCTGCATTCTCTGCAAAAGGGACGTAAGCGCCGGCAAACAGCCGACGCACCAGGTAACGAGTGCGATTTACTGAAAGCAGTGCAAAAAAAAAGCAAACTACAACAAAACAAGTGCACTTTCAGTTTTTGGCTCTCCCTTTTCACTTTATATTAATTTGATTTATTGTATTATATTGTATTTAGTGTACATACATACACATACATATATATTAATACATACTTCTACATATACGTATGTACGAAATCAAAGTGAATAAGGGATTTTGGGATTTTGCAGTAGCCCTTTATTTTGAAATAAAGGTGAAAAAAATTATTAATTACAAAATTAAATTATCTCGTTTTTCGCAATTTTTTTCGATCCGCGAGAAATAAAAAACTATAACTAATGGTTTGTACAATAAATAAATTAAATAATTAAAAGCTGCGATTCACCACCCTCGGGGGGACCCTCCAGCTTATAACAATTTAAAATTCTCTGCGATTCACCACCCAAGGGACCCTCCAGAGAATTATAAAAAAAAAATTAATTCAACCAAAAAATTTTTTTAATAAAACACTAATTAAAGGCTCGATCAGCCATATAATAAAATATATTGAAACCGCGATTCACCACCGCAAGGGGGATCCTCCGGTTTATAATTATCGGTCGTTTTTTCGCAATTTTTGTCGATTTTCGTTCGGACATTTTCCGATTAAATTACTTTTTTGTACTATTGCTCATTTTGCGCATTTATCGGTCTGGCTTTCGTATACTTGGGAATCGATATTATTCTTTTCTCGTTTTCGTAACCGATTCCAAATATATTTGTTGCCAACTTTTATTGCTATTGGTTTGGCTTTCGTATATTTGGGAATCGACATACATACATATATTTTTTCGTTTTCGCCATATCGATTCTTGGTATATCTGTTGCCAACCGTAATAGTCTTTTTTCGGAAATTTAATTTAAACAAGCAAAATGAGCAAGCCAAAGCCAACTCTCGCAAACCTGTCTCCAAGTAAGGAGTTGATGGACTTAAAATCGTTAAGACGTCAAAGAACGGTGGCGAAAAGTAGTATTTTGCGCATTAAAACGGGCCTTCTTGAAAAGACTATGTCTTTAGATCTAATAGAATTGGAATGTCGTTTAGATATATTAAATTCACATAGTGAAAAATTGATGAAATGCCAATCAAAGATTGAAGAAATTGATGAGGACGACATGGCCCGAGGGGAGTTAGAGGACATAATCGTTGAAACGAAGTCCATAAATAAGTCAATTTTAGCAAAAAATAAAAATTCACTTGCCGAAACATCTTTTGTAGCTTCTCACAGCTCAAGGCTCCCTAAAATGAATTTGCCGAAATTCAAGGGAGAGTATTCCGAATTCAAAAATTTTATGAGTTTGTTCGAGAGCTTGGTTCATAACGATCCAAATATCCCAGATATAGAAAAATTTAACCATTTGGTAAATTGTCTATCTGGAGAGGCTCTGGGAACAGTTAAAGCGTTTTAGATGTCGGATGAAAATTATCCGAAAGCGTTGGCAAGTCTCAAAAAAGTTTATGATAATAAATGTTTGATATTTTTCAATACAATAGCTAAACATTTTGAGCTGCCAACAATCCCAAAGCCTTCTGCGCCTTCCCTGCGTTCAATGATTGACGAAGTGTCAGCGGTATATGACTCATTGCTATGGCTGGGCGATGAGAAACATATAACAAACGCTATTATTATACACATTGTAATGACAAAGGTTGACCCTGCCACCCGATTCAAATGGGAAGAAGCGCTGGAATATGACAAACTGCCACTGTGGAAGGACTGTGAAGCCACCCTAAATCGACGATACCAGCAGCTATCAGCGGAAGGAGCATCACACTCTAGGACGAAGCCCATACCTACAAGCAATTCGAATCATGGGAAACAAACACATATGGACAGGACCAAATCGGCGCTAGTTGCTGCAAATACGAGGCAGCCTCTTTGCCAACAGTGCAAATCTAAGGACCATCATTTGACTGCCTGCCCCACCTTCAAGGCGCTTCCGGTGCAGCAGAGGTTCGAGTTTGCCAAATCGGTACCCTTATGCATAAATTGCTTGCGTAAGGGGCATACCGTTTCCAAATGCAGAGCGGATCGATGTCGTGTGTGCAATCGATCGCATCACACATTATTGCATCAGTATCCGGTTTCCTTCCCTGCTGCATCTCATCCGCAACCATCCACCACACATGCCATGCATACAGCCAGTATGCCGGATCGGGTCATGTTGGCAACAGCAGTAATTCTAGTGAGGACCGGCTGCGGAGATTACCTGCCTGCGAGAGCCTTGGTGGACTCAGGCTCCCAGGTCAACTTTATGACGGAGGACTTGGCACAAAAGTTGCGGATTCGACGACAACACAAAACATTAAACGTAATAGGAATCGGCAATTCCAATACGAAAGTGGGGTCAAAACTGAACGCGTTTGTCAAGTCGCGGTTAAATAATTTTGAATTTTCGGCGGAATTCTGTGTAATGCGATGCATTTCGGCAAATCATCCAGACCATAACAATAATGTTAGTGGCTGGAAAATTCCGCACAATATTGAATTGGCGGACCCAGAATTCCACAAATCAAAAAAAGTGGATATCCTATTGGGTGCTGAAACATTTTTCGATCTTTTAGCTGTTGGTCAAATTAAAAATGGTCCTAACCAACCAACTCTTCAGAAAACCCTTTTAGGATGGATTGTGTCTGGCAAATACGCCAGTGATATAAGTTCTCCTCCCAGATTACATAGCACATTATGCCAAGCTGAAGAAGACTTAACGTCAATCGATTCAGTAGTCCAAAAATTTTGGGCTCTAGAAGAATTAACCTTCAGAATCAAATGGCATCAAATTCACACCAGAACAACAAGAGTGTGAAAAATTCTTCGTTAATACTACTCAAGTATTGCCTTCAGGACGGCTTCAAGTCAGAATGCCGTTTAAAGCTGACCGTAAGTTACTCGGTCACTCCTATGAAACCGCAGTTCGGCGGTTTCAGGCCCTGGAGAGAAGGACATTAAAAGATCCAGAACTTCGTAAAATGTATCTGGACTTTATGAATGAATATAGAGCATTGGGTCACATGAGCCCAACGAACAATAAGATCCCGAGTGAGCCACACTACTTCATTCCGCATCAATGCATTTAAGGCCCGAGAGCACAACAACCAAATTACGTGTTGTATTTGATGCCTCGAGTCGATCTTCAACTCACATAGCGTTGAATGAACTTTTGATGGTAGGTCCAACCATCCAAGAAGAATTATATTCAACTCTTCTTCGTTTTCGATTACATAAGTATGCACTAACAGCGGACATTACTAAAATGTACCGTCAAATAATTATGCATGAAGAAGACAGAAATTGTCAACTTATTGTGTGGAGAGAGCATCCTTCTGAGTAAATTCAAATTTTTCGTCTTAACACCCTAACAAACGGCACTGCGCCTGCTCCATTTCTCGCAACACGGTGTTTGCAAATGCTTAGTGATGCCAATACAATGAAATACCCACTCGGTTCATTGGCCATCAAAAGAGACTTTTATGTTGATGATTTATTAACAGGGTCCGAAAATTTTGAGTCTCTAGATCTTTTGAGAAGTGAGGTAATTAAAATATTAAACTCGGCAGGATTCACCTTAGCGAAGTGGTTTTCGAACCACCCTAAATTTTTCGACAGTGATTGCACTGAAAAGTCATTAAGCTTCAATGACAAAAGTTCCACTAAAACGTTGGGAATCCATTGGTTGCCGAAAGAGGATTTGTTTCGATTTGTTTTAGATGACAATTTTAATGATCTGCGAGCCACTAAACGAAACATATTGTCAGTTTCTGCTCGTCTTTTTGATCCTCTTGGATTACTAGCCCCACTAGTTACCAAAGCAAAAATCTTATTGCAAGAGCTTTGGATCCAAAAACTAGATTGGGATGAGTCGATTCCATTGCGCCTTGACACTAGCTGGCAGAACTTTAAAGCCAACCTAATGCAGCTCTCATCGATAAGCATTCCTCGTTACGTAAACGTTGAGTCGAGTGCCATCTGCCAAATACATGGCTTCTCCGACGCCTGAATAAGGGCGTACGGATGCTGCATATACATACGAAGCCAATCTGCTAGTGGTATTAAATGCATGCTGCTTACTGCAAAGTCTAGAGTGGCTCCGCTGAAGACCAAATCTCTTCCGCGTCTCGAGCTCTCGGCAGCACATCTTCTTTCGAAATTATGGTCAAGAGTAGCGCCTATGTTGAGTCGACATTTCGAAAATATTACATTTTGGACAGACTCTGAAATCGTTTTACATTGGATTAAAACACATCCATCTTCACTACAAACCTTCGCCGCAAACAGAGTGTCCGAAATCCAAGAGTTGACTGACAAAGTACATTGGCGACATGTGCCACCGAAACAAAATCCTGCGGATCAAGTGTCTCGGGGTTGTAACGTGGACGAATTGAATAATTCAATATGGTTTGGCGGTCCACAGTTCCTCCTAGAAGACCCTGCATTATGGCCAATTAATAACCACTTCCAGCTCTCACCAGAAGACGAAGCATTAGAGAAGAAGAAAATCACATTTACATTAGTTTCGACTGCTGAGAAAAATTCAATATTGGACCTCATTGAAAAATTCTCTTCTCATAAAAAATTGCTTCGTGTGGTCGCATATATATTACGATGGATCAGGCGACCACCAAATTCCTCCAGGGGTCAAGATCTGACTTCAGAAGAGCTAAACTTGAGCTTTCTAAAAATTGCACAGGTGGTCCAACATTCAGAATTTTCGGATGTTATTCAAAAATTGCATAAAGGCACCACCCTACCCGCAACCTTGCAAAAACTCAACCCGTTTTTGCATGAGTACTCGGATAAGTCGCTGTCGTTCAAATTAATCCGAGTAGGAGGTCGCTTATTAAATGCACCTCTCCCATACGATGCCAAATTTCCTCTTTTATTAAATAAAAGTTCGCTCTTCGTTATAACGTATTTACGGTTCCTGCATATTCGAAATCACTACGCTGGGGCTAAAGCGTTGGTTGCGCTTCTTCGAGAACGCATATGGCTAATTAATGACCGAGAAGCTTGCAGTAGAACCGTAAGAAACTGTATACATTGTTTCCATTACAAGCCGAAGTTGCAAAACCAAATAATGGGAAATTTGCCAGTCGAAAGACTTCGAGCATTACGGCCCTTTCTTATATGTGGCATAGATTTTTGTGGTCCGATATACACAACTCTAAAAATACGCGGTCGAGCACCCGTAAAAACATATATTGCAGTTTTCGTTTGCTTCACTTCAAAAGCAGTACATTTAGAATTAGTTTCGGACCTATCTTCTAATTCATTTATTCTCGCCCTAAAAAGGTTCATTGGACGCCGAGGGATACCGACGAAGATATTCAGCGACAACGCCACCAACTTCGTCGACGCCGACCGCAAGCTGCGCGAGCTGAAAGAGGCATTTCTTGCCCAGTCAGCAGACCTGAAGAGATTCACAGCAGACGAAGGGTGCAGCTTCATCTTTATACCACCGCGGGCGCCGCACTTCGGCGGATTATGGGAAGCCGCGGTGAAGTCCGCCAAGCACCACATCGTTCGCGTAACCGGCAACGCGCTACTCACAGCAGAGGAGTTAGCAACAGTGTTGGCCGAAGTGGAGGCCATCCTCAACTCTCGCCCCCTAGTACCTCTGAGCCAAGATCCCAACGACGGCGAGGCGTTAACACCAGCGCATCTTCTAATAGGATGCTCCCTGCGGGCATTACCCCCAGAGAAGGTGCCAGTGGACCCAGTTCGTTGTTGCGAGAGATGGACCCTTGTTTGCTGTCTCAAGCAACAGTTCTGGCGACAGTGGTCCAAAGTATACCTGACGGGCCTTCAGGAGCGCAACAAGTGGCTGCACACCAAACGCAATATGCAGCTCAACGACCTCGTTCTCGTCCACGAGGACAACGTGCCGCCGCAGCAGTGGGTACTAGGGCGCGTCGTCGCAACCGTCGAAGGGCAAGACGGCAAGGTGCGAGTCGCAGAAGTAGCAACCAAGACGGGCACGATTAAGCGCCCCATCCACAAACTGGCTGTCCTTCCACTGGATATTGAAGGAATCTGATCCTGTCAAGGTGGCCGGTGTTGCGTCAAGCGACAAAATATATATTTAGACCTAAAACTAAAATTAAGAAAAATGAATTATAAAAAAATTATAAATATTGAATTATATTAGTATTGTATACTTACCCTAATAATGTTATATATACTTACCTTAATCTATTACTATAATTACTATACAAATGAATTACTCACCTCTTTTTGTACATACCTGTATACTTCCAGTCAAACTGTTCTATCCCGTTAGTTTTAAGACTTAGGCTAAGTAACTAGGTGAACTGAAATAAAGAAAGATTTGTAATTGAACCGCATAACCGAACGCACGCATATTTTATCTTTTCGCAAAAATATAATTTTCGACAGGCAATTAGGCTTTATTTTATTCGCGCATTCCCAGTTTATATATTCGCATCTCAAAGACGCTTGAGATTTTTCAGTCCTCTCTCGACGAACAAAAACAAAACTCTATAAGTCGCTCATTATTCCCGTCTTGCTATATGATGCAGAGGCTTGGACGATGACAACAACCGATGAGTAGCGTTACGAGTTTTCGAGAGAAAAGTTCTGCGAAAGATTTATGGTCCTTTGCGCGTTGGCCACGGCGAATATCGCATTCGATGGAACGATGAGCTGTACGAGATATACAACGACATTGACATAGTTCAGCGAATTAAAAGACAGCGGCTGCGCTGGCTAGGTCATGTTGTCCGGATGGATGAAAACGCTCCAGCTCTGAAAGTATTCGACGCAGTACCCGCCGCGGGAAGCAGAGGAAGAGGAAGACCTCCACTCCGTTGGAAGGACCAAGTGGAGAGGGACCTGGCTTCGCTTGGAATATCCAATTGGCGCCACGTGGCGAAGAGAAGAAACGACTGGCGCGCTGTTGTTGACTCGGCTATAATCGCATAAGCGGTGTCTACGCCAGTAAAGAAGAAGAAGATAACATCATGATTTGAATTTCTGAATGAGCACATGCGTATACATACATATATTCATATGAGCAGGTAATAAGGTTAATATGATAGACGATTTATTTATATGTTGTGCTAAATTCAATTTCTATTACTAAGAAACATAATACAAAAATATTTATTAGTATAGTATATTAATAATAATAATAATACCCAACGATTACCCTCCTCCCGCCCAACCGACGCGAGGGGCGCAATCCGCGAAAGAGCGGAATTAGTAGAGTCATAAAAGGCAAGAGAGTTTTAAGCGTTGCTATCTTAAGCTGCTCAGCTACAGAAACAAAAATTTCAACAGCCAAAATTAAGAATTAAATTAAAGTTTATAATTTTCAAATGTTACTTGTAAAGAGTAGATAAGATAATTTTTTTAATGGTAAAGAGTGGGTCTCTTAGATCAAATGTGCTGGAATGAGAATTGAAATCAGGACATATACGGCGAAATGGTTCATTTAACTCAAAATTGAGAGCCGAAAATTACGTTCATCTTCACGATGCTTTACAGGCGAATGAACACCACAACGGCATTAGGCAGTTGGTTATACTACCTTCATCATTCACAGGTGGACCTAGATATTTACACGAAAAATCGCTTACGGCAGAAATTATGGCAAACCTGATTTCTTTATAACTGCAACATGTAACCCAAATTGGCCGGAAATCAAAGGGAATATTAACACCAATTTAAAAATTACAAGAAAGATACGATATAGTTAACAGTCTTCCATTTAAAAGTACAGAAACTCCTGCACCTCATTAACAAGTCTCATATATTCGGTCCGCCGCGCTGTCATATGTACACAACTGAATGGCAGAAGCGTGGCTTGCCCCATGTACACCTGCTGGTGTGGTTAGTGAACAAAATTAGACCAAACCAAATTGACAGGGTTATTTCAGCTGAATTACCGGATAAAGATGAAGATCCTATCCTGTACGAAATCGTTAAAAAACATATGGTACACGGCCCTTGCGGGACTTTAAACCCGAATTCTCCATGTATGCGAGATTCTAAATGCAGCAAAAAATTTCCGAAGTCGTTCAAAACTCAAACAGGTACTAGCGATGACGGATATCCCAAATATCGTCGACGATCGCCACATCAGGGTGGGCAAATTGCTACCGTCAAAAACAATGATATTGATAACCGATGGATCGTTCCCTATAATCCGCTCCTTTTGAAAATTTTTGATGCCCACATCTTAAGGCAGGGTGCAATGTCGGTTATAGAATAGTACAACCTCGTCAACAAAAAATTGACGCTATTAATAAACAAAACAATCATGACACACGGAAATAACGCAGACCTGACAAAAAAATTAAACAAAAAGAATAGTGAACATACCTTAAGGATTTTTATAACAGGACTAAACACCCCACTAAGAGACATTATATTCTCTCCAAACCCACAAGATTTAACTGACGCTTTAGCAAAAGCTCAGGAACTCGAATCAAATAACCGGTCTGCTCAAACTTTCATGTATGATAGAAACAAGGTGAAGCCAATGTATACAAACAATAATTTAAGATTTCCTCAAAGGAACAACCCTCCAAATAACAATGTACATTAGAATTTTCGAAAACCAACTCCTATAGATATAGATCCATCTGTATCCAGACATTATAATAGATATTTTAATCTGAGGGGACTACAAGGCCATGGCAATTTCAATCAAAATATAAAACCTATACGAACGAATGCAAACTTTCAGGCCAATAGGGGACAAAATCAGGAAAAACGGCATAGAAAAAGAAAGCTTTCGCCCGCAAGAGAAAAGTTAAAGAATTAATAATATGAATGAGAGCCATTTTTTAGGCGAAGGGGGACGAACTCCCCTATCTCAAATTACATGATTTTAAATTAAATAAAAACTTAAAAACTCTAATCTATACGGGAGCAACCTCTTACCCCACTTAGCCTGGGGCTTACAATAATAGAAACGAATTAGCCATTTATAAGCGCATAAAAACCATGAATGGCTATTCCATTATCAAATTTTACCACATAATAACCATATTTGGAGTCAAAGAAATCTTCTATGAAATATAGGGACTAGAATCGGATCTCCTCTTGGGATCAAATTTCCTTAAAAAGATTGAAGCACTTATCGGTGTGTCCAATGGGAAAATTCATTATAGGGTAAATAATAACATGGAAAATAAAAACAGAAGTATGAACATTTATGTATTTTGAAAACAAAACTAAGGAACAAGAAGCTTCCAAAAAACTAGCCGAGTAAAATATCGGTAATATAAGGAAGGAAAGAAATATTAAAATTGTGGAACAAATAAGTTCTGCACCGTTAGCCGACGATTTTACCGGCAATATTTTATTTAAAGAAATTATTTTGGGACAAAAAGGTCCTAAAACGCCAGCCGAACCGGCAAAATAAAACAGAAAAAGAATGGTGAAAAACCAAATAAAACTATAAAAATACAAAACTTAAACTACTTGGGTCAAAAAAATCCTACACTTTATTTAATTTATTGTAAATTACGTGCGTCGTTACAGTATATTGCTTTACAGAAGTAAACCTAATACCCAAAAGATTTTATCACGCACGCTCGTCGTATTAAGTTATAGTCGACTTGACCGTAGTGCGCAGGATCTATCTACTTCGGAGCGAAATGTTGATGAGCGCAGTGTCCATGTGTGACTTGTATAGATCGAATGTATATAAACCAGAGAATTTAAAGCATAGAGAAGGTGCAGGTTCGACAGCGAACATTTGTTAAATTTATAGTAAGGAATTCACCTCACAAGCACAGAATTCGCGCTGTGAAATGTTAACATTTTTAACAGTTCTACACATACTCAACAGAGTATATGAAGAGAAATAAATATATGTATTTTCGGCATATAATGACGTGGCATGTATGCCCAAGCAGAGAATAGAAGAGACATAAATATGTATATGTATGCAAGTTAACGACAGCTTCCGCATAGCAACCTTATCATAACTATAAAAAAATTGAATCTTTGCATTTTACAATTAGACTGTCTCATTAATTAAAAATTCGATATGCTTTTTCCGTTCTGAATCCAATAATCCATTCTTATCACAAGAAGGCATAACAATAATAATTGAAAAGAAAACAGAACGCTTAACGTTCTGCTGAAATATGTTGTAACAGCTAATATCGTTGAAAATTCTTCCTTTGTTCTGGATTCGACCAAGCCGATGCTTTCAAAAATGTATATAACTATATTAGTATTTCAGAAATAAAGATTGATTAGTATCTGACAATGCACGGGAACTACACGTGTTCTTATTTCATCCGCGCGTTCGCGGATGTAAAACATATCACTAGATATTATAAAACAAAGTCACTTTTTCTGTCCTTATGTCCCCTTAAATGTTTAAATTTTGAAAACTAAGCAACTGATTTTGATGCGGATTTTTATTAATTGATAGATTGCTTGAAGAGGAAGGTTTATGTCATTATAATGTGAAGAAATATATAAAGCGGGCGTGGCACTCGGACAAGATGTGGTAAAAAACCATACATTTTTTGTTTACACAGCCATACATCACAAAAGAATCCACCGATTAAAATGAAACTTACTTGAAGTTAAACTTTGAAATATTTACTTTCGTTTTGCATCAAAAAAAAATAGTTGATTCATTTCTTATTTAACCAAAATTGTTTAAACAAGAGCAGCACTTTCTCCAAAAAAACTGTTTGTGTGTTTGTTCGCTGTCAACCGAATGAAAAATTAGAAGTTATGTGGGAATCTCACCCCACCTCATTCGTGATGAATTAGATCGTATGGTGAAAGAACTCGGTACGTACACATGTACATATGTAAGTACATATGTACGAATCTCTCGCATCTAATGTTGCTGAACTCATTTCAAATTTTATTCAAATTGCATTCACAATATTTGTCACATTAGTAAACAGCTGATTCGAATATTGGTTTTGTGTATGTTCGAAAAGACGAAAATCCAATCAGATTCTGTGACACCATTTAAAATCAGAATTGGTTTTCAATTCTGACAGCTAGGCAATTCTGTCTTGAATTTCACAACACCTCTTATTATATGTACATGAAATTTTTTCAGCGAAATAAACCGCTCTGTTCACGTTCAATAATTAAAATACAATTTTTGAATAGTTTTTATTGATTCGGAGCGCGTTAAATTTGCTATCGATTCCAACGACTACACCCACAATAACATTTTTTGTCATTTGCTTTTTACGACAACTAATAGCTTATTTTCGAAGCGATTTTAATCAATACAGCGTTTATTCTTATCCAATTAAATACCTTAAATACATTGTTGATTTAATATGAATATTTTTGAAGATATTACATCAGTAATTTTCTTATGTTTCTAAATGGTAAGTATTTACATATTTTTTACTGCGGCACATATTAATAATATGGCAATTTGTGCATAGTTAATCATACATATAGAACTGAGCAAATTTTGTACTGAAATTATAAAGTCATGTCTGGAAGACGTCGTCGTTCGGACATAGGTCGAAGTACAATGAACGTCAGAAGACTACGTTCAGCAAGAGATGAAGAATCGTCAACGGAACGTGAGGCTCGCCTTAGTCAGGCTCGGGATAGATATAGAGCTGAGATAGAGAGAGAATCTTCAGTAGAGCGTGAGGTTCGCCACAGCCGGGTTCGAGATAGGCATACGGTTCAGAGAGCCAGAGAATCGTCAGTAGAGCGTGAGGGCCGATTCAGTCAGCTTCGGGATAGATATAGAGCTGAGAGAGAGAGAGAATCTTCAGTACAGCGTGAGGCTCGCCGCACCCAAGATAGGGATAAACATCGAATACAGAGAGCCAGAGAATCATCAGCACGAGTTACTAATTCATGGGTAAGTAAAAAAAATTCTGCCCTGAACTACGATTCTTTGATTTCTTACAAGGACGATCATATAGTATCAATAGGTACTATGTCAGTAGTGCGTGAACATTGCTTGGCATTGAAATTCAAGGACGAATCGAAAGGCATGTGTTGCTTACAAGGAAAGGTCAAATTAGAAGAAATTCTCCCTTCACCTGAACCACTTCACTCTCCTCTTACGGGTGATCATCAAAAATCTAAACAATTCATGGACAATATACCCCGTTATAATAATGCATTTCAAATTACCTCTTTTAAGAGTACGCAAGTAGTTGAGCGTGGGTTCATGCCTACATTTAAAATTCAAGGGCAAGTGTACCACTTAGCTGGGAGCTTGCTACCACTTCGACCCGATGATCACAAATTTCTGCAAATATATTTTATTGCAGATCCAGATACACAAGCATCTACGCGGTGTTCAAGTGTTGTACAGCCAATTGATAGAGATTTGATTAGATCTCTCCAAGATATGTTACATTCTCATAATTGCTACATACAGTCTTTCAAAACTACGATTGAGAGTGTTCCAGCAGATACTCCTGACTTTAATGTCGTAATCCATACAAATAAAGTTCCTGTTGGAGAACACAGAGGACGATACAATGTGCCTTCCACGAGCGAAGTAGCAGTGATGATAGCCGGACAGCAATTTTACAAAAGAGATATTGTATTGCATAGTCGTGATGATAATTTGAAAAAAAATTTCAGAGTTACACAGATCTTATGACAGCTTACAATATCCTTTGATGCTATGTCGTGGAGAAAATGGTTATGCCATTAATATTTCTCAAGTTTACCCAATCGGTGGTACACCTCTGCGTAAAACAGTGTCATGTATGAACTACTATTGCTACCGTATAATGACAAGACGTAACGATTTCAACACTTTGCTTAGATATGCAATGTTAACAAACCAATACTTCAACATGCGAAAACTGAATCTGAGAGATTGGCCTACATCCGTAATAATCAAACTAAATTGAGAGCCGAAAATTACGTTCATCTTCACGATGCTTTACAGGCGAATGAACACCACAACGGCATTAGGCAGTTGGTTATACTACCTTCATCATTCACAGGTGGACCTAGATATTTACACGAAAAATCGCTTACGGCAGAAATTATGGCAAACCTGGTTTCTTTATAACTGCAACATGTAACCCAAATTGGCCGGAAATCAAAGGGAATATTAACACCAATTTAAAAATTACAAGAAAGATACGACATAGTTAACAGTCTTCCATTTAAAAGTACAGAAACTCCTTCACCTCATTAACAAGTCTCATATATTCGGTCCGCCGCGCTGTCATATGTACACAACTGAATGGCAGAAGCGTGGCTTGCCCCATGTACACCTGCTGGTGTGGTTAGTGAACAAAATTAGACCAAACCAAATTGACAGGGTTATTTCAGCTGAATTACCGGATAAAGATGAAGATCCTATCCTGTACGAAATCGTTAAAAAACATATGGTACACGGCCCTTGCGGGACTTTAAACCCGAATTCTCCATGTATGCGAGATTCTAAATGCAGCAAAAAATTTCCGAAGTCGTTCAAAACTCAAACAGGTACTAGCGATGAAGGATATCCCAAATATCGTCGACGATCGCCACATCAGGGTGGGCAAATTGCTACCGTCAAAAACAATGATATTGATAACCGATGGATCGTTCCCTATAATCCGCTCCTTTTGAAAATTTTTGATGCCCACATCTTAAGGCAGGGTGCAATGTCGGTTGTAGAATAGTACAACCTCGTCAACAAAAAATTGACGCTATTAATAAACAAAACAATCATGACACACGGAAATAACGCAGACCTGACAAAAAAATTAAACAAAAAGAATAGTGAACATACCTTAAGGATTTTTATAACAGGACTAAACACCCCACTAAGAGACATTATATTCTCTCCAAACCCACAAGATTTAACTGACGCTTTAGCAAAAGCTCAGGAACTCGAATCAAATAACCGGTCTGCTCAAACTTTCATGTATGATAGAAACAAGGTGAAGCCAATGTATACAAACAATAATTTAAGATTTCCTCAAAGGAACAACCCTCCAAATAACAATGTACATTAGAATTTTCGAAAACCAACTCCTATAGATATAGATCCATCTGTATCCAGACATTATAATAGATATTTTAATCTGAGGGGACTACAAGGCCATGGCAATTTCAATCAAAATATAAAACCTATACGAACGAATGCAAACTTTCAGGCCAATAGGGGACAAAATCAGGAAAAACGGCATAGAAAAAGAAAGCTTTCGCCCGCAAGAGAAAAGTTAAAGAATTAATAATATGAATGAGAGCCATTTTTTAGGCGAAGGGGGACGAACTCCCCTATCTCAAATTACATGATTTTAAATTAAATAAAAACTTAAAAACTCTAATCTATACGGGAGCAACCTCTTACCCCACTTAGCCTGGGGCTTACAATAATAGAAACGAATTAGCCATTTATAAGCGCATAAAAACCATGAATGGCTATTCCATTAGCAAATTTTACCACATAATAACCATATTTGGAGTCAAAGAAATCTTCTATGAAATATAGGGACTAGAATCGGATCTCCTTTTGGGATCAAATTTCCTTAAAAAGATTGAAGCACTTATCGGTGTGTCCAATGGGAAAATTCATTATAGGGTAAATAATAACATGGAAAATAAAAACAGAAGTATGAACATTTATGTATTTTGAAAACAAAACTAAGGAACAAGAAGCTTCCAAAAAACTAGCCGAGAAAAATATCGGTAATATAAGGAAGGAAAGAAATATTAAAGTTGTGGAACAAATAAGTTCTGCACCGTTAGCCGACGATTTTACCGGCAATATTTTATTTAAAGAAATTATTTTGGGACAAAAAGGTCCTAAAACGCCAGCCGAACCGGCAAAATAAAACAGAAAAAGAATGGTGAAAAACCAAATAAAACTATAAAAATACAAAACTTAAACTACTTGGGTCAAAAAAATCCTAGGACGCCAGTCGAAGATAGATAATAAAATCTAAAAATATACTCCAAAAAAAGGAGAGACTAATATTTAAAAAATAAATAATTTGAATATTACCGATGAAAATAATTTCGAAAAATTAACTGAGCTTCAAACACATGTAAAAGAAAAAATTTCTCAAATGTATTCAGGCAATGATACAAGCTTCCCATTTCATCCTGGAGAAATAATTTATGAAAAAATAATAGGATAAGGAAATAAGCTGAATCCAATCCCAAATATAACAGGTTATAAAAGAGGATTTGGGAAATAAGGCTAAAATTATTAATCAGAGAAATAGAATAGTGCACAAGGATAATATAAAGTCCTAAACGAATACTTATTTACTTTCTCAGAAAATGATGACAATAATAATTTTAATATTGCTAACAATAGCAAAAGCAGATGGGAGATATGCGAGAGAAAATAACTTTAAATAAATAAGACCAAAAATGTATATATTAGGTTGTCAAAAAAGTCTTGCGGTATTGTCGCTAGTTGGCGCTGAAAGCGCGTAGTTCTATTCGTCGCATCGGGTCATGCTATACCTTTTTGGAAAGCTCATTTCACGCGCTAACATGTGTTTGATTGATTGCTGTTTCTTTTAAGTCGTTCGTGAGTTATAGCGTCGCAAACATGGAGCAAAATAAAGAAAAAATACGGCATATTTTACAGTACTACTACGATAAAGGCAATAATGCATCTCAAGCCGCCAACAAAATGTGCAGTTTATAAACCCGATACAGTTTCCATTTCCACCGCACAACGATGGTTTCAACGTTTTCGTTATGGTGCAGAGGTGGTCGAAGATGTGGCACGCTCCGGAAAGTCTGTCGTCAAAATTTGCGATAGAATCCCTGAATTGGTCGAAAGAGACCGTCATAGTAGTCATCAAACCGTTCTGAACCATTTGAAGAAGCTTGGAGTCACTAAGAAGCTCGATGTATGGGTGCCACACGAAATGATTCAATAAAAATACCGCAAGACTTTTTCCCAGCTAATATTGAAATTAACTCTTTGTTCTGGATTCAATTAAACTGATCCTTACACTTCAGATTTAACTTTAAGATAATAAGCCCAAAATGTATAAATATTACTATTTGAGAAATAAAGATTTGATTTGTGTCTGACAATCCACGGGAACCACACGTGTTCTTATTTCATCCGCGCGTTCGCGGATGTAAAATATGTATTTTTTTAAAATTCCCTCGTCGCGAGAATTAATTTGCATGCTCCTTATGATACTCCCAACAACAGCATTGTGATATTTTCATGCTTCAATTTTTGCTTTGGCATTGTATGCAAATACGTATGTAAATTAATTCCAGCGACGAGGGAATTTTAAAAAAATATATATTTTACATCCGCGAACGCGCGGATGAAATAAGAACACGTGTGGTTCCAGTGGATTGTCAGACACAAATCAAATCTTTATTTCTCAAATAGTAATATTTATGCATTTTGGGCTTATTATCTTAAAGCTAAATCTGAAGTGTAAGGATCAGTTTAATTGAATCCAGAACAAAGAGTTAATTTCAATATTAGCTGTTACAGCATATTCCAGCAGAACGTTAAGCGTTCTGTTTTCTTTACAATTGTTATTGTTATGCCTTCTTGTGAGGGCGAGCGATATTGTTTTGATAAGAATGGATTATTAGATTCAGAACGGAAAAAGCATATAGAATTCTTAAATAATCGAGACGTTAATTTAGATTTTTTATTAATGAGACAGTGTAATTACAAAGTGCAAAGATTAAATTTTATTTACAGTTACGGTAAGGTTGTTAAGCGGAGGCTGTCGTTAAATTGTATTCTTTTGCGTTTTGCCGTTGGCATTTCCATATTGGTATGTAAAAATAATTATGATATGAGTATAATTTTGTATGAATGCATGCATAGTACTATTTACAGTCAATTTGGACTTGCATATTTAATAATTTTATTTGATTTTTACATGCTTTGTGATGGGCTTGCCCATCTTAAATGTGCTGGACTGACAGGTAGGATATTGGATTCTATTCTCGACAGTAAGGGCTTGCGCTGGTCTTGCTTAAAATGCAGACCAACAAAAATAGAATTGTTTAAAGTTTTTAAGCAGGCGCGCAATGGTTTCAAGGAGGTTGGTCGAGAGCTTGAAACCCTTACAGAAAAATTTAGGCATTATGAAACGCTGTTTCATTCATTTCAATGCCTAAATGTGCGGGAAGAGAATCCAAAACCTTTATCTAAACGTAAACGTCCGTCTGATGAAGATACCACTGTATCTTCCTTAAAGAGAATGCTTCCACCCACTATTGACCTCATAAATCTTGCATCCCCTTGCCCTCAAGGAGAGAAGATTCCGTCTGCTCAAGACACAGAAAAATTTTTTTCTGAACACGGTAAGCGGAAAACTTCGCAAGATCCGCCTCCAAATACCTCCAAGTCGGCTAACAAAAACTTAGTTGTAATACCACGGAAAAAGGCAATTTTTATCTCGAGAATTGCTGCGGATACCACAGTCGACGATATAAAAAGTTACATCTCGTCGAAATAAAAAACGGTAGATACAGACATTCGTAAATTCAATTTCAAATACATTAGGGATATTTCGTCGTTTAAGATCGACGTATCCGCTGACAATTTTCAATTGATACTTGATAACTCATTCTAGCCCTCTGGGATCTGTGAGAACTAAATATCTATACAGAATTTAGTCCACACAACCCATAAAGGCATACCCTATTGTTCTTAACACAACGGGAAAACCACGCCACTTCTAGAAACACAAGAAGATGAAATGACAACAAGAATGCGTACGCAGCGGTAAGTACACGACACGCAAACAATTCAGCGGGATAACCACGGAGACGGAGAAATCAGGCAAGCAAACGAAATAACAACAAGCATGTATACGCAGCGGAAAAACCAATCCACTGCCTGCAACATACGCAGTCCCAGCAACATGTTGCGAATGTGTTAGTACGCAGCACAGGCTTGGTGGGTAGTTAGATGGCAGATGATCAGGGAGTCAGAACGGGACTGTGACAGCGCACGCAAGTTCGGCACCAGACTACGCAGTGAGTTTATCTTCCGGCTAGTCTTGGTACCCTTACTTGTGAACGCCGTCTGTTAAGGGTGAGCTTAGTAGTGAGTTTATCCTCTGACCAACTCAACCTTTAACATCGCGGTCGCTAACGCAGTCTTCCGTGGTCCGGGATCTTTACGCGGTTAAAAAGACCTCTCCAGCGTAGCAGAGGAGCGTAAACGTGTGCACCAGGACAGCGTTAGTGAAGCCTACACGAGCGTCGGCAGAAGTAGGTGAGCGTAGTCGTTGTAACACGCGAGTGTCAACGTGTACATCAAGACAGCGTCATTGAAGCCTACACGAGCGCAGGCAGAAGTAGCCGAGTGTAGTCGTCGTAGCACGCGGGCGTCAACGTATACGCCAAGACATCGTCATCGAAGATTACAGGAGCGCCGCAGAGATAGCCGGGCGCAGTCGTCGTAGCAGAGTAGCGTCAACGTGTACGCCAGGACTCCTTTATTGAAGCCTACACGAGCGTCGGCAGAAGTAGCCGAGCTTGATCGAGCAGCAAGTCGTCTAGCACCCAGGAGCGCAACAGAGCGGGAAACGGTATTGTCCTAACGGACCACACCGAACCGTTACCCTAACAGCACTTCCCTCGGCCGACGATATTTCAACGCGGGAGACAATTTTGTAACTTTAACTAATATATATATCTGTGGACATTTGACAAAACAACTTCTCTCGAAATAAGACAATTTTCCAGGATTTTTATCATATGCATGAATTTTCAAGGCGCGTTTTTCTGTCTTATCGCCATTGTCCTAGGACCGTTAGTTCAAAAATTATAGAGTCATCAAAACAACTTCTTTCGTAATTTTTCAAATTTTCGGGTGACAAAAGAGCTTGTCTCGAGTAAGTTGGAATTTCAAACGTAAAATCATAACGTACATTTATCAAAAAATCTTGTCTCTATATATCGTCTGAGTAAAATCAGAAATTGGCATTTGACAAAATAACTTCTTTCGATTGAAGTTCTTTTGTCAAATGCATATCTAAAAATAAATGCTTTTCTTATTTGGCAAATAAACTTGTGTCAAGATAAGATAAAAAAAGGATTTTTTTGCACAAATCAAATTTGACAAAACAGCTTGCATGAGGTAAGTTGATTTTCAGTAAGAAAAAGCATTTGACAAAAAGTCTTATTTATTTGATTTATATTTATCTAGAAAAGTAAAATATTTAATTTAAATCAATTGATTGGAAAACGCGTCTTTATTGATCTGCATCCAGTTTAAATTGACTTCGTCCTTTAATAGTAAGAGGTATTTCTACTGCAAAGCTTCAAACATGTTTTTTCGCTCTCCTGTAAAATTTGCTTTTTTGAAAGAGGTTGTTTTGTCAAATGTCCACAGATATGTAAGTTTAATTAAATAAAGTACGATTCGCAGAAGAGCCCCAATATTTACAAATTTATTGTAACGAACCCTGGACACGGCGAGTATACCTCAGCAATTTATACTTGTAAGAAGCAGGGGCAGCAAAAAGCTTCGTTACAGGTCTTTGTGCGCGAATTCGAGCACAAACGTGAAAAGCCCCCTGTAGTTATCTCTAAAATGCCAAGAAATTCCGTGATTACAAAAAACTAATTAACAATAATTCGCTGAATGTTTATTATCAAAATGTTAGAGGTTTTAATACAAAACTTGCTGATCTGTATTTAAATAGCACTCATTGCAACTTTAAAATTATTGCTTTCACAGAATCTTGGCTGAAGCCTCACATTTTTGATAATGAAATATTCAACAGCGAATTCGAAATCTTTAGATATGACCGGCTGAACAGAAAAGGAGGTGGTGTCTTGTTTGCTGTTCATTCTTCAATTCCGTCTGAAGAAGTCGGTGTTCCGCATGCTGACTTCATAGAATTTAAGTACATTCGTATTTGCGCTAATAGTGGCCATATATACTTAACTTTATCTTATATACCGCCTCACTCGGACATATCTGTATAAATGTAGCATGCTTCATTAATAAATAATGTTTTCTCGATGACTAACAATACTGATTCCATGATTGTTTTGGGAGATTTCAATTTGTTTGAAGCTTTGCAGTAGAAATACCTCTTACTATTAAAGGACGAAGTCAATTTAAACTGGATGCAGATCAATAAAGACGCGTTTTCCAATCAATTGATTTAAATTAAATATTTTACTTTTCTAGATAAATATAAATCAAATAAATAAGACTTTTTGTCAAATGCTTTTTCTTACTGAAAATCAACTTACCTCATGCAAGCTGTTTTGTCAAATTTGATTTGTGCAAAAAAAATCCTTTTTTTTATCTTATCTTGACACAAGTTTATTTGCCAAATAAGAAAAGCATTTATTTTTAGATATGCATTTGACAAAAGAACTTCAATCGAAAGAAGTTATTTTGTCAAATGCCAATTTCTGATTTTACTCAGACGATATATAGAGACAAGATTTTTTGATAAATGTACGTTATGATTTTACGTTTGAAATTCCAACTTACTCGAGACAAGCTCTTTTGTCACCCGAAAATTTGAAAAATTACGAAAGAAGTTGTTTTGATGACTCTATAATTTTTGAACTAACGGTCCTAGGACAATGGCGATAAGACAGAAAAACGCGCCTTGAAAATTCATGCATATGATAAAAATCCTGGAAAATTGTCTTATTTCGAGAGAAGTTGTTTTGTCAAATGTCCACAGATATATATATTAGTTAAAGTTACAAAATTGTCTCCCGCGTTGAAATATCGTCGGCCGAGGGAAGTGCTGTTAGGGTAACGGTTCGGTGTGGTCCGTTAGGACAATACCGTTTCCCGCTCTGTTGCGCTCCTGGGTGCTAGACGACTTGCTGCTCGATCAAGCTCGGCTACTTCTGCCGACGCTCGTGTAGGCTTCAATAAAGGAGTCCTGGCGTACACGTTGACGCTACTCTTCTACGACGACTGCGCCCGGCTATCTCTGCGGCGCTCCTGTAATCTTCGATGACGATGTCTTGGCGTATACGTTGACGCCCGCGTGCTACGACGACTACACTCGGCTACTTCTGCCTGCGCTCGTGTAGGCTTCAATGACGCTGTCTTGATGTACACGTTGACACTCGCGTGTTACAACGACTACGCTCACCTACTTCTGCCGACGCTCGTGTAGGCTTCACAACGCTGTCCTGGTGCACACGTTTACGCTCCTCTGCTACGCTGGAGAGGTCTTTTTAACCGCGTAAAGATCCCGGACCACGGAAGACTGCGTTAGCGACCGCGATGTTAAAGGTTGAGTTGGTCAGAGGATAAACTCACTACTAAGCTCACCCTTAACAGACGGCGTTCACAAGTAAGGGTACCAAGACTAGCCGGAAGATAAACTCACTGCGTAGTCTGGTGCCGAACTTGCGTGCGCTGTCACAGTCCCGTGCTGACTCCCTGATCATCTGCCATCTAACTACCCACCAAGCCTGTGCTGCGTACTAACACATTCGCAACATGTTGCTGGGACTGCGTATGTTGCAGGCAGTGGATTGGTTTTTCCGCTGCGTATACATGCTTGTTGTTATTTCGTTTGCTTGCCTGATTTCTCCGTCTCCGTGGTTATCCCGCTGAATTGTTTGCGTGTCGTGTACTTACCGCTGCGTACGCATTCTTGTTGTCATTTCATCTTCTTGTGTTTCTAGAAGTGGCGTGGTTTTCCCGTTGTGTTAAGAACAATAGGGTGTGCCTTTATGGGTTGTGTGGACTAAATTCTGTATAGATATTTAGTTCTCACAGATCCCAGAGGGCTAGAATGAGTTATCAAGTATCAATTGAAAATTGTCAGCGGATACGTCGATCTTAAACGACGAAATATCCCTAATGTATTTGAAATTAAATTTACGAATGTCTGTATCTACCGTTTTTTATTTCGACGAGATGTAACTTTTTATATCGTCGACTGTGGTATCCGCAGCAATTCTCGAGATAAAAATTGCCTTTTTCCGTGGTATTACAACTAAGTTTTTGTTAGCCGACTTGGAGGTATTTGGAGGCGGATCTTGCGAAGTTTTCCGCTTACCGTGTTCAGAAAAAAATTTTTCTGTGTCTTGAGCAGACGGAATCTTCTCTCCTTGAGGGCAAGGGGATGCAAGATTTATGAGGTCAATAGTGGGTGGAAGCATTCTCTTTAAGGAAGATACAGTGGTATCTTCATCAGACGGACGTTTACGTTTAGATAAAGGTTTTGGATTCTCTTCCCGCACATTTAGGCATTGAAATGAATGAAACAGCGTTTCATAATGCCTAAATTTTTCTGTAAGGGTTTCAAGCTCTCGACCAACCTCCTTGAAACCATTGCGCGCCTGCTTAAAAACTTTAAACAATTCTATTTTTGTTGGTCTGCATTTTAAGCAAGACCAGCGCAAGCCCTTACTGTCGAGAATAGAATCCAATATCCTACCTGTCAGTCCAGCACATTTAAGATGGGCAAGCCCATCACAAAGCATGTAAAAATCAAATAAAATTATTAAATATGCAAGTCCAAATTGACTGTAAATAGTACTATGCATGCATTCATACAAAATTATACTCATATCATAATTATTTTTACATACCAATATGGAAATGCCAACGGCAAAACGCAAAAGAATACAATTTAACGACAGCCTCCGCTTAACAACCTTACCGTAACTGTAAATAAAATTTAATCTTTGCACTTTGTAATTACACTGTCTCATTAATAAAAAATCTAAATTAACGTCTCGATTATTTAAGAATTCTATATGCTTTTTCCGTTCTGAATCTAATAATCCATTCTTATCAAAACAATATCGCTCGCCCTCACAAGAAGGCATAACAATAACAATTGTAAAGAAAACAGAACGCTTAACGTTCTGCTGGAATATGCTGTAACAGCTAATATTGAAATTAACTCTTTGTTCTGGATTCAATTAAACTGATCCTTACACTTCAGATTTAGCTTTAAGATAATAAGCCCAAAATGCATAAATATTACTATTTGAGAAATAAAGATTTGATTTGTGTCTGACAATCCACTGGAACCACACGTGTTCTTATTTCATCCGCGCGTTCGCGGATGTAAAATATATATTTTTTTAAAATTCCCTCGTCGCTGGAATTAATTTACATACGTATTTGCATACAATGCCAAAGCAAAAATTGAAGCATGAAAATATCACAATGCTGTTGTTGGGAGTATCATAAGGAGCATGCAAATTAATTCTCGCGACGAGGGAATTTTAAAAAATACATATTTTACATCCGCGAACGCGCGGATGAAATAAGAACACGTGTGGTTCCCGTGGATTGTCAGACACAAATCAAATCTTTATTTCTCAAATAGTAATATTTATACATTTTGGGCTTATTATCTTAAAGTTAAATCTGAAGTGTAAGGATCAGTTTAATTGAATCCAGAACAAAGAGTTAATTTCAATATTAGCTGGGAAAAAGTCTTGCGGTATTTTTATTGAATCATTTCGTGTGGCACCCATACATCGAGCTTCTTAGTGACTCCAAGCTTCTTCAAATGGTTCAGAACGGTTTGATGACTACTATGACGGTCTCTTTCGACCAATTCAGGGATTCTATCGCAAATTTTGACGACAGACTTTCCGGAGCGTGCCACATCTTCGACCACCTCTGCACCATAACGAAAACGTTGAAACCATCGTTGTGCGGTGGAAATGGAAACTGTATCGGGTTTATAAACTGCACATTTTGTTGGCGGCTTGAGATGCATTATTGCCTTTATCGTAGTAGTACTGTAAAATATGCCGTATTTTTTCTTTATTTTGCTCCATGTTTGCGACGCTATAACTCACGAACGACTTAAAAGAAACAGCAATCAATCAAACACATGTTAGCGCGTGAAATGAGCTTTCCAAAAGGTATAGCATGACCCGATGCGACGAATAGAACTACGCGCTTTCAGCGCCAACTAGCGACAATACCGCAAGACTTTTTTGACAACCTAATATATACATTTTTGGTCTTATTTATTTAAAGTTATTTTCTCTCGCATATCTCCCATCTGCTTTTGCTATTGTTAGCAATATTAAAATTATTATTGTCATCATTTTCTGAGAAAGTAAATAAGTATTCGTTTAGGACTTTATATTATCCTTGTGCACTATTCTATTTCTCTGATTAATAATTTTAGCCTTATTTCCCAAATCCTCTTTTATAACCTGTTATATTTGGGATTGGATTCAGCTTATTTCCTTATCCTATTATTTTTTCATAAATTATTTCTCCAGGATGAAATGGGAAGCTTGTATCATTGCCTGAATACATTTGAGAAATTTTTTCTTTTACATGTGTTTGAAGCTCAGTTAATTTTTCGA
Source organism: Bactrocera zonata (assembly GCA_037783105.1). Lineage (NCBI taxonomy): Eukaryota > Metazoa > Arthropoda > Insecta > Diptera > Tephritidae > Bactrocera > Bactrocera zonata. The sequence continues at coordinate 890,948 of JBAWJQ010006684.1, forward strand.
AATTATTTTCATCGGTAATATTCAAATTATTTATTTTTTAAATATTAGTCTCTCCTTTTTTTGGAGTATATTTTTAGATTTTATTATCTATCTTCGACTGGCGTCCTAGGATTTTTTTGACCCAAGTAGTTTAAGTTTTGTATTTTTATAGTTTTATTTGGTTTTTCACCATTCTTTTTCTGTTTTATTTTGCCGGTTCGGCTGGCGTTTTAGGACCTTTTTGTCCCAAAATAATTTCTTTAAATAAAATATTGCCGGTAAAATCGTCGGCTAACGGTGCAGAACTTATTTGTTCCACAACTTTAATATTTCTTTCCTTCCTTATATTACCGATATTTTTCTCGGCTAGTTTTTTGGAAGCTTCTTGTTCCTTAGTTTTGTTTTCAAAATACATAAATGTTCATACTTCTGTTTTTATTTTCCATGTTATTATTTACCCTATAATGAATTTTCCCATTGGACACACCGATAAGTGCTTCAATCTTTTTAAGGAAATTTGATCCCAAAAGGAGATCCGATTCTAGTCCCTATATTTCATAGAAGATTTCTTTGACTCCAAATATGGTTATTATGTGGTAAAATTTGCTAATGGAATAGCCATTCATGGTTTTTATGCGCTTATAAATGGCTAATTCGTTTCTATTATTGTAAGCCCCAGGCTAAGTAAGTGGGGTAAGAGGTTGCTCCCGTATAGATTAGAGTTTTTAAGTTTTTATTTAATTTAAAATCATGTAATTTGAGATAGGGGAGTTCGTCCCCCTTCGCCTAAAAAATGGCTCTCATTCATATTATTAATTCTTTAACTTTTCTCTTGCGGGCGAAAGCTTTCTTTTTCTATGCCGTTTTTCCTGATTTTGTCCCCTATTGGCCTGAAAGTTTGCATTCGTTCGTATAGGTTTTATATTTTGATTGAAATTGCCATGGCCTTGTAGTCCCCTCAGATTAAAATATCTATTATAATGTCTGGATACAGATGGATCTATATCTATAGGAGTTGGTTTTCGAAAATTCTAATGTACATTGTTATTTGGAGGGTTGTTCCTTTGAGGAAATCTTAAATTATTGTTTGTATACATTGGCTTCACCTTGTTTCTATCATACATGAAAGTTTGAGCAGACCGGTTATTTGATTCGAGTTCCTGAGCTTTTGCTAAAGCGTCAGTTAAATCTTGTGGGTTTGGAGAGAATATAATGTCTCTTAGTGGGGTGTTTAGTCCTGTTATAAAAATCCTTAAGGTATGTTCACTATTCTTTTTGTTTAATTTTTTTGTCAGGTCTGCGTTATTTCCGTGTGTCATGATTGTTTTGTTTATTAATAGCGTCAATTTTTTGTTGACGAGGTTGTACTATTCTACAACCGACATTGCACCCTGCCTTAAGATGTGGGCATCAAAAATTTTCAAAAGGAGCGGATTATAGGGAACGATCCATCGGTTATCAATATCATTGTTTTTGACGGTAGCAATTTGCCCACCCTGATGTGGCGATCGTCGACGATATTTGGGATATCCTTCATCGCTAGTACCTGTTTGAGTTTTGAACGACTTCGGAAATTTTTTGCTGCATTTAGAATCTCGCATACATGGAGAATTCGGGTTTAAAGTCCCGCAAGGGCCGTGTACCATATGTTTTTTAACGATTTCGTACAGGATAGGATCTTCATCTTTATCCGGTAATTCAGCTGAAATAACCCTGTCAATTTGGTTTGGTCTAATTTTGTTCACTAACCACACCAGCAGGTGTACATGGGGCAAGCCACGCTTCTGCCATTCAGTTGTGTACATATGACAGCGCGGCGGACCGAATATATGAGACTTGTTAATGAGGTGAAGGAGTTTCTGTACTTTTAAATGGAAGACTGTTAACTATATCGTATCTTTCTTGTAATTTTTAAATTGGTGTTAATATTCTCTTTGATTTCCGGCCAATTTGGGTTACATGTTGCAGTTATAAAGAAACCAGGTTTGCCATAATTTCTGCCGTAAGCGATTTTTCGTGTAAATATCTAGGTCCACCTGTGAATGATGAAGGTAGTATAACCAACTGCCTAATGCCGTTGTGGTGTTCATTCGCCTGTAAAGCATCGTGAAGATGAACGTAATTTTCGGCTCTCAATTTAGTTTGATTATTACGGATGTAGGCCAATCTCTCAGATTCAGTTTTCGCATGTTGAAGTATTGGTTTGTTAACATTGCATATCTAAGCAAAGTGTTGAAATCGTTACGTCTTGTCATTATACGGTAGCAATAGTAGTTCATACATGACACTGTTTTACGCAGAGGTGTACCACCGATTGGGTAAACTTGAGAAATATTAATGGCATAACCATTTTCTCCACGACATAGCATCAAAGGATATTGTAAGCTGTCATAAGATCTGTGTAACTCTGAAATTTTTTTTCAAATTATCATCACGACTATGCAATACAATATCTCTTTTGTAAAATTGCTGTCCGGCTATCATCACTGCTACTTCGCTCGTGGAAGGCACATTGTATCGTCCTCTGTGTTCTCCAACAGGAACTTTATTTGTATGGATTACGACATTAAAGTCAGGAGTATCTGCTGGAACACTCTCAATCGTAGTTTTGAAAGACTGTATGTAGCAATTATGAGAATGTAACATATCTTGGAGAGATCTAATCAAATCTCTATCAATTGGCTGTACAACACTTGAACACCGCGTAGATGCTTGTGTATCTGGATCTGCAATAAAATATATTTGCAGAAATTTGTGATCATCGGGTCGAAGTGGTAGCAAGCTCCCAGCTAAGTGGTACACTTGCCCTTGAATTTTAAATGTAGGCATGAACCCACGCTCAACTACTTGCGTACTCTTAAAAGAGGTAATTCGAAATGCATTATTATAACGGGGTATATTGTCCATGAATTGTTTAGATTTTTGATGATCACCCGTAAGAGGAGAGTGAAGTGGTTCAGGTGAAGGGAGAATTTCTTCTAATTTGACCTTTCCTTGTAAGCAACACATGCCTTTCGATTCGTCCTTGAATTTCAATGCCAAGCAATGTTCACGCACTACTGACATAGTACCTATTGATACTATATGATCGTCCTTGTAAGAAATCAAAGAATCGTAGTTCAGGGCAGAATTTTTTTTACTTACCCATGAATTAGTAACTCGTGCTGATGATTCTCTGGCTCTCTGTATTCGATGTTTATCCCTATCTTGGGTGCGGCGAGCCTCACGCTGTACTGAAGATTCTCTCTCTCTCTCAGCTCTATATCTATCCCGAAGCTGACTGAATCGGGCCTCACGCTCTACTGACGATTCTCTGGCTCTCTGAACCGTATGCCTATCTCGAACCTGCAATAAAATATATTTGCAGAAATTTGTGATCATCGGGTCGAAGTGGTAGCAAGCTCCCAGCTAAGTGGTACACTTGCCCTTGAATTTTAAATGTAGGCATGAACCCACGCTCAACTACTTGCGTACTCTTAAAAGAGGTAATTTGAAATGCATTATTATAACGGGGTATATTGTCCATGAATTGTTTAGATTTTTGATGATCACCCGTAAGAGGAGAGTGAAGTGGTTCAGGTGAAGGGAGAATTTCTTCTAATTTGACCTTTCCTTGTAAGCAACACATGCCTTTCGATTCGGCCTTGAATTTCAATGCCAAGCAATGTTCACGCACTACTGACATAGTACCTATTGATACTATATGATCGTCCCTGTAAGAAATCAAAGAATCGTAGTTCAGGGCAGAATTTTTTTTACTTACCCATGAATTAGTAACTCGTGCTGATGATTCTCTGGCTCTCTGTATTCGATGTTTATCCCTATCTTGGGTGCGGCGAGCCTCACGCTCTACTGAAGATTCTCTCTCTCTCTCAGCTCTATATCTATCCCGAAGCTGACTGAATCGGGCCTCACGCTCTACTGACGATTCTCTGGCTCTCTGAACCGTATGCCTATCTCGAACCCGGCTGTGGCGAACCTCACGCTCTACTGAAGATTCTCTCTCTATCTCAGCTCTATATCTATCCCGAGCCTGACTAAGGCGAGCCTCACGTTCCGTTGACGATTCCTCATCTCTTGCTGAACGTAGTCTTCTGACGTTCATTGTACTTCGACCTATGTCCGAACGACGACGTCTTCCAGACATGACTTTATAATTTCAGTACAAAATTTGCTCAGTTCTATATGTATGATTAACTATGCACAAATTGCCATATTATTAATATGTGCCGCAGTAAAAAATATGTAAATACTTACCATTTAGAAACATAAGAAAATTACTGATGTAATATCTTCAAAAATATTCATATTAAATCAACAATGTATTTAAGGTATTTAATTGGATAAGAATAAACGCTGTATTGATTAAAATCGCTTCGAAAATAAGCTATTAGTTGTCGTAAAAAGCAAATGACAAAAAATGTTATTGTGGGTGTAGTCGTTGGAATCGATAGCAAATTTAACGCGCTCCGAATCAATAAAAACTATTCAAAAATTGTATTTTAATTATTGAACGTGAACAGAGCGGTTTATTTCGCTGAAAAAATTTCATGTACATATAATAAGAGGTGTTGTGAAATTCAAGACAGAATTGCCTAGCTGTCAGAATTGAAAACCAATTCTGATTTTAAATGGTGTCACAGAATCTGATTGGATTTTCGTCTTTTCGAACATACACAAAACCAATATTCGAATCAGCTGTTTACTAATGTGACAAATATTGTGAATGCAATTTGAATAAAATTTGAAATGAGTTCAGCAACATTAGATGCGAGAGATTCGTACATATGTACTTACATATGTACATGTGTACGTACCGAGTTCTTTCACCATACGATCTAATTCATCACGAATGAGGTGGGGTGAGATTCCCACATAACTTCTAATTTTTCATTCGGTTGACAGCGAACAAACACACAAACAGTTTTTTTGGAGAAAGTGCTGCTCTTGTTTAAACAATTTTGGTTAAATAAGAAATGAATCAACTATTTTTTTTTGATGCAAAACGAAAGTAAATATTTCAAAGTTTAACTTCAAGTAAGTTTCATTTTAATCGGTGGATTCTTTTGTGATGTATGGCTGTGTAAACAAAAAATGTATGGTTTTTTACCACATCTTGTCCGAGTGCCACGCCCGCTTTATATATTTCTTCACATTATAATGACATAAACCTTCCTCTTCAAGCAATCCATCAATTAATAAAAATCCGCATCAAAATCAGTTGCTTAGTTTTCAAAATTTAAACATTTAAGGGGACATAAGGACAGAAAAAGTGACTTTGTTTTATAATATCTAGTGATATGTTTTACATCCGCGAACGCGCAGATGAAATAAGAACACGTGTAGTTCCCGTGCATTGTCAGATACTAATCAATCTTTATTTCTGAAATACTAATATAGTTATATACATTTTTGAAAGCATCGGCTTGGTCGAATCCAGAACAAAGGAAGAATTTACTACAATATTAGCTGTTACAGCATATTTCAGCAGAACGTTAAGCGTTCTGTTTTCTTTTCAATTATTATTGTTATGCCTTCTTGTGATAAGAATGGATTATTGGATTCAGAACGGAAAAAGCATATCGAATTTTTAATTAATGAGACAGTCTAATTGTAAAATGCAAAGATTCAATTTTTTTTATAGTTATGATAAGGTTGCTATGCGGAAGCTGTCGTTAACTTGCATACATATACATATTTATGTCTCTTCTATTCTCTGCTTGGGCATACATGCCACGTCATTATATGCCGAAAATACATATATTTATTTCTCTTCATATACTCTGTTGAGTATGTGTAGAACTGTTAAAAATGTTAACATTTCACAGCGCGAATTCTGTGCTTGTGAGGTGAATTCCTTACCATAAATTTAACAAATGTTCGCTGTCGAACCTGCACCTTCTCTATGCTTTAAATTCTCTGGTTTATATACATTCGATCTATACAAGTCACACATGGACACTGCGCTCATCAACATTTCGCTCCGAAGTAGATAGATCCTGCGCACTACGGTCAAGTCGACTATAACTTAATACGACGAGCGTGCGTGATAAAATCTTTTGGGTATTAGGTTTACTTCTGTAAAGCAATATACTGTAACGACGCACGTAATTTACAATAAATTAAATAAAGTGTAAATATACCAAATCGAAATACGGAAGTTTTATTTTAATCAACGATATTGTACGTGTGATGTGTGCTTCCCATTACATTGGGTTCACCTTTAAACAACACGTATGCATTATATACGAATGTACTCAACAAATGTATACAAAATACAAACATATTGACTTAGGTTTTGGCAATTGATTACAAATGCACATGTACACTTGAAAACAACCCCATACCTTATAGCATAAACCAGAGATAAAGAGATCCCTAACTCTCCTGTCACTGGAAATGTGAGAGCCGCTCACCTACCGAACTTTGAAAGTTGACTGAATTGGGAAGGTTTTGACGTTTCGCAATTGGAAGAAAAGAGACGACCGGAGTGAAATCCCGCCAAAATATTGTAATATTCTTCTTCTTCTTAATTGGCGTAGACACCGCTTGCGCAATTATAGCCGAGTTAACAACAGCAGGCTGGTTGTAAATTTTCATTGGGATGTTTTTTTTTACGTGGCGGGTCCCAAAACCAGCGCACAACCCTATGTAGGGGATATTTCGCCTTCTCACTTTAGCTCGGATTTAAACGGATGTTCTTAGGCTACCCATAGAGGATACTTGGTCAAAGACCGGAAGTCGTGAGCTGAAATAGATAATATTAGAATGGAGGAATTCGTAATGGGCACTGTTTCCTCGAAGAAAAGTAAAATCAGTAAAAAGTGTTAAGTGAAAACTGAAGTAATGAAGATTGAGAAATTTTTTCAATATATCACTGAAATACAAGGATAAATCAGCAAATATAAACTTAAGTACCCTTAAAGTAATTTGCGTACATAATTATATATAAGACACATATTAATTTACAGCAAAAATGCCAAAAACACCGATATGGAAAAAGTGCATTGTGGGCTGCAGCGAGGGAAATACGGATCTCGAACGGTAAGTAATTTTAATAGACTATAAGTAGTGCAAGAAGTGACTAAATAATAAATAATGAAAATCCGATGTTACAATTTTTTTAAAAAACAGAAAAAATGTAAAAGAATTATGGAAACATTTCGATATTTTGAAATTAAATTTCTTAAATAAATAAATGTAACGTTAACACGGGTTCATTTAAATATGTGCAATGCCAAATTGATACCAATATTTAAATAGTATTTAATTATATAACTTAAATAATTAAACTCCATTAAGACGGATGAAAAAGTGTAAGAAAAGATTTCGATAAATTTCGATATTTTGAAATTAAATTTTTTAAATATTTAAATGTAACAAATATACCGGCTAATTTGAATAGATAAGTTTATATGTTTGGTTTTTGCACTATATGTAATATGTAGTTATTTTATGTTTTTATATTCTTTCTTTTTCATTCAAATAAGCGTAAATGTTTGGAAAATATTAAATAAAAAAAATACGTTTAGCTACTTTTGCCGCTATTTTTTTAAGGGGGTATTCTACTCTATAAATCAAATTTTGGGCAGTTTTTTGAATTTTATTAAAAAAAAAACCAAAAATATTTTTACTATCCATTTTTTTATGGTTCTTTTATTGATATCTTAACACAGAAAAAAAATTGTACGAAGAAATATTAAAAATTAAAATAATTAGAGGGGGGCGGGGGTTGGAGAGACAATAGCTCATCCTGGTGACATTGATTCTGACTCTCCTGGTGGTCTGAAAAAAAAATCAAAAGAAATTCTTAATCAGTAGGGATGCTGTTTTAGTCCCGGAAAACGAAAATTTTTTTTTTTAAATGGCGACTGCCTGAAAATAAAAATAATTTTTTACGCTTTTTTTAAATTCCTGATTTTTTATTAAATATTAAAAACATAACTTTTGACACTATGCGGGTGGGATCGATATAGGATTATATAAAGAAGGTTCACACAAAATTTCAAGTAAATCGGTTGTATAGAACTTGAGATAGTGCCGGTACCGTGTGGAAAAAAGTAGTTTCGAGAAAAACGCGTTTAAAGTTTTGGAGACAATTCTAGTGAACACGGACGCCACCTCACAAAATCGGCTGAATCTCCGAAAATAAGTCGAATTTTGAAAAATCCTTCCAAGGTCATATTTTGAAAAGTCTAAAGTTTATGAAAAAAAATTCGAATTTTTCAAAATTCTAGAGTAGAATACCCCCTTAAAAATATTCAAACTGCACACATGCTCCCTGCCTTTACAATATTTAGGACATGAAATTCCTTCCGACGAATTCATCTTCATGCATCAAAATCAAACAGACAAATGTAACTTACGCCTGAGGATTTTATTGCATTTGTTAAAATTTTGGAAACTAGATTTTTAGAAGAATTCGGCAGTAATTGTTTTAAAATAGGAATAGGAGATATTCTTTTTAATAAAATGAAAGATGTTAGGGCCTTTTTATGTTGTGATAATTGTGACCCATAAATAGTTATAGCCCTTTTTATTAAAATAATAATATATTCTTTAACTAAATTTTTAAATAAAGACCTTTCTGAACCTAATTTAAGAAATAAAATTTTTTGTGTTTCACACCTATAGGTTTCAATTTTTTTATTTTTTAAATAAACTTAAACTTACGATAGAAAATAAAAAAGTCAAACTTTTTTAAACAGGTAGGCAAAAGAGGCTCTAAAATTAGAAAACAATTTACTTTTAAACAATATTATAATTTGGGATTTAAATGTAGGAATTTGTATATATGTAAATATTTTTATACTGTGATATTTTTATATATATATTTTTCGTTACGTGTATATATTATTGAATTCTTATCGTTTTGTTTTTTCGTTATATATTAAGGAATTGTTATCGTTTTGTTGCTTTATGTAAATAAATTTATTAATGAGTGATGTAGGCCAAAAGGGCAACCGAGCACCCAAAACTAACTTCGGTAACGCGCAGTTTTGCATACCTCCTGGGTGGTGTGGAAAGTGCAATTGGGCATTTTAATTTAAATTCTCAAAAAATTTTATTTCGTTCGATCTGTTCACAATGGAAAATGTTATAAAAAAATGCTTATTTTGAGGCACTCTCACACTAAGTTATTAAGTTGGGCATCCCATTATCCCTGGCAAAAGCGATTTGCTACAAACATAAGATATACTTAACACAGGTTTTAGAAAACAATTAATAAAATAAATAGCAAAATACTGCTAGAATTTACTATGTATATTTGTTTTTTATTTATGAAAAAATATATGATTTATTATAATTATGGAGCAAATCTAAAGGTAAGTCAATGATACGCGGCAGAGCGCTACACCGGCAGCGCTGACCGCCCGTCTTAAAAAAATTTTTTTTGCTTAATCTAATTGCGATCAATCAAATTTTTTCGCGGATTTCGTTACTTGAACGTTTATTGCAAAATACTGAAAAAATTTTAGTTTTTGAGGGAGAAGTCATTAAAAAGTTCATTTGTTAACTTAAAAGTTAATAAACAATATGAAAAAATAAAAAAAATTAAAATTCATTCATATTTACTGAATGTAAAAGTATTGAACTATAACTCCTAAATTTTTAGAAAAAAAATCACCAATAGTTTTTTAATTATTAACTTTTTTAAAAAAGTAGTAAAAATTTTCAGTTAAAAAAATTGTTGTTAAAATTAAAAATAAAATTAAAATTTAAAAAAAAACTAATCGGGGGATTATTTGCTCATGGTGACTACTTTATGAAAAAATACTCACATTCAAATTCGATGATCAAGTGGAAAATGAGGGGTCCACTTGACGTGTTTTTACTCACATACATATATTTAACTGGATACGAAAGATTCTCAAAATTGTATATAAATGCTTGAAATACTCCAATAAAATTAGAATGAAATATTTCTCAGCTCAGAAAGAACGATATTTTTCCCAGAAATCTTCATCGGCTGTGAATCGAGTCGATTTTTTTTTTATATTAAAAAGTTTATTTAAAAAAATAGTTAACGATGCGCCGAATACTGCGGATTCATTACAACGTCAAAAGGCGAAAGTCGGTCTACTCGTAGACTATATTACATTTCAGAAGCCACGAGTAGAATACATATGGAAGAGAGCTACAAAAATTATTAAGCGAGTTCCTTAACAGTTCAAAAAGGAACTAGCATTCAAAGAGATGGACATAGGGGCAGGAGAAAATAGCCCAACTGCCAATAGAATAACAAACCTTCTAGAGCAGGATCGGCAAAAACTCGATCTGTTATTGAAGAGGCAAAAATAAAAATGTATACTGCCGACGAAGATGACATCGAAAGACATGAAGACTGTCTTAAGAATTTATTGAGCTGCATGGAAAAAGTATCCACGAATTGACACTCCAATACAACATTCCGTATGTTAATGTTGATATAAAAAATCTATCTGTTGAAGTCACTGACATTTAAAAAGCAGAAGAGAAGAGGTACGAAAAATGTTGAAGATGATGATACCACGGAAGAGCACGAACCCATGGTAGCTGATACAGGGCAAACAGAGCTGAAAAACTTGAAGTAAGGAATTCACTGTTTTCGCCGCTATTTAACAAAAAAGAAAACGTTCTCTGGCAGAAATATTTGTGAAACGACAGATTTTACGCTAGAATGAATAAAGAGAAATGCTTTGAGTATACAAGGTCACATATGCGTGATTATTTTGTGTCATATGAACCACTTTTTTACGAAAAATTGTAAAATTTTTAATTTTTTTTCTACAAAATCGGGAAAAATTAAATTAAATAAAAGTTTAAATAAATTATTATTTCAAATAAATTTTACTTATTTCAAATATTACAAAATGAAGATGTGCCAAATGAAGTTAAATGTGCTCATATAAACTTTGACTTGGGTCATTCTTTGCATTTGTTCAAAAAATATTTCTGACCTTCACATATGCATATTCGCATTATGTCTTTATGTATCTACATTCAATATCAATAGAATTTCTATTGCATACATACATATTGTATTTCTTTTGCACATTTGTCTGTATGTTTACGAAAGCAAATACGAGCCACATAACAAACATTCAGAAGTAGTAGTTGAATTTTCAAGTGAAGTGGTTGTGTTTTTGGTGCGGTCCTGGGGTTTTGTCAAAAATTCCTAGTTTCTCACACCAATTGTTAGCGATTCCTTTGCTAAGGCTTTTGAAAGCTAAAACAACTAAACGGACATTAAATCTGCGGGATAAGATAAGTACAATTTGTATTTTTTAATTAAAATTCATTTGCACTTACCCGAATATATTTTTGTGGTTTTTAATCAAAACACATCGTTTTTCCCCTATAGCAGCAATCCAAACAAAGCGCGTGCTTAATTTTTGCATTGCCGTTTTGTTTTGATTAGTCAGCTGTTCTCCTTTTCGTATTCCCTTGGGTTTTGCCATTGCCAACTACCGAAAATATAAGCAAGTTTGTAGCGACAGTGACTGAACACACCTTTCGTTAGGAGCTCCCAACTATTTTTCTCGTTGAGGTATGGCTTCTGAGAACAGTAGCGGATGCACACCCGAGAATCCATTTAGAAGGAACTCTAAAATCATGAGAACGCCTCCTAATGGAAAAAGTGAGTTATTCACCGCTGCTGGATCAACCAAAAAATGCGAAGATGCCAATAATACAATTAGAGGTGGCAAACTCTTCAAAGAAACGCCAATTAACGAAACTACCCAAAATCTTAATCAGTTGGGTAGTAAGATAAAAGTACTGGAGAATATGATGGCTGGCCAAAGGCATATAAACCATGCAATGCGCAACTTAGTTAGCAGCATAGTAGCGCTACATGTCAAGGCTGATAAAGGCGGAAACCTACCCAAAAGGATTATGGTAGGGAAAGCGTCCCAGGTTTCCCCAATGGGTAAGGATTTAAAACCCCGAAGAGGCTACCTCCCACTAAAAAGCCGAAAAATGTAAATAAAGTGGAGCAGCCCACCTACAGCGAGACATTGAAGTTGATTCAAACCAATACAATGGTTATAACCACTACATCCGACACATGGGTGGACGTTGTCAAGAAGCGAAGACCAGACGAAAAGAAAATTAGGTCGAGGCCAGACGCCATCATACTCACGAAAAAGGATGGTGCATCATACGCGGATATTCTCCGGAAAATAAAAGGTGATACCGGGTTAGAAGAATTGGGCTCAAGTGTGAAATGGCTGTGATACAGCCCTAAACCCACAATGTCACGATCATATGCAAGAACTTAGATGAAATTACAACTCTGGAAGAGATTTGCGAGGCACTGAAAAAAGAGTGGGATAGAAAATCTAGGGAAAATAAATATTAAGAGCATGCGAAAAACCCGAAGCGGTACCCTAATAGTTATACTATGCCTGGGTGCCCAGGATGCCAAGGCTGCGCTTAAGGTTGGCAAGATAAAAATCGAATGGTCCATCTGTCGCCTCCAAGAATACTCCCCAATTCCCCGTTGCTTTAGGTGTTTCCATCTGGGACACATGGCGCACAAATGCTGCAACCCTGTTGACAGGTCGTCCCTGTGTACACGTTGTGAAGCCGGTGGACATATAGCGAAGACATGCACTAACGACCCTAGCTGTATGCTGTGTGAAGGAGCACACTCAGCCTTGAGTACTACTTGCCCCAAGTATTTGGAGATGGCGAAGCCTTTAGGAAAATGAAGATATTGCAATTAAATCTAAATCACTGCGCTGCAGCACGAGATCTGCTTGAACAGACAGTAGTTGAAAAAAGCATTGATGTCGCTTTATTAAGCGAACAATACTCCCAGCGTTCGGAAAGCACTTGGGCCACAGACATATCCGGAAAAGCTGCAATATGGTTATGTAAAGGACAACCATTTATATCTCGCTCCAGATATCACAACTGTTGCACATGGGCAAACATACGTGGCATATACTTTGTTAGCTGCTATGCTCCTCCCAGCGCCTCAATTAAAGATTTTGAAGAATTCCTCCTGCAACTTGTTCTGGAAACCAGAGGCAAAGCACCAATTGTAATGGCAGGCAACTTCAATGCGTGGTCGACCGCTTGGGGTAGTAGGCGCACAATCCACCGCGGGCGTCTACTATTTGAATTCCTCGGCCAAACGAATCTTACGATCCTGAATAGCGTAACGCAAAATACATTTCAAAAAGGAAACAAAGGCTCCATAATCCGTCTCATCTTCGCCAACGACGCCCTTAGTAGGCACATCAAGTGGGCGGTGTCGGACATATTTACAAATAGTGACCACATGGCTATTATTGCTGAAGTCTCATATGCCCAACGGACCGAACGCTGCAGCAGGAGCATATGCCAAAAATGCTCGGTACTAGGCCCCCCCTTCTATAGAACATAATGTATGATGGGGTTAAATTAGTTGCATACGCAGACGACCTTATTGTGGTAGCAATTGCTAAACGCTTCGATGACCTCCGGAGCAAATGCAACGAGTGCAGAAACGGTCTGCTCCAATGGTTCTCCTCAATGAGTTTAGAACTGGCGGAGCAAAAGACTGAAGTCTTGCTCATAAGCACAAGAAAAGTGGAGGAAAGTATATCTCTCACCATAGGGGAGTGCCAGATTCATTCACAGCCACATCTAAAATATTTGGGAGTAATAGTAAACTCAAGGCTCATCCTGACATCCAGGGTGACGAATACGAGCGAGTGTACAAATTATCAGAGCCAACTGCAGGAGCCAAAAGAAAAGAGAGAGTGAAAAGCTTAACTATATGGCAGCAGCGGTGGCAAACTTCACTCAAAGGACGGTGGACCTACAGACTCATACCGGATATCCATTCCTGGATCGACAGACAACATTTGGTCCTGGATTTCCACCTAACCCACATATTAAGTGGACGTGGATGCTTTAGAAGCTATCTATACAGATTCCAGCAAGAAATTAGTCCGAATTGTCCGCCGTGTTCAGAGTGCTGTGAGGACTCTCAGCATGTTTTCTTTTATTGCCCGCGCTTTATTAAGTGCAAGGGAAAAACTTAAAACTACACTCGGTGGTAGTTTTACGGTGGAAAATTTTACGGCACTCATGTGTCAGTCCACTGAGAACTGGAGAGTTGTCAGGGAAGCGGCAGCCTTAATCATGACAAAACGGGGACATATAGACCAGAGTAGACGTCCGTCAGTCCGTGCCATAGAAGAGACTTAAATGTCTTATCACTCCCACGAAGTAATACTTAATCAGGTGGTTCCGTGGGAGAGTCTGGAGTTGGGAGTAGGTTAGGTTTAGCGGATTAAAGTTCCGCCCTCCGGCTTTTGATGCTTCCCCCTACTTAAAAAAAAAGAAGGGAATAACAAGTGGTGCACGCGTCTTTCCGCATCTCCGTTGTCACGGACAACCAATGGCCAAAGCTCACGTTTTCACAAAAAACGTCAATGTGTCGAAGCACTGACGCGACGACAAAGCGTCATAACATTGTTTTGTTAGTAGAAAAGCGGAGCAGTGCCGAAAAACACAAAACCATGATTTTTGTGAGCCACGGCAAAATATTTTAGATTTGATAAATATTTTAAATCGACGAGAACTTTGTCGCCACTTTTGTCATTCTTTTCTGTAGTTTGTGAGGTTGAGGGGTATTCAGTGTTCCTCTAGAGGAACATCAGAAAGTTGTTCAATTTATAATTTTTAGCTTCTGCCATCGTCGCGAAAAGACGCTTGTAGGCAGAGGTATGCTCGGGAGATGTTACGGCATCTGCTGTTATGAAAGAAGCGAGGTCGCTTGTGGAATATGCGCCTGCGATTATGAATGAAATTGTTTTTGTTGGAAAATTTGCTACAATTAGGCTTCGCCATATGTTTTACATGTCAATATGGAAATGCTGAGGGCAAAACGCAAATACATATATACATATATACATATGTATTTGCATACATTACACATACAAGCGATTCCCTGGTTGAAATTCCTTACAATGCGTATGAAAGGAATTCCGTGGTTGAAAGCTAACATGAAGCATAAAAATATCATGATCGTGTTGGGTAAATCAATTATTTAAATAAATATGTCACAATATATTGAAATTAATAATAATAACTTATTATGAAATAAGACGAAATTAATATAAAATAATTTGAAAAATAATAAATAAAAGTTCTACATAAGGAAATATCGAAAAACTTACTTTTCTTCAATATTCTTTGGTTGGGCATACATGCTATGTCATCAGATGGCGTAAATACAGAGTGGCGCAAAATCATATGATGATCAGAAGATGCTTTAAATTTTGCAATTGACCTCTAATGTCAGTTCTTTTTTGACATTTGTGTAGTAAACGCATGCGAATTACACGTAAATAAACAATGGTAAGCTACACTGCTCCAGAACGCGGGTTATTGGTGACTTTATTTGACTAATAATCGGTCGGAGAGTTTGGCACAACGTGAATTTCGTCGCAGATTTCCTGGCCATCTGACGCCTACTGGTGAAACTGCGACGTTTAGCCGCTCGCCTTGAAGCGAATGGCACAACACGAGATGCTGCCAGGCGTGGCAGACCCCGAAGTAGCCGTTCTGTAGAGAATATTGCTGCTGTTGCTGGGGATGTCATGGAAGCGCCGTCGACATAGACGAGATGACGTGCGACGCAAATGGGTACCAGTTGACGGTGTTTACCGCGAATTTTGATACAAGATTTGAAGATGTTTCTGTATAAAGTTCAGACGGTGCGTCAGTGGTGTCAGTTACTGACCGCCAATCGCGTCTAACATACGCTCAGGCCATCCTTAATCACCACCAAGAGGAAGATGATTTTTCATCAAAAATAATTATGAGTGATGACTCCTCTTTTAATTCTTAGCGGGTACGTAAATTTACGGTTCTGGGGCACCGAAATTCCGCGTATAACACACGAAGAGACATTACACCCGCTCAAAGTCCCTGCATGGTGTGCTGTTTTCGCTGGAGGAGTCATTGGACCTTTTTTCTTCGAAGACGTCGCGGCCCAAACGGTTGCTGTGAGTGGTGAGCGCTACAGAGCAATGATAAAAGAGTTTTTTTGCGCAACTTGATGAATTGGGATTGAAAAAATGTGGTTCCAAGAGGACGGTGCACGGTGCACACGCTGCACATACCACAACCGATATGCTGAAGGATGCATTTCCTGGGCGGCGCCTAATCTCCCGTTTTGGCGATTTGCACTAACCGGACTTCTTTTTGTGAAGTCGCGGACTTATGTCAAAAAGCCTTATACTCTTGCAGCTCTTAAAGACAACATCCGTTAAGAATATGAGGACCTATCGCCGGAAGTTCTGGCCAAAGTGATGGAAAATGAAATAAAAAGAGCTAAAATGACAATCACCAGTGGCAGCGGTCATTTATAATGGGTTGTCAAAAAAGTCTTGCGGGATTTTTATTGAATCAATTCGTATGGCACCCATACATCGAGCTTCTTAGTGACTCCAAGCTTCCTCAAATGGTTTATAATGGTTTGATGACTACTATGCCGGTCTCTTTCGACCAATTCAGCGATTTTATCGCAATTTTCGTAGACAGGCCTTCCGGAGCGTGGCGCATCTTCGACCACCTCTACACCAGAACGAAAACGTTGAAACCATCGTTGTGCGGTGAAAATGGAAACTGTATCGGGTTCATAAACTGCACAAATTTTATTGGCGGCTTGAGATGCATTTTTGCCTTTATCGTAGTAGTACTGTAATATATGCCGTATTTTCTCTTTATTTTGCTCCATGTTTGCGACGCTATAACTCACGAACGACTTAAAAGAAACAACAATCAATTAAACACATGTTTTTCCAAAAATATATAGCATGACTCGATGCGACGAATAAAACTAGAACTACGCGCTTTCAGCGCCAACTAGCGAAAATACCGCAAGACTTTTTTGACAACCTAATATATCATATTCTTGACTTGATGTAAAAAAATTAAAAAGATCAAATAAAAATAATTCACATAATAATCAAAGTTTTTCATTTTTTAAAACAAATTACACACAGCCTGGCAGAAGCGAAGAGAGAGGGAGTGAGAAGTTTAGACGAAACGAAGAGAGCAGACAAAAAGGGGAGGTTAACCCAAGCACCTCTGTAATTAACGAAAGTACAATCAATTTGGAAGCCGCTACATTTTTGGATAATTATTCGAAACAATCGATTGCACTAATTAAGTAAAGAGAAGACTTCGAGCGTTGCTTTAGTTATTGTCGGGGTATGTCGACGTATGGGGCCGATTACGAAAAATTAAAAAGTAATTAATTTAAGTGTGAACGTTATAAAGTTCTTATTTAATTGTGTATATATAAATATACAGGGTAGGCCATTTAAAGTTGACCCATTTGTTTGTTTGCCAAAATTAAGGCGTCGCGGATAATCAGCTGGGTTTAGTTTTTGTGCCATTTGAATTTTATATGGAAACATCTTCAAATCTTTATGAATTATGCGTCGGAGAGTGGTGCGAGAGATGTCTAATTCCTGAGAGCGGCGATAACTCGATGTCGATGGAGTCTCCTCAATACTGGCTCGTACAGCTTCGATATTTTCATCAGAACGTCTTGTGCGTTGTCTGGATGCATGACTGGCATTACTGAGATTACCGGTGTTCACAAATTTTGCGTATAAAGACTTAATTGTGTTCTTAACTGGAGCACTTTTCACTTTATTTTTTTTGCGAAACGCACGTTGAGTTAACACAATTGAAAAGTTATTTTGAATATAAAGCTGAACAATTTCAGCGCGTTCTTTTGGAGTGTACTGTTCCATGGTATAAATTGTCTCGAATGACGCTTCTAACGCGGTATGACATTAGCCGATTTGTCAGCGCTGTTAAAAGTTACAGCGTTGCCAGATGGGTCAACTTTAAATGGCCTACCCTGTATGGGTGTGTGTGGGTGTGTTATCAATAATGGTTTATTGTGTTATTCTATAGATATATGTAATTCTATGTTTATTTATTAAATTATTGTAACCTGCTGCTGCTTTATATCCTGTGTTGATGTTTTTTGATCGAAGTGCTGACTTGATGACTTTTTCTGTGTTTGTCCATTTGTTTAATTTTACTTGTTGTGGCGGGATGATCTCCTTTTGCTTTCCGTATTCACTGTGTACTTCACTTGCTGAGTTGGTTTGTGTTGTGTGATGAGTTTGTGTAAAAATCGCGGGAAAGGTATTTCTTTAGTTTCTCCTTCTGCTCTGTTGCGTGAAGTTGGGGCGGTTGATATTCTTCTGCATTACGCCTCTATTACTTTATGTAATTTGTGCGAGTAATGCAGAGGAGTATTTGTTTGGATTAAACAGTTATATTATTTCTTAATTTGTTTACTGGAAAGTGAGAGAATCAGATGGAAGTTAATATTGTGTTATATGGGAATTAAGCGTGGTTGTAGTACGATTTTGCCCAATTTTACACTATGACTTCTTAATATGAGAAGAATGTCACACACTAAATCTAATCGAAATCGTAGGTTGAGTCCCGAGATATGTGATTTTTACGGAAACCATACACACTTTTGCCGTAAAACTGCTCCAGGCTCTTTTTCTTCATAGCTAAGTAATTTCGGGGAAAAAAAACTGAATTTTGTTTTTATGTTGTGCCTACAAGGATTCCATTTTTAATTTTCGCCTCCAACAGCTGTGGAAAAAAATTATTAATATTTAAGAAAAAAGATTCCAAGGCACATTTCTCTTTTACACCTCGGTACCAGCCTGCAATAAAACTTAACATATTATAACCTAATTATTGTCATCAAAATAGTCAATAATTATTATTAAAAACATGAAATA
Source organism: Bactrocera zonata (assembly GCA_037783105.1). NCBI lineage: Eukaryota > Metazoa > Arthropoda > Insecta > Diptera > Tephritidae > Bactrocera > Bactrocera zonata. Next base: position 909,697 of record JBAWJQ010006684.1, read on the forward strand.
AACTAAACGTTACGAATACATTTGCAAGAGTTACATGAAAATTGCCGAGCCCATTTGTTGTCCTGATTTTTAACAGGTAGATTTAAGTAAGCTTGATATTCTTCGCAAATCTTTAAATTTTTATTTCTCTCTCATATTAATAAGGTCGCCGTAAATATAGCTAAACCAGTAAGCATCTCGTTTACAATACATTAAACACATTATTACTATGCAATATGCAAATAATAATACGTACATACTCAGCAAGCAAACGACGGCAGCAGCACGAAAATCAAATATGCAAGGTGCGTTCCAAGGTAAACAGGAATTTGTGAATCTAGCGCCCCCTGGTGGTGCCATCTACATGTCGACTGGTGCGTTAGAATCTGCTATTTTTGTCGATTGTCCAGTTCGAATTTCATGTCATTTCATCAATTGGAATCGAAGTTATTGCGTTTTAGTGTCAGTATGTTTGTATTATCGGTGCGAAAATGAGCTTTGAACAAAGAGCCAACATTAAATTTTGTTTTAAAATTGCTAAAACTTTTACCGAAACGTTTCAATTGATGAAAAAAGTTTATGGCTATGATTCCCTATCCCGTAGCAGAGTTCGAGAATGGTTTCAATGTTTTCAAAGTGGTCATGAGAACATAAACGACGATCAATATGTGGGCCAATCAAAATCAGTGATCATGGGAAATTCCATCAAAACTTTGCGTGGATTCATCAAAAATCAGCCGAAATCATCATTGAAATTCATGGAAATGGAATTGAACATCTCCAAAACATCGATTTATCGCATTTGACCGAACATTTGGGCTTACGAAAAGTGTGTGCACGGTTTGTTCCGCATAAATTGTCTAACGACCAAAAATTGCTCAGATCGATCGACGCTTGTGACCGATTATTTGACCAAAAATCACATTTTAACCATTAACCACTTCAACTTCTTCCTTTTCGGAAAAATGCATTCGCCCATGAAAAAAAAGCGTTATGCAGACGTAGAGGCTATTCAAAATGCTTGCACCAGCATACTGGCGCCATACCGGCCAACGAGCTAAAACACTCGTTCGACATGTTTTTGGACCGTGCAAAAAGCTGTATTGAAGCAGAGGGAGGCTATTTTGAGTAAAATAAATAAATTTTGCCGAAAAAAACCATTTGTTCTTTTTTTACTTTTTAAAGTCCTGTTTACTTTGGAACGCACCTTGTAGTCAAATCGTTATGCCTGCTTAAAAAGCAAATATTTTGGATTTGAAATCATCCTTACCACATACATACTATACATATATTTGCGTATGTAACTACTATATATTAGGGGGCTTTAAAAAAAAAATAATTTTTAGCAAAGTTGCAAACAAAACAAAGTGATTGTAAGTCAAATTTTTACCACAAATTGCCTTGAACAAATTAGTTATAATGAAAAAAAAAAAAAAAAATCGTTCGATCAATCACGAATTCATCCTATTTAGAACTGTGAAACTCAATAAGGTCGCTTCAGTGTAAGTGTAGAGTGTGCGTGAAGGGTGGTTGAAGCTTATTTGGCTATCCATGCCCAGTAAGCGAATACTTGCCTAGTAGACATCTAATTGTAGCACCTTTATATTTTCGCGAGTTCCTAGTGGAATTAATATTTTATTTGAATTTGTTGGTTTGGTGACTTGTTACACTATATATGGTTATTTTTACGTATATTATTGTTTTTAGCTCTTATTTGCAATTTCGGATTTCTAAGCGACAAGCAAAAAGAATGGGTACTCCTTTGAAAAAGTCCTGTGGAATCAAAAATGTAAGGACAAACAGTTTTCTGGTGGCTCTTGGAATTTCAAATAATATTTTGGCAGAGTTGCAAATTATTTTTGAAGGAAAGCCGCACCGCCCGACAAATGCCATAAGAACACCCACTGTCGCCATATAAAACTCCGACTATTTTTCAAATTCGAATTAATTTAAAATTTCAACTTCTAATTTGCGCTGAATTTTAAATCTTTCAAAATTGACGTTTGGCGCTACAAGTTTACATATGTATAGATTTTCCCGCTTTTTTTTTGTATTTTTTGGAAATATATGATTTTGTTAAAATTTTGGGGATATTGTTTTCAATATACGAGTATAGTATACTAGCTGACCCCGCAGCCGTTGCTCTGCGTGAAATTATGTGTTTTGAAATGAAAAGAAAGTTAAATTTATCATTTATATTTTTTTTTTTTCAATGTAGCGCAGCTTGATAAACAACATTTTTTGGTTTCTGTTCCGGTGTACAGAAAAGATGGTTTTCCAGCTCCTGAGCGCGCCACGAATCTGGCCGTGTGAAAAACACATGTAGCATTTCCAAATTTATGCCACACAATATGCGACTATCCTTGTGTCCTGTAGATTGTCATCTCAAATGCAATTTTCCCTGGAAACTGAGTAGGTTTGAACTGAAATGGCTGTCTACTTGTATTCGATAACTGTATCACAATCAGTCGGGTTCTATTACACAGTTTCGGCGCATGAAGATTGCAAAACATAATAACGACGGATCCAACTTTGAGACGCAAATGATGCGGTGGCATACCGAGCCTCTTCAAAGAATTTAGAAATTCCATTGGATAATTCACGGCGTTGTCTTCATTGTCAAGACTATCGATCGATTTGTATGAGCGCAAGTCTCCCGGAATTTGACTTTGAATCTTCCAGTTTAAGTCAACAACATCGGTATTTTTGGCAGCTAACATTGAGCGTGCAATTAAGGAATCGTAGTTACGATAATTTGGCCAAGGTCCGAACATTCGTGATGAGTTCATCTTTCGTGAATTGATAAACGGGGGTGGAATTGATATCGAAACACCGTAAGTATCAACTGGAATTGACCCATTTCCAATTTGTGTTTTCGGCAATGTCATTTTTTTCGTATCCCATAATTGACGTGAATTTAAAGGCTGATATGTCGAAATGATCTTCGCGAAAAGTGTGCGAACTTCATTTTCATTCCAGTGATTAACATGTTTCAGCAATTGTAATTGCTGGCTTACTTTTCCAAAACTTTTTCACACCGTACCATTCACAGTACGCAATGACTCGAATGAAGTTGAACCGCGTACGTCAATAAATAGCAACCGAAGGTAGAAACAATCGTCGTTTTTCGGGTGGATTGTGTAAATTCGTCTGAAGGCATTAGTTGAGAACACACCTGGATGTCAATGTACTGGTTGGTCTTGCTTTCTGCGTAACTATTTCTTCGACTATGCATTCCATGTTTAATATAAAGGCATTTCGGAATAGAGCAATGGTAACTGCGAGACGCACAACAGTCGGAAAACGTTCATGAATTGCGAAAAAAAATATCCTACAAAGCGATTTGTTGCAGTTCACATATCGATTTCACCAAACTGCAAACTCAACATTGATATGAGTTTCGAATGCGAATTAGACAACAGTGGCGAATATTGTCGATATTCAATCTTTTAAATTGAATGCTGAATGTTCTGCCATTGTTGTCTGGTGAGAGTGGGTATCCATCATTTGCAGTTTGTGTTTCCGAAAGAAAAGCAGGTGGATAGTGTTTCAGGCTTTTATTGTCAGGCAAACAAACCGAAGTGGAAATTTAGTGTCCGCAAGGTCCATGAAACTTAAACACATAAATAACATGGTTTGAATTTGGTTAGCATTTTCACTAATGTTTAAAATGAAAAGAATTGTTGTTGTAGTGACATAACTACAATAGTTGGACATATGCTACCGCGGAGTTTTAGTAGACATTTTGATGTTCTTCGATATTGTTGTACATTATTTTGTTCTATCGCTAATAGTTTCGGCAGCGCATTCGACGAAAGACATTTTAAGACTCATTTTTCTACACCTTCGGTTACATTGTTCAAATTTTACCAAGAATCCCTATTTTTTTTGTTCAAAATTAAATGTAGCCTATGTCAAATTGGAAGAATGTAGCATTCTATTGGTGAAAGAATTTTTTTAATCCGCCCAGTAATTTTTGAGCCTATTCATTACAAACAAACATACGGAAATAGGTACAAATCTTTCCTCTTTATAACATTATTGTAGATGTAATTGCTTAGGAAATTATTTCTGTGCATTTTACATATTTGTTTTTGTGCTGATCTGGCATCAATTCCAATGACATTACTCGAAGACAGTGAAACTGTGTCTTCAGCTAAAATTATAAGGACTATAAGATTAATATGAAAAATATTATAACTAAATAATAATAACTCGTAAGGATATTATCTTATTAATAATGAGGCCTTGTGCAAAAATTCTATAAAATTGGTAATGTTGCCCTAGATGAAAAATAATGATGCTCGATTTTCCGCTTGAACTTAATACTTAAAACACAATAAAATTAAATTCTGATTTGTAACAGCTTACCTGTATATTTTTCCTTAAAATTGTGGATAGTAGAAAAATTTTTTAACATTGCATCATTATTCAAGCTTGAGTTTAATTTAAGACTTATTGCTTCGTTATGTAATTGTTTGGTGAGTGTGCAATCACTAAGAGCTGCATTGGAACGAATCGCATAACATATATAATTTTTGGCTTTATTAAATTTAAAAAGTATTTGCTGCTCTGAACTTTGGATGTTATATAAAATATTATTGCCTTCAATAATTAATTTTTTTTTGCTTTTGTATATAGTATTTCCAATATCTCTACAGTTAGGAACAGACCCAGTTATGTATTTAGTTTTCCACAATTTTAAAAAGTTAAATTGATCGGAGATCACATGTTTAATGAGAGGACTACGGGTACGGTAATCTACTATACTATTATTTATACATATTGCAGACGTGTTTCTTCGTAATAAATCATTTAAATTGACACAATATATTGAACCAACCAAAATTCTGGATGTATTAATATTTGCAGAATGATATGAGAATAAAATGAAATCTTTGCAAACACATGTATATAAACTGGACCAAGAGTTATATTTCTGTTGAAAGTAAACCAGTTTATTATCGTTTACACATTTACTCAGTATATTTATTACACTAATATTTGGTTTACAATCACTATATAATACGCCGTCGTATTTTCTAGTCGGGCTTACTACGGGTGCATACATATATTCCTTGGATATTTCCCCTTGAAAGGCTCTATCATTTTCTGATGCGTTAGCAGTAAAATTGTTGCATGAAAAACACTTTACATCATTTAATACATTCAAGACTTCATTAGCATTAAGCTTTATCTTCCGATTGGATATCATATGGGTTCTGGAAACTTTAGAGTCGTTGATAGAAAAGCGATTTTCACTTCTTATAAGATTGACATTTTTACCCTTTCTAATAAGTGAGTAGTTAGTTACTATTACGTTATCTTCGCTAGTATTTATCATATTAGCATCAAAGGTTGGCTCATGCTGAGAATTATTTCTATATTTTATAGCAGAAGTTACATTTGATAAAAAGTTTGGGTTGTTGTGATCTTGGATATTCAAAATATGCACGCTTCTGGTTTCCACGACATTTTGCGTCTGCGGCTTTGTTATACTATTTTTCGGCTTATTGAATTTTAAGATGTATACCAACTTTTCTAAGTCCAAACATGGATTTAAAAGTGAATCGTATTTGTGATGTGGGTTGTCAATAGCATCCCTTTCGTTAACTTTTACTGATTCCAAGAGAAAGTACGGATTGTCAAGAGTAAATGAAATTAAATCCACATTCTCTAATAAAATTGAGAACTTGATGCAGTAATTATACTTCATCCGAAAAAGGTCGTTTTCTTGAAAAAAAAAATGAGTTGTTTTAGTTTCAGAAGAGGTACTTCTATTATCAGATATATTTCTATTTTTCGTTCTATTGACATTTGCGGAAAGTATTTGCTTAAAATTTAATCCCTCGTCAAGCACCCTTTTTTTTGAAATAACTTTAACATGTGTAGATATTTGATTTACTTTTTCTGGATATGTGATACTGTTCTCTGAAACTCTTAATATTGAATTGCTCGAAACATATTTCGCGAACAAAAATAAATTAGAAACCGATTTCGAGTCATAATATAACTTTCCTATATCCGGAGAGTGCATTCCAGATTCCAAGGACAATGTATATGAAGTATATATTACTAAATCATCGATATCGATTTGTTTTTGGACTTTGTCTTGTTTGCAAGCCAGACTTAAACTATCCGACCTTTCCTGTTCTTTGCTGTTCATTATTTCGCTACCAGTAACTTTATGCATATTCAATGAAGTAATTATACTAATTGGACGATTGTATATTTCACTATATTGTCTTTCTAATCCGTAGTTATATAATTTATTATCATTGTTCTCTAATACTCCATTAATAACATTTTTGGTGCGAGTAGAATTGTCTTGTAAAAGCGAAAATTTTTCAACTAGAGGATTGCATTCATTTTTAGAATATCCTCTTTCACTGGATAGTAGAGATGAAGAACAAGACTTGCATATGTGAACAAATGATACTTGAAATAATTTCTCAGCACCGTACTTATATTTTCTGCACTTGTGGTTCTCATTTTTAAAGCAATGTCTTCTTATTTTTTGAATGTCGTCCAATATGCTGTGATGACCTATATTTACATTTTCATTCTGTGTAAAGTTAATCTGTGAAATTACAGAATATTTACCCAAATTTCGTTTATTCAAGGTCTTTATTCCACTGGTTCCCACTGAGTGAAAAACTCGTGAAGAAAATATATAATCCTGGAATTTTGATGAATATTTCTGTTCTTGCTTCCTATTATGCCACCTGATGCCTTTGAGTTGAAAATTGCTGCTACTCCCATTAATTTCGGTATAGAATGGATTAAGAAACTCATTGGCGAAACTACTTTTGCATTTCATATTCGATAATTTATTTTTCTTTTTTGAGGAAGAAATAACCAACCCTTCTCTAATAATGAAAACATTATTAAAAATTCGTTCAACAGAATTGGAAATTTCGTAATGAAGTTTGCTATAATCTTTAATAGTCATGATCGTTATGTGATTTAATAGATATAACAATAACAATTTTTTTATATCAACGTCGCTTTACAACTGTATATTTTAAATCTTTGATTTTATTATTTATTTTTATGACAATATATTCAGTGTATCCACAGTATACAGGAAAATAATGTAATAAGTTAAAATTTCTGGCAACTTATTTATTTACTAGCGGGCCCGGTGCCTGCTTCGCAGGGCAAAACAAAATAAGAAAAGAAACACACTTGTTTTTTAATAAAGTTGGTGTTGTTCCCTATTATTCAACTTTGAATTCTAGTTTCTTACAATCTTAGACTATGTATCACTTAAACTATCTTAGAGCTCTTTCGTAGACAACATTTTTGGTTTTGCCATGAGTTGTTGTGTAGATAAAGAGAACTGAAGGCTTGCCAACACGTGAGCACGAAACATATAACTGGCCGTGTGAAAAGCAACGATATTCTAAATCAATTCCACACAATTCCAACGATTGCCCTTGCGCTTTATTTATTGTAATAGCAAATGCAAGACGTTTTGGAAACTGTAGTCTTTTGAATTCAAAAGGTAAATCTGATGGAACCATTGGAATTCGTGGAATCAATACATCTTCATCATCCCATTAATTTGTCCCATTGCATAATCGTGGTTGATTTATATTTCGAAGCTTAATAATGGGAGCTCCCACTTTCAATTGTAAGCGATGAGGTGGAAATCCGGGTAAATCCAATGGATTCAAAAATTCTGTCGGATAATTAACACCGCCGTCTTGATTCGTAACCGTGTCAACTGATTGATATGTTACAACCTCGCCAGGAACATGGGTTAAAATGTCTGCATTCATTTGACCAACGTCTTTATTTTTAGCGGTCAGTATAGCTCTTTCAGCTAACCAATTTCTGCAATATTTGGAAAAACACTTGACACCAATTCTTCTTTTGTCGGTGCAATATTACAAAAGTTATCTGGTAAAGTGATTAAGCCAGTTTCACGATCAACAGCAAGTTGACCATTGCCTATTGTCAACATTTACCTTGAAAATGTGTCGGCCGATGGATCGTTTTGAATTTGTACTCGCACATTTGTAGTCAAATTGAGTATTTGTACATGTCTCCATAAATAAGATGACTTTAAACATGCTTTTAATTCATCTGTTGGTGTTGAACGGGGAATCACAGGCAATGTCTGGCGAAAATCACCAGCCAACAGAAACAAAGCGCCACCAAATATCTGTTGATCATTACTACGCAAGTCTTGCAATGTCCTGTCTAACGCTTCCACTGATTTCTTATGGGCCATTGTACATTCATCCCACACTATTAATTTGCATTGTTGCAAGACTTTGCCCATTCCAATTTTTGGAAACATTACAGGTGGGATTTTCATTTACATTCGTATTTAGTGGTAATTTAAGTGCAGAATGGGCTGTCCGACCAAAATCTAATACCGTCGCTGCTATTCCAGATGATGCAAGTGCAAATGTTATATTACTCTGTGATCTTATAGTCGCTAATAGCAAGGAAATCAGAAATGTTTTGCCAGTTCCTCCTGGAGCGTCTAAAAAAAACATTCCTCCAGTTTCGTTTAGTACTGATTCCATTATGGTATCATAGGCGTGTCTCTGTTCTGGATTCAATTTATGCGAATTCAAGTTTATAAATATGGTCAACGCATTCAAATCATATTGTTTTTCACGATTTATTTCTTGATTGAATGCTTCATGGAAATATCGATGCAAAATATCTTCGGTCATAAAATCCTTAAAATTTTCCCATAATTGCAGTGGATCAGATGGAGAACATGTTGCAATAATAATAGCTAATAATGTTCATATTTGATGAGGAGAACCTGTTGCTGATGCATCCCTAAGTGTCGCATCCCAGTGATTATCATCTTCCGGTAAATGCAATTCCTGACATGCTTGACGAAAAGTGTGACACTGTAGGCCGTTAACTCTTTTCAAACTCAAAAAAGATGTAAGCCCACGAACATGAATCAATAATAGACGCAAATAAAAACATTCAGCATGACTGGGATGCACTGTGTAGAGACGTCCAATGGCATGTAAGATTACATGTGCGAGTTAAGGAACGTATTCCTTATAAGAGTAACAAACATCAAAACAACCATTTGTTTCAGTAAACAGAATGCAGAAACAACCTTGAGTTGGAACAATTGAAATGCACTATCACTACAACAAACAAACCTAAACAAACAAATATCAAAACAACATTAAGTTTGAATACCACAACAACCTTATCTTAAAACAAAGCAATTGTATATAAGCAAGCAATATATATGTAAACAAACCTAAACAAATAATATAATCTGTATCTTAACAAACTATCAATTAGTAATAAGTAAGCAAACTAGTTAGTATAAATAGAAGTAAGATCCATGTAATAAGTTAGTCTTAAGAGTATAAATAAAGAGTACACATTTCGATGCAGCCCAAAATATATTCTTTTGACTCATTTTTACTCAATGTAAAAATTAACTTGCGCGAATTAATCTGCTTGTTCATACATTCATTTATATTTATATGTACATACATATATTTGTATACACTTCCGAACAATTAATGCACAAGCATGTATACATAAATATGCGTACACATGTGAATATGTCACCAACAAAAAATTTAAGCATTGTTCTACAAAAACAACAATTGCTCAAATAGCAGAAGCATCAAAAGTCAATTTGGCAGCCGAATTGGCGAAGCCCAAATGTAGCAAATTTTACAACAAAAAAGATTTCATTCATAAACGCAGGCGCAAATTCTACAAGCGACCTTGCTTCATTCATAAAAACAGACGCCGTAACATCTCCCCGAGCATACCTTTCCCTACAAGCGTCTTTTCGCGACGATGGCAAAAGCTAAAAATCATAAATTGAACAACTTTCTGATGCTTCTTCACAGAAAGAAGTCGAAAAAGTGGCAACAACGGAGTTGTCGATTTATAATATTTGTCCACTCTAAAATATTTTTCCGTGACTCGCAAAAATCTGCGTCGATGTGTATGCAAGCTCATACATATGCATACATATTTACGCTAGTTTGTAGGCGAAGCTGTTACAGCGGCAAGGGTAGCGGTCAATAGGCGGCCATTCGCTTATTGTTTTCGGCACAGCTTGGATTTTCTATCATCACACAAGTGATGAACCAATGAGCGCGACAGATATTAGAATACACACGTTCTTAGGGACCCGGACGGAGTGTTCTATTCTATCGAATTTGGGCTCTCTAGCTGGGCTCTAAGCTACCGGGGGGGTCGGCAGGTCGCGGATAGCCGAACGGCCTGTAGTAGCAGGTCAGTTGCGAAATAAGTTAAAACGAATAAGCAATCCCCGACGATGAGCGGCAGGAGTGGAGGATGCGGCATAAAAGCTTGCAGATCCGCTGAAGCTCCAGTGACTGTGGCGAATCGACACCGCCTCACAGAAATACGTGTCCCCCTCATCATCACTCATGTGCATGATGAACAACAGAAATCCAGGCGCGACGGACCCACAATGGGCGGCTTCCTGGTCAGCGTCTGTTCACCATGTTAGGTGCGGCTGTTATTAAAAATGACCGGTACACACCGCGGTGCACTGGGAGTCCCTCAAAGTGTCAACAGCGATTTCTCAGCTGGCGGGATGGAGAGGGTGATGTGAGCATGCTCTGCCGATGTGTCTGCTGCGGTGTGTATCAGGAACCAGCCCCTTCGGGCCCTGGTCAAGGAGTGTGCATTGGACGCAGGATTAGTAGCCTGCGTTGCCCCGGGCGAGCGCCGGTCCGTCCGTGTTTTCCGGGACTGGTAAAGCGAAGGACAGGCCTCAGGGAACTGGGGTAGGGGCAGTGTCCCCGAGGGTACACCCGTTCCTGTTTATTTCGGCCCGCCCCCTGCACACGATGCGCTGGTATATTAAATATATGGAGAATAATGCAAGAAACAAAAACACAAACAACAACAGCAGCAACATTTTTGGGATTATAGGAGGTTGCAGCACTGGAAGCCTGAGTGATGGTGGAAATAAAGTGCAGAACTCCCCCCGAAGTGCGACTATTACGGAAGCAGATCCCTTTAAGAGGGCACCAAAATTGGGTAGGTCCCCGATTAAAAACCTTGGTGTTGACAAACCTGTAAGAGCGAGGTCATCACCACCAGCGTTGGGCGAGACCACTCCCGTGGCAAAGGCGATACAACCTCATGGAGACTGTATGGCTGAACTAGGGAACGCGATCAAGAAGCTGATTGCAACAATGCATCCACCGCAGCGGACTATCAACAACGCCATGAGAGATCTTATCAGTGTGATTGCAAAATTGCATGCAAGTGCTCAGGAAGAGCACATCGCCAATAAAGAAGCACGACGAAGCTTTCTCGTCATACCAACAGCTGGAGAGAATACGCCAAAGAGGCCTCGCGACGAAGTTCAACCAAAGCGAAGAACACCACCGAAGAAGAACAAAACCACCCATAGGGAATGGCCGAGCAAACCTGAAGTTCCCCTAAACAAAGAAGGAAAGCGTGATAATGATAAAGTCAATGATAAAGAAATGGGAAAGCAAGATGGTTGGATCGCAGTCAAGCGTCAGCCACAAAAGAAGGCACCACATAAGCCGCCTCCTCGACCTGATGCAATAATCATTGAAAAAACAGGTGACATGTCATATAGCGACATTCTAAGGAAAATGTAACAAAGATCAGAAAGACGGCTAAAGGACAAATCCTGCTCGAGTTGAAAGAGGCACAAATGAAAAGCACAGGTACTTTCAAGACCGAAATAAGCAGAGTACTAGGAGAAAAGGCGCAGATAAAAGCTTTAACTCACGAGGTCATGTTAGAAATACGTGACCTTGATGAAATCACGACTAAAGAAGACATTGCCGAGGCTATACGACTACAAATAAACGAATTGAGTAATTTTGATGGAAATTCGATTAAGAGCATCAGGCCAGCGTACTTAGGAACCCAAACTGCAGTGGTAAGCCTACCCGCGTTGGAGACAAGAATACTTCAGGACGCACACAAAATCAAAATAGGCTGGGTAGTGTGCAGAATAAGAGCGAAGCAAAATCTCAGGAGGTGTTTTAGATGTCTTGAGTACGGCCATCTGGCGAAAACATGCCACAATCCAGATGATAGGAGCCAGTGCTGTGTCAAGTGTGGAGAAACTGGACACTTTGCGAAGGCATGCGATAAGAACCCGTCGTGTAGTGCATGTAAGAAAAAGGGCAGGGAAAACACCGATCACCAAATCGGTAGTAAAAAGTGTCCGTTATATATAGAAGCATGTAAAATCACCAAAAAATGAGAGTCATGCAACTCAACCTCAATCACTGTGAGGCTGCACAAGAGCTTCTCAAGCAGACGGTTTATGAGGAAAAGGTCGATATAGCTATACTAAGTGAACAATATAAAAATATAAGCGACGCTTCATGGATATCTGACAATACGAACAAAGCTGCCATATGGATATGTGGAGGCAAAATGTTTCAAGACGAACCGCTATTGGGGAAATCCTTCTACACACGAGCGAAAATCTCTGGGATAAATTTTTACAGTTGTTACGTACCACCAAGCATATCGCAGAGTGATTTTGATAAAATCCTGGACGAGCTGGTTAGAGAAATTTCATCAACTACGAGGAATGTGATCGCAGGCGATTTCAATGCTTGGGCGATGGAGTGGGGTAGCATCTGTACAAATAGGCGTGGAGATGCCCTACTAAAGGCATTCTCGTCGCTTGACATTGTGTTACTGAACACCGGAAATCAGAACACCTTCGAGAAAAACGGCCGGGGCTCCGTTATTGATATAACCTTCGTTAGCAGCTCACTGGCGCGGACAACAGATTGGCAGGTGTGCGACCTTTACACACATAGTGACCATCATGCAATTATGTTCGAAATTGAACACTCAGCGATCAACCGAAGGAGTATGTCCGATAAGACAGTACAAAGGAAAGGGTGGAAAATAGAAACTCTTGACGTAGAACTTTTTAAGCTCCTGTTAGACGGTAACCTAACATTTCAGGAAAACATAGATCGGCAAGCGGAGATCCTAATGAGGCACATTAGTAAAGCATGCGACGCTTCAATGTGTAGGAAAAAAAATGGCGCCCATAGAAAGGCTGTTTACTGGTGGAGTGAGGAGATCGACAAATTAAGGAAAGAATGCCACAAAGCGAGAAGGAAGTGTCAAAGGAGTCGGGGACTCACGGAACAAATGCAACTACGTGCATACTTTAAAATCAAACGAAGCGATCTTAAAAAAGCTATTAAAAAGAGTAAATCCTGCTGCTTTAAAGAACTCTGCGCAAAAATCGACGAAAACCCATGGGGTGATGCGTACAAGCCGGTAATGGCAAAAATAAGAGGTGGTAAAGGGCAAGCACCAACGTGTTCAGCGCTACTGAAAACAGTTGTGGAGACTCTATTCCCTGCGCAGCCTCTGGAGAACCGAACGGTTAACATACAGGAACCAGCTGAAACAGAAAACACCACAGTCACTGATGTGGAGGTTTTAGAAACGGCAGAGAGATTTGGTAATGCCAAAGCACCAGGCGTGGATGGTATTCCAAATAAAGCCCTAAAGATTGCCATTAAGCACAATACGAGACCTTTCACGGAACTGTTCACGCGGTGTTTACAAAAAGGAGTATTCCCAAAATCTTGGAAAAAGCAGAGGCTGGTCTTGTTGCAGAAGCCTAATAAGCCAGCCGGAGAGCCCAGCTCATATCGACCACTCTGCATGCTGGATACGACTGGCAAGATTCTAGAGAGGATAATCTGTGCACGAATAGAGCTGCATTTAGAAAACCAAGATAAGAAAGGTTTGTGCGACAACCAGTATGGATTCCGCAAGCAGAGATCAACCACTGATGCGATCAAGAAGCTTACGGACATAGCCAACAAGGCAATAGAGGGTACCAGATGGCTGTATGGCACAAAGGAATACTGCGCAGTAGTCACCTTTGACGTCAAAAATGCGTTTAACTCGGCATACTGGCCTCATATTATCAGAGCACTAGAACGTTGCGAAACCCCGGCATACTTGATTAAGGTTGTATCCAGCTACCTGTCGGACCGGCTGTTGCTGTACGATACGGATGACGGGCAAAAGAAGTATGTGGTAACGGGCGGAGTTCCGCAAGGTTCTGTGCTTGGCCTATTGTTGTGGAACGTACTGTATGACGGGGTGTTGCGTCTCCCACTCCCGAAACAGGTGCAGATCATCGGATATGCGGATGATATTGCCATTACCGTAGTGGCAAAAGAACTTCGCCAAATTGAAAACCTCTGCAATCATGCGGCGACGATGATTAAAGATTGGCTCACGGCAACAAACCTCCAACTCGCTGGACAAAAAACCGAAGCTGTGCTGATCACAAGTAGAAAAAACCCGAAGACATCAAACTAAACATAGACGGTCATAGTATCATGACACAGAAGTCGATGAAGTATCTAGGAGTACTGATAGACAATAGACTCAACTACAAGACGCACATTGAAAAGGCATGTGAGAAAGCAGCACGTGCCACGGCCGCACTAGCGAGAATAATGGCCAACATTGGTGGACCAAGCCAAAATAGGCGTGCGCTATTGGCCAAGGTGAGCCAATCAATTCTGATGTACGCGGCGCCCATATGGGGACCAGCATTGCAGCAAAAAACGTATGCTAAGAAAGCGAAGGTAGCAATGCGGCTTAGTGCCATTAGGGTGACATGTGCATTTCGTACGGTATCCTACGAAGGGGTTGGGATATTAGCGGGCATCATGCCACCAGAGGTAATGGCCATGGAACTCAAACGAGTATACGAAAGATCTACGAGACTTCGCAGGCGACTAACGGCTGAAGAACGGAAGGATGAGAGGCAAACAAGCCTCAATGAGTGGCAAAAGCGATGGGATTTAGCTACGACGGGGAGATGGACACATACGCTAATTAGAAAGGTACAAGAATGGGTAGAAAGGAAACACGGAGAAACAGATTTCTACCTGACGCAATTTTTGACGGGACACGGGTGTTTTAGAGAATATCTCTATAAATATGGACATGACGACGGGACGAATTGTTCCTTCTGTGACAGCAGCGGAGAAAATGCGCTGCACATCTTCTTTTTCTGCCGACGGTATGAAAAGGAGAGAGCCGATATAGAGAAACTGACAACGGAACGAGTGACACCGGATAACATAGTGCGATTTATGATAGATTCGAAACAAGTGTGGGATAGTGTGAGAGCATGGTGTGCTATAGTTCTGAAAGAGCTAAGAAGGAATGAGTGGCAACGCAGTGAATTTAGAAGGAGGATGAATGAGGAGTAGGCCGGAATGGCGTGAATGATGAGCCGAGTGGCTAAGCTTGGCCTCACGATGTAATGCTTAACGGCAGTTCCGTGGGGCAAATAAACAAGCAAAGACAATGGAGTTAAGGGTTTAGTACGTAGGCGTACTGGTCTCCGTTTAAGTGACCAATACGAATCGTGCATACCGTCCGGAAAAATGACGGTATCTTTCGAAGATTCCCCCTCCAAAAAAATAAAAAAAAATAAAAAAAAAAAAATAAAAAAACACGTTCTTAGGGACACAGGTATTGAGGCAGCTGCACAACTACATAACTGTGTCCCTAAGAAAGTGTGTATTTTAATATTTGACAGATGTCGCTTGCAGTCTGTCGTGCTCAATGTGTTCAGCACTTGACTCTTTGACAAAGCGCAAGTTTCGGCCATCGGTTGACCGTGACAACGGAGATGCGAAAGAAGCGTGCGACACTTGTTATGAATGTACGAGGTGTGTTCAAAAAGTATCGCGAATCGTAACTGACAGTTTTCTTCGATTGCAGGGGCGTGGTGCATCATGAGTTCTTGCCACAGTGAAGAACGGTCAATAAAGAATATAACCTGCAAGTTATGCGCAATTTGCGCGAAGCAATCCGCCAGAAACGCCCGGATTTGTGGAAGAACAAAAATTGGCTTTTGCACCACGATAACGCCCCTGCTCACACACATCGTTGCTTGTGCGCGACTTTTTGGCCAAAAACAACACACTAATGATGCCGCAGCCACCGTATTCCTCAGACCTGGCTCCCTGTGACTTTTTCTTTTTCCCTAAACTGAAGAGGCCTATGAAAGGACGACGTTACGCTTCTCTTGACGAGATAAAGACGGCGTCGAAGGAGGAGCTGAAGAAGATAAAAAAAATGATTTTTTGAAATGCTTCGAAGATTGGAAAAACCGTTGGCACAAGTGTACAAAATCTCATGGGGATTACTTTGAAGGAGACAAAATAGATATTCATGAATAAATAAATAATTTTTGAAAAAACACAAAATTCGCGATACTTTTTGAACACGTCGCATTTGCTTTCGTAAACATACAGACAAATGTGCCAAAGAAATAATATATGTACATATGCATGTGTCATAGAAATTCTATTGGTACAAATATGGAAATGATAACGAAATAATGCGAATATGCATATTTCATGAAGGTCATCAATTTTCTTCTTCACTTTTTAATAGTCGAAATAAATATAATTTATTTGAAATATTAATTTATTTAAAAATTAAAAAATTAAATTAAAGAAAAATAAAATTAAAATAACGTTTCCTAATTTTTCCCGATTTTGTAAAAATAATTAAAATTTTTACCATTTTCCAGAAAACAATGGTTCATATAATACAAAATAATCATAAATAGCATGGTTTGAATTTGGTTAGCATTATCATTAATGTTTAAAATGAAAAAAGTTGTTGTAGTGACATAACTACAATAGTTGTACATATGCTACTACGGAGTTTTTTGTAGACATTTTGATGTTCTTATAGCTCATATAGATAGGTGCCAACCAGTTGCATGACACCTTAACAGCCTGTTGCCGCTGATGCCAACCGGTCCCGGGGACTTGAAAGGTTTGACTAAATTGATCGCCCAGGTCAAGTACCCACTTCCCATTCTCGTAATTAAGATAACCCGGGGACCGTGGTTCTTTGCGAAAATACGAAATCTAGAGAGCTTATGGAAGCCCTCCATTTTTTCGCAGAAGCTTTTCCATGAGATCCTCTTTGCCTTTCTTAACTTGAACTAGTATACTGTAAGTCCCGTTTTATGCAACGTCCAGCCATTAGTTGAATAAACGTTCTGATATCCGAGAAGTCTCTTTGCCTTTCGGTGTTTTCAGTAGACAGGAGCTCTCCAGTGCAGTTTTACATGCCGAGCTGAAGACCTCGACACAGCAGATCGATCATCGGCATACATAATACCATGGTGACAATTGGTATTAGGTTGTTAAAAAAGGCTTGCGGTATTTTCGCTAGTTGGCGCTGAAAGCGCGTAGTTCTAGGTTTATTCGTCGCATCGGGTCATGCTATACCTTTTTGGAAAGCTCATTTCACGCGCTAACGCGTGTTTGATTGATTGTCGTTTCTTTCAAGTCGTCCGTAAGTTATAGCGTCGCAAACATGGAGCAAAATAAAGAGAAAATGCGGCATATTTTACAGTACTACTACGATAAATGAAAAAATGCATCTCAAGCCGCCAATAAAATTTGTGCAGTTTATGGACCCGATACAGTTTCCATTTCTACCGCACAACGATGGTTTCAACGTTTTCGTTCTGGTGTAGAGGTGGTCGAAGATGCGCCACGCTCCGGAAGGCCTGTCGTCGAAAATTGCGATAAAATCGCTGAATTGGTCGAAAGAGACCGGCATAGTAGTCACCAAACCGTTATAAACCATTTGAAGAAGCTTGGAGTCACTAAGAAGCTCAATGTATTGGTGCCACACGTATTGATTCAATAAAAATACCGCAAGACTTTTTTGACAACCTAATATTATCTCACTTTTGGGTATCCCAAGGCTTCCCCTGAGTACCTCCTGAAAGACTGATGAGATAGCCGCCGCTGCTCTCTTACATTTCTCGTGTGGGATGGCACCATCCCCCTACTGCAGGCGAACACGCCTAGCTCTATTGAGCCAGCGTTTTTAGCGATTTCGCCAAAGGTTTGCGCAGCCCCCGTTCTTTTTCCAAGGATGGCTTCTCACTCATGCGAACTTTGTCACTTGACCTCTGGTTTGGTTTCGTTTACGTCCGGTCTTATCTTAACGTCTTCGTCTACTCTCAGCACCCTCTCGGCCTACTCGAATGTATTAGCATGCTGCTCAGATACCTGAAGGCCATAGCGTTCTACGCTTTTGACAGCCCTGTGTAGAGCTCTTATTGAGTCCAGCTGAAGTTTCTTTGTTAGTGCTGGCGATTTCTGCGCGTAAGTCAGCTCTACCCTCGTCGATTGCCGGCGGATTTCCACGAGCTTCCTCCGTCCTACAACCCGTAGATGTATAAATTGCTACTGGGGCATTGGTATTACTGCGTTTCGCCAGCGACGGTTTTCGGAACAAATCTGGGTGTCGGTTTCAACAACCTTTCACTTACCTCTTATTAACGTCCATGCCAATAAGGTTCCCAATCAGAGCCGTATCCGTCCTCCAGAAAGGTAGTCGCCTTTAATGGCTCCCAAGTTGTCTCAGTAACGAGGGTTAACGCAGGTCCTTATGAGGCTATACGTTCGGACCCGACCAGGGTAAAGAATATAATGAAATTCAAAATTGTGATATATGGGAAGTAGGCGTGGTTGTAGTCCGAATTCGCCCATTCCGCACCGTGACATAGGAATATAATAAGAATGCTAAGTGCTAAATTTAGTCAAAATCGGTCTGTCGGATCCCGAGCTATTGCGAGTAGCGAGCGCATAGCAAATTCGCCGGGAATATTTGGTATAGCCACTTGAATTTATGAAATTCGCTTAGCTTCAACTCTCAAAATTTGGCGAACCTTTATTTGATTCGCGAGTGAAATTGAAAACAGAAAAACCGATAGTATAATTGAAAAAATTTATTTATTGTACTTAATTTATTAAAAATTTTCTAATTTTCAGAATAAAAAGAACCAGCTAAAAGCAATTTGTTGATGGAGAAATATCTTGACCTAGCCAGAGAAATTGCCCCGTTTGGCTTCACAAAAAAAAAGGACGGAGTTGTGCGAAGGTATTGAATTAAATAATATCGGCCCTCTAATACGAACAACAGCGAATGGAATAAGGTAGGAACAAACAATTTTTATTGGATATAAATATGTATATATCTGTATAAATTTTTGTATTACTTAGGATCAGTTGGACTACAAACTAAAATTAAAGCGAAAAATTTCAGAAAATAGAAAAGAGATTGTAGCCACAGGTGGAGAATCTTACATCCAACGCAGCTCAACGCTTTTAGAGCAAGCCGCTGACGAGTTGCTAGGCTTACAGCAGGTAGTGAATCCAAGCGGAGTCGCATTTGGAATCACTGAAGCTGCCCCAAGAAATTTAGAAGAAAGCAGCACACATGTGAAAGGTGACGAAGTGCAACCTGAACAGGCGGAAAAAATGTTAAACGTCAGCTTTACGTCTAGGCAGGCCACTATAAACAGAGTAGAGTGCGAAAATTTCGGTATGAAGGCTTTGGAGAAGCAAGCGGAAAAGCAAGAAAGCCTGGTCGGTATATTACAAAACATTAACTCAGTATGCAATGAAATCGATAGGTATAATAGAAAAACTTATAAATTAAAAAAAGGAAACTTGGCACTGTAAAATTGGAAGAAAAAAAAATATTGAAAAACAAGTAAGGAAGGCCTAAGTTCGGGTGCAACCGAACATTTTATACTCTTGCAACTTGCAAGAATCAAAGCCAGGGAAATACTTTAAGGTATAAAACCACAACCAGAGGATCGAAAAGCAAGCAATTTTATATATAACTCCTACACTGACAGACACATACTATAAGGTTTATTAGACAAACGAAAATTGCTGTATGAATTAATTTTATTAATTTTAAGAACAAAAGCACAATGTTATCAGTGACACACCCTCTCTCATTTCCCTTGAGATAACTCTCGTATTGGCCGATATTCGAGTATGCGGTTCAAAGTCACCTGGAAATTCGAAAATCTATATATTAGGTATATGAGGGCTATTGGAAGTTTTGGTCCGATTCATCCAATTTTTGACATACAGACATACTACTATCAGAGAAGGATTACCCTTTAATTTTAATCATATATCTCACACATTGACCATATGTCCGATCAAAAGGCCCCTATAGGTACTGGGTTCCAAATATTCGATACCTAGGGGCTTGAACAGTTTTATTGGATTTGAACAATTTTTGGTCATAAAGTGGCATACACTAAGGGATTATTCACGCAAAGTTTAATCCCGTTATTTGGAAACTGAACGAATCAAGAGAAATTTAAAATTATGTTATATCGGAAGTAGGCGTGGTTGTTCTCCGATTTCGTCCTTTTTCACATTGTGGTATAGCTTAGTTATTGATTTATTGTCCGATTTCATCCATTTTCACTCTGTATGAAAAAGTTCTCATAAGATTTGTGCTCAGCAAATTTGGTTGTAGTAGCTTAAGTGGTTTAGGAGATATATACACTAAACTTATTTGAGAGCGGGGCCACGTCCACTTTTCAAACCTTTTTGCCCGCAGATGCCCCTTGCTTCTGGGATCCTCTGTACCAAGTTGCATATTTATATCTTAACTTAGTGCTTAGTTAAAGCACTTTATGTGTTCGCGGGTAATGGGGATTTGTGGGCGTGGAAGAAATTGGAATTAAAAAACTTAAATACTCAAAATAAAAAACGTATTTCCAGCAATTCAAAATTAATTTCAATTATTTTATTGTATGTTACATATATAGTGCATATATTTTAGGGATGCAACTACACTATGACAATGCATTCGCAATTTGTCTTCCAATGGTACCACTATATCAACAAAAGTTTTTGTGGTTTTTTAACGGAGTATCTAATCCCCGTTAAGGTGGTGAGAAGCATCTAAGTTGCCATCGACGTTATCTAACGGGAGGCCCAGGAATCGTGCTTTTTTGACGGTGTCGGACCATAGAGAAAAGGCTGTCAGATGAGTGGGGTTGGCGGGGCATGCAAAGAGGTGGCCAGTGTCATGCAGAGACTCTTTACACGCAGAACATACATATGAGAAAGGACCTTGCGGTTCCGCTTCAAGAAGATGGCTGCAGGGGGGATTTCTGCAAAAACATCCCAGCAGAAACTGCTTGGAGAGGAGTTCATTATGCTCCTTAACTGGAAGCATAAGCGTCTCACTATGTAGATATTCGATGGGAGACATCAACAGTCATCCTGTCGTGGTCCGGAGTGCAGTGTTCTGGAAGGTCTGTCGCTTTATCATCTGCGTTCCACTGCATCCCGACAACCATACTGGTGCGGCGTAGTTGAAGACCGGCCGGCCGATTGCCTCGTAAGTTGCCAACAACGTTTCTTTGTTTTTTCGCTAGGTGCTGTCGGCTAGCGACCAGAGGATTTTGTTGTGGCTCTGTACCTTGGTGATAATTTCGGTCGTATGAGGAGTGAAGGAGCATCAAAAGTTACACCTAAAATCTTAGGGTTATTGCAGTCGGAATCTTGACGCCGACGACTGCAGTATTAAGCTCAAGTCTATATTTCTTCTTCCAGTTCGTGAATATGGTCGCTTTGGATTCAGTGGGGGAGAGTGTTAGGTCCCGTGCAGTGAAGAAACGAGAAAGGTC
Organism: Bactrocera zonata; assembly: GCA_037783105.1. Lineage (NCBI taxonomy): Eukaryota > Metazoa > Arthropoda > Insecta > Diptera > Tephritidae > Bactrocera > Bactrocera zonata. The sequence goes on from JBAWJQ010006684.1 coordinate 931,211, forward strand.
GGAGAGCCAGCTGTTTACTTTTGAACACATGCCATCAATTCCACTGCCCGACGTCAATGTCGTGCAATCATCAGCGAACAAGCTTATAGAAACCCCCTCTGGTGGCTTTGGGAGTTTCGAGACGTTAAAGTTAAACAGTAACGGGAAGGACACCAACCTGCGGAACCCCCTGTTCAATTCTTCTCCATTTAGGTTTTTCTCCTCAAAATAGAACGGGTGATTGACGACTACACCGGTAGTTCATGGTTCACCACTTCAGTCCTGGAGAGAGCGTAGTTTGTTCGATGTGCTGCAGTAACGTTGTGTGAATGACAGTGTCAAAAGCTTTTGACAAGTCCAACGCTACGATGATCGTTCTCTCACAGGGTGGTTTCTGCTTGAGACCACCAATTATCTGAGCGTTTATGACGCTAAGAGCTGTGGTGGTGCTATGCAATTTTCAGAATCTATCCTGATGGTTGGCTAGGCTCAGATGGTGAGTGAAGATCGGGAGTAGCAAGGCCTCAAGTGTCCTCACTACTGGGGAGAGGAGAGTTGTCGGGTGGGATTCTCAGGTTTCAGTCGTGGGGCCACTTTTCCACACATCGGGTATTTGAAGAGTGGTCAGCGACAGGATGAGGATATTGAAGATATATTTAATCCCGTCGAGCCTAGAAGCCTTAGCATGAGCATGTCGATTCCATCAGGGCCAATGGATTTCGATGATTTCGCTTTGTTGATGACACTCTGAACCTTCTCATCATTGAAAGTAAGTGGCGCTCAGTCTTTAAGCATTTTGCGCAGCTGTCGGGTAACACATCACTTAGTTTGGTCTACCGCAGGGTGCAGTGTAAATTACCAGCTAAAGCAGCTCGCGCACTTCTTCGGGTTCGAAGAGGCATGGCAATTGAATTTAACTTCAATTCTGTTATTATGCCTCTTCGGGTTAGACAAAGACTTGACAGTAGACCAAAGCTTATTCACACCGGTGAAAAGGCTGCAAGACTTCAGGTGTTCTATCCATTTCGTCTGCTTATGTTGGTTAACCAATCGCCGAGTCTTCAAATTGCGATCCCTTATTCGAAGATTTCTGGGATCGTCATGGCGTAAGGTATCGCGCTCATTAGCTTAAACAGCTCCCTCGGCTGAGAAATGTGGATGGAGTTCCGCAATTCTTCCAGCCGGGATGAAGCGAGCGGTAGCTGCTGCGATCACCTTGCGGAATGGACGTTCGCCAACGGATACGTCCGTATGAATGGGTAGAGTGTTGAAAGAATTCCCAGTAAATTCTGTGAAGCCGATAAAGGTAGTTAAAGTTAACGAAGGTACGGTTGTCCACAGAAACAAAATCAGGAGGTTTCTCGATCGAAATAATTAGGTTATACTATTTATCAGACCACCATTAGCAATGGTAATATCGGGCGAGCTATTACAGGCGCCCATAACTCTGGTGGGGGCTTCCTCGTTCATTGTACAGAATGTCGCATCATCAATCTATTCCGCCAGCTCAATCCGCCTACGATCGTTTGACAGATAGGAATGCCAAACGGGTTTCACCACGAAATAGAGAACGTATATTCGGGTGATATCCTGTAGGGCAACATGTAACTGGGGGGATGTATATATTAAATATTTTGAGCTCGACATCTTCTGACTAGATAGCTTTACTCTGACATTCTAGGGTAATATCCCTGCGGTCGATGTCTTCATCGATTAGACGCCACTGCACGGTGTTACGCAATGTAAAGGCTAGGCCACCACCACTATCTCGTTCGTGATCCTGCTTTTTGCACAAGTCAGAGTGGGACTATGTTGCCTTTTTCACCTCCTGGGGACCGTAGAGGTTCTCTGTTGGCCACATTGTTGGTGGTGTTGATAGACGAAATTATCTACGACATCAAAGTTATGACTGTCAACAGTGACGTGAGAGCAAAGTCGCGAGTGCGACGACTGTTTGTTTGATGACAAGAGATATATCGTTTTTTCCTTGTTCACTGCCAGACCCATTTCTTTTGCTTCCTTGTCTAGTCTGGAGAAAGCAAACTAGCTCAATATTATCGGCATACACCAGCAGCTATACACTCTTATAAAAGATTGTACCTGCTCGATTAAGTTCTACAGCTCAAATTATTTTCTCCAGCAGCAGATTGAAGAAGTCGTACGATAGGGAGTAGCCTTGTCTGAAACCTCGTTTGGTATCGAACGGCTCGGAGAGATCCTTCCCAATCCTGAGGGAGCTTTTGGTGTTAGTCGACGTCAGTTAACACAGCCGTAATAGTTTTGCGGGGATATCAAATTCAGACATCGTGACATAAAGGCAGCTCCTTTTCGAGATGTCGAAAGCAGCTTTAAAATCGACGAATAGGTGATGTGTTTTGATTCTCCTTTCACGGGTCTTTTCCAAAATTTCCGCATGGTGAATATCTGGTCGGTTGTTGATTTGCCGGGTCTAAAGCCACACTGATAACGTCCAATCAGTTTGTTGACGGTGGACTTTAATCCTTCACACAATACGTTTGATAGAACCTTATACGCGATGTTGAGGAGGCTTATCCCACGGTAGTTGGCGTAGATTGTGGGGTCTCTCTTTTTAGGCATTGGGCAGAGCACACATAAATTCCAACCGTTGGGCATGCTTTCGACCGACCATATTTTATAAAGAAGCTGATGCATGCTCCTTATCAGTTCTTCGCCGCCGTGTTTGAATAGCTTTCCCTCCATTATTTAAGTATGCTTTGGGTATCGGTCACAAGATCACCTTTGAGGGTTCTACAAGAGTATGCTCCAGTCTTGAAACCTTCAGTTAGCCGCCGCATATTTTCGTAGAATTTTCGAGCATTACCCCTGTCGGCCAGCTTATCAAGCTTTTCATACTCATGCATTTCGGCTTCTTTCTTTTTCTGTCTGCAAATGCATCTCACTTCCCACTTCAACTCTCGGTATCTAGATAAAAATCGAACAAATTAATAAACCGAATTATGATCTTCTCTTTGGTATGATTACTCAAAATATGTTTTTAGTGAGCTATTATTCACACAAATTAATCGTGGCTAGATCCTCCATACCTTGCATCAACGTATCTTTTAACTATATCCTGATTAAAATGATTTTTAAAACGAAATAATAATAAGTTATAATTCATTTGTTAAGGTGATACCTACAATCAACACATTTATGCTGTATAATCTCTTTCCATTTAGATTCACATGTTTGTTTTCGCACGGAGCAATATTCGAAACACGCGTTCCGTCAACGCAACCAACCACATTTGGAATTCCCGATCTTGTTAATAGTTTCCTTCGGGTTGTTTGTGTTTCTTATTCCGTTATGCAAAGCAAAGAAAAGACTCCGAAATTGGGAGCATTTGTGTGAAAATCAACAAAACGGTGGGCTGCGCAATACCTACTTGGAAATCATTTCCCACTGTTTGCTGATAGCTCTCATGAGCCAAAAACTTAAGGACGCAACCTAATTTTAACATCGGCGAATAGGCGATAGTACATACATAGGTGCATTCTTGGTTAATCGAAAGTTTTCCTAAAATCTGATTTAAAAAACGTATGTGATATGTGTGTATGCACTTTCATACCAATAGATACTTACAATAGTGAAGAAAGTCCCATGGGATTTGAGAGATCCCTGATGAACCGTCGCTGCTTTAGTAATTTGATTTTTGTTGCTTTCGTTGAACAAACAACATCATATATTTTCATTGTGTTGAAAATGTAAAATATAAAAGCAAAATAGACAAAAAATACTGAGAAAAACAAATAGAATGGAATTTTTAAAAGTTCTGGGAGTCAAAACTGCTTAAACTTACCCAGAAGACATTTTAACAGTTGAAGGAAATTATTAAAGCTTGTGGTTCAGAAATTGTGTTTAAATTTTAACTAGAGCGCAACATATTTATTTTAAATAATTTTGTTAAAAATTTATGTTTAAATTTCAATTAAAATAAACAAGTATAACCAAATTTGGTTTTAAGATTAGTCTCCGAAAAATAGTAGGGAACTTGATTTGTTGTTCTGGAGTTAAAGCAGTCCTCTCCACCAATACAATTATCCGAGAATTAAAGAATGCCTTTTCTTCTCTGCTACGTAGATCGCTGCATTGGAAAATTCTTTCATCAGCATGCAAATTACCAGCAAAGTTAGGAAGTTCATTTCCAACAAGTCAGTATAAATTTCTGCATATATTTTTATTGGCATGAATCATATTTTGGACTTCGCTTTTGATGAAAATGATGCCCAAGTTCATGAGAGACCAACCACCATAAAGGGGATTATGGCATGCCTACGTGGGCGTCTCAAAACCCTTTAATATTTATGAAGAACACTTGCTAGATCCAAAATAAATTTATTGTAATTACTGTGATGCAATATGCATTTACCTGACGTTGCTTTATACGTGTCTTAAGCTTTCATATTTAAGTTACACATATTTTCTTAATATTTGATGCACACGTCGTTTAGTTACATCTAGACCAAGTTGCTAGCTACGACTAGCTAGCTAGCTATGACTCACTACGCTTAGTAACACCAAATTTGTCTGAATTTTCATAAAATTGTTTATTGTGTTCCTATCCCTTTTTACAGAAAAAAAATTGGACAACCTTCATGCCTGATTAGCTCATTCCTTTCACCAATGCACGCTACTATCTGACAATTCAGTTCCACCTTTCATTTTACTAGAATTTCAAAAAATTTAATTCGTTTTCTTGTCTTAAATCTATACCCACGCACTGCACTTACTTTTAAAATTTTATCTCCGCTTTTTATACTGATACAGGGCTTATCAAGAAATTACTGGGACTCATTTTCTTCCGCCGCAACTGTACTTCGGAGCGTGCGCGCACCGACTCGATTCGGTAAAGGGCGTTACCATCTAACCAACGAGAGGCTGGTCAGTTGTCTGCGAGCACCTGGAGAGCAGGGAAAGACATTTTTGCGCGAGGTGTTTCTGTGAGTGGTGCTTACCGAAAAGGCAAAATTCGTTAGAGCAGAGGTACGCGATTAAACTCTGTGTGAAACTCGGTAAATCTGCGACAGAGATGTTTGATATGATCAAGCAGGCTTACCCAGCCGTTGCTTTAGCTAGAAGTAGTGTGCTTCGGTAGCACCAGGCCATTTCTAAAGGCCGATGCTCATTGTCTTTTTTTACATCAAAGGCATCGTCCAACATGAATTTGTTCTTCCTGGACTAACCGTCAACGCCAAGTTTTACGTGGAAGCTCTCAAGAGATTCAAAGGAAGGGTTAATTGGACAGCCGATAGGAAGTTGCATCACGCCAACGCCCGGCTCACACCATCTTTCTTGTGAGCAGCTACCCAACCAAGGCCGGCATACCAACGCCTCCACAGCCGCCTTACACCGCAGATGTGGTCCCTGCAAACTTTTTTGTTTCTTTGCTTGAAAAGGCTATGAAAGGCAAGCATTTTGAGATAAGAGAGGGGCACCAGTTCACCTTTGTCACAATTTTCGACGGATTAGTCAACTATTTCTAGGTCGAAAGCATAGATTCCAGACTCGTTGTCGGTAATAGTACGTTTCATGACATTCTGCTTACCGTCACGCTGTTTTTCGAACAAATTGAGGGCTTTTGGAAGCACATAACTTTCTTAGGCCCAAATTACCTTTCAAAATAGTTTTCACTGCTCCTTCCGTTATTTCAAAGATGCCAGCAAGATCTCTGTCTCTTAATCGTGGATTTTTAAACACGCGTTCTCAACCTTTTTTGAATAATTTCTTCTAATCCAAAACACTTTCTGGCGACCAACATTTACCACCGAGAGCCAATATTTTATTCATCGTAAAAATCGCCGGGTAGACTTTTATGTAGTTAAAAAAGACAAGCATGTTCTAAACACAAATTATTATTTTGATGCGATATTTGGCCAAATGTTAATGACGGTCATACTAATCTTGAAAAAAAAAAAATTTGACAAATATGTTTTCGAGCGGAATTTAAATTAAAACTTCGACGTGTTTTAAGTCAGCAACAGTGTTTCGATGAATTTACATAAATCCATTTTTGGCGATGAATCTGAATCAAAGATCAGTGTTTATCAACATTATGGTAAAACAGAAAAAAATAAATATAAACCTAACCATGCACATATGCTACTCATATATATTCATTATATTCATTATATACATAGATGCTAAATGCATACAGGGTTTTTCTGGAAAGTAGTAGGACTGATCTTATTCCGCCATGTCTGTATTTCGGAGCGTGCGCACATCGACTGAATTCGGTAGAGGGCGTTCCTGGCTTACGCACGATCAACGGTGAGAATGATCAGTTATCTCCGAACACCTGGAGAATCAGGATAAACATTTTCGCGCTACACATATACAGCGTTCGTTAGAGCCGAGGTACGCGATTAAATTCTGTGTGAGGCTTAGTAATTCTGCGACAGAGACGTTTGATATGATCAAGCAGTCTTACCCAGATGTTGCTTTAGCAAGAAGTAGTTGGTTTCGGTGGCATCAGGCCACCAAATTTTCAAAATTTTAATTTATCAAAATCTGTGGTTTATGACATTATGATGACCAGAAATTGCGGCGGGTGGAAGTGTGCCAAGAAAATTTGAACATGTGTGAAAGTGTCCTCCCGATTTTTGAATAACGTAATTACAGGTGATAAACCTTTGGGTATGATCCCGAGACAAAGAGGCAATCTTCCGAGTGGCATACGACATTTTGAGACGACAGAGGGGATCCAAGCAGCATGCACCTCGACTCTCACGCCTATTCCTATTCCAGTGACGCCTTCAATGCTTAGAATTCGCGCTGGCAGTGCTGCATCGACGCACAAGGAGCCTATTTTGAAAGTTTTTAAAGAATTGTAGCGATTGGTACAATTTTTTTAAATCGGCTCAGTCCTATTACTTTCCGTACAAACCCTGTATGTTTACTTGGCACCAGCTAGAACACAAATAGTTAACTTTGCATTTAGAAATGTTGTTTATATAAGATGCGACTTACTTCATTAAAAATAATCGTGCAATGAATACGGTGCAGGCATGCATTTTTTAAACGCTAAGCCATAAAGTATTTATAAGAAAGTATATATATATGTATACGAAATGTACACAAGTTATAGAGAAAAATTTGTTTGACTGATACTCAGTCTATCAGTAAATATACATGATTTAGATATAGTTACTAGTAGTGGTAAAATTTTAGCAACACACGGCATCGATCCGCTCTGCACTTAGAGACCGTATGTCCCTTATGAAAATTATTTATGCATAAGGACACCGATTGCACAAACTCAAATCTCTGTTGCACAGAGAGAGTTTTAAAAGTGGGACAAGCAGTTATGTAGTGGTCCTTTGTTTTACACTGCTGACAAATAAGCTGATTTGTATTTACAGCTACTAACGCCGGTTTGGTCCTGTTCGATTTGGTTCCTGTCATATGACTCGTGCTGATTGTAGTTCCGGGCTTCATCCTCGAACATAACACTCCTCCCGCTGATAACTGCTGAAATCTTCTATTCAGGGTGGCTTGACAGTCCTTCCACAATGGTAGCTTGCCGTAATCCAGCTGTTCTTCCCACCTTAATCGGGTGGTATAGTCAACTTTTGTCATGACTATGTCATGGGCAGCCCATTGCGAGCGATGATCGATGATGATCAAAAAGTTTCAAAATTGTATAGAAAAACATCAAACATTTATTATCGTAAACCTTTTTGAGATTTGCCAACGCCTTCGGATAGTTTTAATAGGACTTTTGAAACGCTCTTAACGAGTCCACAGCCTTACCAGATAGACAATTAACAGAATGGTTAAATTTTTCAATATCTGGCATATTTGGATCATTGTGAACGAAACTCCCAACCAAACTCATGAAATTTTTAAACTCCGTATGTTCTGACTTGAGTTTCGACAGATTAATTTTTGGGAGCCATGAGCTTTGAAGTATTATGAATGATGTGTCCGCAATAGACGTTCTACTTTATGCTAAAATTGTTTTAATTATAGATTTTGTTTCTACAATTTTGTCCTCCAACTCCCCTCGGGCCATGTCACCTTCATCAATCTCTGCAATTTTAGATTGACATTTCATCAATTTTTCACTATGTGAATTTAATATGTCGAGTCGACATTCCAAATGAATTGAATCTAACGACATGGTTTTCTCCAGAAGGCCCGTCTTTATACGAAAAATTCTAATTTTCGCCACCGTTCTTTGATTATTTTATTATATTAAACCGATTAGCTCCTTACTTGAAGAGAGGTTGGCGGTAGTTGGCTTTGACTTGCTCATTTTTACTTCTTTAAATTAAAATTCCGAAAAAGGACGACATCGGTTGACAACAGATACGAGTATATTAGAAATCGATTACTCAAACGAAACAAATATATATCGATTCCCAATTATACGAGCAGTTGATAATATTCGAGTGAAAGAAAAAATTTATAAAAACACCCTTGTAATTAATGTTGTTTTTTTGCTTCAGCAAATTATAAACAAAGTCGCACTTTAATGTTTAATTTATACGATAATAAACGCTACCAGAAATCGCTCAATTTTTATTTTATATCAAAATATATGTATTACTTATTATGCACTTTTTGCTTTTGCAAATTATAAAAAAGTCGTACTTTAATATTGCAATGATGCGATCAAAGACGCTATCACGAAACCCTTTTTCCACGTCAATACGAGGCTTGAAAATTAAGTAATGAGACTGATTTTATAGCCGTGCTTGTGGTAAACCTGTGACCTTGAAATTCCCTTTCTCTGTTTTCGGCATCCCTCCCCTCTCCATTGATATATGTACCATCGCTCTAGCTTATTTAGTTCGCCTGCTGCGTCAAGTTGAGTAGACGTATGTTTGTAGTGTTCGTCACGAAAACGGAAAAACGAAATCAAGAGCATCGCGTCGCGATAAAATTTTGCGCCAAATTGGGCGAAACAACTTCGGAAACGTACGCTAAAATCGAGTTATTACAGGCAATGAGAGCTGGTTTTTCTTATACGATCCGGAAAAGCTCGCATGAGCAAGTCGAAGGTGAAAACGATGATTATTTCGTTTTTTGGTACCCGAGGAATCGTCCAAAAAGAATTCGTTCCACCGGGGAAAACTGTGAATCAAGTCTACTATTGCCAAGTACTCGAAAGATTGCGAAAACGAGTCAACAGGGTGCGCCCAGACATCGCTTGTAACTGGATCCTTCATCACGACAACGCGCCGTGCCACACCGCCCTCAGCGTGTCCCAGTATTTGGCCTCTAAAGGGATCGCCGTGTTGCAGCAGCCGCCTTATTCGCCCGACATGTCACCCTGTGACTTTTTCTTATTTCCTAAAACAAAATCGGTGGTCAAAGGAACCCATTTTGAGTCGATTACGGACATCCAGGCGGCCATGACGAGGGTACTCGCGGACATCCCAGTCGAAGCGTTCCAGAAATGTTACGAAGCATAGAAAACGCGCTGGAATCGCTGTATAGCTGCCTAGGGGATTGTTTTGAAGGAGATGGCAGAGTTGTGGAATAATTTTCAAATATACGGTTCTTATGGAATCAGTCTCATTACTTAATTGTCATACCTCGTAATACGTATATACGTGCCCAAGTATTATATATGTATGTATATAATTCATATAAGTATGTAAATATGTATGTATATACAAATATATGTGAAAAAGGAAGAGTCAAACACTGAAAGGGTGCAATTGTTAATTAGTTTTTTTTTTTTTTGTTTGCACCACTTTCAATCATTTGCACTTGTTACTTGTTGTGAGTCCATAGGCGTTTTCCCTGCGTTCACTTCCCTCGTGCAGAGGAAGCTATTTCTGAAAAAAAAGTTGCTGCTAAAAAGCAGTTAAGCCAAAATAGCCTTCAGTCGCTTCTCATCCAACAACTCAACAAATTTTTGATGCATCAATTGAGAATTTAAAAGAACGTGGTGGCTCATTATTTTTGACTATTAAAAAGTACATCAGTGCTACATACAAAGGTGGGGTGTAGTGCAGGTCGGCTCCTAGTTGGTGCATCCTGGGTAACGCTAAATGGCCTGCGGCTTTCACGGCCTTACAACTCCTTGGACGACCTTTGGCTTTGGACTGGTTTTTGAGAAACTTTTATTCGGATTTGGTAAAACCCTGGGCTGGTGGCGGCGGCATTCTGGCACCTGAGTGTGATGAGGTGACACTCATCAGAAATGGCTGACGGGCTAATGTGGCAACCGCCCCCGTCCTGTTAAAACCCTGGCAGGCCTCAAAGTAAAACAAGAACGTTGACGGAAAGACGACGAAGGCAGGTGAGGGGTTGTCGAAATCGACACCTGGATCCATCCCAGGTGAGGCTGCTGCTCCTGTGGGCAACTGCAGCAACAGGACAAAGACCCCAGTAGGTGTCTCCTCTTCAGGTAGCAGAATGGGGGAAGCAAACCCGCTGGCAAGAGAAGTAGCGAAGAGTGGAGCCTCCTTACGCGGTAGAATCGCCAGCACTAACAGAGCAACCTCTGCTAGAATTATCCAAGGATCCACAGGGGGAAGCAAGACAGCTTTATCGACGTAGCTGAAGTCAGACCGTCGTTTGGCGGCCAAGATCGTGGAACGCTACGGTGGCAAGCATGTTGGTCCGGTATCTTAGCAACACTCTGGCTCACTCGATTGGGCCAAGAAGGTGCTGAGTGAAGACGATAGGGCAGGACCGGAAGTTAACAGAACGGAACCAGCGGCCAAACGGCAGTGGTCGCACGAGGGAGAAACCGCGAACGGGAATGCGCCAACCTTTAGCGAAATTGCCAAAAGCGGTGGTGCTATAGTACGTGGGGTGCTCGATCGGAGTAAGGAGGACGGTGCTATCTCCCACGAAGAATGGAAGAGAGTAGCGGCGGCTAACTCGTATTTCTTCCTGAACTTGGTCAAGGAAAACCCTGGGCCACTCCCAAAATGTGTGAGTGCCGGTTGGCACCATGGGCAGCACCATGGGCAGCACAAGCTTACAAGATGTGCTGATGAAAGATCGGCCATCAAATATAAGGAGGCAGTCTCTCAGGTGGGGCAGGTTTGGAAGGGAACTAGACTAGAGATCGTGGACAAAGTGGATCTTCTTCTTCGACCAAGGGCTCACGTCTGGCTGCCGGCCGAACCTTCCACTGCGAAGGAGATTGAAGAAATCCTCAGATACTGCAACCCCTCATATCCAACGCAGAACTATAGAGTTTTTAGGCTAGAGAGAGCCGATGAACCATATCGGCAAGCGCTGATAATGCTAAACGTGGAGTCCATCGGTCCTCTCAGCAAAACAAAGGGAGCTATAAGCTATGGTTTTGAAATAGTAATGCTGAAAGTACCACCAACAGATGCTAGAGCTGATGGCACCCAAGGTGCAGCTGCAGTGGATGCGACAGAGGGCGTTGACGGTGAAGCGACCGTGGAAAATTACCTCTTTCGGACGTGGCGAATACTGGAGGCGGTTCGTCGATCGGCGACTCCGTCTTCAGCCTTGAACAACTGTTTAAGGAGGTGCGAGTTGATCATGATTTGGGCGCTGAACTAGTGCTCCTGGAGGAGAGTCTGAAGGATGAAATTCCTCCAGATTAACCTCCAGCACGCAAAGGCGGCCTCCGCCAATCTACTGCTTCGTCTGGAACAAGACGGAGATGTTGTCGTCCTGATCTAGGAACCGTGGCTGACCGGTAACGGGATCTCTGATTTGACCATAAGCTGCTGGTGGCCAAGGATGCAGGTAGGAACAGAGCCTGTATGTTGGTAAGAAATGAATGAACGGTATTTCTTTTACCTAATTTCAGCAATGCTGACGTAGTAACAGCGAAATTGGAGTGTGACACCGGAGATTTCTGGCTTATATCCGCATACATGCCACACGATGATGAGGTGGAGTCACCTCCTTAACTGCTGAGTAGAACCTTAGCTGAAGCATCTCAGACTGGCACCGGCGTCATTATCGGCTCCGGCGCAAGCTCGCGACACCCAATCTGGGGTAGCTCGGATACCAATAATTGAGGTGAGTCGTTTTTTGATTTTATTGTTAGCGAAAACTTCGCATCTGTAATAAGGGAACCTTTCCTACTTTTGTGACCGCAGGCAGGGAGGAGTTTCTTGACCTCATCCTAATCTCACACAGATTTACCCCGCTGATCTCAAACAGAAGGGTCCTCGACGATTACTCCTTTTCAGATTACAGGTATATCGGGTTTAGTCTAGTCGGAGAAGGTCCGCCTAGGAAATGTTTTAGAAATCTTTCCCACGCGCACCGGTGGTGGACTCGTTGGCCACTACAAATGCGGTGGAGGAGTGGGTCAAAGTCTTCAGCTCGGCATGCAATGCTGCGCTGGAGAGATCCTGTCCACTGAAAACACCGAAGGGCAAAGGGAAACCTCTATGGTGGACTATGGAACTCTCAGATATCAGGGCGTCCTGTAGACGTTTATTTAACAGGGCCCGCAGAAGTGGGTTATCTGATGACTGGGCTTTGATAAAACAGGACTTTCAATATATAAGTCCAAGTTAAGAAAGGCTAAGAGGATCTCATGGAAGAGCTTCTGTGAAAAATTGGAAGGCTGTCACGAGTCCTTTAGATTCAGGCCTATTCTCGCAAAAAACCCAGTGTCCCTGTGGTATCTCAAGGAGGCAAATGTGAAGTGGGTCCTTTTTCGGAGTGCTGCATGACGACTGTGCGGCCTTTGCTTGATGAGCAACGTTTGACATGGGCGATTAATTCGTTCAAACCGTTCAAGTCCCCGGGACCAGACGGCATCATGCCAGCGCAGCTGCAACAGGCTGTTACGGTGTCATGCAGCTGGTTGTCGAGGTTACGCTTATCCTTAAGGCTGACAAGGGCTCCCATGTCACGGCCAAGGATTTCAAGCCCATCAGTCTCTCCTCATTCCTGCTTGATACTCTGAAGAGACTGATGGACTGGTATATAAGGAGGCGCATTCCGAGAGAGTATCTATTAGGAGCACAACATGCTTATCGCAAAGTCAGGTCAGTGGATACTCTGCCCTGCATACTATCGTGTCATGGCTCGAAGAAGCCGTAGAGCCAAGGACTTCGCTGTTGGGACCTTCCTTGCTATCGAGGGAGCTTTCAACAATGTCCTATAGTAACTGCTCTTAACAGTCTTGGGGTTGAATCGAACCTCAAGCACCTAATTCTCAGTCTTCTGTGCGACAAAGTGATCGAAACAGAATGGGCAGCGTGCGTGCGTGGCGAAATGTGAGTAGGGGAACACCACAGGGTGGCATTCTCTCTCCTTTTCTATGGATCCTAGACGTTTACGAATTGCTCAAAAAACTAGAGGATCGCGGTTGTCGGGTGATTGCTTATGCAGACGATGTAGCAATTATGGTCAAAGGAAAGTTCCTTAGCACTGTGTACGAATTGACGCATGGATATCTCAGCCTTGTAACAAACTGGGCGGTTGGAAATGGACTGGCCATTAACCTAAATAAAACAGAAGTGGTTTTATTCAGCAAAAAATATAAGATCCCGGTGGCACCGTTGCCGCAAGTGGGAAGTATTCTTCTGCAACCGGCGGATACAGTGAAATATTTAGAGGTCATCATGGACAAGAAGCTTTAACGGAAGCCAAATATTGAGGAGAGAAAAGACATTTATTGCCCTATACTGCTGTAAAGGAGCTATTGGCAAAAGATGGGACCTCTCACCGAAAGTGGACCTCTGGCTCTACGACACCAAAGTCAAGCCCATGTTGTTTTATGGTGTCTTTATGTGGTGAAGGGCTTTAGGAAAGACCACACTTGCAAAGAAACTCGAAAGCGTTCAACGAGTTCCGTTAATCAGCATGTGCGGTGCATTAAGATTCACCCCAACCATGGCACTTCATGCAATTTTAAACACAATGCCGGTGGACAATGCCGGAAGGTGCATAGCCGCGAAGATGGCTATCAGACTCAGAGAATCTGGAACCTTAAAGGAACGCGTATTTGGATATTCGGATATCCTTACAAGCTTTGCCTGAAGGTTGGTGGAGGGGTCTACTGTTGGCGGCTTTCTATCAACTTCTATTTCAGACTTCCCGACTACTACAATGTATTCCAGGCTGAGGTTGCAGCCATCAAGTGTGAGAGCTAAATATTTACACAGAATTTAGTCCAGACAACCCATAAAGGGATACCCTATTGTTCATAACACAACGGGAAAATCACTCCACTTCTAGAAACACAAGAAGATTGAGAAACAGACATGCAGATAAAATTACAACAAGAATGCATACGCAGCGGTGAAAACACGCCACGCAAACAATTCAACAAGATAACCACGGAGACGGAGAAATCAGACAAGCAGACGAAACAACTACAAGCATGCATACGCAGCGGTAAAACCTCGCCACTGCCAGCAACATACGCAGTCCCAGCAACACACGCCATCCCAACGCAACATATTGCGAATATGTTAGCACGCAGCACAAGCTTGGTGGGCAGTAGGATGGCTGATGATCAGAGAGTCAGCACGGGACTGTGACAGCGTACGCACGTTCTGAATCAGACTACGCAGTGAGTTTATCCTCTGGTTAGTCCTGGTACCCTGACTTGTGAACGCCGTCTGCTAAGGGTGAGCTTGGTAGTGAGTTTATCCTCTGACCAACTCAACCTTTAGCACAGCGGTCGCTAACGCAGTCTTCCGTGGTCCGGTATCTTTACCCAGCGAAAGTGGTTAAATAGGACATATCCAGTATAGCAGAAGAGCGTCAACGTGTACGCCAGGACACCTTCATTGAAGTCTACACAAGCGCCGACAGAAATAGACAAGCGTAGTCGTCGTAGCACGGGAGCGTTAACGAACGCCGAAGGATATTGTCAACGAAGCCTACGCGAGCACCGGCAGAAGTAGCCGAGCGTGATCGAGCAGCAAGGCGTTTAGCACCCAGGAGCGCAGCAGCGTGGGAAATGGTATTGTCCTAATGGATCACACTGAATCGTTACCCTGACAGCACTTCCCTCGGGCGACGACATTACAACGCGGGAGACAATTTTGGTAACTTTAACTAAAATATATGTAAGTTAAATAAAATAAAGTACGATTCGTAAAAGAGCTCCAATGTTTACAAATTTATTGTAGCGAACCCTGGACACGGCAGCAAAAAGCTTCGTTACACAAGGTAGCGGCTGATTTGCTGCTACGGAGTGCATCCACCTTCAGATAAGTGACTATTCACTTAGATAGCATAGCGGCAATACTAGCCTCGAACTCATTCACAGTGCGTTCAGGGTTGGTCGAAGAATGTCTAACGTCGCTATCTTTAGCAGCGAGAGTTTTTGTGATTAGACTGGTATGGGTGCCGGGCCACAGGGGAATCACAGGTAATTGCAAAGCTGATGAGCTAGCAAAGAAGGGCACCCCAGAATCATTATCGGTAGAATAGAAACGAGTCGGTGCTCCTGTATCCTCTTGTGTTCTACTACTAGATAGCTGGGCCTCGCGGATGCTTGTCCAACGGTACTTGTGCGGTCGCAAAAGCCTTTTGGCCCAGGATAGATCGCAGAAGATCTAGCGATCTCCTTGCCCTCAGTAAGGACTCTTAACAGGCCACTGCCCTATTGGCATACATGTGGTAAGAATGGGTATCTTACCGAATGCCGACTGTAGAAGCTGTTTGGAAGAAGATGCCGTAGAAACAAGCCAACACTTCCTTTTGGGAGGTCAAGACTTAGACACTTGGGGCGCATACCTACGGACATCCCACCGAACTGACGGGTGTTGAAGTTAAGCACCTTTGCAATTATGCAATGGCTACAAAGCGCTTCGCCAATCTGATAGTCCGAACAGGGAGGTTCTTTTTCAATGGCATCATAAAGGACTACATTATTAGTCTACGTGTGATCTCTGATCAGCCATCTACCCTAACCTAACTACATACAAATGTGATGTTCAGAACTTATCACCATTTATCAGGCGTTATTTGAAATCTGCTGTTACTAGTGGTAAATTGATTCAGGGTGCATCTGGTTCTTTTAAATTATCAGTAGCTGCCACTAAATCAAGTAAATCCGGCTCGAAGGACCACTTGTTTGCTGCACTTAGATCCACTGGGTATACTTACTTTTAGCCTTTGATTATATATCCCTTTTTGTTTGGATTTAAATTAAAGATTTATAATTTTAAAGTTGTTTAAATGAGTTAAGCCACTTTCCACTCTATCTGAGAAAAACTGGCGCACCCTAGCAATACAGTACAATACACCACAGCCGATGACACCATAACACCACACCAACTCAACACACTAACTCACTCATCAAAAAGGACGGACAAGGAGAAAGCAGATACACTTTCGCTTCTAAACTGCGCCGCGTCGACATCTTTCGCCATCACATACAATTCGTCACAGACACTTCGCATATCAATTTTCGTTGTTTCTACACCCAACCCGCGCGCTGCAATTAATTATCGTTTATACACATTAAATCGGATCAATCCTGCATGTGGCGTTCAACAATCAATTCGACAGCGATAGTGCTCATCGCCTAATTTCCATCTGGGTACGCTTCATTTTATTCTATGGTATTTTGCTGTAGCAAATCCTTTATATACTTATTACACATTTTTATTGTTAAATGATAAGTGTCAAAATTAATCTTAATAATTAAATTAAGTTGCCTTGGAAATTTTAAAAGTATTTTTCTTGCCCCCCGTCCAAACATGGTCCTTCGAGCCATAGTGAGAGGCACTATGGATTATTAAAACAAGAAAAGAAACAAAGTGCAGTGACACCAAAAAAAAGTACATATGTATGCACATATACAAATTTACACCAAATGTTACAAAAAGTGTGGTGATTAGAAAACAAAAAAAAAGGAAACTTAAAAAAGAAAACAAATTAAAATAGATTTATGTATATGTAAAGTACAAAAAGATGACGTAACAACACAAAAACCAAATAAAACATAAATTTGTACGAAATTTGAGTTCACCGAAAAGAGTGCGCTAAAGTACAGAAAACAAAAACCAGAGCAGTGCAGTGTCACAACAAAAATGAAACCAAAATAAACAAGCAGAACAATAGTGCATTGCTATATACATATACACATATGTAAAGGGTGATTTTTTTGAGGTTAGGATTTTCATGCAGTAGTATTTGACAGATCACGTGGGATGTCAGACATGGTGTCAAAGAGAAAGATGCTCAGTATGCTTTGACATTTCATCATGAATAGACTTACTAACGAGCAACGCTTGCAAATCATTGAATTTTATTACCAAAATCAGTGTTCGGTTCGAAATGTGTTTCGCGTCCGTGTCCGATGAGCGATGAGGCTCATTTCTGGTTGAATGGCTACGTAAATAAGCAAAATTGCCGCATTTGGGGTGAAGAGCAACCAGAAGCCGTTCAAGAACTGCCCATGCATCCCGAAAAATGCACTGTTTGGTGTGGTTTGTACGCTGGTGGAATCATTTAACCGTATTTTTTCAAAGATGCTGTTGGACGCAACGTTACGGTGAATGGCGATCGCTATCGTTCGATGCTAACAAACTTTTTGTTGCCAAAAATGGAAGAACTGAACTTGGTTGACATGTGGTTTCAACAAGATGGCGCTACATGCCACACAGCTCGCGATTCTATGGCCATTTTGAGGGAAAACTTCGGACAACAATTCATCTCAAGAAATGGACCCGTAAGTTGGCCACCAAGATCATGCGATTTAACGCCTTTAGACTATTTTTTGTGGGGCTACGTCAAGTCTAAAGTCTACAGAAATAAGCCAGCAACTATTCCAGCTTTGGAAGACAACATTTCCGAAGAAATTCGGGCTATTCCGGCCGAAATGCTCGAAAAAGTTGCCCAAAATTGGACTTTCCGAATGGACCACCTAAGACGCAGCCGCGGTCAACATTTAAATGAAATTATCTTCAAAAAGTAAATGTCATGAACCAATCTAACGTTTCAAATAAAGAACCGATGAGATTTTGCAAATTTTATGCGTTTTTTTTTTTAAAAAAGTTATCAAGCTCTTAAAAAATCACCCTTTACATACATATATCAATAATATGGACAAAATTCTCACTTTAACTAAAAACATTAGACTAGAAACAACACATAAACCAGGCATGGAATCGCAAAACTAAAAATACATACATACAAAAAACAGTGGGCGCGAAACTCAGCTGTAAAACATACAAACATACCAACAAATTAAACGCGCGCGAATCTAAAACAACATAAAATAAACAAAACAACAAACACAACAAGTCCAATCAACTGGAAGAAGCGGAGGAACAAAATTGGCGGGAGAGACATAAATACATATACATATGGTCGAAATAATAACCGCACTTTACATACAAAAGGAATACCAAGTGAGTGTATCAAGTCCTTTAATATACTCGTACATATAATACACACATGAATACAATACCTAATTATTCCATGCCTACTAAGCTTCGTGTATTTAAACACACTTGTTAAGAAACAAAAAAAAAACAATTCAAATATTTACTTGCCTTATTATAAATATGTTTGTACATATAATCATACAGCATAGAATCTGCCTGTAATTTCATTTAAATTATTAATTAAATTTATGAACACTGTATACACATA
Source organism: Bactrocera zonata (assembly GCA_037783105.1). NCBI lineage: Eukaryota > Metazoa > Arthropoda > Insecta > Diptera > Tephritidae > Bactrocera > Bactrocera zonata. The sequence goes on from JBAWJQ010006684.1 coordinate 949,736, forward strand.
CATAAATAAATTATTGGAGCATTTACAATTGTCCTTACATTCCTATACATAACCCCATACATATGTATATTCAAAGCACATATTGGTTCGATTTACCTCTTGTTCTTTGTTAAACAAAAACAAGCAGGATTGCACAAAAAAAAAAAACAGAAATTAAACAGACATATATGTATGTATTTGCACAAACATTTCGTGCATACTTACGAACAAATAACGAATTGATCTCTTCAACGAGCCCTCAATTGCTTAAGAACAAAAACATAAGCATAAAGTCATTAGCACAAACAATTTGTGCATGTACAAAGCATACTGATCTCTTCGACGAGCTCTCAATTGCACAAAAACAAGTACATGCAAGGCAATCATTAGGGTATGCCCATATGTATATGTAGCTATATAGAAAATACTTAAAATTAATATTGCGGTTTTAAAGCAAAGCATATAAAATAAAAATAAAAAAAGAATAAAATAACCCGTCTTTTACAAAAAAAAGTATATACATATACTTAAAAAAGTATTCAGTTCACACTGAGAAACCATTTATTTAAAAAAAAAAAATTCTACATACAACCAAAATAATGAACAATAACAAAAATCAAAGTACACCTGGAGCTACACGCTCAAAGCAGGTTGCTAGATTTATTTCAGAAAGTGACAGTTTAACAAGATATACGTACTGCACTAGATTTACCTCTTCGCCGATTCATGAAAACTCTGAATCGTTATTAGAAATCAAAATTCAAAATCTTGGAAACTTTTGGGCTCGCCTCCAAGCGGCTCATGACGCCATTCTAGATTCTAACGATTCAGATACGTACAATTTTTAAACCATCGGCTTACGATATTTACGAAAACTGCTTAGACCAAAATGAAGAAACAAAAGCTATAATCTCCGATCAACTAAAGCTAATTAAAACAATTGCACCTACTCCCTACAGTAGAGTAGAGCTGCCACAAATAGAGAGTCAAAAGGCAAGTTCAGGCATTCAACTCGAGGTGCCCGCATGTGACACAGAAACCTTTTGCGGAGGTTATGAAGAATGGTCGTCCTTCCGGGACATGTTCACAGTCGTGTACATAAACCATCCTCAATTATCACAAGCGCAAAAATTGTATCACCTTCCGGCTTGGGAAGCTCTAAAAGCAAGATACGAAAATGAAAGAATACTGGTCGATAAACAAGTAACGACACTAATGAACTTGTCAAAAATTAAAACAGAAACAAGTGTAGAATTCATTAAACTAGAATCCACTGTTTCTAATTGTTTGTCGGTTCTATCGATACTTAATATCCCCACAGACAGCCGGGATCCTATTCTGGTAAACATTTGCACCGCTACATTAGCAGAAAAGTCGTTACTTCTACGGGAGCAATCGCTCTCATCACGAAAAAAGTGCCCAACGTGGCAACAAATAAAAGATATTTTCACCACCCAATATGAAATTGCGGAAAGGTTAGAAGAAAATATAATTAGAATTAAGAACATTAAACACGACCGAAACCGAAGCTTCAATAGACCCCAAGTTAGTAAAAAAAAAAATTTAAACAAAACCTTTAACAAAACGCAATCGTTCACATCTGAACAAAGAAAACATACGTCATGCGAATTATGCACAAGAGCGCATAAGATAAAACTTGCGAGAAGCTTAAAAAATTAAACATAATGGGGTTTCGTCCATAGCTGAGGTATGCTCAGCCGCTCCAGGGTCAGCCTTGGGACCCACGAACCCTTAGCAAAAAAGATATTTACTTTTGTAAAAGATGTATCCACACCCCTTATGTGGACAGCCAGACCAGCTTATATTTATATGGCGAGTCAGGTGGAATCGAATGGATTTGGTGTGTCAGGCGTTGGTTCTTGTCGAAGTCGGCACGGTAATTACAGTAAGGTGGTGGTGCTTCTGTATTCTGGTGAGGAGTAGTCACTCCCAGACGGTGTTGACTTTACGGCACAGTGCAGTATTCTACGGCTCCCCTGCAAAAGAGAAATTATAAAATTAAATATGTCAACCGAAAGCGTTGACCTACGGTTAGCAACTCCCCCAGCACTATTCCTTTTCTCTAGTCTGTACTTACATGCAAGTCGCCTGTTAATCGCGTTAGTTTGGTAACGGTGCACTATGGTGTGCAAACAGTGGTAGTGGAGCTGTTCGAGGCAGATAACGGTGCACTAGTGTGCAGGCTACGGTAGTGACGCTGCTCGAGGCAGCGCAGCTGTGATATCGCTGTATCGCGACGCAACTGAGACTACGGTCGAGCAATTGCGCGCACTGATTTCACACCGAGTCGGTGTGATATCGTTTCGAAGCAATGACTGCGAAAAAAAACACATCGATTAAGTTATAAGGCATAGTCATTGCGAGCACTGGTATTACACCGATTTGATGTAATACCTTTTCAACGCAACGCCTGCGAGAGCATCAACAGCATCGGATGAGAGACCCGCCTTTTGATGACGACAATGTCAAACGAAATAAGGACTACGAAATGAGGGCATCTACCTGGAATGTCCGGTCCCTTAATTGGGAAGGTGCCGCTGCCCAGCTGGTTGCTGTCCTCGTGAAAATAAAGGCTGACATTACCGCTGTCCAAGAAATGCGATGGACGGACAAGGACAAAGGCAAGAAGGTCCTTGTGGCATTTACTACAGTGGCCATTTAAAAGAGCGCAAGTTTGGTGTGGAATTCGTGGTGGGGGAGAGACTCCCTCGCCGAGTACTATCATTCACTCCTATGAATGAACGTCAAGCCACAATCAGCATCAAAGCGAGGTTCTTCAACACATCGCAGGTTTGCGCCCACACCCCGACGAGAAGGACGATGTGACCGAAGATGCCTTCTATGAGCGCTTGGAGCACACCTATGAGCGCTGCCCTCGCCACGATGTCAAAATCGTGCTTGGCGACTTTAACGACAGGGTGAGCAAAGAAGGTATCTTTGGTACGACGGTCGGTAAATTCAGCCTCCACGAGGAAACATCCCCAAATGGGTGGAGGCTGATTGACTTCGCCGGGCCCGAAATATGGTTATCTGTGGTACTAGATTCCAGCAAAAGAAAATACATCAAGCTACCTTGTTGTTTTCGGATCGAAAAGCCACCAACCAGATCGATCATGTTGTGATAGATGGAAGACACGTTTCCAGTGTTCTAGACGTGCGTACGCTCCGAGGTCCTAACATCGACTCGGACCACTATCTTGTCGCAGCCAAGATTCGCACCCGCCTCTGTGCAGCAAAAAAACTCACGACAACAAACACAAGGAAGGTTCGACGTCGAGAAGCTGCAATCACAACACACAAACGAACGATTTTCTACTCGGTTTGCTCTCCTACTCTCTGAGAGCACTCGTCAACAACTCGGTATAAGGGAACTGTGGGAGGGCATTTCAAACTCCTTACGTATAGCTGCAACCGAAACCACTGGTTTTCACAAAGTGCGAAAGAACAGCTGGTACGAGAAGGAGTGTCGTGTCGCAGCGGAGAGAAAACAGGCTGCCTACCTCTCAACATTACGATCGACCACAACACGTGCGGGATGGGAAAGATATCGTGAGTTGAAGAGGGAAGCGAGACGCATTTGCAGAAAGAAAAAGAAAGAGGTCGAAATACGTGAACACGAAGAGCTTGACAAGCTGGGCGACAGGGGTAATGCTCGAAAACTCTACGAAAAAATGCGGCGGCTTTCAGAAGGTTTCAAGACCGGAGCATACTCTTGTAGAACCCCCAAAGGTGATCTAGTCACCGATGCCCAGAACATACTTAAATTATGGAGGCAACACTTCTCCAGCCTGCGGAATGGCAGTGAACGAACAACGATGACAATTGAGCAGACGTTCCATTGCACGACCATGCTTCGAATAGCAATTACCCGCCTGAAGAACAACAAAGCGGCAGGGGCCGACGGATTGCCGGCCGAGCTATTCAAACACTGCGGCGAAGAACTGATAAAGAGCATGCATCAGCTTCTTTGTAAAATATGGTTGGACGAAAGCATGCCCAACGATTGGAAATTAAGTGTACTATGTGCAATTCATGAAAAAAGAGACTCCACAATCTGCGCCAACTGCCGTGAGATTAGCCTCCTCAACATCGCGAATAAGGTTCTATCGAGCGTATTGTGTGAAAAATTAAAGCCCACCGTCAACAAACTGGTTGGACCTTATCGGTGTGGCTTTAGACCTGGCAAATCAACAACCGATCAGATATTCACCATGCGCCAAATCTTGGAAAAGACCCGTGAAAGGAGAATCGACACACACTACCTCTTCGCCGATTTCAAAGCTGCCTTCGACAGCACGAAAAGGAGCTGCCTCCATGCCACGATGTCTGAATTTGGTATCCCCACAAAACTGATACGGCTGTGCAAGCTGACGTTGAGCAACATCCAAAGCTCCGTCAGGATCGGGAAGGACCTCTCCGAGCCGTTCGATACCAAACGAGGCTTAAGACAAGGCGATTCCCTATCGTGCGACTTTTTCAACCTGCTTCTGGAGAAAATAGTTCGAGCTGCAGAACTAAATAAAGAAGGTACCATCTTCTATAAGAGTGTACAACTGCTGGCGTATGCGGATGATATATATATCATCGGTCTCAACACAAACAAATGGGTTTGGCAGTGAACGGGGGCAAGACGAAATATCTCCTGTCATCAAACAAGCAGTCGTCGCTCTAACGACTTGGCACTCACGTCACTGTTGACAGTCATAGCTTTGAAGTTGTAGATAATTTCGTCCAGCTTGGAACCAGCGTAAACACCACCAACAATGTCAACCTGGAAATCCAAAGCAGGACAACTCTTGCCAACAGGTGCTACTTCGGACTGAGTAGGCAATTGTGAAGCAAAGCCCTCTCTCGACGAACAAAAACCAAACTCCATAAGTCACTCATAATTCGCGTCCTGCTATATGGTGCAGAGGCTTGGACGATGTCAACAACTGATGAGTCGACATTGGGAGTTTTCGAGAGAAAAGTTCTGCGAAAGATTTATGGTCCTTTGCGCGTTGGCCACGGCAAATATCGCATTCGATGGAACGATGAGCTGTAGGAGATATACGACGACATTGACATAGTTCAGCGAATTAAAAAACAGCGGCTACGATGGCTAGGTCATGTTCTCCGGATGGACGAAAACACTCCAGCTCTGAAAGTATTCGACGCAGTACCCTCCGGGGGAAGCAGAGGAAGAGGAAGACCTCAACTCCGTTGGAAGGACCAAGTGGAGAAGGGCTTAGCTTCGCTTGGAATATCCAATTGGCGCCACGTAGCGAAAAGAAGAAACGACTGGCGCGCGGTTGTTAACTCGGCTATAATCGCGTAAGCGGTGTCTACGCCAATTAGAAGAAGATGAAAATATTAATATAAGAATATTAGAGCACTTTACAAAAAGCTTGTACCACGTCAAGGAATGACCCATATATCATCCTGATCTCATTGGTGATGCTATGGACTTTTTCAATAGCTCCATGTTTTTTTCGAAACCCGAACTGATGATTCGGAATAGTGTTGTATTTGTGGGGAATATCAATACTTTTTAAAAAGCTTTGCAGGATTGCGTATTTTCCTGGTTTAGCTATCATGATTATTAGGATATGTGGTGTTTTGTGCTCATAACCTCTTCTTTCTATTTAATGTTTTTGTTATAGCTTTCATCTTAGATGAAATTGTAAACACTTCGGGTAGTCTGGAATCGAGAGATGTTTACGGGAAATAATTTATTGCCCATTTAGTTGAAATACTTCGAACAGACACCAGCACTGGTTTCCTGGTGGAGCGGTCTCTCGAATGATACTGGTGGCTCGAAATATTGCTTCGCCTTCCATAGTTGGAAGAATTCGTCGTCAAGGTAGAAGTAAATCTCTTTAAGTGTGCTTCTTTTGACCTTTTAAAAGTCTCCTCAATTTTTTAGCAGCTCTAAGTTTAAAATTAGATAATGGGGATCCATTACTCTGACATTCTCATCCCAGTCTTCTTTTTTCGCTTTCAAGGCATTCAATTAGGTGTTAGTGGCTCGTATTATACCTCGAAGACTATCTCTTGGCTCTGATATTGCAACAGTAGCCGCTGCTGAAAGCAAACAGTTGAAGAAGTTAATATTATCCTCTATATCGATTTCACATACATATTACGTTCGTTTCCTCTTGCATGTGGGTGCTAAGACAATTCTTGTACTTAAACCAATCTGTTTTGGGCATTGTTAGACGAAATGGTCTCTCAACAATTTGTATTTGGTTGTTCGAATAATTTTATCATGACTGGCGAATGATCGGAGAGCATGTCCGAACTAGAAGTTTTTATCAATGTTTTTGGAGTTTTGGTCAGTAGGTACGTTGCCTCGGAGAACCAAAATCAAAATAATTTTCCCTAAATGCATTTGTGTTACATAATTGCCGACCTTCTGGGTTAATAAAGCAGTGACCCCTTTAAGTGTCTTTAATATTCTATTCGGCTTCTGTAATAAGTGTTTTACATAGAGTACTAGAATAACCATTAAATTGTTTTTTGATTTTGTTATTACAAATTAAAATATACTTCTTTATTTGGAACTTAAATTGTGGAACATAAAACTTTTGGCGGACTATTCGTTGCATTAGTTCAGCATTAGTTAGAGGACATAGTTAAAGTACTCGTCTAATGTGAAAAGTAGCGATATATTTGGTATAATGTCTGTTATACGTTAGGCTTGAATTGGCGAGCCCACCACTCTTATGAATCAATCCATTCATATTTAGGAATGAGCTTAGAACTAAGAGTGAACTCTTTTCAACAATACGTTTTAATTCTCTTTGTTTTAATTCTCTTTGGGATAGTGAGGAAACGCGGATGAAGTAACGCGTTTGAGTTGATGCGATAAGAGCGACACTTGCTTGTTGTAAGCCTGTTAGATGTGTCACTGCGTCACATTCATATTATATATTATAAATTCGAGGTCAAAGGTAAACTCAATTAGGTAAATAAGATTTTGTTTGTTTTATCTAGAATATGTCAATATAAGACATGCATTTGGTTTCATATTTGTATGTTTGTATTTTATTATTTATTGATAGGTACGCGTTTTTATGTAATTATGTATAAAAGGTTAACAATCGGTTTAATATTTACCCATACTTTTAAAATAAGGTCTTCGAACTCAATTTTCAAGTCAATGTGAAACACATCTCATCAAAATTTACTAAACGTATAATTATATACTAGCCCAAGGATCAACACCTGTCCGACGGCAAGAAATATCAATTTATAGTAATAATATTTTTCTAGGGTATGTACGCTTTACTGTCACCTAAAAATCTAAAATTAGATTTCGTTATATCTAATATGTAATATCAGACAATAATAATTTATATTTAAAATATACAAAATATAAAAAACTATTTCATGTAAAAATTAGTAATTTCTTTTCTAATTTTTACGTTAATATCTTAATACGAGTATAGTATGTAAGGTGTTTAAAACTCTGATACTTCCGATAAATAGTTTTTTATTATTATTCATAATTAATATTAATAGTAATGTTAACAATGGCAGCTCTTGAATCTCTTCAGGTTGCTCTTCATCCCAAATGCGGGGATTTATTTACAGAACGTGATTTTTCATAATAACGTTGAACAACTTGTACACGTTGTTTAGGATTAAGTCTTTCATTGATGAAATGCCAAACAATACTGAACAAAAATAAGAAAACAACTTGACACCAGGCGTGATCTGTCAAAAAAAAGTGCTTCTACTTGAATCACCCGTTAAAATCAATTACTATATAAGCAATCGTAAATATTCAGAGCTAGTGACAGTAGTACAGGACTTGTCCGGAAAGCAATAGGACCGATTTTCTTCCGCCGCGACTGTACTTCTGAGCGGGCGCGCACCAACACCGTCGGCTGAGTATTCGTTTATTTGCCCAGGTTTTAAATTTCTCAAAATCTGTGCTTCGTGACATTGTGACGGAGGACTTGAACATACACAAGGTGTGCGCGAAGATGGTTCCAAAAGTGCTCACTGACGATCGCCTTGTGAACAGCTACCTACCCAAGGCCGGCATCCCAACGCTTCCCCAGCCGCCCTACAGGCCCGGACTTTTTTTCTTGCCTGAAAGGGCTGATGAAAGGCAAAAGTTTGGAGACGACAGAGAGATCCAAGCAGCATGTACCTCAGCTCTCAAGGCTATTCTGGAGAATGCCTTCCGTGACACCTTTAATGCTTGGAAATCGCGCCAGCAGCACTGCATCAATGCATAAGGAGCCTATTTTGAAAATTTTTAAAGAATTGTAACGATTGATTCCATAAATTTTTTTAAATCGACTAAGTATTATTACTTTCCGGACAAACCCTGTATGCTTATTTATTTAGGTCAAAGTGTTCCAATGTAAGAATAATACTTTGCAAATTTGATACAAAATTTATACTTGTAATAAAAAGGTGTTATGTTTTTACAGGGTGGGCCATATGAAATTTCAAATTTAAAAAGTCAATAAACAAACGGCTTGATATTTTTCAAAGGTCTAAAATTTCTTTAAAAGGTTGTTTTATGAAATTTATTTGTGGAAAACAATTTCGGACAAATGACCACAACGGCTGAATTTACAGTAGCTTATCCGATCCACCCAATTTGGAGTACTTTCTCGATGGTTTCAGGCCTTATGGCAGCTCCAGCAGCTTGAATCCCGTACTTAAGATCTTGAATTATTTTTGGATGGTTGGCGTAACATTTACCTTTAACAGCTCCCCACAGAAAATAGTCCAACGGAGTTAAATCGCAGCTTCTGGGAGGCCAATTCACATCACCTCTTTTGCTGATTATGCGATTTTCGAAGATAGGGCGTAAAAGATTGTGTGTAGCGTTTGCTGTATGGCACGCAGCGCCGTCTTGTGCCCCAAATGCGACAATTCTGCTTGTTAACGTGACCATCGAGGTGGAAATGAGCCTCTTCCGAAAATTTGATTTTTCGGTAAAATTGACCATCCCCGTCGTTTTTTTCAATATTTACCAGCTTTCTCCTAGTGAATAGCGACCCATTTCGTAACTTTTAGACTTTTTACTGAATACGAGTATCTGTCACTTTCCGAATGGTATTTGACGTTTCCAAAGTCGAAATATAGATAATTCAAATTTAAAACGTTAGATGGCCCACCCGTTATATAAAATAACTGAAAAATCCTTTTTTTTTTATAAAAAAAAATGTTATATTTCAAAGAGTTATTTTTAGATTTTTATATGGCAACGGCAGGCAGTTTAAACTACTGGTATAAGATGAATTTTTTGCTGTGTTTTATTACTTTTATTGTAACTTGTAGGTTCGTAAAAACTTGATTATATTTGAATAACTACGCATACAAACAATATCTAATACCTGTGGAAAAGTAGATGGTAGAATTTCAGAAAATCTATGCCCAGCATAACTTAAAGCCTGATGTGAAATTGTGTTTGAGAATGGAAGGCGAATCAATACTTACGCCTGCGATCCATTCTGACGATACTTTAAATATTTGTTTGCCGAAGTCGTCGATGAAAATTCGTTGCGCAACTCCATCAAAATTTACTACAGCTAACAAAAATTGTGCATAAGCTAATACGCTTCAGATATTACACTTGTCCTTATCGGCAGAGGGGGCGCGAGAATTAAAGAAGGAATTTATCTGAATATCTCGGTGGTCTGCCTTGCCTCGACATTCTTTAGTTTCGGATCAAAATCCTTCTTTATGACAATAAGTCACTAAAAGATTTCAAAAATTAAATAGAAATTTACTACTACAAGTACCGCGGCGCCCAACGGAAAATGTTCAACTAAATGAATGTCTCGCGCTATGGCATGACCTTTTGATTCCAATCGAAAATAGGACGCGATGCGCTGGATATGTATGCAAGTCCAGCCTGCGAACAACCTGCCAAAAATGCGATAATGGACTTTGTTTGCCTTGCTTCTAATCGTATCACTGGAAACTGAATAAACAAAACTCCTCAATCTAAGTATATGTTATTTTACTGATATGTAATATCAGTTCGGACGACATGTGGACAAAAACACTCCAGGTTTGAAAGTATTCGACGCAGCATTCGCCGAGGGAAGCAGAGGAACACGAAGACTTCAACTCCGCTGCAAGGACCAGGTGGAGAAGAACCTGGCTTCGCTTGAAATCTCCAATTGGCGCCACCTTACGAAAAGAAGGAACGACTGGCACGCCGTTGTTACCTCGGCTATAACCGCTTAAGCGGCTTCTTCGCCAACAAAGAAGAAAATCATTCCATAACCCTGACAGAGCTTTTGGATTTGCTCAACGTCAACTTGCACAGCTGTATTAGTTTTTCGAGGATACCAAATTCAGACATCGCGGCATAAAGACAGCTCCTTTTCGTGCTATCGAAAGCAGATTTGAGTTCGACGAAGAGGTGGTGCGTGTCGATTCTCCTTTCACGGGTCTTTTCCAAAATTTGCCGCATGGTGAATATCTGGTCGGTTGTTGATTTTCCAGGTCTAAAGACACACTGAATACGCTCGATAGAACCTTATACGCGATATTGAGGAAGCTTATCCCACGGTAGTTGGCGCAAATTTTGGGGTCTCCCTTTTTGTGGATTGGGCAGAGCACACTCAAATTCCAATCGTTGGTGATACTTTCGTCCAACCATATTTTACAAAGAAGCTGAGGCATGCTCCTTATTGGTTCTTCACCGTGTTTGAATGGTTCTTCAGACGGAGGAACGGAACGTCTGCTCCATTGTCATCGATTCGGGAATCGGGTTCGCCTTCTCCTGGGGTTATGCTTTCCCTGTCATTCAACAGGCCGGAGATGTGTTTCCTTCATAATTTAAGTATGCTCTGGGCATCGGTTCATCTTCTTGAATTCTACAAGAGTATGCTCCGGTCTTAAAACGTTCTGGTAGTCGACACATTTTTTCGTAGAATTCGAGCATTACCCCTGTCGGCCAGCTTGCCAAGCTTTTCACACTCCTGTATTTCGGCATCTCTCTTTTTCTGTTTGCAAATATCTCTCGTTTTCTTCTTCAACTCTCGGTATCTATACCATCCCGCACGTATTGTGATCGATCGTAACGTTGCGAGGTAGGTAGTATGTTTTCTCTCTGCTGAGACATGGCACTCTTCTTCGTACCAGCTGTTCTTTTGTCTTTTCCGAGAACCAATGGCTTCGGATGTAGCTATATGCAAAGAGCTTGAAAATTCAAGTTGAAATGCCGGCCCACAGTTCCCTTATACCGAGTTGTTGGTCCGAGTCGATGTTAAGACTTCGGAGTGTATGCACGTCTAGAACACGGGAGAAGTGTCTTCTGTCTATAACAAAATGATCGATCTGGTTGGTGGTTTTTCGAACCGGCGACAGCCAGGTAGCTCGATGTATTTTCTTATGTTGCAACCTAGAACTACCGACAACCATATTTCGGGCATCGCCAAATCGATCAGCTTCAACCCATTTGGAGATGTTTCCTCGTGGAGGCTGAATATACCGACCGTCGTACAAAACCTTCTTTGCCCACCCTGGCGTTAAAGTCGCCAAGCACGATTTTGACATCGTGGCGGGAGCAGCTCTCATAAGTCGCTCCAAGCGCACATAGAAGGCATCTTTGGTCACATCGTCCTTCTCTTGCGTCGGGGCGTGGTCGTAAATTAGCAGTATGTTGAAGAACCTCGCTTTAATGTGGGTTGTGGCTAGACGTTTATTCACCGGAGCGAATTATAGTACTCGAGGACGGAGTCTCTCTCCCACCACGAATCCAACACCAAACTTGCGCTTCTTTATATGGCCACTGTAGTAAACGCCAACAGGGCTTACACGCCTCAGTCCTTTTCCCGTCCATCGCGTTTCTTGGACGGCGGTGATGTCAGCCCTCACTCTAACGAGGACATCAACCAGCTGGACGACCGCACCTTCCTTATTAAGGGACCGGACATTCCAGGTGCATGCCATAATCCTTATTTCGTTTACCATGATTGCCATCATAAGAGGGGTTTCTCATACGAGGCTGTTTTAAATTTTTCATCTGGGCGTTTTTTACGTGGCGGGTCCTAAACCCAGCGCACAAACCTGTGGAGGGGATGTTTCACATAGACTCCATTTGCTTTACATACTATAAATCGAATGTAATGGTTGGTGGTGATCCTCTCAGTGACCCCTATGAACCCGAAGCCAAATCTTGGTGCCATAAACAATTAGTCAAAATAATAGTTGTCTAACAGTAGGTAGCAGAAGAAATAGATCTAGAGATACGGGTTGACACTATTCTGAAAATGCTAATCGGAAAGCAAAAGATGAACGGAAAAACATAACGAAGTGGTGGCTACTGCTGGAACGAATCATTCTAGAAATAAAGTTTTTAGCAGAACGACGTCTTGCATTTTGGGGTAGTAACGAAATCATTGATTCCCTCCACAATTGGAATTATTTAGGTTTCTTAGTATTAATAGTTTAATTTGACGCTTTTACAGCTCAACATATTCATAGTCATCCTGATAAAGTAAAATATTGGTTGTCAAAAAAGTACGGCATATTTTACAGTACATTTTACAGTAAAGGCAAAAATGCATCTCAAGCCGCCAATAAAATTTGTGCAGTTTATGGACCCGATACAGTTTCCATTTCCACCGCACAACGATGGTTTCAACGTTTTCGTTCTGGTGTAGAGGTGGTCGAAGATGCGCCACGCTTCGGAAGGCCTGTCGTCAAAAATTGCGATAAAATCGCTGAATTGGTCGAAAGAGACCGGCATAGTAGTCATCAAACCATTATAAACCATTTGAAAAAGCTTGGAGTCACTAAGAAGCTCGAAGTATGGGTACCACACGAATTGATTCATTGAAAATACCGCAAGACTTTTTTGACAAGCCATTAATATACGTCGTATTTATCAAAAACAACTTCTGAGGAATTGTACCAAGCCCACTGAATGAAACTATTTGCGAAATTAAGATATACGAATAGCACTCAGTTGCATTGAATTCTACTCCAACTAGACCAACTGACTCAAAATTCAAGGCGAAGTCAGAGGAATGCAGAGCAAGACTATTGCACCGGCTCTACTACACTCGACAAATTTGTTGAGAATTAAACCCCTTGACAATCTTTTGAAAGTTAGGTCTTTATTTTCATTATTGATAACATACTGCTTTAACTAATGTATAGAAGAATATCATAAAAAATACTTGCGTTTTTGATGTACTTCGACAACTAAAATCCCTTAACTCCTTGAGCAGCGTTGGTCTAAAATTTGTACCATTAATTTTTAATAACTTACGCGCAGGTGGTACATTTTTTGAACCAGAAGTATTTTCATTTATTCCAAGTGACTCACAGGTTTATATGTGTACCAAATAATATAACTGATTAACGGCGCCATCATGCCAGATGTTCAGGAGCATTTTCTCTGTTTCTACGCGTTTTGTCATTAATTTCATATCATTAATCTGAAATTTGTGCATGTAAGTGGAATATGGTGGTATATAGTATGGTTAAAACAGAAGAGATTTTGGAAAACGCCTCAAGTATGGCCAGTGGTTACGTAGATGATTTGGAACACATCTTAAGCGACAAACTAGTGCAGTTCACTGAGCTACTGAAAACAAATGTGGCAGCTGTTATTAACAACAAGAAATAAAAGCTTATGGAACTGCAAATTCTAAATAATAAATTTTTATTAAATAATTCTTTAGAATCGTGTTTCCTAAACCTAGAAATCGCCTTGCGCTTTTACTTGTCTCTCATGATCACTAACTGCTGTCGTGAACGTTTCTTTTTTTCGAGGTTAAAACATATTAAAAATGAGTTGAGAAGCACGATGGGTCAAGTACGTTTGATTTGCTTAAAAAAGTCAATATTGAAAGTGTTATCTCTAAATATCCCCATATTAGATCCGAAAAAAGTTTACTTTGAACAGGTTTGTAATGGGATATAGTTATACTGTTAAGTGAGGAGTTACAGTAGTAGACTATACCCAATTCTTACTCTCGCACCTTAGAAACATGTCTAGCCTTTGTGTGAGATGCGGTAGCTGTGTGGAGCCAGGCTTTCAGGACTTAAAGAAAGAATGCTTCAGCGGAGCCACTCCGATCAATTCGGTTTTCGGTTCACTGAAGTCTAATTGCAGCATTGGAATGTGCGATCCCTGAAATGGGAAGCTGCTGATGCCCGTTCAAGAAATACGATTGATGGGACAAGGACGGAGACGAGTATGACCTTGTGACCCTTGTTAAAGCGGCCATATAAAAGAACGCAGATTTGGTGTGGGATTCGAAAGACTCAGTCATTTACTCCGATGAATGAGCATCTAACCACCATCCGCATCATTGCAAATCTTTCAACACTTATTTGTTCCGCGGTCACGCTGGAAGAGAAGGACGATATGACCAAAGATGCCTTTTATGACAGGCTGGAGCACGCTTACTAACCACTGCCCCTACCATGATATAAAATTGTGCTCGGCGATTTTAACGTCAGGATGGGCAAAGAACATTCGGAAAATGCAGCCTCCATGTCGAAACCTTTCAAGTGGGTTGAGGCTGGTCGATTTCGCAAAGCCCCGAAATATGGTTATCTGTAGTACAACCTACAGCTGTTTTTTTATTCCAACTTGCCCTCCTGCTATTTAACATCAATTCGATATGAGAGAATCGTGGAACGCCATTTCAAGCTTCTTAAGTATAGATGCAAGCGAAAGCATTAGTTCTTTTAATGGTCACAAGATGATGCAGTAGGGAGAAAGCATACAGATAGCTTACCTCGCAATATTGCGATCGACCACAACACGAGAAGGGTGGGATAGAAACTGAAAGACCCATTTGCAGACAAAAACACAAAGTAGCCGAGTGCGTGAATATGAAAAGCTTGAGAAGCTGGCAAACAGGGGTGATGTTCGAAAAGTCTACGAAAATATGTGACGACTAAAGAAAGGTTTGAAGACCGGAGCACTGAATATGTAACTTCCAGAGATGACTAAACCGATTTTCCAATTAATGGAGAAGGAAAAGATGTTCCATTGCCCCACTAGGATGAGGGCGGAATAGCATTTACTCCCCTGAAATATAACAAAACGGCAGGGAATGACTGCTATTCGCATACGTAGTAGTATGGACAGAATGCAAGTTAAAAAACGTTTTGTTATTTTTATTAAAAAATTGTTATCTGGGAGCTATGCTCCTTTATTGAATTCCACTTAAGAACTAAAGTTTATCATTAATTATACTTAACTCTAGACTTATGTTTGCCGCTGCAACGGTTGGCACTTCGCTGACGTTGCGCTTCCCACAGGTTGCCACTACACGTGTCGCACTCTCAGCGATTTAGTGGTGTCATATTATATTACTTCGTATCATATGATATTAATGCATCATATGATACTTTTGAATGTATGGGGTGCTAACTAGTCCCCCCTTGAAATTCAAACGTCCTTAGGTGTATTGAAAATTTGGTTGAGTCCTTCTATTGCCGGTTGTGATAGTTTGAGGGGGTTCATCTTCTTTTTGTTTGATCAGAAGCTTCTTCCCGAAAATTAGGGCGATGAATATTAAAAGGATGATTAGCGTGATGCTGGTTCCGTGTTTTACTCTGTTTGTTGCTTCTAACAGACTTACTTCTTTGTATTGTTGAAGTTAAGCTGTTTCAGCAACTCCAGCAAGAGGAAGTCTTCTATATTGAGTGGTGCGGATGACGGTTGTAGGATGGCTGGTAGTGGTATACTTGCTGTTCTTTCTTCATTACAGAAATTTTTTCCATTGATACAATAGTTACGTTGGTATACAAAATGATGAAAGTTCCGTTTAGAAATTATGTGAACGTTCGCGTTGTTTATTGAAATTTCTCCGTTGTATTTATTTAGAAATATTATTCCAGGTCCCATTTTCTCTATTGTTGGGATATGCTGGACCTATGTGCAGTTTGGCAAACGACTTTTTAAAAGATTATTTATACAAGTATCATTACTTAAATCTATAACATTATTGCTTAAGCATACGAGTATTTGTAGGGTATTGTATTTTTTACACTAATTTCTATTTTCGCAGTTCAAAATTGTATTGAAATTGGTTTTATTGATTCTCCCGTTATTTTTTACTGCTCTAATATCTACAGTTTTACAAGTTTGGTTATCTACGGTTGGGAGGCTCACAATATAAATTATAATTTTGCGATTAGTTGCAATTTTTACTACGGAAAATTCAAGTGCTTCGCCTAAATTTACATATGGAATATTGTCATTGTCTATTATTTCTTTCACAATATTTATTTCTTCATTTGATTAAATATAAGAATTTATTATGTTGGCTTTTGGCCAATGTATTGCGTATGCACTATTTAAAATTTCTTCCTTAATTATTTCTAATTTGTATTTTAACTGTAAAAATGCTTCAATTTCTAAACTTTTTCATTTTGCATGGTAATACATATTTGTAATATTTGTTATCTCGCCAATATTGCCTATTGTAAGTTTGTTAATTAATACTTGATGATTGTAATTTTGTAAGACATTATTTATTTTATTTGAAATTATTTCGTAGTCTTTATGGTCTGGACCTCCTGCAATCCATTTCCATGCGCTACCCAGGAAATTTATTGATCTTTTTATTTTTTGCTCTACTTTTAAATTGTTAAGTTGGGCTCTAATCTGTGTTATTATATGGGATATGAAGGGGTAGTTAGGGTTTTTGCGGATAGTTTCAGTTTTAATAGTCGCTTCTATGTGGTCTAATGTCTCCGTATATTTTTCTATGTCAATTTCATGCATTACTCTAAATGTTCCTGTTTGTAGTCTAGCCGTTCCCTTTTATATTGTTATTAATTGGGAGTTTGAGTAGTCGAGGATCTGTACTTCCGCCAGGCAAAGCGGTAGTAATATTCTGAAAAAAAATGTCAGTACAAATTTAGTTGCGTATTCTACATTTGTGAATTATTTTTCCTTTTTCAGTTAACACGGTGCTATTTCTATCTTCCTTAACTATTTCCTTACTGTAGGGTTTACTTAACTTAGTTTCTAATCTCCTATTTTTCTTAACGAATATTATTTGTCCTGGTAGATATGATTTTATTTCCTTCTTATTTTTGTTATGATATTCGATATCCTTTCTTTGTTTCTCAGCTAATTTTTCTAAGTTGCTTTGCCTAGTTCTTTCTATGTCTTCAGGGGTAAATGTAACATTTCTATGAAAAAATAGGTCTACTGGTCTTTTAAATGTAGTGGGATGGACTGAGTGATTATACTCGGATACTGCTAAAGTTCTTCAAACTTTCTGTGTCCACCGTTTTCTTTTATGCAGCGCATTATTTCAATTAATGTAGAGTGGAACCTTTCCACTTGTCCGTTAGCTTGGCTTTTGTATGGAGGAGTAGTGTAAACTTCTATTCTTAACTCGTCTTTCATCATAAATTTTAAAGAGACTGAATTTAAGGATGGCTCATTGTCAATAACTATTAATTTTGGTACTCCGAAGAAAAATATAATATCTCTCAAAGGTTTCCTGACGTATTCTATTGCTCTGCTATTTAGGCTTTTTGTTATTGCGTATTTTGTAAATTTGTCTAAAGCTGTCATTACTATTTTTCCTTCTGTTAAAAATATATCGATATGAACTGTGTGTCCTGGATATGTTGGTAATGGAGTTTCTGCAATTTTTGGTTGATTGGGATGTCTCTCGTACTTATTTTCTTTACAAACGGTGCAGTTGGCTATTATTCGTTTTATTTTATTTAACATACCGGGAAAATATTTTGTTTCGAGAATTTGTGTTTTATTTTCAGTGGCATTCCTATGTGCTCTTAAATGTTCTTTTGTTCTCCTGCTCTTGTTCGTCACTAATATCTTCAACTAGTTTTTAGGTATATCGGCTTTTAATGCTACTAAAATAAATAGGATAGATATTTTGCATCATACCCATTATCCTTTCTGCAGTATGAATTCCATTTAAAACGGATGGGTTAAGGTATCGTTTCATGTAAGAAATCAATAACTGTTCGTTGTACTCTGGCTCTGTAATTATATGTCTATGCACTGTTGGAAAAATTATTTTAAATTGATATGAAGATATTTCGTCAATCTTGAAAAAAATTTGGTTTTTGAAAACATTAATTGGAACTTCTGTAGAAGGGATTAATTTATGACTTGAGCTTTCATCGCTATGAATCGTAGGTGTGAGTGAATTTATTTGTATTGGTATCCTTGAAAGGGCGTCTGCAACTACATTTGTTTTACCAGGTTTGTAAGTTAGTTCGTAGTTATATTCTTCTAAAATGGCTATCCATCGCCTCATTTTATGGCTTAAGGCATAGGTAAGAGGTTGATGATCGGTGATAATTTTAACTTTTTTCGAACCGTAGAGGTAATTTCTAAGTGAATTAAGTGACCATATAACCACCAAGCATTTCTTTCTCATTGGTGGCATAATGTTTTTCGGCTTTACTTAGAGTTCGCGATATGAAAGTAATTGGTCTACCGTCTTGCGATAGGACGGCCCCTAATGCGAAATCTGAGACGTCGGTCGTTAGCTCGAAATCTTTATCGAAATTTGGATGCGCTAAAACTATATCCTTGGATACTAAAGTATTTTTTATTTTATTAAATGCTTCTAAAGCCTCGTTGTCTAATTCTATTTCTATCATTTTCGAGTTCCGTTTGGAGACATGACCGGCCTCTCCTCTTAACAGTGCTGTTAATGGTTTAACTATTTTTGCGTAATCCTGCATAAATCGTCGGAAATAACCTGACATACCTAGGAAGGATTTTAATCCTTTGAGAATTTGTGGAACTGGAAATTTAGCTACCGCTTCTACTTTTTCAGGGTTGGTTTTTATCCCATTTGAACTGATTACATATCCTAAAAATTCTACTTCTTCTTTAGCAAATGAACATTTGTTTAATTGGATTTTCATGTTAGCATTTTCTAAGGTTTGAAATACTAATTCTATATTTTTAAAATGTTCTTCTTCGTTTTTGCAAAATATTATTACATCATCTATGTAAACATAGCATCTTAATCCTATATGTTGACGAAGGATATCGTCTAGTGCTCTTTGGAATGTATCTGGAGCATTTTTTAAACCGAAAGGTAAGCGGAGGAATTCATATTTTCCGTTGTTTACGGAAAATGCTGTTTTTTCAATGTCTGACTCGCGAAGTGGAATCTGATGGAACCCACTTTTTAAGTCAATAACAGTAAATAGTTTATTGTTTCCCAGATTTGCAAGGACTTCGTTAATTTCTGGTATAGGGCATTTATCGGGAATCGTAGCTGAATTTAGTTTACGATAATCTACGACCATTCGAAACTTTTTTTCGCCAGAGGCATCTGACTTTTTCTTAACTATCCAAATTGGGGAGTTATACGGGTACGGGTATGGCTTGGAGTAAACGGGGGTTTCGGTTGTTGTCCGGATTTCATCTTTTACGAGGGTGGTGTAGGTGTTTGGACATTTATCAATAATATTGTTAATTCTGTTTTGTTGTTGTAATGAGAGATGTGGAATATTGGTTGCCACATTATTCACTTCGTGGGATATTCGTTATTTTAAAGTTATATTTATACTTTGACAAATCGTCATTAAGTTTTTGTCGGTATGAATAATTGCTTATAATTCTTTAAGTGTGTCGTTGCCTATTATGCCGTGGAACGACCCTGAAGTTGGTAATATAAAAAATTGTATTTTCCCTACTGTTGGTCCAAAAATGTCGACGAAGGTATGGTGAGTAATTTCAATTGTTCCGGCAACTGATTTTACTATAAAGGGCTTTTCATTCAGAATTGGATTCCTAATTCTAGTGGATTGAATGTAATTCTTATTGGATCCGGTATCGATAAGAAAATCTATTGTCGCTAATCTTAAAAATTAATAGTATCAGGTTCATTTTTTCCTGCATTGTGGTAATTGCTGTCTAGGAATTGTTATCGTATATCCCATTGGGGTCTAATTCTACTGCGTTAGTAAAAAAATTTCGTAGTATTTTGCTTGGAGGGTGAGTCAGTTGTGCGGAAATCGGACGTTTCGGTGGTCGATTGTCCTAGAATGTATTAGGCCTATCCTGATAATTGATTTGTCTTGATCGTATTGATTGGTCTACTTCCATTGGGGTCGGTGGTTTAGGTGGTAAATTCGGTCTGTTATTAAAGGAGGTTTTTTCTCTGGTAGTATGAACCGTTTTTCGGATAACTGTTGAACCTTGGCATGAATCCGTGGTTATTTTGTATATAGTTGGGAGAGTGTTGGGGATATCGGTTTGATTGACGACCGAATGGATCTTGGTCGAAATTTCATCTGGGGGAGTGGGAATATGTTAATTCGGGATAAAAAAAACTCTATTATTATTGTAATTATTAAAGTTGTTATTTCGGGGAGGTCGTGGTGGTGGTTGAATATTAGGTTTGTGTGTATTGTTCGCATGATTTATTTTGTATGTCATGTTGTCAAGTTTTTGACATAAATGCAATGCTTGTGGCAAGGTTGTCGGTTCTCTCATGCTGAGAAGACGGGGTAAATCGCCATTTAGTCCTCTGATAAATGTGTCAAGAGCTCTGTCCCTATATGAGTTAGTCCTAGTCCGTATGGACTCGTCGCTTAGCTCGAGACATGAAATTGTGTCTAATATCAGTGAAAGGTGTTGGTAGATCTTTTGGTAGAAGGTCGGAATGTCGTCATAACGTTGGACCAGAGTGGTCATCTGGTGTTCGAGGGTACCTATGTCCCTTTTATCTGAATAAAGCATCATTAGGCATTTCCGGATTTGACTCCAATCGAGTGGAGTGTTATATGATTCTAATGCGGTGTCGGCATCGCCAATTATTTTGTACCTGATCGTATGAAGTATCGCAAAATATTTAGGGGTATTCTTAACTCCCTCATAGGCTTTAAAAATTCTATCTACGCTCTTCCTCCAGGAGTTAAATTCTCCTGGTCATCCTGAAAATTCCCTAAGGCATTTCACCATGTCCGGAACCTTATCTAATTCATTTATGTTGTTCGCGTTCAGTTTCACACTATGGTCGGGTTCTGTAAAGTCAGTTATACTTGCAGTCTGCGTACTCATTCGTTCGAGTACTTCTCGAACTATTGTCGTTATTAGAGTTGGGTTAGGGGTGGAAGGGTTTAAAGGATAGGTGGAAGGATTTGAAGGATGGGTGGTTTGCCCATAATCTAACCCCATTTGGTTTAATTGTTCTATTAGATCCTCAGCCGTGTCTGGCATTATAATAATCTCTTTTTTTAAGTTAGTTAGTTGGGAAAAATTTTTTTTGTAATAGAACTAATTTTAGAATTTTTTTTGTAAAAGCTTACATAGGATGTTATTATGCGTTTCGGGGTTGTCCTTTTTCCTGCAGGTACTGGGGTCCCTCGACGTTTTCGAATCCCACGTTGTGCGTCGTAGCCGCTTGTCAGCAAGGTATTTTTCTTTTTTCACTTTTTACGTAGCCTTACTGTTTTATTTTCAGGCTTTTTTTTTTTTTTACTTTTCACTTTTCTACCGTTCGCCACTCGCGTAGCCTTACTTTTTGATTTTCAGGCAATAACTACTTACGCGCGCTGGTCTCTGCTCGGGCGCCAGTTAAAAAAACGTTTTGTTATTTTTATTAAAAAAAATGTTATCTGGGAGCTATGCTCCTTTATTGAATCCCACTTAAGAACTAAAGTTTACCATTAACTATACTTAACTCTAGACTTATGTTTGCCGCTGCAACGGGTACGGAGCTTGCTGACGCTGCGCTTCCCACAGGTTGGCACTTCGCTGACGTTGCGCTTCCCACAGGTTGCCACTACACGTGTCGCACTCTCAGCGATTTAGTGGTGTCGCATTATATTACTTTGTATCATATGATATTAATGCATCATATGATACTTTTGAATGTATGGGGTGCTAACTTGCATACTCGAAGATTGAATCCTAAGTTCGCTCTGCCCAATTCACAAAAAGGGGGATCCCACAATTTGCAGGTTTGTTTTGTTTGGAATTTAAAATTGGCGCCATGTTATGAAAAGAAGAAACGTACGCTGTTGTCAACTCGTCCATAATCGCGTAAACGGTGTCCTCGCCAGTAAAGGAGAAGAAGAATCCTCATATAACGAAACTGTATAATGGAACCCGACTGACGACGCAGCTATCCAATAATGTGATAGTTGCAAGAATTTTGAATTGGCAGAATACGTAATACGATGACGATCAACAGGTCGCACGGGCAATCGTTGGAAGTGTGTGGCATAAACCTAAAAATACCATCTGTTTCTCTCGGCCGGTTCTCGAGTTGGAAAACCATATTCTCTGTAAATTTACGCACCGGAACAGAAAACAAAACAAAAAAATTGTTTCTCAAGCTGCGTTACATTGAAAAAAATTTAACAAAATCGCATATAAATGATTTTTAACACAATATAAGTTCAACTTTCATTCCTTTCCAAACGATGGAATCAGCGATGGAACTCAGGCGTAGTAGTGTGATTGCTTTATATATAGCTGGAAAATCACAGCCAGCAATTGCTTGTGAGCTCAAACACCTTAATGTGAATAAAGTTTTTGTTTATCGCACCTCGTTATAATGATACTGGTGGCGTCGCAAAACGCCATGGGGGTGGTCATCAAAAGACTGAAGCGTCACATGAGATGGTTCGGAAAGCGACTTGAGCGAAATCCACGACGAAAAGCCAATCAAATGGCTAAAGAACTGAAAATATCCGACCGCAACATCCGACGCATATTGAAAAATGGGCTCAAGGTCAAGCCTTACAAGTTCCAAAAGGCCCATGATCTCACACCGAAGCAGCAACATGTAAGACTTGAGTGAGCGAAGCAGTTGCTTCGCTTGGCCGAATGCGGTAAAATTCCGAACATTGTGTTGTCTAAAGAAAAAATTTTCCAATTGAGCAATTCGTAAACTCTCAAAACGACAGGGTTTACTTGACCGACCATTCATACGAGAATCTAAGTCATCGGTTGGCCACCTGGAGGCAGCACCCGCCAAAAATAATGGTCTGGGTTGCTGTCACCGCAGATGGGCGCTCTCCAACTGTTTCAATCGAGCCTGGCGTTAAAGCAAATGACATATTATCGGGAAAGTGTTTTGGAGGCTGCTTCGAAGCCGTGGGCAAACAAACATATCGGTCGCAAACCATGGACGTTTCAACAAGACTCAGCACCGTCTCACAAAGCGCGAGTGAGCCAAGAATGGCTGAAAAACAACGTTCCGAACTTGAGAAGCAAGGTCCGAAGTAAAAAATACACCAGTCCCGAGATGCTGAAGAAAGTCATTGTCCGTGAGTGGGCCAAAATACCGGCAAGTCACATTCGGGCAGCTGGCGATTCGTTTTTTCACTGTCTCAATGCCATAATTAAGGCAAAAGGTGGACATATCGAGCAAAAGTGAACTGGTCCTGAATTTATGATTATTTTCAGATCTTTTGTACTTTAAAATGAATAAAAATATTTATGGCTTTTTTAATCGACCCTGGCCCCCAGTATGCCGGTGAAAACCTTTTGAATGGCCTCTACGTCTGCATAAAGCTTTCCATCATAGGCAAACGCATTTTTCCGAAAAGGAAGAAATCGCACGGTGCCATATCAGGTGAATAGGGGGAGTGAATAAGGGTTAAAATGTAATTTTTGGTCAAATAATCGGTTACAAGCGTCGATTGATGTGACGGCGCATTATCGTGCAACAAACGCCAACTTTCATCTTCGCGATATTCGGGCCGAACACGTCGAATACGGCGCACTAAACGCTTCAAAACTCCAAGGTAGAATACCGCATTAACGTTTTGGCCAGGTGGAACAAATTCTTTGTGGACAATACCCTTGGAATCATAAAAATAAATCATTGTTTATCTCCACTTTTGACTTTTCCATGCGCGAGTTCTTGGGTTTCGGCTTGTCGGATACCTTCTATTCAGCACTCTGGCGTTTCGTTTCCAGATCATATTGGAAACACCACGTTTCGACATCAGTCACAATATTGTAAAGGGAGATTTTGTCCTTTTTGACCTCCTTAGTGATGTCCTTCGAATGTTGGATTCTGAGCAATTTTTGGTCGTCAGTCAATTTGTGCTGAACAAACCGTGAACACATCTTTCGTAAGCAAAATGTTCTGTCAAATGCGATAAACCGATATTTTAGAGATGTTAAATTCTATTTCTATGAATTTCAATGGTGATTTCGGCTGATTTTCCGGTGATCACGTATTTTGATTGGCCCACATGTTGATCGTCATTCCTCACGACTACTTTGAAAACGTTGAAACCACTCGCGCACTCTGCTACGTGGTAGGCAACTATCGCCGTAAACTTGTTTCATCAATTGAAACGTTTTATTGTTAAGCTTATGCCACTGCCTCCAATTTGTTTCCTCTTTTTTGCTTATTCCGTAGTTTTTAATATCCCTTTGTTGGTTGGCTTTTTTGGTTTTTTCGTTTTTATTTTTTTTTTTTTATTTTTTGTTTCACGTTTATTATAATTTTTCAAATAGGCATTAGATTTTATATACATATGTGTTAAACTTCGCGCCCGTGTAGATGTTTGTATAATAAATAATATTTCGCGCCCGGTTGTAGGTAATTTTTTTGTTTTTGGGTTTTCAGCACAGTTTTGTATGTATATGTATATTTATAGATGTTTTGTTTTTCTTATGTTTTTTTTTATAATTGCACACATGATTTAATTTTTTCTTATTATTGTAAATTTTTTTTATTTTGGTAACATAACACGGAACCGTTTCGTCTTTTCCTTTTTTTTTTCAAACTGTTTTTTTATATAATATACATATGTATATGTCACTTTACTTTAATTTGACTGCGTGATTTGTTTTTGTGTGTGTGGATATGTCAACGAACCTTTTATTTTATTTGATTTTTTTTCTGTAAACTTTTTTTTATCTGTATGTATGTATGTATATGTCATCTCATTTTAACTTTACCGCTTGAATAAATAGTGCCTTTCTTTGCGGCTCGAAGGACCAATTTTTGAGTAGGTACCCACTTCACTTTACGCTTATGACACTTACCACTTTCTTTCACTCACTCTTTTTTGAAGTAAAAACGCCCGGCCTATACAATTTTAGATTATTGGTTTATACCAGAGGTGGGCACTCACACATATTGTTACATTTGTACACGCATACTATTACTATTTGTGTGTGAAGCAGCGAAAGCACGAATTTGAGCATGTCGTTCGGCACAACAACAGTGTACACTGAGTCTTGCAAGTTAACGTACAAATGTGCTATTCATGATTATTATTTATTGTTATTACTTTTTATTCTTATTATCTCATTATTATATTATTATCATTATTATATTATATTATTATATTATTATCTTATTATTATTATTTAATAAGACAATCTATGTCTATTTCTCCTTCGTAGGTCTTAATCCGGAGGAGGTCTGCTAAATGCTGGCCCGTCATTCGATTTCTTTGTTTGTTAAGTATAAGTTTCATCGACGAAAAGGCAGATTCACAGTTGTATGTCAATCCAAACATAGAATACAGTCTGTAAATCTGATACTTCTTTTCGTCGATTGCCCTCCAAAATTGTTCGCCAGTTAGCAACGGAATTGAGAAATCTTGTCTCATGTTAACTAACTCTGGTTGCAGTTCAGGGTTTTGCTTTTCAATATCGCAGATATCTAGTATGTTGCAATATTCTATGTTCTTATCAAATGTTTTAAATTTTCAAATGATCCCCTTTTGCGAATAACGCTTGCTGGTGGATTATACAATGGAAAAAAAGAACCTTGAAATGATTTTTTAATAATTGCCCTACTAAGCCCTTTTTCGATCCCACCATTACTTTGGCCTCGTCCGTACAAATTCCGGCTAATTTATTTTTTCAACGAAGCAGAAGACTTTCTCAACCAAAACATTGTATAAAATTTTACCGGTTACATTGCTATCCAAAGCAATTTAGCAATCTATTTTTAGTCTCAGAGTGGATGAATTTGCTATATCTTCAGTCCTACGTGTGACGGTACGACGAGATAAAGGTACCTTTTCTATGATTTGATGCCCTTTTTCACCAAAACATTTCAAAACTTTTGAAGACAAATTTAAGAAAAAAAGGACATCTTCAAATGGGCGACACTGCTTTGCCAAAGCCAACGCAACAGTAAAAGATGCCTTTATTAAAGACAAACCAATATCTTTATTATTATTTTTACCATTATCAGTTTCAGTATCATTATTATTATCATTTGATATGAATTTTAAAAAAAATTCTGCTTGCAATTGCAAAAGTATTAGCTTCCGCTCACCTCCAGTAAAAAATTTAAAATTTGTATGGCAAGAGAAATAATTTCGGCTTAAACAAAATTTAGAATTGCGACCAACAATGTCGTAACAAATAAGACATTGTGCTCTTCCATCCAAATTTTCTATAAAGAAAAAATCTTTTTCCCATTCGTGCATAAACATTGTTAGCTCTCACTGTTTTGCTTTCCCATAGCTACCGATCGTTCGTTTCTATAAATAGCGTTATATTTTGTGCTGCTCGTCGCAGCAGAGGCCCTATGCACGCGTGCATAGGAAAATCAACTTGTGCCCACCTCTGGTTTATACTCATACATATATTTTGATATATATAACGATTAAAAATAACAAACTCGGCTTAGTGAACAGGTGGTAAATAGTAAATACTGCAGATGACGACCAAAGAGACGAGGATCGAAAATGTGATGTGCAGACTTCGAGTGTTGACCAAAAAACAAATAAAGTGTTGTGATGATGAGCCTTTTTGTAGAGAGTGGTACCCAGTGTGATGTGTGTTTGCGTGTGTGAGTGTTGTTGATGTGTGGGTCCTGTTGGTATGTGGGTGTATATGTGTGGTGTGTTGGACAGTTGGCAGTGATGTACCTTCGTGTTCCGTTATATTGAGATAATGGCTATAAGGCGATGCTTATCTCATTTAGCCACTGCCCAATTCACCCAAAATCAACAAACTGATTGGACCTTATCAGTATGGCTTTAGACCTGGAGAATCAAAAATTCACCAGATATTCACTATATGCCAAATCTTGGAAAGGACCCGTGAAAAGAGAATCGCCACTCATTACCTCTTCGTTGTTTTTAAAGCTGCTTTTGGCAGCACGAAAAAGAGTTGCCTTTATTCCGCGATGTCTGAATTGGGTATAACCGCAAAACTAATACGGCTGTGTGAACTGACGTTGAGCAAAGCTCCGTCAGAATCAGGAAGAAACCTTCCAAACCGTTCGATATCAAACAAGATTTCAGACAAGGCGGCTCCCTATCACGCAACTTCTTCAATATAATTATCCGAGCTGCATAGCTTAATCGAGCAGGTACAATTCTATTTGAGTGCACTGCTGCTGGCGTACGCCGATGATACTAATATCATTAGCCACGGCATCCGTGCTATTATTTCCGCAGTCCCCAGAATGGATAAGGAAGCGAAGCAATTGGGTCTGGAAGTGAACAGGGGCAAGACGAAATATCTTTTGTCGTCAAGTAACGAATTTGTAGATAACAATGTTAGCCTCGAAATCCAACGCAGAATAACTCTTGCCAACAGGTGGTACTTGGGACTGAGTAGGCAATGGAGAAATAAAGTCCTCTCTAGACGAACAAAAACCATACTTTATAAGTTACTATATGATGCAGAGGCATGGACGATGACATCATCTGATGAGTATACGTTACGAATTTCGATAGAAAGATTCTGCGGAATATATATGGAAGATTTGACGTAGTACCCGCCGGGGGAAGCAGAGGAAGAGGAAGGTCTCCACTCTACCTGGCACGCTGTTGTTAACTCGTCGTTAACTGCGTAAGCGGTGTCTACATGTCAAGAAAGTATTGGTATTTTATAAATAAAACGAGCATTTTTTAATCAATGTACATGTGCCAACGCTTCTTCTAATCGTCAAAACATTTTTTATATGCACTTTCCGAGTTGGCCGTCAGCTCTCGCGCCGAATTTATTTTTAGGTCTTCAATTGAGTCGAAACGTGTTCCCCGATATGGATGGATACTTCACTTTGAAGAAGCGTAAAAGTCACAAGAGACCATACTAAGTGAATAGGTTGCTTACTCAATGATATCTTTTGAGTGTTTGGCTAAAATTTAAAACAAATACGTTGATTTATATTTCAAAATTCGGCAAACACTACTGAGGTCGACTGACATAAACTGCTGCTGCATACACACTGGTTGACAACTCGCGCTAACTTTTGGCATCATAATTAACGACAGTTGTACCAGCTTAGGAAACGAAATTTACCAGTCTTTAATATAATCGGGAGATGAGAAGGGGAAATGAAGAATTCCCGGTACTTTCTTGTCTGGGTGTATATGTCATATGGAGGCTAGGAAAAATTTGTATCCGATTTTATTAATTTCAAAAAAGTCTTGCGGTATTTTCGCTAGTTGGCGCTGAAAGCGCGTAGTTCTAGTTTTATTCGTCGCATCTGGTTATGCTATACCTCTTGGGAAAGCTCGTTTCACGCGCCAACACATGTTTGATTGATTGTCGTTTCTTTTAAATCGTTCGTGAGTTATAGCGTCGCAAACATGGAGCAAAATAAAGAGAAAATACGGCATATTTTACAGTACATTTTACAGTAAAGGCAAAAATGCATCTCAAGCCGCCAATAAAATTTGTGCAGTTTATGGACCCGATACAGTTTCCATTTTCACCGCACAAGGATGGTTTTCGTTCTGGTGTAGAGGTGGTCGAAGATGCGCCACGCTTCGAAAGGCCTGTCGTCGAAAATTGCGATAAAATCGCTGAATTCGTCGAAAGAGACCGGCATAGTAGCAGCCGAAGCATTGTTCAAGAGCTGGGCATGAGTCATCAAGAATTCATTTCAATTTCAATAAAAAAAAAACAAATTCAATAAAAATACCGCAAGACTTTTTTGACTTAGCTGCAAATTATGCACAATGTGGAAGAACAAAAATCTTGGATCATTTAACGGTCCTTCTAACGCATCGTGCTTGAATATTAGGCTAAAAATAACACATTAATGATGCCGCTTTGTTTGTTCCCAAAACAGAAAAGGTCCATGAAAGGACAACGCCACGCAACGATTGAAAATGTAAGAACTGAATCGAAAGAAGAACTAAACAAGATCACAAAAATTACCTTTTCAATGCTTTAATGACTGGAAAATATTCTGGCAGAGCTGAATATGACCCATATTTTGTAACCATATTCGGCCAACTGATCATCTGTTTCTGAGTTTTAGCCTCTTTATATAATTTCAACCAATCAAAAATACTTGCTTGCGACATACAAGTACATAATAATTATCACGAGAGGCCTTTTCCAACGTTCTGAATATTTTGGCAACAGAAATTTAATTCCGCACACAAAATTTATAATTTAGAGGAACTTCTTTGTTGAATAATTTCGTTCATCGTAAAAATCACTTTACGAAACACAAAAGATAATTTTGATTTGATATTTTGAACAGATGTCACTACCAGTCATAACTTGTAAAAAATTTCGATGAATAGGTTTACACGCGAATATGTGAAGTTAACTGCCTTTGTCACGTTTAACTAGAGAGTTATCGCACTTTCAGTAGTTTTTATTAAACCCGCTATATCCAAAGGGGCGGGATACTCATACGAGTCCTAATATTTTCACGCTGTCATAAGAGGTTTCAAAGGAATTGAGAGGCCCATTAATTGCTATAGATTCTTAAGTTTTTCTTCTTCTTCTTAGATGGTTATAGCTGCGCTGTCGCTTCTTCCCTTCGATATTTGGCGTCAACTTGAGGTACCTATTGCAACTAGGTCCTTCTCCACCCGATCCAGCCAGCGGATTAGATGTCTTCATCTTTCGTTGCTTCCACTGGCTACGAAAACCTTCAAAGCCGGGGTGTTCTCTTCGATCCGGACAATATGATCATGCCAATGCACCCGCTGTCTCTTGATTCGTCAAAAACAGTCAAGCTCGCAGTGTAATATCGTTCAATCGACTGTAAACCCTTCTCTCGAACACTACTAAAGGCGACTCATCAGTTGATGTCATTGTCCATGCCTCCGTACCATATAGCAGAGCGGGAATAATGAGGAACTTGTAAAGTCTAAATTCGTAATATTTTTATTAGGTTAAGTGGACAAATTTTCCTACCATTTAAGTGGTTTTGTGCTGAATATATAAGAAATTTGTATATTGCTTGGTCGAGACCTCATACTCGTATGGTATACTTTATGGGAGTATAATGAATTCGTCAACCAGAGGGGTTGACGTTTTCCACATCAACTTAATATACAAAACTTAGCCGCTTCCCTCCTTGTTTAATACATATACAGTTTTGTCAACTTCCCCGGCTTTGATCCTAATGTAATGGAGCAACACATCTCGCAAAATCAAACGATCTTAATCTTTTGTTATCTTAGGGTTCCTGCTAAATTATGGGTGTCTTCTGCATTTTTAATTTAACTTTGAATTTGATAATAACGAGTTTGGCGTGGTATATTATATTCTTTAGCGAAATTTATAACGGAAATACTCAGGTTAAAATTTTTCACTATTTCTCTTCTTAGTTTGTTAAAAATTGTTTAATGTAAATTCAGTAAACAATTCAAAACAAATCAGAACACTGCACTCACTTTTATCTTTGTGTACAGAAGCAACTAATTTACTTGATTTCAAAATACTTATCCCATTGCAAACTTCTCTCTTCTAAAATTATCATCAGCAGAAACTATTCGCACAAAAAGGAATTGAGTATTAGGTAAGAGTGTAGCTGCAAATGCGCTCTTTGTTTTGAGCTACTGTTCAAAAATATAAAATATAAAAATGCAAAGCCTGTCAAGGCATAAAAGTCATCGGCAGCGTATGCAGCTTATAATTATACCGATATTAAAGCGACTGTTTGCATATTGAAGGAAATACCTTGCTTAAGGGAAAATTAAATAAAGTTGTCAAACGTATGTATGGTAGATGTATTTTTAAGGTATGATGAATTTATCTTATTTGGACTGTTAGTAAAGTTATCAATTAATCGAACGGAGCGGATTGGGAAATTTTTTAGAATAATTTGTACAGTAATTTGACGTGAAGACTTCATGACATCATAGACTTACGAGTATAATTCGTTGCGAACGGAAATTTAAAAACGCGGCGTTTGAGTTAACGAAACACATCAAGCCGCAAAACCTAATAAAAATATTTTAATTTGGAAGGACGCATTTAAAAACAAACGTTGTACTACGTTTGTTGTATCGGAAAAATGGAAAGTTCGGGCATATTTTTTATTTGTGTTGAGGGGGTGTGGTGTGCAGTACAGAAGTGTGCGATGATTTGGTGCTTTGTAGGGGCAGCTTAACGACCGCTGCAGCATTTCTACACCGCTGTTTGTGGCTGTAAGCAGTTTTGCCTGGTTTGTAGGAGTTGTAGGAGTTGTTGATTCACTATTTATGCATATTAATTTTTCTAGGTTTGTTTAAATTTGGTTTTTATTTTTGTAAGAGTTTCGATTGGTTAATTATTATTATATTGCTTTTTCGATATAAATACTTTTCATGCGGCCGAGCAGCCATTTGGTAAAGGAGCGACATCGTCCTGGATAAGAAGATAATCTTGAAGTTTAAGCGCATTTCAGGAGTGTTACATCAGAACGTACTATGGAAGCCCTTTATATCCTCCTTTCATCAGCAGCTGAAATCATGATGGAAAATTTGAAACCTTTTTCAACGATTTATTAAATACACCGATTTTCGATCTGGTTGGTGGATTTTCGACCCGGAGACAGCTAGGTGAAGAGTTTGCTATGCTGGAATCTGGTACTAGAATCAACAATATTTAGGGCCCCGGCGAAGTCGATCAGCCTCAACCCATTTGGGGACGTTTCCTAGGGAGACTAAATTTACCGATTGTTGTGCCAAAGATACCTTCCTTGCCCACACTGGCGTTCAAGTCACCAAGCACGATTTTGACATCGTGGCAGGGGCAACTCTCATAGATGCACTCCAAGCGCTCATAGAAGGAATCTTTGGTCACAAAGCATAATAATGACAGATCCAACAATGGAACGCAAATGGTGCGGCGGCATGTCAGGTAAATCCAAAGAATTTAGAAATTGTATTAGATAATTCACGGCTTCGTATTCATTTTCATCACGAGCGATTGATCTGTTATGCGATCGATGAGTTTCACTGCTTCGTTCTAATGCATCTCCTGTCCGACCTTTAATAACAATATCACGGTATTCTAAATTATCACCAACAACAATAATTGATATTTCTTTGGACGTCGGCGGATTATATGTATTGCCGTTCATGGGGGAGTGCTGGTCGTTTGTCCGCTTTTATGATGATTCTATGATCATTAGATGGCGTCGTTTATAACTAAGTTATAAATACGAGTAATCGCACTTGTTCGTTGTGTTCATGGATATTTATTGTAATTGCTGCATAATTTCTCTTCTCTTTCGCATTGCAATTTTTCACAACGTTGATTCACTTCTTCACTTGAATCTCCATGGAAACATATTTGGAGATATTTGTGATCTTTATCAAGATGCGGCAAGAAGATTAATTTGGCCGTGAATCTGTATAGTTGCAGACAAATATGTTAATTCCAGATAATTATTGCTTGTTTGTTGGTGAACTAATCTTGAATGTGAGATTGCAATTATGTTCATTCACAATGTCCTTACCAAACACCAAACGATGTCATTTGAAAACAATTGTTATACATCTTATAATTTTTTAAAAAATTATTCGAATTGTGTGACTCATCGGTCAAGGTTGTTGTTGCTGGCGTTATCGTTGACCAAAACATTGTTCTCTTGGTTCATGAACTTCCTGAGCACGAACTTGGGCAATATTACGATTTTTCCGGCGCCGCGATTTGATGGTACGGATGGATAGAGGAGGTCCTCAGCATTAAAAAATGTATACACATATATGGTCCTCAGACCCATAGTTTTCGAGATATTTCACTTTAAAGTTCAAAAATTTGCAAAAACAATGCTCGTTATTTCACTATGTTTAACCCACTTTTCACATATTTTTTAATTAATATATATTTTATTACACTGTACACATTCGTATTTATCAAAAATTTACACTAATTGTATATTTTTTAAGAAAATAAATATACTTTAAAAATTATTTACACATTCAAAGTTTGAAGTGATTTGCGCGTTTACATTTATGACAAATAGCAGTGTTGCCATACTTTGTGTCCTGAAAATATAATCAAAAATGTGTTTCATATATTTATATGATATAATTATATATATATTCATATATAAATATGGATTATATTATATAGTATATTATTTAAAAAATATAGAAATGCAGAAAGTAGTTCGACACAAATAACTATGTTCGATCGATGAGGGTTATTTTTTTTGAAGCGCGGCCGAAGGCCGCCAGTGCAGAAAGTAGTTCGACACAAAGGAACTATGAATACCCCGGTGTTCGATCGATGAGGGTTATTTTTTTTGAAGCGCGGCCGAAAGCCGCCAGTGCAGAAAGTAGTTCGACACAAAGGAATGTTATTTTTTATCTTTATTTATCAATTAACATAAGATACAAAAACCATTTGTACCATTTTCTTTATAAATGTTAAATAGAAAAATTTTTCATAGTTTTTTTAAAACACAATATGTGGCAACACTGGTACTTGTAATGACATGTGAAGAAAAACAAAACAAAACAAAATAGTACTAAATTGCATGTAAAATTGTGGAACTTTAAAGATAAATATCTCGGAAACTATGAGTCTGAGGACGGTATATACATTTTTTAATCCTGAGGACCTCCTCTATCCATTAGTACCATCAAATCGCGGCGCCGGAAAGACCGTAATCGTGCCCGAACTTGTCTTGTTCTCAATCGTTGTTGCTTAATTTATGCTTCCTGAACTTCTTCTGATTGTCGCGCACGCAATCATTCCGATTCGTGTAGATTTCCTTGCAGTAACATTTTCCTTTTCCGTACGACCTGCTGCAAAAGTACGTACATCCGTTGTACTCGGGTACGCCGACTGATATTAGCGCGACCTTTTTGTGACATTCATATTTCACGTTGAAACTCACATAAATTTTTACTGAATGATTTTCAATAATTTACCTTTAAAGAAAGCAAACGATCGAAATTGAATGATTCAAATAATTTACAAATCAATTGAAAATAAAATATTTAAGTAAAAATTTGTGAATGAAGAAATGTATTTTTTAGAATTTTTCAATTTTCCTACTTCTCCGATTTTTTTTGACAGATAGATTTGAAAAACAAATAAAGACAAAATGATTTGAAAATATTAATTAAAAAACACAGAAAAGAAGTGAAAAAGTCACTTTGTGCAATTTTTGAACTTTAGTGCATAAAAGTATATATTTTTTTTTATTTCTAAACCGTCCCAGACTCACAACGAACGGCCTCTAACAATTACATCAAAATTGGTCCAGCCGTTCTCGAGACTTAGCGTCACTAACAAACAAATATATAGATATCCTAGCTGACCCTGCAGTCGTTGGCCTGCGTGAAACTATATGTTTCGAAATGAAAAGAAAGTTGAATTTGTCATTTAATTTTTTTCAATGTAGCGCAGCTTGGTAAAGAACATTTTTTGATTTCTGTTCCGGTGTACAGAAAATATGGGTTTCCAACTCGTGAGCACGCCACGTATATCTAGCCGTGTGAAAAACATAGCATTTCCAAGCTTATGCCACACACTATGCGACTATCCTTGTGTCCTGTTCATTGTCATCTCAAATGCACTTTTCACTGGAAACGGAAGACGATGGAACTGAAATGGCAAATCGTTAGAACTCAAAAGAATTCTTAGAATCAAGCATTCTACCTCATTGTATTCGATAGCTGCGTCACAATCAGTAGGGTTCCATTACACAGTTTCGGCGCATGAAGATTGCGAAACATAATAACGACAGATCCAACTTTGAGACGCAAAAGATGCGGTGGCATACCAAGCCCCTCCAAAAAATTTAGAAATTCAACTGGTTAATTAATGGCGTCGTTTTCATTATCAAGACCATTGGTCCATTTGTATGAGCTCAAGTCTCCCGGAATTCGACTTTGAATCTTCCAGTTTGGGTCAACAACATCGGCATTTTTGGCAGCTAACATTGCGCGTGCACTAAATGCTAAACGGCAGATGAAATTGATATCACACCATCGGAAGTATCAACCAGAATTGGCCCATTTCCAATTCTTAGCGAACACGATGTAAAATGTTTTCGGCAATGTAATTTTTGTTCGTATCCCATAATTGATGTGGATTTGAAGGCTTATATGTCGAAATGATCTTCGCGAAAAGTGTGCGAACTTCAGTGGCATGCGAAGTACCTATCTAATCGCCTATCTTTGATTCCATTGATTATCATGTTCCAGCAATTGTAATTGCTGGCTGCTTCTCCAACACTTGCACACACCGTACCATTCGCAGCACGCAATGACTCAAATGAAGTTGAACCGCGTACATTAATCAATAGCAACCGAAGGTAGAAGCAATCGTCGTTCGGATCAACTGGTTGGCTTTGCTTTCTGCGTAACTATTTCTCCGACGAGGCATACCATGTATAATATCAAGGTATTTTCGAATAGAGAAGGTATTTTCGATTCGAAATTCTTTTGAATAGGCGGAATAAAGAAGGCAGACGACAAATTTGAACGATTCAAATAATTAAAAACAATAAAGAAGGCAGACGACAAATTTGAACGATTCAAATAATTAAAAACAAAACAAAAAAATTTAAATTAAATTGTGTATAAAAAAAGTTAATTTTTGGAATTTTCCAATTTTCCGACTTTTCCTCATGATCTCAACCTTCCCCAATCCACAGCGAACAACCTCTGAAAAGATTGGTTCAGCTGTTCTCGAGCCTTAGCGTTACTAACAAACAAACATCCATTCGTTTGTACGGGAAAAAGAAAAGGGCTAATTAAGGGTGTTTCCCACAGTAATTCGAACGTAAAAATCTCAACGAACATTTAGAAAAAAGAATTGACCAAATTGGTCCAGGCGTTGTTGAGTTATGCGCTTAGCAACACATTTTGCGATTCATTTTTATATCTTCTTCTTCTTCTTAATTAGCGTAGACACCGCTTACGCGATTATAGCCGAGTCAACAACAGCGCGCCAGTCGTTTCTTCTTTTCGCTACGTGGCGTCAATTGGATATTCTAAGCGAAACCAGATCCTTCTCCACCTGGTTCTTCCAACGGAGTGGAGGTCTTCCTCTTCCTCTGCTTCCCCCCGTGGGAACTGCGTCAAATACTTTCAGAGCTGGAGTGTTTTCGTCCATCCGGACAACATAACCTAGCCAGCGTAGCCGCTGTATTTTAATTCCCTGAACTATGTCAATGTCGTCGTATATCTCGTACAGCTCATCGTTCCATCGAATGCGGTATTCGCCGTGGCTAACGCGCAAAGGGCCGTAAATCTTTCGCATAACTTTTCTCTCGAAAACTCACAACGTCAATTCATCAGTTGTTGTCATCGTCCAAGCCTTTGCACCATAAAGCAGGACGGGAATTATGAGTGACTTATAGAGTTTGGCTTTTGTTCGTCGAGAGAGGACTTTATTTCTCAATTGTCTATTCAGTCCGAAGTAGCACCTATTGGCAAGAGTTATTCTGCGTTGGATTTCCAGGCTGACCTTGTTCCTGGTGTTAATACTGGTTCTCAAATATACGAAATTATCTACAACTTCAAAGTTATGACTGTCGACAGTGACGTGAGAGCCAAGTCGCGAGTGCGACGACTGTTTGTTTGATGACAGGAGATACTTCGTCTTGCCCTCGTTCACTGCCAGATCCATCTGCTTCGCTTCCTTGTCCAGTCTGGTGAAAGCAGAACTAACGGCGCGGGTGTTGAGGCCGATGATATCAATACCATCGGCATACGCCAGCAGCTGTACACCTTATAAAAGATTGTACCTGCTCGATTAAGTTCTGCAGCTCGAATTATTTTCTTTAGCAGCAGATTGAAGAAGTCGCATGAGAGGGAGTCACCTTGTCTGAAACCCCGTTTGGTATCGAACGGCTCAGAGAGGTCCTTCCCGATCCTAACGGAGCTTTTGGTATTGCTCATCCTCAATTTACACAGCCGTATTAGTTTTGCGGGGATACCAAATTCAGACATCGCGGCATAAAGGCAGCTCCTTTTCGTCCTGTCGAAAGCAGCTTTGAAATCAACGAAGAGGTAGTGTGTATCGATTCTTCTTTCACGGGTCTTTTCCAAAATTTGGCCTTTGGTGAATGTCTGGCCGGTTGTTGATTTGCCAGGTCTAAAGTCACACTGATATGGTCCATTCAGTTTGTTGACGGTGGGCTTTAATCTTTCACACAATACGCTCGGTAGAACCTTATACGCGATGTTGAGGAGGCTTATCCCACGGTAGATGGCACAGATTGTAGGGTCTCCCATTTTATAGATTGGGCAGAGCACACTTAAATTCCAATCGTTGGGCATGCTTTCGTCCGAACACATTTTACAAAGAAGCTGATGCATGCTCCTTATCAGTTCTTCGACCCCGTGTTTGAATAGCTCGGCCGGCAATCTTTCGGCCCCGCCGTTGTTGTTCTTCAGGCGGGTAATTGCTCTTCGAACTTCTTCGTGGTCGGGCAATGGAACGTCTGCTCCATCTTCATCGATTGGGGAATCGGGTTCGCCTTCTCCTAGCGTTTTGCGTTCACTGCCATTCAGCAGACTGGAGAAGTGTTCCCTCCGTAATTTAAGTACGCTCTGGGCATCGGTCACTAGATCACCTTTGGGGATTCTACAAGAGTATGCTACGGTCTTGAAACCTTCAGTTAGCCGCCGCATCTTTTCGTAGAATTTTCGAGCATTACCCCTGTCGACCAGCTTATCAACCTCTTCATACTCCCGCATTTCGGCCTCTTTCTTTTTTTGTCTGCACATGCGTCTCGCTTCCTTCTTCAACTCTCAGTATCTATCCCATCCCGTACGTGTTGTGGTCTATCGTAACGTTGCGAGGTAGGCAGTCAGTTTTCTTTCCGCTGCGACACGACACTCCTCATCGTACCAGCTGTTCTTTTGCATTTTCCGAAAACCAATGGTTTCGGTTGCAGCTGTACGTAAGGAGTTTGAAATGCCGTCCCACAGTTCCCTTATACCGAGTTGTTGACGAGTGCTCTCAGAGAGAAGAAGTGCAGATCGAGTAGAAAGCCATCGTCGTTATCAAAAGGGGAGTCACTCATCCGAGGCTTGTTGTTTCTTTCATTGGGGGTGTTTTTTACGTGGCGGGTCCCAAACCCAGCACACATCCATATGTAGGAATGTTTCGCCTTCTCACTTTAGCTCGCCTTCAAACGGATGCTCTTAGGCTACCCAGAGGATACTTGGTCAAGGACCGAAAGTCGTGAGCTGCTTTAGTCACATGTAAAAGAATCGTTTGGGGCCACTCCCAAGCGAATGGCGATCAGAGAACTTTCCTCACTTACGCGAACTTCCACACATGACTCCATCCTCCCCATTCAGTTTTATATATAAGATATTAATGTATATATGTATATAAATTCTCATATATATATCGAAATTCTCATCTTTCCTTCAAAATAAAACGATTTATAATCGCGGCTTCTTTCTTTGGGGCACCTAAATTTTACATTTAACTTAAATTAATTTCTGTTCTGAATCAGGAAAGCCTTGCTTCGTTGTGAGCTTTGTTGTTCTGACTATTTAGAAAGTGAGTTATGTGGCATCATGGCCGTAGAGTATCGCGAAATAACGCAAACGCAACGGCGACCTCTGGCCTGTATCAAAGGGATGAAAACGATGTCTAACAAAGTTACAGATATTGGAGCTCTTACAAACACTTTAGAACTTTAACCTACGAACTTCATTAACCTAAATAATTAACCTATTGCAATCAGCGATTGAATTATAGAATTTATAAAAAATATTGGAATAGAGAAAAATTTGCAAACGAAAGTAACTTGCGGAAGCACACTTTAATAGGATTGAAAAATTCATAGAATTCTAATTGAAAATAATATCGATTGTACGAAGTGAACAATTGTACAAAGTGAAGTACAATTATTATAGGAAAATAGTTGATAATATAAAAAAACATAAGTTAGCAGTTTTGAATATAGCTGTTGTATAGCGGTGAGTATGGCTATTACCCAATTTCATCACTTTTTACAACCGCTGTCTTGCATAAGCATGAATGGGTTGAAAAGTCTTTAATATAAACATTTAAACAAATTTTGATTTCGACATTATCAAAAATTAAAAAAATTCCTGGTACATAATACTGTTTATTGGTCACGGTAACTGAAAATAAATATATGTGAATCACAAAATTGCAAACAAAAATCTTGCCGATCGACTGTTTCTTTGGCAAAGTAGCTTACTTTGACACCAATAAATTGAGAACTGCTTTCTTATTATTTAAGTTATTTTTAATATTTTAAATGAGGGACAGAAATAGTGCGGCAATCTTTTGGTCTGTCCTAAAACGTTTCATGTAGTACGCTTTGTAATTTGTTAAATACATATTAACATTTATTAAACTAGTATCGGGCTTCATTCTGTGACAGTAAGTTAGAACTTCAAAACTTTCAAAAAAATAAAGTTGGCGGTTGTTTTAACTAACAAGCAACTCACATAAAAAAGTTCAAGATTAAAATATGACGTTTTTTATTGCAATAAGTCTACATATGTAATACATATAATATTTTGTATTCCAAATTCACATTCAAAATTTTACTTTTGAATGGAATAAAAATGATACACAATTTCAAATAGTGAAGTCAGCAAAGACAATGTAGTTCCTGAAAAACATACATATAATTTTACTTTATTGTTTTTAGTGAACTCATATACATACTTACCAATTAATATAAAATATAAACCAGACATATTTGAAAGATTGACTGGGAAAACAAAATATACAGTTTGGCAAATTAGCCGTTTTGGCTGCCGACTGTTCAAAATTCTTCCAACTAATCCGACCTCTCGTGCCCAGTGTATTCTAAGAAAAGAAAAAATGTACATACAGTAATTTATTTCAATACCATAGGTGTCATAGGTATTTAAAATTGTATAGTATTATTAAAAAATCCGTAATAATTTAGCATTCATTTTTCAACGAACTTATGAAAATATTATGAATTTATTCAGAGCTATATGTATTAACTAATACCAAGGAAAGTGAAGGGGCGTCGAAAGGGGGTCGCTGAAGCTCTACAGGGAGTAGAAGGAGGACAGCGAAAGCTGATCGCCGCTTAGTGCCCGAAATCGTGGAACGCTACGATGATAAGCATGCTGGTCAGGTGTCTGACGTTAGGGCAAAACCGGACGCTACGGAACCGAAAATAGCGGTTAAGTGACAAAGGTCGCATGACAAGTAAGCCTCCCTTGAAAAAAGACTGCGAACGGGGGCTGCGTCAACTTTTAACAAAATCGCTAAGAATGCTGATGGTGCCATATCCCGCGAGGAATGAAATAGAGTGGCGACTGTCATCTCCTCATTTTTCCTAGGGGTAGATAAAGGACACCCAGGGCCACCTCCAAGGTATGAGAGTGCCGGATGGCATCACGGTCTTCATAAACTCATTAGATGAGCCTATGAGCGATCAGCTGTACTATACAACGAGGCAGTCTCTTGGGTGAAGGAGGTTTGGAAAAGAGCTAGTCTAGATCTCCCGCTTCGCCCTTGGACTCGCGTCTGCCTGCCAGCAGAATCTTCCTCGCCTAGTGAGATTGAGGAAATCCTCAGATATTGCAACCGCACTGCCCACTGCCCACCTGACTGGAGGGTAATTAGGCTGGAGAGAACCGTATCGGCAAGCGCTGATTCTGCTGAATGGGACTCCGCCTCTCAGTATATTCGGTCCTCTCAATATAAGCAAGGGAGGCACAGGCTATGGTTTCGATCGGGTGGTCCTCAGAATACTCTCGACGGATGCCAAGGCCGAAGGCGCCAGATCTCAGTCTCTCTGACATCGCGAGTTCTGGGGGCGAGTCCGTCTTCAGCTTCGAACAGCTGTTTGAGGAGGTGAAGGTCGAGCACGATGTGAGTGCTGAGTTAGTGCTCTTGGGGGAGGGCCTGAAGTATGAAATTCCTTCAGATTAACCTCTAATATGCAAAGGCACCCTCCGCCAA
The DNA here is from genome assembly GCA_037783105.1 of Bactrocera zonata. NCBI lineage: Eukaryota > Metazoa > Arthropoda > Insecta > Diptera > Tephritidae > Bactrocera > Bactrocera zonata. Next base: position 990,765 of record JBAWJQ010006684.1, read on the forward strand.
CTTACAGCTTCGTCTAAAAATAAATGAAGCCTATGTCGTTCTGATTCCGGAACCGTGGCTGACGAGTAACGGCATCTCTGGACTGGGGACGAAAAGTCACTGTCGACCAACGATACAGGTAGAAACAGAGCCTGCATAATGATCCGGAAAGAACTAATGGCTTTCCTTTTACCTAATATCAGCAACGCTGATATGGTGACGGCTAAGCTAGAGTGTGACACCGGGGATCTCTGGTTAATCACTGTCTATATGCCGCACGACGATGACATGGATCATAGGTATATTGGGTTAAATCTAGTCGGAGAATGTCCGCCGGGGGCAGACAGGTGCGTCGAACCCTTCAGTTCAGCATGCAAAACGGCTCTGGAGAGCTCCTGTCCACTGAAGACACCGAAAGCCAGAAAGAAACCTCTCTGGCAGACCATAGAACTCTCGGAAATCAGAGCGTCTTGCAGACGTTTATTCAAGAAGGCCCGTAGTGGTGAGTCTACTGATGATGGGAGCTGTATAAAATGAGACTTGCAATATATAAGTCCGAGTTAAGGAATGCAAGGAGGACTTCATGAAAAAGCTTTTGGGAAAAATGATAAAGTGGAGGGCTGCTATGAGTCCTCAGTAATATTCTCGCAAAGAACCCCGTATCTCTGAGTTATCTTAAAGACGCAAATAAGAAGTGGGTTCTGAGCAGCGAGGAGACACTTCGGATGCTTTCTGATGCTCACTTCCCGAACAACACGTCCTCTTATGGGATATCTCTCTGAGCACTGCAAGACGATTGCCCGCCCTTTGTCGGCCTTCTGGATGATCGACACTTGACCAGGGCTATCAATTCGTTCAAACCCTTCAAGTTTCCGGGACCGGATGGCATCATACAAGTGCAGCTGCAACTGACTGCTAAAGTGTTTTGCAACTGGTTGGAACCCATCTATTTGAACTGCATACGACCATCAGCATCTCTTCCTTCCTACGAAAAACTTTGGAGAGGCTGCTTGATTGGTATATAAAGGGAGCGCATTCCGAGAGACCATATATGTTTATTGTCAAAGCAAGCCAGTGGATACTGCACTGCATAATATCGTGTCATGGCTTGAGGAAGCTATTAAGTTTTAAGATTTTGCTGTTGGGACCTTCCTTGGTACTGAGGGAGCTTTCAACAACGAGGCGGTTGTTACTGCTCTGGACGGTCTTGGGATTGAATCAAACCTTAAACACCTCATTTAAAGTCTTCTGTGCTATAGAATGATTGAAACGGAATGGGGCAACGCGCGTGTGCTACGAAACGTGAGTTGGGGAACAAAATGTAGTTCTTTCACCTCTTCTGTGGATCCTGGTCGTAAACGACCTGCTTAGAAACCTTGAGGATCGTGGTTGTAGAATGATTGCCTCTGTAGACGATGTCGCGCTTACGGCCAAAGGAAAGTTCCTGGTACTGTTTACGAATTGACGCAGAGGTACCTTGGCATCGCAGCCTATTGGGCAGTCGAAAACGGTCTCGTCATTAACCCAAACAAAACCGAGATGGTTTATTAACCATAAGATACAAGATCAAGGCGGTACCGCTGTCGCAAATGGGAGACATCCGTCTATAACCAGCGGAAACAGTGAAACATCTAGCGCTCATCCTGTATACGAAGCTTTCTTAGAAGCCAAATATCGAAGAGAGAGCAAAGAAGGCATCGATTGCCTTATACTGCTGTAGAGCAGCCATCGGGAAAAGATGGGATCTCTCACCGAAAGTGATCCTATGGCTCTACAATACCATAGTAAAACCCATTATGTTCTATGGTGTCTTTATGTGGTGGAGGGCTCTAGAAAAGACCACACATGCAAAGAAACTCGAAAGCGTTCAGAGGGCGGCGCTCAACAGCATGTGTGGTGCCCTAAGGTCCACCCCAACCATGGGGTTTCATCCATAGCTGAGGTATGCTCCGCCGCTCCAAAGTCAGCCTTGGGACCCACGAACCCTTAGCAAAGAAAAATTTTTATTTTTGTAAAATATATATCCACATCCCTTATGTGGACAGCCAGACCAGCTTATATTTATATGGCGAGTCAGGTGGAAGCGATTGGATTTGGTGTGCCAGGCGTTGGTTCTCGTCGAAGTCGGCACGGTAATTACGGTAAGGTGGTGTGCGACCGTCCTCGCTGGCGAGCTGGAAGAAAAAATCGCATTCGGTGTGAAGTGCTTGCTTATATAGCAGCATAGCGCAACTTTCGTCAGCATAGTGAGGTAAGTTGTGTGCGTAGCTTTGGTCAATCACCACAGTGAGGTTTAGTACGTGTAGGATAATTCTGGTATGGTGGAAAGCTCTATGTTGAGGTATGGTAAGGGATGTAAATGATGTACAGTGTTGGAGTAAATTATTGTAAGGTGGTAAAAGCCACGTTACACCTTGACTTTCTGCCGGATCACTTGGATTATGGACTTCCCAAACCGAACTCAGCTGGCTCCTTCTCTACTCACATACCGACGAAGAAGATGTGGGTAGGAAGAAGGCGTTGAAGGAGAGGGGCAGTGAGCTTCTTCACGGATGGGTCAAAGCTTGGGAAGAAGTTTGGCGGTGGGATTTATTGTCGAGAGGTCTCCATAAACTAGTTAGTGTCTTTCAGGCCGAGGTTGCAGTCATTAAGGTAGCAACTGGCATTCAAGTTATAAAGGGTTCATATGCCATATTTTCAGCGCTTTGCATAAGAACAAAAAAAGTCACAGGGGGTCAGATATGGTGAATACGGTGGCTGCGGCATCATAGTGGGTTGTTTTTGGACAAAAAGTCGCGCACAAGCAACGATGTGTGTGAGCAGGGGCGTTATCGTGGTACAAAAGCCAATTTTTGCTCTTCCACAAATCCGGGCGTTTCTGGCGGATTACTTCTCGCAAATTGCGCATAACTTGCAGGCAATATTCCTTGTTGATCGTTCTTGCCTGTCGCAAGAACTCATGATGTACCACGCCCCTGCAATCGAAGAAAACTGTCAGTTACGATTCGCGATACTTTTTGAACACACCTCGTACTATACCCCATGTTTTGAGATACATTTCTATAGTGGGTTTTTGCCAAATATTTATATTGACATTTGAAGTAAATATGTTAAATTCCGATCCAGCAAGGAAAACAACATCGTTTCTGATTTATTACGATTTCAGGAATTTCGATTATTGTTTACCTTAATTTTGCCAAAAATTGGAAGGATCACACAATCACACCATAAAAGCAAATACAATTCAGATCTTTGCCTCAATAGTTTCGAAGTAATTTTTTGAATTCCGCCTGGAAGCAAAACAAATTGTTATTTGGCAATATCGTCGTCTTAACCGCCGATCTTTATCTTTCTGATATCGCTGTATAACTTCTACAGGTAAGCTTCTGAGAGTGACTCTCGGTGACAGAAGCCGCGATGTAAAGTTTGGTTTCAGTTCGGCAAAGCGGCACACCGCTCCATGTTCAATTAGTCACAAAGAATCATCTTTGACAAATCTCCTTGTCATACAGTAACCGGTCCGAACGGTACTAAGATTTTGCTACTACAAAATTGGATTCTTTAGAAGACAATTAATTTATAAAAGAAAAAATCCCAATTTTTGTGCATATTTCTATATCAGACGCTGTAAAAGAGGCTCTGTGAGCATTATCACGGACGGATGAAACCCACGCACAATGTTACCTCTAGCTTCTACTTACCGCATTGTAACCTATTGTACAAGCAGAAGTGGTCGCAATAAAGGAAGCGGTAGATAAACTGTTTCTAAGAGTAGCTTCATTCAGGGAAGTTCATTCCGATAGCAGATCAAGCCTTGAGCTGGCCTTGATCTGACTGATAACGTGCTTTAGGTTAATCCGACTTCTGAGCAAGTAAAGAAGGGTGGATCATCTAGCGTTTTAAATTTGAATTATCTATATTTCGACATTGTACGTCAAATACCATTCGGAGATATTCAGTAAAATGTCTAGAATTTACGAAATAGGTCGCTTTTCACAAGAAGAAAACTGGGAAATATTGAAAGCTTTTTTCCAAAGTCCGTTTGACCGACTATGGCCAATTTTCCCGAAAAATCATCTTTTCGGACGAGGCTCATTTCCACCTCGATGGTTACGTTAACAAGCAGAATTGTCGCATTTGGGGCACAGAAAACCCGCACGTAATCGTCGAGAAGCACAAATCACTGTCTGGTGCGGATTTTGGTCTGGTGGAATCATCGGCCCATTTTTCTTCGAAAATGAAGAAGGAACCGCCGTAACCATTAATGGGCGATATCGCGTAATGTTACCCGAATTTTTCTTCAAGCAAATTGAAGAGGAGGACTTGGGCAACATTTGGTTCCAGCAGGACGGCGCTACGTGCTATACAGCAAACGCTACACTCAATCTTTCTTGCCCTATCTTCGAATTTAAGATTTTATATGGCCCACCCTATATATATCTTGTATCCTCTATGAATGACAGCCTAGACGTGCAATAGGGGATTAAGTCATAAGGCATTATATCCTTCCTAGCGAGAGTGGTGCGGCACGGTACTTCTCAAGCGGGTTGCCAAATCTTACATGCTTGTGACAATTCAGAGGTGCCTCCTAATTATCCCCGTATTAATTGAATAATTTGTCGCCAGAAGGTTAATTCGGCTGTATGAACCCGGGCCGCCTTGAGGTCATAGGGCTCTAGCATAGTAGACTTTTGTTCTCCTTTGAAAACGTAGACGTAGCCATATGGCCAGAGGAGCGTGCGTTGTTTGAATAACTTGTCACACGACATTTAGTGAAAGCCGATAAAACAGCTGCATCCCCGTCAAGAAGCAAGCGTATAGTTAACACAACTTCGACAGAGGAGGCTCCAAAAAGACAGCGTCTCTAACTCCAGCATGACAAAGCCGAAAGAGCTGGCATATAACGTCTTAAAAGCCACTAGGCTCCCAAATGCAAAGAGGGAACTATTCACAAGCGACCGAAGGCAAACACTAATATACGTCCTACTTATACTCAGCTGGCATGACTCTCTGCTTGAAGGATGATTGGATCGGAACCCTGCATTGCGGTTTGTTCCAAACCGTAAGGATTTGTTCCAAAAAAGGATGGGAAAATGGGTACTGGCAACGTTTTAGAGCCGGTTGGTTACCCGCCAGCACCTGTGCCACAATGAGAGCTCGAAATGGTCATGTAAGTTGTCCACAGAAGTTCCAACGTTTCTAATGTAGATACTTTATCCTCCCCTGTTCCCCTTTTGCTGGAAAGGTTGAAGCATCTCGGCAGACATACCCTCTACGAACTATATAAATTGGAAGTGAAATTCGTGACTTCCAAAATATCAGCCGATTTACTTAACCTAACCTAACTTTTGCGACTTAGTTTTGGAAGTTTTTAGGTTTTTGATTAAATGGGTGTTGTGGGCGTGGTAGTTCTGTTAAGATCGTCTACAATACTGAACTTTTCACGGTGCCCAGAAACAAGTATGTACATACTTATACGAGTATTAATTTTCATCACGATTATAACAACGTAGCATATGCGTAATCTCTTCCGACAAGACTGCACCTCATCCGCATCCATCGACCACACATGGCTGTATATAATCGAATTAGCCTCGTCGCTTGTAGCATATCCCATTCACCATTTCTTGCAGCATTTGTTTACAACTTCTCCGCGACACGACGGTAATACGGTAGACTTTGTACATTAGCTATTAAAAGGGAAATAGTGTTCATCACTTTTAAACAAACTAAGTAATGACGTAATTAAAATAATAAACTCGACTGGGTTCACATTAAGAAATTGGTTTTGGAAAAACTCTAAATTTATTGAAAATGATGGAACTGAAGAGTTATTGAGCTTTTATGACCAAATCCTAACTAAAACACCACCACGATTTGAACACAAATATTATTAATTTGCGAGCTACCAAACATATTGCTTCTATGATTGTCTTGAATTATTAGCCCATTTTTTTACTCAAGCAAAGTCTTAATGCAAGAGAGTAGAATCCGAAAACTAGATTGAAATGATGTTCAATTGTCCAATGCTCCCTGCCAAGTACATAGTTTTGCTTATAGTTCAGCGAGAGCGGATGTACAATATAGTATAATTCTTCATATATAGTATGGTTATTTTATAATGTTTCGTCTTCTTCTCCTGTGGAAGACTAAGCATTAGCAAAGATGAAAAATACGTTTGCTTTTTAACAAAAGCTGGTAGTTGGTAAAGTATGTCGTCTTACGTGCAATCGACAACGCGCTGTTCTCAATGAAGAGCTGTGAGCCTAAGCTAAGTAGAGGTTCCACGGAGCGGCAAACTCAGTTTTGGGAACAAGAAGAAATTACACGGAGCCAAATCTAGTGAATACGGTGAACTTATTGGGGAATGTTCATTGTCATTTAAAAGAACGTTCTTTGGCATTTATTTTCTGAATATTGTCTCTTTCAAATGCTGCCGAGGCTGCACCGCAGGTGCTCCATTTATTTGCAAGGTCCGATTTTCGATGACTCGTTCAAGCATTTCGACTGGCCATCGGCGAATGACACTCGTGATGTTTCGCTCCAAGGCCTGAAGCGAAGTGGGATAGTTCGCATAGACTTCATACTTTACAAAGCCCCACAGAAAAAGATCTAACGGTGTGATATACGTATCACACGATCTTGGTTGCCAACTGACCGGCCAAAACGTGAATTTATCTTCTCACCAAAGTTTGCTCTCAGATCACGAGACAACACATAGTCGGTTGTCATGGTGCGATAATAAAAGTCATTAATGATTACGTTCTCAACGTCATCATTTTTGAAGAAATATAGATTGATGATTCGCTCGGATCACAAACTACAGCAAACTTTTGTTTTTTCTGGATAAAATGGCAGCTCTTATTCGGTTGCTCTTCGTCCCAAACGGAGCATTTTTGCTTTTTTACATACCCATTGAACCAGAAATGGACCCCGTCAAAATTTGGTTCGTAAACGTCGAATCTTCTTGAAATTTTTCATGAGCCATAAGCCAGACAAAGTCTCTTTGGTAGGTCGCTTCGTTCACATTCTCAGCTGCAGCTGTTATATCTTCTTCACTGCGTGCTGATTTGTTTGCTCGAATATTTTCCAATTACGAATGTGCGAATAGTATGCTCAGTAGGCCTATTATATTGACCATTAGTTGAGCGATATACGCGAAACACATTCTTTACAGAATTTTTGTAATAAAAATGAAGGATTTGTAAAGGTTGTTCAGGCGTAAGTCTTTCCATGATGAAATGCCAAACAATGCTGAATAAAAGGAGCAGCACAGCTTTACGCGTCACTCAAAAGGTTACTGAAAGAGGTACCTATTTCTTGAATCAGCCCTAATATGTACTCGTATATACTATACAACTAAATTAAGCCGTTAGGTTAGGGTTTCGGCTAAGTGACTCAATGCATTGGTAATAACGAAATCAAATGTGTACAGTTTGCAACTTGAACGAATACAATTTCATCACTCAAATTGATTACCTATTTTCTGCCACGGCGACGCAAGAAATAGGTTAATAGCTTTTCGAAGTCCTGAAAACGCTTTGGAATTTCATATATATGAATAAAACGAATAAAATAGCAGGAAATATTTAATGAAATAAATGGAAGAATCTCAAAATTTATATTTATACTGTGCAGCAGAAGAATTTGGTTAATGCCAAAGCAAAGATTTTAGCCCATTAGCCCATCTTATTTTTTTGTTAAAAACGTTAGAAGGCTAATGGATGAATACATTAAGAGGAGAGTGTCGTGGGTTAAGCTCTTGAAAGCCCACCAGAGCGATCCACACTGCATTCTACGTTGTAGTGTCAAGGTTAGAGGGAGCCCTTATGAACAAGGATTTCACCGTATACACCTTTTTCGATAGAGTGGAGGTGGGGGTTAAACCTTGAAGCTCCATATATATAGTCTTCTCTGCAACAGAACAGTCGTGCGAAGATATCCCACAGCTTTGGATCGACCTACATAAAGAACTCAAGAAACGAAGTTGTCAGGGCGACCTCTTAACCTAACCCATTTCAACAAACACCGCGTGAATGCATAGATAATTTCCTGGCTTATTTCCTTTGGCACTAGAGTTATTTTCATATCATATTATATCACATTCAATTATCTGTATTTCCTTGGGTAGTGGGAGACTTAACCCCTCAAAGTATGAAACATTACAAAATAGGGACTCTAGAACTGGCAGTAACCTAGCTGAAAGGTAGCTAGATATGGTTTGTTTTTCTTTTTTCATTCTAGAGCTTCTCTAATACCCGGCTATTAGGCCGTTTTTAAGGCATTTTTAACATCGAACGTGACTCCCGCGCAGTGCTGTAGATCCATCTAGTTCCTTTTATTGCCTTACGTGCGAATTTCGTTCGGTTTTTAATGGCGACAATTGCTGACTTATGTCTTTAAAATCTATACTGGTTATCTGCCGGGCCCAAAGGCTCTCTTTCTAGATGTTTTTCTAGTCATTCACAGATTACAGATTATTGAAATTTCCATTGTGTCCAACATGTATAATGATCAGTACGAGACAAATTTTAAGGAAAACTCTCTCCCCTAAGTCCTTCGTGTATAGTTCTGACCACAGGACGATTTTGAGCTTAAGGGTCTAGTGTGACAGTTTCAAAAAATTAATTATTTGTTTTTTTCTTTTGATTTTCCGATAGTTTCCTATATAAAATAACTAAACTATCCTATGGTCGGCACAGTCGTATAATGAATATTTTTGGAATGACACCGTTACAAAGAGCGACGGCTCGCAGGTATAAATATATACAAATAAAATTATAAACGAGTTTTACTCGAAATTGCATACATTTTTCAAAAGTGCTGATAACTCAACGAGATATTGACCAAACGACTTCAAATTAAAACTGGGTATTGTTGAATAGACCTCATATACAGTTATCTACGATCTTTTTCATTGGTTGAAAATTGTCAATTTGGCATTAAAAAAGCGACTATGTTTGCATAAAAAGACGAGATATTTTTTTCAAAACTACGCCATTTTGTTAATTTTGGATGTTTTTCAAAAGTATTATATCATTGTATAGGAAATACCTTCAACTTTCATAACCTTTTGAATTTTTTTGTTTGAGCTACTCACTCGCCCGGAATCATCCCAGCAGTTGGAGCACTTTTTTTTGGCACCTTCGAAGACAGCATATATTTTCTATAGTTTGTAAACAAAAAATCTGAAAATATAGCTAAAAATATACTGTATTATGTGCAAAGAACTTCGAAACATTCGCCCTTTTTTTAAATTCACGAAAAACGCCTAATTTTTCTTGGGTTAAACTGATATAGCCCCTTAACAACATGTTTTAGAGCCTTATTCGGAAAGTCATCCAGGCTTGATGCTTAAGAGTTAGCGAATATCTCTATTGCATCCACAACATCCACCCACAACAAATTCATAGCTCCAGATTTTTCTATATGACACATTTTTAGAGCTTTAGGAAACAAGTTTGGACTCCCATTGAAAATATAAAGCATGTCGTCTTTAACCTTTGACATAATGCTACTTAAAGCAACGGGTCGTGTTTTTTATTATTATTTTTTTTTAAGTGTCCGTGTAGCCTTGTGAATTCTATTGACTGCCGCTACCTTTGAGACTGGCGCCTCGCTTTATAGCTTACATTTTTCAGAGCTTCAATATTTTCATTCGACCAGTATGAGGGTTTCCCTAATGTACCTTATTTTTTCCTATACTTAAGACCACCACAGGGTGGAATTTTGGCGCCAATTAGAGACTCCAAGTGTAGCCAAGTCTTCCTCTATCTGGTCTTTCCAACGGAGTGGAGGTCTTCCTCTTCGTCTGCTTCCCCCGTCAGGCACTACTCTCAGAGCTGAAGTGTTTTCATCCAATGGGACGACATGACGAGCCAGCGTAGCCTAAGTGTCCTAAATCGCCATCTATGACAACGTCGTCGTTTATCTCGTTCAGTTTTCTATTAACTGCGGTAATCGCCTGTGCCAGTGCGTAGTAGCTATCAGCTATCGGTATCTATCACGCACGCGTTAAGGTTGATTGTAACGTTGCTAGGTAGACAGTCTGTTTTCTCTTCGCTGCGACACGCTACTTCTTATCGTACCAACTGTTCCTTTGCATTTTCCGAAAACCAATGGTTTCGTTTGCAGCTGTACGTAAGGAGTTTGAAATGACACAGTTCCCTTATACCGAGTTGCTGATGAGAGTTCTCATAGAGCAGGAGTGCAAGCCGAGTAGAAAATCGTTCGGCTGTCTGTTATGCTTGCAGCTTTTCGACGTCGAACGTGCGTTGACGGGCTGCGACAGGATAGTAGTCCAAGTCGATGATAGGATCTCAAAGCATACACACATTTAAAACGCTGGATATGTGTCTTCCTTGATGGCTTTTTTTATGCTGGAATCTAGAACTACAGGTGACCATATTTCGGGCCCCGGCAAAGTCGATCAGCCCATTTGGAGAGACATCTCCGATTGGATTCAGAATTTTTTGACTGTTGTACCAAAGATACTTTCCTTGCCCACCCTGAATTTTATATTGAAAATGCCATAAAGACCTACTTGCCCACACTGATGTTTATATAGAAAATGCCACAAGGACCTACTCGTCTCAGTCCCTGTACCGACTATTGTTCTTTTTGGACAGCGGTGATGTCAGCCTTTACTCTTTCGAGGACGTTAACCACATGGGCAGTGGCACTTTCCCAATAAAGGGACGGGACATTCCAGGTTCATGTCCTTAAATCGTAATATGAATACGTCGTCACAAAAAGGAGGACTTCACATTCGAGGCTTTTTTTCACTTCACGGGGAGTGATTTTTACGTGACGGACCTCAAGCACAGCGTACTACCCTGGAGACTGCCCTCTAATATTGGTTTAAATATTGCTTTATGTGGGGTACCGACTTTTCAGCCACTACTATAAACCTCTTTAGAATCCTTTGATCTGTGGAGACGCACTTAATTACCAATATCAAGCAAAATGGGCAAATGGTCACAGTATGTGTCGAATGTGTTTCTGGTATCAGCCTTGAAAGGAGCATCTCCACTTGTATTTGTGTAGGTGCTGGCTCACTCCAACACCAATGTGTTGAAGTCACTTGTCAATTTTTGTATTCGATACTTCTCGTACAAGTTTATCGAGGATCATTTCGTAGGATGCTCGGATACTCGGCAGAACTTAACAGCTGAAGAAATTTATTCAGATGTCCATGTTGCTGCGCTAAGGTTTTTTTTATTGGAAGCTGTTTATTGCAACGGCAATTTTCCGTTTAAACACAGAATGTAAGTTAACACATAAAAATTGTACTTTTTGTTTATGTCAAAAAACACCTTTTTTGTTTATTAAATGCAAGAATGATGCAAAATTTCGATATGAAATAATAGCGTGAATGACTGGCTAGAAGCAATTGAAAATATTAAAGTAGAGTTATACAGTGAAACAGAGCGGGACACAGAGAAAAGCAACTATCAGGTGAACGTAGAAGTTAGCAATAGCCACACACAAAGCGACATGAATTATCAAGTGCAGATCCCTGTCAGCCAGGGCAGAAGCCTTAATTTCTGGCTCCTTAAGGCCATTGTTTGTTACAGCCAAAAGATTTAGCTCCTGCATAATCACTATTCGGATCAGAAGAGTCCAGCGTAGAACGCAGTATGTTTTCGGTACCCTACGCCAAAGTTACTGCAGAAAGAGAACAGGCGAGGGAAAATAATAGAAATCGACCACACGCGAAACAAGGCAGAAATTATAAAGATGAACGTTGTGGTGAGAGAAACCCCAGTTTTGTCAAAACCTCAGAGTTGACTCATCATCTAAGTTTTGGCGGCCCACCCCTACATCCACAGTATTTTTTTGAAAACGCTCCCGGCTGCCATATATCAAGCGACAGCTGCGTGAGAAAAGCATAAAAATATTAATTGAAAAAGGGGTGGAAAAAATTACATTAAGGAGCTACAAGCAGTAATTCCTGTCAAAAGCTCTTTCACCGAAAGCTCGATCTCTCCACTCTTCGTGGTGGACACACTTAACTCATTTGATGCAATTATAGGATTCGACTTGTTAACAAAGCAAAAATAGTGTTGAACTTACAAATCAACACTGTTAATTACAATAACAAATCCGAGCAATTGCAGTGTCATTACTGTGACAGTATAAATTTCACAGATATGGATGACATAATAGTGCCTACATTCATCAAAAGGGAGTTCAAAAGTATGATACTGAAAAGAATAAAAGCGTTTTGGATCTCTAACGAGGCGTTGCCATTCAATACCTCAGTCATTGCTACAATCCCCAATATAGACAGCGAGCATATACTCTAAACTATACTCTTACCCTGTGAGAGTTTCAGATTTTGTAACGAAATCAAACGATTACTTAAAGATCATTAAGACTATCAAAATCCTCATACAACAGCTCAGTCCAGGCCTTGACAGCAATGGAAACCGAAATAAACAGTTATTAATGGATTCATGAAGCTAAATGAACGAACTATAGCCAACCGATACCCAATGCAAGTATCCCAATGATCCTAGTGAACCTAGGAAAGGCAAAAATTTTAACGGCGAGATATATGAATTTTGTAGTCAGTCATCGATCAAATTCTGTGGGAACACAGAGGAAAGATATGATATGCTTATATAATCTTTTCTAAAAACGAAAATGACCATGTTCAACATATTGATACGGTCTTGAAATACTCGGCCGACGCAAACATGAGAGTAAAATAAGAGAAAAATAAGTTCTTTAAAGATGGCGTCGAATTCTTGGGCTTTCAGTGACAAAAAGCGGGGCTAAACTGACTCTGAAAAGGTCAGCGCGATATAAGAGCCGAAAAATTTGTTCAGCCTGCGGTCGTTTTTTGGTTTAGCTAGTTACTATAGCGGGTTTATTAAGGACTTCGCAGCAATAGCGAGGCCCATCCATAGCTGACATTGGTGAAGTCTTGTCCCAGGGGGGCTGACTCATTTTCATTGTTTGACTCACGCTTAAGAAAGCGAGACACACTACGCCACGAATGAGTGAGTGTAATAAACGCAATACACTGTTAATTACCATCACTAGCTAGTTTACAACATGATTTGGTGCTAAATTTCCCGCCAACTAAATTTCGGCACTGCAAAAATATCTTGGTTGACAATATAGATGAAAACGAACAAATGGAAATTGTCACCAGCGAACAAAAACAAGCGCACAGAGCCGCCTAGGAAAATACTGACAAACCCTTCGCGATTTATATTTTCCAAAAATGACGAAGTTGGCCACATAGTGATAAATTGCAAGATATACACTAAAGCAAAGTAGGATAGGCACCCCTATCTTAGGGAGACACCATTTCCATCATATGCTGGAGAAATACTCCACATCGATATCTTTTCAACTGACAAAAAATTTTTCTTACTTGCATTGACAAATTCTTAAAATTCAACATAGTACAGTCACTGGCGTCTAGCACAATAACAGATTTGAAACCGGTCATTATTTAGCTGTTGAATTTATTCCCACAGATTAAGATAATTTACTGCATTAACGAAGCTTCTTTTAATTCAGAAACTATCAGGACCCTGTTGAAAAGGGGGTACGACGTCGACATTATGAACGCACCACTACTCGCAGACACAACCAGAGCGTTTCGTCGACAAAAAATTTCTGACGATACTGTCAGGTTGACACGAAGGGCAATTATAGTGTACAATCGATCCATATATTCGGTCACAGACCAAAAACCCATCAACATAATACCTGCAGTGTCCATCAAATATAGGCAGGCCATCAAAAATGAAATTGTAAGATCCAACCCGAGTAGACAAAGTTATTTGAGGTAGGCGAAAAAGTTTTTGTAAAAAATAATAAAAGATTAGGAAACACAGAAGAAACAATTCAAGCAGATCTGAGAACGTTTGTTCTAATTAGAGAGAATGTGGTCCATAAGGACAATTTTAAATATTGGGTGCTTTCAACAAAAATTTCACAATTTAAAGTATATATGTAGCATTTTAACAGCTTAAGCGCACATCGACTACCCCCATTCCAATTATAGCCCGGTAATTGACGGAAAGGTATTGGTATGGAAGCAACGTGATTATTTAAGACACTAAACGAATTTAACAGACCTTGATGTATTTTCCACGAACGCATTGGTTTTTTATTCACTTCAAATTTATGAATTTTTCACACACTCACCTTCTCGTTCATCACACAGTTTTTCAAATAAAATAAATTATTATTATTATTTTTTTTTCTCTGAAACTTTCTCGTTTGTATGAATAAAAAAGTCATATTCTTGTACAGGATTGAATGCTCTACAAAAAATGTCTGGACAATTTTTCGATATACTCACTCCTTTAAAAGTTATTCGAGGTTAAATTTAACTTCCGGGTAATTTCTGGAATTTTCAAACTTTACGGCAAATTGAAATTTTTTTTTGTAAAATTCAATTGTTGATTCTAAAAAATATAATTTCTATGTTGTTACGAACTCCACAAAAAAAAAATTACTAAATGTACAGAGATTTACTAGATTAGATTAGAATTAATTGATCGAGTGCTGCCAATGAACACAAGCTTATAATTGATAATAAGAATAAACAACATGGCATGTGATTAATTACTCTTCACGTTTCAGAGTTTTCCTGCCATAACATCATAGAAATTATATTTTTTAGAATAAACAATTGAATTTTACAAAAAAACAATCAATTTGCCACAAAAGTTCGAAAATTCCAGAAATTACCCGGAAGTTAAATTTAACCTCGAATAACTTTTAAAGGAGTGAGTATATCGAAAAATTGTCCGGACATTTTTTGTAGAGCATTCAATCCTGTACAAGAATATGACTTTTTTATTCATACAAACGAGAAAGTTTCAGAGAAAAAAAATACTGGTAAAAAGTGGCAAAATCCCATGTAATTTCAATGGGAAATGTATCGTGTTTGGGGCAAGGTTTATTATGAAAATAAAGGGCTTTTTATGGTCTGATATTTTTTTTAGATGGAAAACTAAAAATTTAGGGGGCGTCTCGTCAAAAATAATCAATTTGGTAAATAACGGACACCCTAATATTTATAGCAGTTGTTTTGTTTTATGAAAAAAAAAAAATAAATATTTTCGGGATCAATATATCTATGTAGTTCTGTGTTTATAATACAGAAACTGGATGACGATAAAAGAAAAGAAAAGAAGATGTTCGCACGCACGTACAGATCGATGACGATGAAAGAAAAACGCTAAGGTCGTTCCGGGAGATGTTCGCACACGCGTACAGATCGCTGATGAAGTTCAAAGCGAAGTGAAGTGCGATCTCCTTGTCGGTCCTCTTTCCCTTTGGTGTATGGGATCAATTGGTGTGATGTGGTTCGTTGGTGTACGTGTATGTGGGTGTCGATGTGAGGTGCTCTCAGGAGTAACGTGGAATGTGGGTTGTAAGCGCTGATGGTTAGTATGGTGAAGGTGCGTGTCAGTGTTGTGAGACTGAGTTTACGTGGTGTGATAGTGTGGTGTATGTGTGGATGTCGGGGGATAATGCTCATTTTTACATTCTGGCCCCCCTAGGCGAGTATTTAGTCTAGTAGCCTCTAAAGTTTCCTTTCATCTGCATGCATGCCAGAAGAATTTGTTTTGTCAGCAGAAAATGTGTAAGCAAGCTTCTTTTATTTCAAGATAGAGTTCAAGTTTGAAGTCTTTCTTGAAGCGAATAATGTTTAGTTATTTATTATTGGATGTATGTATGTTCCAAATCTTTCAAAAGACCAGAGAAAGGAGAACCAACACACACCACCTCTTTGTTGATTTCAAAGCTGCTTCCCACAGCACGAAAAGGAGCTGCCTTTATGCCGCTATGTCTGAATTTGGTATCCCCAAAACTAATACGGCTGCGTAAACTGACGTTGAGCAGCACCAAAAGCTCCGTCACGATCAGGAAAGACCTTTCCGAGCCGTTCGATACCAAACGAGGTTTCAGACAAGGCGACTCCCTATCGTGCGACTTCTTCAGTCTGCTGCTGGAGAAAATTGTTCGAACTGCAGAACTAAATAGAGCAGGTACAATCTTTTATAAGGGTGTACAGCTGCTGGCGTATGCCGATGATATTGATATCATCGGTCTCAACACCCGCGCCGTTAGTTCTGCTTTCTCCAGACTGAACAAGAAAGCAACGCAAATGGATCTGGCAGTGAACGAGGGCAAGACAAAATATCTCCTGTCATCAAACAAACAGTCGTCGCACTCGCGACTTGGCTCTCACGTCACTGTACACGGTCATAACTTTGAAGTTGTAGATAATTTCGTCTATTTGGGAACCAGCATTAGCACCACCAACAATGTCAGCCCGGAAATCCAACGCAGGATAACTCTTGCCAACAGGTGCTACTTCGGACTGAGAAGGCAATTGAAAAGTAAAGTTCTCTTTCGACGAACAAAAGCAAACTCTCTAAGTCGCTCATAACTCCCGTCCTGCTATATGGTGCAGAGGCTTGGACGATGACAACAACCGATGAGTCGACGTTACGAGTTTTCGAGAGAAAGGTTCTGCGAAAGATTTATGGTCCTTTGCGCATTGGGCACGGTGAATATCGCATTCGGTGAAACGATGAGCTGTACGAGATATACGACGACATTGACATATTTCAGCGAATTAAAAGACAGCGGCTACGCTGGCTAGGTCATGTTGTTCGGATGGATGAAAACACTCCAGCTCTGAAAGTATTCGACGCAGTGCCCGCCGCGGGAAGCAGAGGAAGAGGAAGGACCAAGTGGAGAAGGACCTGGCTTCTCTTGGAATATCCAATTGGCGCCACGTAGCGAAGAGAAGAAACGACTGGCGCGCTGTTGTTGACCCGGCTATAATCGCGTAAGCGGTGCCTACGCCAGTAAAGAAGAAAAAGAAGAAGAGCCTCTGAAGTTGTTGTAGAGTTGCTACAACGTTGTTCGGCGGGCTTGCAGCCTAGAATGGCGCCTCCAGTGCTGGATCGTATGACGACGAGTTCTGACTATTTTTTTGTCTACCGAAGTATTGGGTAGTTAAGAAATCTTTCATCTGCTGCCTCGTTGGGCATTTTCTTTTTGATGAGAGCGATTGCTCCCACAAAAGTAACGATTTTTCTGGTAATGTGGCGATACATATGTTTACCAGAATAGGATCCCAATTGTATGTGGGAATATTTTGTGTAGATAGAACCGACAAACAATTTGTAACAGTGGATTTCTGTTTGATAAATTCTTCACTGGTTTCGTCTTGAATTTTAGACAAGTTCATAAGTGTCGTTACTTGCTTGTCGACCAATATTCTCTCATTTTCATATCTTGATTTTAGAGCTTCCCAAGCTAAATAAAAATTATCGTCATTTAGTGCGAACTGCTTGACTACTACGCCTGCTTGACCTTTAGTTTCGTATCGGAGGTGATACAATTTTTGCGCTTGTGATAATTTGGGATGGTTTATGTACACAGCTGTAAACATGTCCCGGAAGGACGGTCATTGTTCATTAGGGTGGGACGATTCCGGGCTTTTTTCGATTCGGGGTTTCTAATAGTGCGGAAAAGTTGCCTTAGTACTTTCTGATTCCAACGCAACTTTTTGTTTTGAGATCGGATTGCATCTTCAACCCCAACTCCGGCCTTGAAATTTCGGAAATTCGCCTAAAATCGTGAAATTGTCTACCTAGTGCCTAAAATACGCATCTCATGGCAAAATGTATAAAACAAAAGTTATTTGTCACGTCATTTGCTACGGAAATGGTATATGTGATCTTGGCCGTAGGACGAACCGTTCCCGAGATACTATGCGAAAAGGCGGCGCGCCACAGCGCAAGGTGAAAATTGTTGCAGCTCTCAGCTAACCTGTATTGGTCACCCAGAACCCACCGCGTAGAGGTGGTTACTCTTCGGGTTACTCCCAAGCCCAACCCAACCAACCATATGACCATATGTTAGGCTTGTTTTAGTCTGAATCTGTGTCAAATTTATTGATAAAATCAGATTTTGTACTAAACTTTGGCACTTGTTGCCTAGATTTCAGTGTAGAGCGTATAAAACGATCACGAGATTGGGGGCCAATAACTTTAGAAGATGCCTCTGTCACCAGATTGACGGTTATCTCGACTGCCACGGTGTAAGAGGGGAATTCACTAAATTTCCATACCTTTGCAATGTCTCCCGACAGCTCTTTTATGAGTTCTTCGTTAGAATCTGAACAAAGAACTGGTGGAACAGTCAAGGTAATAGTCATCCAGTTAATCATATCGTAATAATTATTAGCTTTGAAAATCAGCTTTAGCACTTTATTACATCTAACCCTTCCATTTACAGTGTCAGACTCTGCTTCTCTGGCTGCCAGAAGACGGTCAAGGGCCAACTTTCTGACTTCTATCCCTTCATCAGTCATTATACTAAGGAGAATGTTTTCTAGAAGAGCAAAGAAAGCATTCTGTTGAATGGATAAATCGACAATCTTGCGCAGTTTAGCAGGGAAGTATATCGACCTTTGAATTGCAGCATAGAGATGGCGCGAGCCATCTTTGATTGAACTGTTGAATCTTATTGAGAACCACAAAGGTGAGTAAACTGTAAGTATGTACTTGACCAAAATCTTTATTTCCTTTGTTGGTTTGTCAGTAGAAATGTATAATCTCAGAATTCTATTTGCACCGGTGAGCCAGCGAGATTTGCACATGTTACCTGGATGCATCGACGCTAAATCTGCGGAACATTGACCGGAAATAACAGTTTCTGATATTTTATAGAGATAAGCTTGGTCTGTGCTAAGTTGGGTCGGATTAATAACCTCAGAAGGTAATTGGCAGGATGGAAAACTTTCAAATTTGACAACAGGCTGTGAGAAGTTTACCTATGTCGCCAGAGAATGTATTTGGACTCTTTGAGACACCATCTATGTGTTCGAAAAGAGCACGAAATGGAAGTTCGTTGAAATGTAGAAGACAAACAACCCACTGTAATGGCCTACCTATTCTTTTTTCTAGTTTCCGAATGATTCAACATTTCCAACCTGTGTTCGTGTTGGTGCCATCAGCACCGAAAAATTCTAGATAATCCACATCAACTGAATTGTCTTGTAAATGTTGCCATATAGCTTGCGTCTCATCCTCAGCTGACCCGGAAGGAGAGGTGACGTGGCCAAAGTAATGACAATCCAACTCCAACACTTTTTTTGGCCCAACTAATCTTGCATATGTCAGTGACAAAGCTAGCCTGATCCTCTGTTATCAAACCTGCTTTTTTGGCATCCAGAAAAGCAGATGAAAGAATCAAGGCCGCTGCTCTATCGCTTACTCCAAATCTTTGGGCAGCTAAAGCAGTTTTCTAATACTAGTGTGTTTTGTTTGGTTTTAGAGGATGGAAGAGAAAATTCATCATCAGCATCGTTTTTGGAAGAATCCATGTGCGACGCACCTACATTGTTGTCGTCTGTATGAGAGTCTGGCTGATCTGAATGGTCACGTGTTCTAGCTGATACTTTTCTGGTAAGTGTTGATGTTGAATGACGTTTTTAAAGCTTTTCTTTACGTTTATTTTTCTTTGTAATCTAATCTAATGCGACCAATTCTTCTGGTTCTCTGGTCCAAGAGAAATGGTTGTTCATTGATAGGAACTTTCCTTTCCTTTGGACAAGTGCAAGAAGAAAAATAAATGCATTTACAAGCAGCGATGTCAAATAATTTTCCGGCAGAAGAGACAAAGTCGTCTCTTTTAGAGCTCAAACCTATTGGATTCCTTAGAAACATTTTTTTAAGAGTCAGAAATTTCTTATGGTATGTGGTGAGCATTTGTGCAACTCTGGTAGATGACTTTTTGAAATTATTTTCAACCTTTTTTGCAACTATTTCTGTAACCTCTTTACTCCTAGGTTCATAGTTGTCGCCTTGGCGTCGCCCTGTACGAAATCTTTCAAACTGATAACACAAAAGAACATCCTGGTAAGTAGGTAACTGGGACTCAGGGAGATTGTACGGATGTATGCCAAACACAGGGCATTTCTGTCTAAATTTAAATTTAGATACAGACATTTTGAGTTCTGTGTTCTGTTGAGAGAATATAAGTGATAGCACTCGGCGAAATCAATGACAAGAGTGAAGGAACTCGATAAAAAAATATTTATTTGGAGACCAGTCTGAACGGGTCGTATGGCGCAGGGAAATGAATGTAAGTGATAGAACTCGGCGAAATCACCGACAAGAGTGAAGGAACTCGATGAAAAAATATTTATGTGGAGACCAGTCCGAACGTGTCCTTTGGCGTAGATGAGTGAATGTGAGTGATAGCACTCGGCGAAATCAACATCAAGAAGTGTGGCCGCAAGCCGATTTTCACCTTGCGCTGTGGCGCGCCGCCTTTTCGCTCGTATCTCGGGAACGGTTCGTCCTACGGCTACCATTTCGGTAGCAAATGACGTGACAAATAACTTTTGTTTTATACATTTTGCCATGAGATGCGTATTTCAGGCGCTAAGTAGACAATTTCACAATTTTGGGCGAGTTTCCGAAATTTCAAGGCCGGAGTTGGGGTTGAAGATGCAATCCGATCTCAAAACAAAAAGTTGCATTCGAATCAGAAAGTACTAAGGCCACTTCTCCGCACTATTTTAAATCCCGAATCGAAAAAAGTCCGGAATCGACCCACCCTATTGTTCATAACCTCCATGAAATATTTCCGTATCACACGCTGGCAATTAGAGCTGAAGGCCTGAACTTGCCTCTTGGGCTCGTAATTGTGGCAACTCTACTCTACTGTGGGGAGTAGGTGCAAATGGCTTTATAAGTTTTAATTGATCTGATATCATTGGTTTTGTGTCTTCATACTGGTCTACGCAGCCGAGGATTTGAAATTTTGAGGTAGATCTGAATCATCAGTTTCTATTATTGCGTCGTATGCAGCTTGATGCGTGTCCAAAAATGGTCAGTAGATTTATTTTGATTCCGATTCAGAGTTGTGCTAAATCGGTAAAGATGCAAATCGGGTGCAGTATCTAATTAAGCTTTCACTCTCAGAAATGAATTTACTATACGAAATGTCTTTCCCCTTCTTTGCTTTGAGCGTGTAGCTTCTACATGTGTAATTGGAAATCTTTCCATTAATATTATATATATGTATATTTTATTATAATGGATAAATGTGGTACCGAAAACTCTTTTCAATAAATAAGAGTTGCTATTTCCGAAAAATAATTTAAGAACGCGTTTATCGCTTCTTTTGCTAGCGTTTGTATTCACTTGCGTTGTTTTTTTTTTTTTCTTTTTTTGAAAAAATATTTTTTATGGTTTTATTCGTATGCCCTTGTATCAGCGCGTACTGAAACTAGGTCAATATCATTTGTACATAGGATGTGGATGTTATGTGCATATAGTATGCGTTAAATAAAATATGTGCAATTATGCTTGTTCTTGTTTGACAAGGATCGCTGAATGGAACTTTCAATAATATGTATGTACGTACAAAGGTAATTCGTATGAAATATTTAATTTTTTCAACCAATGTTGTTTGATTTTCTGCACCATGTGTATTTTTCGCACCGTTTATTTATTTGCTTAATTTGTTTTATTTAATTGTATCCTATGTTTATAGGTATACAAGCATTGAAGGATATACGGCAATATGTAAATATAATTCGGGTTTATTATTAATATACTCGTATGTATATATAAATTTGCTGTTGTTGTGTATGTATAATCCGTTTGCGGATATGTATGTATGTATGTATGTATGTTTGTATTTGTTCGTTTTTATGCTTTATTCTTCTTTCTTCCGTTGCTTACTTTTCTGCAAAAATCCCTCTCACAGCTTAATAAGCCGAAGCGGTATTACCTGAATAGTTAGAAAGTAAGTACTTGAATTATGTTTTTTTTCTTTTGTGAATTGTGTGTATTTGTATACTCGAAAATAAGTTTTAAAGGTAAAGAATAATAATTTATTTTGTTATATATATATATGTATAGATATATTGCGGATACATAAATATATATTATTTTCCGTATTGTATTGCGATTACATCGGTAATTGAATTTACCGTTGAGCGTCCACTAACCGTTTATATTAAACGGATTTAATAGCTATCGGTTTTATGCTGTTGACCGTTAATGCAACGATACTTACATCTAATGATAAAAATCAAATGTGTAGCAACTCCTTCCCACGTTGGCACTTCAAAACGTGGTGTGATGGTTCTTTCTTACTTTTGTTATGCCTGCCCTAAACAGGGTCTATTAAGTTTGCTACGAAGTTTGTAATCTCCAGAAGGAAGCGTCGAAGACCCTGTGAAAGGTATATTACCTTCGGTGTAGCCGAAGTTAACGTTTTTTCTTGTTTTATTTGTATTTAAGTTGTTTTAATTTATTTATTTGTTTTGAGTCCGCGGACGTATTTTATTTATTTGTTTTTGAGTTCGCACCCGTATTTTATTTGGTGTTAGTATGCACGCACTTTTGCCTTTTGGTTAATGATTTTTTTTTAAATCACAATTTTGTGCCATATGATTGATTTATTATTTCACTGCATTTTTTTTTTTTTTTTTTTTTTTGATTTTTGTCACCACACTGTCATATGTGTACGTAGATTTATCTACCACTTTTTTTAATATGTGTACTATATGTATTTAGATCCGTGTTCTACTTGGTGTGATATGCTGAACACAATGACAGCGACAGACTGCAAACGACATCTGTCAAATATTAAAATACACATATTCTTATGGACACAGTTATTTTCACGACTACACGACTGCAGGCTGACAGTTGTCGTTCTCGCTAACTTCAATATATTCATATATTTGCTAACGACAGTAGGACGACAGTAGAGTTGACAGTAGAATGGAAGATAGAGGAGGAGGAAGAGTGGTGATGCCACTAATATGTAAAATGTAAAATTATTCACAGCTCTAACAAACTTGACTTACAAATAAAAGCATAAAATAGCTATATTTTAGCTCTGTTATACCATTTGTAATAACGATTGATAATTTAAAACAAAAATATTTACATATTTACTTATTTTTTGCATAAAAAATTTTACTTTGAACAAAATATTAAAATTTCATTGAAGTGCAAGGTATTAGCATGGCCACAACGAAATTGTGTACATGCAACACAGGACAACTGCGTTGTCTTGTGTACATGTCGGCCATTGTTATGTTGCTGCTTTCTTACGAATGTTCATGTAGTAAGATGCACAACGCCAATTTCAGTTGACTGTCGTGCTGCTTCAGTCTGTCGCTGTCATTGTGTTCAGCACTTCACTGCACTTAGAACTTTAAATTTCTTTTCTTGAATATATATGTATATATGTATATACATATGTGTATACATATTTTTTTTATTGTTTCACCAATGTGCCGTTCTTTATGGCTCGAAGGACTATGTATTTTTCACACACTCACCTTCTCGTTCACCACACAGTTCTTCAAATGGAGAAAAATTTAACATTTTTTTTCTTTGAAAATGTATAGATATATACGTGTGTATAATCTGTATATCTGTATATATAAAAGAAAGTTGTTGTTAGTAACACCATTTATAACTCAAGAATGGCTGAACCGATTTGGCTGAAATTTGGTGGAGAGGTAGCTTAGAGCCAGGGTAAGGACATAGGATACCTTTTAACTCTTAATGTCAAAATTTAATACAACTCATAAATACAAAAATTATATTTCAAATAATAAGCATTTGTTCAAAATTCATATTTGTAGGAATCATTTGAATATATGCGTACAATTTTAAACAGAGTCTTCTCAAAAATAATACAACGGCTAAGTATTTGGAATAGAAGAAATGAACTGCAAACAAATACGCAGTGAAATAGATTATAACTGGCTCAGTAATCAGTCGTTAAGTATGTATTATATCACGTGCATCCCAAAAGATTGATGTCATAACTTTTTCAGCCGTCTTTTTCGTTTTTCCAGGCCTGAGAACCGGTTCATTATGTGCAGTCCACTAGAATGACTGTCGTTTGGACTCCAGTGGGAAATGATGGAGCTATGTTTCTAATACTGACGAAAAATTTCGGCTTTATTCCGATTAGAGAGCACTTAAACACTTCTCAGAATCAGTTATTCATTGTTTTTGTTGGATTATGAACTTGCGAGGCACCTACTTTGCTCATTTCGCCAGTTTCCAGTTTAGCAAATATCTTTTCAACGATGGATTTCCCTGAGCCCAATTTCAACAGAATTTTCCCCAAAACGCCAAATGCTTTATTAACACACGAAATGCTTTATGATCCATTTTTTTGTAAACTAACACAAGTTGCTTCACAAAATATTATATCTCATTAACTAATATTTATAATCCAACTAATAGTAGTAGTATATCTATGTATTATCTATGTATCAGCTACAGTGAAGCGTGGACGGGCTCTCTAGTTATTAAATATAAATATAAATGTTTCCAGGAACGGTATATGTATGTAGTTCTGTGTTTATAATGCAGAAGCTGGATGACGATAAAAGAAAAGAAAGGGAGATGTTCGCACACGCATACAGATCGAAGACGATGAAAGAAAACAGAAAAGGTGCGTGTCAGTGTTGTGAGGTTGAGATGATGTGGTGTGATAGGAACAAACCAAGAAGCAGCCAATATGGCAAAATATGTACATGCATACACCCAACAAAATATACCATACCGAGTACCAAGTGAGTGTATTATGTTCATCTTAATTTAATATATGCAAATATGTATGACTAATATTACAGTTTTATCTGGTATAAAACTTGTAATAAAATGTACTCTTTAACGGCTTGATATAAAAAAAAAAAAATAAAACACGTTAAAAGCCTCAATACCGCTTAGCGCAATATAAATACATATGATGCATATATACCATGTATGGTACAGACATAATATTCCAAACACAATAAACCTTCCAACAAAATGAATATTCAAGAATTTACTGCACTAATATCCGACAATACCTCTTATACTTTATCAAGTAATAAGCAGGATTGCCTTAAATTTGTAAGCGAAATTAAAATTATAACAAAAGAAGCAGCACATAAAATAAATTTAAAACAACAAAACAGACATACAAGTTAATAACTGCGCCGAGTTCTCGTGGACAACTCCATCTTTTTCTTCATTTCGTCTTCTTAAATACAATATTTTGCTTAAGCCTAGATACAAATAATAATCTTAGATTCTAGGAAGTATGTCTACAATCCACTTAAGATAGACCATATTTTATAAGAGGAAAGGTTCATCTTACAATCTATGAATTACATCTTGGGACCACTTAAGGCGGAGCATATTAGCAAAGTAAAATGTTTCATTATAAATTCTAAAAACCACATAACCACATATGGGTCGTAAGTGTCATGTTACATATTTATGACAAATAGATATATTAATATTACATATCATTGGTGGTATTAACTTACATACATATTCGTATGTATACCTAGTGGAAATATATTTCTTCTCAGATGTTCTTAATATATGTACATTAGGGCGGGTCGATTTAAAAATCGCCCATTGCTCTATGAAAATCATATCCTAGGGATCACAATAAGATACTTTGCCGAAGGAACCATACCTCTGAAACGAATTCTGATGTCCCCTAATTTGGGTCGAACTTTTGGTAGGGGCAAATTTTGAAAAATCCCACTTTGACCCATTTAGAGTGCTCCAATCGAGTCCAAAAGTATGACCGACCCCCACTAACTTTGGACGGCCGATCCACCCATGCCAGTGGCACACCCCCTGGAACTCCCCTGGGGGGTTCCCCATACAATCATTTCAAAAAATCACCATTTTTGGTGATTTACATGAAAAAATCAGTTAAATTGCTATGTTTTTTCTTTATTTTTATTTATTTATTTATAATAATATCTATTTTTTCTCTTAAGAAATTTATTTAGTCAGAACATATGTAAATGAAAAAAATTAATTTAAGTGAGTTATAGAAAAGAAATTAAAAAAAATTATTGTTTGAAATCTTTTTTACTTTCAAATCTGGGCAATTTCGCACGGCTCTCTAATGTCGTCGCCATAACAGCCTCTACATTTTCCGGTATAACCCGTCTGGAAACGCTAGCTAGCAATTGAACATGTCGTTCCGTTCCTTGTATGTGTGATGGAATTTTTGGATCATTAAAAGATGGATCATCTTGATTTAAATATTCTTTCAATGTATCGTACGGAATGCTTCGCGTGAATGGTGGTTCAAAAACGATATTTATATCATTCAAATTGATAATTTCCGTATAACTTGTGCAATTAAAGTTTATATCTGGTTTTTTACAAACTCTAACTTCCATTGGCTCGTCAACATCGGTTCGATAGCAAAGAATTTTCTTGATGGGACAGTCGCGCTTTTCTTTCCTATCATCAAACAACATTGACAACAAGATATTTTCCGAATGCGCATAATATGAATTATCATTAATTACTTGATTGACAATTTTGTGTAAGCGAGGTTCTAGAAATCGTGACCAACCAATGAACTTGAAAAATAATGCACTGCCGTACACGACAGAGCTGTAATACTTGATATTGAAGTACATTGGCACATAACATTTAATTATATATTCAACCAGAATTCTTAAATTTGCATCTGGATTTTCCGTTGTCACATATAATCGCAATAATCTAGTGGCCTTGGTTAGCCACCGAGAATGTACAATTTTCCCTGGTTTGATATTAGCCAGATCCACCGGAACCACGCCGCTAGAAATTGCATGGGCCATGCCGTATAAGTACTTCGAATCGGTTGAAAATTCTTTTTTTTCTGGAGCAGGGGGCATATTTTGTAACTCAATTTTCTGGAAGCCGTCCACCACCTAAAAATATATAATAATAAAATAATTAAAAATGGTTGACAATTATATTAAATGAGTGATAGCAATAACTTACCAGAAGAGTTTCACAAGTTTCGATTTGACGGCTCAGTTTTCCGGTTGCCGATCTTGGTCCAGCAATTCGAATCGTCGTATAATTCCACCGTGTGCGCCAGTGTTTGTTGGCTCACCATCAGTGCATATTTCAATTAATGTATCCAGTTTTATCGTTGAAAAAAACATTTAATTTGGTTGTTTTGTATTCAGCGGTTTCATGTTCCAGTCTTACGTAACCAATCAATTCAGAATTGGGTTCTCTCAAAATAACAAGATGAGGTTTTTTTACCATCCTAGTATGATACTTCGCATCAATTTTATCTATCGAAATGAACATTTATTACATTGTTGATAGAAATGGGTACTTGTAAATACATATTTACGTTTAAGACTAGATTCGTATGCGCTGGCGATAATGAACATAAATATTTGAACTATGTTATTTGTATCCTTACAAAAATTACTTCTTTAAATTAATTAATTTCTTTTCTACAACTCACTTAAATTAATGTTTTTCATTTACATATGTTCTGACTAAATAAATTTCTTAAGAGAAAAAATAGATATTATTATAAATAAAAATAAAGAAAAAACATAGCAATTTAGCTGATTTTTTCATGTAAATCACCAAAAACGGTGATTTTTTGAAATGATTGTATGGGGAACCCCCCAGGAGGGTTTCAGGGGGTGTGCCACTGGCATGTGTGGATCGGCCGTCCAAAGTTAGTGGGGATCGGTCATACATTTGGACTCGATTGGAGCACACTAAATGGGTCAAAGTGGGATTTTCCAAAATTTGACCCCTACCCAAAAGTTCGACCCAAATTGGGGGACATCAGAATTCGTTTCAGAGGTATGGTTCCTTCGGCAAAGTATCTTATTTTGATCCCTAGAATATGATTTTCATAGAGCAATGGGCGATTTTTTTGCCTCCCCACAAATCGACCCGGCCTAATGTACATATCACAAAAACATAATGATAGAAATCTTAACATACATATTACGCACTTATAATATCAGACATATTAGAACATATGTATGATTATTTACAAACGTACATACATATATGGGCCATTCCAAAAATTGGCGACATGGTTTTGTACCCGTGGTTCTCCGATTTTGACCAAACTTTAGAATATCATAATATAGACCAAAATAAGAATATCTTTTAACTTTTTAGTGGTCAAAGTTGCTTCATTGTTTTTTGGCGCGCAACTCAAATTGAGATCAAACAAAAAATGACCATTTCTTTTAATTTTTAACGACCTCAAAATTGAGTAAAAAAAATTTTTAAGTTATCTAATTTTATGTAAAAAATTCTCAGCTTTCTGATAAAAATATTTTCAAAATCCAAAAAATATTTCAAAATCCAAAAAAATCATTTTTTTTCCAAAAATATCGTTTTTTGTGCTTATCCCCCAAAAATTGGCTTTTCCATTCGATTCCTCGTCCAATTTTACATAAGAATCAGTATTAAAATATATGGGACTCCCATGAACAGCAAAAAAAATTTGAAATTTGTCGCTATACGGCGCAGTCTGTTCGCTTAGAAGGTTGTGTGAAGGAGGCAAATATGTAAATTGTATTCTTAGACTTGAATTAATTAAGAAATCAGTGTCTTCATTCATAAAAAAATATTTTGAATTTTGAAAATATTTTTATCAGAAAGCAGAGATTATTTTACATAAAATTGGATAACTTAAACATTTTTTTCACTCAATTTTGAGGTCGTTAAAAAATAAAAGAAATAGTCATTTCTTTTTTTGATCTCAATTTGAATTGCGCGCCAAAAAACAATGAAGCAACTTTGAACAACTAAAAAGTTAACAGATATTCCTCTTTTGGTCTATAATATGATATTCTAAAGTTTGGTCAAAATCGGAGAACCACGGGTACAAAACCATGTCGCCAATTGATGGAATGACCCATATATAATAGTGCATGCGGAAAACATCTGTTTTACCGAATTCGTTTTCGCGCTCTCTTTTCGTCGTGTTAGTATATTGCTAACAAAAAAAAAACAGCAGAATTACACAAAAATTACTGCATATTCTTTGCTCATATCATCATAAGAAATTTAATAAATTAAAAGGCCAGTCCTATGAAAAACATAAAAACATTAAATAAATAAATTAAATTCAATATATTCTCAAACTAAAATATAAATAAATAATATCATTTTGCAAGTAAATATCAAACGGCAATAATAAAAAAAACTCGTATTTATTGAAAAGAGAATTCGGTTAACACTGAGAAAAATTTAACTCATTATGATAGATATCATGCATTGTACGTAAAAATAATGAATAACTACAAAAATCAAAATACACCTGCAGGAGCTACACCCTCAAAACAGATTGCTAAATTTATTTTAGAAAGTGAGAGTTTATTAAGATACTCCACTATATTTTATATATTTTCCGGCCCACCGGTTAAAGGAAACTCTGAATCGTTATTACAAATAAAAAGTCAAAATCTTAAAAACTTTTGAACTACCCGAAAGTTTTAAATATCGATTTTATATCCACGGCTTACGCAACGTACGAAAACTGCTTAGACCAGTACGAAGAAACGAAAGCTATGATCTCCGATCAATTAAAGCTATTAGAAGTAAATTCACCTACTCCACATCCGAGAGTAAAGCTGCCACAAATAGACACACAAAAGGCAAGTTTAGACATCCACCTCGAGATGCCCGCCTGTGACGCATTTTATGGAGGTTATGAAGAATGGCCGTCCTACCCGGACATGTTTACAGCCGTTTACATAAACCATCCACAACTATCAAAAGCACAAAATTTTATCACCTCCGATACAAAGCAAAAGGTCAAGCAGAGGTAAAAGTCAAACAGTTCCCTCTTAATGATGAAAATTTCAACTTTGCTTGGGAAGCTCTTTAAGCACGTTACGAAAACAAGTAACGACACTAATGAACTTGACAAAAATTAAGAAGGAAACAGGTGTAAAATTCATCAAACTAGAATCCACTGTTTCAAATCGTTTGTCGATTCTATCGACACAGAATATTCCCACAGACAATTGGGACCCAATTTTGGTAAACATTTGCACCGCCGCATTACGAGAAAAGTCGTTACTTCTATAGGAGCAATCGCTCTCATCACGAGAACAGTGCCCAACGTGGCAACAAATGAAGGATTTTCTCACCAGGCAATATAAAATTGCGGAAAGGGTCGAAGAAAAAATAGTTAAAACTAAAAACATTAAATATGACCAAAATCGAAGCTTCAATAGACCCCAAGCTAGAAGCAACAACAATATAAACAGAAGCATTTACAAAACGCAATCGTTCACATCCGAACAAGACAAACATATGTCATGCGTCCTCTTCAACTCTCATTATCTATCTCATCCCGCACGAGTTGTGGACGATCGTAACGATGCGAGGTAGGTAGTCTGTTTCCTCTCCGCTGCGACACGGCACGGCTTTTGTTGATGTAGTAGTACCACTGGAACCAGTTGAACGAAACATCAATGGAACAGCAGCAGATCATCGCCGAAGACAAATCGCGAATGCATTGTCATAGTGTAGTTGCATTCCTAAAATATATGTACTAGTATATGTAACATACAATAAAATAACTGAAATTAATTTTGAATTGCAGGAAGTACGGTTTTTTATTTTGAGTATTTACGTTTTTTTAATTCCAATTCCTTAAATTTTATTTCAATTTTTTCTTTATGTCGACTATTTTTTTCAAAATTTTCTTCCTTCTTTCTTTCTTCATTCATGTTATATAGCGCCAAGTTTTCTTTTGTTAATTCGTAAATTTTTCTTTTATATAGTTATAATTGAAATTTCATTGCACACCGAATTAATATTTTTCATTATACCGGCAAGGCTTTCTTGCGTTTCTGCTTGCTTCTCTAAAGCCTTCATACGCAAATTTTCGCGCTCCTCCACTCTCTTTGTAGGTGCCTGCTTAGACGCAATGCTAACGTTTCAAATTTCTTCCGCCTGTTCAGGCTGAACCTCGACATCTTCCAGATGTGTGCTGATTTCTTCCTCTAAATATGCTGGTGCAGGTGCAGTGCTTCCAAATGCGGCTCCGCTTGGATTCACTGCCTGTTGCAAGCTGAGCAATTCGTCCACGACCTGCTCCAAAAGCGTTAAGCTGCGTTGGGTGTAAGGTCCTCCAACTGTGGCTGCAATCTCTTTCCGATTTTCTGAAATTTTTCTTTTTAATTTCAATTTGTAGTCCAACCAAACCTAGGAAATACACATATTAATACAGATATCTACATAGATGCAATCAAAATTGTTTATTCTTACCGACTTGTTACTACATATTGGAGGGCCGATATTGTTTAACTCAGCCACAATACCTTCCCACAACTCCATCCTATTTTTTTGTGGAGCCAAACGGCGCCATTACTCTGGCTTACTCAGGATTTCTTTCCAGTAACTTCACCATTAGCCCAAATTGCTTCT
Organism: Bactrocera zonata; assembly: GCA_037783105.1. Lineage (NCBI taxonomy): Eukaryota > Metazoa > Arthropoda > Insecta > Diptera > Tephritidae > Bactrocera > Bactrocera zonata. The sequence goes on from JBAWJQ010006684.1 coordinate 1,022,012, forward strand.
GAGTAGTTCGTTTTATTCTAAAAATAACTAAATCTGTAATGAATTAAATACAATAAAAAATTTTTGAAAATTTTACTAACGTTTTCTCCATTTTTAATTACACGAATTTTGACAGTTGGGGCTAAACGAATTTTATAAATTCGCAAGTGGCAATACCAAATATTCATTTTCGTCACTTCGTAGCGAATTTACTATGCGCTCGCTGTTCGCAATTCGAAATAGTGAAATTCGCCTAAAATTTCATTCGCTTCGCTGATGACAATACCAGCCTGAGTCGATTTAAAAAAATGTATTGAACCAATCGCTACAATTCTTAAACAACTTTCAAAATAGGCTCCTTCTGTGTCGGTGCAGCGCTGCCAGTCTCCGGAATAGCCTTGAGGGTCGAGGTGCATGCTGCTTGGAGCACCTCTGTCGTCTTAAAATGCTTGGCTTTCATCCGGCTTTTCAGGAAAGGAAACAAAAAAGTCCGGAGGGCCACATCTGGGCTGCAGGGCGACTGCGGAAGCGTTTGGATTGATTAGGTAGCTGTTCACAAGAAAGGCGGTGCGAGTCACGGCGTTTTCGTGGCGCAACTTCGATATCGTGTCGGACCCGATTGACCCTTCGTTTGAATCTCTTGAAGACTTCCGTGTAAAATTCATGGTGGACGATGCCCTTGATGTAAAAAATGACAATGAGCATTTTTTTCACTTTGGATTTTCTTATTCATCAGTGACTTCAACCCGGCCTTTCAAAAAGACCTGGTGCACCTTGCTAAAGCAGCATTTGAGTAAGCCTGCTTGACAGAGATGTTGGATTCTCTGTCGCAGATTAACCGAGTTTCACAGAATTTAATCGCGTACCTCTGTTCCAACGAACGCCGCATTTACGACTTGTACCACTCACAGAAACACGTCGCGCAAAAATGTTTGTCCCCACTCGCCAGGTGCTCGGAGACAACTTACAACTGCTCGTTCGTTAGTTAGGAACGCCCTCTACTGAATTCAATCCGTGCGCGCACGCTCCGAAGTACAGTCATGGCGGAAGAAACTCGGTCCTATTACTTTCCGGACACTCTTTATAATACTCACCTTAATTTTTTAACATAATGTAACCAAATGAATTATACGTACCCCGTTTTAGTAAATATATACTTACAACAAGTCTGCACTGTTATCTTTCGATTTAGATTAAGTGATTAAGGAACTGTAATAAAGAATTCAATTGTATTGAAACCGCAATCGCGTACGCTTATTTATTTCATTTATCAGTAAAAAAAAAAACCCGGCATGTAAAGAAAAAGTATGAACAAATTGATTTTAAAAATATTGTTCAAAAATGCCTACATAAATAAAAATTGCTGTGAAAGTGAAAAATGACAATAGAGAGGCAGCAGTCTTAGTTAACTAAAAATAAAGCAAAACACATGAAACCCCATATTAAATAATTAAACAGTAATCCACTAACTCTCGCGCCGATAAGTCATGTCTTTCGCATTTCGAGTGTGTTTTCCGACACCCAATTTGTAGTGATAGAAGCTACTGACACTGCCAAACTCTTTTCTTCCTATTCCTGCTTTGCCATTTATCATGCCATTAATGGCGGGGTATGTATTGGTATGTGAGTTCCTTAGTACAAAACACAATTGGAGTTCGTAGATGGGTGTAATCGGACCACTGCAAAGCCCACAAATCGTCATTAACCGAAAACACATAAATGTTATAACTAAGTACTAAATTATAATATGAAGCTGTAATTTAATAGAGAAGATCGCAGCTGTGAATACAAAAGTTTAAAAAGGTGGGCGCGCTCACGTCCCCTTATATGTTTAATGTGCATATCTCCTAAACCACATAAGCTGCAACAACCTAATTCGCCCAGCACTAATATTACAAGAACCACTACCGATAGTGTGAAAACGGATAAAAACCCCGCTCACTCCCAAATAATGGTATTGTAATTGCTAAATCGCGATAAATCAATAATTAAACACGCCGGAAACGTAAAGATAATATTACAAGGTATTACAAGGTCGGATTAAGAATTGGACGTGACACCGCCCACTTTTTGGTGAAACCCCATATCTCGGGACCCGGCTGATCGATTTCGACAAAATTTGGAATGTGGCATTCTTTCCATATTCCTATGTCACTCTGTGAACGTGATTGAAATCAGACAAAAACCACGCCTACTTCCGACATAGCACAATTTTAAATTCCACTTAATTTTTTTTTCTTTTCAGTACACAAATCAAGAAGCAATTAATATAATAGGATCAAACTTTGCACGAATAATGCCTTTAGTATATAGTTTTGGTGTCATAAAGAACTCAACTTCTTCTTGGCTCTGTATGTCAACTCTACAGTTAAAACTGAAAGCACTGAGCTTCTTTGCTTAGGTCCAATCTTCGACTGAATTCCTCTTATTTGAATTTGTTGCTTACATTCTAGTTTGAAGTGCGCGCAGGCACTTATACATGTGTTTATACTTACATATATACACACATCTGCATGCATGCCAGAAGAATTTGCTTTGTCAGCAGAAAATGTGTAAGCAAGCTTCTTTTATTTCAAAAAAGAGTTCCGGTTTGAAGTCTTTCTTGAAGTAAATAATGTTTATTTATTTATTATTGGGTGTATGTATGTCAATATGTGACTCCTCCACCCCTAGATTCAGTGATCTCCATTGAATATCTAACATTGAATGCTGCAAAGTTTTCTTATTATTACTAGTAATGATTATAAAAGTATAGTTACGTTGTTTTTTCTATTTTATTTTGATCATGTTTTGGACTTGACATTGGACCAATTAGGGTATTTGTTTTTCTTTGTGTTTTCCTCATTTGAAAGAGGTTGAATTTGTAGCTCTACATTTAGATTTGTATTTTTATTTCTCTTATATGTTATACATTTCACCAATATTTCTATTGCTATTAATAATATTATTAGTATGCTTTTGCCATAATTTAAATTTTTGTGTATTTTTAATACTTCCAACTTGTTAAAATTAAAACTATTAAAAAACAACAAAAAATTAATATTTTTCAAAAGTTATATTTTTTTATTCAAAGCAGTTTCCTTGTGCTTCGATACAGCGTTTAGCCCGGTCAAATAGCATTTCAAATAAGTGTGTAAGGTCATTTTTCGGAATGCTCTTGGGAATATCGGTCGTCTCCTTTTGTATAGCTGAAATGTCCTAAAACCAGTGTCCTTTCGTGGGCAAATAAAACTTTCCAAATAGGTAAAAATCACAGGGTAACAAATCAGGTGAGTAGGGTGAGTGATGGTTAATATGCATTTTTTTGTCAAAAAATCAGTGACAAGCGCCGACCCATCACACGGCGCGTTATCGTGCAACAGGACATCGGCCAGGACCCTGCCTCACGGTATTGTCGTGAAGCACGATGAATGCGTGACAAAAGACGCTTCATAACACCAAGGTAAAATACAGCATTAATCGTTTGGCCAGGTGAGACGAACTCTCGGTGTACATTACCCTCGGAATCGTAAAAACAAATCAGCATTGTCTTGTTTGCTTTGATTTTGGCCGGCCCGACTTCTGATCGTCACAGAGGTTCTCACGATCTTCTTGGAATCGCTTAAACCACTCATGCACATTACTACGGGATATGCACTGATCACCATAAACTTTTTTCATCATTTAAAATGTTTCAGTAAACGTTTTCCCAAGTTTAAAACAAAATTTAATATTTGCCCTTTGATGAAAATGCATTTTACGATCGATTACCAAAAGCTGCTGTCACTTTTTAATCGATAACATCGATTGTAGTTGTCCAATAGTCTTAAAACTTTTACGAAATGTCAACAAGAGATCAAACTTTTTACTTCATATACCCGCCAATAGGTGGCGCCACCAGAAACAGTTATATTTAGAAAGTTATGTTTCTTTTGCGACAGACCTTGTATATCTTTCTTCTACAATAACTTTTTGGTTTTTTTTATCTCAACTTCACAATTATAAAAATTTATTAATGCATTTCTTTCGACATCTTCGATCATTGTGTCATTGCTATATTCGTATATACATTGGTTAAACGGACAAACGTTAATTTCTTTTAAGTTTTTGAAATGTGCTCCTTTTGTATATTTATTTTATTTTGTATATTATAATTGCATATTTCTGTTCTCCTATCATTTCAAAATGTTGCCTATTAGGTAATGGCGTTATTAGTATTAGATCTTCTTTAACGTGTGTAATTGGTATTTTTATAGCTAAAAGTAATGCGTCATCTTTATATGAAAGGAGTCCTGTCTCTACGTGTTTTAATTTAAAAATGTTAGTATTGAATCTTTCAATTTCTTCTGTTAATAATATTCTAGGGTGTAATATATTATGCTTTGCTGAAGCTATGTTTTCTTGAATTTGTTCAATTTTACTTTCTAAGTGTTTAAGTTCAAGCATCTGATCGGAATAAAGCACGTGTTTTATAATTTTTTCGTTTGACTTATATATTTTTTCAAAGGTTATTAGTATTTCTGTCCTATCATTTTCTATGGTTCTTTTTAATGTATAAATGGGTTTATTGAAGTTGTCATTTATACATATACATATATTTGCTGATTTACCGCTCCTGTTATCTCATGATTGTTTTTCTCTATTGTTTCTAAATTTTGTAGTATGTTTTTCTTATATTCATTGTCCATTGTTCCGAGGAGCCATTTTTATGTAGTTCCTACAATATTATATAGTCCTATGCTTTTTCTGTTATTTCCTATAGACATTAATGTGATTATTTTTGCTTTAATACCCTTTATTTCTTCGTATAATATTTCCCTTACATTGGTTGAAATTATTTTCTAAGTTATTTTCAATTTTATTTATAATCTGCTTAAATTCCTTGGGGTGTACTATATGGATTACCGTTGCGGTTTGATTCACTATCTCTATCTCTCTGATTCTTATTTTAGCGTATCCCGATTGGTTTTCAAGCTTGTTTATTTATAGAAGTCTGTTGATTGCTGTTATTATCGTTAAAATTATTGTTATTTTCGCCATCCAGAAATTTAAATTTTCCTTAAACTTGAGTCATGTATTCTTTTTTAAACTTTGATTATTTAGATATTAAGCGATTTCCCCCTTCTTTATAGTTTTCTATTCCTTTGTATCTTGGTTGTGCTTTGTTAACTCTATGATTCTTTATAAAATTATTCTGAAAACCTTGTATGTTTACTCTGTTTTCTTTTTTATTGATATTATTTATTATACTTTCTTTTTGCTTTTGTAATTTTTCCACGAGTTTGTTTAGTTCTTGTTCGAAAAGTAAGTTGTTTATGAAATTAATTGGCCTCCTTTTTGTCATAGAATGTATGGTATTATTATAAGCGGTTGTTACTTTGAATACTTTTTCTTTCAAATTGTCGTTGTTATTTACATCAGCATTAAAAAGTCTTAAGCGTTTATTCAAAGTTAAGTGTAATCTTTCAACATCTGCGTTTCCTGTTTTATTATAAGTGGTCGTTAGGTGTACTTACTTAGAAAACTTCTTCGTACTACTTTTGAAATTATATTTGATTTCATTATTTTTGAATTAGCATTATTTGCGAAAAATTTTATATATAAATCTTGGATGTGTAGACATAATTTGTCATCTGGGCAGTAAATTACGATTAATCCTTTTTCCGGTAAAATGTCGCTTTCAAGTGATACGTTTATTATGTTTCTTATTTTCCCCCTGATGTATTATTTTCTTTGTTATTGATTGCCTTTGCGCTCTTTGAATTATAAGTTGATTTTTATATATATTGATTGCATTTATCTTCGTTAAGATATTGTTACCAATGAGTCCGTCAAAGTTCTTGTTAAAATTACATTCCAGGAATTCACATATGATTTCTTTTTCATTAAATTCTTTAAATATTGGGAATCTGCAAAGTTTCTTAATTTCCGTTTTTCTTCAAATTGCTGTGACTTGCACATCTACTTCCCACTTCCATTTCGGGTTACAAACATTTTCGTTGAACAAACTGAAATCTGCTTCAGTGTCAAAGATGAAATATAACTTTCTTATGTGTGTTGTTTTGTGGATCCCACTGAAAATTTGTATTTGCATTGCCAATATCCATAGGTTCTGGTTTATTGCGGACCGATTATAATTTCCTGATTGGTTGTAATTCTGCGTTTGATTCCCGTCTCTTTGTTGATTAAAGTTTATTTGTGGGTTAAAATTTCCCTGTTGGTTATAATTTGTGTTTGTTGTCTGGTATGACAATCTAGTTTGGCTTGATCCGTTGCCACTATTATAATTATTACCTACATTTCTTGGGACATAGCCACCGTTATACCTATTTTGTGGCATATAATTGTTGTTATTGTTATTTTTGTTTCTTGGGACATAGCCACCGTTATACCTGTTTTGTGGCATATAATTGTTATGTCTATTATTTTTGGTTTTAGTGGGTTCAGGGAGATGTTCCCTAAATGATTTCAGTGCTATCCTATTAACTTCATTCGTTGAGAAATTTAGATCATTATGCGCTAATATTCTATTATGTAGTTTATTTCTAATTTTATTTATTTTCAAATAGTAATTTTCTATTGTTGAGTCAAGACTGATGATATGCAACTCATCCATACGTTCCGCAGAACTTCTCTTTTCCCCGAAAGTGCTCAGAAGTATTTGTTTCAATGTTTCCCTAACACTAACTTGTCCATATCTGTGAATTATTTCCCTAGTTTTTCCTACGCATTTAATTAGTTAATTGCTATTACTGCTGCTGCTGTTACTTTTGTTGTAATTCCTGTTACTGCTGCTTTATAGGTTGCATCCAAATTCAAATAACCGCTACCGTTGTACGAATGTTATTCAGTAAAAATCACACTTTATTTATTTATATATTTTGAAAGCTCATTATTTGCTGATATTGTTTAAGTTTTCTTTTTTTTGCTGCGCATTTAACACGATTTAAATGTTTTTATAATATTTTAGAAATGTTTTTGTATAGTTAGTTTTGTATAATTTTCTATAAATATATTATTGTTTTCCACAATTCTATTAATATTTTCACTTTTTTCTTTGCACTATTAATGCCGGCGTTCTCACTAGCTTCCCAAAATTGTTAGTTTAAGAGTGCGTTATCAAATCTCTTCCAATTGATTAAATGTGAATCCTTGTCACCAGTTTTGGTTCACTTATTCTTATTTATGAAATATTGACGCTTGATATTGCTTGATTTTTTTTAGTCCTTGTCGCCAGTTTTGGTGTCTTAAAGAACTCAATTTCTTCTTGGCTCTTTATGTCAACTCTACAGTTGATAAATATAGTTTAAAAAAACTAAAAAAACACGTTTATACAAAGAATTATTTTTCACTTTTTAGTTTGATATGCTTTAAAAGCGTGTTTTTTAAAACTATATTTATTTTTGATTTTTTAGTTTGATGTGAGAAACCCCAAATTTGTTAAAATATGAACTATGACATGTATGTAGTATTGGTTAAGTAAATCGATAATTAGGCAGCATTTAATATCTACTCGTAACCTTTCATGATTAATTGTTACATTATTTGCGACCAAGTTCTATTGACGACTTTACGAATTATTACTTCTTAATCAAATCATTTCTTCTAAAGCTTCACTGCTACATGGGGTTTTACCTGTCAACTTTGAACAGTCTAGTTCTTTAATTCGAATACCGTCCAAAATCTACAACGACTAAGTGCTACATAAGCTTGTCCAGCAGCAAACAGTCGAGAGCCCAGATAAATTACTGCATGTGCTACTGTACAACCTTGCATTTTATGAACGGTCGACGCCCAACTCAGTATGCTATTTAAATGTCACCAAAACCAGTTTTATATAGCTGTTGCATACTTTTAAGCGCACCTTTTTGGTGAGCTGCTTAAACTTACTATCGCCTTCCTACAGTATCGCTCAAGAATTCTGGGTTGCAGTACCACTTAAAAACTTACAAACATACATACATACATACATACATACAAGTGAAGCTAATAAAAGCATATTAAAAATGAAAACACTGAGCTTCTTTGCTTAGGTCCAATCTTCGGCTGAATTCCTCTTTATTTCAATTTGTTGCTTACATTCAAATTTGAAATGCGCGCAGGCACTTACACATCTGTTTATACTTACATACATACACACATCTGCATGCATGCCAGAAGAATTTGTTTTGTCAGCACAAAATGTGTAAGCAAGCTTCTTTTATTTCAAGAAAGAGTTCAAGAAAAGAAGAGTTCTTGAAAAGAATAATGTTTATTTATTTATTATTGGGTGTATGAATGTTCCAATTCTTTCTAAAGACCCGAGGAAGGAGAATCGACACACACCACCTCTTTGCTGATTTCAAAGCTGCTTCCGACAGCACGAAAAGGAGCTGCCTTTATGCCGCTATGTCTGAATTTGGTATCCCCAAAACTAATACGGCTGTGTAAACTGACGTTGAGCAGCACCAAAAGCTCCGTCACGATCAGGAAAGACCTTTCCGAGCCGTTCGATACCAAACGAGGTTTCAGACAAGGCGACTCCCTATCGTGCGACTTCTTCAGTCTACTGCTGGAGAAAATTGTTCGAGCTGCAGAACTTAATCGAGCAGGTACAATCTTTTATAAGAGTGTACAGCTGCTGGCGTATGCCGATGATACTGATATCATCGATCTCAACACCCGCGGCGTTAGTTCTGGTTTCTCCAGGCTGGACAAGGAAGCAAAGCAAATGGGTCTGGCAGTGAACGAGGACAAGACGAAATATCTCCTGTCATCAAATAAACAGTCGCACTCGCGACTTGGCTCTCACGTCACTGTTGACAGTCATAACTTTGAAGTTGTAGATAATTTCGTATATTTAGGAACCAGTTTTAACACCAGGAACAATGTCAGTCTGGAAATTCAACGCAGGATTACTCTTGCCAACAGGTGCTACTTCGGACTGAGTAGGCAATTGAAAAGAAAAGTCCTCTCTCGACGAACAAGAACCAAACTCCATAAGTCGCTCATAATTCCCGTCCTGCTATATGGTGCAGAGGCTTGGACGATGGCAACAACCGATGAGTCGGCCTTAAGAGTTTTCGAGAGAAAGGTCTGCGAAAGGTGTATGGTCCTTTGCGCTTTGGCCACGGCGAATATCGCATTCGATGGAACAATGAGTGTGCTAGATGTACGACGACATTGACATAGCTCAGCGAGTTAAAAGACAGCGGCTACGCTGGCTAGGTCATGTTGCCCGGATGGACGAAAACATTCCAGCTCGGAAAGTATTCGACGCAGTACCCGCGAGGAAGAGGAAAACCTTTCGCTTGGGATATCCAATTGGCGCCACGTAGCGAAAAGAAGAAGCGACTCTCGCGCTGTTGTTGACTCAGCTATAATTGGGTAAACGGTGTCTATGCCAATTAAGAAGAAGTATGTATGTCAATATGTGACTATATGCCACCTTATGACAAAACATTATTGAAATCCAACCAAAGTTCTTCAATATTGTGCCGAATATGTGGACCCTAGTACCTATAGTTGAATTTTGATCGAAAATATCGGTCAATATGTGAGATCTGCAATAGAAATTCAGACAGAATCCTTTACCTGCAGTAGTAATTATGTGTATCCAAACTGGGTGAAATCGGGTCAATACTTCCCTGAGCCCCCATATACCTTACATAAAGATTTTCGAACTTCCGGGTGACTTTATGCTGGATATATCAGATAATATTTCAGTTTTATGAATGAAAAGTTCAGAACATATTTTAATCATGACAGCATATCATTGTGCCTAAAATGGTTACAATTGGGCGAAAACTTGACCTAACCCCATATAACAATTACCAGGGTTTTCAAACCTCCGGCTGATTTTGGTTTTTCTAACAAATTTCATGCCGAATATATATGTAGGTCAGTTTATAAGTAATATGTGGTGTATGTCTATATAATATTGCTTAGATTTCGGTCCTCTGGTTAACGTTTTACATCGTAAGGTAATTCACTGGCTGTGATTCCTGCAAGTTGCAAGAATATAATGTTCGGTTTCACCACCCATGCGAACACACACTACACTGGATACCACCCACCTTACAGGATCGTAAACTTTTCTTCAGTTCTGTTGAGTTTGCACACCGAACGTCACGTCGCTTCTTCATCGCCGCTACTCACCGCTTGCGCTAGTGATTTTCATAATTTCGCTTAGGCTAGTAATTTCATAATTATATTATCAAACATACTGTGCGTAACAGAACCATATTTGTATTATCAAAATTATATGAAATACACTGTGAACACTAATTGTAAAGCAAATTTATATCAAAGTAAATCATATTGTGAAGTAAAAACCGGTTGTTTTCCTTTGAATTAAATCACTGGCAAAGGTGGTGAGTGGACGGAGTGAAAAGGGTAAGGATTTATTCATTGGTCCTTCGAGCCTCAAAGAAAAGCACTATTGAAAAAGAAGACAAAAATTCAAGCGGTGAAATTTAAGTGCGCTGATAAAAAAAAGGGTTTCAAAAATGGAAAACACGAAACAGTATCGAGTTGTTATTACAAAATCGAAAAACAATCTTAACCACATACAAAACCTTCAAATACCCTTGGAGCGGCACAAAGTGAGTTGTATCGACTTCATTTATTCTTTTAAAATGTGTGGTTATTTGCATGTTATGTATGTTGAAAGTTACAGTTCATCATTCTAAAACCTATATACAAATATGTTAACATTTTAATAGAACGGTTGCCACCACACTGTTTGAACTTACGGTTAATTTAGGGATTCAAAATATAAGTATGTATGGACAGTATATAATATAATATAGAATTATATATATACTGAGAAAAAAGTCCTAGTTATGCATACATTTGTGTATCAAAACACACAAATTTACTAAAAAAAATTTCAAGTATACACTTACTTAACGAACCAAAGTTGGAAAGCAAATTAACAACGTTAAAATTTTACAAATTTACATGTGCACTAAAAGTGCATACCTGCACGCCATCAGTTTTCTCTTCCCGCATTATTTGTACTGTAAAATAATATACACACATACACACGACATATAACTTGCCTATGCCGGTATATAATGTAAAACGTACATAGGGTACAAAAGTAAATTAAACTTTTAAATTTATCGAAAAGAATTACAAAATTTCGGAAAACTAAGCGGAGCGATAAAAGCGAAAGTTTAATTTATTAAAATTATTTTATTATTTTATTTTATTTTATTTAATTTATTAATTAAAAACAGAAAAAATATATACGTATATGGTCAAAATAAAACAGAAAAAAATTAAGAATTGGTAGAAGAAGCGCATACATACATATTGGCATTATTCAAATATTGAAAGACCAAATCGGCACATTTTCAGCATACTCCTTGTTTTTTGTTAACGAACAAGCAAGCAGAATTGCAAACAAAACATTTAAGCCTTTAACGTATATACATAAACATGCACGCACCGTGCGCTCATATACAAAAGTTATTAACCTTTCTACGCAATCGCTCATATACAAAGGAGTACGAAAAAAGAAACAATAAGACGTAAAGAAAATAAAAACAAAGTCAACAGTTCAACTTAAGAACAACCGGAAATAAGGAAAACAAAACGTTTGTTAATTCATACATTGCATATTTAACAAAAATACAATTTTATTTATCTTAAGGGTTCACACGTATAAATTGTTATCAGAGTACAATGAGAAAATTTTTTTCTCATATGTTCACTTTTCTCATATTATCTAAATGAACGGAGATTCTAAGGAATCTAAATCAATGCAGTATCTAAAAGTACAAAAATGATTTCTGAAGAAAGGAGCCCATGTACACCTCAAAGCAAGGTGCTACAAAACAAAAAAGGATGACAGATATTTCATATACTAAGTTTATTGCTGAGAGTGACAATCTAATTACATACTGTACTCGATTTTCATCTTTATCGATTCAAGATGTCGGGGTATGACGACGTATGGGGCCGATTACGAATAATTAAAAGATGATTAGTTTCAGTTCAAACGTTATAAAAACTTAGTTTAATATTTCATTGGGTTTATACAACTATGAGTGTGTGTGTTTCCAATGTTGATTAAATGTGCTTGATTTCTTATTAACTAGTGTTAAATTCCAGTGTTAATATACATACATGTTCTTGTAATTACAAATATTTTAATTTGTTTTGTGTGTTGGGTTTATTCCCTCGCTGTGGAGTATTGTTGATGAATTTGCGTGGATCCTTATGTTGTATCTGATTACTTGTTTCAAAACGTTTTACTATGCTCACTTATTGTGTTCACTTGTATCGTGGGATGGCGCACTTTGTTTTCCGTATTCACTTGTTGATTGCTTGTAGTGTTGGCGGGATAATAATAGCCTTTTTTAGCAAAAGCGCGGGAAAATCGTTTTCTTTTTTTTCTCCTTCTTCGCCTGTTGCGTGAAGTTGGGGCGGTTGATATTTTTAATTTGTGGAAGTAATGCGGAGGAGTGGTTTGGATCTAACATCCCGGCCATCTTGCAGAATCTGCGAAATAGTTTTTGTATTAATAGGGTAATTAATTGGGTGTTGAAAAAATTGATTTTTTTTTTTTTTTGAGTAATTATCAGCAGTATACTTAGGGTTAGATGGTGCCAGTAAGGGTCCAGCCAAATGCTGTGTTCTGCGCTATCACTGTACCATTATCGGATTTGAAGAGTCCACTTCTGATAATTTGTGGGTAGATATCCGCTCCAATCTCCAACGTTAGCTCTTTGTTGCTGTGGAATTGAGGGTCAACGAGAACTAAGTGTTCGAAGCGCATTTGCACTTAGATCTCGCTCATAGGGTTTTTTGGGTAAATTGTGGGTGATAACTGCGTTAAGTTCCAGAAAAAACTTTGTATCATTATTTGAGCTACATGACGGGATGACGTATGTTTTCTACCATGTGAGATCGTTTTTAGGGTTGTGTGATCATCACATTCCTTTTCTTCACGAATAGCGGGAAGGGTGGACTTGAAACGCCGAATACGTCGTGACATCGTTTCGTCTTCTGAAATTGGTGTAATGCTACGGGACCGGATGGTAATAGTTGAGCTCATACGACGAGGTTTGGGTGAGTTGGTGGTTGTTGGAACCATTTCACTTAAAAAGAAGAGAAAACTTTTAAGTTATTCTGAACTTAATATCACAATTTTTGTAATGGAGTGGGTTACTGTGCCTTAAGCAGTTCGGATCTCAACCACTCGTGTTTTATTTTCTAAGCCGGAGAAGACCTTTTGGATTCGACCGAGCGTCCATTCGTTGGGTGAAATATTTTCGTTTCTTATAACGACTAAGTCGTTAACTTCAACATTACGTTGTGGGTATTTCCATTTACATATATCGTTTGTGTAGTTCCTTAAGGTACTCTTTCTTCCATTTCTTGCAAATGTGTTGGTGGAGTATTTTTAGTTTCTGCCATCTGTTAACGATACTTAAGTTTGCATCCTTTAAATTGGGTTCGGCAGGGGTGAGCAATGAAGTACCTATAAGGAAGTGTCCTGGAGTTAGAGGTTCCATGTTTGTTGAGTCATTGCTTATGGGGCTTATGGGTCGAGAGTTTAAACATTTTTCAATGCGGGTTAATAAGGTAGCAAATTCTTCAAAAGTGAATTTTTGTAATTTTGCTATCTTTTTGAGATGAGTTTTTAGACTTTTTACGCCTGCTTCCCATAATCCACCCATATGTGGAGCTCCTGTTGGGTTGAAGTGCCATGATATATTTTGATGACTATGGAGAGATGTAGTCTGAGTTCGAAGTGTCGGTAGGAATTCACGCCGATCTTTAATTAGCAACTGTGAAGCTCCTATAAAGTTTCTTCCGTTGTCGGAATAAAGATTGGCGGGACATTCAAGCCTCGAGAAGAAACGGGAGAATGCTGCCAGGAAGGCTTGCGTAGTGAGATCGCTAACGGGTTCGAGATGTATTGCTCTAGTTGAGAAGCATACAAATACACATATGTATATATCCTTTGGTTTAGACATGCTCAGTGTAGTTTTTGATGTCATAGGGTCCAGCAAAGTCGATACAAGTGGCAGCAAACGGACGGGTTAGGACAGTTCTTTCATTTGGAAAGATGAATTATTGTTTTAGTCAGCATCTTTGCTTTGGGTATCCAGAATTCTGTCCTTAAGAGTCGAAGAACTAGCTGATTTGCGTTGCTAAATGGGTGAATTGAGTTAGTAATTTCGATATACGACTATTATAGGGTAATAAGATAGGGTGACGCTTATTATATGATAGTGCTGCGGAATTGGTTAATCTTCCGTCACTTCGCATAACTCCTTTAGGGTCAATGAACGGATTTAAAGTCAATAATGAACTTTTCTTGTGTATTTGGGTTTTACGGATAATGCATCATATTCCTCTCGGAAATGTGTTTTTTGGGTGTGAATAATTAACTTCCTTCGGGCTGTTTTGAACTCTTTAGGGTCAATGAACGGATTTAAAGTCAATAATGAACTTTTCTTGTGTATTTGGGTTTTACGGATAATGCATCATATTCCTCTCGGAAATGTGTTTTATGGGTGTGAATAATTAACTTCCTTCGGGCTGTTTTGAACTCTTCTGGGGTTATTTCGTGGTTTGAGTAATCAGTTTCTGGCCTCCTTTGTGAGGCATTTGCGCAAAGCCTGAATAGGTAAGCGATAACGCGAATAGGTTTGGGGAATGAGGAAAACCTTTCGAGTATATCCTCTTGGGTGGTTATTGCAAACGTAGTGTTTTATGTTTTCTCCGTTGCTGGGAAATGCTCCTTTTCATGTTGTAGCCATTAGGGTCCATGCCACCAGAGGTCGCAATTCAATAGATCGGTGGAGGTACATCCTCGGCTTGCCAAGTCTGCAGGATTATCTTGGCTTTCCACATGGTTCCATTTATCGACTTCCACTTTCTCGGTGATTGCAGTAACTCCATGAGAAACGAAAGTGGTCCATGAACAGGGTGGTTTGTTTAACCAAGCGAGAACTATGGTTGAGTCAGTCCAAAAATAATTTTTATATTGAGTTAGGTGTAGTTGGGATAGGGTGGAGTTAAAAAAGTTAGCCAATAGAACCGCTCCGCAGAGTTCCAATCTGGGTAGGGATACGGTTTTGATGGGAGGAACTCTTGTTTTTGACACTAAGAGAGTTGTCCATATTTTATGTACAACTAAAACCCATATGTAAAGTGTCGCGGCATATGCTTTTTCTGAAGTATCAGAGAAACCGTGGAATTCGATGGTACATGTTGGGTTAAAATAAGTCCATCTGGGTATTTCAATTTTATTTATGTTTTCGTAATCCTTTACGAAACTGTTCCATCGATGAAGGGTGAGGGG
The DNA here is from genome assembly GCA_037783105.1 of Bactrocera zonata. NCBI lineage: Eukaryota > Metazoa > Arthropoda > Insecta > Diptera > Tephritidae > Bactrocera > Bactrocera zonata. Next base: position 1,037,274 of record JBAWJQ010006684.1, read on the forward strand.
CTTCAGGCTTTCATCACAGTCAGATTTATCTAGCCATATTTGTTGCATAATTTTTTTTTGCCGTGATTATTATTGGACTAAGCCAGCCGGCTGGGTCAAACAATTTTGCTATGGCTTATAAAACTTCACGTTTGGTGTGTGTGGGTTTTTTCTCCATTGATTTGACGAGGAAGAAAAGCTAATCCTTTTTGGAGTTCCATCGAATGCCCAGGGTTTTGGTGTTTTCGGGTTCCAAAAGGTTGAGTGTTTCCGTCTCTAAAAGATGATCCTGTAGAAGTTCTTTCAGAATGTGTGGGACATTTGAAGTCCATTTTCGTAGAGCGAACCTTGGGGACTTCAGAGCAGAAATGAGTTCATCGCGTGCTGACTTTGCCGTGGTTAGGTCATGAGTACCAGCTAAGACATCGTCTACATACATTTCCTGGCGAAGTAGTTTGGATGCTAATGGGTGGGTTTCTTCTACATCATCGGCTATCTTCATGAGGGTACAGATCGGTAGATACGGCGCACAATTTATGCCGAACGTGACTGTTTGCAATTCGAAGTCTTCTATTGTGTCTTCCGGGGACTTCCTAAATATTATAGTATCCTTTGGAACCGAGTATGATTAGGGTCTACGAGTATTTGCCGGTATATTTTCTGAATATCCGCATTAAAAACGAATTGGAAGAGTCGCCAATTTGTGATCAGAACAACAAGGTCTTTCTGTAAAATAGGCCCGATATGTAGGACTTTTCTGATTTAACGTGGGGCAAGATGCATTAAATACCACACGCAATTTCGTGGTTATACGATCGGGTTTAATGACTGCGTGATGTAGATTCTCGGGGTTCACTTTATTGTGAAATGATACTATGGCGGAATTTTGGGAGGGTTGTGTTATGGGTCGGGACAAAATCCACCCGAATTCTGTCTCTTGAGCTACGAGTGAATCTAGTATGTTTCTCTTTACTCCATTGAGTAAAATACTTGAATAGTGTATCCACGGGTCTGGGTTTGTGGAATTGGGTGTCTGCTAAAGTGAATCCAAGATTTTTAAGACACTGCTTTGGATCTATGGGATATGAGGGTAAATTATCAGTTAGGCTATTTAGTATAAATGCCTGTGCTGATAGCATATAATTTGTGTTTAAGGGTAAGTAATATCTGCTTCCTACTTGGGTTGGGTGGGTATTGGGTTGATGATTTAGTGGACTGTATAGTTGTTGTATAGGATTGCCGATTTGTATTTGTACTTTGAAGCGTTTTCAGGATTCGAACTAGTGACGTTTGGTATTTCCGGAGTGGATTCAGGTCGAAAGCTGGATTCTCTGTGTATCGGAGTATTGTGTTTTTTGTGACACTTACGACACGAGAATTTACTCACACAGTTCTTGCAGCTATGTGATAAGGCTAAGCAGTTATAGCAATAACCATATTTTTTGATTGTGGAGATACGTGACTCTACATTCATTGCGAGAAATTTGGGACATTTTCGAATAGGGTGCTGCTTTTTGCAGAGCTTACAGCTTTCTGCATTTATATTATGTTGAGTAAAGTTAAAACTATTATTCCTTTGAGTATTAGAAGGTCTAGCAATTGGCGTTTCAGCAACGTTTGCATGTAAAGTGTTATATTTCTTTTCATCTGTTCTTTTAACTGTACCGGTGTGGAATGGCTGTAATTTTGCTACTGAATTTTACCACGTCGGTTTGTTTAGGTAGTTTTGAACTACAAAGATATATCAATATCGGATCCCGGCTGTTCGTGTCAATCTCAAGATTGTTTAAATTGGTTAAAACGTTATTAACCGAACGTTGTAAGCTTTTTACAGCACAACCTGTTTCTTGATTTACTTGGGGTAGGTTAAAAAGGGTCATTAATTGGGTGTTTACCTGCAATCTCTTATTTTCGTATTGGTCGACTAAAGATTTCCAAGCAAGTATGAAACCATCATTTGTTAGAGGAATCTTTTGAATAACCTCTCTTGCTTCTCCTCGGGTCTTCTGAGTAAGGTGAAAGAGTCTTTCAACATTACTAATCCTTGGGTTACGGATATACAGGGCTGTAAACATATCCCGAAATGTGGGCCAAGTTGTGTAATCTCCGTAAAAGATGTCGGTGTCAACATTACTAATCCTTGGGTTACGGATATACAGGGCTGTAAACATATCCCGAAATGTGGGCCAAGTTGTGTAATCTCCGTAAAAGATGTCGGTGTCGCATGGTGGAAGGTGAACTGCAGGAGCGAAATCTATCATTGTGGCTTCTGAAGTCCTTTCCTTAATGGGTTGGGTTGACACTGTGTTTTACGCGTATCTAAATCTTCGTTGATGGAAGCTAAGCAAGAGAGGTACATTTGATAACTTTTTTGGTATTTTTCTTTCACTTTAAAGAAATCGATTATGACTTTCGCTAGAAATTCTTATAATCGCATCGTATGAGCGCTTTGCTTTTTCATAAAGCGAATTTAGTTCGATCCTTTTAATTTCTAGGGTATAGGCCGATTCATCTTCACTTTGAGTCTGAAGATGGTCTTCCACGAATTCAATTAAATCCGTTGTTGTGATTTCGAAATCTTCCATTTCCATTTTTGGGTAAGATATATTTGATCTTTGGGTTGAACGAGAAAAATAAGTCGCGTAAAGTTACGAAAATTTAAGAAAATCAATTTTAACAACTTTTTGTATAGTGATTTATTTATTTTAAAACTTTCAAATTAATTTTCTTGCTCTTATATCGATGGTGCCCGATTGTTAATATTTATGGCAAATTATTAAATTTCCGATGATTCGTAGAAAAAAATCGACAAATTAAATTTTTGCAGGATTTTGTATCTTTCCCTACTGGGCCACCTTTTTAATTTCCTACTGGGTATTTGTCTTTTGACGTGCTGTTCGCTAGCAATTTTCGTCACCACCAAATATAAGCGAATGGGTGCGCTATTCGTATGTAGATATGTAGCAAGTGTATATTTATATATGTATGTATGTAATTTTAGTTCAACGAGAAGAATGAAATAGCCGGCGGCAAAATATATGCATATATTTTATTATTGCACTTCTTCTCTTGAGTAAATATATGTAAATATGTGTGTATATACATATAAATAAATAGTGCAAATCAAATTTTTGTCAACCCAAAAAACAAATAAATTATTCTTAAGTCTTCTTTAGGACACAATTTGACAATTGGGTACTTTTTAACAAATATGATTTGCACTTCATATTATTATGTAGAAAAAATATGGGTCGCACTTACAGCTTTTTCCGGTTTTTGTTAATTTCGGGTTGTTTTTGTTTTTAATTACTTGTTGGGGTATTTGTTGATTCAGCGTATAAGCTTTTTGTTTGTTGGGTGCGCTCTTGGAACTTTTGGGTTTGGTTCTGGAACTCCACAGATGTTGTTTCTGGTAAAATTCCCACGAAGATTTTTTCTTATCCGGCTCGAAGGACCAAAAATGTCGGGGTATGTCGACGTATGAGGCCGATTACGAATAATTAAAAGATGATTAGTTTCAGTTCAAACGTTATAAAAACTTAGTTTAATATTTCATTGGGTTTATACAACTATGCGTGTGTGTGTGTGTGTGTGTGTTTCCAATGTTGATTAAATGTGCTTGATTTCTTATTAACTAGTGTTAAATTTCAGTGTTAATATACATACATGTTCTTGTAATTACAAATATTTTAATTTGTTTTGTGTGTTGGGTTTATTCCCTCGCTGTGGAGTATTGTTGATGAATTTGCGTGGATCCTTATGTTGTATCCGTATTACTTGTTCCCAAACGTTTTACTATGCTCACTTATCGTTTTCACTTGTTATCGTGGAAGAAATTATATAAATATGTTGTATTGTATCGTGGGATGGCGCACTTTGTTTTCCGCATTCACTTGTTGATTGCTTGTAGTGTTGGCGGGATAATAATAGCCTTTTTGTGCAAAAGCGCGGGAAAATCGTTTTCTTTTTTTTCTCCTTCTTCGCCTGTTGCGTGAAGTTCAGGCGGTTGATATTCCTCTGCATTACGCCTCTATTACTTTATGATTAAACACAAGACAATTCTGAATCGGTACTTGAAATAAGCAAAAAAATAAAATCCAGACAATTTCTGGACACGTCTCCAAGCTGTGTAAGACGCAATTATAGATTCTGACGAATCAGATCTACCTGAATATTTTAAATCCTCAGCATACGCTAAATATGAAAACTGCTTACTCAGTACGAAGAAACGAAAGCTATGACCTCCGATCAATTGAAGTTAATTAAAGTAATTGCACCTACTCCACATCCGAGAGAAGAGCTACCACAATTTCAAAGCCAAGAGGCGAGATCAGGCATCCACCTCAAGGTGCCCGCATGTGACACTGAAATTTTTCAAGGTGGTTATGAAAAATGGATGTCCTTCCGAGACATGTTTACAGTCGTGTATAAACCATTCAAAATTATCACAAGCCCGAAAAATTGTATCACCTCCGATACAAAACTAAAGGTCAAACAGGCGTAATAGTCAAACAGTTCGCCCTTAGAACGAAAGAATCTTAGTCGACAAACAAGTGAGGATATTATGAATTTACCAAAAATTCAGAAAGAAATAAGTGAAGAATTCATAAAACTTCAACCTACTGTTTCAAATTGCTTGTCGGTTCTGTTGACACAGAATATTCCCACAGACAATTGGGACCCAATTCTGATAAACATATGTAGCAGCATTACCAGAAAAATCAATATTCTTGTGGGAGCAATCGCTCTCATCAAAAAGAAAATCCAACGTGGCAGCAGATGAAAGATTTCTTAACAAAAGGTTTCACAAAACGCAGTCGTTCATACCCGAACACAAAAAACACTCGTAATGCAAACTATGCACAAGCAGGCATGAACTTAAAACATTAATGAAAGAAATAATTTTGTCAGATCAAAAAGATTTTGCACAAATTACCTGTCACAGACACATACACATACAAATTGCAAAAGCAAATTTAATTGTTTGTATTGTTAAAAAAGACACCACTCAATGCTTCATTACAGTACGTATTCCATCTCACCCCATAGAAGTGCTTGCACAAAAAGAACCATGGGTTTAATTGCAAAAGCAAATGCCGAAAACGAAAATTCTGAAAATTTCCAGGCGACACCATATTGCTCAAAGGCACAAAAAGCTCAAATGCTGCATATTGAAACGCAAAGTGGATCAGTTACAGAACTGGTTACCACCATACCAACTCTAGTTGAGTATAATACAAACAAATACCCGAATCCACAATTAAGGAAATTTCAAAAGTTAAATAAATTTCCCCCCAAATCAACCAAAACTCTAGAAGATCAGTATTGTGAAAAATGTTCATACCAAATGAACACATCCCTGCATTGTCCTCCTAACTCGTCTAAACACGAATTAGAGGACAATGCAAAAACACACCCAACAGCGCCAACAACGAAGATGCAACAAACAGAAAAATACAATAAAACAAGTCACCAGAGCGGACGGACACATATAATAAGGGAAGGATTTAGTATGCCGTCCCAGCAGTTCAAGGATAAAAAGGATATGGTCGGATAGAGGAGAATATCTTGATCAAGGATGTAGGTTATAGCCACAGGAGGCTTATAGTTTCCGAGATATTCGCGTTTAAAATTGAAAATTTGCAATATTTTATTTACATATTTTCGATATATAAAATTAATTTTGCACTAATATTTTTCAATTTTATATACACTAACTCATCACTTTTTCATTTGCACACATTTATTTTATATACTATAGTGCAAAACTTGCTTTTAATATACATTTCAATTATGCTTGAATTATTATTATTTTAGAATAACAAATAAATTACAAACGGTCAAACAATCAGTGTTACCTTATCGACATCATTTGTAAAAATAAATTTGTCGAATAATCAGTGTTACCATACTAACCTAACCTAACTACCATACCCTCTATGACAATGCTACTTCTTCGCGTAGAACTCCTTTTTGCGTGGGCGGCCTTTGGCCACGCTTCAAAAAAAAAAATAACCCTGGTCGGTCCAACACCGGGGTGTATCAAATTCTTTTCCCGTAGAACTCCTTTTTGCGTGGGCGGCCTTCGGCCACGCTTCAAAAAAAATGACTGTTCGGTCCAACACCGGGTGTACACATTGTTTGTAATTCATTTGTTATTTTTAAATAATCATAATTCAACAATAATTTAAATGTATATTAAAGCTATTTTTGCACTATATTATATAAAATAAATGTGTGCAAATGAATAAGTGATTTCTTAGTGTATATAAAATTGAAAAATATAAGTGCAAAATTAATTTTATATATCGAAAATATGTAATTAAAATATTGCAAATTTTCAATTATAAACGCGAATATCTCGGAAACTACTCGAGATCTGGAGAATCTCCTCTATCCGACCATACCCATTTTATTCCCGAAATCCTGGGACGGTATACTAAAGCCGACCCTATAATAATACCCAACGATTACCCTCCTCCCGCCCAACCGACGCGGGGGGCGCAATCCGCGAATGAGCGGAATTAGGCGAGTCATAAAAGGCAAGAGAGTTTTAAGCGTTGCGATCTTAAGCTGCTCAGCTACAGAAATAAAAATTTCAACAGCCAAAATTAAGAATTAAATTAAAGTTTATAATTTTTAAATGTTACTTGTTAAGTGTAGATAAAATAATTTTTTTAATGGTAAAGAGTGAGTCTGTTAGATCAAATGTTCTGGAATGGTTCGTTTAACTCAAAATTTGTTCTAGAAAATTTTAAAAGTACTTAATAACAGATAAGAGAGTCTGACCCATTCATGAGTTTTACAAGAAATATTATACCAAGCGAGTGTCGGGAGATTTATAAGTTTTATGCGGTTAGTATAAGGGGGAAGATTTAAACTGGAATCCCAATGCAAATGATTTAAGGCAAAAAGTAAAAATTGTTTTTGAACGGACTCTAACTTATCCGAATGGACTTAGCAACTAAGGCTCCAAACCACAGAAGCATGCTATAATATAGGCCTCACCAAAGATGTAAAAAGAATTTTTGTGGTAAGCGGATCTCTAAATTCTTTAGACCAACGTTTAACAAAACTAAGAGCGCGAAGATTAAAATTTAGTTTGGGCTCCAAAGTTACTCCCAGATCAACAAAACTGCATACTTGTTCTAACCTAAAGTTCTGTATTGCGTATGAAGTAGGGTCTACAGTTCTACGTGAAAAGCACATCGTTTTACATTTTTTAAAGTTGAATGGCATGTCATTTCTTTCACACCAAGAAACTACGTTGTTTAAGTCTGTTTGCAACTGACATCTTTCGCTGTTTCAAGTATACGTTTTAGAAAGTTTTACATCGTCAGCGTATAATAAAACTTTTGAAAACTTAACAACAGATGATGTGTCATCAATAAATAACAAGAACAGAATCGGACCAAGATGGCTACCTTGTGGAACGCCTGAAAGAACATTGATTATGTCAGAAAAATGATCGTTAAATATGACTTGTTGAATTCTATTACTACCCATTTTAGAAATATTGGTTGAAAACTAAGAAGATCAAGTTTATTCACAAGAATTGAATGGTTTACTTTATCAATAGCTTTACTAAAATCTGTGTATATAACATCAGTATTCTTATTCTCCCTAAAGCCCGTTGATACATGTGATACAAATTCAAGCAACCAGCAGTATCAGCAACAACATAAGTAGCAGCATCAGCATATCAACGCCGGAAACTAACCCCAGCAGGTTTTATCTAAAATATTTATTTTATTTATACTTGTAAATAACTCTTGAGATAAGTTATAATTGTATAAAGGCACACACATTACCAAACAATTGTACATACTAACTCACCCTATACACATGCAAGTATTATACCCTTAAATTTACAAATCTGAATTGTCAACCAAAATTCTAATAATTTTTATTTTATTTGGCACACCAGCAAACACACGTCGGTCACCCCGACATTTTGGTCCTTCGACCCGGATCTAGTGCCTCATAAAATCAACCCACCCAATTAAACATCAATTAGTCATCGTTTGGATCAACAGGATTTACAAAAATTCACCCACCCAACAACCACATTTCGGATCTTCAGGAGTTCACCCACCCAACCAACTAATTTATCAGCAAACCCATACGTGGAAAAAATTGTGAGTACTCAAACCCAAATTTATTTAAAATATAAATTTATTAGTGTAAATCCGAATAAAACGGCATAGTGAAACGAAAACAAAATTAATATTTTATTCAAAGTAAATCTTTTGCTTAACCGGTATTAAGCATAGAGTATTTGCAAAATTTGGCATTGCCATATTTCGCTTTGCACTTTACCCGTTCATATACATACATACGCGCATAATGTTTGAGAGCCAAGTAGCGTTGCTTTGGCACCCACTCGTACCTACGCGTACATATATTTTATTGCATTATCCGCTCAACTAACAACAAACTAACGTTGACTGCTAGTGCAGTGTGTGCAAGCAAAAAAAAAGACCCGGTAGGAAAAATTTCAAAAGACCGATTAAGAAATTTTTCGTTCGTCGGAATTTCACTCATCATATTTTGCGGTACAAAATGTAGACATAGAACAAAAAAAAAATAAATAAATTCGTTGCTTACTCACGTATTCAGATTCAAACTTCAATAAAGATATAATTTTTCAAATTTATTATTTGCTTAATTTCCATTCAATTAAATTTTAAGACCCGGTTAAGTGACTTTTTAATAATAATGGAAGAGTTTAAATTCTGTATTTCCGATTTGTTCGAATACATTGAGGAACATTACGACACCCAACCCGAAGATGAGTCAATTTATACCCTAGAAATAAAAAGGGTTGAACTCAACGCGATGTACGACGAGGCAAACAAGTCGTACGATGCCTTTCGTAAAACCCCACAAAAATCCGGTGAAACTATTGATTTTGCAAAAATCAAAGAAAATTTTAAGAAAGGTCATCAATTATATTTGAAATGTTTAGGATCCATCAATCAAGCTATTGATGATCTCAAGACCCCAGCCCCAATATTAAAGGAACGAGTTTCAGAGGAATATACATCGCGGGACATAGGACCCTCAATTCATATACCCCCTTGTGATACGGACGTATTTTATGGAGACTTCGCAACCAGGCCTTAATTCCGAGATATGTTTACAGCTGTATTCGTAAACAATCACAAAATCAGCAACGTGGAAAGACTGTTCCATTTGATTCAAAAAACACGAGGAGAAGCAAGAGCCATTGTTAAAAACGCACCCTTAACAAATGATGGTTTGCTGATGGCATGGAGGGACTTGGTATCCCAATATGAGAACAAGCGCATTCACGTCAACGAGTAATTGAAAATTTTATTCAATCTACCCCAAGCAACCCAAGAAAAATCTTTAGAGGAGAGTCAACAAATGTCTCACAAATCTGCATAACGTGTACATAGACACTTGTAGCTGGGACCCATCTTAATCTTCTTATGCGGATTGAAACTACCCAAACCCCTACTTCATCAATTCGAGGACACCCTCGGAGATAACTCAGAAATACCATCCTGGAAAACTTTCGACGCGTTTCTCACTCATCGATATAAATCTTTGGAAGCAGTCGAAAATCTAACTGACCCCGTTCCGGTGACCTAATTCGACAGTGGATCCTATAGAAAAGGAAAAGACAGGAAATTCAGCACATTTCACGCAAATGTTTCGGGAACTTCGACCCTGAATTTTTCACACGCTAGTGAACACCCAGGCAACAACTTTTCAAAAAAAAACCTCAAGACATTGAAAGTTGTAAGCTTTGTAGAACACAACATTCCATTCGAGAATGCCCAAGGTTCTTAAAAATGAATGTTGAGACCAGAATAACCACAATAAAAAATAATGGTTATTGCTTCAATTGCCTTGCACTATCTCACAGTTTCAGAGATTGCAAGAGCAAATATTCTTGTAGAATATGCAGAAATAAACATAACACACTTCTGCATAGGGATAACCCACCCCGTTCGCAATCCCCCCCTCAAGGATCAAGAGCCTCTAACCCGCCTCTTGACCCAAACACAAGTAGTACCTCCCAAACCCTTAATACCAATACAAATCCGCAAGTCTACACAACCCTCTTACAGTCCACTAAAAATAAAACCCAGGATCCACAAAATTTCACTGGGAGGCAGATTTTGTTAGGTGTTTCTTTAGTCCAAGTTTTATACAAAGGGCAAATATACACAGCTCGCGCACTAGTCGACTCCGGGTCAGAAGCCACTTTTATTTCAAAGAAATTCCAGAGAAAATTGGACATACCCACGTTCAGGAAAAATACACAAGTGACTGGATTGAACAACACCGTTTCGGCAACACCCTCCAAAATTTGAGAACTCACCCTTCGTTCCCCGACAAGAAAGGAATTTAAGATAACAACACACGCGTTTATCTTAAAACTTTAACAGATAATTTACCCACTCACTCACTTAATATTATCATTACTAATATAGATTTCCGTTTAGCTGACCCTCACTTTTATAAACCCAGACCAGTCGACATATTGATCGGAAGTGACTTGTACCCACAAATAATTCTCAGTGGTGTACGGAGAAATGTATTCGGAACCCTTCTAGCCCAAGAAACGGAATTCGGTTGGATTCTATCCGGACCCACACGAGAAAAACCATTATCACCTTAAATAATGTCATTTTTCAATAAGACGACCCCAGACAAGTTGCTAACACAATTTTGGGAAGTTGAAGAAGTTTTAAAGAAGCCTCTACCCTCAACTTCAGATATAGTTTGTGAGCAAATTTATAAAATTGCAACCCACAGAAACTCAAATGGGCGCTATATGGTAACATTACCCTTTTAAACCCCAGAAAACATAGAATTGGGCAATTTCTTAGAAATGAGAAATCATTGTCGAGAAAACCCGAAATAAAAGCGGAATACGACAAGGCCATCAACGAGTATTTGGAACTCGGTCGTATGACCAAAGTTGAATACGACCCTGCGGATAATACGAAAACATGTTATCTGCCACATCACGCAGTCATCAAACCGGATCGCCCAACAACTCAACTCCGAGTGGTATTCAACGCTTCATGCCCCACCTCGAGCAGGAACAGCCTCAATGATGTACTACATACTGGACCCATTCTGCAAGCAGACCTCGTAATCCTAGTAGTAAAATGGCGAATGTTTCGAATCGTATTCAACGCAGATATTCAAAAAATGTATCGCCAAATACTCGTTGAAAGCAAAGCAAACACACCCCGTTTCAAAGAATCTTATTTAGGAAATCCCCTAACGACCCTATCGAAGATTTTGAATCACAAGCTGTTACGTTTGGTATTAACTGTGCTCCATTTCTAGCTTCCGTACCCTCCTCAAATTAGGGGACGATGTACAAGGAACTTACTCACTGGCAGCAGAGATACAACGAAACGGAATGTATGTTGATGGTGTACTTGCAGAATTACATGACGTACCAACAGCCGCAGGATTCGCTCTACGCAACTGAATCCAATAACACAGAAACACTAGGAATCAGATAGAATGCAAAAAAAGATGAGTTCTTTTTTCTATCGATTATAGTAAAATTGTTCGACCCAGCTGGTTGGCTAAGCCCCGTTGTAGTCACAGCAAAAATAATAATGCAACAGATATGGCTGGATAAATCCGATTGGGATGAATGTCTGAAACCCCTAACCTTTCATCGATGGAAAATATTCATAAAGGACTACGATTCCTTAAATCTCATTCAAATTCCTCGGTGGACCCACTTTTCGATAGCGGCGATCATCAATTGTCATGGATTCTTTGACGAATCTGAAAAAGGTTACGCAGTAGCCCTATATATCAGTGTTTCTACATACACACACAAATACCTGGACAACCCTTTTGGTATCCAAGACTCGTGTGACCCCAATAAAAACTATATCGTTGGTTACCAAGGCTAGAACTTTGCGGAGCTGTTCTTCTGGTGAATCTAGTGGATACAACCCTACCCCAACTAAGTATAACCCAATACCGTACTCACCTTTGGACGGATTCCACAATTGTTCTTTCATGGCTTAGCAAACCCCCATGCACATGGACAACCTTTGTATCCCACCGAATTTCCACAATCGTAGAAAAGGTTAGAACTGAAAATTGGACTCACGTCGAAAGTCAAGACAATCCGGCAGATCTAGCTACTAGCGGAAGCACACCTCTGGAAATAGTTAACAATAACCTCTGGTGACACGGACCCCAATGACTAACACTCGACCCGAAACACTGGCCAGTTACCAAAAAATCAATCGATACAACACTGGAACTCCGGCCAATCAAGACCTTCGCAAACACAACACAAGAGGATATTCTAGATAGATTCTCATCCTTACCCAAAGCCATTCGAGTTGTAGCATATTTGATCAGATTCTGTTCGAATGCGTCACCCAATAAATCAAACCAGTCATACACAACGTTGGAAATAACACCAGAAGAGTTCAACACTACCCGCACGAAGTTAATTATTTTATCCCAAAAGAAGTATTTCCTGGAAGAGTATGAAGCCTTAACCCAGAAAACCAGCATACCCAAAAAAAGTACAATTTTGACACTAAACTTTAATCGATCCAAAGGAATAATGCGAGTTAATGGTCGGTTGAGCAATTCAGCGGCATTATCATATAACGAGCGTTATCCGATTATACTACCCTATAGCAGTCGATTAGCCAAACTACTCACCCAATTTACCCATCTAATAACCCTTCATGTCGGCAACCATCTAGTATTACGACTCATGCGTTTGGAATTTTTGATACCGAAGCTGAAAACCCTCATCACGTCTACCATTCATCAGTGCAAAACTTGCGTTTTGCACAAAAAGCGCAACACTACTCAGATTATGGCAGCACTTCCCGCAGAACGTACCACCTTAACTCGTCCATTCGTAGCAACAGGAATCGATTTCGCCGGTCCCTACGACATAAAAAATTACACCGGCAGAGCATGTCTGATCACAAAAGGTTATGTATGCGTATTTGTTTGTTTTGCAACCAAAGCAATACATCTAGAGCCTGTAAGTGATCCCACCACCAACGCATTCATGGCCGCATTCGCACGTTTCTTTTCCAGGCGCGGATGTCCCGCCGATCTCTATTTGGACAATGGTACTAATTTCATTGGAGCGTCTAAACTTTTAATTAAAGATCGGCGGGAATTCATGAAGTCATTAAAACTCAATTAACAACTAGTGAAGCACACCAAACCATCAACTGGCACTTTAATCCTCCAGGAGCTCCACACATGAGTAGACTCTGGGAAGCAGGAGTGAAAAGTTTAAAGAGCCACTTGAAAAAGGTGTCTCAGAACCAGAAATTCACTTTCGAAGAACTAGCTACCCATTTAACCTGTGTAACGTGGCTTTCACCTCCATACAATAATTTACTTCAACACTGTACATCATTTACCCTCAGCATACCTCAACGTAGAGCTTTCCACCATACTAGAATTATCCTGCACGTACTAAACTTCACCTCACCGCATTGACCAAAGCTTCGCACGCAACTTACCTCACTACACTGACGAAAGCTGCGCTATGCTGCTATATAAGCAAGCACTTCACACCGAATGCGATCATTTCTTCCAGCTCGCCAGCGAGGACGGTCGCCCAGCAGTCGGCAGCAATAGGCAGTGTGGAGCCGGGAAAATACTGCCCTGTATTCTACAGTCAACCGCGTCTGGGAGTAACTACTCTTCTCCAGAAGCCAAAGGACCATCACCGCCGTATAAATCACCGTGCCAACTTCAACAAGCGCCAACGCCTGGCACGCCAATTTCGCTCGCTTCCATCTGACTCGCCGTATAAATACACGCTGGTCTGGCTGTCCACGTAAGGGGGTGTGGAGGGTCCCAAGGCTGACCCTGGAGCGGCTGAGCATACCTCAGCTATGGACGAAACCCCACTACAGCCGAATCGAAAGTTGCTTGAATTCTCGCCCTTTAAGCCCATTAAGTGAGGACCCAAAAAATTTAGAACCTTCAACTCCAGGCCATTTCTTAATAGATACCACTTTATTAATCCCAGCAGAACCCAACTTAGAAGATTCACATCTAAGCATCGCACAAAGATGGCAGAAACTGAAGATACTCCATCAACACTTCTGCAAACTATCTGAAAGAGCTCCACAAAGGATATAAGTGGAAATACCCTCAGCGCAATATAGACGTCAACGATATGGTAGTTATACGTCAAGAAACACTACCCCCCAAATGAGTGGAGACTTGGTCGCATCGGTGCAGACAATAAAGCAAGAGTAGTTGACATACGTACGTCTCAGGGAACAATTACCCGCCCAATAACCAAAATGGTTACTTTACCAAATAATTAATCGTATTTTCTTATAGTGCTTGGCCCCTCAAACCAGTACGAAGACGCCAAAGCAGCCCCACATTCACTGTGCGATCACTCAGCGTGACCCGTAGCATCAGCCCACTCTCCGACGAAGGAACCCTGGCAAGACGAATTCATCGCTGGGCACCCCAAGTTGTTCTGCAAAGAGCCAAAGAAAACATCACAAAGCGAAGAAAGATTACATAGACAAAACGATCTACCCACGTTACTGGCCAAGCCGACCCTCATACCAACAGTCATGATCAGAGTTAAACATGATTGCAAATGGAATAAAATACGGGCCATAATAAACCCGACCCGAAAGGTGACTGTAATTGCGTCAGAACTGGTTCAGAGATTGAGGCTACCGAAAACGTACCTCGACTCGCATCATATATGGAAAGTCGTCATAGGATCGTTAACTGATTCCGACTGGCATGTCGAAGTCAACTGCCTACTGACGCATGATTTACCGGCCCGACCCTATAATCGTGACTTAAGTGGCGAAATCACTAAGAAGTTCGACCACTTAGTCCTAGCCGACCCTACATTTTGGAAGAACGACAAAATCATGTTGGAACTAGGAGCTGACATCTACCCAAGATTAATGAAACCCGGATTATTCAACCCCGATAACAGCACCGTTATCGCACAAAACACCGCACTCGGTTGGACTATAACCGGTGCTTGTGCGATTTAAACCCAAAGTATACCTCCAACCCGTTCATAGCAATACTCATTTACCCAAATCAAAATAAATCTAAAAATATTTTTATTCGCAGACTCTGCAAGGCGGCCGGGATGTTCATACCAAATGAACAGACCCCTGCATTGTCCTCCTAACTCGTCTAAATACGAATTAGAGGATAATGCAAAAACACACCCAACAGCGCCAACATAACAACGAAGAACCCACCAAACAAAAAAGCACAATAAAACAAATCATCAGAGCGGACGGACACATATAGGCGCCAACAGAACAGCAGCAGTGTCAGCAGCAAAAACATAAGTAGCAGCATCAGCATATCAACGCGGGAAACTAACCCCATCAGGTTTTATCTAAATCATTTATTATGTTGAAATAATGTAAATAACCCTTGAGTTAAGTTATAATTGTAATAAACGCACACACATAACCAAGAATTGTACATACTAACTCACCCTATACATATGCAAATATACAAATCTGAATTGTCAACCAAAATTCTAATAATTTTTATTTTATTTGGCACACGTCGATCACTCCGACAAAAACTTCTCTAAAGCCACAACTACTCGATCGAATAATGGCCGGTAAGTCGTACGACTACCACTCAAGCCACCGACTTCCAATACTCCACGAATTAGCAGCAAAAACAAAGTCAAATTCCCTTTGACAACCTCATACGAAAGCACAGATATGTGTAACACTTCGACCCCGCAGGATGGCTTTTGCCAATAATTATATTAAAAACCTGTTTAACACATTGACGGACAGTAGGAACAAGTAAAGTTCGAAAATTGACACTATGTGTTTTTGTAATTTTTAGAATATTTAAAGTATAGTTTTACTATTTCTGCTTAAATAAATTTTAATAATAAAATTAAATTAATTGTTTCCAAAACACGACAATAGGCTTCTACTTGTACGCCGGTAAATGCACATTTGTGCTGCGATCGCCGCAGTGTCTGTAAACGACCGTTTCGTTTTAGACGGCTGTCGCCGTCATGCCACATAGTGAACTTCGCTTTGACGGCTATAGACGCAAGTGTCCGTCAACGTGTTAAAAAATGTCAAGTTATGTGGCACGCTACTAAACGCCAAATTAGTGCATACGTACTTAAACATAAAATATAACAAAATTGTCTCCAAACGTAGAAAAATCGACACATTTTATACAACATTGCCACATAGAGGCTTACATTTTAAAACTAAATAAAATCAAAAAGAAAGTTAAGGGATCAACATACTCCCAATGCGATACATTGACGGACTAACTCTTACAAAACTAAGGTCGCTCTTATCGCATCTATCCAAGCGCTCATCATATGGGTTATGGAATCAGCTGTACAAAGCTTCAAACTAATTATGAAGAATTCTCTATTTTAGGAGGCGAGGAGTACCCATTCTGGCCATATCTGAGCCAGGCGTGGAGTTAATATCCTTTATAAGCCGAGAATAAATTCAATGCAAACAATTGCCGATCGTACAGAATATGCAACTAATAAGCAACCGGTATACCAAACCGATAAAATAAGGAATTGTGAATAACCGCTAACAGTTCGCCTAGGGGGCCCAGGATGTTTAAATGAGTTAAACATCCACCCTCTCTACTCAGTAAAACTGGCGCATCCTAATAACACAGCTCAATTGACCACAGCTACACTACAACGTAACTCACCTCATCAGTACACCAACCCACTAAACAAAAAAGATGGACAACGGGATAGCATACATAATTCGTTCTAAGCAATTTGTCACACACTCATCGCTGATACACATTCGCATTCAACTTCTCCGTTTGCAACACCCGTCCCGCGCGCTATAGTTGGCATTTCGGCAACAGCGATCTGGCGCGCTGTCAACATACGCTACCGTTTAAGACGATTACCTTAATAATTAAAACCCTTAATTCTAAGTAAACAGTATTTGAACGAAGTAAAATATTTTCGTGTTAAATAAACTATAAACTTCACCGACACGGAGTTTTTTATTTTATTTGTGCGGGATAACCATTTAATAGAGACAGAAATGAAGATATACTGGTTACAAGGTTAAACATGATCGGCTCGAATGACCATGTATCTCCCACGAACTCACCCTTTTTTTGTTCACTTCAAATTTATGTATTTTTCACACACTCACCTTCTCGTTCACCAAACAGTTCTTTAAATGGGGAAAAATTATTTTTTTTTAGGAAAATGTATAGATATATACCCATGTTAATTTATTGCTGTTGTTTGTTTTATGAAAAAATATAAATATTTTCGGGATTAATATATGTATGTGTTTCTGTGTTTATAATGCAGAAACGACGATGAAAGAAATAAGAAAAACGCTACGGTCGTTCCGGGAGATGTTCGCACACTCGTACAGATCGCTGATGAAGTCGAAAGCGAAGTGGGAAATGTACAGGTATGCTTTTTTATGCACTTTGTAATATACTTATTTTGTTTCCGTTTTGTTATATACTGGGCAGATTTTATGCCGTATGTTTTTTGTATACTTGTACTTATATTTTTTTTCGGAAATGCGTGAGAGTGAGAATACGGAGTGGAAAAAGGGTATTGTTAAAAAAGTTACATATGCACTTTTCTATGTACATATGTATATAAATAGAATATGTTTGTATGTACTATATACTTTATATATTGGGTGTCAATAAGCATATATGTATGCATGTATGTTAGGATGTTTTTTTTTTAACTATTCATTATTCTCAGTCTCATCATGAAATTTCCTTGGAAATACCCTAAAAAAAAATCCCTGAAAATTTGAGCCCTTTATATTAAAATTAAGGACTAGACCAAGACATGTAAAAATTTTCCATTGAAAATACACAACAATTATGATTTCTTTCAATGCCTATAGCTCAGAGGCATTTTATGACATCGCTTCCTCAGAACTAAACACTCTACAAAAGTCCCCATTGAGACAAAGTCGAAACTCACACCGGCGAGGTAGTACGAGGCTCTAAACCCGATTTTTTCACGAAATTTGCATTTTTTGTATATGACAAGAGCTATAGAAAAAGTGTACAAAACAAATTTGTAGGAAATTTTATTTGCTACAAAAAAGGTCCGAGGTTAAAATCGCTATCATTAATACTTCTCGAGATATTCAGCTTTTTAAGTAAGACTTTATAGAATTCTCATAGAGGGTAAGTAATAAAAAAGCTATGAAAATTCCAGGCTTAGAGCCCCGTACTACCTCGCTAGCTTTCAATCTTTGTGTTGTCGGATGTATTCTTGATGTGCTCCGTGAAAACTTTATAAAAAAAAATATAAAATAAACAAATATTCAAAAAAGTGCATTAAGTGCAAGCGTTAGGCAATAACGCCGAAAGTGATAAGCAAAACATAAACTGTTTCAAACAATAAACATAATAAAATAACAAATAGTAAATGTGAAATACGCAATAAAACAAAAACATGAGCGCAGCGCAGCCCCACCAGCAAGGCCGTAGGAGCATTCCAACTCCTATCAACAAAGGCGGCAACGGTGAGAAGGATGATTCATCGCAGCGACCAACTGAGAAGCACCATAAGCTGAGTTACAGACAACAAAAGCAGCAGAAAAGGGCAGTCAACAACGGACAAGAATAAACGTGATCACACCAACAATTAAGCATGTACCAGCAAGCAAGCGAAGTAGTTGCGCGTTTTGAAAGACGTTTCCTTCATAAGGGAACGTATAAACTGAACTCAATGGTACGAGCTGGCTCTTACCAAACACGCATGCGGATGAATGAGCAAATGTTGAGTTCAGTTGGGGTCCACCAACAACTGAAGGCAGTTTCTTAGGCATGCCCGTATATGCTAGTGGTTGATTCATAGCCATGTCCATGCCTCCGGACCCAAAAGGCAGCGAAGAATGTAACAACATTTGATATAAACCATGCGATGAATAATGAGCAGGGGTGATATTCGTAGTCGCAGGAACATTTGTGGAAAATATAAGTGAAAAATGAATTTGTGTAGCATTAATATTTGATATACTACTTAGTATTGACTGTGCCCCATTTATTGCGTTATCCACATAAAGAAGTGATTCCACGTAGTTGGTATCTTCTTTACTGGCGTAGACACCGCTTACGCGATTATAGTCAAGTCAACAACAGCGCGCCAGTCGTTTCTTCTCTTCGCTACGTGGCGCCAATTGGATATTCCAAGCGAAGCCAGGTCCTTCTCCACTTGGTCCTTCCAACGGAGTGGAGGTCTTCCTCTTCCTCTGCTTCCCGCGGCGGGTACCGTGTCGAATACTTTCAGAGCTGGAGTGTTTTCATCCATCCGGACAACATGACCTAGCCAGCGTAGCCGCTGTCTTTTAATTCGCTGAACTATGTCAATGTCGTCGTATATCTCCTACAGCTCATCGTTCCATCGAATGCGATAATCGCCGTGGCCAACGCGCAAAGGACCATAAATCTTTCGCAGAAATTTTCTCTCGAAAACTCGCAAAGTCGACTCATCGGTTGTTGTCACCGTCCAAGCCTCTGCACCATATAGCAGAACGGGAATTATGAGCGACTTATAGAGTTTGGCTTTTGTTCGTCGAGAGAGGACTTTACTTTTCAATTGCTTACTCAGTCCGAAGTAGCACCTGTCGGCAAGAGTAATCCTGCGTTGGATTTCCAGGCTGACATTGTTGGTGGTGTTTACGCTGGTTCCAAGATAGACGAAATTATCTACAACTTCAAAGTTATGACTGTCAACAGTGACGTGGGAGCCAAGTCGCGAGTGCGACGACTGTTTGTTTGATGACAGGAGATATTCCGTCTTGCCCTCGTTCACTGCCAGACCCATTTGCGTTGCTTCCTTGTTCAGTCTGGAAAAAGCAGAACTAACGGCGCGGGTGTTGTGACCGATGATATCAATATCATCGGCATACGCCAGCAGCTGTACACTCTTGTAAAAGATTGTACCTGCTCGATTAAGTTCTGCATCTCGAATAATTTTCTCCAGCAGTCGAACGATAGGAAGTCGCTTTGTCTGAAACCTCGTTTGGTACCGAACGGCTCGGAGAGGTCCTTCCCGATCCTGGCGGAGCTTTTGGTGCTGCTCAACGTCAGTTTACACAGCCGTATTAGTTTTGAGGGGATACCAAATTCAGACATCGCGGCATAAAGGCAGCTCCTTTTCGTGCTGTCGAAAGCAGCTTTGAAATCGACGAAGAGGTGGTGTGTGTCGATTCTTCTTTCACGGGTCTTTTCCAAGATTTGGCGCATGGTGAATATCTGGTCGGTTGTTGATTTACCAGGTCTAAAGCCTCACTGCTAAGGTCCAATCAGTTTGTTGACGGTGGGCTTTAATCTTTCACACAATACGCTCGACAGAACCTTATATTCGATGTTGAGGAGGCTAATCCCACAGTAGTTGACGCAGATTGTGGGGTCTCCTTTTTTATGGATTGGGCATAGCACACTTAAATTCCAATCGTTGGGCATACTTTCGTCCTACCATATGTTGCAAAGAAGCTGATGCATGCACTTTATCAGCTCTTCGCCGCCGTGTTTGAATAGCTCGGCCGGCAATCCATCGGCCCCTGCCGCTTTGTTGTTTTTCAGACGGGCAATTGCTATTCGAACTTCTTCACGGTCGGGCAATGGAACGTCTGCTCCATCGTCATCGATTGGGGTATCGGGTTCGCTTTCTCCTGGTGTTGTGCGTTCACTGCCATTCAGCAGGCTGGAGAAGTGTTCCCTCCATAATTTAAGTATGCTCTGGGTATCGGTGGCTAGATCACCTTGGGGGGTTCTACAAGAGTATGCTCCGGTCTTAAAACCTTCTGTAAGCCGCCGCATCTTTTTGTAGAATTTTGGAGCATTACCCCTGTCGACCAGCTTATCAAGCTCTTCGTACTCACGCATTTCGGCCTCTTTCTTTTTCTGTCTACAAATGCGTCTCGCTTCCCTCTTCAACTCTCGGTATCTATCCCATCCCGCACGTGTTGTGGTCAATCGTAACGTTGCGAGGTAGGCAGCCTGTTTTCTCTCTGCTGCGACTCGGCACTCCTCGTCGTACCAGCTGTTCTTTTGCACTTTCCGAAAACCAATGGTAACGTAGTTGGTATGCGCACCGGTAAACGGGATCACAAGCACATAGCGGGACATACGTCTACATCGTTGTATTTTAATGTACAATCAAAATTTAATAAATCCTTAGAATCGTATTTTAATGTACATTCTTTAAGTTTGAATGTTTTAAAAACTTAGGATTGTTGCGCGCCAAAAAAATTGTAAAACAAAAATCTTAAAGTATAGCTGAAAATATATTTTATTACATACAAAGAATTTCGAAACATTCGATAGAGCCTTTTTTTTAAATTGAAAAAATCTCCTAATTCAGACGACAATGCGAAAGGTACCACCATAGTCGTGAACGGCAAACCACCTCCAATATAAATATTTGCGCGAGCGTAGATGTAATGCTCTTGTCGTTAAATTAAGTAAAATTGTAGGTACTAATGATTTTCATATAGTGTCTTTGAAAAAAGGCAATTAGATAAAAAAAAATTCAGGCCTGCACTGAAAAAGTTGTATAAAAATTTTTAAATTTTTGTCCAATAAAAACAAGAACTAGAACAGGAGCCTACTAGTTTTTGTAATTAAAGGTGTAGAGTCCGCTGTAGACTCTAATGAAGTCACATAAGCATTGTCAGAATGCGGTTTTGGTATTAAAACTGTAGTAAATATATTTTATAGAAACAAAATACCACACCAAATATTTAAAATTTAATTGTTGTTGAACTCTTATCAACTTAAAAAAAATGAAACACAGTATATATAATCTTTAATATTTGATGCATCGTAGAGTAACTGTTGAAGAACCACATAAAAGAAACTGTGCGATACAATGTACTAACTGCCAAGAATATGGGCATACCAAATCATATTGTACCCCACGCAGTGGTTGTGTGGTATGTGGCGATTTGCACCCAACTTCCAAATGCAACCTCGACGAAAGGAAAAATGGCTTAAATAAAAATCGCAGCAATTGTGGAGGAAATCACACTTCCAACTTAAGGGGTTGTCCTGTATATAAAAATTTGAAATCGAAGTTGTCAAAGGGCTTTCAAGCTCGTCGTAACCAAATGTTACAAACTGCCGCAATGAAATTATCAAGATTATTAAGATAAAAGTTCAAATTAAATTACTTTTAAGAATAATATTATGCAAGGAAAATATGCAAATGTAGTGAAAGGCAACACTGTACAAATGCAACTACCGCAAGATCATCCAAATGGAGGTATTGAAACTAAAGAAGATGATTTTAAATCTTACACAGTGTATGAAACAATTTATATCTGATATGCAAAACAGGATCTAAGATTTAATCAAGTGCTGCAAAATTTATTAAGTAAGAAATGAGCATACTATATATTTGTATATGGAATGCTAATGGTGTTAACCAACATAAATTAGAGATTATTAGATTCTTGTCGGAAAAAATTTAATGCTTATATCAGAAAATAAAAATAAGTTCAATATACCGGGATTTAGACTCTATGTTACAAATCATCCGGATGGAAACGGCATAGTGGCACGGCAGTACTGGTTAGAAATCGGTTAAGCCACTATGCTGTAGAATCTCATGCTACACCTAGTTGCAAGCTAAAACAATATCCCTAAAAAATCGGGGTTGTGACTTAAACCTTACGGCTGTATGCTGTCCACCTCGTTTTAAAATTACAGATAGCGAATTTAAAGACTTTTTCGAACGCTAAGTCCAAAATTTCCAGCAGATAGAGATTACAACACAATAAGCATAATAAGCATAATAAGCTGGATATAAAATCTCCCGGTAAGTCGACATACTGGCCCAGTGATAGAAAAAAAACCAGACTTAATAGATTTTGCTGTAGTCAAAAATATAGTAAGATCGCTGATGACAGCTGATAAATGTACAGGCTTATCATCTGATCATTCTCCTGTACCAATAAAGTTATACGAACAGCCCATGATATTTGAGCAAAAAGATTCTCTAACATCTCATAAACCTAACTCGTTAAAGTATAGAATATATATCAGCAGCCACATTAATATTGATTACAAATTAGATATAGAAGAAGACATTGATGAAAGAATTTAATTATATTAGTTTGTCAAAAAAGTCTTGCGGTATTTTTATTGAATGATTTATTGAATTTATTGAAATGGTTTATAACGGTTTGATGACTCATGCGCACCTCTTGACCAATATTACTGCTGTTACTATGCCGGTCTCTTTCGACCAATTCAGCGATTTTATCGTAATTTTCGACGACAGGCCTTCCGGAGCGTGGCGCATCTTCGACCACCTCTACATCAGAACGAAAACGTTGAAACCATCGTTGTGCGGTGAAAATGGAAACTGTATCGGGTCCATAAATTGCACAAATTTTATTGGCGGCTTGAGATGCATTTTTGCCTTTATCGTAGTAGTACTGTAAAATATGCGGAATTTATCTTTATTTTGCTCCTTGTTTGCTACGCTATAACTCATGACCCGATGCGACGAATAAAACTAGAACTACGCGCTTTCAGCGCCAATTAGCGAAAATACCGCAAGACTTTTTTGACAACGTAATATAATAACTAATGCAGATGCACCAATACCAATACCAAAACGAAACAATAATATCAGTTGGTTTTAGAAAGATATAATAATGATGTTTCTATCGCTATTGCTAGCCAGCACTTACCTCGGCACTTGTTAACTCACCGGCAAAAATAAACACAGTTTGGTTTCCTTTTGTTTAATTTAATGTTTAGTTTAATGCTTGAGTTTGATTTGTTTTATTAAAGACACTGTTCGGATCGTTGGATTCACTGCACTTCGAAATCGGTATCTAGGAAACTGACGCTGCGTGACACGTTCGCTCGGTGCGAGATCGTTGTAAAAAAGGGAAGGTCGTCCTCTCGAACGGTCGGTTTTGATTGTTGGGTAGTGTAGAGTTGTGGTGTGATGTTCGTATGTGTGATATATATTCATGTGTAGTAGTGTGTGGTATCTTCATGTGGGATGTCTGGATGTGTGGTGTCTTCACATGTGGATCGCGTTAGTGTGGTGTGTTGTCGTGTGGTTGTTCAGTGTCGGGCGTACAGAGGGAAAAGCTAACTCATCTAGCCATCCCGGCCCCCCTAGGCGAATATTAGCCTAGCAGACGCTGTAATTGCTGCAGCGTGGCAACAACGCTGCTAAGGCCAGTGGAGCGGCGGTATGATGAACGATGCTGCTGGCGCCGCGGGGATGCTTCATTTCGCCTTGTTCTGGACGATGGAGGGGCAACTATCCTTCGATGCCGACTTGGCTGCTGCGATCGGTTCGTGGCAAGCTGCCGCGCGACGGGCCGTTTTGGGGTGCGATGCAGCATGGTATGGTGCGGCCTATTGCACAGTTGGCATAGGGTGATGGATGTACACTCCTGGGTGGTGTGTACCGTTGCTAAGCAATTCAGGCAGTGCCCGTGAGCTTGAGCAACCTTCTGCCGTTGCATGGGCTGCATGCTGCGGAAGATGCTACAATGTTGTAGCCGGTGTGGGCGCCGACATAGGGGACATCGGCTGCGCTGAGGTTCTGCTACGGGCGCTGAGGACGGTGGTAGTGGTCGCGTGCTACTACGATGAGCGGTAGCAGTGGCGGTTGCCGCTGGAGTTCGAGGCGCTGGAGTTGCCCCAGGACGAGGCACGGTTATGGCTGACCTCACCGTTGGCGTTGGCACTGCTGGCATATCCACATCCATTGTAATCTGTGTGGGAGGAGGAATGTGGTTAAAATGTGTGTCATTAAAATGTGTATGGCGATCGTGCCACGTTATGTGGCATGAAAGGGTCGTCACGTAGATCGACCATTGCATTAGGTTTCGAAATAGTTTAAGCGAGTTTTTTTTTATTTGCGGGTTTATCACGTCGGATTTTTGGTTATTTGATTTGCGTTACGATAGTATCGGCGGTTTTTTCTTTATTTGCGGTTTCGTCATTGTGTGGTAGAAAACATAGTTTCACGAGCGGTCTTGTTAATATACCGCTTTGAGTGCGGAGATCAACGACTCGTACATGACCGTCGGAACCGTAGTGTCGGGTTTCAATGCGGCCAAGCCGCCATTCTGTAGGGGGTAGACAGTCATCATGGATGATGACACAATCTCCAAGCTTTGGCGCCTTTTCTGGACTCTTCCATCTGTACCTTTTATGAAGGTCCTTTATATATTCTTCCTTCCATCGGCGGCTGAAATCGTGATGGAGAATTTTGATTCTCTCCCATTGATTTAATAAGGATAGCGACCCCACGCCTGGCTCAGGTGTGGCCAGAATGGGTGCTCCTTTGAGAAAATGCCCTGGTGTTAGGGCTGTGAAGTCAGAGGGATCTTGCGAGAGGGTTGTGAGTGGCCGTGAATTGAGAACGGCTTCAATTCGCACTAACAGTGTGGTGAACTGTTCATAATTAAATTTGTAGTTTCCAGCTACTTTTTTGAAGTGGGATTTAAAGCTTTTTACTGCTGATTCCCATAAACCACCCATATGAGGAGCGCTTGGGGGGATAAATTGCCAGTTAATACTTTGGGGAGCATACCTTTGTACAATCTCTGGTGAGACTTGTTTGATAAAATCCACAAACTCCTTTTCAGTGGCTCTTTGGGCTCCAATGAAGGTTTTACCATTATCGCTCATCAGTTTAGATGGGAAGCCGCGTCGTCCGACGAAGCGAGCGAATGCCGCGAGAAAAGCCTCCTTTGTCAGATTCGTACACAGCTCTAGGTGCACTGCTTTTGTCGTAAAACAGACAAAGACAGCCACATAGCCTTTCATTAGAGTGGGGGACCTTAGCATGGACGCCTTTATCTGAAAAGGCCCAGCAAAGTCGACACCTATAACTGTGAAAGGCAGAGCGAAGTTGCAGCGTTCCGGTGGAAGTGCTGCCATAATCTGAGTTCGTAACTTCTGCTTGTGCATCGTGCAGATCTTGCACATGAAAATGCATTTCTTTATTTGGGGCTTAAGTCGGGGAATATAGAACTCTTGACGGACTATATGCTGCATTAGGCGATGTTCAGCGTGAAGCATGAGTAAGTGGATATAATTGAGGAGTAATGTGGCAAGTGGGGATTTCTCTGCTATAATTAGAGGGTGGCGTTCGTTGTACGTCAGGCTTGAGTTAGCAAGCCTACCATTCGCACGAAGCAGACCTTTCGTGTCCAAGAATGGGTTAAGAACCAAGATTGAACTCCTTTTATCAATGGGTTTTGATTCTCTTAATAATGAGATATCGCGGCTGAAGTAGCGCATTTGAGTGGATGCGATTAGTGCGACCTTTGCCTTTTGTAGTTCTAGGTGCGTCAATGTATCGCATTGGTTAGAGTCTGGGTGAATTCCCTTAATTTTATTTTTGAGTCGCTCTATGAACTTTAGCATGTAGGCGATAACTCGGAGGGCGCGAGGGAACGATGAAAATCGCTCAAGGATGTCACTATCATCCAATGTTGCGTGAAAGCAGTCGATTTTTCGACTTTCTGGGGCAATTATATTGCGCATGGGCGATCATGGCCAAGAATCGGGAGATTCTATTAACCATCGGGGGCCATTCCACCAGAGGGTGGTGGTGGCGAGGTGCAGCGGCTTGCACCCTCTTGTACCTAAAACGGCAGGATAGTCAGCACTGGCTACGTGTCGCCAAGTGGCTGATCCCACTAGGTCAAGTATTTCTGACGTACGATTAGAAATGTACGTTTTCCATGCGTGTGGTGGTTTTTCCAACCAGGCTAGAACGATTTCAGAATCGGACCAGAGATGCAATCTGTATTTCTTCATGTTTAAGTGGGTCTGCACCATGGAAACCAATTTTGCGAGTAGTAGGGCGCCACAGAGCTCAAGTCGAGGTAGACTTAGCGTTTTTAGAGGAGCCACCTTAGCTTTAGCTACTAATAAGTGGCTTGTGGTCGCGTTATCGCTTTGTGTGCGCACATATAAAGTGGCACAGTATGCCTTCTCAGAGACGTCACAGAAGCCGTGTAATTCGACTTTGTGTTCGGGGGAGTAGTTTACCCACCGTGGGATTTGTATCTGTGAGATATCGTTTAGATTGCTCGCGAACTGTGACCACTTTTCTAAACGAAGTGGTTTTACTTGTTCGTCCCAATCGGTCCCATCTAGCCATAATTCTTGTATCAGGATTTTAGCTTGTATCATAATTGGCGAAAAATATCCTGCGGGGTCGAAAAGTTTTGCCACAGAGGATAGAATTTGGCGTTTTGTAATGGCGGATACTGCAGATATTGACTCGGTAGTGTATGAAAACTGGTCAGATATCGCATTCCATGGAATCCCCAGAGTCTTTGTTGTACTTTCCTTTTCGAATTTAAGGAAATTAGTATCCAACAAGTTTTCGTTCGGTATATTTTTTACTATATCGGGATGATTAGCAGTAATCTTTTTCAGTGGAAACCCTGCGGTTTTGAGGGCTCTTATAACCTGTGATAAGGATTCGTATGCTTGTGGAATACTGTGACTTCCAGACAAAATGTCGTCAACATACGTTTGCGTTTTTAACACCTCGGTTGCCAGAGGAAATTCTGACTTGGTGTTTTCTGCCAATTCGTACAGTGTTCGAATGGCTAAGTATGGGGCACAGTTAACGCCAAAGGTTACTGTTTTTAACTTAAAGTCGCGTAGTGGACTAGTGGGGGATTTTCTGAAAATAATTCTTTGAAAATCTTGATCGTCTTTATGTACGACTATTTGTCTATACATTTTCTCGACGTCCCCGTTGAAGACGTATTTGAAGATACGCCAATTTAAGATAAGCAGCATTAGGTCTGGCTGAAGCGTGGGTCCCGTAAACAGGATATCGTTTAGGGAATTACCCGAGCTAGTGGATTTTGGCGCATTGAAGACAACTCTTACCTTTGTGGTTTTTTTGTCTGGCTTTACTACTGCATGGTGTGGCAAATAAAACGAGTAGTATTTACTTTGTATGATTTTTTCGCCAGCGCTGACTTCCTCCATATGATCTAAAAGGAGGTATTCTTCTACGACCCTATCATATTCTGGTTTCAGCTCGCCTTTTTTAAGTAGGTTTTTTTCCATACTTAAAAACTGTTGAATAGCAGCGGTGCGGGAATGACCTAAGGCGAGCGTGCGGGGAAATTCTGGCTTTAGTGGTAGTCGTACGACGTACCGGCCATCTTCTGCTCGAGTAGTTGTGGATTTGTAAAAATCCTCACTATATCGATCTTCAGGGGTTGTGATTGTTACGGGGGGGAGTTCTTCTAACTCCCAAAATTTTCTTAATTGCGAATTGAGGTATTCGTTGGAGATTTCCTCAACTTGAGTTGTCATCGTGGCAACTGGTTCCGCAAGTAGTCCACTTAGGACCCATCCGAAAATGGTATTTTGCGCCAGAAGTGTTTTTGTAATTTTCTCAATACCTTCGAGTATTATCTGTGGTATGAGATCGCTGCCTAATAGAAGATCTATTTGAGCGGGAGTGTTGCAGTTGGGGTCTGCTAACTTAAGGTGTGAAACCTTTTGCCAATGCTTGCTATTTATATGATAGCTTGGAAGCATGTTTGTTAATTGCGGTAAGACAATAGCTTCTGCTTGAATGCGCTTATCCGCTTGGGGGGAAATTAGGGTAATGGGGCAGATTTTATTGGAGTTTTGAACTACTCTTCCGCCCATTCCCGTAATTTCAAAATTGGATAATTTCGTAGGCAGTTGTAGCCTATTTTGTGCCCTAGACGCAATAAATGATCGTTGTGATCCTTGGTCTATTAAGGCCCTGAGTTTAAACAGCTCTCCTCGGTGTTCGATGGAGACGACTGCTGTAGGTAGTAGTATTCTACTGTTGTTTTCGCTATGTAGCGTTTGGGTTTTCAACGCCTTTGAGCAGCATGGTGCTTCTTGGCTGTTTTCTGAATTTGTTGTTGCAACTAAACCTGTTGCTCTTTTTACGTTTGCGCTGTTTGGGGGTGAGCTGGAAAAATTGGTAATGTGTAACATCGAATGATGTCGTTTATGGCAATAAACGCAATTAAATTTGCTTTCACAATCTTTAAGCATGTGTGCATGTGATAAGCAGTTTGTGCAAAGTCTTTTTGACTTTACAAAATTGTTTCGGTCAATTATATTTAATTTCTTAAATTTCTCGCAAGATTTAAGTTTATGTCCCCCTGTGCACAGTTCGCATGACGTTTGTTTGTATTGTTCAGATGTGAACGTTTGATTTTTGAAAAAGCTTCTATTTGAATTGTTGTTGCTACTGGCTTGGGATCTTTGGAAGCTTCTATTAAGGTCATGGGAAATACCTTTTGGTTTAATTATCTTTTTATCAACTCTTTCTGCGATTTCATACTGGGTAGTTAGGAAATCTTGCATTTGCTGCCACGTGGGGCATTTTTTCCTGGATGAGAGAGATTGTTCCCATAGCAATAACGATTTTTCTGATAATGCGGCGGTGCATATATTTATCAGAATTGGGTCCCAATTGTCTGTGGGAATATTTTGTGTCACTAAAACCGACAAACAGTTGGAAACAGTGGATTGAAGTTTCATATATTCTTCACTTGTTTCCTTTTGAATTTTGGGCAAGTTCATTGGTATCGTTATTTGCTTATCTACCAGTATTCGTTCGTTTTCATATCTTGCTCTCAGAGCTTCCCAAGCCAAATGGAAACTGTCGTCATTTAATGCGAACTGTTTTACGATGACGCCTGCTTGACCTTTTGTTTTGTATCTGAGGTGATACAACTTTTGAGCATTTGATAATTTCGGATGGTTTATGTAAACAGCTGTGAACATGTCCCGGAAGGACGGCCATTGTTCATAACCACCATGGAAAATTTCAGTATCACATGCGGGCACCTTGAGGTGGATACCCGAACTTGCCTCTTGATTTTGAATGTGTGGCAGCTCTACTCTCGGAGGTGGAGTAGGTGCAACTGCTTTAATTAACTTTAGCTGATCTGCGATCATAATTTTTGTGTCTTCATACTGGTCTAAGCAGTTTTCAAATTTGGCGTAAGCAGAAGATTTAAAGTTTTCTGGTAGATCTGAATCGTCAGTATCTACAATTGCGTCATATGCAGCCTGGAGACGTGTCCAAAAATTTTCAATTGTTTGGCTTTTTATTTCTAGCGCAGATTCAGAATTTTCTTGAATCGGCGAAGAAGCAAATCGATTGCAATATTTGATTAGACAGTCACTCTCCGAAATGAATTTAGAGTATGATATGTCTTTCCCCCTTTTTTGTTTCGTAGCACCTTGCTTCGAGCGTGTAGCTTCTGCAGGTGTACATGGACTTTTTTCGTCAGAAATCATCTTTGGGACTTTTAGTAACTGACTTGGTTTAGAGTCCTTTGAGTCTGAGCTCATTTAAAAAGTGTATAGAATATCAAAACGCCTTAGTGAAAACTAGACTTGTAGATGTTTAACAAGGTTTCGTATGTAAAATGTTCAATAGAAGACTCTTTTGTATGTAAGAGTTTCAGAGAAAATCGATAAACAGATAGATAAATTATATGCTGAAATTATTGATGAATTTCACCACAGATTGTGTATATGTACAAGTGTGTCGATGTAATATTTCGAAAGGAAGACTCTTTTGTAAGTAAGAGTTTCCAAGAAATTCGATAAAGCAGATTTTCTTTTTTTTATACTGAAATTAGTGAATTTAATTTCACCACAGATTTCGTATACACCTATGTATGTATGTTCCGACGAGAACTCTTTTACGTAAATAAGAGTTTTTAATTAAATAAGTAAACCATACGCTTTTAATAGCCGCGTATAATCGCGATTTTGTATAACCGACAACTCTTTTAAGGTAAATAAGAGTTGTTTTATTTTTGTTTCGAATTATGAACTTTACTAGTATTCAATTTTAATTTCGATTTAATTTTATTTAATTATTTGTTATCAACCGCAAAACCAAATAATTTTTTGTTGTATATATTTGTATATGTACTTGTATATATATTTATGTATTTTTTATTTTGTTATGTGCAAATGAGAGCTCGTTTTAGAGATCACTGCACTTTGTACATATGCATGTATGCATATATGTATTACGCTTTATTATGTTTTACACAATCCTGCTTGTTTTGTTGACCAAAAACCAAGGGGTATTGTGGGATATGTGCCAATGTGGTCTTTGAATATATTGTATACGCAATCCTGTTTCTTTTTGTTAATCAAAAACCAAGGGGTATTGCGGAATATATGCCAATGTGGACTTTGAAGTAATATGCGTAGTTACATATGTGACGATACACGATTATACAAATTTTCCATTATATTATTATAATAAATTTTTCGCCGTTTAAACGTACAGATGCTGCGATCAGTATTAAATTGTTGACGATTCAATTGACAAACAAATGTTTATTTTGTTCACGTTGTACCCGGGGTATAAATTTACCATATGCGTTTCTGCGTATGTATGTATGTACGTATTTATAATGCGACCGTATATACTCGTACACAGGTACGCGTGTACATTCGCCTTACGGATAAACCGCGAAAAGAGAATTATCGGACACTTAACGTGGGTAGATGTTTATGTATATAAGTAAATATATGAAATATATGTATCGTTTTCTCGTATATGTTTTTACGACTGTTATGTGGAAAAGAGTAAATTTACTCTTTGTAATTTATATAAATATAATTATATCGAATATATGTATGTATGTATGTATATGATGTATGTAAAGTTTTATTTATACATATGTATGTATGTATGTGATGTATGTAAAGTTTTATTTATACATATGTATGTATGTATGGTTTTCAATGTTTAATATTTCCTCTCTCTTGTCTGTGTGTGATTTGCCTTGGCTTATTTTAAGCAGTCCTGCTTATACTTGATTAAGTATAAGGGGTACCGCTGGAAATTGGTGCAAGTAAATACTTGAAAAATTTTTTGTTGTAGAAATAATTTTGTGTTTTCACACGACTGTAAGCACTTAGCGGTAATCAATTATTTATTATTCGTATTACCAAACTGTTTTGTTTCTTAGCGGTATTTCGGTTTTTACCGGGAAATAACCGAATACTAAAACAGTTTGGCAACCGTTTTTTTTTTTTATTCTAACGGATGGTTAGAAACGCAAATTTATCTGTTTTAAATTTTTGGCCTTTTTTTTTATTAAAAACCATACATATGTATATACAATAGAAATAATGATGGGAACGATACAACCAACTCACTTGTATTTTCGCCAGGGGTTTTGGGGACAGTTTGATTGTATGTATGTGGTCTTTTATGTGTGTGCGTTTGTGGGTTTTCCTCCCAGTGTGTGCGTTTGTGGCCTCTTCTCCCAGTCCCTTTGTTGCGGTGAATTTTGGTGAGATGATGATGTGTAGGTTTTTTTCCTGTTTTTACTTCGCGCCCGTTTTTGGTAGTTATTTATGTATGTATTTTTTTGTTGTTAGAACCGGCTTCGCGCCCGCTATGTAATTTATTTCTTTATTTCGCGCCCGCTCTTTTCATTATGTATATGTATGTATTAGGGTTTTTTTTTTTTTTTTTTGGAGAGAAAATGTTTTATTCTGTATATATGTACATATGCATGTATATGAATGTTGCCACTGCACTGCACTCTTATGTGTTCACTGCACTGTTGAGTTTTCACTTTTTTTCCGTTTTAACTGCACTCTTCTCACCGCACAATTTTTTTTTTTTTTTTTTAGTTTTGCTTATATTTTTGTTTTTGTTTTTCCAAGCTAGTTCACTCGCACTTCACTGCACAATTTTTGTTTTCGTCAATACGTTTTTTTTTTCACTTTTTTCACTTTTCTATTTTTCCATAGTGCCTCTCACTATGGCTCGAAGGACCAATGTTTCTATCGCTATTGCTAGCCACCACTTACCTCGGCACTTGTTAACTCACCGGCAAAAATAAACACAGTTTGGTTTCCTTTTGTTTAATTTAATGTTTAGTTTAATGCTTGAGTTTGATTTGTTTTATTAAAGACACTGTTCGGATCGTTGGATTCACTGCACTTCGAAATCGGTATCTAGGAAACTGACGCTGCGTGACACGTTCGCTCGGTGCGAGATCGTTGTAAAAAAGGGAAGGTCGTCCTCTCGAACGGTCGGTTTTGATTGTTGGGTAGTGTAGAGTTGTGGTGTGATGTTCGTATGTGTGATATATATTCATGTGTAGTAGTGTGTGGTGTCTTCATGTGGGATGTCTGGATGTGTGGTGTCTTCACATGTGGATCGCGTTAGTGTGGTGTGTTGTCGTGTGGTTGTTCAGTGTCGGGCGTACAGAGGGAAAAGCTAACTCATCTAGCCAAATGAAATAGAAAAACGTGTAAACACTGAAAATTATGTAAAGAAAGTGTGTCCAAATGCAAAATCAAAACTATCTTTGGAAAACCCAAAAGTTTTTTAAGCCACCAGTAGATGCCAATATGCCTCTATGACAGTTGAATGATGGTTAAACGTTGTGATGAGAAAAAATCAAATTATTTTGTGAATCACTCAACAAAGGTATTTCAACCTAATAGCACAAAGAACAATTTTAAGTTGCCAACTTGGTTCATTGCCGGTAATGAGTCGCTTGTGTCTGTTAGGATTTTTACTTCTGAAGTTACTAGAATCATAAAGCAGCTAAGTCCGAAAAAGGCATCAGGACACAACACAAAAATGCTAACTTTTTTACCAAATATTGCTGTAACAGTGCTCTCCTTGCTCTTTAATGTAATACTTGGTTTCGGATACTGTCCAATTTCGTGGAAAAAGTAGCGGATCATCATGGTAGATAAACTTGGGAAAAACTTAACACAGCCGTCTTGCTAAAGACCAATAAGTTCTCTTACCGTGTGTTTTTAAAATATTTAAAGACGTGTTACTAACAAAGATGACTCCTTTCTTCTTCTTCTTTATTGGCGTAGAAACCGCTTACGCGATTAAAGCTGAGTTAACAACAGCGCGCCAGTGGTTCCTTTTTTCGCTACGTGGCGCCAATTGGATATTCCAAGCGAAGCCAGGTCCTTCTCCCCTTGGTCCTTCCAACGAAGTGGAGGTCTTCCTCTTCCTCTGCTTCCCCTGGCGGGTACTACGTAGAGTACCTTCTGAGCTGGAGTGTTTTCGTTCATTCGGACAACATGAACTAGTCAACGTGGCCGCTGTCTTTTAATTCGCTGAACTATGTCAATGTCGTCGTATATTTCATACAGCTCATCGTTCCATCGAATGCGTTATTCGCCGTGGCCAACGCACAAAGGACCATAAATCATTCGCAGAACTTTTGTCTCGAAAACTCGCAAAGTCGATTCATCAGTTGCTGTTATCGTTCAAGCCTCTGCACCATATAGCAGGACGGGAATTACGGATGACTTATGGAGTTTGGTTTTTGTTCGTCGAGAGAGGACTTTACTTGTCAATTGCCTACTTAGTCCGAAGTAGCACCTGTTAGCAAGAGATATTCTGCGTTGGATTTCCAGGCTGACTTTGTTGGTGGTGTTAATACTGGTTCCTAAATAGACGAAATTATCTACAACTTCAAAGTTATAACTGTCAACAGTGACGTTAGAACTAAGAGAGTGCGACGACTGGTTGTTTGATGACAATAGATATTATATTTCGTCTTGCCCTCTTTCACCTCCAGACCCATTTGCTCCGCTAACTAATAGCGCGGTTGTTAAGGCCAATCATGTCAATATCATTAGCATACGCCAGCAGCTGTACACTCTTACAAAAGATTGTATATGCTCGATTAAGTTCTACAGCTCGAATTATTTTCTCCAGCAACAGATTGAAGAAGTCGTACGATAGGGAGTCGCCTTGTCTGAAACTTCGTTGGTATCGAACGGCTCGGAGACATCACGGCATAAAGGCAGCTCCTTTTCGTGCTGTCGAAATCAGCTTTGAAATCGACGAAGTGGTAGTGTGTGTCGATTCTCTTTTCACGGGTCTTTTCCAAAATTTGGCTCTTGGTGAGTGTCTGGTCGGTTGTTGATTTGCCAGGTCTAAAGCCACACTCATAAGGTCCAATAAATTTATTGACGGTTGGCCTTAATCTTTCACACAATACGCTCAATAGAACCTTATACGCGATGTTGAGGAGGCTAATCCCACGGTAGTTGGCGCAGATTGTGGGTGAAAAATCTTAAGCTTTTTTAAGAAAAGTTAATTGCGAATGCGTGAAATATAAAATATAATAAAATTGCCTGTACCGAAAATAACGACCGCTCGCGAATGTTCTTCTTACACAATTGAATTCTTTATTGTAGGAATTTTATGACTTAGCCTAAACCTTAACCTAACGGCTTAAACTAACGGGACGCGTAAGTATGTATTTACAAAAAAGGGATAAGTAGAATTTATTTCGTTACATTATGGTAGAAAATTATGGTGAGTATATAAAACAGTATTATTAGGGTGAGTACTTTATATAAAATAAACTTTAACATTTTAATTCAAATATTTAATATAAAATTAATTCATATATATTAGTTTAGTATTATGTTTAAAAATAGTATTTATGTTTGAAGGGTGTCGCTTGGCGCAACACGGGCCACCTTGACAGGATCAAGATCCTTCAGCGCTGATTAGTAGCAGGGCGAGCTTATGAATGGGCCGCTTGATTGTGCCTGCTTTCGTTGCCACGTCTGCCACTCGCACCTTGCCGTCTTGCCCTTCTACGGTTGCGGCGACTCGTCCTAGTACCCACTGCTGCGGTTGTGTGTTGTCTTCGTGTACGAGGACGAGGCCGCCGGCCTGCAGATTCCGCTCCGGATGTAGCCATTTGTTGCGTTCCTGAAGGCTCGTGAGATACGTTTTGGACCACTGCTGCCAAAACTGTTGCCTGAGACAGCAAACAAGCTGCCATCTCTCGCAACAACGAATTATGTCCGCTGGCACTTATGCTGGTGGCAATGCTCGTAGAGGGCAACCGATCAGCAGGTGTGTGGTAGAGCTTCTCCATCGTTGGGGTCCTGGCTCAACGGTGCTAGTGGACGCGAGTTGAGAATGGCTTCCACTTCGGCTAGTACTGTTGACAGCTCTTCTGCGGTGAGAAGAGAGTTGCCGAGTGCGCGAACTACCAAGTGTTTGGCGGATTTCACCGCGGCCTCCCATAATCCGCCGAAGTGCGGCGCCCTGGGTGGTATAAAGGTGAAGCTGAATCCTTTTTCTGCGGCGAATCCCTTCACTTCCGTTGACTGAGCTAGAAATGCCTCTTTCAGCTCGCGCAGCTTGCGATCGGCGCCGATGAAATTGGTTGAGTTGTCGCGGTATATTTTCTGCGGAATCCCTCGGCGACCAACGAACCTTTTTAGAGCGAAAATAAATGTATTAGTCGATAAGTCAGAAACTAATTCTAAGTGTACTGCTTTCGAAGCAAAGTACACAAAAACAGCAATATAAGTTTTCACTGGTGGTCGACCACGTATTTTTAATGTTGTATATATTGGACCACAAAAATCTACGCTACATATAAGGAAGGATCGTAGCGCTCGAAGTCTTTCTGATGGCAAGTTTCCCATTATTTGGGTTTGCAGCTTCGGCTTGTAATGAAAGCAGTGTGTGCAGTTTCTTACGGTTCTACTGCATGCTTCTCTTGCATTAATCAGCTATATGCGTTCTCGAAAAAGCGCAACCAGCGCTTTTGCTCCAGCATGGTGATTTCGAAAGTGCAGGAACCGTAAGTAAGTCGTAACGAGGTGCGAATTTTTATATAGCAACAGTGGAAATTTGGCATCGTATGGGAGAGGTGCATTTAAAAGGCGACCTCCTACTCGGATTAATTTGAATGACAGCAACATATCCGAGTACTCATGCAAGAACGGATTTAGTTTTTGCAAGTTTGCCAGTAGAGTGGTGCCCTTAGTCAGTTTTTGGATTTCATTCGCAAATTCCGAATGTTGAATAACTTGAACAATTTTCAAAAAACTCAAGTGTAATTCGTTAGATGTCAGATCCCTACCCTCCGTAGGCATTTTTGGTCGTCGGATCCATCGTAGTAAATATGCGACCACACGAAGCAATTTTCTATGAGAAGAGAATTTTTCAATGAGGTCCAATATTGGACTTTTCTCAGTGGTCGAAATTAATGTAAATGCATTTTTCTTCTTCTCTAATGCTTCGTCTTCTGGCGAGAGCTGGAAGTGGGTGTTAATTGGTCATAATGCAGGGTCTTCTAGGAGGAACTGTGAACCGCCAAACCATATCGAATTATTTAATTCATCCACGTTACAACCCCGAGACACTCGATTCGCAGGATTTTGGTTTGTTGGCATATGCCGCCAATGCACTTTGTCAGTAAACTCTTGAATTTCGGACACTCTATTTGCGACGAAGGTTTGTAATTTGGAAGGACGTGTTTTTATCCAGTGTAAAACGGTTTCAGAGTCTGTCAAAAATGTAATTTTTTCGAAATGTCGATTCAACATAGGCGCAACTCTTGACCATAATTTTGAAAGAAGATGTGCTGCCGAGAGCTCGCGGAAGAGATTTGGTCTTCAGCGTAGCCACTCTAGACTTTGCAGTAAGCAGCATGCATTGAATACCACTAGCAGTTTGGCTTCGTATATATATGCAGCATCCGTACGCTCCTTTTGAAGCGTCGGAGAAGCCATGTATTTGGCAGATGGCACTCGACTCTACGTTCAAGTAACGAGGAATGCTAATTGTTGAAAGCTGCATTAGGTTGGCTTTGAAATTCTGCCAGCTAGTGTCGAGGCGCAATGGAATCGACTCATCCCAATCTAGTTTTTGAACCCAAAACTCTTGCAATAATATTTTTGCTTTGGTAACTTCTTCTTCTTCTTTACTGGCGTAGACACCGCTTACGCGATTATAGTCGAGTCAACAACAGCGCGCCAGTCGTTTCTTCTCTTCGCTACGTGGCGCCAATTGGATATTCCAAGTGAAGCCAGGTCCCTCTCCACTTGGTCCTTCCAACGGAGTGGAGGTCTTCCTCTTCCTCTGCTTCCCGCGGCGGGTACTGCGTCGAATACTTTCAGAGCTGGAGCGTTTTCATCCATCCGGACAACATGACCTAGCCAGCGTAGCCGCTGTCTTTTAATTCGCTGAACTATGTCAATGTCGTCGTATATCTCGTACAGCTCATCGTTCCATCGAATGCGATAATCGCCGTGGCCAACGCGCAAAGGATCATAAATCTTTCGCAGAACTTTTCTCTCGAAAACTCGCAAAGTCGACTCATCCGTTGTTGACATCGTCCAAGCCTCTGCACCATATAGCACGACGGGAATTATGAGTGACTTATAGAGTTAGGTTTTTGTTTGCCTACTTAGTCCAAAGTTGCACCTGTTGGCAAGAGTTATCCTGCGTTGGATTTCTAGGCTGACATTGTTGGTGGTGTTTACGCTGGTTCCAAGATAGAGGAAATTATCTACAACTTCAAAGTTATGACTGTCAACAATGACGTGAGTGCCAAGTTGCGAGTGCGACGACTGTTTGTTTGATGACAGGAGATATTTCGTCTTGCCCTCGTTCACTGCCAGACTCATTTCTTTTGCTTCCTTGTCCAGTCTCGAGAAAGCAGAACTAACGGCGTGGGTGTTGAGGCCGATGATATCAATATCATCGGCATACGCCAGCAGTTGTACACTCTTATAGAAGATGGTACCTTCCCTGTTGAGTTCTGCAGCTCGAACTATTTTCTCCAGAAGCAGGTTGAAAAAATCGCACGATAGGGAATCGCCTTGTCTGAAACCTCGTTTGGTATCGAACGGCTCGGAAAGGTCCTTCCCGATTCTGACGGAGCTTTTCGTGTTGCTCAACGTCAGCTTACACAGCCGTATTAGTTTTGAGGGGATACCAAATTCAGACATCGCGGCATAAAGGCAGCTCCTTTTCGTGCTGTCGAAAGCAGCTTTGAAATCGACGAAGAGGTGGTGTGTGTCGATTCTTCTTTCACGGGTCTTTTCCAAGATTTGGCGCATCGTGAATATCTGGTCGGTTGTTGAATAGACCAGGTCTAAAGCCACACTGATAAGGTCCAATCAGTTTGTTGACGGTGGGCTTTAATCTTTCACACAATACGCTCGACAGAACCTTATATGCGATGTTGAGGAGGCTAATCCCACGGTAGTTGGCGCAGATTGTGGGGTCTCCTTTTTTATGGATTGGGCATAGCACACTTAAATTCCAATCGTTGGGCATACTTTCGTCCGACCATATTTTGCAAAGAAGCTGATGCATGCACCTTATCAGCTCTTCGCCGCCGTGTTTGAATAGCTCGGCCGGCAATCCATCGGCCCCTGCCGCTTTGTTGTTTTTCAGACGGGCAATTGTTTTGAATTCGAATACTTCTTCATGATCGGGCAATGGAACATCTGCTCCATCGTCATCGATTGGGGTATCGGGTTCGCTTTCTCCTGGTGTTGTGCGTGCTCTGCCATTCAGCAGGCTGGAGAAGTGTTCCCTCCATAATTTAAGTATGCTCTGGGCATCGGTGGCTAGATCACCTTGGGGGGTTCTACAAGAGTATGCTCCGGTCTTGAAACCTTCTGTACGTCGCCGCATCTTTTCGTAGAATTTTCGAGCATTACCCCTGTCGGCCAGCTTATTAAACTCTTCGTACTCACGCATTTCGGCCTCTTTCTTTTTTTGGCTACAAATGCGTCTCGCTTCCCCCTTCAACTCTTGGTATCTATCACATCCCGCACGTGTTGGGCGATAGTAATGTTGCGAGATAGACAGCTGTTTTCTCTCCACTGCGACACGGCACTCCTCGTCGCACCAGCTGTTCTTTTGGGTTTTCCGAAAACCAATGATTTCGGTTGCAGATGTACGAAAGGAGTTTGAAATGCCCTCCCACCGTTCCCTTATACCGAGTTGTTGACGAGTGCTCTCAGAGAGCAGGAGTGCAAGTCCAGTAGAAAATCGTTGGGCTGTCTGTTGTGATTGCAGCTTCTCGACGTCGAACCTTCCTTGTGTTTGTTGGCGTGCGTTTTTTGCTGCACAGAGGCGGGTGCGAATCTTGGCTGCAACAATATAGTGGTCCAAGTCGATGTTAGGACCTCGGAGCGCACGCACATCTAAAACACTGGAGACGTGTCTTCCGTCTATCACAACATGATCGATCTGGTTGGTGGTTTTTCGATCCGGAGACAGCCAGGTAGCTTGATGTATCTTCTTATGCTGGAATCTAGTATTACAGATAACCATATTTCGGGCCCCGGCGAAGTCGATCAGCCTCAACCCATTTGGGAATGTTTCCTCGTGGAGGCTGAATTTACTGACCGTAGTGCCAAAGATACCTTCTTTGCCCACCCTGGCATTGACATCGTGGCGGGAGCATCTCTCATAACTGCTGCTCCAAGCACTCATAAAAGGCATCTTTGGTCACATCGTCCTTCTCTTCCGTCGAGGCGTCGGGCGTAAATCAGCGATATTTTGAAGAACCTCGCTTTGATGCGGATTGTGGCTAGACGTTCATTCTCCGGAGTGAATGATAGTACTCGGCGACGGAGTCTCTCTCCCACCACGAATGCAACACCAAACTTGCGCTCCTTTATATGGCCACTGTAGTAAATGTCACAAGGACCTACTCGTCTCTGTCCTTGTCCCGTCCATCGCATTTCTTGGACGGCGGTGACGTCAGCCTTTATCTTTACGAGGACATCTATCAGCTGGGCAGCGGCACCTTCGCAATTAAGGGACCGGACATTCCAGGTGCACGCCCTCAAATCATAATACTTATTTCGTTTGCCATGGTCGTCATCAAAAGGGGGGTCTCTCATCCGAGGCTGTTTAAACTTTTGCATTGGGGGTGTTTTTTCACGTGGCGGGTCCCAAACCCAGCGCACAACCCTATGCAGGGGGTGTTTCGCCTTCTCAATTTAGCTCGCCTTCAAACGGATGTTCTTAGGCTACCCAGAGGATACTTGGTCAAAGACCGGAAGTCGTGAGCTGCTTGAGTCATATGTAAAGAATCGTTTCTGGCCACTCCCAAGTGAATGGCGATCAGAGAACTTTCCTCACTTGCGTGAGCTTCTACACATGACTCCATCCTAGTGGGGCTAATAATCCAAGAGGATCGAAAAGGCGAGCAGAAACTGATAATATGTTTCATTTAGTGGCTCACAAATCATTAAAATCGTCGGCAACCAATGGATTCCCAACGTTTTAGTAGAGTTTTTTTCATTGAAGCTTAACGTCTTTTCAGTGCAATTACTGTCGAAAAATTTAGGGTGGTTCGAAAACCATTTCATTATTTTAATTACCTCACTTCTCAAAAGATCTAGAGACTCGATATTTTCGGATCCTGTTAATAAATCACCAACATAAAAGTCTCTTTTAATAGCCAATGAACCGAATGGATCTTTGATTGTATTGGCATCGCTGAGCATTTGCAAATACTGTGTTGCGAGAAATGGAGCAGGCGCAGTGCGGTAAGTTACGGTGTTAAGACGAAAAATTTGTATTTGCTCTGAAGGATGCCCTCTCCACACAATAAGTTGACAATTTCTGTCTTCTTCATGCATAGTTATTTGGTGATACATTTTAGTAATGTTCGCTGTTAGTGCATACTTATGTAAGCGAAAACGAAGGAGCGTGGAGTATAACTCTTCTTGGATGGTTGGACCTACCATCAAAAGTTCATTCAATGCTATTTGAGTTGAAGATCGACTCGTAGCATCAAAAACAACACGTAATTTGGTTGTTGTGCTCTCGGGCCTTAACACGCATTGATGCAGAATGAAGTAATGTGGCTCACTCGGGATCTTGTTGTTTGTTGGGCTCATGTGGTCCAGTGCTTTATATTCATTCATGAAGTCCAGATACATTCCACGAAGTTCTGGATTTTTCAATGTTTTCCTCTCCAGGGCCTGAAAGCGCCTAACTGCGGTTTCATAGGAGTGACCGAGTAACTTACGGTCAGATTTAAAGGGCATTCTGACTTAAAGCCTTCCTGAAGGCAATACTTCAGTTGTGTTAACGAAAAATTGTTCACACTCCTTTTGTTCTTGTGTGAACTTGTTGCCATTTGTTTCTGAAGGAAGTTCCTCCACAGCACAGAATTTTTGGACTACTGAATCTATGGACGTTAAGTCGCCTTCAGTTTGGCATAATG
This sequence comes from Bactrocera zonata, assembly GCA_037783105.1. Lineage (NCBI taxonomy): Eukaryota > Metazoa > Arthropoda > Insecta > Diptera > Tephritidae > Bactrocera > Bactrocera zonata. The sequence continues at coordinate 1,079,327 of JBAWJQ010006684.1, forward strand.
TGCTAGCTGCTTCGGGAGGAGGACTAAGATTGCTGACATATTTGCCAGACACAATCCATCCCAAAAGAGTTTTCTGTAGCGTTGGTTGATTAGGGCCAATTTTAATTTGGCCAACCGCTAACAGATCGAAAAAGGTTTCTGCACCCAATAAGATGTCAATCTTTTGGGATGTGTGAAATTCTGGATCCGCCAATTCAATATTGCGCGGAATTTTTCAACCATTTACATTAATGGTATGGTCTGGATGATTAGCCGAAATGCATAATTATTAACCCGCGACTTAATAAACGCGCTTAATTTGGCCCCGGCTTTCATACTGGAGTTTCCAATTCCTATAATATTTAAGGTCCTGTTTTGGCGACGAATCCGCAGCCTTTGGGCCAAATCCTCTGTCATAAAATTGACTTGTGATCCTGAGTCCAGTAAGGCTCTTGCAGGTAGGTACTCTCCACAGCTGGTCCTCACCAGAATAACTGCTGTTGCCAACATTACCCGATCCGGCATACTCGATGTATGCATTGCATGTGTTGTTGGTTGCGGATGAGATTCAGTAGCAAAGGAAACGGGATACTGGTGAAGTAATGTATGATGGGATCGATTGCATACACGACATCGATCCGCTCTGCACTTGGAAACCGGATGTCCCTTACGCAAGCAATTTAAGCATAATGGCACCGATTTGACATACTGAAATCTCTCTTCCACAGAGAGAGTTTAAAGGTGGCGCAAGCAGATATGTAGTGGTCCTTTGATTTACACTGCTGGCAAAGAGGCTACTTTGTATTTGCAGCTACTAAGGACGATTTGGTCCTGTCCGATTTGATTCCTGTCATGTGACTCGTACTGATTGCAGCTCCGGGCCTCGTTCTCGAATATGACGCTCCTTCTGCTGATAATTGCTGAAATCTTCTATTCAGGGTGGCTTTACAGTCCTTCCATAACGGTAGCTTGTCGTAATCCAGCTGTTCTTCCCACCTTGATCGGGTGGTAGAGTCTACTTTTGACATGACCATGTGCATGATAATCGCATTTGTAATTTGTTTCTCATCGCCCAGCGATAGCAATGAGTCATACACAGCCGACACTTCATCGATAATCGCTCGCAATGAGGGTGCCGATGGTTTTTGGATAGTTGGCAACTCAAAAAGCTTTGAAATTGTATTAAAAAATATCAAACATCTATTATCGTAAACTTTTTTGAGGCTTGCCAACGCCTTCGGATAATTTTCATCCGACATTTGAAACGCTTTTACCGTACCCAGAGCCTCTCCAGATAGACAATTAACGAGACGGTTAAATTTTTCAATATCTGGGATATTTGGATCATTGTGAACCAGACTCTCAAACAAACTCATAAAATTTTTAAATTCGGAATACTCTCCCTTGAATTTCGGCATATTCATTTTTGGGAGCCTTGAGCTGTGAGATGTTACGAAAGATGTGTCCGCAATAGACGTTCTACTTTTTGCTAAAATTGTTTTAATTACAGATTTTGTTTCTACAATTATGTCCTCTAACTCCCCTAGGGCCATGTCGTCTTCATCAATCTCTTCAATTTTAGATTGACACTTCATCAACTTTTCACTGTGTGTTTAATTGTAACCCTTTTGTTCACCCGGATGTGGGTGATATACTCACTTGGTGCACTTGCACGTTCACCTGGAATTTTTAATTCTCCGAATTTCTTTGAAATAAAGAAAGGAAGTATTTCACTTTCACATTAATTTCTTGTATTTATTCTCATTTTGTTTCTTTCAATAATTATTTGGTAATCACAACTGTTCAAAAAAGTGGTTTGTACAAAATTTCACTAGCACTTAACAATTCTTAAACTTGTGCAGCGTTGTGTCGATGAACGTCTCGATGGCGGAAAAACCTTAGCGGTCACGGGTAAAACGAAAAAAGGCGCTCATTCCGATGTGACCAATTCTTTTGTATCGGTTGTGGGTGGTGAATAAGGCGAAGTGTTGGTGTGTAGTGTGATTGGTATGATGTGGAGCTGTGGTGGTGTGGATGACATGTTGTGTTGTATTGGGTTGTGTGACCTTTAGTATGTTGTGTGTGGATGCGATGAGTGCTGCGAGGATGATATACGCGGCGTAGCAAAATATCGCACGACCGAATGTCGCATAAACATTCTGGCCCCCCTAGGCGGATTAATCGCCTAGAAGTCTTTGCAACCGTTGCAGAGTGCTCACTACGGCGTTCAGTCCCATTGGATTGCGTTGTGGATTACGATGACCGTAGGTTGGTGCAGGTGGTCGTGAGTGCGCTCCCCTGGTGCGTCTGGAATGGCGCCCTCTTCGGCGCTGGACAGGATCCTCGTGTTTTCTGTGTCTGTTATTTGTGTGGATTGCTGCGGATTGATTCGACGAGGGAATCGATGAAACAGTGTATGATGTCGGTTGGACATTCGAATGTGGTGTGGGAGTCTCCCAAGCAATTCATGCAATGGCCGTGTGCGCGAGCGATCTGTTGGCGCTGAGCTGGCTTCATGCTTTTGAAGATTGTGCACCTCTTCAGAACGTGGGGCCGATGGCATAAGCTGCAACGTGGAGGCAAGTTTTCTTCGAATGGATCTTCTAACGTATCCGTGGGTGTTGCAACAGATGATTGCCTTGGCGGACTCAAGATTCTTCGTGTCCTTGGTGCGGCGATGGGTGGAGCTGATGCTTTAGGTGCAGCAATGGCGGATTTCACAGTCTTGGGAGTAAGTTGGCTGTCTTCTATGTCCATTTCTATTGGAATAGGAATACACTATATTAAAACATTGTATGGTTCATATATTGAATTATGTAATTGGGTACTTGTTGCGAGAGATAGATACATATATCATCGTATACTATACATATTTTTTACGCTTCAATTGTTATCGCTCATTGGTTTTAGGTTGTATAACGGTAGTACTTAGAATTAAACGGATTGTAAACGGTGTATTTTTTAATTAATTATTGTTTAATTTTATGTATGCGTTTGCGTTCGCTTCTTTTCAGTGATCGGTTCTTCGGTATTTGGAAGAAAACACAATTTTACTAGTGGTCGAGTTAGTAGGCCAGTTTGTGTTCGCACATCTACTACTCTTATATAACTATCTCGTCCCCGATGTACCTTTTCAATGCGACCATTCGGTTGGGGGAAGGCATTCGTCCTGTATGATGACGCATTCGCCTGTACTGGGTTCCTTCTGGATCGTTTTCCATCGATATCTCTTATGGAGATCGTTGAGATAGTCTTCCTTCCATCTGTGGCTGAATTCATGATGGAGAATCTTGATTCTTTCCCATCGATTTATTAAAGTGAGTGAGTCTCCTTCTGTCTCAGGTATGGCGAGAAGAGGAGCTCCTCTGAGGAAGTGTCCAGGTGTAAGAGCTGTGAAATCGGAGGGATCTTGCGAGAGTGGTGATATAGGTCTTGAATTTAATACGGCTTCGATACGAGTGAGTAGTGTAGTAAAATCCTCATAATTAAATTTATGATTACCAGCCGTTTTCTTTAAATGGGACTTAAAGCTTTTGACTGCTGATTCCCAAAGTCCACCCATGTGTGGAGAACATGGAGGTATAAACTGCCAATCGATCCCTTGGGGTGCATATTTTTAAACTATTTCAGAGGATACTTCTTTCATAAAGTTTGTGAACTCTTTCTTGGTGTCTCTTTGGGCTCCGATAAAATGTTTCCCATTGTCGCTCATAATCTTTGAGGGAAATCCGCGTCGTCCGACAAAACGTGCGAATGCTGCGAGGAAAGCCGCATTTGTCAGATCTGAATAAAGCTCGAGGTGTACTGCCTTTGTCGTAAAACATACAAAAACAGCCACATACCCTTTTCTAAATGTAGATGATCTTAACATTGAGGCCTTTATCTGGAAAGGTCCAGCAAAATCAACCCCAGTAATAGTAAAAGGTAGAGCATAATTGCAGCGTTCAGGTGATAAAGCTGCCATGATCTGCGTACGCATTTTATGTTTGTACAAGGTACAAGGTACACATAAAAATCGTCTTTTCAAGTTGTGGCTTTAGTCGCGGTATATAAAATTCTTGTCGGACCATTTGCTGCATCAAGCGATGCTCACCATATAATGATAATGAGACTAACTTTGGCTTGTTGCAAATCGGTATGCGTTAGTTGTACGCAAGGATCATTTGGTATCCCTTTCATTTTTTGTTTAAGTCTTTGGGTGAATTTGTGCATGTAAGCGACTACTCTTAGTGCTCTAAGAAATGAAGAAAATCGGTGGAGAATATCATCCTCTTCTGGAGTGATATGAAAATTTTCTATTTTCCGACTTTCTGGCGGTATTATATTACGAGCGGGAGACTTTGGCCAGAATTCTTGTGATTCTGTTAACCATGTTGGACCATTCCACCAGAGTGTAGTGCTGGTGAGGTGCAGTGGCTTGCAACCTCTTGTCCCAAGATCCGCTGTGTTGTCTGCACTTGCAACATGTTGCCATTTTGCTGGGCCAACTAAGTCCAAGATTTGAGATATTCGGTTAGATACATAGGTCTTCCAGCAATAGGGTGGTTTTCCTAACCATGCCAAAACTGTTTCTGAGTCTGACCAAAGATACGTTTTATGATCGGTTAGATTCAGATGGGTTTGAACTACTGAAATTAATTTTGGCAGACTGAGTGTCTTCAAAGGTGCAACTTTGGCTTTGGCTACCAAGAGGTGTGCAGATATATTGTTATCGTACTGTGTGCGTACGTAAACTTTTCAGAGGCATCACAGAAACCGTGTAATTCTGTGTTAATGTTAGGGGTGAAATTTACCCATCGAGGGATTCGAATTTCGGATATAGTATGCAAATTGTACCCATTTTGTTAAACGTACAGGTTTTACCTGTTCATCCCATTCAGTGCCATCTTGCCACAATTATTGAATGAGGATTTTTGCTTGAATCATTATTGGCGAAAGCCATCCTGCGGGGTCGAAAAGTTTTGCCACCGAGGAAAGTATTTGGCGTTTTGTAATGGCAGACATTGCAGATATTAACTCAATTGTATATGAGAATTGATCTGTTATCGCATTCCATTGAATCCCTAGGGTTTTAATTGTACTGATCGTTTCAAATTTAAGGAAATTTGTATTTAATAAGTCTTCCTTTTTTATGTTTTTTACTATTTCGGGATGATTTGATGAAATTTTCTTTAAGGGGAATCCCGCTGAATTTAGTGCTTTGATCACTTGAGATAGTGATTCGCACGCTAATGACAGATTGTGGCTACCTGATAAAATATCATCAACATATGTTTGTGTTTGTAGCACAGAAGAAGCTAAGGGCAAATTTGTTTCACACGTTTATGCTAATTCATGCAGTGTCCTGATCGCTAAATAGGGTGCGCAATTGATGCCAAAGGTGACGGTTTTAAGTTTGTAGTCGCTGATTGGACTATTACTTGATTTGCGGAAGACTATACGCTGGAAATCTTGGTCATCTTTATGTACTAGAATTTGTCTGTACATTTTCTCTACATCCCCATTAAAAACGTATTTAAACATACGCCAATTTAATATTAACAGCATGAGATCCGGTTGTAAGGTAGGGCCAGTATATAGTACGTCGTTTAGTGATTTGCCTCAGCTCGTACACTTTGTGGCATTGAAAACCACTCGTACTTTTGTTGTGCGTTTTTCAGGTCGTATTACCCCGTGATGTGGCAGATAAAAAGATAAATATCTACCTTTAGATACTTTTTCATATGGTACAGCTTCTTCCATATGATTGAGGTCTAGATAAGGTCGAATTGAAAAACACGCTTAAGCTGTTATATCTTCCTTTATTCAAGTGAATCTTAAGACTGATTTTACAATAATTTCGTTCTTGCTTAAGTACAAATATTCCTACGTAATTTGATATTACTTTGACTTTTGCTTATAAAAGTAAAAGTAATAACATTTCATGTAGTACTCATAAATTTGAGTTCGGTGACATGAAATTTTAGCCACAATGTTTAAATTTGTTTACATTGCAAGTATCGTTGTTTAATTTTTATGAAGCAACGACACTTGTATTTTCGTTATACATATTTATATGAGTGTCAAGTTAAATTAAGCCGACAAATAAATAAATGTTTTATACAGTAATGTTGTTGGGTTGATTTAAGTATTTTTGCTTATAAAAGTAAAAGTAATAACATTTCATGTAGTACTCATAAATTTGAGTTCGGTGACATGAAATTTGAGCCACAATGTTTAAATTTGTTTACATTGCAAGTATCGTTGTTTAATTTTTATGAAGCAACGACACTTGTATTTTCGTTATACATATTTATATGAGTGTCAAGTTAAATCAAGCCGACAAATAAATAAATGTTTTATACAGTAATGTTGTTGGGTTGATTTAAGTATTTTCTTATTATTTCATCTACGTTGGAGTTTTCATTACATATTGTTGTTTGTGGAACTATGTATATATGTAACTCGTGATGTGGCAGATAAAAAGATAAATATCTACCTTTAGATACTTTTTCATATGGTACAGCTTCTTCCATATGATTGAGGTCTAGATATTCGTCCATCACATTATCATATGCTGATTTAAGCTCACTTTTTTTCATCAGGCTTTTTTCCAGACTTAGAAATTGCTGGACTGCTGATATTCTACAGTGGCCTAGAGCTATGGTTTCAGGAAAAGTTGGTTTGAATGGTAGTCGCACAACATAACGACCATGTTCGTTTCTTGTTGTTGTGGACTTGTAATAGGCTTCGCATGCCTGATCTTCTTCTGAAAGTTGAGTAGTATGAGGTAATTCTTCTATTTCCCAGAATTTTTTGAGTTCATTATTTAAATATTCGTTTGAAATATTTTCAACTTCAGTTGTAAAAGAATTAATTTTTTCTGTGACTTGGCCACTTAATATCCACCCAAAGATTGTATTTTGGGCTAACAATTTATTGGATATTTTTTCTATACCTTCAAGAATTATTTGAGGTATTAAGTCACTACCTAATAACAAATCGATTTGTGATGGGGTATGGCAGTTGGGATCTGCTAATTTGAGATATGAGCATTTTTCCCATTGCTTTTTATTTACTTCACAGCTTGGAAGCAAATTTGTGAGTTGCGGTAGAACGATGGCTTGTGCATCTATTCTTATATCCGCGTTTGGGGAGACTATAGTGATTAGGCAAATTTTGTTTGAATTTTGTATAATTCTTCCGCCCATTCCTGAAATTTGGAAATTTGAATTTTTGACAGGCAATTTCAGCCGATTTTGAGCTTTAGATGATATAAAGGATCTTTGAGAACCTTGATCTATTAATGCTCTTAATTTGAATAATTCTCCTCTATGTTCAATAGCGATGACCGCAGTGGGTAAAAGAATTTTGCTTTCATTCTCTGAATGAAGAGCTTGAATTTTTGCTGCTTTAGAGTAACATGGTTGTTCTTCCCTTTTTTCAGGATTTGAGATTTCGGGATTATCACTTTTGGTTGTAGTGACTAACCCGGTGGCTTTATGAAATTGATTTTGCTTCATATTTTGAAAATTTGTAATATGAAGCAATGAGTGATGTCTTCGTTGACAGTACACACAGCTAAATTTGCTTTCACAGTCTTTTGTCGTAGACGGACAGTTGATGCAAAGTTTATGTTGTCTGACAAGATTGTTTCTGGCAAAAACGGATAGTTTTTTAAATTTCTCGCAAGATCTTATGTTATGATCTCCCTTACAAATTTCACATAATGGTTGCCATTTATTTGTTTGGTTTGACACGAAAGTGTGACTTCTATTAACGTGCCTATTGTATTGCATATTATTGCTGGCTTGAGGTTTAAACAAGTTTTTACTTGAGTCATTTTGATGACTTTTTAGATTTATAATTTTTTTGTCTATTCGCTCAGCTATCTCGTATTGAGCAGTGAGGAATGTTTTCATCTGTTGCCAGGTGGGCATTATTTTTCTTTCCACTAGAGATTGTTCCCATCGTAGCAAAGCAGCATCAGGCAGTGTTTCTGCGCAAATGGCTACTATCATAGGGTCCCACGATTCTGTGGAGATATTTTGTGTTTTTAACACTGATAAACAATTGGTCACGGTCGAGTATAAGTTTTGAAATTCCTGGCTAGTTTCTTGTTCAATTTTTGGCAAATGCAATAAAGTTTTTATTGGGTTTTCTATCATAACCCTTTCATTTTCGTATTTTTCGACCAGTACTTCCCAAGCCAGCTTAAAATTTTCGTCATTTAAAGCGAATCGCTTGACGATACTGCCTGCTTCCCCTTTTGTTTTGTACCTTAGATGGTATAACTTTTGTGCTTGTGAGAGGTTAGGATGGTTTATATGGACGGCAGTGAACATGCCCCGGAAGGACGGCCATTGATCATAACATCCATTAAAAACTTCAGTATCACAAGCTGGTACTTTGAGATACATGCCTTTATCTAGGTCTTCTTTTGGTGTTGTAACTACTCTGGGAGGGGGAGTAGTGGCTCTACTTGGCCTTACTAAACTTATTTGTTCAGTTATCATTCCCTTTGTTAACTCATACTGATCGCGGCAGTTTTCGCACTTGGCTGTCGCCGAAGCTTTTGCGTTTTCTGGGAGTTCTGCGTCGTCAGTATCTAGTACTGTATCGTACGCTGCCAGAAGGCGAGCCCAGAGATTGTTCACACTTTCTAGTTTTATATTCAAAACTGATTCTGTGATGTCAGTAAAAGGGGAAGCTTGAAATCTTGTACAATATCTTATAAAACTGTCACTTTCAGTGATGAATCTAGATATTGTCTGATCTTTTGATCTTTTTTGTTTTATACTCTGCTTCGAGCGTGTATCTTCTGCAGGCGTGCTTTGTGATTTATCATCATCGGCCATTTTTGGAATTTCCAATAATTGAGATGTTCTTGGTTTAACCTCTTTAGATTTATCAGATTGCATTTATAAAATTAAATTGGAAGCTTTGAGCTTAAAAATGTTTCGTTTGAAATACTACAATTGTAAAATTGGTAGTATTATGATAAAATACATATATAAACAATTCTTTGTAAATATTTCGTTTGAAATAAAATTGGAATTATTTCAAATTTTTGTAAAAAATTTTTGTAAATATTTCGTTTGAAATACAATTATAAAATTGGTATTGTGAAAAAAAATGTGTAAAAAATTTTTTTGGTAAATATAATAAATTTTATTATAAATGAAATAGATTATGAACGCGTATTCACCGCATACATCGATTAATTCTTTGTTTCATACATATATGTATGTATTCGTATGTAATTATTTTTGTTAAATATGTATGTTTTTTTTTTTGTTTTCGTTTTATTTTATTTTTGTTTTTCTTTTTTTTGTACCGTGTATCAAATTAATTTATCTCCGCTTCACTCGCGCTTAATTTGTATTCTTGTTTTGTTTTTACGTTCTGTATCTTTTAAGAACGCGAAAGGACAGCCGTAATAAGCAAGAATATTTGTATATTTATTTGCATACGTTTCTTTACCTTTTGTTGCAATTGTTGTATATATATATATTTGTATATATGTTTATAAAAGTATGTCCAATATTGCCACAATGCTAAATGCACATAAATGTATATATGTATCGGTAACCGGTCGATGAGAGCGCGGAAAATAATTATATATGTATGCATATAATATGTTATATTAAAAATATTATAAGTATATGTTCCCATATGTACATATGTATGTATCAATGGTTTTTGTAAGGATCTCTTTAGTGAGAGATTGAGCACGGAAAGAGCATGAGCATAAAGGTGAGTATGATTGCGGTATAAATTTCGGCGGGAGACATGCAAATGTAAAGGTAAATATGTGCACATACATAAATTTTGCTTATTACCTTTTGTGGTTCTCTCCTTGCCTTTGCTTATGTTTAAAGCGATCCTGCTTGTTGCTTTTGTTTTGTTTCTTTAGCCCAAGGGGTATCGCAAGAATTATTGCAAGTTATACTTGACTTAGGAAATTTGTTGGTGTTTTTTTTTTGGTATTTTATTTTGTGGTGTGTTTGGAAACACGAATTAAGCGAAAAGGCAGGTCGTTGAACCTTGGCGTTATTTAATTTATGTATGTACCACTTGATTACTTAATTACATAGGCATGCACACATATTTGTGTAATAGAATAAAAAATCCGGAAATATATGCACACATGTGTTGCACTTATTATTACATATATATTAATAATGTCTATATATATACATATGTATTTTTCTTATATCCCTTTTTTCTCTTTTTTTTTTTTTTGTTCGCCTTTGCTTATTAGTTGTACATGATCCTGCTTGTTGCTTATTAGCCCAAGGGGTTTCGCTGGATAGTTGCAAGTTGGTATACTTGACTTTGTAAAATTTTAAGTTTATTTTATTTTTTGAGTTATTTGGAAACACAAAATCGCGCCCGCTTTTAGTTTTTACTGAGTTTTAAGTTAATTTGTTTAAATTTGTTTCCCGCCCGTTTATTATAAAATCGCGCCCGCTTTTAGTTTTTAGAGAGTTTTAAGTTAGTTTGTTTCGCGCCCGTTTATTATAATTTATTTTCACGTTAATATGTATATATGAGTATCTTGTACTCTGTATTTTTTTTTTGTTTTTTTTTTTTTTTTTGTTTTTCTAGGTGCTTTTTAAGGAGGCTCGAAGGACCATTTGTTTAATTGTAACCCTTATGTTCACCCGGATGTCGGTGATATACTCACTTGGTGCACTTGCACTTGCACGTTCACCTGGAATTTTTAATTCTCCGAATTTCTTTGAAATAAAGAAAGGAAGTATTTCACTTTCAAATTAATTACTTGTATTTATTCTCTTTTTGTTTCTTTCAATAATTATTTGGTAATCACAACTGTTCAAAAAAGTGGTTTGTACAAAATTTCACTAGCACTTAACAATTCTTAAACTTATGCAGCGTTGTGTCGATGAACGTCTCGATGGCGGAAAAATCTTAGCGGTCACGGGTAAAGCAAAAAAAGGCGCTCATTCCGATGTGACCAATTCTTTTGTATCGGTTGTGGGTGGTGAAAAAGGCGAAGTGTTGGTGTGTAGTGTGGTTGGTATGATGTGGAGCTGTGGTTGTGTGGATGACATGTTGTGTTGTATTGGGTTGTGTGACCTTTAGTATGTTGTGTGTGGATGCGATGAGTGCTGCGAGGATGATATACGCGGCGTAGCAAAATATCGTACGACCGAATGTCGCATAAACACTGTGTGAGTTTAATATGTCGAGACGATATTCCAACTCAATTGGATCTAACGACATGGTTTTTTCCAGAAGGCCCGTCTTTATACGCAAAATGCTACTTTTCGCCACCGTCCTTTGACGCTTTAATGATTTTAAGTCGATCAACTCCTTACTTGGAGAGAGGTTGGCGATAGTTGGCTTTGGCTTGCTCATTTTTGTTTGTTAAAATTAAAGTTTCGAAAAAGAACGATAAAGGTTGGCAACAAATATAATAGGAATCGATTACGAAAACGAAATAAAAATATCGATTTCCAATTAAACGAAAACCTAACCGATAATATTCGTAATGAGCACAATGTTTTTTGCAAACGAGGAGTTGAAAACTGTGTGAAAACACACTGACCGAATTGTAATTTTTTTGCTTTTGCAAATCATTAAAACGTGCACCTTAATGTTAAATGCAATATATAAGATATACTCTGAAGGCTACCGCAAATCGTTTGATCCCCTTTTTTATGTCAATATATATAACGTATGTGTATACACGTTGCTTTGCGATCATAGACGCTATCTCGAATCCCACTATCCTTTTTTCTTTCACGTCAATATATGTGTACGTATGTATGTATATACGTGCCCAAATATTATATATGTATATTGTATATAAACATATAAAAGTGTAAAAAAGAGAAAGTCAAACACTGAAAGGGTGCAAATGTTAATTATTATTATTTTCTTTGTTTGCACCACTTTCAATGATTCGCACTCGTTACCTGTTGTGAATGCGTAGGCGTTTTGCCTGCGTTCACTTCTCTGGTGCAGAGGAGGCAACGGCAGCTCATCCCCGCGAAGGAAGTAGGATGTCGTTGGCAACTGCGATGGTGTCAGCAGCAGCAATGTTGCTAGCGGCAGCGATGTTGTAAGCGGCAGCGATGTTATTAGCGGCAATGATGTTGTTAGCGGCAGCGATGTTGTCAACGGCAAACGATGTTACAATATTGGCGGCAGCGATGCTTTTAGTAGCAGAGGTAGAAACAGTACGGTGTAGTACAGTACTTTGTAGAAAACTGCAAACTTGTGTACAAAAACGACAAACAATTTTTTTTTTTTTTTTAACGGGTGTTCAATAAATACTTTTATATCGGCACTTTACCAAGTATTGAAACGGGACGGTGATTTTAGTTTGTACACTACGGCAGATTTTGCGGAATTTTTTAACGGGTGTTTAAAAATACTTCTATACCGGCACTTCACTTTCAATCGGTACTTTAAGTTAACGGCACTAAAAACCGGGTTTTTTATTTTGGGTTTGTAATTTGAAAACAGTAATAAATTTTTTTAATTTTAACTTTTTACAGAACTTTTATGTGAATATATATTTCACCACCTTTGCCAAAATACAAATTGAAATACTTATGTGCTTTTATTTTTGCACCCCACTGTACTCACCACCCGTTTTGAACTTGACGTACGTATATGTAAGTAGTTTTGTACATATGTGCTTGGTTTCTTTACCGTACTTATTTCGAAGATTCTTTCGCACTTAGTTATACATACTTATGTGTATGTGCATATATTTTGCTTTTATGTACCGGTAAGTATTGATATAAGTACATACATATGTATGTATGTACGAATCTGTGTATTTGCCGAATGGAATAATCCGCACTCCACTTCACCTATTTCTTTCTTTTTAATTTTTTAAATTTTAAAAGTTCATACGCTGGATATTCTTTTTATCCCACTGCCACTGCTTATGTACATGTACGTACATAAATATGTATGTTATTTTTTATACACTCTGTGAATCTTTTCACATTCACAGTAATAATTTGTAATTAAAAGAATTTTTGTAAATTTAAACACGTTTGGTACACTTTTTATTTGGAAGTTACGTTTGTATATTTTTCACTTTTATTTAGCCGACGACAACCGACAATCGCGAAACGAAAAGCGCGCGCACAGGCAATTAAATGCGAGCAATTGAAACAGAGAATTGTATATACGGAAATATGATATCCTCGAAAATTGTTTTAAAAATGTTATTTATTAAACTTTAAACTTTTATCACGCACTATTGTCCCTGCTCGGGCGCCATGAAAAATCTCAATCTTTTTTGAGAAAAGTTAATTTGGAATGCGTGAAATATAAAATATATTAAAATTGCCTGTACCGAAAATAACGACCGCTCGCGAATGTTCTTCTTACACAATTGAATTCTTTATTGTAGGAATTTTATGACTTAGCCTAAACCTTAACCTAACGGCTTAAACTTACGGGACGCGTAAGTATGTATTTACAAAAAAGGGGTAAGTAGAATTCATTTCGTTACATTATGGTAGAAAATTATGGTGAGTATATAAAACAGTATTATTAGGGTGAGTACTTTATATAAAATAAACTTTAACATTTTAATTCAAATATTTAATATAAAATTTATTCATATACATTAGTTTAGTATTATGTTTAAAAATAGTATTTACGTTTAAAGGGTGTCGCTTGGCGCAACATGGGGTCACCCTTTTTGGGGATTGGGCAGAGCACACTTAACTTCCAATTGTTGGGCATGCTTTTGTCCGACCATATTTTACAAAGAAGCTGATGCATGCTCCTTATAAATTCTTCCCCGCCGTATTTGAATAGCTCGGCCGGCAATCCTTCCACCCCGTTGCTTTGTTGTCCCCCAGGCGGGTAATTGCTCTTCGAACTTCGTCATGGTCGAGCAAAGGAACGTGTGCTCCATCGTCATCGATTGGGGAATCGGTTTCGCCTTCTCTACGCATTGTACGTTCACTGTCATTCAGCAGGCTGGAGAAGTGTTCCCTCCATAATTTAATTATGCTCTGGATGTCGGTCACTAGATCGCCTTTGGGGGTTCTACAAGAGTATGCTCCGCTTTTGAAACCTTCAGATAGCCGCGGCATCTTTTTATAGGGTTTTCGAGCATTACCCCTGTCGACCAGCTACTCAAGCTCTTCGAACTCACGCATTTTAGCCTCTTTCTGTTTCCGTCTGCAAATGCTTTTCGCTTCCTTCTTCAACTCTCGGTATCTATCCCATCCCGCACGTGTTGTGGTCGATCATAACGTTGCGTGGTAGGCAGCCTGTTTTCTCTCGGCTGCGACACAGCACTCCTCGTCGTACCAGCTGTTCTTTTGCATTTTCCAAAAACCAATTGTTTCGGTTACAGTTTCGGTCTCACCCAGTTTTTTGAGCTGTCTGGAATAATTCTTGCCGTTAGCTGTCTTTAGACGCGATCCCCACTAAACTTGCTTAGCGTTAAAGTCGCCTCGCAAAATAAATTTGTTAGGGTGCATATTGAAAAGTTCTTTATGTTCTTCAACGAGGATTTTGTATCTTAATGATATTATGTATATATAAAAGAAATTAACCCAGTTCATTTAATACATTAAATTTATTTTTTGATGCATGGAAACTTCGAAAATATTTGAATTTTATAAATTTATGTGAAATTCTCTATGTGTATTCTTAAGTATATTTACAACCAAATTAAAAAAGTCGACTTTTTGAAAGCTCTAACCATATATGTATAACCCTTAACACTTTTCCTGTTAACTCAAAATTACATATTTCTAAATGTTCATTAATTGTGATGCCATGTTCATCGGAATGAGACTTAAAATAGTCGTGAGGCAAAATTAAATCAGCCAGCTCTCGACTAAGAGGAACCATTTTGTGTTCTACTCTGCATTGGTTATTAAAAACACTCTTCATCTGGCATCCCATCAATCGTCACTATCGACCACTAGCACTAGTTTTAGCAATCCAAAGTTTTAGCCAATCGTTAAACTTCTTCAAGTTCGGGAAGCGTCTTGAAAGTCTAAGCATGATTGCTAGCACTGAATGAACCATGTTTTCCAGTTTGAGTAGCAATCTAAGTTGGTCCAGAATATCGAACAACATACTAGAATGACATAAAATCAATTTATGCCGCTCAGCCATTACCAAGTCATGATCTATGTTCTCTAGAAGATGTGCTTTCTTATTTACCACGGTTTCACCAATAGAGATGCGAGCTTTATTATCTGCGTTACAATGTTTTCTAGATAATGGATTTTGGTTTCAGTAAGTAACTTTGGGGTTGATCAGTCTGAGCCCGATTGATCTTAACAGGAACTTTTGATACATGTTTTCGTTCTTCTGCAGAAGAATTTTTTTTGGAAACAAACGGAGATATATTTCACTCCGGTGATGAGATTAATAAAATACAAATAACCCAAACAACAATTACATTAGCAGCAACAGTAGCAGTAACATATACTATGCGGTACTAGGTGGCGACCTTGGAAACCCGAATTAACCGATTGACATCAGAGTGCCTGGACCAAGGTCGTTCAGCGACCAGCTTTGCAAGAGAGCAAACCGAATTATCAACAATAATACTACGTTGGTGCCAATACCAACAACATCGAGCATGATGCCTGCTCAAAGCAAGCCTTGATGATCCGCTGGCTTCCAACTCATCCTTGAAATTTTGAATGACGCGCAGATTGTGGTTGTTCATCCTCTGTAGTTGCGGCATGCTTAGCTCTGTTTCGTGGCTGATAATGTTGAGTAAAGACGACCCTGCTACGCCTGGCTATTTGTTTAACATCTCGCGTCGATTTACATATTTTCAGCTGTTGTCGAGTTGTGTCCCAATTGTAGTAATCTCCGCACCATCGTCTGAGTTAACTTTCGCAATGCTCTTTTATGCAATTCGTAAGATAAAACGGTTTTGATTTTGCTTAAAAGGGTTTCATGTCAGACCTTATCGAACGCTTGAGCTTCATCTAGAAAAATAGCTGAACAGTTAGTGCTCGATTGCTTTCCTGATTTCACTGGTAATTGTATTTACTTGCTCCACATTGCCATGTATAGCACAAAATCGAAATTGATGCGTTGATGTTATATTATTTTCGTTGGGTAAAGGAGTCATGGAGGATGGAGTCATCTGTAGAAGTTCACGCAACTGAAGAAATTTCTCTGATCGCCATTCACTTGGGAGAGGCCAGAAACGATTATTTTATATATGGCTTAAGCAACTCAAGACATCCGGTTTTAGACCAAGTATCCTCTGAGTAGCCTAAGAACATCCGTTTGAAGGCGAGCTAAAGTGAGAAGGCGAAATATCCTCTTCACAGGGTTGTGCGCTGGGTTTGGGACCCGCCACGTAAAAAGCACGATTGAAGGCGAGCTAAAAAGCACTTCCAATGAAAAATACCAACTGCCTCGGATGAGAGACCCCACTTTTGATGACGACCACAGCAAACGAGGTAAGGATTATGATATGAGGGCATGCATCTGGAATGTCGGGTCCCTTAATTAGGAAGTGCCGCTGCCCAGATGGTTGATGTCCTCGTTAGAGTGAAGTGAAAAAGTGCGATGGCCGGGCCAAGGCTTGAGACAAGTAGTTCCTTTTGAAACGCAAATTTGGTGTGGAAATCGTGGTGGGAGAGAGACTCCGTCGCCGAGTACTATCATTCACTCCGGTGGATTAACGTCTAGCTATAATCCGCGTCAAAGCGAGGTTCTTCAAACATGTCGCTGATTTGCGCCCACGCCCCGACGGAAGAGAAGAACGATGTGACCAAAGATGTCTTCTATGAGTGCTTGGAGTGAGGTCAAAATCGTGCTTGGCGACTTTAACGCCAGAGTGTGCGAAGAAGGTATCTTTGGCACTGCGGTCGGTAAATTCAGCCTCCAAGACGAAACAACCCCAAATGGGTTCAAGATGATTGACTTCGCCAGGGCCCGAAATATGGTTATATAAGTTAATAATAGTTAACGCACTGAAGCGCTCATGCTGCCAAAAATTGCAAAGCATGCAGTCTGCATCGTTCACTTCATGCGCGACCAAATTATGTAAACAAGACAAAATGATTGGTCAGCTGTAGTAATTCGATCAGTTCGATACATGAGCGTGGGAAGTGCCTATTCAAGCAATAACGTCGAACAAACGGCAGCAGCGGCGGCAAAAATAGTAAGCTAGCAATAAGCTTACAAATTATAAAATAAATCAGTTTTAGAATGAAACTCAAAGCGTGAATATCATTTTCAAAATAACTCTGGGTAGTCGACAACACCGTCGCTGCCCCAAGGGAGTCATAATAGTAAAGTGAAAGTGACTTGTCAATATCATCTTCAAAATAACTCTGACTTATCGACAACACCGTCGCTACCCCAAAGGATTTATAACTAGAAAATCAAAAATAACTGGCGCCCAACTAGAGTAGACCCACGCAGAGAGGAACACCACCATCTCCTGGAGGCAGAGGAATCAAGACCCCAACCAGAGGAAACCCACGCAGAAAGGAACAAAGGAACACCACCACCACCACCATCACCTGGGGGCAGAGGAATCAAGACACCAACCGATAAATAATGTAAGTGAAATTTTTTACTCTCCGCCTTCTGTTTACAATTATATCAGTGAAAATTGGACAATTTAAGTGTGGTTGTAATAAATAGGATTGCATTTTGAACTCCTGTTTCCCATTTTTGTTTTTTTTTGTGTGCACTTACGTCGCTACCCGTTCGTGCTATTTTAACTACCTTGCATGAGCAAACTTGAGACTAGTGAACTTCCGGACAGACTAGACAACCAACTTTTGACAAGCAAACGTCTCAGGCGCGAACAAGACATGAATGAACATCAACTGCAGGGTATTATCAATGCGGCCGTCAGCGCCGCACTTCAAGTACAAAGGACTTTAAAACCAAGCTAGAGCAGCTTACAAACCAGTTTCAGGCCACGACTGTGGCAGCTGCTGAAATTAAGACTTACGAACCAATAAAAATCATAGACGGGGTAGAATGTCATGAAGGTCTGGATGCAGTTAAATCACTTCCAGAGTTCGATGGCTCACAGGAGCAATATGTCTCCTGGCGACAGGCAGCTATGGCCGCGTATGATATATTTAAAACCCACGTGGGTAGTTCAAAACACTACCAAGCTGTCCTCATAATTCGCAACAGAATTAGGGGATCGGCTGATGCAGTTTTAGCATCATTCAACACGGTCCTTAATTTCGACGCTATCATTAGCCGCTTAGATTTTACATACTCAGACAAGCGACCATTGCATCTGCTCGAACAAGAGCTAGCAACGCTAAGGCAAGGACAATTGACTATTATTCAATTTTATGAGGAGGTTGAGAAAAAACTCACACTTCTCACAATTAAAACCACAATGACGTTTGATACTGACCAGGCACGGTATATGAATTTCAAGCATAGAGCCGATGCGCTTTTTTTTGCAGCCCAGCCTAAAGATTTGCCCTCGGCTCATGCAATGGCCCAGGAAATAGAAGGAAATCACGATAGGCACGCATTTGCGGCCCAGTTTGCAAGATCGTTGGAGGAAAAAAACCTCAAACAACCTCAAAACTGATCTTATCAGAAGCAGTCCGACATTCAGTACAGGACTGGAAAAAACCCTTATTTCACCAGGGAGCAAGGAGCTCGCCCTCCAAAGCGCGACCAAGTTAAGAAAATGGAAGTCGATCCATCTTCGAGGTTCCGTCAGAGCACTAACTTTCCAAACCAGAACAACCAAATTACGCATAACTCAAGCTTACCTATAGCACATCCCTCTGGCAATAGTCAACCACAAGGTACGTTCAATAGACCTGCGAATTCTCAAAGAACGTCGGACTACAGACCACAGAGGATTAACCATTCGACAGAAAAAAGAGACGAAGTGTATGAAAAGCAGTACGATCAAGCCGCTTATGATGCAGCGGCAGAAATAGAAGCTGAAAATGAAGCTGAGTATGAAGAAGATGCGCTTAATTTTTTAGCGGAGAGTCCCTGCTCCCGTTTATCCAACAAACAGTAGCGGGGAAATCGTTGAAATTCTTAATTGACACCGGGGCGTCAAAAAGTTATATAAAACCTAATATAAGCCTTTTATCCTCTGTCCCAGTACAGACACCGTTTGTGGTTAAATCAATTCATGGATTTAACAAAATCGAGAGTAAAAGCTTCCTTACGATGTTTGGCATAAATAGCCCTTTTTTCCATTTACCCGGTCTCACAATTTTTGACGGCATAATTGGACTCGACCTATATACACAGGCGGAAGCAACTATTGACCTCGCGTCAGAATTGATCCACTTTAAGGGAGGATCTGAAACTCTGAGATTCCACAATTGTGCTCAAGTCAATTTCACAAAAATTGAAGACATAGAAGTTCCAGCTAACGTCCGTGCAGATTTTCTATAGATGATGACAAAGCATTTGAAGGCATTTGCCGACTCGAGCAAGTTACTCCCGTTTAACACCAATGTTATTGCCATCATTCGCACAGAGGACAGTGAACCAGTCTACTCCAAAATGTACCCATTCCCCATGGGAGCTGCTGACTTTGGGAGCCAAGAAACCAAGGACCTGCTTAAAAATGTATCATTGGACCATCTAGGTCTCCATATAACAACCCCATATGGGTTGTCGGGAAAAAGGGCACAGACCTCACAGGAGCGCCTAATAAGCGGTTCGTGGTAGATTTTCGAAAATTAAACTCCAAAACCATCGCGGACAAGTACCCAATGCCGAGTATCAGTATGATACTTTCAAACCTGGGAAAGGCCAAGTGTTTCACCACCCTAGACTTGAAATCTGGATACCATCAAATTATGTTAGCAGAACACGATAGGGAAAAAACTTCCTTTTCAGTAAATGGAGGGAAGTATGATTTCTGCCGTTTGCCCTTTGGGTTAAATAATGCTTCTAGCATTTTCCAGAGGGCCATAGATGATGTTCTGCGCGATATGATTGGTAAAACCTGCTATGTTTACTTCGATGACGTTATAGTGTTTTCCGAAAACGAAGAAGACTACGTACACCATGTTAGACAGGTACTAAAGAGCCTTTATGATGCCAGTATAGGGTGTCTAAGGAGAAATCACAGTTTTTTAAAGAAAGTGTAGAGTTTCTGGGATTTGTTGTTACGAAAGAGGGGACAAAAACTAGCCCAGACAAGGTCAGAGCAATCAGAGACTTTAAGTAACCAAGCAACTTGTTCGAGATGAGATCGTTTATTGGTCTGGCGAGTTACTATAGGTGCTTTATAAAGGACTTCGCAGCAATAGCAAGGCCCTTAACAAGCTTGTTAATAGGGGAGAGCGGAAGAGTTAGCAAGTTCCGTTCAAAAACCATCCCGGTATCCTTTGATGAAATCCAGACGACTGCGTTTGATAAGCTTAGAAATATTCTTGCTTCCGAAGATGTTATTCTCATTACCCAGATTTTTCAAAACCATTCGACTTGACTACTGATGCCTCCTCAAGTGGCATAGGTGCAGTACTATCTCAGGGAAATAGACCCATAACAATGATCCCGAGGACACTGAAGGATAGGGAGATAAACTTCGCGACAAACGAAAGGGAACTATTAGCTATCGCTTGGACGGCCTCCGGCACTACATCTACGGTAAGAGTGACATACGAATCTATACAGATCATCAACCTCTAGTTTTAGCGGTCTCGGATAGGAACCCAAATTCCAAGAGAAAACGTTGAAAAGCGCGAATTGAAGAGAGTGGCGCAAAGGTATTTAACAAACCTGGGAAGGAAAACTACGTTGCAGACGCATTATCTCGTCAAAGTATTAACGTTTTGCAAGAATCTGCACAGTCCGATGTAACGACAGCACATAGTGAAGTATCTTTAACTCATGTGATTGAGACTATCGATAAGCCCCTGAATTGCTTCAGGAATCAGATAGTTATAGAAGAGTCTTCTACTCCCACAAAACGGACATTTATCTTGTTTGGCACAAAGACTCGTCATCAGATCATCTTTAACGACTGGCTTAAATTGCTAGCGGTAGTGAAAGAAGTCGTAAAGCCTAACGTAGTAAATGCTTTACACTGCGACCTGCACGTTTTGGCGCGCATTCAGGATGACTTGGTCAGAGTTTTCCCTGCCACCAAATTCTGGCACTGCAAGAATATGGTAACAGATGTTGTTAACAAAGACGAGCAAAAGGAGATAGTAACGATGGAGCATAATAGGGCACATAGAGCCGCCCAGGAGAATGTAAAGCAGATTTTACTCGATTACTATTTCCCGAAATTGGGCAAAATTGCGTCAGAAATTTTTGTAAACTGCAAAGTGTGTGGAAAGGCGAAGTATGATAGGCATCCAAAGAAGCAAGAGATGGGTGTTACGCCTATACCTTCCCGTGTAGGAGAATTGATCCACATTGACATCTTTTCAACTGCAGGAAAACACTTTTTAACAGCCCTAGACAAGTTCTCCAAGTTTGCCTTGGTTCAGCCAGTGGCGTCACGTACTATCGCAGACGTAAAAACTGTGTACTGTGACAACGAACCTTCATTTAAAGTGAATTGAAAATGGATTTATTAAGTGAAACTCCTGACATAATACCTTTTTTTTGCATAGTTTTTATTTTTTTTTGAATTTCAGGCATACTCCCATCTTCACTCTTTTGACTTGGGCTGCACTGACGGCTTCCAAATTTACGTACTACTCGCACGCGGACTGCAATAATTTGGAACGAGATGATGTACATAAGACACATATCAAATTTAACGGAATACGGACAGTACATACAAGAAACTACAGACTTGATTAGCGTCTTCCCACAATCACACATGAGGAAGATCCTAGAGGTAGACACCAGACATTTACGTACTTTACTATACACCAAAGGCATGCTCGGAGCCTAAACTTTTTGGGGTCCGCCCTGAAGGTAACAGCCGGCACGCCTGACTTCAATGACTTGTTACAAACAAGACTAACGGAGCAAGAGCTAATACGGTCAAACAATAGACAGATCGTCATTAATTCCAGAACTCAGGAACAAATTAACGCCCTCACGAATACGGTCAATAAAATTCTCAGTGTAAAAAAAAGGGGAGAAGTAGATTCATCGCACCTCTATGAAACACTTTTGGCAAGAAACAGAATTTTAACACTAGAGATTAAAAATTTAATAATTGCAATCACACTGGCTAAATTTAATGTAATAAACCCTGCTATTATTGATGCAGATGATTTGGAGGCGGTTATGAAGGAGAGTTTCACAGGAGTTACAATAACCCAATTGTTTAGCATAGCTAGAATTAAGGTTTTAGCAAGCAAGGAAATTGTAAGCTTTATTATCGGTTTTCCTAGACCTAAGTTATTATGTAAGAAGATTACTATTTTTCCTGTATCGCATGCTGGCCGTATATTGCAATTACCGGACAACATTATAGCTGACTGAGAAGGCAACATTACCGCTGTTATATCCTGTATTGATACACCAATGGTAACGTTCTGTAAAGAAGCCGAAACTGAAACTTGCGCACAAAGCCTACACTCTGGCGCTGTAGCACACTGTGCCACCAAGCCCAGCGATATCCCCCATTGTCGTCGTCGACGATGGCATAGTTTTGATAAACGATGCAATAGTCAAGGCTAGCGTAGATGATGGCCCTGAAATGTTTATTAATGGCACTTATCTTGTTACATTCGAACGCACCGCTTTTATCAATGACACCAAATACGTTACTCTCAATGGATACCCGAAGAGACTCCCACAACAGTCTGCCTCCGCACGGATCAACATAACCTCCCATCATACCCTACTAAGCCTACCATTTCTTCACAAGCTAAGTGAAGTAAACTTGCGGCATATCGCTGAATTACGCATACGAACGATTGCTGCACCACTAGTAGCCGCAGTAATTTGTGCCACAATCGCCGTAATCCTTGCTGGATCAATCATCTTACTAAAGCGTAGGCGGCGAAGAGAAACTTCTAAGGCGGTGCGTCAACTGATGGAAAGGTTGGGTATGGCCGAGGACGACCATGTTTTGAAGGAGGGAGTAGTTAACAATAGCTAACGCACTGAAGCGCTCATGCTGCCAAAAATTGCAAAACATGCAGTCTGCATCGTCCACTTCATGCGCGACCAAATTATGTAAACAAGACAAAATGCTTGGGCAGCTGTAGTAATTCAATCAGTTCGATACATGAGCGTGGGAAGAGCCTATGCAAGCAATAACGTCGAGCAAACGGCAGCAGCGACGGCAAAAATAGTAAGCTAGCAATAAGCTTACAAATTATAAAATAAATCAGTTTTAGAATGAAACTCAAAGCGTGAATATCATTTTCAAAATAACTCTGGGTAGTCGACAACACCGTCGCTGCCGCAAAGGAGTCATAATAATAAAGTGAAAGTGACTTGTCAATATCATCTTCAAAGTAACTCTGGCTTGTCGACAACACCGTCGCTACCCCAAAGGAGTTATAACTAGAAGATCAAAAATAACTTATACAGTACTAGATTCCAGCAAGTGGAAATCCATCAAGCCACCTTGCTGTCACTGGATAGAAAAGGCACCAACCAGATCGATCATGTTGTGATAGACGGAAGACACGTTTCCAGTGTTTTAGATGTGTGTGCGCTTCGAGGTCCTAACATCAACTCGAACCACTACCTTGTTGCAGCCAGGATCCGCACCCGCCTCTCTGCAGCAAAAACGCACGCCAACAAACACAAGGAAGGTTCGACGTCGAGAAACTGCTATCACAACAAACAGCCCAACGATTTTCTACTGGACTTGCACTCCTGCTCTCTGAGAGCACTCGTCAACAACTCGGTATAAGGGAACGGTGGGAGGGCATTTCAAACTCCTTACGTACATCTGCAACCGAAATCATTGGTTTTCGGAAAACCCAAAAGAACAGCTGGTGCGACGAGGAGTGCCGTGTCGCAGTGGAGAGAAAACAGCTGTCTATCTCGCAACATTACTATCGCCCAACACGTGCGGGATGGGATAGATACCGAGAGGTGAAGAAGTAAGCGAGACGGAGACAAGAAAAGAAAGGGACCGAAATGCGTGAGTACGAAGAGCTTGAGTAGCTGGTCGACAGGGGTAATTCTCGAAAACCCTATAAAAAGATGCCGCGGCTATCTGAAGGTTTCAAAAGCGGAGCATACTCTTGTAGAACCCCCAAAGGCGATCTAGTGACCGACATCCAGAGCATAATTAAATTATGGAGGGAACGTACAATGCGTGGAGAAGGCGAACCCGATTCCCCAATCGATGACGATGGAGCAGACGTTCCTTTACTCGACCATGACGAAGTTCGAAGAGCAATTACCCGCCTGAGGGACAACAAAGCAACGGGGTGGAAGGATTGCCAGCCGAGCTATTCAAATAAGGCGGGGAAGAACTTATAAGGAGCATGCATCAGCTTCTTTGTAAAATTTGGTCGGACGAAAGCATGCCCAACAATTGAAAGTTAAGTGTGCTCTGCCCAATCCCCAAAAAGGGTAACCCCACAATCTGCGCCAACTACCGTGGGATAAGCCTCCTCAACATCGCGTATAAGGTTCTATCGAGCATATTGTGTGAAAGATTAAGGCCAACCGTCAATAAATTTATTTGACCTTATCAGTGTGGCTTTAGACCTGGCAAATCAACAACCAGACACTCACCAAGGGCCAAATTTTGGAAAAGACCCGTGAAAAGAGAATCGACACACACTACCTCTTCGTCGATTTCAAAGCTGCTTTCGACAGCACGAACAGGAGCTGCCTTTATGCCGCGATGTCTGAATTTGGTATCCTCGCAAAACTAATACGGCTGTGTAAACTGACGTTGAGCAACACCAAAAACTTCGCCAGGGTCGGGAAGGACCTCTCCGAGCCGTTCGATACCAACGAAGTTTCAGACAAGGCGACTCCCTATCGTACGACTTCTTCAATCTGTTGCTGGAGAAAATAATTCGAGCTGTAAAACTTAATCGAGCAGATACAATCTTTTGTAAGAGTGTACAGCTGCTGGCGAATGCTAATGATATTGACATGATTGGCCTTAACAACCGCGCTATTAGTTAGCGGAGCAAATGGGTCTGGAGGTGAAAGAGGGCAAGACGAAATATAATATCTATTGTCATCAAACAAACAGTCGTCGCACTCTCGACTTGGTTCTAACGTCACTGTTGACAGTTATAACTTTGAAGTTGTAGATAATTTCGTCTATTTAGGAACCAGTATTAACACCACCAACAAAGTCAGCCTGGAAATCCAACGCAGAATATCTCTTGCCAACAGGCCTTACTTCGGACTAAGTAGGCAATTGACAAGTAAAGTCCTCTCTCGACGAACAAAAACCAAACTCCATAAGTCACCCGTAATTCCCGTCCTGCTATATGGAGCAGAGGCTTGATGATGAATCGACGTTACGAGTTTTCGAGACAAAAGTTCTGCGAATGATTTATGGTCCTTTGTGCGTTGGCCACGGCGAATATCGCATTCGATGGAACGATGAGCTGTATGAAATATGCGACGACATTGACATAGTTCAGCGAATTAAAAGACAGCGGCTACGTTGACCAGTTCATGTTGTCCGAATGAACGAAAACACTCCAGCTCAGAAGGTACTCTACGTAGTACCCGCCAGGGGAAGCAGAGGAAGACCTCCACTTCGTTGGAAGAACCAAGGACCTGGCTTAGCTTGGAATATCCAATTGGCGCCGCGTATCGAAAAAAGGAACCACTGGCGCACTGTTGTTAACTCAGCTTTAATCGCGTAAGCGGTTTCTACGCCAATAAAGAAGAAGAAAAAGGGAGTCATCTTTCATAGTAACACCTCTTTAAATATTTTAAAAATACACGGTAAGAGAACTTATTGGTCTTTAGCAAGACGGCTGTGTTAAGTCTTTCCCAGGTGTATCGATCATGATGATCCGCTACTTTTTCCACGAAATTGGACAGTATCCGAAACAAAGTATTACATTAAAGAGCAAGGAGAGCACTGTTACAGCAATATTTGGTAAAAAAGTTAGCTTTTTTGGAGTTATATTATCGTGTCCTGATGCCTTTTTTCGGACTTAGCTACTTTATGATTCTAGTAACTTCAGAAGTAAAAGTCCTAATAGACACAAGCGACTTGTTACCGGCATTGAGCAAAGTTGGCAACTTAAAGTTGTTCTTTGGGCAATTAGGTTGAAATACCTTTTCTAGGTGCTCAGCTGTATTCCTTGACGTTGCAAAAGCGTTTGACGAGGTATGGCACGAAAGTCATATGAAAACTAAAATCATGTCTTCCGATTGAGTATTGCGCTCTTTTAGAATCGTATGTCACCGTGTGATTTTTCCGTGTAAAACAAGGAAATGAATTCTCTAAACTAAAAGAAATTGAAGCAGGAGTTCCGCAGGGAAGTGTTTTAGGTCCACTTTTGTACATTCTGCATACAAGAGACTTACCGTTAGCACCAAACATTATGACTGCCACTTTTGCTGATAACAACGCAATACTATCCGCCGAAAAAACAGCAACATGCAATCAACTCTGCAGTAAGTTGGACTAAAAAATGGAGAATAAAACTAAACGGTGGCAAATCGGTTCATGTAAATTTTACAAACAAAAGTATTCTAGATGTCTGCATACCATATGCAAATAGAGCTAAATATCTTGGCATCACGCTCGATGCTAGATTACGTTGGAAAGAGACCTTGATCTGAAATTTACGAAAATGAAATGGCTAATTGGGCGAAGGTCAAACATGTCCATACACAACAAATTACTTCCTTATACACAAATAGTCAAGCCGGTATGGTCATATGGTGCGCCACTGTGGGGATGTGCCAATGATATCAGTATTGATACTATACAACGTTTTCAAACAAGGTGCTGAGAGGCATTGTAAATACTCCTAGGTACTGTAGAAATGCCGGCATTCTTCGAGACCTATGGATGAATACAGTCGTCGAAGAAATAAGTAGACAGGCAGATGCCAACTTCAAAAGTCTTAATGCACATGTGAACGAGGCAGCGAGAAATCTTCTTTTACATAAATGCCGCTCTAGTCGATTATGTTGAAGGCTAAGTTCTGGTGTCACCGAACATTTTATACTCTTGCATGATAAAGTAATAATCGAGATTTCATTATCCGTCATTTATGTACATATTTTTTTTTATTTTGCTGTAAAATTAATTAGATTAGTAGTTTCTGGGGTATGGTTTTTGGTCCATAAGTGGGCGACGCAACGCCCATTTTCAATTAAAAAAAACGCCTGGGTGCAGCTTCCTTCTGCCATCTTTCCGTAAAATTTAGTGTTTCTGGCGTTTCTGTTTGGCGCCTAATGCGATTCTTTATGCCAAATTTCACTTTAATATCTTTATTTATGGCTTAGTTATGACACTTTATAGGTTTTCAGTTTTCGCCATTTTGTGGGCGTGGCAGTGGGCCGATTTTTCCCATCTTCGAACTTAACCTTCTTAGGGAGATAAAAAATACGTGTACCAAGTTTCGTCATGATATCTCTATTGTTACCTAAGTTACAGCTTGCACGTACGGACGGACGGACGAACAGACATGCAGATTTCAACTCTACTCGTCACCCTGATCACTTTGGTATATACAACCCTATATCTGACACTTTTAGTTTAAGGACTTACAAACAACCGTTATGTGAACAAAACTATAATACTCTCCTTAGCAACTTTGTTGCGAGAGTACAAAAAAACCACATAATTTAATGGGAGACTAAAATATAAAGGAATTAATTATAAATTTATATCATATACTATAGGTATGAGTATTATTAATAATTTTTATATAATATGTTTTTAAGTTATTCAAATCAAACTGCTCGTTAGTTTTTGAAACTAGTTGTGGTGATATCAAACATTGTTGAAGTTTTAAAAATGTTTGTATTAAAAAAAGTTTAATGTTGTATAAGTTTTCTGTCCTTTTCAGTGGTAAATAGCAAATTAGGTCTTTTTTAACGCTTAAAACAAATTATGGCAACATTTTGACCAGAAAATTTTTCAATCTTCTATACAGTAAGTGGTACAAAATTTCGAAAAAAAAAAACTGGTTCCATTGCCTGAAAACCTCGTTTGGCCGACCTAGCAAGTTAACCGAAAGCGAAAAACGTGAAATATTGCGGTCGGTAAGAGAAAATCTTAAGGTAAACCCCTCCCATATAATCGAAAATATCAAAAAATCGTTAAATAAAAATATTCATGAGGACACTGTAAGGAAAATATTGAGGAATAATAGATATCATACAGGTGTTTCACGAAAGAAAGAGAATTTAAGACGTCAATGAAAAGAAACGTATAGATTTTGCAAATGAGTGTATAACACACCCTGTCAGGAAAGCATCGGGAATTCTTCATTTCCTTCTCTCATCTCCCGCTTATATAGAAGAGATGTACATTTTTTTCTAGGTTGGTACAACTGTCCCTAATTATGATACCAAACTTTGGCGCGATCTGTCAACGAGTGTGCTTACAGCATCTGTCAGTCGACCTCAGTAGTGTTTGTCGAATTTTACCAACTTTTTTAACGTATTTGTGTTAAATTTTGGCCGAACACTCTACAAATATCATTGAACATGCACCGCATTCACCTGATTTAGCTGCATGTGACTTCTGGCTATTCTTGTAACTCAAAGAACTGCTCCGGGGAAACTGTTTTCTGTTTGAGTTAATTGAAGACATCAAAACAAATTCGACGCGAGAGCTGAAGGCCATTCCGGAAAGTGCGTTGGCACATGTGCATCGCTTCAAATGGATGTTACTTGAAGGCGGTAAAATAAATTTGGATGATTATTGAAAAATTTTCGTTCTATTTATAAATTGTTTATATTTTCTTGACAATGGTTATATGTAAAACATGTGCAGAACACAATACGTGATGTGTTATGAAAAGTGGCCTATTTAGATTACTAGACAGTAAAAGTAAACCAAACTTTTGAAGACTTTGTTTTGAATAAAGGAGGATAATTTTTAATCTTCCAGTTAATTAAGTTCTACGGTTAAGTCCTTTACTCAAAGATTTCCTGAAAATTCCTATATTCAGGAAATCTCTCATTCAAAACATGCAGTCTTTATCAAGAGACCGTTAAGTCACTGAATGGTCACATCAATAAAATCCATAAATAAGTAAAGGTGCACACTGATATACATATGTAAAAAGAGACGCTGCTTGTCGTGCTAATGAAGTGATGTGCATACTCGATTAACGTCGATTAAGGGTCTACATACTCGTATTGTTTCAAAACATTAAATGATAAACAATTTTATCACAGTCGAATATCAACATTATCCACATTTTAATTGGGACCTTAGTTTCAACGATTAAGCAATAAACTGTAGAAAAACTATGTGTTTTTACGTATGAGTTTATAAACACTGGGCAAGGGGTGACCTGGGTACTGTACATTTAACTGGTAAAATTTACAAGCTCATACACAAGACTTCAACTTGTTAGAAGAGCCTTGTCATCGAATTCTCTTAGTATTTTTGAGAAATGGGTGAATTATAAAAATATTGTAGATATTCTTAATTTTTGCATTGTAGTTTAAGAGACAAATGAGGACCGGTATCAATATACCATCATTCGAGGGACGCAACCAGTTTTTTTTTTATTTCTCAAATGAAACTCAATACCCAGCAATTGGAAATCAGTTCAGCTTTCAAAAGTGCAGAAATATGTATGTATATGTCAAAACAAATTAGATAAAAACATTTTTATACTAATTGTAACCCAACAAATCAAGACGAACAAATATTAATTCATGAGGATTTATTTATGTTTGGCACATACCAGAAACTCCGTTGTTTCCAAAAGCAGTCGCACTTTATCAACAAAAAAGGTAGGGCTAAGTTCGGATGCAACCGAAAAGTGTATACCCATGCAATTTGCAAGGATCAGGTATTTCCAAACTTTATGTTATAAACTGTTGCGATGGAATTCCACATTCATTGATCGAATTCTGAAAGTATTGCAATCAAATTTGGTTTTCTGTATATTATAATTCGCAGTCTGATTTTGTTTCAATATAATCCTGCATGTCCGAAATATTAATATTAAGATAAACATAGTAAACACAAATGACAAAAATTTAATATAAATGCAATCTAATATACATATAAGATATATAAGGAAAATATCATCAAAAGGATGAAAAATCCTAATTTAATTCTGAACTAATGAAAACCATTAAATGTGGTAAATGGAAGCTGGAGTAATTGGTGGCTCAATATTATTATATTATATATACATATTCTTACATATTGCCCGATATATACGGTATAAAGCCAACGGAAAGTTTGAAATTCTTATAGAAATTTATACTCTCAAATTTTTGCTTGCTTTTGTTAGCGCACTCATTTTATATACGAGTATACTACAGAATGACGAAACGAGTTGAATTCTAACTTGAGTAAGAATTAAGATATATTGATTAAACTTGTCAAACGTGTTCCTACGTGTCATAAAAAATTTAGTATTGTAAATGGGCGTAAACAGGTTTTTTTACGGTCACAAAACGATATTATTTTGTAGAAAAATTATAAAGTGACATTATGTTACTTAATCGCAAAGATACGAAAACTTGAGCACGAAGGGGCATCTGTGGTTTGAAACTTTTTTAAAAGGAAGCGTGGTCCCACCATCTTATATATTTAATGAATACGAGTATATGTATGTATCTCAAAAACTATTAAAACTATAACAAGCAAACTTTCTCAGGTCAAATCCTTTTGAAATCTCTTCCTACACAATGGAAGTTCGTAAAATCGATTAATAATCTCCCTTATTCCCCACATAACAGTTATAAAGGAGGTTGTGAATAGCAGTTTTTTCATAAAACTAAGAAAAGCAAAAAATGTACAACCCAAGAATCCGTCCAATTAAAGTACGGTGAAAGTGAGAGTAAAACGAGATCCCTATCACATCACAAGAAAATTCCATTAACTCAACAACCATGCCAATAGAAATAAAACGTTTAAATGCAATAAGCCCATTCTTTTATATGAAATTACCTATAAGTAATTGTGTATTAGCATATACATAAATTGCACAGATAATTATAACCATCATCAAAATATTTTTTCTACCCACCTGCTCTTTCAATGTCTCAGTTTATATCCTGACATAATGTATTCTTAATTTTTTAAGTACATGTACTTGGAGGATGGAGTTATGTGTAGAAGTTCACGCAAGTGAGGAAAGTTCTCTGATCGCCATTCACTTGGCAGTGGCCAGAAACGATTATTTTACACATGGTTCAAGCAGCTCACGACTTCCGGTCTTAGACCAAGTATCCTTTGGATAGAGTAAGAACATCCGTTTGAAGGCCAGCTAAAGTGAGAAGGCAAAACATCCCCTACATAGGGTTGTGCGCTGGGTACCACCTACGTGGTACCAATGAAAAAATACCAACAGCCTCGGAAGAGAAACCTCCCTTTTGATGACGACCATGGCGAACGAATTTAGGACTAGGAATTGAGGGCATGCACCTGGAATGTCCGGTCCCTTAATTGGGAAGGTGGCGCTGAAGTAAAGAAGTGCGATGGCCGGGACAAGGACTGAGACAAGTAGGTCCTTGTGGCATTTACTACAGTGGTCATATAAAGGAGCGCAAATTGGTGTGGGATTCATGGTGGGAGAGAGACTTCGTCACCGAGTACTATCATTCACTCCGGTAGATGAACGTCTAGCCACAATCCGCATCAAAGCAAGGTTCTTTAACAGATCATGTTGTGAAAGACGGAAGACACGTCTCCAGTGTGTGAGAATTAAATATCTATACGAACGTTCAGCATCAGACTACGCAGTGAGTTTATCCTCTGGCTAGTCTTGGTACCCTGACTTGTGAACACCGTCTGTTAAGGGTGAGCTTGGTATTGAGTTTATTCTCTGACCAACTTAACCTTTAGCATCGCGGTCGCTAACACAGTCTTCTGTGGTCCGGTGTATTTTCGCGGCTAAAGTGGTTGAACAGGACATCACCAGCGTAGCAGAGAAGCGTCAACGTGTATACCAGGACAGCGTCATTGAAGCTTACATGAGCGTCGGCAGCAGTAGCCGAGCGTAATCGTTGTAGCACGCGAGGGTCAACGTGTACAACAACCGGAATGTTTAACGTGGGATCCTACCTGCGAAGGTCTAACTCCACGGTACTCAAAAAGTACAACGGACACCTTCATTGAAGCCTACACGAGCGCTGGCAGAAATAGTCGAGCGTGGTCGTCAAAGCACGGGAGCTTCAACGCACGCCGAAGGATATTGTCAGTGAAGCCTACGCCAGCGCCGGCAGAAGTAGCCGAGTGTGATCGAGCAGCAAGTCGTCTAGCACCCAGGAGCGCAGCAGAGCGGGAAACGGTATTGCCCTAACGGACCACACTGAACCGCTACCCTGACAGCACTTCCTTCGGACCCTGGACACGGCGAATATACCTCAGCAATTTATACTTGTAAGAAGCAGGCGCAGCAAAAAGCTTCGTTACAAGGTTTCTAAACGTGCGTACCGAGGTCCGAGGTCCTTACATCGACTAGGACCACTATCTTATTGTAGCCAAGATTCGCACCTGTCTCTGTGCAGCACAAAGCGCACGCCAACAAACACAAGGAAGGTTCGACGTCGAGAAGCTGCAATCACAACAGACAGCCGAACGATTTTCTACTCGGCTTGCATTCCTGCTCTCTGAGAGCACTCGTCAACAACTCAGTATAAGGGAACTGTGAGAGGGCATTTCAACTTCCTTACGTACAGCTGCAACCGGAACCATTGGTTTTTGGAAAATGCAAAAGAAAAAGAAAGAGGTCAAAATGTGTGAGTACGAAAAGCTTGACAAGATGGGCGACAGGGGTAATGCTCGAAAATTCTACGAAAAAATGCGACGGCTTACACAAGGCTTCAAGACCGGACCATAATTAAATTATGGAGGGAACACTTCTCCAGCCTGCTGAATGGCAGTCAACGTACAACGCCAGGAGAAGGCGAGCCCGACTCCCCAATCGAAGACGATGGAGCAGACGTTCCATTACCCGACCATGAAGAAATTCGAATAGCAATTACCCCCCCTAAAGAACAACAAAGCAGCGGAGGCCGATGGATTGCCGGCCGAGCTATTCAAACAAGGCGGCGAAGAGCTGATAAGGAGCATGCATCAGCTTCTTCGTAAAATATGGTCGGACGAAAGCAAGCCCAACGATTGGTATTTAAGTGTGCTCTGCCCAATCCACAAAAAGGGAGACCCCGTAATCTGCGCCAACTACCATGAGATAAGCCTCCTTAACATCGCGTATAAGATCCTATCGAGCGTATTGTGTGAAAGATTAACGCTCACCGTCACAAACTGATTGGACCTTATCATTTTGGCTTTAGACCTGGCAAATCAGCAACGGACCAGGTACTCACCATGCGCCAAATCGTAGAAAAGACCCGTGAAAGGAGAATCGACACACACCACCTCTTCGTCGATTTCAAATCTGCTTTCGACAGCACGAAAAGGAGCTGCCTTTATGCCGCGATGTCTGAATTTGGTATCCCCGCAAAACTAATACGGATGGTTAAATTGACGTTGAGCAACACCAAAAGCTCCGCCAGTATCGGGAAGGACCTCTCCGAGCCGTTCGACCTTTTGTTGTTTCGTCCCATCGTATCTGCCACTCATTAAGGCTGGTTTTTTTTTCTTGCTGCTTCTCTTGTTTATTTAGTCGTCTGCCCGCGTTTTTCGCTTTGTCGTAAATTCTTTTTAGCTCCATCGCCGTAATATCTGGAGGCATGATACCTGAAATAATTCCAGCGGCTTCGTGTGACACAGTCCGGAAAGCGCAAGCTACCCTGATTGCACTTAACCGAACTACTGCTTTTGCCGTATTTGCATATGTTATGTTTTATATGGGTGCGACGTACATCAGTACTGACTAGCTAATTTTTGCCAGAAAAGCGCGTCTATTTGGACTAGATCCATCTATGTTGGCCATGATTCCAGTTAATGCAGTCGTCATCTTTGCTGCTTTTTCACAGGCTTTCGCGATGTGGGTCCGATAATTTAGCCTTGCGTCAATAATCACACCCAGGTTTTTCAACGATTATTGCGATGGGATATTGTATCCATGGATGTGGAGCGTAGTCGCCTCTAGCTTTTTCCTATTTGTTATTTGTACCGCTTTAGTTTTTTGGCCTGCTAACTGGAGCTTTGCTTTTGTGAGCCATTTTGTTTTTATCGCCACGTAGTTGCATAGGTACTCAATCTGGCTTATTTCTTTTGCCACTTCCGTTACTGCTACCGTCGTATAAAACATTCCACAGTAGTGGCCCAAGTACTGAGCCTTGTGGTACACCGCCTGTTACAATGTAGTTTTTAGGACCTAGGTCGGTGGGAGCCTAGCTCTTCTGCTGGTTTATTTGGCTTTTGTATAAGCACTAGCCGCTGCTTTTTCCAAATCTTAGGGAATAGTCTCTCCGTAAGCATTGCGTATAGACTTCCGTAAATGGGGTGGGTTTATATTTAATAGCGAGTTTCAGAGCCTTATTCGGTATGCCATCTAAGCCTGATGCTTTAATATTTTCGAATCTCTCTAGCGTAACTAGCGGTGCATTTGTAGCTTCTTTTATTTGCTGCCTTTGTAGCAGTTGCGTCGAAAAAATTCCTTGGGACAACCGTCTTTCATAGTCTAGGGCATGTAGGCGCTTGTCCTTTATGGTCTTCAAACTTTGACATGACGATTTTGTATGCATTTCCCCACGGGTTTTCTTTGACCTTTTTGCATAGATTTTTAAAACAAGAAGCTTTGCTTTTCTTTATTGATTTCTTCAGTTCATTTTGCTTTCGTTTCAAGCGCCCGTTTAGCATTGTAAAATGTGCCACACTGGCGCCCAGTTTTGTGGCATTCACTTCTCTGGGCTTCAATAGTCTTATTTTTTTTTTTTTGTATGTAGTAGGAGGAAGCATCGACAGCCGGAGTGCGGGACTTTAATCAGCTAAACCTAACCTACTCCCACCCCATGTCTCTCCCACGGGACCACTGGACAAAGTATTACTTCATGGGAGAGAAGACGTTTAAGTCTCCTCTATTGGCCGGACTGACTGACGCCTAATCTGTTCTAAATGTCTCAATTTTGTCATAATTAGATTTGCCGCTCTGCTGACAGCTTTCCACTTTACAGAAGACTCGCACATATGTGCAGTCAAATTTTCCACCGTGATACTACCTCCCAGGGTGGTTTTCAACATTTCCCATATACTTGAAAACCGTGGGCAATAAAAGAACGCGTATTCAGAGTTTTCTATACACTCTGTACACGTCGGACAGTATTGACTATAGTCATGACGATATTTGAATAGATAGCTTCTGAAGCAACCATGCCCACTGAGTATTTGGGTAAGGTGGAAATCCAGGTCTCCATGTTTCCTACCTATCCACGAGTGTATGTCCGAAATCAGTCGGTAGGTCCACCGCCTTTTGCATGAAGTTTGCCACCGCTGCTGCCACATTTCTATGCTTTTTATTCTCTTTATTCTCTCTTTTTGCTGTGGTAGACGTCTCTGATAAGTTATATATTCGCGCGAATTCGTCTCCCTGGATGTCAATCGGTGCCATACTGGCTAATACCTCAGCAGCGTCATTTGAAATGGTTCGGAAAGCACTTATCACTCGTATTGCTGAAAGCCTGTGCACTGTGTTAATTGGTCTAGCATATGATTTTGTTTCTAGAGCCTGTATCCATATTGGAGCCGCATACAGGATCACTGAACTTATTGCTTTAGCTATTAAACATCGTCGGCTGGAACGCACACAGCCTTTATTTGCCATCATTCTAGACAACGCATTATATATTTTTTTGCTTTACTTGTCGCATTTTCCAAGTGTTCTTTGAACTTGAGTCTTGAGTCCACTATTACCCCGAGATACTTCAACTGCGGCTGTGAAGTAATCTCACATTCTCCGATGGTCAGCGATATTTTTTCCTCAATTTTCCTTGAGCTTATGAGTAGAACTTCTGTTTTCTGCTCCGCCAGCTCTAGACTCATGGCAGTAAACCATCGGCGCAGACAATTTATGCTGTCATTGCATGTGATCCGGAGGTCATCCAGATGTTTAGCTACAGCTACTGCTATGAGGTCATCCGCATAAGCGATTGTTTTCACATTTTTTGATTGCGGTATTCTTCACACCCCGTCGTACGTCAGGTTCCATTGCAGCGGGCCTAAATCCGAGCCTTGCGGTACTCCACTGGAGATAGTGTAACTCTGAGTTCCCTCGTCCGTCTCGTATAGCTCCTATTCTGAAAATAACTCCTATTTTGAAAATAACTCATTATAATATTTATCAGATACTGAGGAGCGTGTATATCGTGTATAGCTTTTATTATATTTGCCCACTTTACGGAGTTGAACGCATTCTTCACATCCAGGGTTATTAGCGCGCAGTATTTTTTCCTACCACCTTTTCATCTTTTTCCGCTTATTGCACATTTTACAGTATCAACTATTTCTCTTAGTGCGTCAATAGTGGACCTCTTTTTAATAAAGCCGTACTGTCTCTCTTATAATCCGCCGGCTTTTTGGCTAACTCGAAACGGTTTCTTACAATGCTTTCGTACACTTTCCCAATTGTGTCGAGCATGCAAAGAGGTCGATAAGATGAAGGTTCTTCTGGTGGCTTTTTTGGCTTTGGGATTAGAAGCAGACTCTGTATCTTCCATGGATCAGGGAACACCTCTTCTAATATTGTACATATTAACAAATAAGCTGGGCCTTAGAGTTATGGCTTCCTTAAGGGCTCTATTTGGTATACCATATATTCCAGGGGCTTTGGAGTTTTTGATTTTTTTCGCAATAGCCAATAGTTCGTCTTCTGTGACTAAAAGGGGTGGCTCCGTAGCTTCGTTTCGTTTAACATAGGAAATGGAGGCATGTGTCGGGAATAACGCTTCGACAACATTTTTCATA
Source organism: Bactrocera zonata (assembly GCA_037783105.1). NCBI lineage: Eukaryota > Metazoa > Arthropoda > Insecta > Diptera > Tephritidae > Bactrocera > Bactrocera zonata. The sequence goes on from JBAWJQ010006684.1 coordinate 1,116,180, forward strand.
AAGGATGCGGATACTAAGTGGGCAGCATCTTCGCCTGGTGCCTTTGACGCACTCCAGACGCTCTCAAAAACGTCAGTATCAAATTTCTTTTGCCGCCAACTTCGCCTTCGAGAGCTATTTATCGGACAGTGTTCCGTTTCTTGGGAGAACGAAACTTCAGCAATTATAGCCATATGGTCACTATTTGTGTACATATCTGACACCTTCCACTTAGTATGCCTGCTAAGTGCGTCGTTAGCAAACATTAAGTCTATTATTGAACCTTTTGAAAGGTATTTTGTGTGCCCCTGTTTAAAATTGTAAGGTTTGTTTGCCTCAAAAATTCTAGAATGAGGCGACCACGATGATTAGTAATTCTGCTACCCCAAGCAGTAGACCATGCGTTAAAATCTCCCGCTATTATTATTGGCGATTTGCTTCTGATTTTTAGAGATAACTCCAGGAGAAAATCTTCAAACTCGCTAATGTTGCACAAGGACGAGCATAACATCTTACAAAATAAATTCCTTCTATATTCGCCCATGTAAAGCCGTTATGGGATTCGTTGGAACGTGATGTGAAGGCTTGACCTTTGCAGGCCCATATTGCCGTCTTGCCACTTATATCTTTACTCCAAGTGCTTTCCGAATGTTGAGAGTATTGTTCGCTTAATAGGGCGACATCTATGTTTTCATCCAGCACCGTCTGTTTTAGAAGATCTTGTGCTTCAATAGTCTCATTCCTCCAGTATGCGTGTTTCCTGTATGTGCCTTGTTTTTTCCTACACATAGCGGCATCGCAGGCTTTACTGACATGTTTATCTAGGTATTCAGTCTTCTGTTCTATGTCCATAACGTAGTTCGGATTGTCATTTAACATTAATTTTTAGATATCTTAATCAAGTGTTTCGGTTTTCCAGGATGTGGTTTGAACATTTTTAAGAGACTTATGCATTTTGTGCACGATCGCACTAGAGAGCTACTAGCGAACGTAATATCCGTTACAGAACCGCGGCCGGTAAGACGGTAATCAGTACCGAAAAAGCCTTCAGAAGAGTTTCTCCTCCTATATTTGTGTACGCGCTACCCCACTCCACTGTCCATGCATTGAAGTCTCCCGCCACTATGTTCATTGATGTGTTCGACACTTCTATGTTTTTGCATTGTTCGCGGACTATTGCCACGTCGATTTTTTTGCTCAAACACTGTATGCATAAGTAGGTCTTGAGCTGCTCGCAGTGGTTGAGGTTGAGCTGTAGGACTCTCATATTTTGGCTCTTTTGCACGTTTCGTGGTAGAGAGGACATACCTCAGACTTAATTTCCTCAGACGGTCAGACTTCTCACTGCAAGACGGCTCCTTGCTGCATGTCTTTGCGAGGTGACCTTTTTCCCCACATTCGATGCAGCACTGACTCCTATCGTCTGCGTTTTTGCAAGTTCCCGTCAAGTGGCCATATTCCAAACATCGGAAGCATTTTTTAAGGTTTGGCTTCTCTCTAATTCTACACACAACCCATCCTATTTTGATTTTTTTGGCTTCAATAAGTAGCCTAGCGTGTAAGGCGGAGGCTTATCACAGCTGTTTGGGTGCCTGCGTATGACGCCCTAGTGCCTTTGATTGAGCCTTTATCAAAATCCTCTAGTTTTCCTATTTGCGTGCGAATAGCATTGGCTATGTCTTCCTCTACGGTTATTTCATCCAGATCCCGGATTTCCACAGTGGTCTCACTCGTTAGGGCTTTAATTTTGGCTTGATCTCCAAGCACTTTGCCTATTTCGCTGGTGTAGTCAGCAGTGTTTTGCATCTGCGCGCTCTTCAGTTCCATTAAAATTTCACCTTTGGCCGTCTTTCTAATCCGGGTTACACTTTTTCCCAGTTTCTGCAGAGCATCTTGTTTCTTAACAGCCCTTAGAATATCGCTGTATGTCATGTTGCCGGTTCGCGCAATCACTATCGCGTCAGGCCTAGGTCGGTGCTTATATGCTGCCTTCTTTTTTCTTCTGATTTCCATCCAGCCATCTTGTTTTTCTGGTATCTGTCCTTTGTTGATTGAGGTTGACTTATCTCCTATTTCCTCATTATTTTTAACCTTCTTTGGCTCCTCTCCATGGGTGGTTTTATTCTTTTTTGGAGGAGTCTGCCTTTTCGCCTGTTTTTCTTCTCGAGGTCTTTTCGGCGTTATTTCCGTTGTTGCGGGTATATTTAGGATATTCCGTTTTGCTTCCTTGCACTTTTGGTACTCCTCTAAGGCTTTTCATATGTCTTCGTTATGTTGCCAACGAGGTCCCTAATATTATTGTTGATTGTTCGATGCGGTGGGCGCATCATTTCTATCAACTTCTTGATTTCTTCACCAAGCTGACTCATGTGGTCGCCGCGAGGTTTTACCGCCTTCGTTTGCGGCGTGTTGTCTTGCAGCGTTGGTGGCGATGATCTTGTTCGCGTTGATTTTTCTACGCTAAACATCTTTAGAGGAGATCTGCTAAGTCGCGAAGACCGCTTAAATGGATCTATTTCCATTACTGGTGTCCTTTGGGAGTCCGTTCCTGGCACTTTTGGGTTATTCACATCTCCTGCGTTTCCCGCGTCGTTTCCCAGTATGGTAGCATAGATATTATTGCTACTGTTGCTGCCATTTCTGTTGGTTTTTTCTTCGTTTGTATTGTTTGTGTTGTTCTTTCTCATGTAAAACTCCATTCCTTTCTTTTTGTACCAGCGCATCGTGTGTAGGGGGGCGGTCCGAAATAAATAGGAGCGGGTGTACCCTCGGTGGCTATGCACCTACCCCAGTTCCCTGAGGTCTGTTCTTCGCGTTACTGGTCCCGGAAAACACGGACGGACCAGCGCTCGCCCGGGGCAATGCAGACTACTAATTTTGCGCCCGAAGTACTCTCCTTGACCAGAGCCCGAAGGGGCTGGTTTCTGGTGGACACCGCGGCTAACACTTCGGCAGAGCAGGCTCACATCACCCTATCCATCCTGGCAGCAGAGAACTCGCTGAAAATATTTAAAGGGACTCCCAGTGCGCCGCGATGTACATCGGTCAAAACTTAGCAGCCGCACCTAACGTGGTCATTGTGTGTCCGTCGCGCCTGGATTTTTATATTACACAACATGCCCTTGCATGTTACGGGGGACACATACTTCAAAGTGGCGATGTCGGTTCGCCCACTGTCGCAGGAGTTTCAACGGTCTTACTGGCTTTTATACCGCAACCTCCACTCCCACCGCTTCTCGTCGGGGATTGCTTATTCGTTTAAACTTATTTCGCAACTAACCTGCTACTACAGGCCGTCCGGCTATCCGCGACCTGCTGAGATAGGAGATAAGTCAACCTCAATCAACAAAGGACAGATACCAGCCACGGTGACTATTCCCACTGGAAATCTTAAAGTCCCACCAGGATATATGTAAATATGTATGTATGTATATGTATATGTATGAGCGTACATACATATCGACGCAGATTTTTGCGAGCCGCGTGAAAATATTTTTTAAATTCCTTGATAAATACAGTCAATCCCGGTTATGTGCCACAATCAATGATTCAGATTTTTGTGGTTTGTTAAAAATAAAAATATAATATGGCACATAAGCGAGTGGTACTTAAAACAATAATTTCTTTGTATTTCAAAAAAACAAACCGTCAGATGCAGCAAGATATAATATAGGCTGTTAAGAGTGATGAGGGAGGGATTTGATTTTCATTTAAGCGGAATACTACTTAACAGGGATTCACTGTACACATAAATCAGAGGAATATTGATTATTTTCTTTGGCACATTTCTTGACTTGAATACCGACAAATAAACTATGTTGTCAATTTTAGTCTAATACATATATTTGAATACTTATATTTGCGGGGTTGTTACTTTTTCTTTCTCATACCAATATCAAAAATTGTTCAATTTATAATTTTTAGCTTTTGTCATCGTCACGAAAAGACGCTTTTGGGCAAAGGCTTGTTCGGGGAGATGTGATGGTGTCTGCTTTTGTGAATGAAGCGAGTTTGCCTGTTTAAAGCGCACTTGCGTTCATGAATGAAAATTTTGCTGTTGTGTGTTTTTCTACAAATTTGGGTTTCGACTATTTGGCTGCCATATTGACTTGTGACGGTGCTGATGCTATTTGAGACTATTGTTGTTTTTGTGGAACAATGTTTGCTGTTTTTGTGGGCGACATATTTACTTGTATGTTGGTTTGTGTATGCATTATTTGTACGACAATGCCGTACACATATGCATTTGTATGCACATATAGAGCAGTGCGAGCATACTTTTTTACTGATAAATAATAATATCACGATTTGAATTTGAATTGTATTTAATATTTAGATGCGTATGAAAATTTAAATGAAGCAATGTAATTTTCATACAATATTATTGTAAAATATGTATTAAGTTTTTTAGGATATTATGATAGTATCTCATATTCATATATAGCATATATATAAACATATTCATGAATGAAATTATATTGATTACCAAACATAAGAAATATTCAAAAATTAACTGTTATTCACACATTAACTACAAATATTTATTTTGAAAATAGTATAATTTAATTAGAATGTTATCAGTTTTGCATGTATTCATAAAAATTCGCAAAATGATATTCATATCAAATGATATGTAGAATGTAAACGTATAAAAATGTTAGCAAAAGGCCAACATACGTCTGTAACAGCAATGTATATTTCTGAGCATAATTTTCATTAAAACTTCTCCTTCTGAGCTAGCTGTGGTAAAACACGCTCATCGCATTTTGTTAGCTTTTGACAGTTCACACGCTTGTCCGTTGTTGGACCTTCTCTATAATATACGTTCTCTGCTATTATCAGTGGAAAGTAATGTGCTAAACACATAGAGAACGATAGACTTCAAGCGACATCACTAAAATATTAAAATACACTTATGGACGCAGTTATTAAGACACTCGCTCTCGCTAATTTAAAAATATTTTTAAATTTGCCCACGGCAGTATAAAGATGAGGATGTCATTAATATGTAAAACGTAAAATTATTCAAAGCTTTAACAAACTGACGTTATTTTGCAAAGAGAAGCATAAAGTATCTCTGTTATATCATTTCTAATAACAATTGATAATTTAAAACAAATGAAGTTACCTATTAATTCAATTTTTGCCATAAAAAATTTCACTTTGAACAAAGTATTAAAATTTCATTGAAGTGAAAGGTATTAGCAGAGAACGTGTATTTATAGAGAGGGTCCAACAACGGACAAGCGTGTGAACTGTCAAAAGCTAACAAAATGCCATGAGCGTGTTTCACCACAGCTAGCTCAGAAGGAGAAATGTTAACAGTGGCACGTGAACAGAGCTGAGCATTTAATGAAAATTATGCTCAGAAATATACATTGCTGTTACAGACGTATGTTGGTCTTTTGCTTATACGTTTACATGCCATCATATTAATTGATATGATTATCATTTTGCGAATTTTTATGAATACATGCAAAACTGATAACATTTTAATTAAATTTTTCTATTTTCAAAATATACATATATTTGTAGTTAATGTGTGAATAACAGTTAATTTTTAAATATTTCTTATGTTTGGTAATATAGTATAATTTCATATATGAATGTTTTTATATACGTACATATATGCGATATACATCCTATGTATATGAGATACTATCATAATATCCTTAAAAACTAATATATTACAATAATATTGTATGTAAATTACATTTCTTCATTTAAATTTTCATACGCATCTACATATTAGCACATAAGTACATACATACATACATATGTATGCAAGTACAATTCAAATTCAAATCGTGATATTATCATTTATCAGTAAAAAGTGTGCGCGCACTGCTCTACATGTACATTCATATATGTATATGCATATGTGTACGGCATTGCCCAACAAATAATGTATACACAAACCAACATACAAATATGCGTACACATGTAAATATGTGTGTATGGCATTCCCCCACAAATAATGCGTGCAAAACATACATACTTATATGAGTTCACATGGCGATATGTCACCCGCAAAAATTACGAATATTGTTCTACAAAAACAACAATGGTTTCAAATAGCGGCAGCAGCATCACAAGTCAATATGGCAGCCAAACAGTCGATGCCCAAATTTGTAGAAAAACACCCAACAACAATATTTTCATTCATGAACGCAAGCGCACTTTCAACAGGCAAACTTGCTTCATTCATAAAAACAAACACCATTACATCTCCCCGAGCATGCCTTTGCCTAGAAGCGTTTTTTCGCGACGATGGCAAAAGCTAAAAATCATATATTGAACAACTTTCTGATGATTCTTCACAGAAAGAAGTGACAAAAGTGGCAATATAGCTCTTGTCGATTTACAATATTTGTCAATTCTAAAATAAGTATTTTTCCGTGGCTCGCAAAAATCTTCGTCGATACGTATGCAAGCTCATACATATGCATACATATGTAATTACGCTAGTTTGTTTGCGAAGCTGTTCCAGCAGCAAGGAAAGGGGTAACAATCGGCGATCCTCTGTATATTTTTTTCATGCATAACCAAACCATAATTAGGACAACATTAAATGAGAGTATATGGTAGTGCTGGTGGTAAGCGCTTGAAAAGCCGCGATGAGCATACAGGTTCGAATCTCCACAGAATTTGTTTTTAATTTTTGCCTTTTATTTTATGGCAAAAGCTAAAAATCATAAATTGAACATCTTCTGGTGTTTGTTCTAAGAAAGAAGTGAGAAAATTGACAACATAGGAGTTGTCGATTTATAATATTTTTCTAAAATATTTTTCCGTGACAAAAATCTGCGTCGATATGTATGTATGTATTCATGCTCATACGTATGCATACATATATATTTACGCACGTTGGAAGCCGTGGCTGTTTCAGCGGCAAGGGAAGCAGTGGCAATTGGCGATCGTTCGTTTGTGTTTTCGGCACAGCTCGGATTTTCTACCAACAGCACAATGTTGTGACGCGTCAGTCTTTCCAGAGAACTTAAAACCAGAGACCTTAAAATAATAGAGAAGGTGCAAATCGAAATCTGTATGATGGTTCGATTGCGCGGCTAACAGAGCTGATAGAATCATAGTAGGGAATTCACCATATTCGCTGCTATTTAGCAGAATTGAGCACGTGCAGTGGCAGAAATATATGTAAAATGGCTGAGAATAAATAAAGAGAATTGCTTTGTAGAAAAATATACAAAATATACAAAGTCACACAAAGAATGTAAAAAAGCATTCTCTGAGTGACATATGCATGCTTATATTGTATTATTTATATGAACCATTGTCACATATGCGTGATTATTTTGTATCAAATGAACCATTTTTTTCCCAAAAATTGTAAAAATTTAAATTTTTTTTACAAAATCGGGAAAAATTGGGAAAAATTATTTTAATTTTATTTCTCTTTATTTTTATTTTTTAATTTTAAATAAATTAATATTTATTTCGACTATTACAAAGTGAAGATGTGCAAAATGATCTTCATTTTTTCAAAGAAAATTGATGACCTTCATGAAATATGCATATTCGCATTATTTCGTTATCATTCCCATATTTGTACCAATAGAATTTCTATGGCATACACATACATATGTATATTATTTCTTTGGCACATTTGTGTCTGTATGTTTACGAAAACAAATGCGAGCCACATGCATATGTACATACATTCATAATAACAAGTGTCGCACGCGTCTTTTCGCATCTCCGTTGTCACGGTCAACCAATGGCTGTGCCGAAAAAAAAAAAACTAATGGCCGCCGATTGTCACCGCTTCCCTTGCCGCTGTAGCAGCTTCGCCATCCAACATGCGTAAGTATGTATGTATGTAACATATGAGCATGAATACATATTCGACACAGATTTTTGTCACGGAAAAATATTTTAGACAAATATTATAAATCGACAACTCCTATGTTGCCGGTTTTCTCACTTCTTTCTTAGACACCAGAACACCAGAAGATGTTCAATTTATGATTTTTAGCTTTTGCCATAAAATAAAAGGCAGAAATTAAAAATAATTTCTATCGAGATTTGAACCTACGTGCTCAACGCAACTTTTCAAGTGCTTACCACCAACACCACCACTGACAATTACATTGCGTTGTCCTAATTATGGTTTGGTTATGCATGAAGAAATATACAATGGATCGCCGATTGTTACCGCTTTCCTTGCTGCTGGAACAACACCGCCTACAAACTAGTGTAAATATGTATGCATATGTATGAGCTTGCATACATATCGACGCTGATTTTTGCGAGCCACGGAAAAATACTTATTTTAGAATTGACAAATACTGTAAATCGACAAGAGCTATATTGCCACTTTTGTCGCTTCTTTCTGTGAAGAAGCATCAGAAAGTTGTTCAATTTATGATTTTTAGCTTTTGCCATCGTCGCGAAAAGACGCTTGTAGGCAAAGGCATGCTCGGGGAGATGTTACGGCGTCTGTGTATATGAATGAAGCGAGGTCGCTTGTGGCATATGCGCCTGCGTTTATGAATGAAATCGTTTTTGTTGTAAAATTTACTACATTTGGGCATCGACTGTTTGGCTGCCATATTGACTAGTGATGCTTCTGCTATTTGGACAATTGTTGTTTTTGTAGAACAATGCTTCCATTTTTTGTTGGTGACATATTCACATGTATGTTTGTATGCTTGTGCATTATTTGTGCGGCAATGTATACAAATATATGTACATATAAGTATATATGAATGTGTGAACATGCAGATCAATGCGCGCACATGCAATAAGTATATTGATAAGTGATAAAATCGTGATATGAACTTCTGAACGCGCACATGCGTATACATGCAATCATATGAGCAGATAATAAATTAATATGATAGACGATGTATTTATATGAACATATGTATATTGTTGTGATAAATTCAATTTCTATTACTAAGAAACATAATACAAAAATATTTATTAGTAATAAAAATAGTAAAATCAAATAAAATTATTAAATATTCAAGTCCAAATTGACTACAAATATTACTATGCATGCATTCATACAATATTATAATCATATCATAATTATGTTTACATGTCAATATTCAATTGCCGACGGCAAAACGCAAATGCATACATACATATGTATTTGCATACATTGCGATTCCCAAGTTCAAAAATTGAAGCATGAAAATAACACAATGCTGTTGTTGGGAGTTTCATAAGGAGCATGCATGCATATGTTTATGTCTCTTCATATTCTTGGGTATGTGAGACAGAGAACATAATGTGTTTTGTACATATTTTTCGCTGTCAAAAATGAAACAAAATATAAACAAGCAAAACGAAATTCTTTATTGCGAGTTTCTTCATATTCTCTGCTTCGGCATACATTATATGGCATCATATGCCGAAATACATATATTTATTTCTCTTCATCTTCTCTGTTGAGTATGTGGAGAACTGTTAAAAATGTTAACATTTCACAGCGCGAATTCTGTGCTTGTGAGGTGAATTCCCTACTATAAATCTAACGAATGTTCGCTGTCGAACCTGCACCTTCTCTATAGTTTTAAGTTCTCTGGTTCATATAAATAATACAATATAAGCATGCATATGTCACTCAGAGAATGCTTTTTTACATTCTTTGTGTGACTTTGTATATTTTGTATATTTTTCTACAAAGCAATTCTCTTTATTTATTCTCAGCCATTTTACATATATTTCTGCCACTGCACGTGCTCAATTCTGCTAAATAGCAGCGAATATGGTGAATTCCCTACTATGATTCTATCAGCTCTGTTAGCCGCGCAATCGAACCATCATACAGATTTCGATTTGCACCTTCTCTATACTTTTAAGTTCTCTGGTCTTTCGACACATTGACTCTTTGACATGAAAGCAAAAAATATGAGCTTCGGCATTGGTTGTCCACGTCAACAGAAATTTCGCATGAAGCATTGAATGTACATACTTATTTACATACATTTGTTGCATGTAGACAAATTTACAAACATTATGCGTATGGTTCTTTTATATTTGTTTACATGCAAACATAATTATATATGGGCAAATGTGCGACCGCTTGGTCTTTTAACATGATATCGAAAGGTTTATTGACCAAAGCGAATATTTATTTAAATATATAAATATACATACATACATACATATGTATGTCGTACCAAACCTATATAAAATGCATATAGGTAATAACACAAATTTTATTGAATTACTATATACATATGTATATTTGCAAAGATTTTATGGAATTCATCCTAAAATAGCTCAATTTTAAAATATATACATATGTACATACTTATGTGCTTTCATAACAAATATACATATGTATGTATGTATACCGATCTACATATAAATTATATGCAGCATCGTTTGCGCATAGTAAAAAAGAGAGTCTGTAAGCGTACATTCCTTAACTTGGAATTATCATTATTTTTCTCATTTAACATTGAAAATGCTCAATTCTGCTATTTTCGTGTCCCCTGATGTTAAGTGGTCAAACACGCTAATAATTTTCTGTGGTGAAACACGCTCATCCAAAACAGTAAATATCCCAAAATTGAAATATCCCTAAATTTTCGTTATCGTGAACCTTCTCTATAAATATACGTTCTCTGGTATTAATAAGGCTACAACGAACCTTTCTTATCACACAAGTCCATTCGAACTTCCTAACATCAAGCAAGTAGAAGTTTTATTGAAATAAAATGACTTTTAAATATTGCTTATTATTGTAGATTCAAAAGTAATTCTTGTTTAAACGAGGATTTATTTTGTTCTTTACTAAATGAAATAAAAGAATATTATCCTAAACTTGACATTTCCTTGCTGCCGGTAGTTGTCAAGAATGCATTTTAAATGATAAATGCGCTAAAGCAACCTACGATATTCACGGTTGCTACAAAACATGCTTTTAAATAATATGAATACCATATTTGTGTGCTGTGAATAAAACACCAATGGCTGATGTTCCGGGGAGTAGTAGATTATATCAACTCTTTATGTTTGAACCACTTCGTACGGTGCCTTAATTTTATTTAATGGTTTGAGTTCAACATAATGTTCATCTTCCCATGGAATTGTACATAATAACCGTTTAAAATAATTCTACTCACACAGAGTTAATAATCGTAATACCATAATAAAATGCGATTTTTTTTGTCTTTTAAAATAAATATTTAATAACCCAACAATATTAAATTAAAAATTAATGTCTTAATGTGTAAAAAGTTTTTTAAATACAAGTACAAATCTTTTTTTTATTTATAAAGCAATATTATTGAACTTTGATAAGGGATTAGGTTATCCTTATGTATTTTCACCAGGTATTGGCTTCACCAGTTTTTTTTTACCACGGATATATCTGCCAAAGTTGCACGCAATTTTTATTTTGAGGCTGTCATATTGTTTGACGGATGTTCAAAATTTTATTCGCAAGGATCCCCACAGATCCTCAATCGGATTCAAATTTGGATTTAAAGCAAGCCACACCAGCAACAACTTTCCGAGAGATAAAGAATGGGAGTCTGCGCTACATGCACCGCAATGTCTTTGATTGATAGAAATGTATGAGGAATGCACCGCGACCTTTGTTCTATTGTGCGCTCTCCTGACTCACATTGACTCACTTAGTCCCAGGATGAAATCCAACAGCTTACCGGGTGCTAGTGAGGCATTGTGATCCCTATCCGGAAATATCGATCCAAGGCCTACAGACTGCTGTGCAGGTTCAGGCTCCATATCGCAGAACTGGCAGGTTGCACAAGAGGATAGGCCCATGCTATGCAGATGCCTATTCAGTTTGCAGCGGCCAGTGTACCACTCCTACCGCTCCTCGTCGGGGTTGCTTATTTGTCAAGGCTTATTTCGCAACTAACCTGCTACTACAGCTCTGCTGAAAAGTCTGACCCCATTGAGAAGCCAAGACCAACGGGCGTATGCCGATATTATTGATATCATCGGCCTCAACATATACTCGTATTTGGGAACCAGCATTAACACCACCAACAATGTCAGTAAGGAAGAAGACTTACGTACAAATAACCGTCAAAGGAACAATGATTTTCTATAATGCTAGAGTATAAAATATATAAATGTTGTACTTACGTGAACCGAAAGATCTCAGTATATTGGCTATTTTTATGAACTATTCCATTCATCAATTCCATTTCCATAAGTCCCTTAATTACACGCAATGTACAGAGTTCATTGGCATCAAAATTCTTAGCAATTTCAGTAAATGCGTCGACCACTTCACAATGAAAAGCATACGATCCGTCTTTTATAAAAGGTAGAGCCGTCTTAATATTTGTGAAAATAGGTAAATCGTAATATTTGCGTGATGATAATAGTTTTTTTTTCAACAAGCGCACGACAATTGGAGAGTTACTTTCCTAAAATATTTAACAAACACATTTCGTTTTAAATACATATATAATAAAAGAACACATTTTTTTTATTTTCTGATGGTTCAAACATTTTAAACATAAATACTAAATTCATTATTAATAACAAACTTAAATCGCGATATTAAAAACTTGTACTCGTACTAAATTAAAAAAGTACATTTTACATAAGATACTTACCCTAATAATACAGGGTTTGTTCGGAAAGTAATAAGACTGATGCTGGTATTGTCACTGGCGAAGCAAATGCATTGGCGAGTCGAATGTTTTAGGCGAAAATTCGCCATTTTCACATTGTGATTGGCGAATGAATACATTCGCTCAACTGTTTTGTTGCCAAATTCAAATAATTGAGAAATGTCACACGAATTCATCCGAAATTGACATTTTTGAAGTATTAAAACTGAATATTGTGAAATTTTACGGTGATTTTGCCAATTGGATATCCCAAGCGAAGCCAGGTCCTTCTCCACTTGGTCCTTCCAACGGGGTGGAGATCTTCCCCTTCCTCTGCTTCCCCCGGTGGGTACTGCGTCGAATACTTTCAGAGCTGGAGGGTTTTCGTCCATCCGGACAACAGGACCTAGCCAGCGTAGCCGCTGTCTTTTAATTCGCTGAACTATGTCAATGTCATCGCACATTCGTACAGCTCATCGTTCCATCGAATGCGATATTCACCGTGGCCAATGCGCAAAGGACCATTAATCTTTCGCAGAACCTTTCTCTCGAAAACTCGTAACGTCGACTCATCGGTTGTTGTCATCGTCCAAGCCTTTGCACCATATAGCAGGACGGGAATTACGAGCGATTTATAGAGTTTGGCTTTTGTTCGTCGAGAGAGGACTTTACTTTTCAATTGCCTACTCAGTCCGAAGTAGCACCTGTTGCCAAGAGTTATCCTGCGTTGGATTTCCAGACTGACATTGTTGGTGGTGTTAATACTTGTTCCTGAATAGACGAAATTATCTACAACTTCAAAGTTATGACTGTCAACAGTGACGTGAGAGCCAAGTCGCGAGTGCGACGACTGTTTGTTTGATGACGGGAGATATTTCGTCTTGCCCTCGTTCACTGCCAGACCCTTTTTTTTTGCTTCCTTGTCCAGCCTGGAGAAAGCATAACCAACGGCGCGGGTGTTGAGGCCGATGATATCAATGTCAATGGCATACGCCAGCAGCTGTACACTCTTATAAAAGATTGTACCTGCATGATTAGGTTCTGCAGCTCGAATAATTTTCTCCAGCAGCAGGTTGAAGAAGTGGCACGATAGAGAGTCGCCTTGTCTGAAACCTCGTTTGGTATCGAACGGCTCGAAGAGGTCCTTCCCGATTCTGACGGAGCTTTGGATGTTGCTCAACGTCAGTTTACACAGCCGTATTAGTTTTGCGGGGATACCAAGTTCAGACATCGCGGCATAGAGCCAGCTCCTTTTCGTGCTGTCGAAAGCAGCTTTGAAATCGACGAATAGGTGGTGCGTGTTGATTCTCCTTTCACGGGTCTTTTCCAAGATTTGGAGCATGGTGAATATCTGGTCGGTTGTTGATTTTCCAGGTCTAAAGCCACACTGATAAAGTCTAATCAGTTTGGTTGACGGTGGGCTTTAATCTTTCAAACAGTACGCTCGATAGCTTATCCCACGGTAGTTGGCGCAGATTGCGTAGTCACCCTTTTTGGGGTTGGGCAGAGCACACTTAACTTCCAATCGTCGGGCATGCTTTCGTCCGACCATATTTCACAAAGAAGCTGATGCATGCTTCTTATCAGTTCTTCGTCGCCGTGTTTGAATAGCTCGGCCGGCAATCCGTCGGCCCCTGCCGCTTTGTTGTTCTTCAGGCGGGCAATTGCTATTCGAACCTCTTCATGGTCGGGAAATGGAACGTCTGCTCTATTGTCATCAATTGGTGAATCGGGTTCGCCTTCTCCTGGCGTTGTACGTTCACAGCCATTCAGCAGGCTGGAGAAGTGTTCCCTCCATAATTTAAGTATGCTCTGGGCATCGGTGACTAGATCACGATAAGGGGATCTACAAGAGTATACTCCGGTTTTGAAACCTTCTCTATGCCGCAGCATCTGTTCGTAGAATTTTCGAGCAGTACCCCTGTCGACCAGCTTATCAAGCCCTTCGTACTCACGCATTTCGGCCTCTTTCTTTTCCTGTCTGCAAATGCGTCTCGCTTCCTTCTTCAACTCTCGGTGTCTATCCCATTCCGCACGTGTTGTGGTCGATCGTAACGGTGTGAGGTAGGCAGCTTGTTTTCTCTCCGCTGCGACACGACACTCCTCGTCGTACCACCTGTTCTTTTGCACTTTCCGAAAGCCAATGGTTTCGGTTGCAGCTGTACGTTAGGAGTTTGAAATGACGTCCCACAGTTCCCTTATACCGAGTTATTGACGAGTGTTCTCAGAGAGCAGGAATGCAAGCCGAGTAGAAAATCGTTCGGCTGTATGTTGTGATTGCAGCTTCTCGACGTCGAACCTTCTTTTTTTTTTGTTGGCTTGCATTTTCTGGTGCACAGAGGCGGGTGGGAATCTTGGCTGCAACAAGATAGTGGTCCGAGTCGATGTTAGGACCTCGGAGCGCATGCTCGTCTAAAACACCGGAGACGTGTCTTCCGTCTATTACAACATGTTCGATCTGGTTGGTAGTTTTTCAATCCTAGCCTGGTAGCTTGTTGAATCTTCTTATGCTGGAATCTAGTACTACAGATAACCATATATCGGTCCCCGACGAAGTCGATCAGCCTCAACCCATTTGGGGATGTTTCCTCGTGGAGGCTGAATTTACCGATCGTAGTGCCAAAGATACCTTCTTTGCCCACCCTGGCGTTAAAGTCGCCAAGCACGATTTTGACATCGTGGCGGGGGCATCTCTCATAAGTGCGCTCCAAGCACTCATAAAAGGCATCTTTGGTCACATCGCCTTTCTCTTCCATCGGGGCGTGGGAAAAATAGACAAAATGCATTGAGACTATTTATAACTGGTCTCAATGCACCATTGTCTAATATTCTTTTTCCACGGGATCACCCAGGTTTGTCAAATAAATTAGCAAAGCCTCAATAAATGGAGTCTAACAACCTTCCTGCCAGCTGCATTTTGAAATTCCGACCCACAGTTCCCTTATACCGAGTTGTTGACGAGTGCTCTCAGAGAGCAGGAGTGCAAGTTGAGTAGAAAATCATTCGGCTGTCTGTTGTGATTGCATCTTCTCGACGTCGAACCTCCCTTGTGTTTGTTGACATGCGTTTTTTGCTGCGCAGAGACGGGTGCGAATCGTGGATACAACAAGATAGTGGTCCGAGTCGATGTTAGAACCTCGGAGCGTACGCACGTCTAGAACATTGGAGACGTGTCTTCCGTCTATCAAAACATGATCGATCTGGTTGGTCGTCATCAAAAGGGGGGTCACTCATCCGAGGCTTGTTGTTACTTTTCATTGGTATGACATTTTACATGGCGTGTCCCAAACCAAGCGCACAACCCTGCGGAGGGGATTTTTCGCCTTCTCACTTTAGCTCGCCTTCAAACGGATGTTCTTAGGATACCCAGAGGATACTTGGTCAAAGACCGGAAGTCGTGAGCTGTTTGAGTCAAATGTAAAATAATCGTTTCTGAACACTCCCAAGTGAATGGCGATCAGACTCCTTTCCTCACTTGCGTGAACTTCTACACATGACTCCATTCTCCATGCATCTATTGCTTTAAAAGTGCATAAACAAATATCACGTCACATAAGTTTTCATAAACAGATTTAAAGAAAACTTTCGGTTAAGCAAGATTGCATTTATGTATGTGCTAGACAGCGTAAAGGAAAATGTCCGATTAACCTATCGTTGTCAATATAGCTGATGTTAAAATTGTGCTGCGTCCTCAGATTTTTGACTCATGGGAGCTATCAGCAAACAGTCATTTTCAACTGGGAAATGCTCCCAATATTGGAATCCACTTTTTGCAGTGTCTGGATCAAAACGGACATAACTGAAGAGCAGAAACGAATATCTAGAATGAAATTTTTCACCAGATCAGAAATTCCAATTGTGGTTGGTTGCGTTGATGGAACCCATGTTGCAATTATTGCTCCATGTAAAAACAAACACTTATATCTAAATCGAAAAGGATTTTACAGCATAAATACGATGATTGTAAGTAGCAACTAAATAAATAAATTATTTCTTATTATTATTTGGTCTTGAAAAATAAATTTTTATCAAGCGTGCGACTCATTTGTGTGGAATAATAGCTCATTAAAAACATACATAACTGGAGCAAACATACCAAAGAGGAGATCGTAATTCGGTTTACTTAGGTAACTACAATTTATATGTGTATGTTCATACATAGATACTAAAATTAAATAACTTTTAGGTTGTTGACGCCGACCCCGCCCTACTTCTTTTACCACGTATGTATCGGCAGAGCAATCTCTTCTTCGAAGTTTTAATTCGAACGCAACTCAACATTAACTACTTAATAAAAAAGTTGCGCGCTCTCTTCTTTTGCGACAGCTTACCGATCCAGATGTGTAAGTGCTTTTCCAAATTTTTATATCTAAATTATATTTATTATGAGAAAACTTTTGTTTTTTATTAATTATCTTGTGTGGAATAATTTGCGCCGTCCGTTTCCCCACGGCCAACCACAACTACGGAACGAGCCACACACCGCATAACAGGTAACGAGTTGATTTTTATTTAAAGTGACAGTGCATAATTGCCCGATTTAGCAAGACATAAGTTACAACCAAACATACATATTGTGGATTTGTGCTCTGCAAGCTATAAGGCAATAGATTGATTAATTTGTGCATAAGTTATGTACAAAATTAAATGTGTTCTGTGAAGTGGAAACCAAAACTTATTTTTGGCACACTACCCACAAACCAACGCACACTGCAGGTAGTATTGTACTTCATTTAAGTACAAAAATAAATACACCTCGCAAATGCACTGATCATTTCACTTTAAATTGTAAATAAAATTATAAATTTCTTGGACGCACAAACATCGTCTGGAGCGCCAACAATCTCTCTCGGTTTTTTTGTTTTTTCTTGTGGTTAATTTGACTCTAGTCGCTCAACTCTGCCTTTCCATATATTGCTCGACGTGAGCGACGGCAAGAAAGCCAAACAGCTAAGGCAAAGCAGCAAAGGGAGAGCAGCAAAGGCGAAGCAGCAAAGGCAAAGCAGCGCAGCAGCCATCCCAGAAGGATAGCAACAAACAAAAGAGTGTAGCGGTGAATTCGAAATAGTTTGAAAATAACTCCATGAACAAAGGTGAGGGTGAATAGTTCATATATTATAATTCAAATAAGTTCTTGTGAATTTTTATTTGTACGAGTATTTGTATTTGAATTTAAATAAAGCAACTAAGCACAAATAAATTTTTGTTTATTTACATAGTCGAAGACTAGCCGTGCGAGTGCATTGGGTCCATTACCCAGCAAACACATTCAAATTAAATTTGAACGAAGAAAAGGGTTTATTAATTTTATTAATTTTTTTTCTTTTGAAAATTCACGCTTCACAAGGAAACAACGCACTACTTATCACCAACTCAATTTGAAGTTTGTCCGTGAGTGCTTCTGTAAATTTTGAACTTTTTGCAACATATTTGAAAATATTTTTTAAATTTTTATTTCAAAGTTTTAGTTCCGATTTTGTGCACCATTTTTGCAGTTCCGGTTCAATTTTCAAAACAATGGAATCCACCAGAGCCTTTACCAAAGCTGCAGACGCTCTACTGGAGTTTGAGGAGTCTTTTGCTCCAACAGCAAACAACCAAAGTAACTACTCTCTTGAAGTGCAACAAGCTGAACTGAAATCTCTGTAGGCAGAGGCAAAGTCAGAATACAAGTTGTGTTTGCCAAGGTGGATCCTTCCGACACAAGCTCAATTGACGACACTTAAATATTCAAGCTGTTACCACGCTTATGTGTGTTGCGCGGCCTTGATGGGCGAACACATGTGCAACCTCACGGCGTTCAACCAAAGCCCTACTTCAAATTCTATGGTGATTCAACCTGAACGGTCACAACAAACGGTAGAACCCGTGAGGTATTCCATCAACTTACCGCCATGTGATACCGAAATATTTCATGGCGATGTTTTACAATGGCCCTCATTTAGGGATTTATTTGCCGCCATTTATGGGAATAACCTAAGGCTATCTTCACTGGAAAAGTTATTCCATCTGAATCAAAAAACGAGAGGTGAGGCGGAAGCTATCGTTTCGAAAGCGCCACCGACGAATGACGGATTCTGAAAATGAACTCAGAAATTTACCGCGGGAGATAAATAGTTGCATTTCAGCTTTACAAATACATGGCATCAATATAAATAGCTCGGATGTCATATTTACGTATTTGTGTTCTATCCGACTACCGGACTATACACTATCGCTTTGGGAACAATCTCTGAATACGGATTCAGATATCCCAAAATGGGTTGAATTAGACAAGTTTCTAACCAAACGGGTTAAAACGCCAGACTCCTCAAAGGCGAGTTGGGTACTCAACCCAAGATTAAGTCGGCTTATGGTGAAGGGCGGATACCAACCTTGCAGTCTAGGATTGGATTCAAGTCCATCAATTCCCATCACGCCAACATTAAATGTAAACTGTGCTCATCTCAATCACACATTTTGAAAACTCGTCAAATATTTATTGAGATGCAGCCTAATGCACGGTTAAATGCTATCAGAAAACTCCACGTCTGGCTAAATTGTTTATCGGACTCACATGAAGTCCAAAATTGTAAAAGTCTGTTTAATTGTTCCAAATGTAAACAGAGACATCACTCTATGATTCACCGGGATCAAAGTGAGGAAACAGGTCAGACATCCGACAGCACACACACTACTGAGAATTCTACTAAATCTCATGTGGCCAGTCGAAGCATGCTCTTAAGTACAGCCATGGTGACCTTATGTCACAACGAGAGCACCTTCACTATCAGAGCCCTGATTTATTCGATATCTGAAGCAACCTTAGTAAGCAATAGTCTACAAAAACGCTTAAATCGGACAAGCAAAAAGGTCAGCACCCGAGCTTCAGGATTGAATAATACCGTGTCAGGACGAGTTGAATCGGTCTGCTCGATCACAATTGGCTCTCCCCGTAACAATAGTTTAAAACTAGAAGCGGACTGCCAAAATTGACTGGACTGTTTCCATCCAGATCAATTAACTCTTCAATTGTAAAAAGGTTACCCAATATTCTCTTAGCGGATAATAATATATTTACGAGTCAAAAAGTTGACTTGTTAATCGGAGCGGATATTTACCGGAAAATCATACTAAATGGGGTACACTCGAAATTTTTGGGTCCCTCATCGCACAACGTACAGTGTTCGGTTGGATATTAACAGGTTCCGTTCCCTCCGAAGAAACGAAGATAAATGCCAAAGGAGACGGACAAAATTCAACAATAACTCAACAACGAACACAAAACCATTTTTGTAGTGAAAATAATATAATTTTATATTTATACAACAGCAACAACATCAGCAGCAGCAACAACAGAATCATGCTAGCAATGATGGCGAAACAAATGATGCACCCGGTTCATCGAATCACACCGATACGCATGGCGCCGCATTGCGAGCACACGGTGTTGGGATGCAATCACACAGCGGCGACCACGTATCCGGCAGTAGTTCGTCACAGCAACACAATTCCGTGCCATACCTGCAGGCATTCCGCTCGCATCTGTTGCGCCGCCAACAACATGCTACAGCCGGAATGCAACGAGAATCCGCATTTGAGGAGAAACTCTTGCAATTCAAGCAAGATGCTTTTCCAAAAAAAAAGCAAAAAACGAAAGAATCGTGATCCCGATAATCTCTTCTTGCTCTCACTCTACGAGAAGATCAAACGTGTGCCCGAAGAAATACGACTAGATGTCAAGGACGAACTAAAACAGGTGCTCAAAAAATACCAGAAAAAATCACCGGTGAAACAGGAGAAAACCCAATCACAAATGACAAGATACAATTGTCACAGCATGCGCAAATAACGCAAAGCATGTATCAAAGAAGCATCGCCACAATCTCAAGTCGAACGCGTATCGGATTCAGCTGTAGCGTTACACGCACAACGATGGAAATGGAAGAGAATTCACTAACAATCGGCAAGACGTATTCGGACCCCTCTCAACCGTGTCAACCGACGTCATCAGTCACGTTAAGCTCTGTTGATGTACATAGTAGTACTACTGGAACTAGTTGAAGGAAACTTCAGTGGAACAGCAGCAGATAATCACCGAAGACAAATTGCGAATGCATTGTCATAGTGTAGTTGCATTCCTAAAATATATTTATATGTAACATGCAATAAAATAACTGAAATTAATTTTGAATTGCAAGAAGTACGTCTTTTTATTTTGAATATTTACGTTCTTTTAATTCCAATTCCTGTAATTTTATTTAAATTTTTTTTATGTCGCCTATTTTTTTCAAAATTTTCTTCCTTCTTTCTTTCTTCATTCATGTTATATAGCGCCAATTTTTCTTTTTTTAATTCGTAAACTTTTCTGTTATATCTTGAAAGTTCATTGTACACCACAATTAATATTTTTCCTTATACCGGCAGGGCTTTCTTGCGTTTCTGCTTGCTTCTCCAAAGCCTTCATACGCAAATTTTCGCGCTCCTCCACTCTCTTTGTAGGTGCCTGCTTAGACGCAATGCTAACGTTTCAAATTTCTTCCGCCTGTTCAGGCTGAACCTCGACATCTTCCAGATGTGTGCTGATTTCTTCCTCTAAATATGCTGGTGCAGGTGCAGTGCTTCCAAATGCGGCTCCGCTTGGATTCACTGCCTGCTGTAAGTTGAGCAACTCGTCCACGGCCTGCTCCAAAGGCGTTAAGCTGCGTTGGGTCCTCCATCGGTATCTGCAATCTCTTTCCGATTTTCTGAAATTTTTCTTTTTCATTTCAATTTGTAGTCCAACCAAACCTAAGAAATACACAAATTAATACAGATTTCTACACAGATGCAATCAAAATTGTTTATACTTACCGACTTGTTACTACATATTGGAGGGCCGATATTGTTTAACTTAGCCACAATACCTTCCCACAACTCCATCCTATATTTTTGTGGAGCCAAACGGCGCCATTCTTCTGGCTAACTCAGGATTTCTATGCAGTAACTTCACCATTACCTCAAATTGCTTCTGAGTAGTTCGTTTTATTCTAAAAATAATTAAATTTGTAATGAATTAAATACAATAAAAAAATTTCAAAATCTATCAACGTTTTCTCCATTTTTAATTACACTCTCGAATCGAATAAACGTGCGCCAAATTTTGACAGTAGAGGCGAAACGAATTTTATAAATACGCTAGTGGCAATACCAAATATTCATTTTCGCCACTTCGTAGCGAATTTACTATGCGCTCGCTGCTTGCAATTCGAAATAGCGAAATTCGCCTAAAATTTCATTCGCTTCGCTGGTGATAATACCAGCCTGAGTCGATTTAAAAAAATTTATTGAACCAATCGCTACAATTCTTAAACAACTTTCAAAATAGGCTCCTTCTGTGTCGGTGCAGCGCTGCCAGTCTCCGGAATAGCCTTGTGGGTCGAGGTGCATGCTGCTTTGAGCACCTCTGTCGTCTTAAAATGCTTGGCTTTCATCGGCCTTTTCAGGAAAGGAAACAAAAAAGTCCGGAGGGCCACATCTGGACTGCAGGGCGGCTGCAGAAGCGTTAGGATTGGTTATGTAGCTGTTCACAAGAAAGGCGCTGCGAGTCGCGGCGTTTTCGTGGTGCAACTTCGATGTCGTGTCGGACCCGATTGACCCTTCGTTTGAATCTCTTGAAGACTTCTATATAAAATTCATGGTGAACGATGCCTTTGGTGTAAAAAACGACAATGAGCATCGTTTTCACTTTGGATTTGCTCATTCATCAGTGACCTCAACCCGGCCTTCCAAAAAGACCTGGTGCCACCGAAACACACAACTTCTTGCCAAAGCAGCATTTGGGTAAGCCTGCTTGAGCATATCCAACATCTCTGTCGCAGATTAACCGAGTTTCACAGAATTTAATCGCAGAACAGAAGTATCCAACGAACGCCACATTTACGACTTGCACCACTCACAGAAACACGTCGCGCGAAAATGTTTGTCCTCACTCTCCAGGTGCTCGGAGACAACTTACAACTGCTCGTTCGTTAGTTAGGAACGCCCTCTACTGAATCCAATCCGTGCGCGCGCGCTCTGAAGTACAGTCATGGCGGAAGAAACTCGGTCCTATTACTTTCCGGACACTCTTTATAATACTCACCTTAATTTTTTAACATAATGTAACCAAATGAATTATACGTACCCCATTTTAGTAAATATATACTTACAACAAGTCTGCACTGTTATCTTTCGATTTAGATTAAGTGATTAAGGAACTGTAATAAAGAATTCAATTATATTGAAACCGCAATCGCGTACGCTTATTTATTTCATTTATCAGTCAAAAAAAAAACCCGGCATGTAAAGAAAAAGTATGAAAAAATTTATTTAAAAAATATTGTTCAAAAATACCTACATAAGTAAAAATTGCTGTGAAAGTGAAAAATGACAACAGAGAGGAAGCAGTCTTAGTTAACTAAAAAGAAAGCAAAGCACATGAAACCCCATACTAAATAATTAAACAGTAATCCACTAGCTCTCGCGCCGATAAGTCATGTCTTTCGCATTTCGAGTGTGTTTTCCGACACCCAATTTGTAGTGATAGAAGCTACTGACACGGCCAAACTCTTTTCTTCCTATTCCTGCTGTGTCACATATCGTGCCATTAATGGCGGGGTAAGGTTTTCATGGTAAAAAATACTTTTTTTGCGAATTTATTTATTTTTTTTTACATTATTAAGCACACTTTTGACAATACAGTAGAATCCGCTTATTATGACTCCGCCTATATTGACCAACTGGTTACTATGACGTAATTACACTACGAAGTTTGGTTTTCATATAAAATTCTTTATAAAAAGGTCGGATATAATGACTTCCCATACAGTGACATGTTGCTTATTATGACCTATTTTTAATAAATTATGTCCAGTTAGAATGACTGACATGATTCTGTACACCTCCGGCAGTGTTCGTTGATTCCCGACGCCGTTCGGCACGTGGCTCGTTTTTGTTTTGAGTCTCAGTGAGTAATTGACGCTTGAAGGTCACGCATTGTTTTTTGTTTGTTACTGTGGAAAAATGTCATCACAACGACGTAAAGCATTTACAATTGACGATCATTTTTCACAACTTTCGACGTGGATTATCACGACAAGAGTGCATCGGTGAACTAAAATCTTTGTATGGCTATGAAGCACCATCCTATAGCACTGTGAAAAACTGTTACAACGATTTTAATCGTGGCCGACGCTCGCTCAAAGACGAATCCCGTGAAGGTCGTCCAAAAACAGCCGTTGTGCCAGAAAACATCGATGCCGAACGTGAACTGATAATGCAAGACCGTCATGTAACATACCTTCAGATAGAGGCATACATTCGATATTGCATGAACACCTGGCCGTAAAAAAGGTTTATTCTCGTTGGATCCCACACAACTTGACAATCGCTCAAAAAAAGGCTCGTGTGGATTGGTGTAAAGAAATGCTGAAAAAATACGATCGCGGTGCTTCAAAAGACGTTTATAAGATCGTCACCGGTGACGAATCATGGATCTATGCGTATGAGCCCGAAACAAAACAGCAGTCGACCGTGTGCGTCTTCCAAAACGAGCCAAATCCAACGAAAAAAAAACCATTTTCGTTGATAAATATGCCTATTTTCATTATTAGAAATATATATAACAGCCCTCGTATGCAGGTTAGAAAAAGAAGAATCTAAATCATGTCTCGCAAAGGAATTTGGCATGGGTCATTCGATAATCTCAATGATTTTTAAAAACAAGAACCGCATTAAGCAATCGTTCAATTGAAATGTTTTGAAACCGAAAAGGCTTCGAAAATCACGACAAGAAAATGTTGATCAAGCATTAAATCAGTGGTTTGAAAACATGAGAAACAAAGGAATACCTGTCAGCGGCCCTATGCTACAGGGAAAGTCAAGTGGTTTTGCCGCGCGTTTTGGTATTCTTGACTTAAATTGTTCTGCAAGCTGGATCAGTCTTTTTAAAGTTCGACATGACATTGTGGCGGGAAAAATTGTCGGTGAATCTTCGTCTGTTGATCAAAATTCAACAACAAACTGTTTGATATCTGTGTGGCCGAATTTAATGCTGATGAAACTGGACTTTTTTACAAATTCATGCCGGATAAACCTTTAAAATTTAAAGGCGAAAATTGTAGTGGAGGTAAGTTGTCGAAAGATAGAATAACCGTCATGGAAGCAGCTAATATGAGTAGCACAGAGAAAAAGAAATTGCTCATTATTGGAAAGTCACAAAAACCAAGATGTTTTAGAAGTGTCAAATCTTTACCTGTCGATTATGCTAACAATCGTAAAGCTTGGATGACGTCAGAACTTTTTGAAAAATGGCTTCGTGATTGGGATCGTTTTTTGGTGAAGAAGAAAAAAAAATGCTATTGCTGGTTGATAATTGTACGGCGCATTCAAATGTTACTGATATAAAGTCTATAACATTTGCTTTCCTTCCACCGAATACAACATCAGTAGTACAGCCAATGGATCAGGGAATAATACGATAATTCAAAACGAATTTTAGGAAGAACCTTGTGCTCAAAATGATTAACTGTATTGATGCTAATGAAAACAACTCTTCTACAAAAATAACGGTGCGAGATGCAATTCTGATGGTTAATGATTTTTTTTTTTTTTTTATAGTAGGAGGAAGCATCGAAAGCCGGAGTGCGGGACTTTAATCCGCTAAACCTAACCTACTCCCACCTCATCTCTCTCCCACGGGACCACTGGACAAAGTATTACTTCATGGGAGAGAAGAAGACGTTTAAGTCTCCTCTATTGCACGGACTGACTGACGCCTAATCTGTTCTAAATGTCTCAATTTTGTCATAATTAGATTTGCCGCTCTGCTGACAGCTTTCCACTTTACAGAAGACTCGCACATATGTGCAGTCAAATTTTCCACCGTGATACTACCTCCCAGGGTGGTTTTCAACATTTCCCTTATACTTGAAAACCGTGGGCAATAAAAGAACACGTATTCAGAGTTTTCTATACACTCTGTTTGCATGAAGTTTGCCACCGCTTCTGCCACATTGCTATGCTTTTTATTCTCTTTATTCTCTCTTTTTGCTGTGGTAGACGTCTCTGATAAGTTATATATTCGCGCGAATTCGTCTCCCTGGATGTCAATCGGTGCCATACTGGCTAATACCTCAGCAGCGTCATTTGAAATGGTTCGGAAAGCACTTATCACTCGTATTGCTGAAAGCCTGTGCACTGTGTTAATTGGTCTAGCATATGATTTTGTTTCTAGAGCCTGTATCCATATTGGAGCCGCATACAGGATCACTGAACTTATTGCTTTAGCTATTAAACATCGTCGGCTGGAACGCACACAGCCTTTATTTGCCATCATTCTAGACAACGCATTATATATTTTTTTGCTTTACTTGTCGCATTTTCCAAGTGTTCTTTGAACTTGAGTCTTGAGTCCACTATTACCCCGAGATACTTCAACTGCGGCTGTGAAGTAATCTCACATTCTCCGATGGTCAGCGATATTTTTTCCTCAATTTTCCTTGAGCTTATGAGTAGAACTTCTGTTTTCTGCTCCGCCAGCTCTAGACTCATGGCAGTAAACCATCGGCGCAGACAATTTATGCTGTCATTGCATGTGATCCGGAGGTCATCCAGATGTTTAGCTACAGCTACTGCTATGAGGTCATCCGCATAAGCGATTGTTTTCACATTTTTTGATTGCGGTATTCTTAACACCCCGTCGTACGTCAGGTTCCATTGCAGCGGGCCTAAAACCGAGCCTTGCGGTACTCCACTGGAGACAGTGTAGCTCTGAGTACCCTCGTCCGTCTCGTATAGCAATGTCCTATTTTGGAAATAACTCATTATAATATTTATCAGATACTGAGGAGCGTGTATATCGTGTAGAGCTTTTATTATATTTGCCCACTTTGCGCAGTTGAACGCATTCTTCACATCCAGGGTTATTAGCGCGCAGTATTTTTTCCTACCACCTTTCCATCTTTTTCCGCTTATTGCACATTTTACAGTATCAACTATTTCTCTTAGTGCGTCAATAGTGGACCTCTTTTTAATAAAGCCGTATTGTCTCTCTGATAATCCGCCGGCTTTTTGGATTGCTAACTCGAAACGGTTTCTTACAATGCTTTCGTACACTTTCCTCATTGTGTCGAGCATGCAAAGAGGTCGATAAGATGAAGGTTCTTCTGGTGGCTTTTTTGGCTTTGGGATTAGAACCAGACGCTGTATCTTCCACGGATCAGGGAACACCTCTTCTAATATTGTACATATTAACAAATAAGCTGGGCCTTAGAGTTATGGCTTCCTTAAGGGCTCTATTTGGTATACCATCTATTCCAGGTACTTTAGAGTTTTTAATTTTCTTCGCAATAGCCAATAGTTCGTCTTCTGTGACTAAAAGGGGTGGCTCCGCAGCTTCGTTTCGTTTAATATAGGAAATGGAGGCATGTGTCGGGAATAACGCTTCGACAACATTTTTCATAAAGGATGCGTTCATAGGTTGCTGAGATTTATTTTTAAATTTCGACATACAAATTTTGTATGCCGTTCCCCAGGGGTCTATGTTCGCTTCTTCACAGAGCTTTTCGAAACAGGATCTCTTACTACGGATAATGGCTGACTTTAGGAGCTTTTCTGATATTTAAATGATTCTCTGAAGCTGATTTCGTTATCAGCTTCCTCAGGTTGGCGATATTGTCGTTCCACCAGTATACCGGCTTCCTATTTATATTGTATCTCGTCCTGCGCATAGTTGCATCGCATGCTGCAACTTGCTCCTTACGCACAACGGATACTAAGTGGGCGGCATCTTCGCCTGATGCCTTTGCCGTACTCCAGACGTTCTCAAAAACGTCAGTATCAAATTCTTTTTGCCGCCAACTTCGCCTTCGAGAGCTATTTCTCGGACAGTGTGCCGTTTCTTGGGAGAACGAAACTTCAGCAATTATAGCCATATGGTCACTATTTGTGTACATATCTGACACTTTCCACTTAGTATGCTTGCTAAGTGCATCGTTAGCAAACACTAAGTCTATTATTGAACATTTATTTCCCTTTTGAAAGGTATTTTGTGTGCTCCTGTTTAAAATTGTAAGGTTTGTTTGCCTCAAAAATTCTAGAATGAGGCGACCACGATGATTAGTAATTCTGCTACCCCAAGCAGTAGACCATGCGTTAAAATCTCCCGCTATTATTATTGGTGATTTGCTTCTGATTTCTAGAGATAACTCCAGGAGAAAATCTTCAAACTCGCTAATTGTTGCGCTAGGACGCGCATAACAGCTTACAAAATAAATTCCTTCTATATTCGCCCATGTAAAGCCGTTATGGGATTCGTTGGAACGTGATGTGAAGGCATGACCTTTGCAGGCCCATATTGCCGCCTTGCCACTTATATCTTTACTCCAAGTGCTTTCCGAACGTTGGGAGTATTGTTCGCTTAATAGGGCGACATCTATGTTTTCATCCAGCACCGTCTGTTTTAGAAGATCTTGTGCTGCAGCGCAATGGTTAAGATTTAATAGCAATATCTTCATTTTTTCGTTGTCTTCAACATATTTAGGACAGACCGTACTTAAAACGGAGTGCTCTCCTGTGCAGAGCATACAACATGGGGAATTTGTGCATGTCTTTGCCACGTGACCTGGGGTTCCGCAACGTGTACAAAGGGAAGACCTATCAATGGGGCTATATGTCCTAGTTGGAAGCACCTAAAACAACGACGAATAGGTGAAAATTCTCGGAGGCGGCATATAGACCACGATCTTTACTTTGCCACACTTGAGTAAGGTTTTGGCATCCTCAGCTCGTAGGCATATAAGAGCTATTTGAGTGCCACTTCGCGTTTTCCGCAAATTTTTTATATTTTGCTTCCCCAGGTTTTGGATCCCACACTCCCTTAGTAATGCCTCACAGATTTCTTCAGGGGTGGTTATCTTATCCAAGTCTTTGCACATAATGGTAACATTATGAGTTTTTGGCTGTATTACGGCCATCTCACCAATAACTCCTTCTAGGGCGCTTTCGAACGTGTCGGCTCTCTTTTCTGCTTGATTTTTAGTTCGATTAGCAGGTCTCCTTTGAGGGTTTTTCTAATTTACCTCACGTTTGAGCACAGTTCTTCAAGGGCTCTGTCGCATTTTATTTTTTTCAGAATATCCGCATACGACGCTCCCTCCTTTTTTGTTAAGATTATAGCGTCTGGTTTCGATCTGATTATCTTCTCGATCAGTTTCTTCCTTCTAACAACGTCTGTCCATTTTTCGGCTGCGGGCTTGTCACCCAAACTGTCTTTGTGCATGTATTCCGTGATCTCAGTATGTGCTTGCACTTTGAGATTCATGTTTTTGGGCTTCTTCGTTGGTGGCAAATATCCCAATATCTCGCGTGGTCTTTTTGGAGCATTTTTTTCACTTTGAATAGGGAATACCTGCGACGCTTTCCCTACCATGATTCTTTTCGACGTCTTCTCTTGCTTTTCTGCATTATCATACAAGCTTGTGATACAGCTTACAAGATCACGCATAGCTTGATTTATATGTCTCTGACCGGACATCATGCTTTCGAGCTCTCTAATTTTTCTACCCAGTTTGCAAAAAATATTGGGATTTTCTCCATTGTTAAGCTCCTCAGATTTGCCACCTTTGCCTGCTTTTTCGGCATTTTCGCATATTTTTGCTGATTCAGCAGCGGTGGGTTCTTCCGGTTTGCCTTTTGGAGGCGTTCTCAAAACTTTTGAGTTCCTCCGAAAGGATTCTCTGGTGTACATCCCAAACTGTTCTCAGAGGCCATAATTCTGCCAGAGAAAAGTTGGGAACACCTGTCAGTGGGTACGTTCAGTCTTTGCCCTAACAAACCTCACTTATATTTTGATGGTTGGCAATGCCGTAACCAAAGCAGAACGAAGAAAGGAGAACAAAACAAAAAACAGCTGATAGACTAAATCAAAACGGCAAAAAATAATTGAGTGCACGTTTTGATTCGCTGTTGCTTGGGGAAATTCCTATTTAATTTTTATTTGGTTTCATATAAATTTGCCAAAAAAGGGGCAGGTAAGTGCCAAATAAATTCTATTGAAAAAAATTTTTGTACTTATCTAGTTTTGTGATTAGCTTCCAATCAGATTAAAAGTGCAGTTGCAGTCTCCCGGTAAGTCTTGAACAAAAACAAATGTGCTATTACTTTAAATGACCGCAGATTCTTTCAGATATCCTAGACCACTAAAAAACACGTCTACTTTCACTCACTACTAATGGTTAATGATGTCTGGAATAAAATGTCACAAAGTACAATTCGTAACTGTTTCAGACATGCAGGATTCATTGAAAGCCACGACGGTTTACCTATTCAAATAACAGAACATGAATTCGATGAAGAAGATGACACTCCTTAATCTTTGTGGTCACGAAACCTAAATTCAGATTATGTTGATTGCGCTCTCCTCACATCCGAAGAACCCACCGATGAAAATATCGTACAGAACATTAGTGCTAAGAAACAACTCGAAAGTGATGGGGAAAAGGAAGTCGAGGAAGAACCATTATATACCGCAGAAGAGGCATTAAAAGCTGCAGAATTATTATCACGATTTGTTCACAGCAATATTGAAAATGATAATTTGACCATAGCTATATCTTCTATACACAATAGTATTAGAGACTGTTTTTACAATAAAAAGAAAAAACAAAAGCAGACAAAAATTGCAGATTACCTACAGTAAAAAATACACTTGTATGTGTTATAATGTGCTGATTACGTGCAATTTTGATTTTGATTTAATATGTATACATAGTATGTATAAGTTAACCTTAAGACAACAACTAACATAAGATGAATTGGTCAACTAACATAACGTAAATTGCTTTCAATGCTACGCACGTTCCTGCTGGGCTCTTCATGCTGGAATGCTTACCACGGTCATTTGCATATCATTACTTTTATCATTATTATCACGAATAAGAGCGCACAGCAACAACATAACTCTTTGATGGGTGACATTAGGAAGGTGATGCGTAAAACACTGAAGTGTTACGGTACCTTCAGAAGTTGTAGTTGCAATGATAAAGCTGCTCACAGCAAAATCACCTGAAGAGTAAGATCTCATAGCGTCAACGATATATTACCTTTGGTAAAGGGAGCTACAAGTAAGTTGTTGCTGCACCAATATGGAAAAGCAGCGGAATATATGCTTGGGCTTTAGCTTAGTTAGGGCAGATGTAATGTAAACGTGAAACTATTAACATCGGTAATAAAAGCACCTAAATAAAATAATTACATTTTTAACTAGCGCCCAACTCAAGGCCAAAAGAATTTTGAAGTACGAAGGACCTGCAAAATGAATTAGAAATTCTAAAGGACCAGAAACCCACAAATACCGAAAGGACATAAGGAACCCCGAAGGACTGCGTAACTACAAATTCATCATTACTAAAAATATTTAAAAGAGTAAGTGATTATTTAAACAATTTCCAAGTGGTTATTTAAAAATATATTAATTATAAAAAGTCTGCAGTTTATCAGAGTACTATAAGAGTGCTTTCAAAAGAATCTAATTTCCAATTGAAATAAATCGCAGATTTGCATAAAACTCCCTTGTGTTATAGAAATTGTCGAAGAAAACGCTAAGTTTTATGAAATAACCTTAAAAAATTACACGTGTTAAATATAGTGCTATTTAGATAACCTTCAAAACGGACACGTGTTAAATATAGTGTTACAAAAGGAACATTACTTCCGATATTTGAATTAATTTAGTGCCAATCATAAAACTGCTAAAAAGTTCTTATTAATTATTAAACAAATATTATTAAAAATACTTTCAGAAAAGGTATATTCAAAAAAAAAAAACAAGATCTTAAATAATTTCAACAACTAGAAACGAAACTTACCAAATTTTTTTTACCAAGCCTTTTGGAAAAAAATTATAAATAGATAAAATGTCCTTGAATAGAGAGCAAATAGAAGAAATTGTTAATAAAGACAATGAAAATCTAAAACGAGAGTTTTTGCGTAGTAAAGTAACTTGACCTGGGCAATTAATCAGTTGCAACCACGTGGCGTTGAAGAACATTTACCCGTTTCAATTAATACATTAGTAGCTGAAAACAACGCAAGTTTAGATCTAATAAAATCTCTGCCTGAATTTAGTGAAGATTCTGTTTCTTATCCCGCTTGGCGAACTGCAGCTGAATTCGCCATTAATTACTACTCGGAGGGTTCGGAAAAATATTACTTCGCTATGGGTATTTTCCGAAACAAAATTATTGGTTCCGCAAATACCACACTCGCGTTTTTTAATACAGTGCTTAATTTTAAAGCAATTTTAGCTAGACTAGATCAGGAATATGCCGATAAAAGGCCTCTTTATGTTTTGGAGAACGAGCTAAGTATCCTTAGACAAGATAGTCTTTCTATTACTGATTATTATAATAAGGTGGACAAAAAACTATGCCTTATCATAAATAAACAAATCATGACGTATAGCGGAAATAAAGATATTATTGCCACTTTAAACGCTGGATAAAACGCCTTACGCGTCTTCATATCAGGACTTAGACGTCCATTGTGCGATATCCTTTTTTCCTTTAGACCCAAAGATCTTCCAACTGCTGTTGCAGTGGCTCAGGAGCTGCAAACGAATCATAGAAGACATAATTTTGCAGAAGCATTTGCTGTTGGAAATACTTATAAATTCAATAAGCCGGTAACGTCTCAATTTAAACAAATAAATTACAATAAGAGACCGAATGTAGGTATTAGCTTCAATTCAAATCATAATAGACCAACCCCAATGGAATTCGATAGCAATACAAGTTACTACCGACAGCCTAATAGTATTCCGAAACTATCCACTCAGCAGACTCAACCTACACCTAAATACATTCCTAAACCACAGCATCCAAATCAGAATATGCAATCAACCTATAAACGAAATCGCGAACAGTTCCATTCTGATCGTGCACCCTTTCACAAACTGCAAAAGGTAAATTTTATGCCGGAAGAATTAGAATCCTTTCAAAATGTTGAGGAAAATTTCAGTCAGGATACCAATTTTGAAGATGAATATTATTACAACAACTCGGGCATTGACCACCATAATTGTAATGACGATGCTGCAGCGGAATATGGGGACGAAACAAACTATTTAAACTAAAATCGCTCCTACCATTTATTACGAAAAGTGCAAAAGCGGCCGGGAAATCTTTTAATTTGAATTCCATACACGGCAAAAATCTAATAAATAAAAAGTGTTTAGTTAATGTGTTAGGCAATACCTCAACGTTCTTCTGCTTTCAAGTTTAAGTGCATTTGACGGTATTATAGGTTATGACTTTTTAAAGCATATTGATGCTAAAATTGATACTGTTGAAGGGTATTTATCTTACCGAAATGCTAAAGAAAAATTACACTTTCTTCCATGTGAGCAAGTAAACTTAATAACAATAGAAGAAAATTCAGTTCCACTCAAACTCCGAGGACAATTTCGGCAAATACTCAGTAAATATATTAATGCATTTGCTGACCCAGATAGTGCCTTGCCTTTCAACACAACCGTTAAGGGGAGAATTCGCACAAATACAGATGAACCGATATACAGCAAGAGTTATCCATATCCCATGTCTGTAGCCCCGTTTATTAATACAGAAAAAAAAAGACTTCTTAAAGATGGAATAATAAGGCCATCTTGTTCGCCTTACAATTCTCCTGTCCACGTAGTATCTAAAAAGGGATTTGATGACGAAGGAAAGCCAAAACTGCGAATGGTGATCGATTTTCGGAAGCTCAATGAAAAAAACATTCCAAATCGATACCCTATTCCGGATACATCTGTCATCTTAGCCAACTTAAGAAAGTCAAAGTTTTTTACAACATTGGATCTTAATTCCGGATTTCAACCAATCATTATGTGTGAAAAAGACAGAAAAAAACAGCGTTTAGTATAAACAACGGAAAATATGAATTCTGTAGTTTACCCTTTAGGTTAAGAAATGTCCCCAGTATTTTTCAAACGGCCATTGACGATGTTTAACGCGAAGTCATAGGGAAATATTGTCACGTTTATGTTGACGATGTAATTATCTATTCTTCAGATGAACAATAACATTTAAAGCACATCAACCACATACTCAAACCCTTGAAACGCAGGAATGAGAGTCTCACCTGAAAAATCGAAGTTTTTTAAAACTCAAGTGGAGTTTCTAGGGTTTCTTGTTTCTAATGCGGGTATTATAACTTGCCCAGATAAAATTCGTGATATTGTTAACTACGAACCTCCGCAAACTCTTCGAGCATTGCGCTCATTTCTGGGACTTTCCGGATATTATAGGCGTTTTATTAAAGACTATGCTGCCATAGTCAAGCCTTTGACAGCTCACCTTCGCGGTGAAAACGGACAATAGGTTCATGATATTCAAAAAATGTGAAAATTGACTTTAGCCCTCAAGCTCTTCAAGCTTTTGAACGAATAAAACAAATATTAGCTTCAGATAATGTTTTACTTCAATACCCAAATTACAATCAACCTTTCGAACTTACAACAGATGCCTCTTCTACTGCTTTAGGTGCAGTTTTGTCACTAAAAGGTCGTCCAATTACCATGATTTCACGAACACTCTCAGCTGCCGAACATATTTATGCTACAAACGAACGAGAGCTACTTGCGATTGTATGGGCATTAAAAAAGCTTTGTTATTATTTGTATGGAGTGAAAAATATAAACATTTTTACGATCATCAGCTGCTCATATTCGCAATGTCTGAAAAAACCCAAATGCAAAAAGGAAAAGATGGCAAGCGTTCATTGAAGAGTTTGCGCAAAGTTTTCATTTTAAGCCGGGAAAAGACTACAAAGTTGCCAATGCCCTTTCTAGACAATTCTGCAACAATTTAAGTGAAGCCCCCTCAAATGAAACTGTGCATAGTGAAGAATCCTTAACTAACATTATCAAAACCGTCATTTGTCCTATTAACCAATTCAGAAACCAATTAATGATTTCTAAATATAATTCTTTTAGCAACAAAAAAAAAAAAAAACGGATACGTCATACAATCACTTTCGATACTCTTAAGAATCTAATAGAATGCCTAAAAAGTCATGTCAACCCTAACGTCACCAACGGAATTTATTGCGATCTCCACACTCTAGCAGAGATACAAAATATAATAATATCAGCTTTTCCTGGCGTTAAGTTTATTCACACTCAGCTTCTTTTAATTGATTTAATTAATAATGATGATCAAATGAAATTGATAACGATGGAGCACAATCGAGCTCATCGTGGTTTACACGAAAACTTTCGCCAAAATTTCTCGTGAATACTATTTTCCAAATATAAAACAAGGAATGTGCTGTCGTGAGACACCAGGTAGGAACGAAGTTCCTTCAGATAATGTAGAATCGATACAATTTGCAAAAAAAATTGTGCTTAATTTTATTTTATGTAGGTTGTCCTTATTTTTCTCTCAAATTTCGCTGATTAGTTTTTATTTAAGTACAGATAAGTATTAAGAAAATTTAGTATTTTAAGAAATAATAAATTACGTAAAATAAAAAAATAATTCAAATTATATCTAAATAAAAATTGGTAAATATTTTTGAAGTAAAACTTCTTTAGGCGCGTTTGGCATGGGGAGTGAACTGACAAACGTGTAACGAAATCGTGTAACGAAATCGTGTAACGAAGAAGTGTAATTCGCCGAACGTGTAACGAAATTGAAGTAAAACTTCTTTAGGCGCGCTTGGCTTGGGGAGTGAACTGACGAACGTGTAACGAAATCGTGTAACGAAAAAAAGTGTGATCAGGCGAGACGAACGCAGAGACTTGCCATTCATATGCTATTTAGACAATTGTTGTTGTAGAACAATGCTTCAATTTTTTGTTGAAGCACATATTGACATGTGTCTGCATATGTTTGTTTGTATTCTTGTGCATTATTTGTTCGGAAGTGTAAACAAATATACATATGTACATATAAGTATATGTGAATGTATGAGCATGCAGATTAATGCGCGCACATGTAATATATTGATAAGTGATAACATCATGATTTGAATTTCTGAGCGCGCACATGCGTATACATACTTATGTATGTATGTACATATATTCATATGGGCAGATAATAAGATTAATATGATAGACGATATACATACATAAATAAGTATTTATATATTGTTGTGATAAATTTAATTTCTATTAGTAGGAAATATAATACAAAAATATTTATTAGTATAGTCTATTATGTAAAAATCAAAGATAATTATTAAATATGCAAGTCCAAATTGACTATAAATATTACTATGCATGCATTAATATAAAATTGTATTCATGTCATAATTATGTGTACAAGTCAATATTCAATTGCCGACGGCAAAACGCAAAAGCATTACATACTTATTTGCACATTGCGATTCCCAAGTTGAAAAATTGAAGCTGAAAATATAACAAAGTAGGGAGATCATAAGGAGTAGCATGCTTATGTTTATGTCTTAATATTCATATTCATGCATACATATATTTATGTCTCTTCATATTCTTGCGTATGTGAGACAGAGAACATCATGTATTTTGTACACATTTTTCGGTGTCAAAAGGAAACAAAATATAAACAAGCAAAACGAAATTCTTCGTTGCGAGTCTCTTCATATTTTCTGCTTCGACATGTACATATATGCTATGTCATCATATGCCGTTAATACATATTCTCTTCATATTCTCGCTTAGAATATGTGAGAGAATGGTAAAAAATGTTAAAATTTTAGTTTTTCTGATTGAACTTAAATAGAAACTTTTGCGCATGAGCTGTATGAGCACAGTTTGTCGGCAGACGTGCGCGAGTAAAGGTAAAAAGGTACATAAATTTTCGGCAAATGCAACTGATTTTGTGAAATGGCTGCCTGTGACGAGTAAAAGCAAAAATATTAAAATACAATAAAATTAAAATACAAATACTGCAAGCGTTGTTACCACAGTAACTTGATAAATAGTTGGTAAATGTTTAGCGCAAATTGAAAACCATATTTTGGTAAAATAATAATCATAAAGTGTTGTTGTGTGTGCGTGAACAAACACGAGCGAGCCGAATTGCCAACTATTTGCAACTGATTTTGTGAAATGGCTGCCTGTGACGAGTAAAAGCAAAAATATTAAAATACAAATACTGCAAGCGTTGTTACCACAGTAACTTGATAAATAGTTGGTAAATGTTTAGCGCAAATTGAAAAACATATTTTGGTAAAAATATTTTGGTAAAATAATAATCATAAAGTGTTGTTGTGTGTGCGTGAACAAACACGAGCGAGCCGAATTGCCAACTATTGAAGTTGTAGATAATTTCGTCTATCTTGGAACCATCGTAAACACCACCAATAATGTCAGCCTAGAAATCCAACGCAGTATAACTCTTGCCAACAGGTGCTACTTCGGACTGAGTACGCAATTGAGAAGCAAAGTCCACAAACAAAAACCAAACTCTATAAGTCACTCATAATTCCCGTCCTGCTATATGGTGCAGAGGCTTGGACGATGTCAACAACTAATGAGTCGACGTTACAAGTTTTCGAGAGAAAAAATCTGCGAAAAATTTATGGTCCTATGCGCGTTGGCCACGGCGAATATCGCATTCGATGGAACGATGAGCTGTACGAGATATACGACAACATTGACATAGTTCAGCGAATTAAAAGACAGCGGCTACGCTGGCTAGGTCATATTGTCCGGATGGACGAAAACACTCCAGCTCTGAAAGTATTCGACGCAGTACCCGCCGGGGGAAGCAGAGGAAGAGGAAGAAGTATGTATAGGACGTTTGTTCGCATATGCAAAATCTAAACGGCTCGTTAATGCATAGTGAGCGCAGCGAAGTATTTTTTACTTCGCGTCACGGATAAGCTCATAACATTAAGAGCCTCCCTCCAACTAACACATGAATTCATCCTACCAGTAAATTCAGGTAAGTTTTTAACAACCTTTAATGACTCTTGGCATACTATACTGTCGTCTATTGTTTTTGTTTGAAAATCACAATTAGTAATCACTAATATTTGTGAACGTAATTGCTCTTCTTCCTCACGTATAGCATATTACTGTCTGCGATAAGACGAGTTATTAAAACTATGGTCAAAGCATTACCATTTGACATTTTGTCTTATTTTTTCGTGTTTCTGTTGTTTTTTTATAATGTAGTTATTTCACTACAACCGCAGCAATTTAAGATAAATTATTTTTTTATTGATACTATTTTTTTCGTGATCCCTTCCTTAGGAAATTCTGCAGGGTCTGGTGTTCAAAATCGCAGAATTATGGCTGGTCGAGTCTTTTATTATTGTTTCTTCTTTTGCATGTCCTAATCATAGCGATTGTTTCGGGTGATATTGTTCCTATTTTCATAGTCTTCAACAGTGGTTTCTTGGTTTTTTCCCATATATTTAAAAACAGCCCTCATGCATTTTATTTTTGCTTCCTTATTTAGATCATTCTTTGAAATAAGTTTTTTGTAAAGGTTTTTGTTCTTTCATATGTTTTGAAAAATCTTTGGAGTGCATCAGTGTCCAAGTCTACTCATATATTATGTTATGTTGTCAAAAAAGTCTTGCAGTATTTTCGCTAGTTGGCGCTGAAAGCGCGTAGTTCTAGTTTCATTCGTCGCATCGGGTCATGCTATACCTTTTTGGAAAGCTCATTTCACGCGCTAACACGTGTTTGATTGATTGTCGTTTCTTTTAAGTCGTTCGTGAGTTATACTCGTAGCGTCGCAAACATGCAGCTAAATAAAGAGAAAATATGGCATATTTTACAGCACTACTACGATAAAGGCAAAAATGCATCTCAATCCACCAATAAAATTTGTGCAGTTTATGGACCCGAAACAGTTTCCATTTCCACCGCACAAGGATGGTTTCAACATTTTCGTTCTGGTGTAGAGGTGGTCGAAGATGCGCCACGCTCCGGAAGGCCTGTCGTCGAAAATTGTGATAAAATCGCTGAATTGGTCGAAAGAGACCGGCATAGTAGTCATCAAACCCTTATAAACCATTTGAAGAAGCTTGGAGTCACTAAGTAGCTCGATGTATGGGTGCTACACGAATTGATTCAATAAAAATACCGCAAGACTTGTGTGGGAAAGTGGGAAAATTGGAAAATTCCAAAAAGTTACTTTTTTCATACAAATTTTTGTTTTTTAAATTTTTGTGTGTTTTTTTTTTTCATTTTGATTTGTAAATTATTTGAATCGTTCAATTTTGTCGTTTGCTTTCTTTATTCCGTCTATTCAAAAAATAATTATTGAAAATTATTCAGTGAAAACTTTATGAATGTTTCACACAAAGTGATCAATTACAGATTGAAATTTGTTACGGCGTTATTTTTGCCATCAACGTATGGCAGCCCAAGCCACATGAACGAGTACTCCCAGGATGCGATGACATACATACGTGTGGAACTAAGCATCGCGGTCAATCAGCAACCGATCGTCACGATATCACAGCACGACTTTTCAAACAACAGTTACGATGTTTCATGGACTTTATCTTGGAGTAATGTAGGTATATGTGTGTGCTGTTAGATGCTAGATATACTCCGTTGAGTGGCAAAATAGAGGTTTGTCGCACGTACACATTCTTCTTTGTATGGTGGATAGTTGTTACACCTGATCAAATTGATGAACTCATCTCTCCGGAAATTCCTTATGCAGAGAAAGATACAGTATTACACGAAGTGATGAAAACCAATATGGTTCATGGACCTTGCGGACCCCATAATCCCACTTCGGTTTGTATGTATGACAGTAAATTCACTAAACACTATCCACGTGCTTTTCTTTCGAAAACACAAACTGGAATCCACTCTATCGGCGTCGCTCACCAGACGACTATGGCAGAACATTCAGCATTCAATTTATAAGAGGGAATATCGAAGCTGACAACAAATGGATCGTTCTATATTCACCATTATTGTTTAATTCACATTCAAAACTCATATCAATGTTGAGTATTGCAGTTTGGTTAAATCGATCAAATACGTTTGCAAGTCCGTCACCAAAGGAAGCAATATGGCGGTTATTGGTCTTGAACGATATGGTCGATACGTGAACTGCAATAAAGCGCTTTGTAGGATATTTACTTTTGCAATTCATGACAGTTTTCTGACTGTTGTGCGTCTCGCAGTTAATTTGGAGAATAGGAAAAGAGTGTATTTCAACCCAGAGAATTCAGCACAGTCAGTGGAAAACCCTCCAGCAAGTGATCCGTTTGCGAGAACATTGCTCTATTCGGAAATACCTTGATATTATACATGGAATGCATCGTCGAAGAAATGGTTTCGCAGAAAGCAAGGCCAACCAGTAGATGAACATCCAGGTGTGTTCTCAACTAATGCCTTGGGATGAATTTACACAATCCAACCGAAAAACGACGATTGCATCTACCTTCGGTTGCTATTGATAAATGTCGGTGGTTCAATTTTATTTGAGTCAATGCGTAGTGTGAGTAGTACGGTACGTGCAAGTTTTTGAGAAGTAAGCCAGCAATTACAATTGCTGAAACATGTTAATCACTGGAATGAAGTTCGCACACTTTTCGCGATGATCATTTCGATATATCAGCCTTCTAATCCAGGTCTGCTAAGGGATGCGAACAAAACTGACATTACCGAAGACATTTTACATCGTTTTCGCAAAATATTAGAAATGGGTCAATTCCGGTGGTTTGATATCAATTCCATCCGCCGTTTATCAATTTACGAAAGATGAACTCATCACGAATGTTCGGACAATGGCCAAATTATCATAACTGCGATGCCTCAAGTTGACGCGCAATGTTAGCTGCTAAAAACACTGATGTTGTTGACTTAAACTAGAAAATTCAAAGTAAAATTCCTGGAAGTTTGCGCTCGATCGATCGTCCTGATAATGAAGACGAAGAAGTGAATTATCACGTGGAATTTTTAAATTCTTTGGAGAAGTTTATTATTATGTTTCGCAATCAGCTAGTTCTATTATTTATACAGCTGGTTTTATTATATATATATAAATATTTTTATTTTCTTTTGCTATTTTGTTTTTTTTTTCATTTTGGACACTCCTTAGTGTCATGAGCGTCCTTATACAAATCGCAATATGATTGAATATACATGGTAGTATATGAATAGAATGGGCAATTTATGTGGCATGACGGGGTCGAGTTATGGACCGAGCATTTCTGTAATTTTTATTGTTGTTTTTAATGGTTTGCTGCGGGTTGCGGCTTTATTGATTTATTTTCATTGATTGATTGATTCTATTTTCATTTGTGTTTCGGCGTTATGTTCAGTTCATTTAAGATCGGATTTTCGCTATTATCCGCGGTTGGTAAAAAGCATAATTTAACCAACGGTCTGGTTAGTATTCCCCTTTAATTACGGAGATCAACTACCCGGATGTGACCGTCTGAGCCGTAATGGAGCTTTTCTATGCCGCCAAGTCGCCACTCTGTATGTGGGAGACAATCGTCGTTAATAAGTACACAATCTCCAAGTTTTGGCGCATTTTCTAATGTTTCCATAGATCCCTCTTGTAAAGGTCTTTTAAATAGTCTTCTTTCCATCTGCGGTTGAATATATGATGGAGAGTTTTAATTCTCTCACATCGATTTAATCAGGATAGCGACTCAACGACTGGCTCAGGTGTGGCCAGAATGGGTGCTCTTTTGAGAAAGTCCCTGAAGTTAGGGCTGTGAGATCTGAGGGATCTTGTGAGAGTGTTGTTAGTGGCCGCGAATTGAAAACGGCTTCAATGCAAAATAATAGTGTTGTAAATTCTTCGTAATTAAATTTGTAGTTTACAGTTAACTTGTATTCCCATAAACCACCCACAGGAGGAGGAGCTCTTGGGAGGATGAATTGCCAATTAATGCCTTGGGGAGCGTACTTTTGTACAAACTCAGGGGAGACTTGTTTAATAAAGTCCACAAACTGTCTTTCTGTGGCTCTTTAAGCCCCAATAAAGGATTTTCTATTATCGCTCATA
The DNA here is from genome assembly GCA_037783105.1 of Bactrocera zonata. NCBI lineage: Eukaryota > Metazoa > Arthropoda > Insecta > Diptera > Tephritidae > Bactrocera > Bactrocera zonata. The sequence continues at coordinate 1,157,701 of JBAWJQ010006684.1, forward strand.
AATTTCGACGGAAAACCGTGTCGCCCGACGAAGCGAGCACATGCCGCGAGAAAAGCCTCTTTTGTCAGATTAGTACATAGCTCGAGGTGCACTGCTTTTGTCGTTAAACACACAAAGACAGCCACGTAGCCTGTCATTAGTGTGGGAGATCTTGGCATGGACGCCTTTATCTGAAAAGGCCCACCACAGTAGATACCTGTAATAGTGAGAGGCAGAGCGAAGTTGCAGCGTTCCAGTGGAAGTGATGTCATAATCTGCGTCCTCATCTTCTGTTTATGCATAGTGCATATCTGGCACATGAAAATACACTTTTTTATTTGAGGCTTAAGTCTTGGCGGATTATATGTTGCATTAGGCGAAGTTCCGCGTGCAACATTAGTATGTGTATATAGCAATGTTGCAAGTCGAGACTTCTCTGGTATTATTAGAGGATGGCGTTCGTTATATGTCAGGCTTGATTTGGCAAGCCGACCATTAGCACCAAGCAGCCCTTTCGTGTCCAGAAATGGATTTAATACTAAGAGCCAGCTCTATTTGTCAATCGGCTTCGATTCTCTTAGTAGTGACATCTCGCAACTGAAGTGGCGCGACTGAGTATAAGTGATATGAGCGACCTTTGCCTTTTCTAGGTCTAGGTGCGTCAATCTAGCGCCTTGGGAGAACAGCGTGGGTTCTTGCACCCTCGTGTACCTAGATCGCCAGGATTGTCAGCACTGGCTACGTGTCGCCAAGTGGCTGATCCCACTAGATCAAGGATTTGAGACGTTCGATTGGAAATATACGTCGTCCATGCATGTGGAGGATTTTCTAACAAGGCTAGTACTCGGAATCAGACCAGAGATACAATTCATATTTTGCCATATTTAGATGCGTTTGCACCATGGATACTAGTTTGGCTAGTAATAGCGCACCACATAGTTCCAGTCGTGGCAGACTTATTGTTTTTAGCGCAGCCACTTCTGCCTTGGCTACTAGTAGGTAACTGGTGGTCGCTGTGTCCGATTGTGTGCGCACATATGTAGATGGTGGCACAATATGCCTTTTCAGAGGCATCACAGAAGCCATGTAGTTCGATTTTGTGCTCTGAGGCATAATTTATCCATCGTGGGATTTGTGTCTGTGAGATATCATACGGATTTCCCGCGAACTGGGACCACTTTTTTAAACGAAGTGGTTTCACTTGTACATCCCAGTCAGTTCCGTCTAGCCACAATTCTTGTATGAGAATTTTTGCTTATGCTAGACTTAGCGTTTTTAGAGGAGCCACCTTAGCTTTAGCTACTAATAAGTGGCTTGTGGTCGCGTTATCGCTTTGTGTGCGCACATATAAAGTGGCACAGTATGCCTTCTCAGAGACGTCACAGAAGCCGTGTAATTCGACTTTGTGTTCGGGGGAGTAGTTTACCCACCGTGGGATTTGTATCTGTGAGATATCGTTTAGATTGCTCGCGAACTGTGACCACTTTTCTAAACGAAGTGGTTTTACTTGTTCGTCCCAATCGGTCCCATCTAGCCATAATTCTTGTATCAGGATTTTAGCTTGTATCATAATTGGCGAAAAACATCCTGCGGGGTAGAAAAGTTTTGGCACCGAGGATACAATTTGCCTCTTTGTTATAGCTGATAGTGCGGATATTGACTCATTAGTGTATGACAACTGGTCAGATATCGCATTCCATTGTATCCCCAAAGTTTTTGTTGTGTTTTCCTTTTCGAATTCAAGAAAATTAATGTCTAATAGATTTTCTTTAGGTATTATTTATATTGTATGTTCACCAATTATTGGGGTGTAGGAACGCTGTAGTATATTTTATTTTATTTTTATTTTCTTTTTTTGTTACAATAGAGGTTACACAGTAATTCTTTTCCACTAAGCCTTAAAGTATCTTTTCTTCACGATATAAACTTTACAAGATTTGTGCTTCAATATATAAACTGTATAATATATTCTTCAGTATAAACTTTCCACTCTCGCTTCTTCACTATATAAACTTCAAAATATCTTGGTGAGCTATCTAAGCTTTACAAACACTTCTTCACTATAAACGTTAAAAATATCTTGGTGAGCTATATAAGCTTTACAATCACTTCTTTACTGTATGAACGTTAAAATATCTTGTGAGCTATAAGCTTTACAATCACTTCTTTACTGTATAAACGTTAAAATATCTTGTAATACATTACAAACGTTTCTTCACTATAAATGTAACAATTTCACTTTTAATGTTAAAAAAAAATTTCCCTTTATGTTGCGGTGTAGGTGAACTGACCGGTGCGCGCGTGTATCGGCGTACGTGACTTTTCGAATTTTGTAGAAGAAGTGCCGCCACAGCGTCTTCTTCCCTTGGGTACAAAATGAAACAGGAACAAAAACCGTTGGATGTGTTGGACTGGAGTTCATTTCGACATCCCTGCCCCCCTAGGCGAGGACTAGCCTAGTAGACGCTGTAATGCCTGTAGCGTAGCTACAACGCCGCTCAAGCCGGTGGGGCGGTGAGGTTCTGGCCTTATCTGTTTGCGCGTGGATGTCGCATTGAGTGGGCGCCAGGACCATCCAGCTTCTGGATGTCGTGGTCGTGCCACACGGTTTGGCTGCGATCGTCGAGTGGCCGTACGGCCGCGGAGGACAGTTGGCGAGACAGGATGTCCGGCGTTCCGGTGCAGTAAGGTATGATGCGGTTTTTCACACAACCGGCACAAGATGTCAGATTCGCACTCCTGCTTGGCGTGTGACTGGGCCAAGCAGTTTAAACAGTGCCCATGTGCTTTTGCCACCTTCTGACGTTGTACGGGTAACATTCCCTTGAAAATGGAGCAATGCTGCAGCCTATGTGAACGGCAACAGAACGGACATGTGGTGCGGTGCGGTTCCGGAGGCGCAGGCGTCGTTGCTGCGCGTGTTGAGCTTCGTATGACGGTTGGCGCCGTTGCTGCCATGATGGTTCGGGGCGCTGCTACTGGAACAGTTCCTGAGTGAGGCACAGTAACAGCCGAACGGAGAGTTGGCGGTTACCGGTGTATCGCGTCCATATCAATCGTCTGGAGGGTTGCAATATATAGGTTTACGTTTGGTTTTCGGCTTGAAGCTTATTATAATTATCTTTGCGGTGTTTCTTAATGATATCGGTCAATTAGTAATTTATTTTCTTTTCCCGGCTTTTCGGATCGGTTTAGAAATGGTTATTATTTCGTAAGTAGCGCCAGTTGGCAAGAAACATAATTTAACAAGCGGCCGGGTTAGCGTTCCATTTGGCGTACGGAGATCAACCAAGCCGCCATTCTGTGGGGGAGACAATCGTCGTGAACTAGGACACAATCTCCAAGCATTGGTGCCTGTTCTGGGATTTTCCATTTATACCTTTTGTGAAGGTCTTTTAAATACTCTTTTTTCCATCGGCGGCTGAAATTATGATGGAGAATTTTAATTCGTTCCCATCTGTTTAGTAAGGACGGCGACTCCATGCCTGGCTCAGGTGCGGCCAGAATGGGCGCTCCTTTAAGAAAATGCCCTGGGGTAAGGGCAGCAAAGTCTGAGGGGTCTTGCGAGAGTGCAGCGAGAGGCCGTGAGTTGAGAACGGCTTCGATTCTGGTTAACAATTTCGTGAATTTTTCATAATTGATTTTTAGGCTGCCAGCGAGCTTCTTAAAATGAGATTTAAAGCTCTTTACAGCTGATTCCCATAAACCACCCATATAAGGAGCGCTTGGGGGGATAAATTGCCAGTTTATACCTTGAGGGGCGTATTTTTGAACAATGTCAGGTGAGACTTGTTTCATGAACTCCACAAACTGATTTTCTGTAGCTCTTTGATTTTTCATGATTTTTGAAGAAAAACCACGTCTTGCGACGAAGCGAGCAAATGCGGCAAGAAAAGCCTCCCTGGTCAGATTAGTAAAAAGCCCAAGGTGTACTGATTTTTTGTGAAACAGACAAAAACAGCCACATAGCCTTTCATGAGGGTAGGAGATCTTAGCATGGAAGCCTTTATCTAAAACCAGCAAAATCTATACCTGTAGTGGTAAAAGGCGGAGCAAAGTTGCAGCGTTCAGGTGGAAGTGCTGCCATAATCTGTGTTCGCATTTTCTGTTTACGCATAGTGCAGATCTTGCACATGAAAATGAATCTCTTGATTTGGGGCTTCAGACGTGGAATGTCGTACCACATGCTGCGGTTTTCGGCGTGTAGCATTAATATGTGGATGTAATGCAGGAATAATGTGGCAAATGGATGGGGTGGCGCTCGTTGTATGTTAGGCTTGAATTAGCAAGCTGACCATTGGCCCGAAGCAGCCGTTTCGTGTCTAGAAACGGGCTTACACCTAAGAGTGAACTCTTTTCATCAATCGGCTTCGATTCTCTTTCTGATATGTCGCGGCTGAAGTAGCGCCTTTGAGTTGATGCGATAAGAGCGACCTTTGCCTTTTGTAAGGCTTGGTGCGTCAATGTATCGCATTGGGGGTAAGTTGCTCCTTTCAGTTTATGCTTAAGTCGCTCTATGAACTGGAGCATATGGCGACGACTCTTAGGGCTCGGGGGAACGATGAAAATCGCTCAAGGATGTCATTATCCTCCCAATAGGGTGTGGTAGGTGTCGATTCTTCGACTTTCGGGGGCAATTATGTTGCGCATTGGCGGTTGTGGCCAAGAATCGGAAGATTCTGCCGTCCATCGAGGGCCATTCCACCAGAGCGTGGTGTTGGCAAGGTGCAGGGGTCTGCACCCCCTTGTACCTAGATCGGCAGGATTGTCAGCGGATCCCACTAGGTCAAGTATTTGCACGGTTCTGTTAGAAATATATGTTTTTGACGCATGTGGGAGTTTTTCCAACCAGGCTAGGACTATTTCGGCACCAGACCAGAGATATAGCTTGTATTTCGCCATGTCTAAGTGGGTCTGCACCATGGAAACTAATTTTGCTATTAGCACTGCGCCGCAGAGTTCAAATCGAGATAGACTTTGCGTTTTTAGAGGCGCAACTTTTGCTTTTGCCACTAATAAGTGGCTTGTGATTGCGGTATCGCTTTGTGTGCGCACATATATAGTGGCACAATATGCCTTTTCAGAGGCGTCACAGAAACCGTTTTTAGAGAAATAAAGGGGAGATTGAATTAGAACTTAAATTTTTCTTCAGCATCTTACGTATGCGCATAAACAGGACCCTATCGTGCAGACTCCTATACAAAGGTCATCAACCTTTTTCTCCTTTTTGCATTATCGCTCGTATACGCAGGTATTAACTAACGAGTACGAAACATTAAATAAAATAGGAAAAAAGCAAAAACAAGAACAAACTAATAGCTAAATACATAAGCACCGGGAATAAGGAAAACGAAATACGCCTTCGTTATTTGATACATACAACAAAAATAAAAACTTTTTATCTTAAAGATTTCAAAGCCAAGAGGCGAGTTCAGGCATCCACCTCAATGGCCGTCCTTCATTAACCATCCAAAATTATTACAAGCGCAAAAATTGTATCACCTCCGATACAAAACAAAAGGTCAAGCATGCGTCAAAATTTCAATTATGCTTGGGAAGCTCTAAAAGCTCGTTACGAGAACGAAAGGATATTAGTCGACAAACAAGTCACAATATTAATGAATTTACCAAAAATTTAAAAAAAAAACAAGTGACGAAATTATAAAACTTCAATCCACTGTTTCAAATTGCTTGTCGGCTGTGTTCTAGCGACACAGAATATTCCCACAGTCAATTGGGACCACATTCTGGTAAATATATCGCTCATTTGCTACAAGACCGGCATAAATCAAAATTGTGATTTTTGAGTTAATGCTGCAGAATTGTTCGTTATATCATACTTCATGCTGAGTGAAAAATTCATACGAATACCTCTTATATGCTCCGCTTGAGAAGAGAATATATTTCCTGTTTTCCGTGTAAGTTTTGAGTCAGTTGAAAACTTTTAACGCGTTTTCTGGAAAATCGATTTGTTTTGACTTATGCAGCAAATGAGCGATATGCACATCTTACCAGAAAAATTGTTACTTTGTGGGAGCAGTCGCTCTCATGACGAAGAAAGTGCATAACGTGGCACAAATGAAAGATTTCTTAACTACTCAATATGAAATTGCGGAAAGGGTAGATAAAAAAATGGTCAGCAACAGCAACAACAACACAGCAACTTAAATCGTAGTTTTTTCAAAACACAATCGTTCATATCCGAACAAAACAAATATACGCATGCCAACTGTGTAAAGGAGGACACAAGCTGAAATCTTGCGAAAAATTTAAAAAGCTAAATATTAACGAGAAGACAATTTCGTACGAACAAAAAAACTTTGCACCAACTGTTTGTCACATGCGCATGCGTTCAAAGATTATGAAAGCAAATTTAATTGCGCTTATTGCCATTAACGACATAACTCAATGCTTCACACTACAAATTTTTCCAGCTTCGCTCAAAATAACGCTAATGTTAAAAGAGCTGGGGGATTAGTTGCAACAGCAAATCCCGACTTACGAAATTCCGAAAATTGCCAAGAAGCACCATGCTGCTCAAATGCTTTAAAAACTCAGACACTACAAAGCGAAAACCAAAGCAGTGTATTATTACCCACAGCAGTGGTCTCCATCGAGCAACGAGGAGAACTGTTTAAACTTAGGGCCGTAATAGACCAAGGATCTCAACGATCATTTATAGCGTCTAGAGTAGTACAAAACTCAAACAAAATCTGCCCCATTACCCTTATAACCCCCTTAAGCAGATAAGCGAATTCAAGCAGAAGCTACTGTCTTACCGCAACTAACAAACATGCTTCCAAGCTATCATATAAATAGCAAGCATTGGTAAAAGGTTTCACACCTTAAGTTAGCAGACCCCAACTGCAGCACTCCTGCTCAATTAGACATTCTATTAGGCAGCGATCTCATAACACAAATCATACTCGAAGATGTTGAGAAAATTACAAAAACACTTCTGGCGTAAAATATCATTTTCGGATGGGTCGTAAGTGGAATAGTTGCGGAACCAGTTACAACAATGACAACTCAAGTTGAGGAAATCTCTAACGAGTACCTCAATACACAACTGAAGAAATCTTGGGAGTTAGAAGAACTCCCCCTCATATCAATCACAACCCTAGAATATCGATATTGTGAGGATTTCTACAAATCCACAACTACTCGATTAGATAATGGCCAGTACGTCGTACGACTACCAGTAAAGCCAGAATTTCCAAACGCACTCGCCTTAGGTCATTCCCGCATATCTGCTATCTAACAGGTTTTAATTATGGAAAAATACCTACTTAAAAACAGAGAGCTAAAACCAGAATACGAAAGGGTTTTAGAAAAATATCTCCATTTAGACCACATGGAGGAAGTCAGCCCTAGCGAAAAAAATTATAAAAAGTAAATACTATTCATTTTACCTGCCACATCATGCAGTAACAAAGCCAGACAAAAAACCACAAAGGTAAGAGTTGACTTTAATGCATCAAAATTCTCAAGTTCGGGAATTTCTTAAATGATATTTTATTTACGGGACCCACCTTTCAACCAGATTTAATGCTCCCCATATTAAACTGGCGTATATGCAAATACGTTTTCAATGGGGATGTCAAAAAAATGTATCGACAAATAGTCGTACATAAAGATGATAAAGATTTTCAGCGAGTTATTTTCCGAAAATCTCCCAATAGTCCACTACGCGACTTAAAAAAAACAGTAAGCTTTGGCGTAAACTGTGCCCCATACCTAGCGTTCGTACACTCCACGCACTGGCAGAAGACACAAAGTCAGAATTTTCTCTGGCAACACAAGTGTTGAAAACACGAACGTATGTAGACGACATTCTGTCTGGAAGCCAAAGTCTTCCACAGGCATATGAGTCACTAGCACAAGTGACACAAGCGCTCAATACAGCAGAGTTTCCGTTAGAAAAATCGGGTGGGGCTGTGCCGGGGCAACGTGAAACGTCTATGTTAGCGAATCGCTTTTAAGGTAAAAGATTGAAATGATAACAAGGTTGACGCTGTTTTAAGTATTTTAATAATGAATCTATACCAAATTTCGTGAATATATCTTATCAAATGTGAAAGTTTTCCATACAAGAACTTGATTCCGATCGTTCAGTTTATATGGCAGCTCAAATACCGTTTTGAAGTGTTTTCCCGCTGACCGCCAATGATTTTGCATTGCTTCACTTCACTCTAGATGTCAATATCTCTTAGTTCCGTGGCATAAGTATAGGTATTCCAGTGGTAGAGGTACTCGCGAGGTCGGCAGCAGCAGCTTTGCGACGTTCCCGAAACCGTCTCGCTCGCTCGACGCCGGACATTGGGGTACCTGTGCGTGGGCCATAGCCCCTCTTTGTAACGATAGCCGCAATTTATATTTCTGGTTAGCTCTTGCACGAGCTGAGGCCGACATACCAAAATTTTTACATATTTATTATCAATTTCTGGATATTTTAAATATAAATACCTACAGTCCAAATTACACTTATTTTTGTATAAATCAATCGGTTTAAATAAACTTGATAAAAACACGAAAGAATCACCGCGTTATATAGTCGGAGTCAGGAGTTACACTGAATAGAAACAAGCGAGAGCGCCGGTTTCGCACAGTTAACGCAGTATGCCTCCCCGCCGCCCCGCTCGACCACGACATGAACTCAATGTCATAACAGCCAGTTGACTATATAAGCGAAATTTTCACACCACATTTTTGTTTCTAAGACTAATTGTTTTTTAATTATTAAAGTACGATGACATAACTATTTTCGTTACGGCCCACTTTTTGAACCTGCTACCCGTATGTTTCGACGCGATTTTAGCCCCTTGACGTATCAATTAGCGCAACGAAATTTGCTCCCAACTGTTTGCACACAACTTGCACTAAACAAACCAGTTTTGATGCTTACGAACTGTCGCATGATTGTTTTACAAATTTACAAAAAATTAAATACTACGATATAATTTTAATGCAATAACTAAAAATATGGATAATAACACAGTATATAATTCACTCAACTGCAACAATGTTTTTTGTTTACATTATTAGCTGAAAATAACGGGTAAATTTCAATTCTCTTTTCATCAAATGTACACTTCTACGCACCACGAGCCAGACTCGTGATAATCATGTTAGGCACAGAAATTGTACCACGAGTCAGACTCGTGGAAATACGTCAAGGGGTTAAAGACGTTGCACGCCAAAAAGATAACGGCGCACCACCTTAATATTTTAAAGGACATACCTGTCGAAATGAACTCCAGTCGGCCGCACTAACCTACACAACACTCTCCACATCAACACACTAATCATGAAAAAAGGCAGCACTGAACAAGTACAACACTCTCCAAATCAACAAGCTAATCAGGAAAAAAAGGGGCATCACTGATCCTCTCCACATCCAACGGTTTTTGTTCCTGTTTCATTTTGTACCCAAGGGAAGAAGACGCTGTGGCGGCACTTCTTCTACAAAATTCGAAAAGTCACGTACGCCGATACACGCGCGCACCGGTCAGTTCACCTACACCGCAACATAAGGGGAAATTTTTTTTAACATTAAAAGTGAAATTGTGACATTTAATGTGAAGAAACGTTTGTAATGTATTACAAGATATTTTAACGTTTATACAGTAAAGAAGTGATTGTAAAGCTTATAGCTCACAAGATATTTTAACGTTCATACAGTAAAGAAGTGATTGTAAAGCTTATATAGCTCACCAAGATATTTTTAACGTTTATAGTGAAGAAGTGTTTGTAAAGCTTAGATAGCTCACCAAGATATTTTGAAGTTTATATAGTGAAGAAGCGAGAGTGGAAAGTTTATACTGAAGAATATATTATACAGTTTATATATTGAAGCACAAATCTTGTAAAGTTTACATCGTGAAGAAAAGATACTTTAAGGCTTATATAGTGGAAAATTATTACTGTGTAACCTCTATTGTAACAAAAAAAAAATAATAATAATAAAATAAAATATACTACAGCGTTCTTACATCCTAATAATTGGTGAGTATACAAAATAAATATGGTCCTTCGAGGCGAAAAGAAAGGCACTGCCGCGGAAAACTAAAATGGTTAAAAAGTGAACAGTAGAAATTCTGGGCGGTGTGCGGTATTCAAAAGCTAAAACAAATATATATATACATATATATAGTATATATATATAAAATAAATACCTCTAAAACAACGGAAAACAAATTTATAAAAATTTAATAAAAATTTTATTCATACAAAAGTAAATAAATATTTATAATAACACATATTATCTTTATACTTTATATCAATCTATACTCACATATATATACATATATAAATAAATAACTATTTACATACGTACTAATCAGTACATATACACATAGTACATATATTAGAGCACATATTGTGCATACATATTGACAAAGTGTATTGACCGCTTTAACGAGTACACAAACAGGGACAGTCAGATAAGTCCGCATATACATAATATATAAAGTTTAAAAACAAACTACATACAACCGCGTGAACGCAAAATTTGAAAAACGCGTATTTTATTACTTTTAACAGAAATTAAAGCCGTGAAAGAGTTTTACGGTTCTCAAAATTTATAAGTTTGTTTTAAATCGAAAGAGAAAATTATATATATATACATATATTACAATTTTTCATCTAAATAAACACAGATTCAAAGGAATCTAAATCTCATCAATTTCTGAAAATACCAAAAATGATTTCGGATGAAAAAAGTGCATGTACACCGGCAGAAGCTACACGCTCGAAGCAAGCAAAACAAAAACGGGGTACAAATATTTCGTACGCTAAATTTTTATCAGAGAGTGACAGCTTAATACGACACTGCACTCGATTCTCATCTTCGCCGATTCTAGATAACACTGAATCGGTACTAGAAATCAAGAATCAAAACATTGACAATTTTTGGACACGTCTCCAAGCGGCCTATGACGCCATTGTAGAAACTGACAATTCGGATCTTCCGGAAAATTTCAAAACCTCGGCTTACTCCAAATATGAAAATTGTCTTGACCAATATGAAGAGACAAAAGCCATGATTTCTGATCAATTAAAATTAACAAGGTCAATTGCACCAAATCCACAACTGAGAGTAGAGCTACCACAAACACAGGCCCAAGAGGCAAGTTCAGGTATTCACCTCAAAGTGCCCGCATGAAATTTTTCATGGGGGTTATGAACAGTGGCCGTCCTTCCGGGACATGTTCACAGCCGTTTACATAAACCACCTAAAATTATCTAATGCACAAAAATTGTATCACCTCCGATACAAAACAAAAGGTCAAGCAGGCGTCATAGTAAAACAGTTCGCTCTTAATGACAATAATTTCAATTTGGCTTGGGAAGCTTTAAAAGAACGATACGAGAATGAAAGGATATTGGTCGACAAACAGGTGACCATATTAATGAATCTACCAGAAATTCAGAGAGAAACAGGTGAAGAATTCATAAAACTTCAATCACCTGTTTCAAATTGTTTGCCGGTTCTATCGTCACAAAATATTCCCACTGACAACTGGGATCCCATACTGGTAAACATATGCTCCGCGACATTGCCAGAAAAATCGTTACCTTTGTGGAAGCAATCGCTCTCTTCGCGGAGAAAGTGCGCAACGTGGCAACAAATGAAAGATTTCCTAACTACCCAATATGAAATTGCGGAAAGGGTAGATAAAAAATGGTCAGAACTAAAAACATTCAACACGACCTAAATCGCAGCTCCATTAGGCCCCAAGCTAATAACAACAACAACTTAAATCGTAGTTTTTTCAAAACATAATCGTTTATTTCCGAACAAAACAAACATACGTCATGCGAACTACTGCACAGGAGGGCATAAACTCAAATCTTGCGATAAGTTTAAAAAATTGAATGTTAACGAAAGGAACAACTTTGTCAGATCAAAAAGACTCTGTACAAAATGTTTGTCCCATTCACACAGTCTAAATAATTGCGAAAGCAAATTCAATTGCGTATATTACCACAAAAGGCATCATTCAATGTTGCACTTCAATAATTTTCCCAACACACCCCACAGTAGCGCTTTCTCAAAAAGAGCCACGGGTTTGGTTGCAACTGCAACTCCCGAATCACCAAAGCTCGAAGTTTGCCAAGAGACACCATGCTGCTCTAAGGCATTAAAAACTCAAACGCTGCACAGCGAGATTCAAAGTAGGGTACTGCTACCCACAGCCGTCGTCTCCATAGAACATCGAGGAGAACTTTTTAACCTCAGGCCCCTGATAGACCAAGGATCACAATGATCATTCATAGCGTCTAGGGCACTAAATAGGCTAAAACTGCCAATAAAACAAGCCAATTATGAAATTACGGGAATGGGCGGAAGAGTAGTACAAAACTCATATAAAATCTGCCCCATTACCCTAATTTCGCCCCAAGCGGATAAGCGCATTCAAGCAGATGCAATAGTCGTATAAATAGCAAGCAATGGCAAAAGGGACCAGTTTTCATACACGACTGGGTCCATATCCGCATTATCCGCCATTACAAAACGCCAAATTCTCTCCTCTGTGGCAAAACTTTTTAACCCCGCAGGATGGCTATCGCCAATTATGATACAAGCCAAAATCCTGATACAAGAATTATGGCTAGATGATTCCGACTGGGACGAGCAAGTAAAACCACTTCGTCTAGAAAAGTGGTCCCAGTTCGCGAGTAATCTGAACGACATCTCGCAGATACAAATTCCACGGTGGGTAAAGTATTCTCCCGAATAGAAAGTGGAACTACACGGTTTCTGTGACGCCTCTGAAAAGGCATATTGTGCCACTATATATGTGCGCACACAAAGCGATACCGCAATCACAAGCCACTTATTAGTGGCAAAAGCAAAAGTTGCGCCTCTAAAAACGCAAAGTCTATCTCGACTTGAACTCTGCGGCGCAGTGCTAATAGCAAAATTAGTTTCCATGGTGCAGACCCACTTAGACATGGCGAAATACAAGCTATATCTCTGGTCTGGTGCCGAAATAGTCCTAGCCTGGTTGGAAAAACTCCCACATGCGTCAAAAACATATATTTCTAACAGAACCTCGCAAATACTTGACCTAGTGGGATCCGCTGACAATCCTGCCGATCTAGGTACAAGGGGGTGCAGACCCCTGCACCTTGCCAACACCACGCTCTGGTGGAATGGCCCTCGATGGACGGCAGAATATTCCGATTCTTGGCCACAACCGCCAATGCGCAACATAATTGCCCCCGAAAGTCGAAGAATCGACACCTACCACACCCTATTGGGAGGATAATGACATCCTTGAGCGATTTTCATCGTTCCCCCGAGCCCTAAGAGTCGTCGCCATATGCTCCAGTTCATAGAGCGACTTAAGCATAAACTGAAAGGAGCAACTTACCCCCAATGCGATACATTGACGCACCAAGCCTTACAAAAGGCAAAGGTCGCTCTTATCGCATCAACTCAAAGGCGCTACTTCAGCCGCGACATATCAGAAAGAGAATCGAAGCCGATTGATGAAAAGAGTTCACTCTTAGGTGTAAGCCCGTTTCTAGACACGAAACGGCTGCTTCGGGCCAATGGTCAGCTTGCTAATTCAAGCCTAACATACAACGAGCGCCACCCCATCCATTTGCCACATTATTCCTGCATTACATCCACATATTAATGCTACACGCCGAAAACCGCAGCATGTGGTACGACATTCCACGTCTGAAGCCCCAAATCAAGAGATTCATTTTCATGTGCAAGATCTGCACTATGCGTAAACAGAAAATGCGAACACAGATTATGGCAGCACTTCCACCTGAACGCTGCAACTTTGCTCCGCCTTTTACCACTACAGGTATAGATTTTGCTGGTTTTAGATAAAGGCTTCCATGCTAAGATCTCCTACCCTCATGAAAGGCTATGTGGCTGTTTTTGTCTGTTTCACAAAAAATCAGTACACCTTGGGCTTTTTACTAATCTGACCAGGGAGGCTTTTCTTGCCGCATTTGCTCGCTTCGTCGCAAGACGTGGTTTTTCTTCAAAAATCATGAAAAATCAAAGAGCTACAGAAAATCAGTTTGTGGAGTTCATGAAACAAGTCTCACCTGACATTGTTCAAAAATACGCCCCTCAAGGTATAAACTGGCAATTTATCCCCCAAGCGCTCCTTATATGGGTGGTTTATGGGAATCAGCTGTAAAGAGCTTTAAATCTCATTTTAAGAAGCTCGCTGGCAGCCTAAAAATCAATTATGAAAAATTCACGAAATTGTTAACCAGAATCGAAGCCGTTCTCAACTCACGGCCTCTCGCTGCACTCTCGCAAGACCCCTCAGACTTTGCTGCCCTTACCCCAGGGCATTTTCTTAAAGGAGCGCCCATTCTGGCCGCACCTGAGCCAGGCATGGAGTCGCCGTCCTTACTAAACAGATGGGAACGAATTAAAATTCTCCATCATAATTTCAGCCGCCGATGGAAAAAAGAGTATTTAAAAGACCTTCACAAAAGGTATAAATGGAAAATCCCAGAACAGGCGCCAATGCTTGGAGATTGTGTCCTAGTTCACGACGATTGTCTCCCCCCACAGAATGGCGGCTTGGTTGATCTCCGTACGCCAAATGGAACGCTAACCCGGCCGCTTGTTAAATTATGTTTCTTGCCAACTGGCGCTACTTACGAAATAATAACCATTTCTAAACCGATCCGAAAAGCCGGGAAAAGAAAATAAATTACTAATTGACCGATATCATTAAGAAACACCGCAAAGATAATTATAATAAGCTTCAAGCCGAAAACCAAACGTAAACCTATATATTGCAACCCTCCAGACGATTGATATGGACGCGATACACCGGTAACCGCCAACTCTCCGTTCGGCTGTTACTGTGCCTCACTCAGGAACTGTTCCAGTAGCAGCGCCCCGAACCATCATGGCAGCAACGGCGCCAACCGTCATACGAAGCTCAACACGCGCAGCAACGACGCCTGCGCCTCCGGAACCGCACCGCACCACATGTCCGTTCTGTTGCCGTTCACATAGGCTGCAGCATTGCTCCATTTTCAAGGGAATGTTACCCGTACAACGTCAGAAGGTGGCAAAAGCACATGGGCACTGTTTAAACTGCTTGGCCCAGTCACACGCCAAGCAGGAGTGCGAATCTGACATCTTGTGCCGGTTGTGTGAAAAACCGCATCATACCTTACTGCACCGGAACGCCGGACATCCTGTCTCGCCAACTGTCCTCCGCGGCCGTACGGCCACTCGACGATCGCAGCCAAACCGTGTGGCACGACCACGACATCCAGAAGCTGGATGGTCCTGGCGCCCACTCAATGCGACATCCACGCGCAAACAGATAAGGCCAGAACCTCACCGCCCCACCGGCTTGAGCGGCGTTGTAGCTACGCTACAGGCATTACAGCGTCTACTAGGCTAGTCCTCGCCTAGGGGGGCAGGGATGTCGAAATGAACTCCAGTCCAACACATCCAACGGTTTTTGTTCCTGTTTCATTTTGTACCCAAGGGAAGAAGACGCTGTGGCGGCACTTCTTCTACAAAATTCGAAAAGTCACGTACGCCGATACACGCGCGCACCGGTCAGTTCACCTACACCGCAACATAAAGGGAAATTTTTTTTTAACATTAAAAGTGAAATTGTTACATTTATAGTGAAGAAACGTTTGTAATGTATTACAAGATATTTTAACGTTTATACAGTAAAGAAGTGATTGTAAAGCTTATAGCTCACAAGATATTTTAACGTTCATACAGTAAAGAAGTGATTGTAAAGCTTATATAGCTCACCAAGATATTTTTAACGTTTATAGTGAAGAAGTGTTTGTAAAGCTTAGATAGCTCACCAAGATATTTTGAAGTTTATATAGTGAAGAAGCGAGAGTGGAAAGTTTATACTGAAGAATATATTATACAGTTTATATATTGAAGCACAAATCTTGTAAAGTTTATATCGTGAAGAAAAGATACTTTAAGGCTTAGTGGAAAAGAATTACTGTGTAACCTCTATTGTAACAAAAAAAGAAAATAAAAATAAAATAAAATATACTACAGCGTTCCTACACCCCAATAATTGGTGAACATACAATATAAATAATACCTAAAGAAAATCTATTAGACATTAATTTTCTTGAATTCGAAAAGGAAAACACAACAAAAACTTTGGGGATACAATGGAATGCGATATCTGACCAGTTGTCATACACTAATGAGTCAATATCCGCACTATCAGCTATAACAAAGAGGCAAATTGTATCCTCGGTGCCAAAACTTTTCTACCCCGCAGGATGGCTTTCGCCAAATTATGATATAAGCAAAAATTCTCATACAAGAATTGTGGCTAGACGGAACTGACTGGGATGTACAAGTGAAACCACTTCGTTTAAAAAAGTGGTCCCAGTTCGCGGGAAATCCGTATGATATCTCACAGACACAAATCCCACGATGGATAAATTATGCCTCAGAGCACAAAATCGAACTACATGGCTTCTGTGATGCCTCTGAAAAGGCATATTGTGCCACCATCTACATATGTGCGCACACAATCGGACACAGCGACCACCAGTTACCTACTAGTAGCCAAGGCAGAAGTGGCTGCGCTAAAAACAATAAGTCTGCCACGACTGGAACTATGTGGTGCGCTATTACTAGCCAAACTAGTATCCATGGTGCAAACGCCTCTAAATATGGCAAAATATGAATTGTATCTCTGGTCTGATTCCGAGTACTAGCCTTGTTAGAAAATCCTCCACATGCATGGACGACGTATATTTCCAATCGAACGTCTCAAATCCTTGATCTAGTGGGATCAGCCACTTGGCGACACGTAGCCAGTGCTGACAATCCTGGCGATCTAGGTACACGAGGGTGCAAGAACCCACGCTGTTCTCCCAAGGCGCTAGATTGACGCACCTAGACCTAGAAAAGGCAAATGTCGCTCATATCACTTATACTCAGTCGCGCCACTTCAGTTGCGAGATGTCACTACTAAGAGAATCGAAGCCGATTGACAAATAGAGCTGGCTCTTAGTATTAAATCCATTTCTGGACACGAAAGGGCTGCTTGGTGCTAATGGTCGGCTTGCCAAATCAAGCCTGACATATAACGAACGCCATCCTCTAATAATACCAGAGAAGTCTCGACTTGCAACATTGCTATATACACATACTAATGTTGCACGCGGAACTTCGCCTAATGCAACATATAATCCGCCAAGACTTAAGCCTCAAATAAAAAAGTGTATTTTCATGTGCCAGATATGCACTATGCATAAACAGAAGATGAGGACGCAGATTATGACATCACTTCCACTGGAACGCTGCAACTTCGCTCTGCCTCTCACTATTACAGGTATCTACTGTGGTGGGCCTTTTCAGATAAAGGCGTCCATGCCAAGATCTCCCACACTAATGACAGGCTACGTGGCTGTCTTTGTGTGTTTAACGACAAAAGCAGTGCACCTCGAGCTATGTACTAATCTGACAAAAGAGGCTTTTCTCGCGGCATGTGCTCGCTTCGTCGGGCGACACGGTTTTCCGTCGAAATTTATGAGCGATAATAGAAAATCCTTTATTGGGGCTTAAAGAGCCACAGAAAGACAGTTTGTGGACTTTATTAAACAAGTCTCCCCTGAGTTTGTACAAAAGTACGCTCCCCAAGGCATTAATTGGCAATTCATCCTCCCAAGAGCTCCTCCTCCTGTGGGTGGTTTATGGGAATACAAGTTAACTGTAAACTACAAATTTAATTACGAAGAATTTACAACACTATTATTTTGCATTGAAGCCGTTTTCAATTCGCGGCCACTAACAACACTCTCACAAGATCCCTCAGATCTCATAGCCCTAACTTCAGGGACTTTCTCAAAAGAGCACCCATTCTGGCCACACCTGAGCCAGTCGTTGAGTCGCTATCCTGATTAAATCGATGTGAGAGAATTAAAACTCTCCATCATATATTCAACCGCAGATGGAAAGAAGACTATTTAAAAGACCTTACAAGAGGTATCTATGGAAACATTAGAAAATGCGCCAAAACTTGGAGGTTGTGTACTTATTGACGATAATTGTCTCGAATATACAGAGTGGCGACTTGGCGGCATAGAAAAGCTCCATTACGGCTCAGACGGTCACATCCGGGTAGTTGATCTCCGTAATTAAAGGGGAATACTAACCAGACCGTTGGTTAAATTATGCTTTTTACCAACCGCGGATAATAGCGAAAATCCGATCTTAAATGAACTGAACATAACGCCGAAACACAAATGAAAATAGAATCAATCAATCAATGAAAATAAATCAATAAAGCCGCAACCCGCAGCAAACCATTAAAAACAACAATAAAAATTACAGAAATGCTCGGTCCATAACTCGACCCCGTCATGCCAGATAAATTGCCCATTCTATTCATATACTACCATGTATATTCAATCATATTGCGATTTGTATAAGGACGCTCATGACACTAAGGAGTGTCCAAAATGAAAAAAAAAACAAAATAGCAAAAGAAAATAAAAATATTTATATATATATAATAAAACCAGCTGTATAAATAATAGAACTAGCTGATTGCGAAACATAATAATAAACTTCTCCAAAGAATTTAAAAATTCCACGTGATAATTCACTTCTTCGTCTTCATTATCAGGACGATTGATCGAGCGCAAACTTCCAGGAATTTTACTTTGAATTTTCTAGTTTAAGTCAACAACATCAGTGTTTTTAGCAGCTAACATTGCGCGTCAACTTGAGGCATCGCAGTTATGATAATTTGGCCATTGTCCGAACATTCGTGATGAGTTCATCTTTCGTAAATTGATAAACGGCGGATGGAATTGATATCAAACCACCGGAATTGACCCATTTCTAATATTTTGCGAAAACGATGTAAAATGTCTTCGGTAATGTCAGTTTTGTTCGCATCCCTTAGCAGACCTGGATTAGAAGGCTGATATATCGAAATGATCATCGCGAAAAGTGTGCGAACTTCATTCCAGTGATTAACGTGTTTCAGCAATTGTAATTGCTGGCTTACTTCTCAAAAACTTGCACGTACCGTACTACTCACACTACGCATTGACTCAAATAAAATTGAACCACCGACATTTATCAATAGCAACCGAAGGTAGATGCAATCGTCGTTTTTCGGTTGGATTGTGTAAATTCATCCCAAGGCATTAGTTGAGAACACACCTGGATGTTCATCTACTGGTTGGCCTTGCTTTCTGCGAAACCATTTCTTCGACGATGCATTCCATGTATAATATCAAGGTATTTCCGAATAGAGCAATGTTCTCGCAAACGGATCACTTGCTGGAGGGTTTTCCACTGACTGTGCTGAATTCTCTGGGTTGAAATACACTCTTTTCCTATTCTCCAAATTAACTGCGAGACGCACAACAGTCAGAAAACTGTCATGAATTGCAAAAGTAAATATCCTACAAAGCGCTTTATTGCAGTTCACGTATCGACCATATCGTTCAAGACCAATAACCGCCATATTGCTTCCTTTGGTGACGGACTTGCAAACGTATTTGATCGATTTAACCAAACTGCAATACTCAACATTGATATGAGTTTTGAATGTGAATTAAACAATAATGGTGAATATAGAACGATCCATTTGTTGTCAGCTTCGATATTCCCTCTTATAAATTGAATGCTGAATGTTCTGCCATAGTCGTCTGGTGAGCGACGCCGATAGAGTGGATTCCAGTTTGTGTTTTCGAAAGAAAAGCACGTGGATAGTGTTTAGTGAATTTACTGTCATACATACAAACCGAAGTGGGATTATGGGGTCCGCAAGGTCCATGAACCATATTGGTTTTCATCACTTCGTGTAATACTGTATCTTTCTCTGCATAAGGAATTTCCGGAGAGATGAGTTCATCAATTTGATCAGGTGTAACAACTATCCACCATACAAAGAAGAATGTGTACGTGCGACAAACCTCTATTTTGCCACTCAACGGAGTATATCTAGCATCTAACAGCACACACATATACCTACATTACTCCAAGATAAAGTCCATGAAACATCGTAACTGTTGTTTGAAAAGTCGTGCTGTGATATCGTGACGATCGGTTGCTGATTGACCGCGATGCTTAGTTCCACACGTATGTATGTCATCGCATCCTGGGAGTACTCGTTCATGTGGCTTGGGCTGCCATACGTTGATGGCAAAAATAACGCCGTAACAAATTTCAATCTGTAATTGATCACTTTGTGTGAAACATTCATAAAGTTTTCACTGAATAATTTTCAATAATTATTTTTTGAATAGACGGAATAAAGAAAGCAAACGACAAAATTGAACGATTCAAATAATTTACAAATCAAAATGTTAAAAAACAAAACACACAAAAATTTAAAAAACAAAAATTTGTATGAAAAAAAGTAACTTTTTGGAATTTTCCAATTTTCCCACTTTCCCACACAAGTCTTGCGGTATTTTTATTGAATCAATTCGTGTAGCACCCATACATCGAGCTACTTAGTGACTCCAAGCTTCTTCAAATGGTTTATAAGGGTTTGATGACTACTATGCCGGTCTCTTTCGACCAATTCAGCGATTTTATCACAATTTTCGACGACAGGCCTTCCGGAGCGTGGCGCATCTTCGACCACCTCTACACCAGAACGAAAATGTTGAAACCATCCTTGTGCGGTGGAAATGGAAACTGTTTCGGGTCCATAAACTGCACAAATTTTATTGGCGGATTGAGATGCATTTTTGCTTTTATCGTAGTAGTACTGTAAAATATGCCATATTTTCTCTTTATTTTGCTGCATGTTTGCGACGCTATGAGTATAACTCACGAACGACTTAAAAGAAACGACAATCAATCAAACACGTGTTAGCGCGTGAAATGAGCTTTCCAAAAAGGTATAGCATGACCCGATGCGACGAATGAAACTAGAACTACGCGCTTTCAGCGCCAACTAGCGAAAATACTGCAAGACTTTTTTGACAACATAACATAATATACGAGTAGACTTGGACACTGATGCACTCGAAAGATTTTTCAAAACATATGAAAGAACAAAAACCTTTACAAAAAACTTATTTCAAAGAATGATCTAAATAAGGAAGCAAAAATAAAATGCATGAGGGCTGTTTTTAAATATATGGGAAAAAACCAAGAAACCACTGTTGAAGACTATGAAAATAGGAACAATATCACCCGAAACAATCGCTATGATTAGGACATGCAAAAGAAGAAACAATAATAAAAGACTCGACCAGCCATAATTCTGCGATTTTGAACACCAGACCCTGCAGAATTTCCTAAGGAAGGGATCACGAAAAAAATAGTATCAATAAAAAAATAATTTATCTTAAATTGCTGCGGTTGTAGTGAAATAATTACATTATAAAAAAACAACAGAAACACGAAAAAATAAGACAAAATGTCAAATGGTAATGCTTTGACCATAGTTTTAATAACTCGTCTTATCGCAGACAGTAATATGCTATACGTGAGGAAGAAGAGCAATTACGTTCACAAATATTAGTGATTACTAATTGTGATTTTCAAACAAAAACAACAGACGACAGTATAGTATGCCAAGAGTCATTAAAGGTTGTTAAAAACTTACCTGAATTTACTAGTAGGATGAATTCATGTGTTAGTTGGAGGGAGGCTCTTAATGTTATGAGCTTATCCGTGACGCGAAGTAAAAAATACTTCGCTGCGCTCACTATGCATTAACGAGCCGTTTAGATTTTGCATATGCGAACAAACGTCCTATACATACTTCTTCCTCTTCCTCTGCTTCCCCCGGCGGGTACTGCGTCGAATACTTTCAGAGCTGGAGTGTTTTCGTCCATCCGGACAATATGACCTAGCCAGCGTAGCCGCTGTCTTTTAATTCGCTGAAATATGTCAATGTTGTCGTATATCTCGTACAGCTCATCGTTCCATCGAATGCGATATTCGCCGTGGCCAACGCGCATAGGACCATAAATTTTTCGCAGATTTTTTCTCTCGAAAACTCGTAACGTCGACTCATTAGTTGTTGACATCGTCCAAGCCTCTGCACCATATAGCAGGACGGGAACTATGAGTGACTTATAGAGTTTGGTTTTTGTTTGTGGACTTTGCTTCTCAATTGCGTACTCAGTCCGAAGTAGCACCTGTTGGCAAGAGTTATACTGCGTTGGATTTCTAGGCTGACATTATTGGTGGTGTTTACGATGGTTCCAAGATAGACGAAATTATCTACAACTTCAAAGTTATGACTGTCAACAGTGACGTGAGTGCCAAGTCGCGAGTGCGACGACTGTTTGTTTGATGACAGGAGATATTTCGTCTTGCCCTCGTTCACTGCCAGACCCATTTCTTTTGCTTCCTTATCCAGTCTGGAGAAAGCAGAACTAACGGCGCGGGTGTTGAGGCCGATGATATCAATATCATCAGCATACGCCAGCAGTTGTACACTCTTATAGAAGATGGTACCTTCTCTGTTGAGTTCGGCAGCTCGAACTATTTTCTCCAGAAGCAGGTTGAAAAAGTCGCACGATAGGGAGCCGCCTTGTCTGAAACCTCGTTTGGTATCGAACGGCTCGGAGAGGTCCTTCCCGATCCTGACGGAGCTTTGAGTGTTGCTCAGCGTCAGTTTACACAGCCGTATTAGTTTTGCGGGGATACCAAATTCAGACATCGCGGCATAGAGCCAGCTCCTTTTCGTGCTGTCGAAAGCAGCTTTGAAATCGACGTGTCGATTCTCCTTTTACGGGTCTTTTCCAAGATTTGGCGCATGGTGAATATCTGGTCGGTTGTTGGTTTGCCAGGTCTAAAGCCACACTGATAAGGTCCAATTAGTTTGTTGACGGTGGGCTTTAATTTTTCACACAATACGCTCGATAGACCCTTATATGCGATGTTGAGGAGGCTAATCTTACGGCAGTTGGCGCAGATTGCGGGATCTCCTTTTTTATGGATTGAGCATAGCACATTTAAATTCCAATCGTTGGGCATACTTACGTCCGACCATATTTTACAAAGAAGCTTATGCATGCTCCTTATCAGTTCTTCGCCGCCGTCCGTGAATAGCTCGGCCGGCAGTCCTTCCACCCCGTTGCTTTGTTGTCCCCCAGGCGGGTAATTGCTGTTCGAACTTCGTCTTGGTCGAGCAAAGGAACGTCTGCTCCATCGTTATCGATTGGGGAATCGGGTTCGCCTTCTCCCGCTGTTGTGCTTTAACTGCCATTCAGCAGGCTGGAGAAGTGTTCCCTCCATAATTTAAGTATGCTCTGGGCATCGGTGACTAGATCACCTTTGGGGGTTCTACAAGAGTATGCTCCGGTCTGGAAACCTTCTGTAAGCCGCCGCATTTTTTCATACAACTTTTGAGAATTACCCCTGTCGGCTAGCTTATCAAGCTCTTCGTACTCACGTATTTCGACCTTTTTCTTTTTCTATCTGCAAATGCGTCTCGCTTTCATCTTCAAATTTCGGTATCTATCACATCCCGCACGCGTTGTGGACGATCGTAACGTGGCGAGGTAGGCAGCCTGTTTTCTCTCCGCTGCGTCACGGCAATCCTCGTCGTACCAGCTGTTCTTTTGCATTTTCCGAAAATGGTTTCCAATGGTTTCGGTTGCAGCTGTACGTAAGGAGTTTTAAATGCCGTCCCACAGTGCTCTCAGAGAGCAGGAGTGCAAGCCGAGTAGAAAATCGTTCGGCTGTCTGTTGTGATTGCAGCTTCTCGACGTCGAACCTTCCTTGTGTTTGTTGGCGTGCGTTTTTTGCTGCACAGAGGCGGGTGCGAATTTTGGCTGCAACAATATAGTGATCCGAGTCGATGTTAGTACCTCGGAGCGCACGCACATCTAAAACACTGGAGACGTGTCTTCCGTCTATCACAACATGATCGATCTGGTTGGTGGTTTTTCGATCCGGAGACAGCCAGGTAGCTTGATGTATCTTCTTATGCTGGAATCTAGTACTACAGATAACCATATTTCGGGCCCCGGCGAAGTCGATCAGCTTCAACCCATTTGGGGATGTTTCCTCGTGGAGGCTGAATTTACCGACTGTAGTGCCAAAGATACCTTCTTTGCCCACCCTGGCGTTGAAGTCGCCAAGCACGATTTTGACATCGTGGCGGGGGCATCTCTCATAAGTGCGCTCCAAGCACTCATAAAAGGTATCTTTGGTCACATCGTCCTTCTCTTCCGTCGGGGCGTGGGCGCAAATCAGCGATATGTTGAAGAACCTCGCTTTGATGCGGATTGTGGCTAGACGTTCATTCATAGGAGTGAATGATAGTACTCGGCGACGGAGTCTCTCTTCCACCACGAATCCAACACCAAACTTGCGCTCCTTTATATGGCCACTGTAGTAGACGTCACAAGGACCTACTCGTCTCTGTCCTTGTCCCGTCCATCGCATTTCTTGGACGGCGGTGATGTCAGCCTTTATTTTCACGGGGACATCAACCAGCTGGGCAGCGGCACCTTCCCAATTAAGAGACCGGACATTCCAGGTGCATGCCCTCAATTCGTAGTCTCTATTTCGCTTGCCATGGTCGTCATCAAAAGGGGGGTCTCTCATCCGAGGCTGTTTGGTTTTTTTCATTGGTGCGTTTTTTTATGTGGCGGGTCCCAAACCCAGCGCACAACCCTAAGTAGGGGATATTTCGCCTTCTCACTTCAGCTCGCCTTCAAACGGATGTTCTTAGGCTACCAGAGGATACTTGGTCAAAGACCGGAAGCCGTGAGCTGCTTGAGTCATATGTAAAAGAATCGTTTCTGGCCACTTCCAAGTGAATGGCGATCAGAGAACTTTCCTCACTTGCGTGAACTTCTACACATGACTCCATCCTCCTACTGATTTTTATAGCAGCACTATATAACCCACTAAGGGGCAGACTATTTTCTCTAAGCCCACAAGATTTACCTGATGCCTTAGCAAACGCTCAGGAAATAGAACCAAGCATCAGCATCAGCATCATTATGCATGGTCGAAAGCAAAATTACTGCTTTATTTTTTTTGGGAACATAAGAGCACATTGTCACATTATTTTTGAAGCCAAATGTCGTTGAACCAATTGTCCTGTTTTTGTTCTCCTTCATTCCTTGAGGAATATATGATTTGTTTTTGCGCAAAGTTCCAACGATCGTGAGTTTCCAGTTGAGAAGCAGTTCTGCAACTGGCAAGGTCGTAAACAAATTGTCCATTGTAATGTTTCGGGCACTTTCTTGGTATTTGGCAGACAAATCCTTCACCACTCGTTCGCCTTGGTTCGTTTTCCTACCAGTTTCTGCTTGGCCAGTATATATTTGTCAATGCAGTGGATATGCATTTGTGGCATCGCAAATACACCAAACTTTGACACCATATTTAGCAGGTTTTCACGGTATGTACTGCGTAAACCGTGTGCGTCCACGGTAAGGAAATAATTGTTCGTCAATCGTCAAGCATGAGATGGGCTTGTAATGTGCAGCAAGATTACTGTTCATCATCGTCCACAACTCACTGATCGGTGCTGCTTTATCAGTTAGTAAGCGTGTTGCACGAGTGTTTTTATCGTCAAATCTTCGGAACCGCAGTATCGAACAGAAACGGTTGACTCCCATTGTGGCGCGATATAAAGGATAGTTTTTGACGCTCCATAAATCTCGAACATGTTCTCCATTGCTATGGTTCGCACCAGTCATAATAAGTATGCCAAAAAATGCATACAGCTCAGTTATTGACACAGGCGTCCATGACTTAGGAGTTGTGTTTGGATGCGCATTCTTGTAAGCATTATAAGTTTCTTTAGCTAACTTATTTAAGTGGCGCATAATTATATCAGCCATTTCAACGTTCATGAAACATTTGAATGTTTGCTCTATTGACAACATTTCAGTGCATCTAGCTGGTCCAGAACGTTCTCTTATAATATTTTGTCTGAGTACCTGACGACTTACATTTGGTTCTTTCATCCACTCAGTACCATCACGTGCAAAAACTTTTTCGGCACTAGCAGGCAATTCTTTATTTTCTTCTACTTCTTCTTCTTCATCGTCTTCTTAATCATCCTCATAGTCCGCATAATCAGGTAATACTTCTGCGGCACTTTGCGAAACTTCAGCATCGTCATCAGCAATTTCAATGTCATTGATTTGAATTTTTTCTTCATCTTTTGAGTCAAAGTCATAGGCAGCGTCATCGTCACAAATTTCATCAAATAAAGATTGTATATATGATTCTCGCTGTTCCTCAGTTAGCCTGCATAATAAAAAAAATTGGTATATGTTTACATTGTTGCTTATTTTACATATTTTACCTTCTATATGCTGCTCTTGATAAATATTCGTGTCTTCTTGAAGTCATTTCGTATCCAGTTATTTATAGTTTCTTCTTCTTCTCTTTACTGGCGTAGGCACCGCTTACGCGATTATAGCCGAGTCAACAACAGCGCGCCAGTCACTTCTTCTCTTCGCTACTTGGCGCCAATTGGATATTCCAAGCGAAGCCAGGTCCTTCTCCACTTGGTCCTTCCAACGGAGTGGAGGTCTTCCTCTTCCTCTGCTTCCCGCGGCGGGTACTGCGTCGAATACTTTCAGAGCTGGAGTGTTTTCATCCATCCGAACAACATGACCTAGCCAGCGTAGCCGCTGTCTTTTAATTCGCTGAACTATGTCAATGTCGTCGTATATCTCGTACAGCTCATCGTTCCATCGAATGCGATATTCGCCGTGGCCAACGCGCAAAGGACCATAAATCTTTCGCAGAACTTTTCTCTCGAAAACTCTTAAGGTCGACTCATCGGTTGTTGTCATCGTCCAAGCCTCTGCACCGTATAGCAGGACGGGAATTATGAGTGACTTATAGAGTTTGGCTTTTGTTCGTCGAGAGCGGACTTTACTTTTCAATTGCCTACTCAGTCCAAAGTAGCACCTGTTGGCAAGAGTAATCCTGCGTTGGATTTCTAGGCTGACATTATTGGTGGTGTTTACGCTGGTTCCAAGATAGACGAAATTATCTACAACTTCAAAGTTATGACTGTCAACAGTGACGTGAGTGCCAAGGCGCGAGTGCGACGACTGTTTGTTTGATGACAGGAGATATTTCGTCTTGCCCTCGTTCACTGCCAGACCCATTTCTTTTGCTTCCTTATCCAGTCTGGAGAAAGCAGAACTAACGGCGCGGGTGTTGAGGCCGATGATATCAATATCATCGGCATACGCCAGCAGTTGTACACTCTTATAGAAGATGGTACCTTCTCTGTTGAGTTCGGCAGCTCGAACTATTTTCTCCAGAAGCTGGTTGAAAAAGTCGCACGATAGGGAGCCGCCTTGTCTGAAACCTCGTTTGGTATCGAACGGCTCGGAGAGGTCCTTCCCGATCCTGACGGAGCTTTGAGTGTTGCTCAGCGTCTGTTTACACAGCCGTATTAGTTTTGCGGGGATACCAAATTCAGACATCGCGGCATAGAGGCAGCTCCTTTTCGTGCTGTCGAAAGCAGCTTTGAAATCGACGAAGAGGTGGTGTGTGTCGATTCTCCTTTCACGGGTCTTTTCCAAGATTTGGCGCATGGTGAATATCTGGTCGGTGGTTGATTTACCAGGTCTAAAGCCACACTGATAAGGTCCAATCAGTTTGTTGACGGTGGGCTTTAATCTTTCACACAATACGCTCGACAGAACCTTATATGCGATGTTGAGGAGGCTAATCCCACGGTAGTTGGCGCAGATTGTGGGGTCTCCTTTTTTATGGATTGGGCATAGCACACTTAAATTCCAATCGTTGGGCATGCTTTCGTCCGACCATATTTTACAAAGAAGCTGATGCATGCTCCTTACCAGTTCTTCGCCGCCGTGTTTGAATAGCTCGGCTGGCAATCCGTCGGCCCCTGCCGCTTTGTTGTCCTTCAGGCGGGCAATTGCTATTCGAACCTCTTCATGGTCGGGAAATGGAACGTCTGCTCCATCATCATCGATTGGGGAATCGGGTTCGCCTTCTCCTGGCGTTGTACGTTCACTGCCATTCAGCAGGCTGGAGAAGTGTTCCCTCCATAATTTAAGTATGCTTTGGGCATCGGTGACTAGATCACCTTTGGGGATTCTACAGGAGTATGCTCCGGTCTTGAAACCTTCTGTAAGCCGCCGCATCTTTTCGTAGAATTTTCGTGCATTACCCCTGTCGGCTAGCTTATCAAGCTCTTCGTACTCACGCATTTCGGCCTCTTTTTTTTTGCCTACAAATGCGTCTTGCTTCCCTCTTCAACTCTCTGTATCTATCCCATCCCGCACGTGTTGTGGTCGATCGTAACGTTGCGAGGTAGGCAGCCTGTTTTCTCTCCGCTGCGACACGGCACTCCTCGTCGTACCAGCTGTTCTTTTGCACTTTCCGAAAACCAATGGTTTCGGTTGCAGCTGTACGTAAGGAGTTTGAGATGCCGTCCCACAGTTCCCTTATACCGAGTTGTTGACGAGTGCTCTCAGAGAGCAGGAGTGCAAGCCGAGTAGAAAATCGTTCGGCTGTCTGTTGTGATTGCAGCTTCTCGACGTCGAACCTTCCTTGTGTTTGTTGGGGTGCGTTTTTTGCTGCACAGAGGCGGGTGCGAATTTTGGCTGCAACAATATAGTGATCCGAGTCGATGTTAGGACCTCGGAGCGCACGCACATCTAAAACACTGGAGACGTGTCTTCCGTCTATCACAACATGATCGATCTGGTTGGTGGTTTTTCGATCCGGAGACAGCCAGGTAGCTTGATGTATCTTCTTATGCTGGAATCTAGTACTACAGATAACCATATTTCGGGCCCCGGCGAAGTCGATCAGCCTCAACCCATTTGGGGATGTTTCCTCGTGGAGGCTGAATTTACCGACCGTAGTGCCAAAGATACCTTCTTTGCCCACCCTGGCGTTGAAGTCGCCAAGCACGATTTTGACATCGTGGCGGGGGCATCTCTCATAAGTGCGCTCCAAGCACTCATAAAAGGTATCTTTGGTCACATCGTCCTTCTCTTCCGTCGGGGCGTGGGCGCAAATCAGCGATATGTTGAAGAACCTCGCTTTGATGCGGATTGTGGCTAGACGTTCATTCATAGGAGTGAATGATAGTACTCGGCGACGGAGTCTCTCTCCCACCACGAATCCAACAGCAAACTTGCGCTCCTTTATATGGCCACTGTAGTAGATGTCACAAGGACCTACTCGTCTCTGTCCTTGTCCCGTCCATCGCATTTCTTGGACGGCGGTGATGTCAGCCTTTATTTTCACGGGGACATCAACCAGCTGGGCAGCGGCACCTTCCCAATTAAGGGACCGGACATTCCAGGTGCATGCCCTCAATTCGTAGTCTCTGTTTCGCTTGCCATGGTCGTCATAAAAAGGGGGGTCTCTCATCCGAGGCTGTTTGGTTGTTTTCATTGGTGCGTTTTTTTACGTGGCGGGTCCCAAACCCAGCGCACAACCCTAAGTAGGGGATATTTCGCCTTCTCACTTCAGCTCGCCTTCAAACGGATGTTCTTAGGCTACCAGAGGATACTTGGTCAAAGACCGGAAGCCGTGAGCTGCTTGAGTCATATGTAAAAGAATCGTTTCTGGCCACTTCCAAGTGAATGGCGATCAGAGAACTTTCCTCACTTGCGTGAACTTCTACACATGACTCCATCCTCCTATTTATAGTTTCAGTTATATTTATTTTCACTTATATTTTCAGTTCTTACACTTTTGAGCACCAAAACAATAATGAAAATATCAACAGGCAGCATTTATAACGACACCTCGTGTGAAAACAAACCTTGCAGCTGCATATAAAATACAAAAACCAGCTATACCAGTGTATTTGCTACCTACGTACCCATACCTTGCGCGACCTTTTTGCACATATCTTTTGAACCAGGTAGAATATTTCAATGAAATAAAAACCAAAATGTGTATTCGTTGTTACTCTACAAGTATATTATTATAAATTATATTATTTTGTTTTGCATTTATCAGGACAACAACAAAAACAAAAATCCACTGTTGCATGTCCTGACTTTATTTGCCCATATCGCTGGAACCAGTAGGAATATTCGAATCAAACAAAAGACAAAATCGTCACCTAAAATGCAAAAGGCCGTAACTAACATTTTTAGTATTTTACAGGAGAAGCAAAAAACGTTATAGATTAAAGACTACTTAAAGCTAAATATCCAAATTGTAGATTTAAGCTTAGAAAACAAAGACAGATTTGTTTCTGAAAACCAAATTAATGGGAAAAAAGCAGTTTTTAAGAAATGTTACTTACGGCCTTTTGCAAACCAAAAGGCCTTCTGAAACCAAAGGGCCGTAACTACTTGAAAAAAATTGTGTATAAAATAAAAGCAATGGTTAAAATAAGAAAATGTGCTTTTAGGCTGTAACTAAAAAAGATTTTAACAAATTATGTCTTTTTGTATCTATTTATTGTAAGTATTTGAACACAAATGAAATTATTTAATTAATACATTTAATTCGAGAAAATAAAATTAAATTAAACTGGTTAAGAAAAACAAAATAATTCATTTGAAAACAACAAAACCTGCAATACAAATACCAAATTAGAATAGGTTTAAGATGTAAAGGGTATATTATCATAAAAGCTGTGGCAGTCAGCCGGAAGTAAAAATTTAAGTTCCTGCTGCAGGTGTTCCCATTTCTTTTTGGATATTGATATTCTTTCGGTATGTAACTGTGAAGGTTCGATGTCCCTAAATTTTTGTTGTGTACGTTGTGGCAAAACGTTATAATCGTCGTTGGTATTTGTTTTATAATAAATTATTCCAGATGGATCATATGAAAAGGCACGGATCATATTTACAGTTGGCTCTCCGGATTTTTTGCCTGTATTGAAGTACTGAGTTTCTTATACATAATTTACACATGTGTGTTAAATTTTACCTGGTCGAATAGATACGTAGCGCTTAGGAATACTTTCGTAGTCAAGGAACTACTTGTAATCAACATGGTGCACTTTTAGAGGAAATGGGTTCTTTCGAGACTCTCTAATCAAGCCAGACAGCTCAGATGGTAAATTTATTTGTCTCTTGTTGATTTTTCTTTGAATGAGGGAGTGGGTCGAATCACACTCCATTTGTGTATGTCCCACTATTAAATATTTGTGTTCTACCGTTATGTTTTCTTGAACGCATAAAGATAATATTGCATTAGAGAGAATTACATTTCGGTTCTGGTAGAAACAACCATCGGAATATAAAATTATGTGATGAATATTTGGTGACTTTTTAATGGAATTTTTTATGTGTTTTATTATACATGTAGCAAAGGTAGAAGCAACAAGGGTACCATCTGTTTCGTCCCAGACAAAATTGTCAGATTCATGTGAAATAACGTTATAAATTGTGAAATTGTGCACTTGTAATTTCATTTTATAGTACGTGGCATTTGCATTTGTCTGTGGAATCAATTTCACTGCCTGCATGTCAATGCATAACAACAAGTGTAATCCATATTTGGCGTTTTCTATGTCAACTAACTTTTCATTTCTCATGTCTTGTATATCCTTTCTATGAATGTCGTACTGATCTTGGGTTAAGTTCTTCAATTCGTATGATGTGCAGGTGTCGCACATATCATTTTTTGGCTTAAATATACAACATTTTGTTTTTTTAATACTGCCATAAATGTTGGAAAAGATACATGAACTACTTCATTAGTCTCGCAGTCTTTAGAATAAACTTCATAGACATGTTTGTAGCTTTTAAAATCGGACTGCAAGTACAGTTTCTCCGTATACTGTCTTCGGTAGTGTGATTCAAGCTTAGGAATGTCATGCAACCATTTTTCAGAAAATTTAAACGTTTTTGAAATAAGACTCCTTCATTAGTAAATGCTTTACGATCTGTTGTTAGTTTGTTTTGTTCTTCAGGCGAAATATTGGTGCCATGGGAGTCATTGAAATTTACCCAATTCCTCACCATTTTCTCATTTAATCCAAGCGTAGATAAAAACATTTGAAAGCACACTTGAACACGTTTAGAATGATTTTTTAAATAGTAACGTTTTGTAATTGATTTTCAAGAGTTCTCAACACCAATTCGCTTTATGTTTGCGCGTTCAACAAGATTAACGACATAAATTTTTTTTTGATCCCATGACATTTTCCAGAACCCATTAAATAATTCCTTACGATTTTCTTCGAAAAATGTAGAACAATTCCGTACAGCACTTTTCTCACAGAATTTTGAAGTACATCCAGCTTTAAGTTCTCTTGGAGCTTTTTCACTAATAATGCCTTTCGATAGTCCCATGTATTTTTTTCCTTTCAATCACTTTATTATATTTCCAGACCTTTTATTATTTTTTTAAGTTTTTCATTACAACCATTTTCACAATTAGTACTCATTTTATTAATTTTGTTTTATTCCGGGAATAAAGGCAGTAACACAATAACACAATTTGATAAAGAATGAAAGATAATGAAAACAACTGTAATTACGGATAACACAATGTGTCACATTGAAATTGAATCAAATAGAATGAAAAAAGGGTAGTTACGGCTTTTTGATTTATGAAATTGTTGAAGTTGTAGTTGCGGCCTTCTGATTCTCGCCTATAAAGTCGTTATTTTTGGACGTATGTATGTAAAATTTGCTGTGTACACGTGTTTCGGTTAAGTACATCATAATCAATCAAAAAGTCAATTTTGAATTTTTTGTTATTTACGGCCTTTTGCATTTTAGGTGACGAAATACTTGTTATATATTAAAATATACATTTCAAAAAAAAAATCATAGAAATCGGTTGAATAAGCATTAAAAAAACCGCAAAATAAGGTCCCGGGTACAAATGTATCCCGGGTGTGTGTTTACGTGGTATTTTCTGGGTGTGTGTTCTAGGGTTAAGCCAAAAAAAATTGCATTTTGTCTAGCTATTACTATTTTATACACATGTATTTTGTGAGTAGACATGAACGAATTTAGAATTTATAGAAAGAGGTATAACGCAAGTGCAAGCGAAAATATGCTATGTGATGATTGTGATCACCCCGAAAATGGAAATGTGGCGAATTCGCGGAAACGTTGGAGGAACTAACAGATGAAACTCAAAAACTGCATCGTGTTAGAAATCATGCTCACATAGACTACCATGAAGGTTTGATTAGTGATTCATTCACTTTCAATCTATTTCTATAGAATCTCGTCTATCAATACGAGTAGATGTGCTATACCACAGTTGGTCATTTCATGAAGCAATATCGTCCAAACAAATCCAAGAAAAGTAGATTTACATTTTTCATTTTGTAAGATTTTTTGTTTTCACGTACAAGTTTGAAATTTGATGTTAATTGATTTTTCTACGAACACAAAGTATAAAAAATTGTTAGCTTTCAGATACAAATGTTATGATGAACATGAATCCATGTGTCTCAACAGAGTTCATAACAACAATACATAGTGTGACGGTAACGCTTGCATACTGAAAGGATTTGGAATAAACGCTTGGCATGTACTTAAGCTTTCGAAATCGCAATAGAATGGGCGGAAGCAAACAATATCAGGCTACTTAAAAAATACACGAAAAATTGTGTTTTACTAATTAACGTAATGCAAAAAGGAAAATACTCAAAAATTAAAATTTCTGTAAAATAAAAAAAAAATGTGCAAAATGACGCATCATTTTCGAATGAAGATGAACTCACTAAAGGTATTTGCTTCTAAATATAATTGTTTCATACAAAATGATTCCTTTATTTCGCTACAAGAAATTGCAGACCATGCTAACACTTTGGTGGGCTTCAAATATAGCTGTATGATTCGAAATTTCTTTGGAAAAGTCTTTGATGCACAAATGTTCGTCAATATAATGAAGATGATCTGCCGCTTAAAGGCAATTTCCAATTATAACTTCCTAGAACTGAAGCTGGGAAAAAAGAAACTAGCGAAGGATTTTCAACTCTGCGTTGCAATTTTTTTCCATTTGTTTTAGGGTACGCCGATGGAACATATATTCCGGTCTCGCAACCAATCGGAGGTGAAATGAGTTATCGCAGTCAAAAGAGAATATTGATTGATTCTAAAGTAAATATTGATTTTTCACTCACAAAAAAAAAATAGCTTTTTGTATTTGTTAAAAATATTTGTTGCCAGGCAGTCTTTAATGAAATACTAAAAAGTTTTATTATAGAATTCAAGGCTTATATTATAAGAGTTAAACTTAGTATTAATAATAAACAAAAACTAAACACAGCCAAAAATAATTCACTTAAACAAAAAATATTCTCGTTTTTTCCCGTCAAAAAAATTAAATATTATTATGTGAAGTTAAAATTTATGTAGATAAACTAAATTTATATTCATTCTAGTATATTGTTTGCTTTCCTTATGACTTCAGGACCTAACTTACTTGGAGAAACGTCAATTTTTTAAATGTTTAAATAACTGAATTTGTTTGTTGAATAATTAGACTCAATGAAAACCAAAATCCCAACACCATATGCTGTCACACTGTCCCAGGCCATAACCGATCCTCCACCGCGCTTTACGGTATTAAAAACACACATATCATCAAAGGGTTTATTTTTATATCGCTAAATGTTAGGAGGTTTTTTCGATTCAAATATTTCGAATTTGCTTTCGCCTGCATACAAAATGTTTTTCCAGAAGTTTTGAACCTGATTTGTATATATTTTTTGGTTTTTGAAAATTCCAAGTTGATATGTTGATTCGCCTTTGATGTATAGGACATTTGGCGTGGTACTCGTCCATGCAAACCGCTTTTGTGCAATGTTCTCCTGATTGTATTGGCACTTACGGTCTTACCCAATGTTTCCGCTATATCTTTTAATATCTTAACAGTAGGCCGGGTCGATTTGTGGGGAGGCAAAAAAATCGCCCATTGCTCTATGAAAATCATATTCTAGGGATCAAAATAAGAAACTTTGCCGAAGGAACCATACCTCTGAAACGAATTCTGATGTCCCCCAATTTGGGTCGAACTTTTGGATAGGGGCAAATAAAATAGAATCGAAATTACCATTTCATTCTTATTACCTCTGAAAGTGAGGAGAACTATAGCAATAACCACTATGGTATTTCAATAAAAATAATAAGTGAAGTGACCATTCCAAATCAAAAAGTTTACAATGAATCCACCATCCTCTACACCGCAAGATGAAGCAACTACATCAACAACTATCGAAAACCCAATGAGTCATATACCCAAGCATGATGTTACTGTTTTTTGTGTGTCTACTGATTTGACTGATCTTAATTTACCAACCCATCTGGATATCTTGAGATATTATTCTTACTTAAGCGAACGTGCTAAAACAAAACAAAAAAAGTTTTCCCATAAATCATTCACTATTCAAGTACAAGATAAGTTGATTGGAATTTGGGAAAAACTTGGTATGGAAATAATCCTGAAAAAAAGTGTATGTAATAAATTGAATAAATTGTTTGACAAGTATCAAGAGCAAATCAAGAGAAGAAACAACACCCAACAATTTACAGAGTATGTAAAATCTCTGGAAACAATTTTTTACATTGGAACATGTAAATGCGATTTGAAGGCAGCTCCATGTGCATGCGGCTGGGTACCCGAACGCCTCAAAGAGTTCATGCACGATCAACATAATCAGAGAAGACTAACAATGAATGCATTTTTGATGGAAACTGAAGAGCAAGGAGCAACGTCTATGTCATCAATGCCAACATACCAAGATCCCGATGATTCAACATACGCACCGCCACAAGTTCAAGAAGATATGGATAGAAGCACAAGTTCACAATACACAGAGAGATACGATTGTTTTAACTTTGCCTTGGTATGTGAAAGATTTGGTGTGCCTGACAGAGTAGCATCAGCATTGGGAACCGCTCTTTTGCAAGATTTTAAAATTAAAGATAAGTATGGAAAAGCTCTCATCATGGATAAATCGAAAGATCGCAAAGAAAAAGAGAAATGCAGACAAGAAGTGCTTCGCAAACGGTTAGATGATACCAATTTGTTAGCGTTTTCATTCGATGGCGGAAAAGATGATACTTTAACGATAGATAAAATTGATGAGAAGTATCATACTAGGATGGTAAAAGAACCTTATCTTGTTATTTTGAGAGAACTCAATTCTGAATTGATTGGTTACGTAAGACTGGAACATGAAACCGCTGAATACAAAACAACCAAATTAATTGGTTTTTTCGACGATAAAAATATATCACTGGATACATTAATTGGAATATGCACTGACGGTGAGCCAACAAACACTGGCACACACGGTGGAATTATACGACGATTCGAATTGCTGTTAAAAAGACCATTGGCGTGGTTTGTTTGCCTTCTACACTTCAACGAACTTCCGTTTCGGCATTTGTTTGAAGCTTTGGATAAATCAACCAGCACTGGACCAAGATCGGCAACCGGAAAATTGAGCCGTCAAATCGAAACTTGTGAAACTCTTCCGGTAAGTTATTGCTATCACTCATTTATTATAATTGTCAACCATTTTTAATTATTTTATTATTATATATTTTTAGGTGGTGGACGGCTTCCAGAAAATTGAGTTGCAAAATATGCCCCCTGCTCCAGAAAAAAAAAAGAATTTTCAACCGATTCGAAGTACTTATACGACATGGCCCATGCAATTTCTAGCGGCGTGGTTCCGGTGGATCTGGCTAACATCAAACCAGGGAAAATTGTACATTCTCGGTGGCTAACCAAGGCCGCTAGATTATTGCGATTATATGTGACAACGGAAAATCCAGATGCAAATTTACGAATTCTGGTTGAATTTATAATTAAATGTTATGTGCCAATGTCCTTCAATATCAAGTATTACAGCTCTGTCGTGTACGGCAGTGCATTGTTTTTCAAGTTCATTGGTTGGTCACGATTTCTAGAACCTCGCTTACGCAAAATTGTCAATCAAGTAATTAATGATAATTCATATTATGCGCATTCGGAAAATATCTTGTTATCAATGTTGTTTGATGATAGGAAAGAAAAGCGCGACTGTGCCATCTAGAAAATTCTACGTTATCGAACCGATGTTGACGAGCCAAAGGAACTTAGAGTTTATAAAAAACCAGATATAAACTCTAATTGCATAAGTTATACCGAAATGATCAATTTGAATGATATAAATATCGTATTTGAACCACCATTCACGCGAAGCATTCCGTACGATACATTGAAAGAATATTTAAATCAAGATGATCCACCGTTTAATGATCCAAAAATTCCATCACACATACAAGGAACGGAACGACATGTTCAATTTCTAGCTAGCGTTTCCAAACGGGTTATACCGGAAAATGTAGAGGCTGTTATGGCGACGCCATTAGAGAGCTGTGCGAAATTGCCCAGACTTGAAAGTAAAAAAGACTTCAAACAATAATTTTTTTTAATTTCTTTTCTATAACTCACTTAAATTAATTTTTTTCATTTACATATGTTCTGACTAAATAAATTTCTTAAGAGAAAAAATAGATATTATTATAAATAAATAAATAAAAATAAAGAAAAAACATAGCAATTTAGCTGATTTTTTCATGTAAATCACCAAAGATGGTGATTTTTTGAAATGATTGTATGGGGAACCCCCAAGGGGAGTTCCAGGGGCTGTGCCACTGCCATGGGTGGATCGGCCGTCCAAAGTTAGTGGGGGTCGGTCATACATTTGGACTCGATTGGAGCACTCTAAATGGGTCAAAGTGGGATTTTTCAAAATTTGCCGCTACCAAAAATTCGACCCAAATTGGGGGACATCAAAATTCGTTTTAGAGGTATGGTTCCTTCGTCAAAGTTTCTCATTTTGATCCCTAGAATACGATTTTCACAGAACAGTGCTTAAAAGTGGATTTGTTTGGACTTCCCGTACTATTGATCCCGCTTCAGTGTCAATAAGTCGCTTTGGTCGGCCCGGCCGTAACAAATTTTGAACAGTCTGATGTTTACCAAGTTTATCAATAATTAATAAGTTAAATAAGTTTATAAGCCAGATACATAAAATACGCATATGTACATATTAGGTTGTCAAATATCTCCCTTCCGCCTTTGTGCGCCGTTTCGTTACTCTATCTAGACGGTAACTTCAGAAGTCCTCCTCCTTATTTGCGAAGAACTGGGACAGCCACTTTTCACAAGCCTCTTTTGAGTTCAACTTTACACCAACAAGGGCGCTCGCCATGGACAGAAACAGGTGGTAATCACTTGGCGCAATATCCGGGCTATACGGTGGATGCGATTAAACATCCCATCAGAGCTCCCGTAGCTTCTGACGAGTCATCAACGAAGTGTGTGGTCTGACGTTATCTGGTAGAACACTACTCCCTTCCTGTTGTCTAATTTTGGACGCTTCTGGTCGATCGTATGTTTCAAGCGCTCCAGTTGTTCGCAGTAGATGGTAGAATTAAACCTTTGGCCATATAGGAGCAGCTCACATTGAATGATTCCCTTCCAATCCCACCAAACACACAGAAAAACCTTCCTGGCTGTCAATCCCAACTTGGCTACTGTTCGGAACGATTCACCGGCCTCCGACCACGACCGTTTTTGCATGACATTGTCGTATGTGATCCTTTTATCATCGCCAGTCACCATACGCTTCAAAAATGGGTCAAGTTCGTTCCATTTTAGCAGCATATCGCAGGCGTTATTCGGTCCAGTTTTTTTTTTTTTGCGTCAAATCATGCGGCACCCAAACATCAAGCTTTTTTGTGTATCCAGCCTTCTGCTGATGGTTTAAAATGGTTCGGTGACTAACTTCGAGCTTCTGAGCGATGTCACAAGATACCACATTCGTCGTCACTGGTCTTCCGTCGGCTGGCTTATCCATGGTGTCGCTTTCACCCGCTCTGAATCATCGAAACCATTCCTCCGCAGTTCGAAATATTAGAGTACCATCCCCCAAAACAACATTAATCTCACCAAATCTTCTCTCGCGGATTTGCCTTGATCGCAGGAAAACTTTAAAATAGCGCGAATTTCGGCGTTAGTGAACTCAATGTTTACACGTATATAACTGTTGGACGCAATATCCAAACCAACCATGCATAGCGTCGTTTTGTAGGTTATGTCAAGACCTTTTTAAAGATGTATAGTATTGTCAGATACGAGCTCTGTAACGCTTTATACATAGCCGCGAAATTCAAAAAACAAAAAAGCGGAAGGGAGATATTTGACAACCTAATACATCGGCCAATATGTGAGTTATCTAAATGAAATTAAGAGACAATATTTTAGTTATAACGGTGTATCTTTGTGCCTAAATTAGATAAATTTGAGCGGAAACTTGACTTATTCCCTATATAACTAATATCAGGATTTTCGAAAATCCAAGTGACTTTACTCTACATGATTTATTTTTTAGTATGTGGCGTGTTAATATTAGGTGGTACTGAGAAAAAATAAAACCGGGTCGATGCTACCCCAATTTCCATATACCACATAAATGATTTTCGTTTTTCTAACAAACCTTATGAGGCTGTCAGTGTATGAGTTATATAGTATATAGTACATATATGTACATATATATAAAATTGCTTGCATTTCGATCCTCTGGTTGACGTTTTACACCTTAAGGTATTTCCCAGGCTTTGATTATTAAAAGTTTCAAGAGTATAAAATTTTCGGTTGCACCCGAACTTAGCCCTTCCTTACTTGTTGTGTACTGCTTTTTCGACCTTATGAAGCCACTTTTACTGTGCAATGGTAAACTCAAATTGCTTTGTAAGCTTTTTTGAGATTTGTTGCAGAATGCTAACATCATTTAAACAACATTTGCTGTTGAAATTTTATTTTCAGCAATTGGTTGGGGTGTTGTTTTTTTTGGGAGGCTTTTAGGATCTTTGTCAACCGAGCTTTTAGAAAGTGGGTCGTTTTCTTTTTGTACAGTATAATGGTGACCAGTTTTGTGCAGCTCTTTTGCAACTACGTATCCTTTGTAGTTAGCAGGAATGAGCCTCGCCACTGTTAGGTTGATGATAGTTAGGTTTTTGGCACTTATGGTTTCCCGCAAACTTCACACATCTTGCCTGCTTACTACAGTAGTTGTGAGTATGCTGATATGATTGGCACAATTTACATTGTGGTATGAGCTGGTGGACAACCTCTGTGAGAACTGAATGTAATATGTAGTTATGGTTTTAAATTAAATGGTTTTAATTGATGCAAAAAATTCGTAAAGCTAAAACAAATGCAAAATATAAGTATATGCACTAAATGATCAAATAGAGAGCCGACGAGACGGTGTCCAGATAAAGCCAGAAGCGATGGCGTATGTTCGAATGTAGCCCATCAGCTGACAATGTCCCGAGACTTGATGTAGCGTTCTGGCTGGTTGAAGAATTAACGCACGCAGGATCGATGAATACTCGGAATATGCTGACACGGCGCAGTGTAGAAGCGAAAGAACGAATGTTGATGTGAGATGAGTGCATGGTGAATGTGTCTGCTGTCCCGTTATCCATTCTTTTTGTTCAGTGGGTTGGTGTACAGGTGTGGCGAGTTGTGTTGATGTTGTCATCGGCTGTGGTATATTGAGCTGTATTTTGCTAAGGTGCGCTAGTTTTCCCCGGGTAGAGTGGGAGGATGCTTAACTCATTTAAATATCCTGGGCCTCCTAGGCGAATATTTTGGCTAGTTTTATATGTATATTCTGAGCCATGTAATTCGGCTTAGGGCGCAGAATATTAAGAAGCGAATTTGGTTTTAGTAGAAAATTTTATTTTGTGTGATTATTGGTGATTGAGGTAGTAATTCCTTTTGAATGTTATGACGACATATTTTATTTTTATAGCAAACAAGTTGTTTGCTTTTATTAATTTTATTTGCGGTTATTTACAATTTCTTATTTTATCGACTTGGTATACCGGTTGTTTATTAGCTGCCTTTTCTGTATGATCGGCAATTGTTTGCATTTAGTTTATTCTCGGCATATGAAGTATAGTAACTACATGCCTGGCTCAGATATTGCCAGAATGGGTATTCCTTAGCCCTGGAGTTAAGACTGTGGCAATAGAGGGATCTTGCGAGAGCGTGGACGTGAATGGATAATGGCTTCAATTCGTAGAGTAGAGAATTCTTCATAATTAATTTGATGCTTTGTATAGCTGATTTCCATAAGACGAGCGCTTGGATAGATACACCTTTGCCTTTTTTAAGTGTAGGTGCGTCACTGTATCGCATTGAGAGTATGGTGATCCCTTCTTTTTGAAATTTTATTTGTATTTGTCTATTTATGAAAATTGTCGATTTTTTGACCTTTTGATACAATTTTGTTATATTTTATATTTGAGTGCATATCCACTAATTTGGCGTTTAATAGCCCGTCAACGCTCTAGGATTTGTTCGCAATTGTTTTTTTTTTTATTTCATTACCGGCGAAAGCCATCCTGCGGGGCTGAAAAGATGTATGTGCTTTTAATATAACGACTTTGTTTTTTATACCAATTTGTGCAGTATTGGAATATTGTGGCTCTTGTGGTAGTCGTTCGACGTACCGGCTATTATTTAATCGAGTAGTTATGGCTTTAAAGAAGCCCGATCTTCTAAAACTTTATATAATATTGGGGGAAGTTTCGCCATCGCTTGAAATTCCCTTAATTGTGAATTAAGGTATTGATTTGATTTTTTCTCAACTTGAGTGTGCGTAGTGGTAATTGGTTCCGTAACTAGTCCACTTTGTGTTTCGCTGTGCAGCGTTTGAGCTTTTTGTGCCTTTGAGCAACATGGTGTCTCTTGGCAAATTTTATAATTTTGGGTTTCGGTATTTGCTTTTGCAATTAAACCCGTGGTATGAGCGCTGTTCTGGTGGGAGAGGGGATATGGGCAATAATGAAGCATTGTATTGTGTTTTGTGACAATGTAAGCAATTAAATTTGCTTTTTCAATTTTTATATGTGTGCGCATGTGACAAACAATTTGTGCAAAGTCTTCTTGACCTGACAAAATTATTTCGTTGGTTAACTTTTAAGTTTTTAAACCTCTCGCAAGATGTAAGTTTATGCCCCCTTTTACATAATTCTCATGAAGTATGTTTTCTTTATTCCGATGTGAACGATTGCGTTTTGTGAAAGTTTTTGTTTAAATTGTTTTTGCTACTAGCTTGGGGTCTATTGAAGCTTATATTGAGGTCGTGTGGAATTTTTTTTGTTCTGACTATTTTTGCTTCTACTTTTTCCGCAATTTGACATTGAGTGGTCAGAAAATCTTCCATTTGTCGCCACGTTGGTCACTTCTTTCGTAATGAGAGCGACTGCTCCCACAAAAATAACAATTTTTCTGGTAAGGTGGCGGTGCAAATGTTTACCAGAATTGGGTCTTAGCTATCTGTAGGGATAGTTAGTTTCGATAGAACCGACAAACAAATTAAAACAGTGGATTCTAGTTAGATGAATTCTTCACTTGTTTCTTTCTTTATTTTTGAAAAGTTTATTACTGTCGTTACTTGTTGGAACGAATTTCCTTACGGCAGGCTTGGAGAAGATAGGGATTTTGCTGCGTGACATAACTGAAAAAAAGTGATAGTAAAACCGTAAGAAAAAACCCGTAGAAATAACCCGCAAGAAAAAGACTCTAAGATCGCTAGTTATAGCCTACTTTTAGGTTTTGCAAAATAATTAGACATGAAAATCTGTAACATTATTGTGTATGCAAATTAGTTTTGAGTGAAGTGCGGAACACATAGAGCGCGACAAACTGCAAACTACATCTGTCAAATATTAAAATACAGACGTTCTTATGGACACTGTTATTTTGACAGCTGCACGACTACACGAATGCAGGCCGACAGTTGTCGTTCCCGCTAACTTGAATATTTCCTATATTTGCCAACGGCAGTAGGACGACAGTAGAGTTGACAGTAGAATGGAAGATAGAAAGAGGAGGTAGAGTGGTGATGCCACTAATATGTAGAATGTAAAATTATTCACCGCTCTAACAAACTTGACATTATTTTACAAATCAAAGCATAAAATAGCTCTATTATAGCTCTATTATATCATTTGTAATAACAATTGATAATTTAAAACAAAAAAATATTTACCAATTTTTATTTAGATATAATTCGAATTATTTTTTTATTTTACGTAATTCATTATTTCTTAAAATACTAAATTTTCTTAATACTTATCTGTTCTTAAATAAAAACTAATCAGCGAAATTTGAGAGAAAAATCAGGACAACCTACATAAAATAAAATTAAGCACAATTTTTTTTTGCAAATTGTATCGATTCTACATTATCCGAAGGAACTTCGTTCCTACCTGGTGTCCCAAGACGGCACATTTCTTTTTATTTTTTTATCTACCAGTCTTCTTTCATTTTCGTATCTTGCTTTTAGAGCTTCCCAAGCCAAACTAAAATGATTGTCATTAAGAACTGAGAACTGTTTTACTATTGTGCCTCCTTGACCATTAGTTTTATGTCGGAGGTGCTTTTGATAGTTTTGGATGGTTGATGTAAACGGCTGTAAACATGTCCCATTCTTCATAACCTCCATGAAATGTTTCTGCGTCACATGCGGGCACCTCGAGGTGGATGCCTGAACTTGCCTTTTGACTGTCTTTTTGTAGCAGCTCTACTCCCGTATGTGATCGGATGTCATAGCTTTTGTTTTTTCGTACTGGTCTAGGCAGTTTTCGTACAAAGCATAAGCCGAGGATTTAAAATTTTCAGGTGGATCTGAATTATCAGAGTCTACTATGGCGTCATGAGCCGCTTGGAGACGAGTCCAAAAGTTTTTAAGATTTTGGCTTTTTATTTCTTATAATCATTCCGAGTTTTCGTGAATCGGTGAAGAGGCAAATCTAGTGCAGTATCTTGTGAAACTGTCACTTTCTGAAATAAACTTAGTAGCCTGTTTTGAGCATGTAGCTCATGTAGGTGTATTTTGATTAGTGTCGTTAATAACCATTTTTGCAAAATAAAACTATTTATTCATTTT
The DNA here is from genome assembly GCA_037783105.1 of Bactrocera zonata. Classification (NCBI taxonomy): domain Eukaryota; kingdom Metazoa; phylum Arthropoda; class Insecta; order Diptera; family Tephritidae; genus Bactrocera; species Bactrocera zonata. The sequence goes on from JBAWJQ010006684.1 coordinate 1,201,539, forward strand.
ATTTTAGTTTTAAGTTTGAAAATATCCGCACTTTTAATTTATTAACACCTTTTACGTCCTTATGTTAGTATTGTATTTATGTACACCCTAATATTTGGACTTGTGTGTATGTACATATGTATGTGCTTATGAAAGTACTTATGAGTTGTGCGATTGAGAGCTCGCTGAAGGATCAATGCGCTGTTTACATAAGTATTTTTTTTTTTATAGTAGGGGGAAGCATCGAAAGCCGGAGTGCGGAACTTTAATCCGCTAAACCTAACCTAACTCCCAACTCAAGACTCTCCCACGGAACCACCGATTAAGTATTACTTCGTGGGAGGGACAAGACATTTAAGTTTCCTCTATTGCGCGGACTGACGGACGCCTATTCTGTTGAAAAGATCTCAGTTTAGTCATTATGAATGCTGACGCTTCGCTGACAGCTTTCCATTTATCAGTCGACTGACACATGAGTGTCGTTAAATTATCGACCGTAAAACTACCACCGAGTGTGGTTTTTAGCTTTTCCCTTGTATTCGAAAAACGAGGGCAACAAAATAATACATGCTCAGGGTCTTCTATATACCCTGCACATGTCGGAAAATTCGGACTGACGTCGTTGTGGAATCTGAAAAGGTAGCTTCTAAAGCAACCATGTCCACTAAGCATTTGGGTCATATGAAAGTCTAGGTCCCCATGTCGTCTGTCTATCCATGAGTGGATGTCTGGTATAAGTCGGTGAGTCCATCGCCCTTTGGATGAGGAATTCCACCTCTCCTGCCACATTTTAGTGCTTTTGTTTCTCTCCTCGATCCTTGCCGATTCCGTTTTAGGTGTTGATAGCTGATATAGACGCTCGAGTTCGTCTCCCTGGATGTCAATGGGCGGCATGCTGGCTAATATTTTAGCAGCGTCGGTTGATATAGTCCGGAAAGCACTTATTACTTGAATTGCAGAAAGCCTATTCACTGCAATTATTTGTTTAGCATACGCTTTTATATCCATTGCCTGTATCCAAACTGGTGCCGCATACAGTATTACGGAACTCATTGCTTTCGCTATTAAGAATCGCCGGCTGGAACGCACACAGCCTCTATTGGTCATCATTCTCGATAGGGCATTATAGATTTTGTTTGCCTTCGCGGAAGAATACTCCAGGTGTTCTTTAAATTTTAATTTGGAATCCAATATTACTCCCAGATACTTCAGTTGCGGCTGCGAGGTAATCTCGCACTCCCCTATAGTGAGTTCTATTCGTTCTTCTATCTTCCTAGTACTTATGAGTAAAACCTCTGTCTTTTCCTCCGCCAGTTTCAGACTCACAGAAGAGAACCATTGGCGTAGACCATTTATGCACTCATTACATTTAATTCTCAGGTCGGCTAATTGTTTGGCTACTGCTACCACCATGAGATCATCTGCATAAGCTACTAGTTTAATATCTGTTGGTTGCTGTCTTTTTAGCACCCCATCGTACATAAGATTCCATAATAGTGGGCCTAACACTGAGCCTTGGGGTACACCACTCGAGATAGAGTAGCTCTTGGTGCCTTCGTCCGTCTCAAAAACCAGCCTTCTGTTTTTAAAATAACTCGTTATTATGTTTATGAGGTATTCAGGGGCCCGTATTCCATCCAGAGCTTTGATTATGTGTGCCCATTTTGCTGAGTTGAACGCATTCTTGACATCCAGGGTAATCAGCGCGCAGTACTTTTTTGTGCCACCTTTCCATCTTTTGCCACTTACTGCACATCTCGCAGTATCGACGACTTCTCGTAGTGCGTCAATAGTGGATCTCTTCTTTATAAAGCCGTATTGTCTCTCTGATAATCCGCCGGCTTTCTGGATTGCTAACTCCAAGCGGTTTCGTATTATGCTTTCGTACACTTTACCCATTGTGTCGAGCATACACAGAGGTCGGTACGATGAGGGTTCTTCAGGTGGTTTCTTTGGTTTTGGGAGCAGAACCAAACGTTGCACTTTCCAAGAGTCGGGGAATACCTCTTCCTTTAAACAAGCGTTGTACATTTTAGCGAAAACTCGGGGTTTTAAGCTTATGGCTTCCTTCAGAGCTCTGTTTGGTATGCCATCCAATCCAGGCGCTTTGGTGTTTTTGATTTTCCTTGCTATTGCCAATAGTTCGTCTTCCGTGACTAACGGGGGTGACTCTGCAGCTTCGTTTCGTCGCATGGCATATGAGATCCGGTCATTTTTCGGAAATAGTGTTTCGACGACCTTTCCCATAAAAGAGGCATCTTTAGGTTGCTGCTGCTTGTTTTTAAATCTGGACATGCATATTTTGTATGCAGTACCCTAGAGGTCAAGGTTTGCTTCCTCACACAGCTTCTCAAAACATGACTTTTTGCTTCGTGTAATTGCCGACTTCAGGAGCCTCTTGTAGCTTTTAAATTCCTCCCTAAAGCGATATTCGTTAGTTTCGCCCAAGTTACGCTGTAGACGCCGTCTAGCTGAGTGACAAAGCTTTCTCAGCATGGAAATTTCATCATTCCACCAATATACAGGCCGCCGCTTGTGGTGATGTGACATTCTACGCATTGGTGCATCGCATACTGCCACGAATTCTTTTCGAACTGCTGATACCAGGTGGGCGGCGCTGTCACCAGATGCCTTTGATGCACTCCAGACTAGGTCAAACAGGTCTGGGTCGAACTCTTGTTGTTTCCAACTTCGCTTTCGGGAGGGGTTTCTGCTTAGAAGCTCCTGCTCTCGGGAGTACGAAATTTGTTTCGTTTGTGCCGACATATACACTGTTTGTGTATATGTCGGACACTGCCCACTTAATGTGCCTGCTCAGCGAATCGTTTGCAAACATAATGTGAATTATGGATCCTTTATTGCCTTTTTGGTAAGTGTTTCGAATTCCGGTGTTCATTATTGTTAAGTGCGTTTGACTCAGATATTCATCAATTAGCCGCCCGCGGTGGTTTGTGCATCTGCTGCCCCATGCACTTGACCAAGCATTAAAATCACCCGCTATTATAATAGGTGTTTTACACCTGGTTTCTAAAGACAGCCTTAAGAGGAAATCTTCGAATTCTGCAATTGCTGCGCTGGGACGAGCGTAGCAACTTACAAAATAAATCCCCTGAATACTCGCCCATGTGAAACAATTATGTTTTTCTCTGGAGCAGGTCTAAAAAGGTTGCCCTTTACAGGACCATATTGCTGCCTTGCCAGCTTTGTCTGCAATCCAAGTGCTTTCCGGACGCTGGGAGTATTGTTCACTTAGTATGGCGACATCAATGTTCTCTTCTATGACTGTCTGTTCCAGCAAATCTTGTGCTGCTGCGCAATGGTTTAGATTCAGCTGTAGTATCTTCATTTACTCAGCGTTTTCATCATCTCGAGGTACTTTGGGCAAGTCGTGCTCAATACAGAGTGCTCCCCTTTGCAGAGCATACAGCTCGGAACGTTTGTACACGACTTTGCTACGTGTCCTGCGGATCCGCAACGCGTGCATAGGGAAGATCTGTCTGTCAATCTGCAACATTTACGAGCCATGTGACCCAAATGGAAACACTTGTAACACCTGGGGATAGGCGAGTATTCCCGAAGGCGACATATTGACCAACCAATCTTTATCTTTCCCACTTTGAGTGCGGCCTTAGCATCTTGAGCGCGCATGCATATAAGTGCTATTTGTGTGCCGCTCCTTGTTTTTCGTAGACTTTTGACGTTTGTTGTCTCTAGATTTTGGATTCCACACTCTCTTTTCAGCGCCGAGCAAATTTCTTCGGGAGTTGTTATCTCGTCTAGGTCTTTGCATACAATGGTCATGTTGTGGGTTTTAGGCTGTATCATAGCCATTTCTCCAACCACTCCTTCCAAGACGCTTTGAAAGGATTCAGCTTTCGTGTCTCCTCCATTTTTCAGTTCTAAAAGCAGGTCTCCTTTGAGTGTGTTCCGAACATAGGTTACGTTCGAACCCAACTCCTCAAGCCCGCTGTCACTTTTTATTTTCGCAGAATATCTGCATACGACGCCCCTTCTTTCTTCGTGATTATAATGGCATCCGGTTTGGTTTTAATTTTCTTTTCCATCGGTTTCCTCTTTTTAACCACGTCTACCCATCTTTCATTTGCGCTCTGAAGGGTTGTGGTCTCCTTTTGGGTGTTTTTTACTGCTCCACTATACGATATTTGCTCTTTCTCAGCTACGTTTTTTGGCTTTTTTGTGGGTGGTAAAAAGCCCGATGCCTCTCGCATTCTTTTTGGGGTATTATCATCTCTACCAATGGTGATTTGAGATGATTTTCCTATTTTCACCCTTCTCGATGGGTTTTCAACTTTTTCCGATTTTGCGTGTAGCGCCACAATACTGCTCACAAGTTCGCGCATGGTTTGGTTAATGTGTCTTTGACCCGCCATCATGTTTTCCAATTCCTTTATTTTTTTGCCCAGTTTGCTAAAATTGCTAACCGTTTCTCCGTTTTGCAGTTCCTCCGGCTTACTCTCCTTGCTTACTTGATCGGCAGTATCACAATTCTCATTCGATCCCATAGCGGTGGGTTCCTCGCTACATAAGTATGCACGAATTGTTTGCGTGTTTATGTTTATGCTTTGTTAACACATTCGCGTAAATTGCGGGAATTCCCGCGCTATTTGAATAGGGCTTTTCAACCGTCAAAAATGGTTCACTTTTTTCACATTTTTAGTGTTGGTAAAGTCGTGAACTACCATCCTTAACAGGCCAACCGCAATTCAAAAAAATTTAATTTAAGGAATCCCCATTCAAAGTTAACGTGCTAATCATTTGTTGTTTGTTGAGGGGAAGTTTCAATAAAACGAAATGCGGGAAATCCCGGCAAAAGTGCATAGGAAATTCATGTGATTGAAATTAATTGATTCTCTGAGTGTGACAAATGCGAAAGTTTACTTTTTCTTGCAAAACTAAAATAAATAAAATGTTTGCCTAAGTTGTACATGGTATTTTGTAATAAAATATGGCTAAAAAAAACATTGCAAAATTTGGTGGACGAAATATTTGGTGATTCAGAAGACGTATATTCATTAGACGAGGAGAGGCTTAGTTCCAGTGATGACGATGAGAGTGAAAGTAACACAACATATCAGGAAGATTCCATCTACGAGGATGATACCGATATTTGCGAAGTGGAGTGTGACAATATTTGGCGTGAAACAAAAAAACCAATACCACTTTTCCCCTTTGCTGCTACTTGGGGAGTTCAGGATGAATTTGATAGCGAAACATCCCCGCTAATGAAGATAACATCCCCGCTAAGGAAGATAATGACCCTAAGCCTTCAACGCGAAAGCGGCCTAGGATGCAATTTACTGCAATAACAAAATATGAAATGCTTCAATTTTTAGGCATGTGCCTATTACAAGGCCAAAACCGAAAACCGTCGATAAGGAAAATGTTTTCGAAAGATATCTTATATTATCAACCAATATTTGGTGCTGTAATGTCTGGAAGACGTTTTCAGCAAATTCTAAGATGCTTCAGCTGTCATATACCTTATCAACAAAAATATCAAGATACGAAACTGGAAAAAATAATGCCGATGCTCGATTGGGTTTTGAAAAACTTTCAAAAGGCTTATGAACCAGATACAGCCTTGTCTTTAGATGAATCGCTTATGCTTTTCAGAGGAAGGTTATCCTTTAGACAATACAACAAGGGAAAGCGAGCTCGGTATGGTATAAAGTTTTACGAACTTACCACAAAGGATGGGTATATTTTAAATGTAAAAATATAAGCTGGAAAAGATATTGGTGAAGAGATCACAGGATCCAAGACAAAAGCTGTAGTTTTACAACTTATGGCTCCATACCTCAATTGTGGTCATCATTTGTATATGGATAATTATTATAACAGCGTTGATTTGTCCAATACGCTACTGCAATATAAAACCCATTCTACTGGCACTTTACGTTCCAATCGTAAGCCGAGCCCTAAATGTATAATCAGTAAGAAACTGAAAAGAGGCGAGTATATTTGGCGAAGAACAGGAAATGTTTATGTGACAAAATGGAAAGACAAACGTGACGTTCTTTCCATAACTACGGCACACCACCCACGTCTAATAGAAATTACTAATAGAAGAGGCCAAAAGAAGATAAAACCCATAGACGTTGCTGCTTATAACGAGAACATGGCAGGAATTGATCGGGCCGACCAATTATTGTCGTATTATTCAAGTCCCAGAAAAACAATTAGATGGTACAAAAAGGTTTTATTTCACATACTGGACATGGCTGTATGGCACTCATTTTTCATATACAAACAGTTTCATCCGAACTGCTCCTTTCTAGATTTTCGTGAAGAACTTATAGTAAGCTTGTTCAATCTAGAAGCCAATGTTACTGAAGGCAAGGATTTGGTAAATCTCGTAACATCTCGCGGTCGCCCTCCAAAAGCGCAAATTGCGACTTGTCCAATAGACATGAGGACCCATCACTTTCCAGAGAAAATTCCCTTCCCTTTCGGACATAACAATCAAGCAAAAAACAAAAGTTACCAAAAGAGATGTAAGGTGTGTTCAGAAAACGGAGTCCGGAAGAAGACAAGCTTTCAAATGCAAGAACTGTCCTGACAAGCCAGCGCTATGCCCCGCCGAATGCTTTGAAATATATCATACCAGAAAATAATATTTGTATTTGATAATAAGTTGAAAAAATAAAAATATTTAAGTAAAAGTAAAGAATTAAGAATTAAAGAATTAATTTAAGGAATTCCCGCAATTTCTTTCGCACATATAAAAATGCTCTTGAAAAATTAAATGCGGGAATTCCAGTTATGACGGGAATTCCCTAATTTGTTCAGACTATTTAAAAAAATTAACCTGTAGAAAAAAAGCGGGAATTCCCGCTCTTCAATTTTGTATGGAAAAATTAAGTGATTATCTGGCAGCCACCCGCTAAATTCAAATGAACGCGAACGTGTTAAGTGCTGAACACAATGACGGCGACAGACTGCAGCAGTACGACAGTGAACTGAAAATGGCGTTGTGCATCCTACTTTATGAACATTTGTAAGAAGGCAGCGACATAACAATGGCCGGCATGTACACAAAACAACACAGCTGTCCATTTTGTATGTACACAATTTCGTTGTGGCCATAGTAATACCTTGCACTTTAATGAAATTTCAATATTTTTTCAAAGTGAAATTTTGTATGCAAAAAATAAGTAAATAGGTAAATTTATTTATTTTTTTAAATTATCAGTTGTTATTACAAATGATATAATAGAGCTATAATGGAGCTATTTAATGCTTTTATTTGTAAAATAACGTCAAGTTTGTTAGAGCTGTCAATAATTTTACATTTTACATATTAGTGGCATCACCACTCTGCCTCATCTCTCTACCTTCAATTTTATTGTCAACTCTACTGTCGTTGGCAAATATATGAACATATTGAAGTTAGCGAGAACGACAACTGTCAGCCTGCAGTCGTGTAGTCGTGAAAATAACTGTGTCCATAAGAACGTGTGTATTTTAATATTTGACAGATGTCGTTTGCAGTCTGTCGCCGTCATTGCGTTCAGCACTTTAGTAAGCAATTGAGAGCTCGTTAGAGAGATCAATTCGCTTTGTGTACGCAATTCTGCTTGTTTTTGTTTGCCAAAGAACAAGAGGTATTACCGGATTATTGTCAATATGGACTTTGAATATGTGTTTGTACTAATATGTGGCACGGCCGTACGTTTGTATATAAATGTTATAATATATTTTTTTTTTGAAAAAGTGAGAGCGAGATTTAAAATGGAAGTGAAATAAATATAATTTAAAAAAACTAAAAACACGTCTTTAAAAAGTGAAAAATAATTCTTTGTATAAGGTTGTCAAAAAAGTCTTGCGGTATTTTCGCTAGTTGGCGCTGAAAGCGCGTAGTTCTAGTTTTGTTCGTCGCATCGGGTCATGCTATACCTTTTTGGAAAGCTCATTTCACGCGCTAACACGTGTTTGATTGATTGCCGTTTCTTTTAAGTCGGTCGTGAGTTATAGCGTCGCAAACATGGAGCAAAATAAAGAGAAAATACGGCATATTTTACAGTACTATTACGATAAATGCAAAAATGCATCTCAATCCGCCAATAAAATTTGTGCAGTTTATGGAACCGATACAGTTTTCACTTTCACCGCACAAGGATGGTTTCAACGTTTTCGTTCTGTTGTAGAGGTGGTCGAAGATGCGCCACGCTCCGGAAGGCCTGTCGTCGAAAATTGCGATAAAATCGCTGAATTGGTCGAAAGAGACCGGCATAGTAGTCATCAAACCGTTATAAACCATTTGAAGAAGCTTGGAGTCACTAAGTAGCTCGATGTATAGGTGCCACACGAATTGATTTAATAAAAATACGGCAAGACTTTTTTTGACAACCCATTATAAACTAACAATAATAATGAAGGAAAAATTCCTGTGTGTTAATGTGAGAAAAGTGTGGCATGCTCGATATATGCAAAATATATCACAAAGCACCCCACACTTTTCTCACAATAATGCAGGAATTTTTCCTTCATTATTATTGTTAGTTTATACAAAGAATTATTTTTCACTTTATAGTTTGATATGCTTTAAACGCGTGTTTTTTAGTTTTTTTAAACTATATTTATTTTTAGTTTTTTAGTTTGATGTGAGAAACCCCAAATTTGTTAAAATATGAACTATGACATGTGGTATTGGTTAAGTAAATCGATAATTAGGCAGCATTTAATATCTACTCGTAACCTTTCATTGACTAATTATTACATTATTTGCGACCAAATTCTATTGGCGACTTTACGAACTATTACTTCTTAATCGAAACATTTCTTTTAAAGCTTCACTGTTACATGGGGTTTTACCTGTCAACTTTGAACAGTCTAGTTTTTCAATTCGAATACCGTCCAAAGATCTACAACGACTAAGTGCTACATAAGCTTGTCCAGCAGCAAACAGTCGAGAGCCCAGATAAATTACTGCATGTTCTACTGTACAACCTTGCATCTTATGAACGGTCGACGCCCAACTCAGTATACTATTTAAATGTCACCAAAACTAGTTTTATATAGATGTTGCATACCTTTAAGCGCATCTCTTTGGTGAGCTGCTTAAATTTACTATCGCCTTCCTACAGTGTCGCTCAAATATTCTAGGTTTCAATACCACTTAAAAAAGTTACAAACAAACAAACATACATACATACATACATACAAGTGAAGCTAATAAAATCGTATTAAAAAGGTGTACACTCTCATATTGGATGTGAATATGCACTTTGTAAATACGTTTCGTATGTAAATAGTTACAAATATATGTATGTACTTATATTAAAATTTAGTATAGAAAGGTAAGAGGAATTGCATACATATATGTACATACATATGTATTATGTTTTAGTTGAAAACAAATCGATATTTGTGTTTTTATAATTTCTATTTGTTACACATATGAATGTTTACATGCGCATAGGATGTTAGATTTATATATGTATTGCGTGTATGTATGTGGGATTGCAACCATGCCCTGCGCACGCATGCAACCCTAAACGTACACCCTGACTAAACCTACGTTTTTGTCCACCAATATACCGACTTGTACTAAGTATTTAAACCTACGTTTTGTCAACCGATAATTTAATAAATAAGTTTGTGGAATAATCAAATAAAATAAAGCGTTTCATTTAAGGCCATCCCCACAAAGTGGTGTCAGAAGTGGGATGGACTTAATTTGCACGCAATTTGAAAAGTGACGTTTAATTGTGCGAGGTACTGTTTGAAAACTTTGGTGCGCAAAGAAATCTTTAGAGCGCAGTGTTCGGTCAGTAAAAGTTCTGAAAATGTAAAAGTTAAAGACAAAAAGTGACCTTGCGTAGAAATTAAATTTCGTGAAACGCAGTTAAGCACTGATATAAATTGGTATCGGCAAATTTGGATTACAGTAAGGCGGTGTGAAAAACGGTTCAAACCAAAAAGAGAAAAACTGTAAAATTGCCTATTTCTTGTGGCACATAACGTTTTAAGAAAAGAAACTGTACGTGTGGAGTGGAGTCACTACTCAGTCCAGTTACAAGATCCGTTAGGACGCTAGCGAAAATCAACGGTAAATTCAAGAAAAGACACTGTCGTCAAACGGTGGCTTGCGGTAGCTGAAGAGAGCAGCGAGTATATACTCTCACAACGAGTAGAGTATATAAACATAGTGTTGAGTTGTATTAGTGATGCGTTATTGGTCAAAGCTGATTTTACAGTACAGTGCTGTGTATATGCGCTGGTGGTGATTTAAGATCAGCGTATGATAACTATTGACAAGTTGTGCTGACTAGCGCTGTGGTGATGCGTTAGTGGTAAAAACTGATGTTGTTGTTTAGCGCAGTATAGATGCGTTGATGGTGATTTAAGTGTGGCGGTTGAGAGCAGCGTAGCAGCGGCGTGCTATTGATACCTGATTGACAGTCCAGAGAAAACTGTGAGCAGCATTTGAGAGATTTTGCGGTAGCAAAGAGTAAGTAGCGATCCAGATTTTGCAGTAGGAAAGAGTAAGCAGCGATCCAGATTTTGCAGTAGCAAAGAGTAAGCAGCGATCCAGATTTTGCAGTAGCAAAGAGTAAGCAGCGATCAAAATTTTGCGGTAGCAAAGAGTAAGCGGCGGAGCGGAGTAGTTCAGCGTATGTACGTGTAGAGTAAGCATATAACAGGTATGTGTTAAACACTAACTAATTATATTCTATTGGTAAAGTTATCGATAATATTGTATGAATTTGTTTTTGTATCGATAACCTATAAGAAAACTCGCAAACAAAATTCAAAATATGTAATGGAACTCATATTGTAAAAATTTGTATTATTATTATAAAAAAAAATATACTAAGAATTGTAAATCAAATTGTAAGTTAATTCAAATGAACTTTGAATTAAACAAAATTGAACTAAGTTTCAAAAAGTAAATTGTTAAAATTAAATTTAAATTTAAATCATAAAAATTATTACTGTATTCAAGTTGTTATATGAAAGCAAATCTTGTCACCATATACGAGTATTTTAAGGTTTACTTTTACTTATTATATATTAAATATCTAATTTGTATTCCGAATTATATACCAATTACATTTGATAACAGTTAACATAGACAGGCAACAGATTTTTTCATTGACAGTGAACGGTTTGAAGGAAAAATTGTTGGCACTGGGTTTATCGACAAATGGCCGTAAAGCTACATTACAAGACAGACTTTGTGAACATTTTGGACCGACTGTAGATGCTGAAGAGGATAGCTCAGACAGCGAAACTAGTTCAGTGCAAAACAACACGTCGTCGGCGATGGGGTCCGGCTCTCCAGTCTTCACTCTACGCGATCTCGAGGAATCTCTTACGACTTTTAGTGGTACGGGGCAACACCCAGTCGAGGAATGGCTCGATGATTTTGAATCAAATGCCATGGCAGTTCGTTGGGGAGATTTACAAAAGTTTATATACGGGAAACAATTATTGAAGGGTGCCGCGAAAATTTTCGTTCGCAGTCAACGGGACATAACTAGTTGGAGTGCGCTTAAACAATGTTTGCAAAAAGAATTTGGAGTAGTAACATCGTCAATCGAAGTGCATCGGGCACTTAGGAATCGGCGAAAGCGCCCAAACGAAGATTATCGCGAGTATCTTTATAGCCTTATGGACTTAGGTAGGTCAATAAAGCTAGACGAAAGAAGTCTCATCGAATATTTTATAGAGGGAATCCCAGATTCCAGACCAAACAAAGCTAACTTGTATCAGGCCAGTTCGATAGAAGAATTAAAAGCTCAGATCCTTGTTTATGAAAAAGTTCGCTCGGGGCGTCAACTCAATGTGAGTACATTTCAAAATAAGCGTGAAGACAATAATTCTGTCACTAAACATCAGGGACCCAATAGGAAAATTTGTTATAGGTGTGGAGAAGCGGGTCATTTGGCGAATACCTGCAAACAGCAACGACTACCAAAGTTTTTTGGGTGTAATCAATCAGGGCATCGTATTGCAGATTGCCTAAAGAAGATAACGGAGGTAAAAAGTGAGGGTGCAAGGGTAAATACGCTGGAAATGGTGCGTATGACGTCCCTTGGCAGCGAAGTTTTCAAATAACTAACTATTAACGGAGTTACGTTGTCAGCATTGCTGGACACGGGTTGCGATCTATGCCTCATGCGTTACGATGTGTTGATGAAGTTAGGAAGGATTCGTTTGTCCAACGATATAAATCACCTTCGTGGAATAGGAAATAATATGCTTACAACTATTGGCAGTTTCCTAATCAAAGTTAGCGTAGATGGAGTCAAAGTGGATATCAATTTCCATGTTGTGCGTGAACGCGACCTTATTTACGAGGCAATAATCGGGAATAATATATTAAAGCAGGTTGACTTGGTTATAAAGGAAGGCGAGGTAGAATTTAGAGCAAAGGTGAAGGAAACAAATGTTCAAAACCCCATAGTAGAGAAAAGTGAAGGTAAAAAAGAAGTTCTTAATGAGTTTGAAGATATGTGTATGGCCGCAGAAATAATGTCAGGTAAAACTTTACAGGTAGATTTGTCGCTTCTCAGGGGAGAACAAGAAAAGGCAATAGAAGCCATTGTGTGTGATTACTCGCCTAGTTTGCTTAACGGATGTTACTCCGGTATTCCAAGGGCCGAGACGAATGTCCTACTCCGATAAGTGCATTGTCGATAAACAGATCGCAGAATGGATGGAGCAAGGCATAATCCAACCTAGCGTCTCTGAGTATGCATCACCGACCGTATTGGTGGGAAAAAAAGACGGAACCAAACGTCTGTGTTGCGACTACCGACGTTTGAACGAGAAAATCATGAGGGATAATTTTCCAATGCCACTCATAGAACAAAAGTATTTACAACCTTAGATTTACGGAATGGATTTTTCCATGTGCCGATAGAGGCAGGTTCGCGGAAATATACGTCATTCGTGACCCATCAAGGTCAGTACGAATTCATTTATGTTCCTTTTGGTATTTCCAATTCCCCAGCAGTGTTCACTCACTGGAGACTTAGTGAAAGATGGCATCGTGGTAACTTACATGTATGATCTTATAATTCCTTCTATTAGTTATGCCGAGGGTATACATAAGTTGAAAGCTGTGTTGAATAGGACGGCATGTTATAACATAAGGATTAAGTGGGAGAAATGCCAATTCCTGAAGACGACTGTTGATTTTCTGGGGTATATCATAGAGTGTGGTACAATAAGGCCATCAGAAGCAAAAACGCAGGCAGTAAGGAACTTTCCCATACCTATGGATAAGAAAGCGGTGCAAAGATTCTTAGGGCTTCCTTCTTATTTTCGCCGTTTCATAGAAGGGTATGCAGTAGTCGCTAAACCACTGTCTGACCTGTTGCGTAAGGATGTAGCTTTTGTGTTTGGGATCGAACAGCAAGCCTCACTGCAGCAATTAAAGGCAGCTCAGGCTAGTTCACGAATGTTACGGTTGTACAATCCGAAGGCTCTAATTGAAGTGCATACGGATGCCTCGACACATGGATATGGTGGTGTACTCTTACAAGAGGACAGCGAAGATTTGCATTTTCACCCAATCCAGTACATGAATCGGAAGACAAAGCCAGCAGAAGAAAATTACCATTCGTATGATTTAGAGGTGTTAGCGATTGTTGAAGCACTTAAGAAGTGGAGAGTATATCTTTTAGGATTGCATTTCAGAATCGTTACTGATTGCAACGCGTTCGCAATGGCCATGAAAAAGAAGGATATTCCGCTAAGAGTGTCTCGTTGGGCGTTGTAATTACAAGATTTTGACTATGAAATAGAACACCGAAATGGCTCCAAGATGCGTCACGACGATGCGTAAAGCAGAGTAGCGTGTCTTATGTTGGAAGATTCTTTGTTGCATAGGCTGAGGCAAGCTCAGCAACCGGACGATTGGATTCGGGCAGTGTGCAAAGTCTTGGAAGCGACTGAATACGAAGATTTCTACTTGAAGCATGGGCTACTACACAAGGATCCAATAAGAGAACTTATAGTAGTTCCATCGCTGATGGAGGATGAAATAATTCGGACGGCACATAAACAGGGACATTTCTCTGCAAATAAGATGCAGTTAGCAATTCAAAAGACATTTTTGATTCCTCAGTTAGGCCCAAAAGTAATTAGAATTGTGAAGAGTTGTATCGAATGCATCATGACAGATTCAAAGATAGGAAGGAAAGAAGGTTTATTAAATCCAATACCTAAGGAAGATCAGCCATTAAGCACTTTTCACTTAGATCATGTCGGTTCTTGTTGCGGTAGATGCTTTTTCAAAGTTTGTGTGGTTGTACCCGGTTAAAAACACTGGAGCCGAGGCAGTCATTGATCGACTCGAGAAACAAGCCTCTGTTTTCGGTAATCCCCGGCGTATTATAACTGATAGAGGTGCTGCGTTCAGGGGAAATCTCTTTAGAGATTACTGTGCAAGGGAGGGTATAGAGCATCTAGTAATAGCTATAGGTGTTCCACGAGGCAATGGGCAAGTTGAACGAATACACCAAATTGTAGTACCGATGATTTCTAAGATGTGCCGAGCAGAACCTGGAAATTGGTATAGGCACGTAAATAGGGCACAACAAATTATTAACAATACACCAACGCGTAGTACCAAGTTTTCTCCATTTAAAATTTTGACTGGCATAGAAATGAGGATTTCGGGTACAACAGAAGTAAATGAGCTGCTAGAAAACGCCGCCTTGAATGAATTAGATTCAGACCGACAAGTGACGAGGGATCAGGCCAAACAAAATATTGTATTGATATAAAAGGAAAACAAACAAAATTTTGACAGAAAAAGGAAGGAATCAACAAAGTACAGACTGGACGAATTAGTCGCCGTTAAGCGAACTCAGTATGGAGCGGGCTTAGGTTATGGCCCAAATATTTTGGTCCTTATAAGATTTTGAAGGTTCTAGGACGCGATAGTTATGAGGTTGAGAAGGTAGGCGAGGGTGAGGGTCCTGGTTACCCGACTACCATCGCCGAATTCATGAAGAGGTGGAGACCTTCGTTCGAGCCGAACGAATATTTAGGTCAGGAAGGCCGAATGTGGGATTGCAACCATGCCCTGCGCACACATGCAACTCTTAACATATTGCACGTACACCCTGACTGAATGGATTCAATGAACGCCGACAGCGACAGTTAAAAATACAGACACTCCATTTTGAAACTCCACACTATACAGACGAGTGCTAAGTCCATATTTAAACCTACGTTTTTCCAACCAATATACCGACTTGTACTAAGTATTTAAACCTACGTTTTGTCAACCGAAAATTTAATAAATAAGTTTGTGGAATAATCAAATAAAATAAAGCGTTTCATTTAAGGCCATCCCCACATGTATAACGAGGTAAATTATTATGCATTGACTAGATGAGTTAGCTCTCCCTTCTTAACACACGGCACTGAACGACCACACGACAACACACCACACTAATGCGATTCAGATGGGAAGACACCACACATGCAGACATTTTTCGTGAAGACACCACACACCACTACACACGAATATATACCACACATGCGGACATCACACCACAACTCTACACTACACTACTCAACAAATCAACACCGACCGCTCGAGAGGACGACCTCCTCTTTTCATATCGATCTCGCACCCAGAAAGCGTCCGTCGCCGCATCAGATCTTTTCCTTTTTTTATATATTCCGCATCCTCCGAATATTTCACATGAATAAAACCAAAAAACATAAACCGACTGTGTCTTTCTTTTATCGAATATTTCGCCGGTGAACTTTCTAGTGTTGAGTGCCGAGGTACGTGGTGGCAAAAAAAGCTGCTAAAGAACCATTGGTCCTTCGAGCCAAAGTGAAAGGCACTATGGACAAATAGATTAAAAAAATATATATAATAAAAAAAAAACAAATCGTGCTGTGACAAAAGTGCAGTTTAAATAGTGAAAAAACAGTGGAAAGTGACCACATAAGAGTGCAGTGCAATGGCGACACACACAAACATATGTAAGAGGGAAACTAGGCAAAGCATTTGCCCTCCAGGAAAAAAAAACCAAACAGCCAAAAACGAAAGTGCAAAAACAAAAATTTATACATAAATATTAAAAAGAGCGGGCGCGAAATAAAGAAATAAATAACATTGCGGCGCGAAGCCGGATAAAAAAAAAAAAGAATATGCATAAATAACCATCCAAAAACGGGCGCGAATTATTATATTATATATAAACATACATATGTATGGTTTTTTAATACAAAAAAGGCCAACAATATAAAATATATAAATTTGCGATTATAATCATCCGTTAGAAAAAAAAAAAACAAACAAATGCCAAACTGTTTTAGTATTCGGTTATTTCCCGGTAAAAACCGAAATACCGCTAAGAAAGAAAACAGTTTGGTAATACGTATAATAAATAATTAATTGCCGCTAAATGCTTACAGTTGTGTGAAAGCACAAAATTATTTCAAGAACAAAAAATCTTTCAAGTATTTACTTGCACCAATTTCCAGCGGTACCCCTTGCACTTAATCAAGTATAAGCAGGACTGCTTAAAATAAGCTTCTTCTTCTTCTTTACTGGCGTAGACACCGCTTATGCGATTATAGCCGAGTCAACAACAGCGCGCCAGTCGTTTCTTCTCTTCGCCACGTGGCGTCAATTGGGTATTCTAAGCGAAGCCAGGTCCTTCTCCACCTGGTCCTTCCAACGGAGTGGAGGTCTTCCTCTTCCTCTGCTTCCCGCGGCGGATACTGCGTCGAATACTTTCAGAGCTGGAGCGTTTTCATCCATCCGGACAACATGACCTAGCCAGCGCAGCCGCTGTCTCTTAATTCGCTGAATTATGTCAATATCGTCGTATATCTCGCACAGCTCATCGTTCCATCGAATGCGATATTCGCCGTGGCCAACGCGCAAAGGACCATACATCTTTCGCAGAACTTTTCTCTCGAAAACTCGCAACGTCGACTCATCGGTTGTTGTCATCGTCCAAGCCTCTGCACCATATAGCAGGATGGGAATAATGAGCGACTTATATAGGGCGGAGGAGTAGGCCCAGTACGTGCCCCTTTGGTTGCCGACCGAACAGTTGGTGTTGGGATTGTCGGCATGTCCACGTCCATCTTGCTCTCTGTAAGAAATTGTATTTGAAGATACATGGTAGTATATAAATAGAATGTGATTGGGCCACGTTATGTGACATGACTGGGTCGTCGTATTGACCGACCATTCTTTTGTTATTTTTATTTTTATTGTTATTGTTAACGGTTGGTTGCGGGTTGCGATTTTATTGATTTATTTTCATTTGCGTTACGGCATTATGTTCGGATTGTTTAGTATCGGATTTTCGTTATTATCCGCGGTTGGTAGAAAGCATAATTTGACCAGCGGTCTGGTGAGTATTCCGCTTTGAGTACGGAGATCAACGACGCGGATGTGACCGTCTGAGCCATAATGGAGCTTTTCTATACGGCCAAGTCGCCACTCGGTAGGGGGGAGACAATCGTCGTTAATAAGTACACAATCTCCAAGCTTTGGCACATTTTCTGATGTTTTCCATCGATACCTCTTGTGGAGGTCCTTTAAATAGTCTTCTTTCCATCTGCGACTGAAATTATGATGGAGAATTTTAATTCTCTCCCATCGATTTAATAAGGATAGCGACTCCACGCCTGGCTCAGATGTGGCCAGAATGGTGCTCCTTTGAGAAAGTGCCCTGGTGTTAGGGCTGTGAGATCTGAGGGATCTTGCGAGAATGTTGTCAGTGGCCGTGGATTGAGAACGGCTTCACTGCGAATAAATAGAGTTGTAAATTCTTCGTAATTAAATTTGTAGTTTCCAGCTACCTTTTTTAAGTGGGATTTGAAGCTTTTTACAGCTGATTCCCATAAACCACCCATATGAGGAGCTCTTGGGGGGATGAATTGCCAATTAATGCCTTGGGGGCGTACTTTTGTACAATCTCAGGGGAGACTTGTTTAATAAAGCCCACAAACTGTTTTTCGGTGGCTCTTTGAGCTCCGATAAAGGTTTTTCCATTGTCGTTCATAAGTTTGGACGGAAAACAGCGTCGTCCGACGAAGCGAGCAAATGCCGCGAGAAAAGCCTCTTTTGTCAGATTAGTACATAGCTCGAGGTGCACTGCTTTTGTCGTAAAACAGACAAAGACAGCCACGTAGCCTTTCATTAGGGTAGGAGACCTTAGCATGGACGCCTTTATCTGAAAAGGCCCAGCAAAATCAACACCTGTGATAGTGAAAGGCAGAGCGAAGTTGCAGCGTTCCGGTGGAAGTGCTGCCATAATCTGCGTCCTCATCTTCTGTTTATGCATAGTGCAGATCTTGCACATGAAAATGCACTTTTTTATTTGAGGCTTAAGTCGGGGAATATAGAACTCTTGGCGGATTATATATTGATTAGGCGATGTTCCGCGTGCAACATTAGTATATGTACATACTTGAGTAGCAATGTTGCAAGTCGAGACTTCTCTGGTATTATTAGAGGATGGCGTTCGTTATATGTCAGGCTTGAGTTAGCAAGCCAACCATTAGCACGAAGCAGACCTTTCGTATCCAGAAATGGATTTAGTACTAAGAGTGAGCTCTTTTTGTCAATCGGCTTCGATTCTCTTAGTAGTGACACCTCGTAGCTGAAGTGGCGCGACTGAGTATAAGTGATAAGAGCGACCTTTGCCTTTTCTAGGTCTAGGTGCGTCAATGTATCGCCTTGGGGATATACTGTGCGTATTCCTTTAATTCTAAGTTTGAGTCGCTCGATGAAGTTGAGCATGTAAGCAATTACCCTGAGGGCTCGGGGGTAGGATGAAAATCGTTCAAGGATGTCAGTATCACCCAATGTCGTGTGAAAGGAGTCGATTTTTCCACTTTCGGGGGCAATTATATTGCGTATGGGCGATCGTGGCCAAGAATCGGGGCATTCTATTAACCATCGAGGGCCATTCCAACAAAGAGTGGTGGTTGCAAGGTGCAGAGGCTTGCACCCCCTTGTACCTAGGTCAGTAGGATTGTCAGCACTGGCCACGTGTCGCCAAGTGGCTGATACCACTAGGTCAAGGATTTGAGACTTTCGATTGGAAATATACGTCTTCCATGCATGTGGAGGTTTTTCTAACCAGGCTAATACAATTTCGGAATCAGACCAGAGATACAATTTATATTTGGTCATATTTAGATGCGTTTGCACCATGGATACTAGTTTGGCTAGTAGTAGCGCACCTCATAGTTCCAGTCGTGGCAGACTTATTGTTTTTAGCGGAGCCACCTTTGCTTTGGCTACCAGTAGGTGACTGGTGGTCGCTGTGTCAGATTGTGTGCGCACATAGATGGTGGCACAATATGCCTTTTCAGAGGCATCACAGAAGCCATGTAGTTCGACTTTGTGCTCTGGGGTATAATTTATCCATCGTGGGATTTGTATCTGTGAGATATCATTCAGATTACCCGCGAACTGGGACCACTTTTCTAAACGAAGTGGTTTCACTTGTTCATCCCAGTCAGTTCCGTCTAGCCACAAGTCTTGTATTAGAATTTTTGCTTGTATCATAATTGGCGAAAGCCATCCTGCGGTGTCGAAAAGTTTTGCCACCGAGGATAAAATTTGCCTCTTAGTTATAGCTGATAGTGCGGATATTGACTCATTAGTGTATGAAAACTGGTCAGATATCGCATTCCATTGTATCCCCAAAGTTCCTTTTCGAATTTAAGGAAATTAGTGTCTAATAGATTTTCTTTAGGTATGTCCTTTAAAATATTAGGGTGGTTCGCCGTTATCTTTTTCAACGGAAACCCTGCTGTATTGAGCGCTTGTGTCACTTGTGCTAGTGACTCGTATGCCTGCGGAAGATTGTGGCTTCCGGACAGAATGTCGTCTACATACGCTTGTGTTTTCAACACTTGTGTTGCCAGAGGAAATTCTGACTTTGTGTCTTCTGCCAGTTCGTGGAGTGTACGAATGGCGAGGTATGGGGCACAGTTTACGCTAAAGGTAACTGTTTTTAATTTAAAGTCGCGTAGTGGACTATTGGGAGATTTTCGGAAAATAATTCGCTGAAAATCTTGATCATCATCATGTACGACTATTTGTCGATACATTTTCTCAACATCCCCATTGAAAACGTATTTGTATATACGCCAATTTAGTATGAGGAGCATTAAATCTGTCTGAAGCGTGGGTCCCGTAAATAAAATGTCATTTAGGGAATTCCCCGAACTTGATGATTTTGATGCATTAAAGACAACTCTTACCTTTGTGGTTTTTTTGTCTGGCTTTATTACTGCATGATGTGGCAGGTAAAAAGAATTGTATTTACTTTTTATAATTTTTTCGCCAGGGCTGACTTCCTCCATGTGGTTTAAATGGAGGTATTCTTCTAAAACCCTATCGTATTCTGGTTTTAGCTCTCTGTTTTTAAGTAGGTATTTTTCCATAATTAAAACCTGTTAGATAGCAGATGTGCAGGAATGACCTAAGGCGAGTGTGTGGGGAAATTCTTGCTTTACTGGTAGTCGTACGACGTACTGGCCATTATTTAATCGAGTAGTTGTGGATTTGTAGAAATCCTCACAATATCGATATTCTAGGGTTGTGATTGATATGAGGGGGAGTTCTTCTAACTCCCAAAATTTCTTCAGTTGTGTATTGAGGTACTCGTTTGAGATTTCCTCAACTTGAGTTGTCATTGTTGTGACTGGTTCCGCGACTAGTCCGCTAAGGACCCATCCGAAAATGATATTTTGCGCCAGAAGTGTTTTTGTAATTTTCTCAACACCTTCGAGAATAATTTGAGGTATGAGATCGCAGCCTAATAGAATATCTATTTGAGCGGGAGTGTTGCAGTTGGGGTCTGCTAACTTAAGGTGTGAAACCTTTTGCCAATGCTTGCTATTTATATGATAGCTTGGAAGCATGTTCGTTAGTTGCGGTAAGACAATAGCTTCTGCTTATCCGCTTGGGGGGAAATAAGGGTAATGGGGCAGATTTTGCTTGAGTTTTGTACTACTCTTCCGCCCATTCCGGAAATTTCAAAATTAGATAGTTTTGTTGGCAGTTGTAGCCTACTTTGTGCCCTTGACGCTATAAAAGATCGTTGAGATCCTTGGTCTATTAAGGCCCTAAGTTTAAACAGTTCTCTTCGGTGCTCGATGGAGACCACTGCTGTGGGTAATAATACACTGCTTTGGTTTTCGCTGTGTAGCGTCTGAGTTTTTAAAGCCTTTGAGCAGCATGGTGCTTCTTGGCAATTTTCTGAATTTTGTAAGTCGGGGTTTGCTGTTGCAACTAATCCCGCAGCTCTTTTAACATTAGCGTTATTTTGAGCTAAGCTGGAAAAATTTGTAATGTGAAGCATTGAGTTATGTCGTTTATGGCAATAAACACAATTAAATTTGCTTTCGCAATCTTTGAGCGCATACGCATGAGACAAACAATTGGTACAAAGTTTTTTTGTTCTTACGAAATTGTTTCTTTCGTTAATGTTTAGTTTTTTAAATTTCTCGCAAGATTTCAGCCTGTGCCCTCCTTTACACAGTTCGCATGACGTATGTTTATTTTGTTCGGAGGTGAACGCTTGTGTTTTGAAAAAACTACGATTTAAATTGTTGTTGTTACTCGCTTGGGGCCTACTGAAGCTTCGATTTAGGTCATGTTGAACGTTTTTAGTTCTGACCATTTTTTTATCTACCCTTTCTGCAATTTCGTATTGGGTAGTTAAGAAATCGTTCATTTGTTGTCACGTTGGGCACTTTCTTCGTGATAAAAGCGATTGCTCCCACAAAAGTAACGATTTTTCTGGTAATGCGGATGCGCATATATTTACCAGAATGGGGTCCCAATTGTCTGTGGGAATATTCTGTGTCGCTAGAACCGACAAGCAATTAGAAACAGTGGATTGAAGTTTTATAAATTCTTCACTCGTTTCTTTTTGAATTTTTGGTAAATTCATCAATATTGTGACTTGTTTGTCTACTAAAATCCTTTCGTTCTCGTAACGAGCTTTTAGGGCTTCCCAAGCATAATTGAAATTTTCGTCATTAAGAGCGAACTGTTTGACTAACCCCCTGCTTGACCTTTTGGTTTGTATCGGAGGTGATACAATTTTTGTGCATTAGATAATTTTGGGTGGTTTATGTAAACGGCTGTGAACATGTGCCGGAAGGGCGGCCATTGTTCATAACCACCATGAAAAATTTCAGTGTCACAGGCGGGCACCTTGAGGTGGATGCCTGAACTCGCCTCTTGGCTTTGCACTTGTGGCAGCTCTACTCTCGGTTGTGGAGTAGGTGCAATTGCTTAAATTAATCTCAATTGATCGGAGATCATAGCTCTCGTTTCCTCGTACTGGTCTAAGCAGTGTTCATATTTGGAGTATTGCGTCATACGCAGCTTAGAGACGTGTCCAGAAATTGCTTAGATTTTCTTTTTTGATTTCTAATACCGATTCAGAGTTATCTTGAATCGGTGAAGATGAAAAGCGAGTGCAGTATCGAATTAGACTGTCACTCTCAGCAATAAACTTAGTATGGGAAATATCTTTCATCTTTTTATGCTTTGTAGCACCTTGCTTCGAGCGTGTAGCATCAGCAAGTGTACATGGGCTCTTTTCTTCTGAAGTCATTTTTTGTACTTTTAAATACTGTGTTGACTTAGATTCCTTAGAATCTCCGTGCATTTAGATAATATGATAAAATTGAAATATATGTATGAGAAAAGAAAAATTCTCTCAGTGTACTTATGATAATAATAAGTACGCGTGAAATCTTTAAGATAAAAAGTTTTTTTTTTGTTGTATACGCAATGTATCAACTAACGAACGCGTATTTCGTTTTACTTATTCCCGGTGCTTATGTATTAAGCTACTAGTTTGTTATTGTTTTTGTCTTTTATTTTATTTAATGTTTCGTACTCGTTAGCAAATACTTGCGTATGCGAGCGATAATGCAAGAAGGAGAAAAAGGTTGATGACCTTTGTATATAAGTTTGCACAATATGTGCGTGTTTATGTGCATACGTAAGATGCAAAAAATGTATATTTTTTTTGTTTTGTTTGCAATCCTGCTTGCTTGTGCTTTAACAAGATCAGGGGGTATTGCTTGACAGGTGCCGATTTGGTCTTTGAATATAAGTTTGTGTGTGTGAACACTTGAAACTGGCAATACTTATGTATTTGCTTTTCCTTTCTACCAACTCTTAAAATTTTTTGTTTTATTTTGACCGTGATTAATTTTTTTTTTTTTTTAATGACGAATTGTAAAATTTTTAATAAAGTAAAATTTCGAATTTACCGCTTAATTTTTTCGGAATTTTGTAAAATTTGTAAATTTTTAAATTAATTTTGTACCCTATGTACGTTGTATATACCTGCATAGGCTAATTGTATGCCGTATGTATGTATGTATATAATATTTGCCGTACGGATACCGCGGGAATAGAAAATCGGTGAAGTGCAGGTATACACTTTTGTTAATATGTAAAATTTAATTTTCGTTATGCATATTCTACATACATGTGGGTGTATGTCGCATTAATTTTGTTTTTCCTCACTTTGTTTCGATATGCAAGGTATGTACATATAAAAGAGGTGACTTTTGGCATATATGTATGTTTGGTTTTGTTATTTTTCTTTTTAAATTTCGCAATTGCCTTAGCTTACTTTTTGCGCAATCCTTCTTATACTGTTGCGTAAAAGGGTATTGCCGGAAAATGTTGTCAAGTGAATACTTGAAAATTTTTTTTTTTTTGATTTTTAATGTTGTGTGTTTAGATACACAAATGTAAGCATAGTAGGCCTTTTATCAGATATGTATATGCCAGTATATTTACAATCACACACACACATATATATATATATGTAATGTTTAATGCAGCAGTGTTCAATTCACCTTGCTCTTTTGCTTACCACTTGCTTACCACTTTAATTTCTTTAAATAAAAAACTCTCGGTTAACTTATTAAAATAACTCTCCGGTTTTAATGATATGTAAGTGAATGGTTTACAAATTTTGTAAATGAGTGTAAGCTCTTTGCACAATATTGCCGGAATTAATGCAATTTTAAGTATTGTTTGATGTGAAAACAAATGTGCGAATATCGATGAGGCGCGAGGTCACAGCGGCGATGCGTAAGCGTTATCTATGGCGTAAGCTACGTTTGCAGATCGTAACGAGACTGAAGGAAAACTTTTTAGTTGACCCTTTTGACAGTTGATATGTGTTTTCGTGTGTGGATGTCCTCTCGCGTGTGGGTGGTGGAATGTGGGTTCTGTGTGTGTGGTGTATTGGTGTAGTGGCATTAGGGGGGGGGGGCGGCTTATCTCATTTAGCCAATTCATTACAAACCAAAGGACAAAAGACGAGGAGAAGAAGGAGTAAGATTACATTAATTAATATATATTCAGTATACAGATATAATATTTAAGTCAATTAATTTAAGCAATTAAGTTTAAACTATTAAGAATAATTCAAGGATCGACCAGACAAGTAACAAAATATTTTGAAACCGCGATTCACCAACGCAAGAGGACCCACCTGTTTATAACAAAAACTCAATTCTGCGATTCTGAACTCCAGACTCTCCAGAATGAAAGAGTCTCCTTTCCTTTCCAAAGTGACAGATGCTTTACCAACTGACTTGGATCATAACGAAATAGACAGAATAGTTAGAAATCTTGAAGGATTTGTAGAAGTCAATAGGATTAACAAAAAAGAAAGGGATCTAAATAAAGATAAATTTAAAATAAATGTATGGAAAAAGTTTTTCGATATATAGGAAAAGATATAAAGGCCACACTTGAGTATTATTATAATCAGGAGTCAATTATGTCTGAGACTATAGAGATGATAAAAGAATCAAAAAAGAAAGATTTGTTTTAAATGGGAAGTGATACAAGTGCTCCAAAATACGAAAGGTTGTATTATTGTTATTATTGAAAAATGTCCATATTTAGAGGAAAAGAAAGGAAAAAATTATTTAATCGAAAATGGCTTTAAGTAGCGAAAATGAGACTTTAGTCGCAAGACTAATTGCCGCAACGAACTCATCACTTAGATTAGAAATATCTGAAATGCGCAGGCAAATAGAAGACTTAACGAAGTCTACAACAATAACCGATTACAAACCTGAAGTAATAAATTCAGAAATTCGCTGTGACGAATCCCTAGAAGTAGTAAAGTCCTTACCAGAATTTGGGGGAAAACAGAATAAATATGTTAGCTGGAGGGAATCGGCTAACAATGCAATGAGTTTATACGTAAGAGGCAGCCGTAGGTATTCTGTTGCTTTGACTATATTAAGAAATAAAATTACTCACGATGCTTATGACATTTTGTCTAATCACGGAACAGTTTTAAATTTTGATGCTATTCTAGCACGATTAGATTTCGCTTACGCCGATAAGCGACCAGCTCATATAATTGAGCAAGAAATGAGTATTCTGCATCAAGGCAATTACTCCATAATTGAATATTATAATAAGGTTAATGAGAAATTAACCTTGCTAATAAGCAAAACCATAATGACTTACGGATCAGATAGTGCCGTAACTAAAGAATTTAATGCCAAAAATAGGCGGGATGCCTTACGCACATTCATAACGGGACTAAATGGAAACTTAGCAAATATACTATTTTCACTATCGCCATGCGATCTACCAAATGCTTTGGCGAAAGCACAAGAATTAGAATCTAACAATATGCGAGCGTCCTTTGCATTACAATTTGGAAGAAATCAAAACAATTCAAATCCTTAACAACAATAACAGGCAACATACTTTTAATAACAACAGATTCAATAACGGTAATTTCAATAATAATTTACGGTTCCCCCAAGTCCAGCCACAAAGAAATTACAACCAAAAATGGGTTATCAGAATAACCAACCACGACCTACACCAATGGATGTCGATTCAAGCATTCATACACGCAACCGTATGTTGCAAAAAACAATAACCTTTAACCAAAACAATTTAGAAAAAAGGCCGCATGGAAGTACACAACAGAATGTTCAGCCACCGATTAAGACTCAGCGCATTAAAGAGGATCATTTTTTAGGCCAAAATTAACTCTGCCATATATTACTGGTCAAAATTTTAAAATATTAATGAATTCGGGAGCAACTAGTTGCTATATTAAATCAGGAATATACAAAAATAAAAATAAATTGGACATACAAAAGAGAATAAAAACAATTAATGGATTTTTGATAGTACGCTATTATCACATTATTACATTATTCGGTAAAAAACAAATATTCTACGAAATCGAAAATTTGGAAGTAGACCTATTAAAAAGATAAAAAATTTTGAAGGACATTAATGCGGTGAATAACTTGGAAAAAAAGAAGTTAATAATAAATAATGAAAAAGAGCTTAGGATACGAATTTAAAGATAATTTAAAGATCATTAAGGAGAACGAAGTTACTTTGGAAGCAAGGACTTCTAAAGCGCCAGCCGACGGAAATACCGGCAAATATAAAAAAATAAATACTGTGGAGCAGGAAAGCTCTACAACGCCAGCTGAAGATTTATACCAGCAAAGTAGAAGTAATAAATATGCAAAAAATATTGTGGAACGAAAAAGTTCTACAACGCCAGCCGATGATAATACCGGCAAATTAAATAAAAAATTTCATGTGGAACGAAGAAGTTCTGCAACGCCAGCCGATGATAATGCCGGAAAATTAAATAAAAAATTTATTGTGGAACGAAGAAGTTCTACAACGCCAGCCTATGATAATACCGGCTATATAGAAAAGGAAGACTATGTAAACAAAATTACTTTAGAGAAAAAATTCTCTAAAGCGCCAGTCGAAGGAAATAACGACATAAACGAAGATGAAATTGAAAATAAGGGAAGAAATTAGAATATATCAAATACATTCTTCAATAAATATGAATTTACCGTTCCGAACGGATATAAAAGCGGAAATAACGACGATTGTTGAAACTTCTATATGGAATAAACAATACCCATATCCTCTTTCTGCTAATTCCTTCATAAACGAAGAGGTAAAAAAAAATGATGGAAGACAAAATAATAAGGCCGAGTAGGAGCGCATATAATTCACCAATTTGGATTGTACCAAAAAAAGGTGTAAATGAAGACGGTACGCCGAAATTGCGAATGGTAATCGATTATAAAAAATTAAATGAAGTAACAAAATCAGATAAATATCCAACTCCGGATAGTAATATAATACTTTCAAATTTAGGAAATTCAAAATATTTTTCCACAATAGATCTGGAATCAGGTTTTCACCAGATCCTTATCAAAGAACGTGATATGAAAAAAACTGCATTTTCAGTAAATAACGGAAAATACGAATTTTTAAGAATGCCATTTTGTTTAAAAAACGCGCCTATTATTTTTCAAAGGGCGATGGACAATGTTTTAAGGGACTTTATTGGAAAATTTTGTCACGTTTATGTTGACGATATAATCGTATTTTCAATAAGCTTCGAGGAACATAAAAAACATTTAAGTATAATAACAGAAGTACTAAAAAACGCGAATATGAAAATTTCATTACCAAAATCTAAATTCTACCAAGAGGAAGTAAAATTGTTGGGATATATTGTTGCAAATAATGTTATAAAGACAGACCCAAACAAAATTGAAACAATTTTAAATTTTCCGGTTCCAACAACTTTACAGCAGTTACGAAGTTTCCTAGGAATGATTGGATATTACAGGAAGTTTACTAAAAGTTATGAAAAAATAGCAAAATCATTAACAATACATTTATCAGGTGAAAACAAAAGAGTTTCACAACATATGTCTAAAAAATTAAAATTAGGCTGGAACAAGAAGGACTTTTGGCAATTGAGAAATTGAAGTCTATATTAGTAGATCAAGTTGAATTCATTAAACCAAATTTTAACGAAACATTTATATTAAAAACAGACGCATCAAATGAAGCTATTGGTGAAGTCTTAAGCCAAGGGGGCAAAACTATACATTTATATCTAAAACATTAAATTCAACAGAAAAAAATCACGCGACTAATGAAAAAGAACTATACGCTATCGTATGAGCATCAAAAAATCTAAGAAATTATTTATACGGAGTTTCAGATTTGGAAATGCATACCGATCACCAACCAATAACATTTGCAGTCTCACCTAGAAATCCAAATGCCAAAATGAAAAGATGGCATGCTTTAATAGGAGAATATGGAGCAAAAATTATATACATATAAACCAGGTAAAACAAATGTGGAGTAGATGCTCTATCACGACAGTTTCTTAATTTATCCGACGAATCGTCAACCACATTAACTCAACATTCAGCTGAAAATAGTGATCATACTCAGATACCCGAGACAAAAGAACCATTAAACCAATTTAAACAACAAATTTTACTAAGTAAAAATAGATTTACAATACATGAGCAAACTCAAGAATTTGGAAAAATAAGACATTTAATTGAATATGATACTGTTGATCATTTAATCTCAATATTAAAGGAATATATAAAACCAAATACATATACCTAGTTACGGCAATAACGGGTGATTTTTTTGAGGTTAGGATTTTCATGCATTAGTATTTGACAGATCACGTGGGATTTCAGACATGGTGTCAAAGAGAAAGATGCTCAGTATGCTTTGACATTTCATCATGAATAGACTTGCTAACGAGCAACGCTTGCAAATCATTGAATTTTATTACCAAAATCAGTGTTCGGTTCGAAATGTGTTTCGCGCTTTACGTCCGATGAGCGATGAGGCTCATTTCTGGTTGAATGGCTACGTAAATAAGCAAAATTGCCGCATTTGGGGTGAAGAGCAACCAGAAGCCGTTCAAGAACTGCCCATGCATCCCGAAAAATGCACTGTTTGGTGTGGTTTGTACGCTGGTGGAATCATTGGACCGTATTTTTTCAAAGATGCTGTTGGACGCAACGTTACGGTGAATGGCGATCGCTATCGTTCGATGCTAACAAACTTTTTGTTGCCAAAAATGGAAGAACTGAACTTGGTTGACATGTGGTTTCAACAAGATGGCGCTACATGCCACACAGCTCGCGATTCTATGGCCATTTTGAGGGAAAACTTCGGACAACAATTCATCTCAAGAAATGGACCCGTAAGTTGGCCACCAAGATCATGCGATTTAACGCCTTTAGACTATTTTTTGTGGGGCTACGTCAAGTCTAAAGTCTACAGAAATAAGCCAGCAACTATTCCAGCTTTGGAAGACAACATTTCCGAAGAAATTCGGGCTATTCCGGCCGAAATGCTCGAAAAAGTTGCCCAAAATTGGACTTTCCGAATGGACCACCTAAGACGCAGCCGCGGTCAACATTTAAATGAAATTATCTTCAAAAAGTAAATGTCATGAACCAATCTAACGTTTCAAATAAAGAACCGATGAGATGAGAATTTTATGCGTTTTTTTTAAAAAAAAAGTTATCAAGCTCTTAAAAAATCACCCGTTACATTGCTCAATAAAGGATCTATGCGAAATACAAGCGAAAATAAGAGAAACATTTACTAATAAATTCATATATACGAAAAATTTTGCAATTGACATAAAAAACAGAGAAGACCAAGGAATTATAATTGAACAAACGCATACACGAGCACATAAAAGTTACCAAGAAAATTTGGATCAAATTTACAAAAAATTTTATTGGCCTGAAATGAGAAAACAATTTAAAGAACATGTAAGGAATTGCGACATATGTAATAAAAACAAATATGATAGACATCCTATAAAAATACCAATTGGAGAGGTCCCAATACCTACAGAGGAAGGAGTAGATACACATGGATATATTCTATGCGCAATTTTTAAAATTCATTACGTGTATAGATAGCTATTCCAAATGTTGGTTATTAAGCAAATCGAAGATAACATTAATTTAGAAGATAAAGTGTTAAAAATATTACAAAGTTTCCCTAATATAAAGAAGTTAACAATTGATAATGAACCAGGATTCACTAAGGTACACTTTAAGTCCTTGATGCAGAGGCTTCAAATAGAAATATTTTTTTGTAACCCAAATCATAGTACCACGTGTTTAAATGAGTTAAGCATCTGCCTCCTCTACCGGAAAAACTGGCACACACTAATACAACACTTCCGATGACAGCATACTCATACATCACCACACAACACAACTCACCACACTTCTACATCCCACTAAACAAAAAGGTTGGGTAAAAGGATAGCGGACTCATTCGTTTTGGATCCATTCGTTTACGCACTGCGCCACTTCGACACCTTCCGCCAGCACCTACAATCAACAACATTCTACCATCAACAATTCGTTCGACACAATTCGACAAACAAGCATCGCACATCGTAATTCGTGTACACAGTCGCTATCAACATCCGTCATATACCTTCGTCATTTATGTATATACAAGTTTTTTCGATCATACGCGGCGCTACGTAAATCCTTCTGCGATCCCTCATCGGTCCGGGGTGCTACTTACATCCACCCAGCTCGGTGCACCTACATGCATTCATCGCCCACGAATAATGTATATTATTACAATAAAAGTGATTGTGAACACCTTAAATTATAATAAAGTAATGTAAATTTTAACCTTGTGCATTTTTTATTAAATAATTGTGGAAGTGATTAACATTTCGGTGTGCAAATTTGGGTAGCAAATTAAACATGGTCCTTCGAGCCATAGTGACAGGCACTATGGATTTTTAAATAAGATAAAATAAACCCAAAACATAAGACCAAAATGTGCAGTGAACAAGCAGAACAAAACAACCAACATTATTATTTATTAGAAACAAAAAAAAAAAAAAACAAGAAACAAACGAAAGTGCAGAACAGTGCAGTGACTTTAGGTATATACATATAAAGATTCACGGTGGATAAAAGAGAAGCTTAAGTGACAAAAACAAAAACAAATTGCATGGAAAAACGAAATATACAAAACAATTTCAATAAACAAAAAACCAAACAACACAAACGCGCGAAACCTAAAAACAAAACATAAATCGGGCGCGAAAAACTAAAGCACCAATAAAAAAAACAAAAAAACAAAAAACGAAACAAACGGGCGCGAACATTAAAACAAATATACATACAAGCAACAACACCCTCAAGAGTTGGAACAAGAGAGAAGAATTGGCGATAAAAAGGGGCATGTACATACGTCATCCCTAAATCAAAGTGAGCGTATCAATTTCACATTATATTTAATATATGCACATAAATACAATATACATATGTATGTTTTAAGTTACGGTTTTTCCTATTTAAAAACCTAACAAAAAATCAGTACCCAAACTGTAATAATTCATGTATTTAATTCAAATTGCCGTATTATTAAAAACAGTTAAATCAAGTACATAAATACAGCTTAATATTCCAAAAAGAAATTTTCCCAGCAATACCCATTTTGTTTAACAAAAAAAATAAGCAGGATTGCATAAATCCAAATATCAAATCAAATGCGAAGAGAGGAAAATAAATAAAAATAAATATAAACATACATATTTATATGCATATTAAAATATTATATAAAAAGTAAACGTATTAACATACATATATATTACACTTACTTACCTAACAAGTGTAATTGCTATGTTTATATATTAAATTAAATACATAAGAGGACAACGGATAAAACAATTTTTTTCTATTCCGTTTTCGCGTCCTCTCTCTATTGCAAAACAAAAAATATAAACATACGGCATACAAACAATATTACAAGTTGTTAAAACATATACATACGAGTACATACATAATTTATTCAAATCTAACAATAAAAAAATCCCCGCTCTCTTTTCGTCGTGCAAATATATTGCCAAACAAAAAAAGCAAAATTATACAAGCATTACAGCATATTGTTTGCTCATATACATTAGCACAAACAATTTGTGCATATTAATCAAAAAAAAGCGAATTGATCTCTCTAACGAGCTCCCAATTGCTTAAGAATATAAGAAAAAGCATAATAGCGCATTGATCTCCTTAGCGAGCTCTGATATGCTGAATACAATGCTTGCGACACAACATGGCATCACGACAGTGAACTGAAAACGGCGTTGTGCATCCTACTACATGAACGCATGTACACAAGACAACACAGCTCTCCATTTTGCATGTACACAATTT
Source organism: Bactrocera zonata (assembly GCA_037783105.1). Taxonomy (NCBI): domain Eukaryota; kingdom Metazoa; phylum Arthropoda; class Insecta; order Diptera; family Tephritidae; genus Bactrocera; species Bactrocera zonata. The sequence goes on from JBAWJQ010006684.1 coordinate 1,233,594, forward strand.
CGTTGTGGCCATACTAATACTACTAATTCAATGAAATTTTTATATTTTGTTCAAAGTGAAATTTTTTATGCAAAAAATAAGTAAATAGGTATATATTTTTTTTTAATTATCAATTGTTATTAAAATGATATAATAGAGCTATTTTATCCTTTTATTTGTAAAATAACGTTAAGTTTGTAAGATCTGTGAATAATTTTACATTTTACATATTAGTGGCACCACCACTCTTCCTCATCTCTCTATCTTCCATTCTACTGTCAACTCTACTGTCGTCCTACTGTCGTTGGCAAATATAGGAGAATATTGAAGTTAGCGAGAACGACAACTGTCGGCCTACCGTCGTGTAGTCGTGCAGCTGTTAAAATAACAGTGTCCATAAGAACGTGTGTATTTTAATATTTGACAGATGTCGTTTGTCGTCTGTCGCAACCATTGTGTTCAGCGTATCAATTGCACAAAACATAAGTACCTTCATGAGCACATACATACTTACATACACACAAGTCCAAGTATTAGGGTGTACCTAAATACTAACATAAGGACGTAAAAGGTGGTAATAAAGTAAAAGTGCGGATATTTTCAAACTTAAAGCTAAAATAAAATAAATAAATAATATTATTTCGCAAAAATGGTTAATGACGACACTAATCAAAATACACCTGCAGCAGCTACACGCTCAAAACAGGTTGCTAAATTTATGTCAGAAAGTGACAGTTTTTTAAGATACTGCAATAGATTTGCATCTTCACCGATTCACGAAAACTCGGAATCGTTACTAGAAGTAAAAAATCAAAATCTAAAAAATTTTTGGACTCGCCTCCAAGCGGCTCATGACGCCTTTGTAGATTCTGACGATTCAGGTCTACCACAAAATTTTAAATTGTCTGCTTATGATATTTACGAAAACTGCTTGGACCAATATGAAGAAACGAAAGCTATGATCTCCGATCAATTAAAGCTCATTAAAGCAATTACACCTACTTCCCACAGTAGAGTAGAGCTGCCACGAATAGACAATCAAGAGGCAAGTTTAGGCATCCAATTCGAGGTGTCTGCAATGGCCGTCCTTCCGGGACATGTTCACAGCCGTTTGCATCAACCATTCACAACTATCAAAGGCACAAAAACTGTATCACCTCCGATACAAAACAAAAGGTCAAGCAGGCGAAATAGTTAAACAGTTCGCATTAAATGACGATAATTTCAATTTGGCTTGGGAAGCTCTAAAAGCTAGATACGAAAATAAAAGAATACTGGTCGATAAACAAGTAACGACACTAATACTTTCCAATACTCCACAAATTGGTACAAAAAACAAAGTCAGAATTACCTTTGACAGTCCAAATTATTAAAAGCACATACAACTTTCGGCCCCGCAGGATGGCTTTCGCCAATGATGAGAAAAAAAAAAACAATTGTGAACAAATCCTAGAGCGGTGGCGGGCTACTAAACGCCAAATTAGTGCATATGCACTTAAACATAAAATATAACAAAAGTGTCTCAAAAAGTAAAAACACAAAAAAATTCGACACTTTTCATACAATATTGCCCCACAGAGGCCTAAATTCTAAAATAGGAAAAAAAAACTAAAAAGAAGCTGATATCTCTCTTATCGCCCCTACATAAGCGCTCCTCATAAGGGTAGTTGGTGGTAATCTGTTGTAAAGCATGAACATTCCACTTAAAAAATTATAATTTTAATGAAGCCGTTCGCAATTACCGGCCACTCTCTCGCAAGATCCCTCTATTGTCACAGCCCTAACTCTGGAGCTAAGAAGTACCCATTCTGGCCACATCTGAGCCAGGCGTGGAGTTACTATCCTCTATAAGTCCATAACACAGAAAAGGCAAATAATAAACAGCCAGTTGAACAAACCGATGATAAACAAATTTTGAATAAAACCACAAATAGTAAACCTATCAAGGAAACAAAAACGAATGCATACCAAATACTATATGTTCCAAATCAAAGCCGTTTTTAGCATTTACAGGTACGAGTATTCTGCGCACTCGGGTACACTACCAGAAGTACTCCGCTATACATGCAGTCCCATATATCGCACATACGTGTAATACTAGGCAAAACGTTCGCCTAGGCGGCCAAGGATGTTTAAATGAGTTAAGCATCTGCCCTCTCTACCGGAAAAACTGGCACACACTAATACAACACTTCCGATGACAGCATACTCATACATCACCACACAACACAACTCACCACACTTCTACATCACACTTAACAAAAAGGCTGGGTAAAAGGATGGCGGATTCGTTTACACACTGCGCCACTTCGACACCTTCCGCCAGCCATACAATCAACAACATTCTACCATCAACAATTCGTTCGACACAATTCGACAAACAAGCATCGCACATCGTAATTCGTGTATACAGTCGCTATCAACATCCGTCATCTACCTTCGTTATTTATGTATATACAAGTTTTTTCGATCATACGCGGCGCTACGTAAATGCTTCTGCGATCCCTCATCGGTCCGGGGTGCTACTTACATCCACCCCGCTCGGTGCACCTACATGCATTCATCGCCCTCGAATAATGTATATTATTACAATAAAAATGATTGTGAGCACCTTAAATTATAATAAATTAATGTAAATTTTAATCTTTGTGCATTTTTTATTAAATAATTGTTGAGGTGATTAACATTTCGGTGTGCAAATTTGGGTAGCAAATTAAACACCACGAATGGTCAAACTGAGGGGGTACATTCAACTATAATTGAAATTTCGCGATGTATTAAACAAGAATATAATTTAATAAGCTTTTCAGAATCAATATTTAGAGTTGCCCAGCAATATAATAAAACTATACATTCGGTAACTAATGGGTAACCATTTGAAGTACTTTAAGGTTGGTACGCAGCTCTCAAGTAATTGCTCAAGAACAAAAATACATTATTTCTGAAGTAATATTGACAGCTGGTTACGCATTGTGAATGATCCACATTAGAAGAGCAAGAGAGAATAAACAAAGTAAACAAACTTTGTGCGTATGTATGTATGTATGTATGTATGTGTATGGTAACACAAATATTTTCATTGAGATTTAAGGAATGTTGTTGACGATTGGTTGGTTTTATACAACATTTCAAAATGGAACATACTTTATAATAATGATTTCAACTAATTTAGGATGAATTTGACGATTACTTCGAATTTCCTGCAAGAAACAATTGTTGATTTGATGTTTCTTTGCAAAACCAGGTTTGCCATATTCACATTTTATTGAAAAAAAGTATTAAAAATTAGTACTAGCTTTCTTAAGAGCTGCGTACTAGCACAAGTAACTTTATCGCAGGAACGTTTCTGGACCGTTTCTTAAGCGTTTTTTTATATGAAGTTTTTACGTTTCTTGAGAGCTGCGTACTAAGCTTTACAATAAAGTCTCTCATGATATTTTACCAGACAAACTTTTATCAGCACAAAATAAGATGCTAGAAAGACACAATAAAAATAGAATTAATAAAACATATTTATGCGGAGATGTTATATATGAAAAGATTACAGGAGAGAGAAATAAACTAAATCTCAAATACAAGAAACAAAAAACAGGCAGTAAGAGAAGACTTAGGGAATGAAGTTAGAATAAACTACAAGAATAATAATAAAGATAATATTGAATATTGATTATATATATTTTCTTTAAATTTAGACGAGATTAAAAGCATAATTAAAAATGAACATGGACGATTGACAATAACTGATTTAATAGATATTTCAAATTTTAAAATAGTACAGAATAAAAATGTAATAGTTATATATATATTAAATTAAATATGATTGTAAATATTATGAAGTAAGAGCAATTACACAAAAAGATGGTAAATTAATAATTGATAATGAAATTGCGAAATGCAAAAAAGAATATATAAATATTATAAACTGCAAGAAAGAAATGATAAATACTTATTGTAAAATTAATAATAAAAATACTTGCCTATCAGATATTTTGTCCAATAGAAAAGGAAAATGTAAAAAAATTAAAGAAAAACATAAAGACATAGAAATAATTAAAGAAGGAGCAATATTAGTCTCTGGAAATCATACTATAGATGACTCTGCCATAAATGGAGTTTACCTTGTAACATTTGAAAATTATACAAACATTGATAATATAATATAATTTACGAAAATATTGATTGTAAAATTTGGAATTATTTAAAAAATAATCATATTAGTAACTTTGAAATTATAGAATATATTGAAACAAAAAATAAAGAATTTAAATTTGAAAACATAAATATTTTGAGCGAACGAATGAAAGAATTAAAAAATCATTCACTTTTCTGGTACATGATTGTAATACTTGTACTACTAATAATAATAAACATGATCTATAAGATTTTAAAATTTAAAAAATTCATCGATTCATCTTAGAGAGGGGGCAGTTAACGGCAGCAGCCACACAGACTCCTTATGAATAATGTAAACAAATTGTAATAAATACTTTAATTAATAAGAAATCGATAAGTAAGCATAATTCAATATTCCATTATTTGTTTTGATAATGAGAATAATTGGAAATTCAATGCTCTGGTATTTCATCAATTAATGTGATGCCAAAGCATTTTTAGTAATAGGCATAGAATTCTAAAGATATAAACATAAGTGATTTTACGAATAAAGATCAGTGAGAGTATAGTGTGTAATCAGCGAGCAAGCGTTACCTCACTCAAACCAACACGTTGTGTTTCATTTCTGCCGCACGTAGCGGACGAAACAGGGGGGATACATACGTATCTGCCCACGTTAAGTGTCCTCTAATTTTCTTTTCCCGGTTTATCCGTACGGCGAATATACATACATATGTACACGTGTACCTATGTATGAGTACATATGTTCGCATTATAAATACGTACATATGTACATACATACGCGGAAACGCATATGGTAAAATTATACCCCGGGTACAACTTGAACAAAATAAAATTTGTTTTTCAATTAAATTGTCAACAATTTAGTACTGATCGCAACATCAGTATGTTTTAAACGGCGAAAAATTTATGTATTATAATAATATAATCGAAAATTTGTACAATCGTGTATCGTCACATATGTAAATACGCATATTATTTCAAAGTCCACATTGGCATACTAATATGTGGGAGTGACAGACGGACGTAGGACCAGAAGTGGACGTAGCTTTGACGTGACAAGAATGTAACAGATAACAACCCTGTTGCTACAGGACAAGAACGTAACAGATAACAACCCTGCTTCTACAGAAAAGAGACGAGACAACGAACGAACGAACAAGTAGAGACAGAGAACGATTATTAGCTTAACCGACTCTAACGAACGATCAAACAGTTTCAGTTTTGGCATCAACCACAGCGGACGCTCCGGTTATATCATACGTTAAGGACAATTGTATTAAGCTAAAAGTGCATAATTCAAATAAATAAATTAACGCTTTTAATTAAATATAACCGCCTATATTTGGGGGCTCGTCCGGGATTACATATTCGGTGCCGGAATACATATTCAGTGCCGCGATACGTACTCGTGCCGGAATACGTACTCGTATATACAAATCTACGTAAATATAATTTGAGCAAAACAGCATTTGCGCCTGTTGCACTAACAACACGCACTTGTGACCTGCATACATATATCCATATTTGCCGCTAAGCAAATTGGAGTAACGGGCGAAAATAACATATGCGCTTGTTGCATTAACAGCACGCATTTGTAACCATCACATTCATATTGGTGGATGACTAGCAGTAAATTGGAGTAACCGATAGAAGGTAACACATACGCTTGCCGCACTAACAGCACGCATTTGTGACCATCACATTCATATTGGGCGTGGATTACTAGCAGTAAATTGGAGTAACTGGTAGAAGGTAACACATACGCTTGTTGCAATAACAGCACGCATTTGTGACCAAAGTTCACGGAATAATTTAACGCTATTTTTTCACCGTTACATACATATGTATACATGAACATATTAAAATATATGTATTACATATGAACGGTAAAACCTAACGGAGTTGATCACCACTGAAGCACCGTTATAAGCAGCAACCACCTTAGCGACGCCAACAAACGGTGAAAAAGAAAAGAACGCAATTCTAGTTCAGCGACGACGCGACCATACGTACATACATACGTATGTGCACACAAGTTGTTACGAGCAGATCTAATTCGCATACTCCTGCGCCGACGGAGACATAAGCATTGCGAGCAGAACATTCGCTTGAGCAGAGGAGTCTACGAACATACAAGTTGTTCCGAGCAGAATTCATTCGCATACTTCTGCGCCTGCGGAGACGTACATATCATTGCGAGCAGAACATTCGCTTGAGCAGAGGAGTCTACGTTTACGCACAACTCAATACAAGCAGAGCCCAATTGCAAACTTCAGCGGCACTCCGCCGTTGCCATACCAGTGTATACCAATTATAGCAGTTGAAAAAAGAGCAGCGAGAAGGCGAAGTTGAAGACGAAATCAAGAAGAAGTTAAAGAAGCTGAAGACGAAATAAAGAAGAAGTTAAAGAAATTGAAGACGAAATAAAGAAGAAGTTAAAGAAGCTGAAGACGAAATAAAGAAGAAGTTGAAGACGAAATAAACAAGAAGTTAAAGAAGTCGAAACGAAAGCTGACCATTTGAAGACGAAATAAATAAGAAGAAGGTGATCTAAATGAGCAAAAAGGAGACGAAAGTAAGGTAAAGAAGTTAAGTAATAAATTAAATAGAGGAAGTGAGAAGACAAATAAAATAAACAACGTGTAAGCAGAAGGTTAAGAAATATATTAGAAATTTCCATACGGAAAATATAAATATAAGTGAGAAAAGAAACAGTGCATATAGAGTAAAGTAGCGATCGAAATTAGTGAGTGTATGTGCACGTATGTGACGTGTATTTTGAAAAGTGAAAGTTTTTGTGAGCACGTACATATAAACGTAGCGTGTAAGTTGAAGGTGTTATAACCTTATAGTAATACGCCAACAAACATACGTACACATATACGCACAACAATTAGAAGCACAAGTAAAGAATTTCGATAATAAATTGTTAACAAAATATGTTTTATGTTTGAATTAATGTTCGAATTGATTGATTGTTTTGGTGTCATAAACCGATTTCATAACAATTAGGGTGCGTTAAAATATCCTTGTATGTTTATTTACGCGTAATTTGTCAATAATCTAAATCTCACTTAAAGCATTGAACATGAGTTGTTTATGAATTTGTGTACATATGTAGGTTGAAATTGATCGTCGATCTATCACTATCAAAATAACTTGTATTTTATAATCATCACGCTACAATACAATTTCATTATAATTATACCTTGATAACCTATAAGTTTAAATATTTAAATTCACATTTTATATAATTGATACGTATATATTATAAGTATTGTAAACATGAAAACAGATGCTATAGACGCGGACGCTGTCTTAAAAATGACGGTAGTGACCTTGAAGGAAAAATTAAGAAGCTTGGGATTAGGAATAGTCGGACGTAAACATGAACTTAGGGAAAGACTGCTCCGACATTTAGGCCTGATCGACGATGGTGACGACGACGACGATGACGATGATGGTTTCCAGTCAAATCAATCCGCAATTGAATCTCCAGCTAGATCATCAGCTACACTTGTACGCACCGCACATTTTACCTTTAAAGATATTCAGGAAAGCCTTTCAACCTTTGATGGCAATGACACGTCCGATGTAGAGAAGTGGATTGAGCAGATCGAAGAGAATGCAGAAATTGTAAATTGGAACGAGGTTCACAAATTTATATATGCGAAACAATTACTACGTGGTGCCGCTAAACTTTTTGTAAGTAGTCAAACTGGGTTGCGTAACTGGAATTCCCTGACATCTGCTCTAACCAAGGAGTTTGGTAACAAGTTGTCGGCGGCTGTCGTTCATAAAGTACTGGGTAAAAGATTCAAGAAGCCAGGGGAATCATACCGTGAATATTTATATGCGTTGATGGAGATAGGCAAATCTGCACGCTTCGATGAAGGAAGTTTATTAGAATATTTTGTAGACGGCATTCCCGGTTCTAAATTCAGTAAGGCTACACTGTACCAGGCAAAAACCATAAGCGAGCTTAAAGAACAAATAGTCACTTACGAAAAGATAACACGGGACTCGAGGGATAATCATAAGAAAGTTGAAATACATAATAGGGCCAAACAAGAAAACATTAATTCTGCGCTGCCAGCAAGAGTCGAAAAGAGGTGCTTTAAATGTGGCGAATTTTCGCATGTAGCGAAAGAGTGCAAGCACAAACAATTCAAGAGTTTTAAGTGCCAACAAATGGGGCATAGGTCGTTCGAATGCAAGGCGCCAGTACAAAGCGTGAACAGGGTCACGTAAATTCAATCGGTGAAGTCTCTAAAGCTAATTTTAAAACTTAAACAAATAAAAATTTGCAATGTCGACGCATGGGCTCTAATCGATACGGGCTGTAGTTTGTATCTGATGAGATGTGACACATTTAGCAAGCTGGACAAATCCATAAAGTTAACTCCAGAACAACGGCAGTTGTTTGGTATCGGTGCAGCTAAAATATCAACAATGGGTAGTTTTGAGGCCATGGTATTGATCGATAACAGCCCTGTAAACTTGACATTCCACGTCGTAGAAACAGGTGACATTAGCTACGAAGTGATCCTCGGTAATTCAATTTTTAAACATTTCGACATGATGGTTCGCGACGATGGTGTTGAATTCAAGAGAAGAGTGATTACACAGAGTAGTGATATATAAGATTGGGCAAAAATTGACGTACCAAAGGACGATAATCCGATGACAAACATTTTCTTAAATAAATGCTTTAACATTGATTTTAAGGAAACAGATTATGATCTAAGTCATCTTAATAACCAGTTAGCATGCACGGTAAGACAGATGATTGAACAGTATGAACCGAAGAAAGACGATAACCCACTAGTGAATATGAAAATCGTTCTCACCGACGAAGTTCCTGTTTACCAACCACCACGAAGGGTGTCATATGAAGAGCAAAATGTGATAGAAAAACAAGTCGAACAGTGGTTAGACGAAGGCATAATACGCCCAAGCTGTTCAAGTTACGCATCACCTGTGGTGCTCGTGTCGAAGAAGAATGGTACAAAACGACTTTGCTGCGATTACCGTAAACTCAATTCGAAGATCATACGGGATAATTTTCCCATGACCCTAATTGATTCCGCGCTAGAGAAGCTTAGAGAAGCGAACGTATACACAACTTTGGATCTGGCCAATGGCTTCTTCCACGTACCGGTGGATGCGAATTCGCGCAAATACACGGAATTTGTTACACACAGTGGCCAGTATGAATTTCAGTATGTGCCTTTTGGTATATGCAACTCACCAGCAGTATTTTGCCGTTACATTCATGCGATTTTGAAAGATTATATAAAAGATGGCACAGTAGTTGCTTATATGGACGACCTCGTGATCCCAGCAAAGACTGAAGAAGAAGCTTTGGGAAAATTAAGAAGGGTATTGGAAACAGCATCTGATAAAGGACTGAGGTTTAAATGGGAAAAATGTCAATTCCTCAAACAAAAGATAGAGTTCTTAGGGTACGTTATCGAGAACGGAACTATCAGACCTAGTACAGACAAGACAAAAGCCATAGAAAACTTCCCCTTACCTCAAACAAAGAAGTCCTTGCAGAGATTCTTAGGCTTAATATCTTACTTTCGACGTTTCATCAAAAATCATGCTTTAGTTGCGAGGCCATTGTCGGATATGCTGAAGAAAAACGGAGAGTTTAGAATGTGTGGCGAAGCGTTAGCATCGTTCCAGCAATTGAAAACAGCCCTTATTCAGGCACCAGTTCTAGCGCTGTTCAATCCTAAAGCGATGATGGAAATCCACACCGACGCCTCTATGTATGGATACGGAGCCATTCTTCTCCAAAAGAACTCCGAAGACCAACAACTCCATCCAATCCAATTTATGAGTCGCAAAACAACCCCTGCTGAACAGAAATATCACTCCTACGAGCTGGAAGTACTCGCCATAGTCGGAGCGCTTAAAAAGTGGCGCGTGTATGTATTGGGGTCAATATTTAAATTAATCACTGACTGCAACGCTTTTACGATGACGTTGCAGAAAAAAGACGTACCGTTACGGGTAGCAAGATGGACAATGTACCTCCAGGAGTATGACTACGTAGTTGAACACCGGCGGGAAACACAGATGAGACACGTGGACGCTCTTAGTAGGGTTGAGTGTATGGTTATAGAAGATTCATTAAGACACCGACTTAGAGAGGCACAATTGAAAGATGCGTGGACGAAGGCAGTACGTAAGATTTTAGAAACGAAAAGCTACGAAGACTTTTATATCTATAACAATATCCTTTTCAAAGATTCAGCTCGACAGTTGATTGTGGTACCAGCGCAGATGGAGAGAGAGATAATTGAGATAGCACATCGTCAAGGACATTTCTCTGCTAACAAGACTAAAGATTGCATTGGGAAGGATTTTTACATACCTCGCATAGAGTCAAAGGTTGCGGAAGTTGTAAGCTGTTGCATAGCATGTATAGTAGTGAATTGAAAATCAGGCAAAAAAGACGGCTTTCTATCACCTAAAGCAAGGAAGACAAACCTTTGGTGACCTTCCACTTAGACCATGTTGGTCCACTTGCGGCGACTCGGAAGCAGTATAATTATATCCTCGTAGTAGTGGACGCATTCTCAAAGTTTGTGTGGCTCTATCCCACAAAAGATACCGGAGCTGATGCAGTAATTGACGGACTAACAAAGCAATAAGCAACGTTCGGTAATCCCAGAAGGATCATCACCGATAGAGGTTCGGCTTTTACATCTCACGCATTTGAAGATTATTGCAAGGATAACCAAATACAGCATCTGCTTATTACAACCGGAGTGTCGAGAGGAAATGGGCAGGTAGAAAGGATGCACAGAATTGTTATACCAATGCTGGCAAAGCTATCGCAAACGCAAGGAGAACGTAAATTATGAAGTCAATGACGTAGTGGCTATAAAGCGCACTCAATTTGGTACAAATTTAAAATTGAAGCAGAAATACTTTGGGCCATATAAAATCATCCAAAAGTTACCCCATGGCCGTTACAGAGTGGAAAAGCTAGATGAGGTAGAAGGACCTAAATTGACTTCGACAGTGGCAGAGTATCTCAAACCATGGCGTCCAGAATTCGGGTCGAATCCTAAGTCAGGAGGGCCGAATGTGGGAGTGACAGACGGACGTAGGACCAGAAGTTGACGTAGCTTTGACGTGACAAGAATGTAACAGATAACAACCCTGTTGCTACAGGACAAGAACGTAACAGATAACAACCCTGCTTCTACAGAAAAGAGACGAGACAACGAACGAACGAACAAGTAGAGACAGAGAACGATTATTAGCTTAACCGACTCTAACGAACGATCAAACAGTTTCAGTTTTGGCATCAACCAGAGCGGACGCTCCGGTTATATCATACGTTAAGGACAATTGTATTAAGCTATAAGTGCATAATTCAAATAAATAAATTAACGCTTTTAATTAAATATAACCGCCTATATATATGTATCCCGCAATACCCCTTGATTTTTGATCAACAAAAACAAGCAGGATTGCGTATACAATATAGTTATTCAAAGACCACATTGGCATACATATATCCCACAATACCCCTTGGTTTTTGATGAACAAAAACAAGCAGGATTGTGTAAAACATAATAAAGCGTAAGACATATGTGCATACATGCATATGTACAAAGTGCAGTGATCTCTAAAACGAGCTCTCATTTGCACATAATAAAATAGAATAACCATAAATATATAGTGTACATACCTACGTATACAAATATAATATATAATATTTTGCGGTTAATAACAAACAATTAAATCGAAATTAAAATTGAATACTAGTAAAGTACATAATTTGAAACAAAAATAAAACAACTCTTATTCACCCTAAAAGAGTTGTCGGTTACACAAAATCGCCATTATATGCGGCATTTAAAAGCGTTTTGGTTTGCTAATTTAATTAAAAGCTCTTATTCACGTAAAAGAGTTCTCGTCTGAACATACATACATATGTATGTATATACAAAATCTGTGGTGGATTTAAATTCAATCATTTCAGTATAAAAAAAATATCTGTTTTATCGATATTCTTTGAAACTCTTACTTACAAAAGAGTCTTCTTTTCGAAATATTACATCTAAATACTTGTACCTATACGCAATCTGTGGTGAAATTCAATTCAATAATTTCAGCATATCATTTGTTTATCTGTTTATCGATTTTCTTTGAAACTCTTACTTACAAAAGAGTCTTCTTTTCGAAATATTACATTTACAACTTTATAATACCAATCAAGTTTTTATTGAAAATTTTTGTTTTCAATTCGTCACATTTTTTAAATGAGCTCGGACTCAAAAGAATCTAAAACAAGTCAGTTACTAAAAGACCCAAAGATTATTTCTGACGAAAAAAGTCT